>OX596012.1:14453772-15912632 GCA_951394025.1 Heteromyza rotundicornis | reverse complement strand
CCAAACTAAAGGATTTTCAACAATTTTTCGTGCTTTTGCTGCCGCCAGGCGTACACACGTTCACGTTCTTCACACTCGAATGTGCAACATTATTGAAATATTTATTTGCAATTGCAAGTTTTCGCCACCGCACCGCACCGCATCACCCACAAATTGGAATTCCTCATCACTGATTGTTGTATGTACTGCCTTGTGCCTAGTGTAAGTTTGCTGGTAGCCGTATTGGGATTTCGAATTCGCCGGAATTGTTGTAGTTTTCCCGAATTGTTGCCAGGCGTATTCTTTGTACAAATTTATATTTATGATTTAATGCCAAAGTTGTTTGGTGTTCTGAAGAATATGATTGCGCAAAATAAACTTCGTTTTTCCCAGCACATAGTTTCGAAACTGAACAGATTTTACTTTAATTTTTCACTTTTCTTTTGAAATTGCAGTTGAAGGGAAATAATAAGAGACTGGCCGAAATTCGGGCTTTCGAATTTTCGACCAAAATAAAACATCGTTTTCGGACGAATATATCGAATTTCGGGCAATTTTTGTTGCTGCAATTTTGTATTAAACTCGTGTACCTCACACAATAAAATGTGAATGATAAATTAATATATTTATACACCCAGAGAAAAAACAACCTAAAATCAAAAATAACCACCTTAAAACAAGTAGAAACGTTAATGAAAATCTGGTAAAGTTGGAAATTTTAGAAACAACTACGAACAAACTTGTTTTCAATTTAAAACTTAAATTCAAAAATAAACAAACTTATTTCAAAGTTGTTTTGCGATTATTTCAAACATTTTCCAATTTATATTAAGTTTGCCAGACCTTGATTTAAAATCGTTCAACTTTGTTTCAACGTTGACAACAGTTATTTTAAGTATTTTTCACTTCATTTCAACTTTGCAACTTTGTTTCAACGTTGACAACAGTTATTTTAAGTATTTTTCTCTTTATTTCAAAGTTGTTTCCATTAAGTTGAAAAAATGAAGGAGTAAATACGATCGTACTTCATTTTACTATGTTTTTTTTCCCTGAGTGTAGAAGAAGTTCGTATCACATAGGAATATTTTCAAATGAGTTAGTACTTATCTAATACTAGCTTTTACCCACAGCTTCGCTCGCAATAATTTTGTATTTGCATGTAAATGTATAAATGTTATACCATGTATTATTTAAGTAACTGATTTTGCCAGTCATCCCTCTGTCCATTTCACTACTCAACACCTAATCTAAAATTTCAGCAATATCCCTCGAACGGGCCCCGAGTTGAGTTTTATACAAATTTGGGGTTTGGCAATTGGCAGATCATACTTTCATCATTTGCACATTCAGCACCCAGCCCCAAATCCAAAATTTCAGCAAAATCCCTTGAATAGTATCCGAGTTACAAAACTTTAAATATTTTGCCACGCCCACCGCGAACGCCCAAAGTAAATGAAATAGCATAAAGCATTTTATATAAGTAAAACAAAAACTGTAATTTCTAAAAAAAACTAGAGAGTGGACTATCTTCGGCTATACCGAAGTTAAAATACCCCCACACAGTAGGAAGAAGTACCTCGAACATATAAAAATGTGGTCTGAAGACCCTATTTTGAGCCAATTATAGGTGGTTTTGGAGCCCGGACCATGTCCAAAATCCATTTCTAAAAATTTCCAATTAAATACACAAAAAAAAAAAATTGGTCTCAAGACCCCATTTAGACCCTTATATATGTGGCTTCGGAACCTCGACACATGTCAAAAATACGTTTCTAAACATTTCCAATCGAATACAACAATAAAAAATTTTTACCTTTTTTTTCGGTGTATGGGAGCCACGCCCAGTTTTTGTCCGATTTGGCTGATTCTCGAACTTGATCTCAGTATTCACGAGAAAAACATGTACCCAAAGTTTCAAGTCGATATCTCCAAAACTGCGACCGCTGTCGTGCGGACGGACAGACGGACAGACGGACATCGCTAAATCGACTCAGGAGGTGATACTGATCAAGAATATATATACCGGACACGCCTCCTTATGGGCGTTACAGACGTTGTGACAAAGTGAGTATACCCTGCCACAGTGAGTGTGGGGGTATAAAAAAATAAATAATAAATGTTTGTGTTTGTTATTCCTGTTGGTGTAGAAGATGGGGTAGGTTCAAAGAAAATCCGAAAATCTTGTCGAATTCTGCTGGAAGCAGTAATAGCGCTTAAGTGTCGTTCAAGAAAGCCCGATTCGTAAAGTGTAAAGAGATCCCGATTCGTAAGCTCATAGCCCAAGTATTGTATGGGGAAATTTTCAATTTATTTTTCACCTTGAGTATAAAAATGATTGCCACAAATTTACATCCAAATCGGGTAACTGGTTTATGGTTGCCTTAGAAAAAAAGTGGGGATTTTAGGGGGTCGACCGCGAAAATGGGATACGATAAAATTGACAGCTAACTTTTTTACTGTTTCATGTATATTTTGCATATTCTAAGTATGTGGAAAGATGCAGCACATGCTAGAGAACCATTTGCTTGAGAAAGGAACAAAATTTTAATGCCACTTTAAGTAGTTATAGGGTGAAGTGCTTGAAACAATGGATGGAAAAAAATGTATAAAACTTTTGATTGGAGAGAAAAATCGATTAAAATGTATTTATTACTAGACACCCTGTATATTCCTGCTCAGCAAATATCTCCTGAGTGATTTAGCGATATCTGTCTGTTGGGCCACCAATCTGTAATTTCGCATGACAACTACCAAAGTTATTGAGATATCGACTTGAAAATGGGCAACATCAGAAAAAACCCACAAAACAGAATTGAAATGAAATATAAATTAAGCGCACCAAATAAATTGAAACAAACTTTAAAATGGACCGGAAGTTAAAGTGGAATAGGAACGAAATGGAAACGTACCGAATCAAAATGAATACAGGAAAAAATATTGAATACGCGAAATTTGCCTCAAGACCCCATTGTAAATTTATATGTGGTTTTCAAAATCCGTTTTTAAACATTTCCTACTTTCAGTTGCTGCAGCATCCACACTCAGTCCACACAACATCTGCTCTTTGCTGCCTCAGCATCCACTCTTTGCCGTCACAACAGCCGCCACTGATGTCGCAGCATCTACTTTCTGTTGTCACAACACCTAAATATAAAACTAATGTTAATATATTGGTAGCAGTTTTAACAGCTGATGTTGCGAGGTCAGAAAGTGATGCTGTGACAACAGAGAGCAGACTTAGGCGATAGCAGAAAGCTGATGCTGTATCAACCGAACGCATATACTGCAACAGCCGAAAGTAGATGTTCCAATAAGCGGTAACATTCGGTTGGTCTTCTGGGTGTACTGGGTTTAAAATAACATATCAAGTTATGAGAGCACATACCCAACCTATGGTGTAAATACGGCTCTGATACATTCGGTTTAAGCCGAAACAAAAAAAAACAGAACATTCCGCCATTTCAATTTAGGCCGCAAAAAAAAAACGTTTCAGTCGGTCTCTAGATATAATAAAAAAATTTAAAAAAAATCATTTTAATTCCGAAACTTTTTTAAATCACCCAGCAAACACACACTAAGAAAATATGTCGCCTGGCCTAAATGGCATATTTTAGCTTAACATTTTGTTTATTAAAAAAGTCCAAAGACGGGCCAACAACAACATTATCCCAGCAAATGTTGTGTGCAAAGGAAGGAGCTGCTAAAAAGGTGTTTTAAATTTTGTGCATGACACCGTATTTATCATGTGCCAGGATAACAAATTCGTTTGCGACGTTTTTTTCATTGCTCTGAGATTTTTCAGACAGCTTGTGGGTGTGTGTCTGTCCGTTCGTTCATACACTTCGAGATGTAAATCTCCAAAGCAAAGTTCCTATTTAGAGCTCAAGTCAACAGCCAAGTGATTTGTTGCGAAAGCACAATTTTAATAATTCACAAAAGTGATGAAGTAATTTACCGAAAAAAAACTGTTGACTGAAATTGAAAAATCCGTAATATGAAATGAGCGGGCGCAGGGGCAATTGTTAATAAAAACATAATCAAATCACAAAAATCTGTTCCAACGCATAGACCAGCTGCTGCCAAATGAATGAGAGATGAGATGACGTATGACCCCAGCAGTACGTGCATTTCTTACTTTTTGTATTTTATGATTTTTATTATTAGCAAAAGCAAATTCATGTCCATCATTTGAAAAGTTTCTCTGAAAGACATTGGAGATTCCTTTAAGGTGCACACAACCTTACATTTGCCCATTTGATGTGCAACAATTTCCGCTACAATTCATACTAAAATGAAATGCGGATATGAAATCCACCACAAATGCTTTCTATCCATTTTCCATATTTTTTATTTCGGCTCGAAGCCCGAAAAACCCTTTGATACAATCCATTTTATTCCAAAGGATATTTTTGAATTATTTTCACCGAAAAACTTGCCAACAAATCAACTTCATAAAAGCATAACGTCGATATCCTGTCGATATTGAATTGCGCTTGCCAATGCTTTATCAGTGAACAGAAGAAGTACTGGGGAGAATACAATTTGAATTTCTTGTCTGTCAGGAAATGCACAAATATCGAAAACGCATGTCAGTTGTTAGTTGTTAGCAGGCAGATTCGAGAATAGTTGCAAAGTCAATTTATTGTGGAATACTTTATCATACAAAAGTGCATTATGCCTCATTCCTACGGTCCACCTCTTTAACCTTAAGGTAAAGAAATACATATTGTATGGGTGTGTGTGAGTGAGCATGGGTGCAAAAAAAAATCAAAACACAGTAGTCATGCCGACATACTTTCCCTTTGGCTTTTGCCACAAATACATTATCTTATTTCAAATTTCCAGCTTTGAGTGTACAAATTTACTTGCACACATTTAGCATTGCAGGAATGCCAATACAGTAAAAAAATACGCTTGAGCGATAAAGTGATTTCTTTCAAATTATCTCTCTAAATGCGATATGTGAAGCGAAATCGAATTTTGGTATTTCAAATGCGAAAATGTTAGGGCGAATACCAAGGATTTATTTGGAAATACATTATTACTTTGACGTTGATGGAGATATTAGGGACAGCTAAATTATAATTATAATGGACGATCTAAGGATCTTGATTTTCCAAAAGGGGCTTTGAAAAATATTCGTATAAGATATAGTACACAGAAAAAAAAAGGTCGGTAAAATAAACCGAAAAAGTGGTTGACGTACAGCATTTCAAAATGTATGAAAATTGTAAATTTTTTTACCGAGCTCGTCGGTAGATTTAACCGACAAAAAAAGTAAAAAAAATTGTTGAAATAACCGAAAAAAATTGTTGTTGTACAGAAATTTTAGGTTCTTTTACAGCAATTGTTGGTTAAATTTGAATTTTCACCAACTTGTGCAATTTACCATTCGCGCATCTTCAGTTGAATCGTTGGGATTCAAAGAAAGAAGAATTCCCAATCGTGTTATGAATGTTGTGCCTTACAGAGGCAGTTTGAGGAGAGCCAAACAGAGTTTTTTGCTTGTAATACTACTTTTGGAAAATAAGTGCTTGTGTCAGTTATGCGCTCAAGCTAATATTTATTTTTTTAAACATGCAATCTTGCATTTTCGAAATATATTTTTGTGTTTAATATGTTTTTTTTTGGTTGTTGGGGTTTGTGTTCAAATGAAGAAAAAAATTAATTAATCGAAAAAAGTTTTCTTACTAAAAAAAATATGTATCGAAACAAATTTTTGCTGTATGTTTACAATTAAAAATTGTACACCAACAAATCATTAAAGTAAATCAACCACTTCTCATCGGTTAGATTAACCGACGAAGAAGGGTTGGAGCGTTTTTAACCGTCTTTTTCGGTTAAATCTACCGACTTTTTTTTTTGTGTGTAGCTCTCCTGAATCCATCAGTGGACCTGCGAAGCTGCAATTGTGCATAAATATTGTGTGAGACCATGGCTAGAGATTCACGATGTTCAATGATGGTCCGTGCGTTATTTCCGCAATTTCGTAATCCCATCTGACGATGATGTTCGCCTGGCTGTCCTGTGACCGATTTTTTCCCGATGATGTTGAAGGTTTAAATTTTACAAGTTCTACTTTTAGTTTGTACACTGAGAAAAAAATCAAAGCTAAACGGTGACAAAACGTACAGAACCCTTGGCAACTTCGAGCCAAAACTGAATGCACGGATTTTGACACGGAACTATGTTTTTAAACATTTAATTGCGATTGTTTTTAACATTTCAAAAAGCCTTATATGAATTTAGTTGACCGGCCGTACCGCCATGTGCGAATATTTTAGTCCATAATCATAACCACGCCAGAGATCCCATTTTATGCCTTCTTCATATGATGTATAAGCAACATCTACTTTTCCGCGACGATATTTTCCATTCAAATTACTGGAAAAAAGCATTAATTTGCATTGTACAGTTCGGCTGTCACTTGAAGATTTTGTCTATTCTTACCTAAGATAGCAACCATTAAACCACCAACCGCTCTTGTAATTCTCTGCGCAATTGAAGTAGGCAAGATTGTCATTATCACTATCTGTTGTGCTGAATTTTGTTCCAAGATGATACTTTAGTGCATCGCCCGCATCACCGCTATACGCACCCAACTTTGTTAAATTAAACTTGCCGTCCGCATTTCCCACCACAAAATCTGAGTAGTTGGCAAATCTTGTGGCTCCTTCCCAATCCTCCAATTGTATCCACAACTGTTGTGGTTTCGCCTGATTTGTCAATGCATGTAGTTTGTCCAAGCCTAGGAAAAACTCACTCTACAAATCACCAAATCCAAGCCTATATTCCCCCCAGACTCGATAGAAATCACCCGAACCGTCTTGTCGTCGTTGTACAACGGTTCAGGCCATTCATCGGATCCTGCAGACAGTACACATCAAATGGTTCCAAGTTCGAAGAAAGCAAATGCAATTTGTACACACCACTCTGACCACCATTTTCAAGTGCCTCAGCAGAACTATGATACTGTGGTGGTTTATCGGTGATATTGGGCAATGAGTTTACCAATAAACTGGTTGGGAGTTCCACTTGGCTAGGGTTATTTTTCGAAGAGTCTTCGGTCTAAATTATATGGAAGATATGAATTATTTCGTGAATAAATTCAATTATTTAGAAAAACGTTTACCTCTGTCGTTCCATCATTTGGATGGACAACCAATTTCGTTGCTTCCGCTCGAATTATTATGGCCAATAAAACTGGAACAATTATAAAAATTTTGTTATTCATCGTAGCTCGCACTCTGTGGAATTGACACTGATAATGATTTGACGAATATCGGTTTTATATTGAGCAGCCAAAGTCATTGTAGAATAATTTGTACACTACACCGAAGCGGTTGAGGTATATTTGCGTTGATCATCGGTCAGCAAGGGTCGAACAGAAGCAACACAAAATGAAGCGATAATAAACAATAATAAACAATGCACGTGACTCTCAGACAGTTAAAGCTTAGTGTTGAGTGCTTAGTAATCTGCTGAAAGTTCAAGCGACTCAATGTAGAGTAGCAAACTTTCAGTGTCGATCTCACCCAATTAGCAGCTATCAAAACGCGATTATAAGTCACCAAAATAAATATGTGCTCAGAAACAGCTGCCGATAAGCCGGGGCTAAACAGGCCAACACATTAAATTGCCAATTCCAAGCCAAATCCGCCCTGACTCCGGGGTGATTTCTCTGATTTCCTTCAAATTTTGGATTGTATATTAGGGTGGGACAACATCTTTACTAATCGACTGCTAATAGAGCTCAAAAACTGCGTATTTTCATTCTTATCAATGGAAAAAAATGAGAATGTTGAAGCTTCAATTTGCGCATATACCTGAAAAAGAAGTCTGCACACGTTTTCTTATTACTAATCATTTTCTAACAAAAATTCTGTCAGATTAGCGAAAGTGCCCACCTACTGGCACCCTTGGCGCACATCGTGCATACATCGTGCTGTTCACTTCAAATGTTCCAACAAACAAAGGTGCTATTTCACTTGCAATAACGGCGGTTCTGAATATGAGGGGGAAGCCCAAGACATCGAAATATAAATTTAACCCATTTTCACTTAGGTTAGGTTAGGTTATAAGGGTGTGTGGTACAGAAAGTACCATTTCCACTCGGAGGCCATCTATGGCCCATTGTGAATCCCTTTTTATACCCTACACCTCATGAGGTATGGGTATATTCACTTTGGTCTGATGTTTGTAACACCAAGAAGGAGGAGTGTCCGTTATGGAAAAGAATATATATTCTTGATCAGCGTCACCTCCTGAGTTGATTTAGCCCTATCCGCCTGTCCGTCTGTCCGTCCGTCTGTCTGTCCGTCTATCCGTCTGTCCGTCCGTCCGTCTGTCCGTCTGTCTATCCGTCTGTCCGTCCGTCTGTCTGTCTGTCCGTCTGTCTGTCCGTCTGTCCGTCCTCTTTTCTTGTAAACACGAGGGTGAATGTAAGGATTTATTTCAAAATACATTATTACTTTGACATTGCTGGGGATATTGGGGCAATCTAAAATATAATTATAAAGAAGTATCTAGGGTACTGGGTACTGTACTTACTACATTCGTTATAAATGTTCTGCAAATGATTTTTTTTCTGTAAAACTGTAGGACAAAGAAAAAAAATGTTCTCATTACTTGCAACCATGGTGATCAATTTGAAGATACCTTTTTCTTCAATGTTGGGAAATTTGAGTTTATCAGTCGACGCGCAAAATATTTCAAAATTTCAAAATTAGTGAGGAAACGAATTCTGAAGTGGTTTATACTTTGATATACGTTAATGTATACAAAAACTACCAAATAAAAGTAATGTAATACAAATAAAAATGTATGACATATATAATATATAATGTTATGGACCTACTACATTTTAGTAGTATACTATTATAGTAGTAGAATTAGTAGTAGTACTAGTTATTCTTGTATGAAAAAACAATGGTTTTAATAAAAAAAACATTTCCAAACTGAAGAAATATTTCCTAAATTTATGGAAAAATTTCTTTCTTTCAGAGAATATTTTCTTTAAAACAAAGGCAAACATTTTCCAAATTTTCCGAAATTCCAATTTTGCTCAATCGAGGTAAGCATTTCTCTGGGTGTTGTGGGGTACATTTTTAAAAGTCCAAGGAGTTACTTCACTCAAGGAATCACTTGGTGCCACCAATGATTCACTCAATATTCGATGGTAACTAAGTTACATTTGCACAACGGCGCCACGCCCCGTGTTGTATGGACGGTCCCAGGTCCCACTCTGTGTCAAATTTCGTCTAAATATATTCAACATTAATTTCAAATTCAATTCAATAGTTGCTAAATTACCATGTATAGGGGAGGGTGTCTACCTACTGGTCATAACTTTCGTTTGAAACATAACTTCGCGCAGCTCTCGGGTGCGTTTGAATGCTGAGTTCAATAGCTAACGAGAATTTCCCACGGAACTTAAAAGTTTGGCAGTCGATCTAGCAAAAGTATCGAAAATCGACCCTCCAAAAAAGGTGCACAGCTACAGGCTCCCAATTTACGATTCGTTGTACAAAAAAAATCGAAAATCAAGCATAAACACTAGTTTATTATTTTTTATATGTTATTTATTCTTTCAGTAGTTCAGCCTGGCCATTTGAACGGAGAAAAATAATTGGTGAGATTTTATTAGCAAAATAAATGGAAATAAGTAAAAAAATGAAGTGAAAATGGGTTAAATTTATGTTTAGCTGTCTTCAGCTTCCCCCTCATATTCAGAAACGTCGTTTTTGCAAGTGAAATAGCACCTTTGTTTGTTGGAACATTTGAAGTGAACAGCACGATGTTGCGCCAAGGGTGCCAGTAGGTGGGCACTTTCGCTAATCTGACAGAATTTTGGTTAGAAAATGATTAGTAATGTGAAAACGTGTGCAGCCTTCTTTTTCAGGTATATGCGCAATCTTATCCATTGATAAGAATGAAAATTCGCAGTTTTTGAGCTCTATTAGCAGTCGATTAGCAAAGACGTCGTTATTCGTCCCACCCTAATATACAATCCAAAATTTGAAGGAAATCAGAGAAATCAAACCGGAATTCGGGGCGGATTTGGCAATTTAATGTGTTGGCCTGTTTAGCCCCGGCTTATCGGCAGCTGTTTCAGAGAACATATTTATTTTGGTGGCTTATAAACGCGTTTTGATAGCTGATAATTTGGTGAGATCGACACTGAATGTTTGCTACTCTACATAGAGTCGCTTGAACTTTCAGTGGATTAATTTAGATTACTAAGCAGTCAACACTAAGCTTTAACTGTCTGAGATTTTATAGTTTATTATCGCTTCATTTTGAGTAGCTTCTGTTCGACCCTTGCTGACCGATGATCAATGCAAATATACCTCATCCGCTTCGGTGTAGTGTACAAAATATTCTACAATAACTTTGGCTGCTGAATATAAAACCGACTTTCGCCAAATTATTATCAGTGTCAATTGCACAGAGTGCGAGCTAAGATGAATAACAAAATTTTTATTCTTATTCCAGTTTTGTTGGCTATATTAATTCGAACGGAAGCAGCGAACTTGGTTATCAATCCAAATGACGGAAAGGCAGAGGTAAGGATACGTTTTTCTAAATAATTTCATTGATTTACGAAATAATTCATAACTTCCATATAGACTGGAAGATCGTACGTCTTCGAAGAAAGCGAATTTCAAAATATTGCCAATCAAGTGCAGCTCCTGAAAGAGGTCACCGATAATATGCGCTTGAAAATGGAATTGAACAGCCACAGGTAGAATATCCCAACTTTTTATAATTTTTCTTTTATCTATTCTAAGAATTTTCAATTTAGTTTACAAAAGGAGTTACAGGAAATAAAAGAATTACTTTCTAAGGAACACGCAATTGATTCTAACAAATCCACCGAAGACTGTTCGAAAAATAGTCAAGTGCAACTCCCAACCAGTTTGGCGCAAGAGTTCGCCTCCTTGAAAAGTGAAATCGTAGAGAAAATTCAGGAAACATTTGTGAACTGTCAGTGCAACCATACCATTCGTCTGTCGGATGTGAGCCATTTATTGAAAAGCGAAATTAGTGACATGATTGCGGCTAATGTGACAAATGAAATCAGCAAGGTTCAGCTGCAAATGAACGAACTTTCGTCCAGTGCAAAGAGCGAAATTGACTATTTAAAAGAAACTATTCAACCGCAAATAAATAGTATTGCGAATAGCACGCAGTCATTACGAAGCGCAATAAAAGAAAACTCCGAACTATTTCTAAACTCATTGGCCAATATCACCAATAAATCACCACAGTATAGTTGCGCTGAGGCACTTCGAAATGGTGGTCAGAGTGGTGTGTACAGATTGCATTTGCTTTCTTCGAGCTTTGAACCATTTGATGTGTACTGTCTGAAGGATCCGAAGAATGGCCCAGCCTGGACCGTTGTACAGCGACGACAAGACGGTTCGGTGGATTTCGATCGATCCTGGAAGGAATATCAACATGGCTTTGGTGATTTGAAAACTGAGTTTTTCGTAGGCCTGGACAAACTACATGCATTGACAAATCAGGCTAAACCGCAAGAGTTGTGGATTCAATTGGAGGATTGGGAAGGAGCCACAAGATTTGCCAAGTACTCAGATTTTGTGGTGGGAAATGCGGACGGCAAATTTAATTTAACAAAGTTGGGTGCGTATAGCGGTGATGCGGGCGATTCACTGCAACATAATCTTGGAAAAAAATTCAGCACAAGTGACAATGATCATTCACTTCCGAAGTGCGCTGATAGCTTAAAGAGTGGTTGGTGGTTTTATGGTTGCTCTTTTAGGTAAGAATAGACAAAATCTTCAAGGGACAGCCGAACTGTACAATGCAAATTACATTTTTTCTAATGGCTTTTGGCTTTTTTCCAGTAATTTGAATGGACAATATCCTGGCGCGAAAGCGACGTTTGAAGCACGCATTAAATGGTATCACTTTCGTGGTCGTTATTATGGATTAAAATATTCGCACATGGCCGTACGGTCGGACAACTAAATTCATATAAGGTTATTTGAAATGTGAAAAAATCTCTATTAAATGTTTAAAAATATAGTTCCGTGTCAAAACGTGACATGTCCATAATCGTATATTATTTAAAATTTTTTTTTTTATTTATTTTGTTGAAAAGTTGCAATGTTTCTTGCAGCTGCACTACTTGCATTTGGAGGTTTGTTGGAAGGAGATTCAGTGCATTACCGATAGTCAAAAGAGAGGGAATTATAAAAAAAAATCGGTCATAGGACAGCCAGGCGGACATTTTCCCATCTGGCATGAATCATACAAAAAGAGAACCAAAGATGCACTTAGGAGCTGCTATAATCCCATCTGGCATGTCGGACTAGTTTATTAAAAACTTCGCTAAAAAAATGACTGCGACTTATCAAATTAGACCTCAAGATCCTCACAGTATACGTAACGGGTTAGGGGATTGTGGATCTAGAGCAAAAAATTTCATTTTGGACCATGCTACTATATACCCTACACTTACTGGGCCATATTGGTTCCGCGATCTTGAATTTTAAAATTTCGACATCAAATTCGAAATCAGCGACCTCAAAAACCAAGTTTGGAACTATTTAAGCGGAATATAAGTGAAAACACACTTATATGGGAGGTAGGCGTGGCAGTCGAACGATTCCGCCCATTTTCAATACCAACTCCTTCTAGGGCCAAAAAAGGATAAATCCAAAATTTGGGATCCCTAGCTTTCTTCTAGCTCCTGCAATCGTGTTTACAAGGACGGACAGGCGGACGGGCAGGTGGAGGCGACGCTGATCAAGAATATATATAGTTTTCGATACTTATCGCGCCTCCTTCTTGGTGTTACAAACATCCGACCAAAGTGAATATACCCATGCCTCACGAGGTGTACGGTATAAAAAAGCAAAAAAAAATACTTCTTAGAATGAGAAAAATATAAGAAGAATACGAAATTGTTGGTTCTCCCGATTACCAACTTTTTTTTCTGAAGAGGGACATATTAACTCTTTACGGAAGCAAACGAGGCAGCCAAAAATTTTGTATTCCTTCTTGTAGTTTCCTGATTCTAAAACAAATTTTTATTTAATTAAATTTTAGTATTTTTTGTAAAGACGATCTTTTGTATTTTCCAAAATGTATGCCCTTTGCGCGAACTGAAGCTTTAATATTTTCATTATTTTTCCGTTGATTAGAATTAAAATACGCAGTTTCTCTACATAGAGTAGCTTGAACTTTCAGTGGATTAATCTAGATTACTAAGCACTCAACACTAAGCTTTAACTGACTGAGAGTGACGTGCATTGTTTATTATTGTTTATTATAGCTTCTGTTCGTCCGATGATCAACGCAAATATACCTCAACCGCTTCGGTGTACAAATTATTCTACAATAACTTTGGCTGCTGAATATAAAACCGATATTCGCCAAATCGTTATCAGTGTCAATTGCACAGAGTGCGAGCTAAGATGACTAAAATCATTTTTATTCTTATTCCAGTTCTTGTGACTATAATAATTCGAACTGAAACAGCGAACTTGGATATAAATCCAAATGGTGGAACGACAGAGGTAAGGATACGTTTTTCTAAATAATTTCATTTATTCACGAAATAATTCATAACTTCCATATAGACTGCAATATCGTACGTCTTCGAAGAAAGCGAATTTCAAAATATTGCCAATCAAGTGCAGCTCCTGAAAGAGGTCACCGAAATTATGTGCTTGAAAGTGGAATTAAACAGCCTCAGGTAGAATATACCAACTTTTTTGTAATTTTTCTTTTATCTACTCTAACGAATTTTCAATTTAGTCTACAAAAGGAGCTACAGGAAATAAAAGAATTACTTTCTAAGGAACACGCAATTGATTCTAACAAATCCACCGAAGACTGTTCGAAAAATAACCCTAGCCAAGTGCGACTTCCAACCAGTTTGGCGCAAGAGTTCGCCTCCTTGAAAAGTGAAATCGTAGAGAAAATTCAGCAAACATTTGTGAACTGTCAGTGCAAACATACCATTCGTCTGTCGGATGTGAGCCATTTATTGAAAAGCGAAATTAGTGGCATGATTGCAGCTAATGTGACAAATGAAATCCACAAGGTTCAGCTGCAAATGAACGAGCTTTCGTCCAGTGCAAAGAGCGAAATTGACTATTTAAAAGAAACTATTCAACCGCAAATAAATAGTATTGCGAATAGCACGCAGTCATTACGAAGCGCAATAGAAGAAAACTCCGAACTATTTCTAAACACATTGGCCAATATCACCGATAAACCACCACAGTATCATAGTTGCGCTGAGGCACTTCAAAATTGTGGTCAGAGTGGTGTCTACAAATTGCATTGGAACTTGGAGCCGTTCAATGTGTACTGCCTGAAGGATCCGATGAATGGCCCAGCCTGGACCGTTGTACAACGACGACAAGACGGATCGGTTGATTTCTATCGAGCCTGGAAGGAATATCAGCAAGGATTTGGTGATTTGAAGAGTGAGTTTTTCCTAGGCTTGGACAAACTACATGCATTGACAAATCAGGCGAAACCACAACAGTTGTGGATACAATTGGAGGATTGGGAAGGAGCCACAAGATTTGCCAAGTACACAGATTTTATGGTGGGAAATGAGGCCGGCAAATACAATTTAACAAAGTTGGGAGCGTATAGCGGTGATGCGGGCGATGCACTAACTGCTCATCTTGGAGTAAAATTCGCCACAAGTGACAATGACAGTGATGATGTTTCCCAAGAGAATTGAGCTGAAAATTACAAGAGTGGTTGGTGGTTTTCTGATTGTTATGTTTGGTAAGAATAGACAAAATAATCAAGTGACAGCCGAACTGTACAATGCAAATTACATTTTTTCAAATGCTTTTGGTTTTTTTTCTGTAATTTGAATGGAAAATATCGTCGCGCAAAAATAGAAGATCCTGACACATCATTTGAAGAAGGCATTAAATGGTTGCGTTGGCATGGTGACTTGTATGGGCTAAAATATTCGCAGATGGCCGTACGGTCGGACAACTCTTTGAAATGTTAAAATAAATTGCAATTAAATGTTTAAAAACATAGTTCCGTGTCAAAACGTTTTTTTTATTTTATTTTATATATGCCCTAAAAAAATTCAAGGATGCACTGGGGAGCTGTCATTGTCCCATCTGGCATCATATAAAAAAGAACCAAAGACGCACTTGGGACCTGGAATAATCTCATTCCTTTGGAGCACTTTGAGTTAGAACGATATTGAAGTTTTGCTGAGATGACATTTTTCGGTCGAAATTTTCGTCCTTTCGTCCTGTTTTACAATATATTTAATTTATTTGTAGGACTTATTTGAACACATTTTTTTCACCTTTATATTTTTTTGCGTCTTTTAAAGAGAGAAGTGGCCTGAAGCCGAGTAGTTTGGGAGCCCCTGCAATTCTGTACTACTCAAGAGAATCAGGTAATCCAAGTTATACATCATTTTTGAACACAAGTTTTCTTCTACTAATACACCCAAAGAAATACTTACCTCGATTGAGGAAAAACGGCTATCAAATTTAATTTAAGGAAACTTTTTTCTTTGTTTTAGAGAAAAAATCTATGGAAGGAAGAAATTTTTCAAAGTATAAACCACTGCAGAATTCGTTTCCTTAGTGAGGAAATTTTGAAATGTTTTGCGCGTTGACTGATAAATTCAAATTTGCCAACATTGAAGAAAAAGGAATCTTCAAATTGATCACCATAGTTGCAAGTAATGAGAAAATTTGTACTCATTTCAAGGAAAATTTATTCAAACGAGAGAAATTTTTTTGGGATGTGTAGTTTTCTGAGTGTATGACCGATTTTTTTATAATTCCCTCTCTTTTGACTATCGGTAATGCACTGAATCTCCTTCCAACAAACATCCAAATGCAAGTAGTGCAGCTGCAAGAAATATTGCAACTTTTCAACAAAATAAATAAAAAAAACATTTTAAATAAAATACGATTATGGACATGTCACGTTTTGACAAGGAACTATATTTTTAAACATTTAATAGAGATTTTTTCACATTTCAAATAACCTTATATGAATTTAGTTGTCCGACCGTACGGCCATGTGCGAATATTTTAATCCATAAAAATTACGAAAGTAAAACCATTGAATGCCTTCGTCATGCGTATTTTTCACGCGACTATATTGTCCATTCAAATTACTGCAAAAAAGCCATTAGAAAAAATTTAATTTGCATTGTACAGTTCGGCTGTCACTTGAAGATTTTGTCTATTCTTACCAAGCATAACAATCAGAAAACCACCAACCACTCTTTATTCTCTCAGCGCACTTCAAAGGTGAATGATCATTGTCACTTGTGCTGAATTTTTTTCCAAGATGATAATCTAGTGAATCTCCCGCATCACCGTAATACGCACCCAACTTTGTTAAATTATATTGGAAGGCTTCATTTCCCACCTTAAAATCTGCGTACTTGGCAAATGATGTGGCTCCTTGCCAGTCCCCCAATTGTATCCACAACACTTGCGGTTTCGCCTGATTTGTCAATGCATGTAGTTTGTCCAGGCCTACGAAAAACTCAGTTTTCAAATCACCAAAGCCATGTTGATATTCCTTCCAGGTTCGATCGAAATCCACCGAACCGTCTTGTCGTCGTTGTACAACGGTCCAGGCTGGGCCATTCATCGGATCCTTCAGACAGTACACATCAAATGGTTCCAAGCTCGAAGAAAGCAAATGCAATTTGTAGACACCACTCTGACCACCATTTTGAAGTGCCTCAGCACAACTCGAATACTGTGGTGGTTTATTGGTGATATTGGCCAATGAGTTTAGAAATAGTTCGGAGTTTTCTTCTATTGCGCTTCGTAATGACTGCGTGCTATTCGCAATACTATTTATTTGCGGTTGAATAGTTTCTCTAAGATTGTCCATTTCGCTCTTTACACTGGACGAAAGTTCGTTCATTTGCAGCTGAACCTTGCTGATTTCATCTGTCACATTAACCGAAATCATGTCACCAATTTCGATTTTTAACAAATTCCTCACATACGCCAGACGAACGGTATGATTGCATTGACAGATCACAAATGTTTGCTGAATTTTCTCTACGATTTCACTTTTCAAGGAGGCGAACTCTTGCGCCAAACTGGTTGGAAGTTGCACTTGGCTAGGGTTATTTTTCGAACAGTCTTCGGTGGATTTGTTAGAATCAATTGCGTGTTCCTTAGAAAGTAATTCTTTTATTTCCTGTAGCTCCTTTTGTAGACTAAATTGAAAATTCGTTAGAGTAGATAAAAGAAAAATTATAAAAATTTGGGATATTCTACCTGAGGCTGTTCAATTCCATTTTCAAGCGCATATTATCGGTGACCTCTTTCAGGAGCTGCACTTGATTGGCAATATTTTGAAATTCGCTTCCTTCGATGACGTACGATCTTCCAGTCTATATGGAAGTTATGAATTACTTCGTAAATAAATGAAATTATTTAGAAAAACGTTTACCTCTGTCGTTCCACCATTTGGATTTATATCCAAGTCCGCTGTTTCAGTTCGAATTATTATAGTCACAAGAACTGGAATAAGAATAAAAATGATTTTATTCATCTTAGCTCGCACTCTGTGCAATTGACACTGATCATGATTTGGCGAATATCGGTTTTATATTCAGCAGCCAAAGTTATTGTAGAATAATTTGTACACTACACCGAAGCGGTTGAGGTATATTTGCGTTCATCATCGGACGAACATAAGCTATAATTAATATATATATTTGTCCAGGTCTGTCTGTCTTTCTGTCTGTCTGTCTGTCCCTAACGCTAACCGATTCAAAATTTACAACTCCACTTAAAAAATTTTTTTAAGTTGTTAACCTTTTTTTTTTTAATGTTAGCTATTCTGGTGGTTTGTCCACACGACGCTGCGGTCGTGAGAAGGAACCAACCAGAGCCACTTACAAATATATCCACACATATATTTTTTCTTATAAATGTTAGCCGCCCTGGTGAGGTATCGAACCCACAACGCTGCGATTGTAAGAGTAAGATGAAGTAGCGAACTAAGCGCCTTCTCACCAGAGCCACTAATGCTCATACAATGCCTTTACCTAATATCGATTAACTTCATCAAGCCGCATGCAAAACGCTTTCATGTATATACACACACAAAAAAATCATTTCACATATAAAAAAATAGCTTCGACCTAAAGCTGCCACCTTTAAGAAAATAACACTGCCACAAGACTATTCTTGCCACCTATCACTATTTTCACCTGTTACGGTGGTGTATTAGATTTTCATATTACACTTTCATAATACACTTTCCTATACACTGCATATATTCCCAGTACAACATTAAGGTCCGCACACATCAACGCGAAGTACCGCAACCGCAGCGAAACTTACTCAAAAATGTTTCTTGCAAATGCGAAAATATATTTGCTTAAGGTGAGAAATTTCATAAAAACAAATAAAAATGTGAATCATTTATAAATTAAAATTCCCGAAAAAAAATACTACAAAATGAACACCTTTCTTAGAAGTCACTAAAGAAATTGTAAAAGGGGAAATCAAAACTTAAAAAAATTTATTTCTTGGAAAGCTGATTTTTGCTACAATAAAAGATTCAGATTCGGTTTTAGTACGTCAAAATACATAATACGAAAATAAAAATTGAAAAAATCCAATGAATAAAACACTTTGCAATAAAAATGATCGACAATCGGAAATAATGTTTAGCCGTAACAGGTGAAAACATTGTTAGGTGGCAACGCTAGCCTTTTGGTAATATTATTTCCTTAAAGGTGGCAATGGTAAATCAAAGCTATATTTTTGTGTGTATATACACATTCACCATACAGCTTGATGAACTACATCGCCATTAGCTCAATTTATTTTATAGCTGCCTGTGGTCAGTTGGGTAGAGCTTCCGCTTTGTCTGCGGCAGTCTTGGGTTCAAGCCCGTCACCGGTCATATTTTTTTTTTGAATCCATTGCTTGATATTCTTTTTTTTTTTTTTAATCTTTTTTTTTAATTCTTTTTTAATGGAACAGTTCAACTTTACACAATTACATCATCAAACAAAATTTATTTCTATTCTTTACAAAATTTAATAAAAAATTACATATTTCACAAATTTCTATAAAAAAAAATTACATTTAAATTTTGAAAACATAGAAAATATTTTTGCATCTAAAATATATTTAGTAAACATTTAATTTTTTAAAATTAGTGTGTTTTTTTCCCGTGCATGGCACGGGCAAATTTACTAGTAAACAATAATAAACAATGCACGTCACTCTCAGTCAGTTAAAGCTTAGTGTTGAGTGCTTAGTAATCTAGATTAATCCACTGAAAGTTCAAGCGACTCTATGTAGAGTAGCAAACATTCAGTGTCGATATCACCAAATTAGAAGCTATCAAAACGCGAATATAAGTCACCAAAAAAAATATGTTCTCAGAAACAGCTGCCGATAAGCCGGGGCTAAACAGGCGAAAACATTAAATGCGCAATTCCAAGCCCTGACTCCGGGGTTATTTCTCTGATTTGATTCAAATTTTGGACTGTATATTAGGGTGGAAAAACGACGTCTTTGCTAATCGACTGCTAATAGAGCTCAAAAACTGCGAATTTTCATTCTTATCAATGGATAAGATTGCGCATATACCTGAAAAAGAAGGCTGCACACGTTTTCACATTACTAATCATTTTCTAACCAAAATTCTGTCAGATTAGCGAAAGTGCCCACCTACTGGCACCCTTGGCGCAACATCGTGCTGTTCACTTCAAATGTTCCAACAAACAAAGGTGCTATTTCACTTGCAAAAACGACGTTTCTGAATATGAGGGGGAAGCTGAAGACAGCTAAACATAAATTTAACCCATTTTCACTTCATTTTTTTACTTATTTCCATTTATTTTGCTAATAAAATCTCACCAATTATTTTTCTCCGTTCAAATGGCCAGGCTGAACTACTGAAAGAATAAATA
Source organism: Heteromyza rotundicornis (assembly GCA_951394025.1). NCBI lineage: Eukaryota > Metazoa > Arthropoda > Insecta > Diptera > Heleomyzidae > Heteromyza > Heteromyza rotundicornis. The sequence continues at coordinate 15,892,711 of OX596012.1, read as the reverse complement.
ACATATAAAAAATAATAAACTAGTGTTTATGCTTGATTTTCGATTTTTTTTTGTACAACGAATCGTAAATTGGGAGCCTGTAGCTGTGCACCTTTTTTGGAGGGTCGATTTTCGATACTTTTGCTAGATCGACTGCCAAAATTTTTAAGTTCCGTGGGAAATTCTCGTTAGCTATTGAACTCAACATTCAAACGCACCCGAGAGCTGCACGAAGTTATGTTTCAAACGAAAGTTATGACCAGTAGCTAGACACCCTCCCCTATACATGGTAATTTGGCAACTATTGAATTGAATTTGAAATTAATGTTGAATATATTTAGACGAAATTTGACACAGAGTGGTTGAATAACTTTTCCACACTATGAGTCAAATATGGACATAAGGGGCGTGGGACTGTCCATACAACACGGGGCGTGGCGCCGTTGTGCAAATGTAACTTAGTTACCATCGAATATTGAGTGAATCATTGGTGGCACCAAGTGATTCCTTGGGTGAAGTGACTCCTTGGACTTTTAAAAATGTACCCCACAATGGAGCGCTAAAACATCTTAAAAGTTGTTCTGGTGCTGAAATCCTGGCGAACCAATTTTTGTTAAAATTTTAAATTTAAGGTTAAAAGCCACACGGGGGGGATTCATCATCAACTACACTGTCCTTTGAAAATGTCGTAAATTACTTTTTATTTATTTTTAGAATTTTATACAACCTGTGCAACGCCGGGTATGTAACAGTTAGTAACAACAAAAAAATCCAAATTACAAGGAAATGTATAAGATTATATTTTTGCCGCTGGTCTTTTCTCTTTCGTGACCATCCTCTATTCACAGCGAAACGACGACGATTCAAATAAACTTGACCATGAAACGCCCATCAAATGAAATGCCAACAAAGGGTTAAGTGAATGCCCAACTATTTAAATAAACTTTTAGCTCCTTGCGTGTATGTCTATTTGTTTGAGAATATTTAAAATAAGCTTAAAATCAACCAAAGAAGCGTGTTGAGTTTGCCGTTGAATTTCACCTTCGCTTCACCTGACAGACTGGCAAAACTTCGCTTAACTTTTTTTGGTGTGTGTTAAGATAGAAATAAAGGAGAGACAAAAAAATACAAAAACGCAAGGAAACCCATTCATTTATTTGCTGTTCCTTAGTGCTTCTTTTTGCAGCCCTTTCAGCAATTAACGCTCGTTGAAATGTTGCAAAATTTGTGTTATTTGCAACATTTGTGCTCTTTATTGTTCATTGTTTCTTTCGTATACTTTTGTTTTTAGCATTTCTTTTCCTTGGCCCATCGTTTGCGAAATGAAAAATTAACTCGACATTGCAAATATTTTCAGTTAAGTTTATTTTCGTTTACAGCATTTGGTGCATTTGGTTGTGCCATGCAGCTGCGACGAAAAAGCAATTTTCACGAAAAACGTTATAAAATTTAATTACCCCCAAACGTTAATGCACAGCGTAATTGCTCACAAAGGACCTGGTCTTCATGCGCACTGGCCCCCCGATACACCGCGCTCCAACGAGTTGCGGTCCCGTTGCAGTATCTGCCGCACAGCATTTGCTGGGTAATTCGTTCGACGCGCTGTTGCGGTTTCGCAGCCACAGTATGAACGTATACACACATTTTGTTGCGTTTTCATAAATTAAGAAGTCCTTTGGAAACTCCGAAAGTAACTAAATGCTTTTTAAACTAATTTTTGAAGAAATTTCGTTTTGGGATAATTAAATATTTGATACATTTGTGGTTTGGTTTGCGGTACGTTTGTATTTAGCTGGAAGCGTTCAACTAAAAGTCTTCTGTGAAAGGCTAAAATTAATTCGTTTTTCAAAATGTATATTAATGCAAAATAATGGACATTTAAATAGAAAATAATTGCAAAGAAAATGCATACAGAGGAGGGGAAAATGGGTTAGGCTTCCAGGATACTAGGCTATGGCTTTGGATGATGATGCTCCACATTAGCTAATACGAAATTCAATAAATTTCCAGCACTTATCAATACTCCCATTAGTCACTGTGCTTCCCACACGATGCGCCACCAATCTAATATTATTCTGCCGCAGACCCACCACATTGACGATCTTCTTAGGGCAGTTGTTGTTGTTCAAATATAATCAATAATTCCATACAAAAAGAAAATGCACGCCGGTCACGTATTCCCCAATGTAGCATTCAGACAAACAGCCGGACGAAATGCAATAATAAAAAATAATAACAACTCAAATAGAAGCGGGCAGCAATTTAAAAATGCAGTAAATGCAGCAGCAACACGATGCGCGATGCATCAAGTGGCTTTAATAGAGCAGAGAGCTACTTGTGAAGTGCAACCATATTAGAACAAAAATTTCCTCGTGCCATTGAATGAAACTCGTTTGGAAGCAAATTCAATGCCTGCCAGCGGCAGCCATAACCAGAATTTTTCACCTTCTATTTTTTTTTTTTGCAAAAAGAACCTATACGTAGAAAAAATACGTTGCACTGGTGCGATGAGGCAGAGGTAGAGCAAGAGCAAGAGCAAGAGAAAACTGAAATGTTTCACCCTCAAGCTGAAGCCGTTGCTGGTTGCTGTTGTTCTTGCAGAATTGCACATGAAATCGCCCTAATTGACTTGTTCATCTGCTGCTGATGGCTAAACAAAACGAAAACAAAATGAAAACGAAACGAAACGAAACTCAGCCAAACTGAACTGAACTGAACGTAAAATGAAGGCACCTCTAAACATCAGCTAAACAAGTTGCAACATCCACGTAAGTGCTGCATGTGGCAAAACATCACCTACAGCGGCAGTAGCACTACAACAACCACAACAAAGAAGCTGTAATTGCTATATTGTTGCCCAACACTGGTCCATCTTAACAATATGATAACTTAATCCAGTGAGCTGCAAAGTGAAAAAAGAAAAAAACAACAAAAGGAAACATAAAAAGCAATAGGCAAGACGACAGGTTGTTGGTAGCTTGAGGTGACCAGTTATAATCACTTGATCGTACTTGGAGAGACAAAATTATGTTTTTATTTTGTTTTTGGGAATTTTTAAGGCTTATTTACCCCCAAGAAAAAATTATACTGAAGCTTAAATTTATTAGGTTTCATTATTATTTTGTTCCACCTCGATCACTCGATTTTAAATCATGACATATGGTTGCTGTATAAAAGGTACGATTAATAGCTATGAAGGCACCTCTACGATTAATAGCTATGAAGGCACCTCTATATATTATTACGCCAAGCGTAATAATATATACAAAAAAATAAAAGTCGCCCAAAAACAGAAAAGAAAAATTGCTCATGACCAGGGCTAATTTTTATATTTATTTAAATATAAAATATTTAAATTCATATTTTTAACATTTTCAGGCATAAATCCATATTTTCCACATTTTTATTTTTCATCCAAATTTTCGAATTTTTTTTTATTTTACTTCATTGCAATGGTCAGTGTGGACCACTGAAAGAATGAGCAACACATACAAATTAATAAACTTGTGTTTATGCTTCATTTTCTATTTTTTACAGCGAATTGTAAATGGGTGCCAGTAGCTTTTTTGGAAAGTCGATTTTCGAGACTACACTGCCAATATCGTCTTTAGAAATTTTTTAAGTTCCTTTTGAAATTCTGGTTAGCCGTTGAACTCAGCTTTTAATTGAAACCGAGAACACCGCAAAATTATGTATCAAACGAAAGTTATTGCCTAAAGACCTTAGCTTGCCAGTAGGTGGGCACTCTCCCCTACTTATTACAAATAATTAACGAATTAACATTTAAAAAAATACATCAAAAACAAACAAAAACTAGTAAGAGAATTATCTTCGGTCTGACCGAAGCTATAATACCCTGCACATGCTAGTACGATACATTCTGAGACCATATGTTAGTAATTTTATCGAAAATCGGTATTTTATTGGTAGTTTTTCGATATTTTATTCATAATTTTTCGATTTTTTATCGATCATTTTTCGAAAATTTATTGACAATTTTTCGATTTTTTATCGATATTTTTTCGATAATTTATCGATTTTTTATCGATAATTTATCGATTTTTTATCGATAATTTTTCGATTTTTTATCGATAATTTTTCGATTTTTTATCGATAATTTTTCGATAATTCATCGATAATTTTTCGATATTTTATCGATAATTTTCCAATATTTATCGATAATTTTAGTTTCCTGATCCATTTAAAAATGTTGTTCCAATTCTATTTTGTTCCGGTCCAATTCCATTTCGTTCCGATTTCATTCCCATTTCGTTCCCGACCTCATTTCCAACCCAATGCAGAAAACCGCATCCAAATCGGTTAAGTATTTCTCAAGATAAACGAAAATAATATAAAATTGGCTGCCATTTTGTATGGGAGGTAGGCGTAGCTCTTATCCGATGTTGCCTATTTTCAATACCGTCCTATCATTCGCCAAAATAAGAGGAATCCCAAAATTTGGGGTCGATAGCTCAAAAGCTACGACAGTTATCGTGCGAAATGACAGACAGACGGACAGACGGACATGGACTAATGGACTCAGGAGGTGATGCTGATCAAGAATATATATACTTTTCCATACCGGACACACCTCCTTATTTCAAGCGGCATTTTACACCACCAACAAAAAGTCAAAAAGAAATCAAATACATTCTCCAAAAAGTGTTGCAACGCCACCATTGTTGTCATTCAGCGACTCAAACAATTTCTTCCCACCAACAACTACAAATGGGTGGTCGGGTCGGTGTATGTTGTTTGACCATTAAAAGGCAATCCTAAAAAAAAAGCACAAATGAAAATAATTCATACGAATTGTGTTATTCCTCTTGGGCAATTTTGCAGGCATTCTTAAGTGGGCAAGGAAGCAAGCAAACATGCGGGCCTGGTCTCTTGGATACAAAGTCATGCAATAAATATTAAAATGTTGCAGCAACAGCAATAAAAAAAACCAACAACAACAACTAACAATTTTACATGCAATAACAATTTTGCTAACTCCTAGGCAAGAGTGCGACAGCCTGCAAATACGAAGTCAAACTTTGTGCAGTTGAGTAGCCTTCGACATGAGGAGCGGGCAATAGTATTTGCATGAAAATGCAATTGAGAGGTTGTGCCACAACCACCAGGCATCAACAGCTACAGCATGAGACACGTTCGGTGTGCATGTTGAACAAATGGCAAAAAGGTGTGTGTGTGTGTGTGTGCAGGTGATTTCTTGCCTGTGGGAGGTTGAGGAGTTGTGAAAAGTTTTCCACCCCTCGCAAGTATAAAAGGCGTAATTTTGACCATTGACCGTGGCAATGGTGGAAGTGTTAGTCCCCAAAAAAGAATCTTAATTACACAAGTATAAATTACATAAAATTTACTTCGCTGCAAAAAAAAAACCAACAAAAAAAGCAACAATTTGAAAATAATTGAATTTTTGGATTTCATAAAGGCATTCGGGTTTGTTTGTTTCCGTTTGTATCTCTTTCATGGAAATCTGATTATATAAAATTTCTTCACACTTTTCTATTTATTATTTGTTTGTTTTTATTTTTTTTTGGTATCCCTTTGTTGGAGTCCTTTTGTATTGAAAAGGAAAAGAAAGAAAGGAAAAAAATAAATACAGCCAGCTTGAATAAATTAAAGGATAAAAGGACTAAAGGCACATTCCGGAAGTGTGGCTACCTCCAAACAACAATAACAACAAGAAAAAAGGAGAAAAAATAAAGCAGAGCTTGCATGCAAGATAACAAACGACAAGGAAGGAAAGAGGCAGGACTAACTGTACAAAAAGGATATTTTTGCCACTTGCCAAAAATGAATTTCTTTCTTGTGTTGTGGTTTGTATTTCATAGCCGTTGTGCTTCATTTTTTTCTTTGTTGTTTAGATTTTGTGGCATTCCGATTAATGCCAAAGCACAAAACAAACCAAAAAGCGTGCGAAAATTGCCGGAGAAAATCAAAATAACCACAAAAGAGAATACTACAAAAAAAATGCGAAAAGAAAAGTGTAAATTTGATTTGAATTTGATTAGAACATCAAATAGAAAAAAAGGCAAGGGATTTGTTTGTTTAGCAACCGCAAATCGTATTAAAAATTTTATTTAATTTCATTGCTTACATTCAGGCAATCACTCAAAGTGTAAAAGGATGTCCTTCGCAATTCAAATTCAAGAATATGATTTACACATTACCAAACCCTTTTCTCTCAGTGAGCCTTTCAATTTCCTGGCCTCAGCTAATTTCCTTACCATGTTCTTTGCTTCACTCCTTTTCACTTTCGTGGCCTCCGCACACAATTAAATCATGGCAAATCCTTTACCACTGCAAAAACTAATTGCCAATAAGCTTAGACATGAGTGCAAGTACAAGGAAAAAAAAAAAAGGAAAAATAATGAACTTTTCCCTGTTGTAATAAAAGGCGGAAATGACATTCATATTGAGTACGCCATCACGCACAGACAGACTGACACACCTTCTGTTCAACTCAAAATTAAAGTAGCTTTCGGATTCACCGTTCGATTTAGCATTCCACTGCACTGGGCTTGTCAAGCCTTTTTCTCGTACTTTGGAAATTATTTTTTTTTGCATACAACTTCCTCTTGTTTCAACGGCAGACAAACTTTTGTTTAATAATCTGAGAATACTTTTGCTATTTCAGGTTCTTCGTACCTTTCCACGTTGGTATTTCTCTTTTTTAGTCATTCTAAAAATGCACGGGAAACTCAACTTTCATTAATTTACTTACTTGTCCAGCCAATGATCCTGGGATTTTAGCATAAGTCTCAAGTCAAAAGGTTGAAAAGGAATTTATCTTAATTTGGAATTTTATTACATTTTTTTTGTGCCAGTGAATGGTACTTTGCTCAGGCAGAACTTGACAAATAGTTGACACGGCTTCATGGACTGCCTGCCTGAGAACTACAATGACAAAACTTTAACTAACGTATATTATTAGGACACTGGGAGAAAGTAGGAACTTTTAAATAAACATATTTTTACTTTGATGTAATTGTCTAAAGGAGTAACCGTAGTTCAATTCCCATAACAACTGTGACAATTTTTTAAAGTGTTTTTTTCTTCTTAGATTTTCCTTAATAACTTTCTCAGTGTATCCGAAAAACTAGCTAAGTGTCAAACTCATTTTGTCTGTGCGAACATCTGCGTAGGAGTTTCCTATCCATGGAGCCAAACGATACATTGTCTCTTACATTTTTTTTTTTTTGTGGGGGTTGTTCTTGAAAACTCTATCTAAGCTGGTCATCAGTCGAGGTCATTTTGTTTGCTCAGTTGGTGTAAGACTGGGCAACATCTTGTTGAAGAGTTTGTGTCATTTAATCAAAGTTGCAAGTGGCAGGTTGGCAGGTTGGCAAGAGAAAAAGGGTCACTGTGCACAAGATTGTGCAGAAATGTATGAAAAATATTTTCAAATTCGAATGTTCTGAATAATTGGTATGGTGGTGGAGAAAAACTCCACTACTACTAAATATTCAGTGGTTGTGGAAATTAAAATAAAAGTTAAGGTATTTACACCCCAATGCTACTAAACATTCAGTGGTGGTGGAGATTTTTTTTCGACTACCACTGAAAGTAATGGAAAATTAATTTAAATGCACTACATATCCCTCGTCCTAACATTAAAATGAGAGTATCAATTCAGAGAGGACGTTCTCTTTATTTTAAAACATATGTTTTCTAATTTTATCTGGACAAATTCCTTTGAACAAAGTGTATGCTGATGACTAGAGAGATGATTTATATGCAAATCAGAAATAGAAGCATAATTTGTGGGTCCAAATAACACTGTTTGACGAAATTTTAAGTCAATAATTCAATAAGTTCGTGGTTTAGTACACCTGTCTGCCATGTGCACGAAAACGTCCTGATTACTGAACTACTGACTTAAAATTTGGTCAATCAATGTTTTTTTAATCCCACAAATTATGCTTAAAATTCTGATTTGCATATAAATCCGCTCTCTACTGCTGACTATTCTGTCGTGCTTAAAATAAAACTCATCTGCAATTTAAAAAATTTCACAAGGCAAAAGCATGGCAGTTCTTATTGTATTTAAATTAATGATATCAATAAAAAAAAATATATATTTTTATTGTTGAACATCACGCTTTTAGGACTATTGTTGGAGATGTCCAAACTAGAGACCGACTGAAATCGCTTTTATAAATTTCAGCCGAAACCGAAATGGCCCAAATTTTGTAACTTTTTTTTTCGGCCGAAACCGAAATGGCCGAATTTTTATTTTTTTAATTTCGGTCGAAACCGAAGCCGAAACTGAAATACATAATTAAGCTGAAATCAATCATTTTAAGTTCAGATCATGAATTAGATGAATGTAGAAGCAAACTATCAAATGCGTGGAAATCAATTGAAAGGGCAGGGTTCTCACTTTTTGCTACGGCGAGAGTTGTAGATATTCGATTTTAGGGGAGTAGATTTCAAGAAAGGGAGTAGATTTAATTTTTAATTTGAATAGAAATTCTACGATAGTAGTAGAAATTACTGTCAAGTTAGCAGATTTCAAGAGAGGGGAGTAGATTAGGGTAGTAGAGAATCTACAATAGTAGTAGAAATTTCTGTCATGGTAGTAGATTTGTAGAAAGAGTAGTAGTTTTGCATTGTATGAAACTCACATAATATTTTGAGGAGAAGATTTCTTACAATAGTAGTAGAGTAGTAGAAATTTTAAAATCATCGCGAGAGTAGTAATCTGCTCCGATAGGAGAAGAGTGAGAACGCTGTGAAGCGGTGAATGGATGAAGACTGTATGTAAAGTACAAATTCTTTCAAGAAAATAAGTTTCAAAGTTTTTTATTTTTCTTTTTTCAATACAAATTGGGGACTTGTCTTCTTTGTCGTTTCTGATTTTTCGAAACTATGATCAATACTTAAATTTGTGTTACATACCGCTTTTATCCACTTGGTTGTTCCTTATGTATTTTGCCACGCCAAATCCAAAAATAATAATGAAAATTGCACAAAAATTAAATTTTTGGTGCGTACTGTAAGCATTTGTGTATCAAGTATATTTAACACACAAAATGTTCAGTTTTGTCGATCAGTGTAATCTTTGTTATTTATTTGTTACATTTTTCGTATCAAACCGAAATTTTCGGCGGAAATATCGAAATTTCGGCCGAAAAATATTTTTTTTTCGGCCGAATGAAATAAACAGCCGAAACCGTTTTTTTTGGCAGAAAAGCCGAAATACCGAAACCGAATTTCGGTCGGTCTCTAGTCCAAACTGCAAATTTCTATTAATATAGAAAAAAAATAAAATTTGTGACAATAACTTCGCCAAAAATTAGGTTCCTCTCTAAGTAATGGCAAGAAATTTCATGAATTTGACCCAGAATTGAATACAGTTTTTTTATCAATAAAAAAATTTAAATGTTCTTAAGCAATCTATAATTTTATATTAGCATTTTTTTTAAATATCCCATTCACAATCCACATAATCAATCAGTTGTCGGTACGATATAGCTCCATTTAACCTGTAGAAATATGTCATACTTAATTTTCGATAGGAATGACCCATCTTCCAGTTTTTTAAGATTTTGCAAAAAACAACTTCTGAAAATTTACACTTTTGGTAATGGTCACTCCGCCCAAATTACTGAGTGTATTTTAATTCATTTTTGGAAGGCTGAAGGTACAAAATGGTAAAAGCCAAATGGATTGCCCCATATACATATAACTAGCTTATACCCAAAGCTTCGCTGGCAATAATTTTGTATTTTTACGCCAATGTATAAATGTTATACTATGTATTTATACATAAATATTTAATCGAATGAAATAAAAAAAGTTTCTCTCAGCCATTCCTCTGCCCATTCACTATCAAAGACCGAATCCAAAATATCACCGATATCCCTTGAATGGGGCATGAGTAAAGGCGCTTTAAAAACTTAGGGTGCCACCCAGCACGAAATACAAAAAAGAAAGAAACGATGTTTGCATTTGTGAGAAACTAGAAACATTTCCGTCAAATTGCTTTCGTTGGCGGTCCACGATTTCAGTCACGACAAATGACTCACTCAGAGAATAAGAGTGATGAAATGCACTGACGCTCTATGCATTTCATAGCTTTTTTACTCTGAGTGTGTACAAGTGTATTTTCTCTAAAAGTGTTCAACATTTGCATTAAATACTCCTCAAAAACATAAATTATTGGAGTGTGGATTTATGTGTAAACAAAAAATACCTTATGCCGTCGTGTTCGGCGTATCTTAGTTGTGTAGGATCTACTTTCAAAACTCTTCCTTTTCTTAAAGTACGTTCTGTTGATCTGTAGCTGTTTGAGAACTAATCTAAAAGTTGACTGTGATATTCCATCAACCCATAAACTCTAAAATTTTTGCTTCAATAGTTGCCCCAAAACAAGTTTTTTCTTTGACCAATCTCATACAAAAATAAAGTTATCAGCAATAATAAGAACAACAAAAGACCACACCAAAAACTGACAAAATTTCCCATTTAAAGTATTACAACTAAACAAACATGAACCAGCAGGAGGGGTTTAATGGGGGGAAGGGGAGCATTATAATAACCGCCACAAATAATATACACGAATTAAGACAGACAGACAGACAGACATGTTTATTAAAGCACATACATTTGTATTATGAAGTCGTCTGTCTCGCGAATGTCATGTTGACCAAATGCTGAACGGCAATGGCAGCCAAACACGCGCAACAACATGCAATGAGCGGAGAAGCGTCTGAAAATGTGTGACAATTTATTAAGTCATATTTAGTAGAACATTTGTAAGTAATATTGTGGTGGGCGGGGTGTGTGGGAGGTGTGTGGGTTCTTGTGTTTCAACACGAAAGGCACATTTTCGCTTAACCGGAAATTACATTTGAAGTATAATTTGTGAGTTTGTGTTGCTGCTGGCGTTTTTGTTGTTGTTGTTTGCTGCTTTATTAACACTCCTCCAAAAAGTGGACTACGATAAGGCAGCGCATCGGATGACATAATTACAACATAAGCGACGTTAAATGTTTGCCAAACGAAGCATATTTTTAGGCCAAAAGCCAACAGCCAACAGCCAAAAACAATTGACACCATGACACTGTTTTCCGTGTTTTTCTATAATTTACCGAAATTTCCGGTATTTCTGCTGCTTCATGGTTTACATTTTGTTTTTTTTTTCGTTTGTGGACTTTGGCTTAGTTTTTTTTTTTGTAGGCATTTGTGTTTTGCTAGACTCTCCTTTGGCCTCTTGGTTAAACGTTGGCTATTAGTGTACACTTTCACACAATCTTTAACGGAAATGACCAGCGCCGTTTTGGTCGACACGCTCAGTGTTCAGCGGTCTCGTTCATTCAGTATCGCTTACACATGCTGCTGCTGCTGGCCATTCGGGGGGTGAGGTTTGCAGCTAATACCGCCACCATTTTTTTTTTTTTTGCTTTGGTGTTCTGTTAAAAGGTGAGTTGTTGTTATGAGTTGAGGACAATTTCGGGGCGTGTTTTTCGGAAATTAGCACAACATTAAATTACAAGATTGGCGTGGCGATAACATTTGTTTACACACAAATGTGACATGATATGAAATATGTTTTGAGTGTAGTGGAACAGATAAGAAGAAAACAAGGTGGATCAGTGTTCAACTAAATTAAATGGTTCTTCTCTTTAGTGGGCTGAAGACAAAAAAAAATGACAAACAGTAAAAATAGTTTGATTGCTAGTCTATGAAGGTAAAGGAAAGGCAAGTGTTCTGAGGTAAAGCAGTTAGTAGCCACATAAATAACTTGCAGTGCCTACCAAAAACTGTCTTCGGTCAATAAATCACAATTTCTCCTGCGATTTGTCGGCGAAAAAGTTCCTCTCAGTTGTCCTTAGAATATCAGCAGTTCACATCAGAGAAACAATAACTCAAAATTTTAACTCCATTTTGGTCTTTAGGCAATTTACGTAGAGACCCTCTAGGAAAGCTGGGATGGTCTTGCATTGGGAAAGGTTTCTTCTACACAAACGGAATAGGAAGATTTAACGAATATTAAAATTTTTAGTTCTTCTCACAAGGCTTCCAAAAGACGGAATGTGAAATACTTGCTGTACTAACGGCAGTGTAGCAATCGTTTAAGAGTCCCAGCAACTTTGAAGCTTCTATTGGATTTGTCCAAAGGGATAGAGGGATAAGGTGCGCGATATGTTGCGAACAGGTGCTCAGTGTCGTGGGGCTGCATCCGCACGCAGTCGGGGCAGTTGTTTGGTGAATTTGCTGTCAATTCGGGCATTGTAGCTATTGAATTCTGCTCCTGCCGTACCGAAGTTGGGCAAGGGAACACCTGGCGCTCCTGGGTATATGGCGTCCGTTAAGTACTATATTTGCTTTACGGTTGTGTAGGGCCACGTTGACTTCCAATTGGTGTGTGGAATTAATTATGGAGGAATATTTGTGCTGATCAAGCGCGTTTCACATGGGGCCTAAGTACCCTCCGAGCTCTCTTCGATTGATGGTCCAGTTTGGCCTGATGTTGCGAGGTGAGACAATCGCTGTTGTCAGATTAAAAATTGCATTGCCAGGAGCGTGTTGTGTTCTTGTTACGTGTAGTATGGCGGCCTCGTTATCTGAGGACATAAGGAGACATCGTATTGCGGCCTGTAGGTCTGCGTTTTGGCTGGTCTGTAGTGATCTCCACTGGATGCTACTAAAGACTTGTTTCCAGATGGGTGCCGCATAGTTCAGGACTGATCTTTAAATGGTATTGTATGTCGTGATTATCATCTCCTTATCCTTCCCCCATGAGCTGCCGGCTGAAGCCTTAAGCACATTGTTGCTCACAGAGTTGACATGGGCAGCAAAGATGAGGAGGCTTTCAAAAGTCACGCCAAGAATCTTAGGGTTTTTAACTGTTTGGATGCGCCTTTGGTGGAAGTTGAACAAAAGTGGCTAGAGAACATCACACGAATTCCTGAATTCGACAAAGGATTGTCTGCAACGCAGATAGTTCGCCAATCACCGTTTAATGCTGTCTGGAAGAGCTGAACAGCTGATTAAAGCCCTGGTTGATTTGTTGACAGCAGGGAGATTAGACGGTAAGAGTTACTCTGGTGCGCTGGTTTTGCTGGATAAGAATAACTCTACCGACTTTCCAAACGCTTGGAATTTTGGAAGTGTTTAAGGATGAGTTAAGAACTTCTGTGAGGTAAGCCAGGCCTGTCAGATCGAGCTTCTTGAGTATGGCCATCGAGATGCCATCTGGCCCTAATGCCAGCCGGACCTGGATTAGATGAGGGAGTACTAAAAATGTAGAACTTCTTTTCCCTCTCCTAAAGAAGCGAAGTGGAAGGCTATATTCCTTCAGTGGAAGAACTACACTCTATTGATGGGAATGTAGCTTATTGACTGTTAAATTGAAATTAAGTGTCCATCGAAAAGGAATGCTTCCAAGCTTCCCCGAAATGCTTTCTGTATTCTCACTAGAATCATTCCATTTTCTAGAGGGTACTGTTAGCCAATTTACTTGTGTAAATGTGTAGAATTTTACATGTGGTTGAAAAAGAAATCAATTTACACAAACAACGAAGACAAAAATTAGCCAAAAAAAAAATACACAAACCAACTGACCATTTTTCCTGCATGTGGCTTTGCCTAATGGCAAAGATATCCCTTGAACTTTCTACTGTACTCTGTACGTCTGTTCGACTCATTCTGGTCACAATTCTTTCGTTTTTTTTCTGTGCACCACAGATTAGCACACGTAAAAAAAATGGTCTAAAAACAAAACTGCAAACATTTAAGTGATTTATGCTTTTGAAGATGCTTTCTCAAATGGCAGCGACAGATTTCCCGTGAGCCGCGCGCGCGTTCGAGCGAAAGGTGAAAAAAAACACAGGCAATACAAATTGCCCGTTCTGATTTATTGATGATGAATGCCCTGAATTCGTAGACGAATTTGTGTGGATTTTTGGGCAAAATCGAGTTGCCAACTTGAATTGGTTTGTGGCGTGGCAAGAAATATGCAAAAAATCAAAAGCCAAAGGGCAAAAACTTTCAGCGAAAACCAAATATTTACCATTACTTCGAATGGGTATTAAATTTAACAAAAATAAGAGCTACGCTTTTGAAAAAAAATGGCTAAAGGGAAAATCAGTGGGAATAAATTAGCTTCGAGTAGGTACTTTCCCCCGCTTACAATTAATCGTCCTCGAAGTGAAATTAATGCAAAAGAAATGCAAAATTCAAATTAAATGAATTGCGTGGCGGATAATATGCAAATGAGCGCCTGTGGTGGAGGGGTTCGTAGGAGCAAGTGGAATAAATTTGAAAAAAAATCATTTCGCGGGCGTTTGTATTTTTTTTCGTCGATTTTTTTCCATTTCATTTTCCATTAAGAAGGATAATGAAACCATCGGCGGAAACAGCGAATTTTTGCAAACTTTTTTAATCAGTTTTAATTGAGATAATTTTTTTTGGTTCCTTTTTTTTTTTGGTAACCTTTTTTGATAGTTTGTGTATGGTTAGGAGATAAACTATATAAGTAGTAGCAGTGCAGTTCAGTTGAGTTGATGGAAATCAAATAATTTTTTACTGTTGCATTTTTATGCATAATTATTTTAATTATAAGTAAATGCACCAACCAGACAACCAGGAGCAATTTTGGAAACTTTAAGCAAACAAAAAAACACTTAATTTAAGGCAGGAAATATTATTAGTAATTTCTGTAGACAAACCCTTTTGCAAAATAGATGAAAAATGGCCCCCAAGTACATAAATGATTTGCAAAATACAACGAAACTTTGAACAAAAAAAAAGAAGCGAATAAGCACGTTCCATCAATTCTCTTACAAGCAGAACTTAACTCTGCGTTAATTAAAGCAACTCATATGGGTATTAATGTCTCCTTTCGTGCATATAAAGTCATTAATTTAATAAATCCACTGCCTCAGCAGAACACACTCGCACACTCGCGTACACATTTACCACTTGAGTTGTTGTCCTTTATTAACGAACAACTGCTGTAAAAATCGGCCAAAAAAAAAAACACCACACAACTTTTTTAAAAACTTCTGCCCGAACATTATTTAATTAATTTAAAAAAATAAAATAAGGAAAATATAATAAAAATCAGTGCATGCAAATGTCATTGATGACAGCCTTCGGCGGTGGGGTCGAATAATATCGTATCATTTCGTTTCGTTCGTACGTATGCTCGATGATCTTTTATGTTGGCATAAGCTTTTGCCTTCACCCAACCTGGCCCATGTCCATTCTCAATTGACAGATTGTTGTTAAAAGTGACACTTGACATTTCCATACATGCGGCAATGAAGAACTTGTATGCTTGTGACTCTGTGTGGCTGTGTGTGCTGGACTTTAATTTAATACTTACTTTTTTTATAATAATATGCAAATTATTCACACAGCAGCAATACGGTGATTTTGCACTCTACATTGAAAATGTGCAGGCATATCAGTTAACCTTTCAGGTTATGATATCATATAACCCTCATAGAGGCCCCTTAGACCTTCTTGAACCCCTAAGACCATATTGAACTAATGCAGACTTCCCTAAGACTTTCCCTAGATTGAGATAGACTTTAACTGCCACACGCAGATTTTGAACTGACAAGTTCTCTTTGTGAAAATCTAAAATTTAGCCCGAGTGTCTCTACCCATGGGTGCATAGGATATTTCGCCCCCCTGATAGAAAATTTATCGTAAATGGAAATTTTTTTTTTATTCCGAAAGGTTTCTTATCATGCGCCGCATCTTTCCACATACTTAGAATATTCCAAATGTGCATGAAACCTGGGACTGTAATTGTAACGAATATCGGTATCTTGGCGGTCCCTGCATGAAGCATTAAAAAATTAGATGTCAGTTACGATAAAGTTCATTGTTTTCATACTAAATTCATTGATAAAACAATACAAAACACCGCACAGTGATGCACCCAATAGACAGTCACAACAAATTTGATGTCGTAAATATCCAAGTGTTTTGTATATTGGAAATGTAAAAACTGTAGCAACATTTTTTGAATTAACTGATTACTGCTCCAGCCGCACTTTTGGAAAGTAGACTCTTCTGAGCAGAAAATTTGCACCATTAAATTTTTAGGCTTTCCACAAAAAAAATTCCCAAAAATACATTTTTCACACAATTTGATTCAAACAAACAATATTTAAAAGAGTATTCATAGAGCAATTAACAAAACATAAAGTATTTCAAAATCTTTTGGTAATAAATATTTTGTAGAGCTTACAATAACTCAAAGCTTTTTTTTTTAAATCATGTTTAAACTAAGGCATTCAATCCCGGGATCCCGAATCCCGAAATCCCGGGATCCCAAACGTTTTATAAATCCCGGAAACCCGGGATTTTGAGTCCAGAAGCCCGGAATAAAAAAATGGATTTTTTTATGCATTGTTTAATAAATTTTCGACGCTTTTCCACAAAAATACTGCAGTGCGTTTACTTTCAATCTAATTGGTAAAAAAATCTATAAGAATACCTTACTTTCCCAGTGGCCAAAAGAAGGTGTCTGCAGGCATTCCAGTATGCCACTTTAGGAGTTCGGATGCCTTCCCTCCCCGCTTCCAACCTTTACTTCTTTTTTATATGAAAAGGGACAAATAAACTGGCCTACGTCTGTCGCTTCCATGCGTATGCCTGCTGGCAGTCAATATTGCGTAGAAAATCCATTGACACCACCCTATCTCCCTTCTAGCGCAGGCATACCGGCAAGCCTCCACTAGAAGCGAGGATGAAATGTGCAATTTCTTCCCATAGCAGGCGTGCTGGCATGTCTCTAGCGGAGAGGCCTTGCGAAATTGACTACTGGGTTGATTTATCTTGTTTGGTGGTGTGATTTGTCACAAATTACTTACAATTGTTGCGCAGGCAGAAGCAAAATCAAAGGAATAAAAATGGAACCGTTCTTAGGACGATAGTCTTTTATAAAATTTTTATTCTGGCGCTTACGATATTTTCGCTATTAGGATTCTAGACTTACAATGAGTTTTTATAATGAAAAACATTTCATATAAAAACGACCAAATAGTCCTGTTTCTTTAAAAATATGCGGTAGAAATGGTAAAAATTCCATTTGTATTTTTTTTTGTAATTGTATGAATTACACTCAGTCTATAGGGTATTGATGTAGCAAAGCTGAACTTTTAATTTTCAAAATTCGGTTCCTTTTTTTTCGTATACATATTACAAAAGCATGTTTACTGACAGCCAAATACTGTTATCCTTTTATGCTGTTTAATTGTGATAAATTACTTTGTAATGGATTTATTTCAACGTCATATCAACGCTCATCCGCGCACTCAACGCAACAACCAACCAATATGGCTGCAATCAATTTCATGTTGAAGTTTTAATGATGCCCAAGGATGTGTTGGCTTAATAACCATTGTTTTTTCGCCGCATTAAGAAGAACAAAAAAAACATTATTAAGTTGATATTTCAAAATGAAGTACATTAAAAGGAAAATGCTTTAATTTAAGGGAAAGGAAAAATGCGGCAAAGCAAATCCACCACTCCTTGCCCGACTCTCAACGAAATATTTCAATACACTTATACGTATGACGTCTGCTGGAATGCAAACAATAACTACTACAACCACACGCCACAAATCATAGGATTTGTCATACTAAATCACATTTAATCCAGTCAAAATAGCGCCAGGATGGGTTTTAATTGTGCGGGCATGTAAAAGCGGAAATTCCGCTTACCGAATACGACACTCAACGCAAGTAAAAGTCGCCGAGAACTACGACAACAACAACAAGAATAACACGAGTATCAAAATTCCAGGGCACACTCACTCAAGCCGCGCGGAAGTGGCAAGGCAAAGCGCACTTAATGCGCACATGACGACAAGTGAACTAATGTGTATCCGGTAAGCGAATAACACCATTTATAATATCCTTAATAACACTAACAACACTAACAACACCAACAACTACAACTACAACACTAGCAACAGTATAACAAACAACAGCGGAAGTGTATGTGTACGTAAGTGTGTAAGTGCCATATTTGTCGCTTGTGCCGCTGTTCATTATTAACTTTGCCGCATTTCTTTGGCTCTTCTTCTCTTCTGTCGTTCTCATTTCATTTCATTTCGTTCGTCTAACGGCACATGTGTTGCACACTCAACCATTCTCTGCTATAATTATGAATTTTTGTTAATTGTTGGCATTAGGCTTTTGCCTTTTGCCACACACAAAAAAAATTGCTAGCAAAATGATGGGCCGGGACATGTATCCTGCTGGGCTGGTGTGTTTGGCTTATGTGACTGTGATTGTAACTGGAACAGCTTAAGTTTAATTAGATGAAATTTTTATCACACTTACGTATAAAAGTAAATGGGAAAATGTGTGCATGTGTGACTGCGCACTTATGAATACTTACACTTAGTATGAATACTTATGACGCATAGGGGTGAAGGAGCTTTTAAGCAATTATAGTTTCTTTTTAGTAAGTAGGCACTGTTAGTAGTTGCGAACATGTGTTCTTAACTAGTAAACGAGTTCAACGAGTTTTCTGAATTCTATATTTTTAAGACAAGGCGAGGAGTAAGAGCATAAATAGTTGCTTTTTTCAAGCGACCGAGAATAAGCAAGCGACTATATGCGTTGAAAATATGACCTTTGTTATTAAATCTAAAAAAGGCCGTGCTCTGTTAGTTCACATACAAACAAATGCTTTAATTTAAATATGGTATTTAAAGTTTGATATGGTTTGGTTATAGTTGATTAATAGGGTAATAAAAAAAGAGGCATTGAAATTTTAAAGCTAATAAGAGAATTATCTTCGGTCTGACCGAAGCTAAAATACCCTGCACAGGCAATTCCCATACATTCTTTAACCATTTGTTAATTCTTTTATCGAAACCTTTTTCATTATTTTATCAATTTTTTGTGGATATTTTATTGATAGTTTTTCGATAATTTAACAATAAAATTTCGATTGTTTTAACGATAATTTCTATTTCCACTTCAATCCCGATCCATTTCAAAATGTCCAATTCCATTTTGTTCCGGTCAAATTCCATTTGGTTCCAGTTCCATTCGCATTTCGTTCCCAAATCGGTTAAGTATTTCTCAAGATAAAGGAAAGAAATATTACAGCTATTTTGTATGGGATTTAATGGACTATTTTTCGAAAATTTATAAATTTTTTCTCCAAAATTTATCAATTTTATATCGAACATTTTTCGATATTTTATCAATAATTTTTCGAAAATATATTGATTTTTTATCGATAGTTTTTCGATAATTGATCGATATTTTATCATAAATTTTTTTCAATATTTACACTAATTTTCATTTCAGAATACATTTCAAAATTTTGTTCCAATTCCATTTTGTTACGGTTTCATTTCCATTTCGTTACAGGCATCTTTTCCAACCAAATAAAAAAAAAACCGCGTCCAAATAGGTTTTCTCAAGATAAACGAAAATATTACAAATTTGGCGGCCATTTTGTATTATTGTGCGAAATGACATACGGACGGACATACAGACGGACAGACAGACGGACGGACGGACAGACGAACATGACTTTATCAACTAAAGGGGCGATGCTGATCAAGAATATATATAATTTTCAATACCGGACACGCCTCCTTATCGGAGTTACAAACGGTGTGGCAAAAACAATATACGTGCACGATAACGTCGTAATTATTGAACCATTGACTTAGGAAGTGTGTCACTTTCTGATTTTTTTTACCCCAAAAAGTATGCAACAAATTTTTAAATGAATGTTTTTGGCTGCGCTAATGATTTCATCAAGCTGTCACAAGATTTCACCAGCAAATGAAATTATGAAGTCGCGATCTTCTGACGAAGCCATGATGAAGGGCTACGCTAGGTTCCTCATCAGAGAATCAAATCCATGCGTAAATAAGAGACGTTGTGGAATATAAAATGTCTTTTAAGATAACATCTCCACTTAATTTCAAACTGTTTCCATAGTCGTAAATTTTACCAATAGCTCCTGTAAAATATCTCGAAAAATGTATTTTTTGACAAATCGGAGCCCCTAGTGTACTTTTGTTAGCATTAAATTTACATTGCGCAGTCTAAACTATATGAACAGAAACAAATAAGTACAAAAATATATCAAAAACGATTTGACAAACAACTCTGAATCCCCAGACTAATTTCCTTTTTCCACATCCCAGCAGACAATATCCAATTCTTCTCGTGAACACATTTTTCACGTGAATACACACTGAATATGAATGTAAAAAAAATAAATGAAACAGAAAACAGACAAGCATCATAATTCTTCATATCTAAGCCAGCACGCTTGGCACCACAGGTGATTTCTTCCAAAAAAAAAAATAAAAAAGGTAAACAAGAAATAGGAGCTTCACTCCACTCGAAATGCATAACAAAAGAAGAAATCACCTTCAGAGATATGGCATTGACGGCATCTTGTTGTGCTTTATTTTTGCCAAAAAAAAAACAAAAGCTCTTCCTCCACGACCGCTACATTCAGAGGGGCCACAAGCCAACGGTGCATCTCATACGGCTGAAAAACAAAAAGAAGAAAATCGAAAAAAGAACGAAAATTTTACCCAAAAAATAACAACGAAATACTGCAACAATTGCACTTTGCCGGCACATCAAATGCGACTTCTGAAGTGATTTTCGCACACAACTGACAGACCTGGGAATTCCCCACTAAATCCCCAAGCATTTCTAAGGTGGTTACATGCAACTAACTCCTTGTACTCGTACATATCCATCAGTGGGAAAGATACAGATGCAAAATACAACAACAACACAACAGAGATACAAAATGCCATTGCTCAGAATGCAAAAATGACATGTTTGGCTGCGAGTGAAACTCTCTTCCTCTGTTCACACACTTCACATGCATGGCTGGTTGGTTAGTTTGGAAAACAGAGTTTTGCAAAATCGGAAAAATCCTTCATTTCAGAGTTGCTGTTGGGTTTTATTTTTATTTTTTTTTTTTGTTCCTATTTGAGGTGGAAAAGTTTCAGCGAACTTCACAATCACTTCGAGTTCGCAGGCAACAGGAATTTGTTCGTTGTTACCACAGACAATGGAAGTAGGTACACTCAGAGCGAATGTCATTGAAGATGAATTTTTCTAAAAATCAATTATGTTTATAGTAAATTTTACTATGATCATAGTAAATTCAATTATGTTCACATTTAAATCAAAACTTTTGACTGGGTCGTATTTAAATTTACTATTTTTCTCAGTGCATTGAGCCTTCGCTCAACCATGGCAAAATTAAGCTCTTTTTCTGCACGTCAGATCGATGATGTCCCTTAAGGTTACTTCCTTATTTTCAATGTTGCCACGGCTACTCACACATTCGCACATGCAAACTTTTTACTCTCTCTCTGATTTTCCACAGGTATTTGCATATATTTTCTATTTTCCTTTCTTATTATTTGCTGTCTGCAGTGTTATCAGCAACATTTTTCAAATTTACACATCATAGAAAGTTGTTAACAATGCACAAAGAGCTAAAGGTAGTCGGTTTTTTTGCTGTTGTTGTTGTATACGAGTATTTGCGACACATCTTCACAGGTGGTAATTCGCAGACAGTTGTGCAATCATGCGGTATGTTCAGTACAATGTTCAATTCGAGTGACAACTAGAGCAGAACATTTAAAATTTGTCAATTCCAAAGCAGCTACATTGAATTCCATGCAATTTTCTTTTAATCTTATACATTTTATTTATTCGACAAAAATAATAGGTTCCATATCGTACATATACGGTACGTGTACTGTCATTATTGTTGCTAACCTACCAATTTCGAAATCAATTTTGTCACTTCTATTGACAGAGACAAAACACCTTTTGTCTATCAATGTCTGCTGCAAACCTAATACGTGCAATCTCTTGGGTGGCGAAAAAATAAAATGAAAAGATAAAATTGTGCCAAAATGAAAATCGATATTCAATTTGTTTTTCGCACTGAATATTCAATTCTTATATGTAGTTGCTCTTGGAAAGGAATGAGTCTAATAGAACAATGCCAGTATGTTGTTTTTTTGGCTGGGCAACGAAGTTTTCAGCTAATATTAATAGTATAAGCAGGTGTACACTCAGAGAAACATGTTCTATTAACTTGGACGTCTTTTGATTCAATAGTACGGAATTTAATAAGTTTTTTCAATTAAATTATTTTTTAATGGCTTCAATAGTTTTGGAGAAAATGTGGTCCCCCACAATACTATTATTTTTCACTATTACCATTAATTTAATTTGAGTATTTTTTGGCTTTTTGTTTGCCCAATGATAAAATAAAAATTAACCCTGTCGGAAATTTAACCCAGATTGTCCCAGTGTTGCAATATGGGAACGTTAACTGTACCTTCAGTAAAAGATTTTTAAAAAATTAACGAATGCCTAAGTTTTAAAGCCGTCGACGGGTTTGTGTCCGCTAATTTTCATTTTTCATGACGGAATTAGATCATTGGTAGTTCTTTTGTTATTGAAATGCAAAATAGTGCTTTGAAGTAAAATGTCGAAAAAGTGGAATTCGAAAAACATGAACCTAATTTAATCTAATAATTTTTAAATTTATTTTAAGTTAATATTCAATTAGTTTTCTGTGTTATGGTTGTGTCTAGATATATGGATGTTTATTTACAAATTTTAACATTTTGAAAATGTTGGATTTTTATGTTAATTTTGTATATTACCGTTGACATATGGCAACACTGGGCAATACCGGGCTTTTTCGTAATATTTGTATACGTTTAACTTTTTCATGCAAAAACTAATGCAAAAAAAATACACAAAATTATGAATCAGAGTCACACAACAACCAAGCAAAAGGTTAAGAAGCAATTGCTTTAATACGACAACAAGTAAAAATTCAGTTTGATGCATTTTACCATTAGCTGCTTCAGTGAGTTGGTGTGATGCAAAGGAGAAGCAATTCTCTTGTGCGTCATACTAATGCTTACTTATAGCGTCGCATGGATTAAATAAAATGCCTATAGAGTGCTGACGAGGATCCGTGGCTGTAGACTCTGCCAGACTGAGTTTCTGCTTGGTTGTTGTGTTCCCCTTTTCCTAAATTTATTTTTTGGAAAATAAGTTAAAACCCAAAATAAATATATAAATTATGAAAAGCTCACTAAAAATCTGAATTTGTTACTAAAAAAAGAAGGTAAGTTCAACAAAAAACATGTACAGTTGCGTTAAAAAAATAGTAGCGGTCGAAATATGAAACTTTGATTTGTTTTCAAACATTTTATAGTATCGATATTAGGGCCATTTGAAAGGCCTCCTAGGCCCCTTTCGAATGAGTACCAAAGCACCTTAATCCGTCAAGTACCTGTCGCAAAAATCATTTTTAAAAATTTACATACTTTTCAAACTTTTTTCCTGGGGGTTATACAATTTTTTTTGGATGCAAAAAGTTGCGCTGGAAAAAATAAAAACTATTTTACTAAGGGTGTTTTGTAATAAAATATTTCCCTGAATTTTGAGAATTTTTTTTAATATTTGATTTTTTTTTGAGTTATTGTTGTTCATTTTTTTTACACAGTCTTAACAGTTTTGTAATGGGTGTCGATTTACTTTGTACAAAAAAATTGTATCGACTATTTTTTTTCAGTTTTACATTTTTTCATAAAAAATAAACAAATTTTTCAAAAAATTCTCATAATTCAGGGGGAATTTTTATTACAAAACTGCCTTTAGTAAACTACTTTTTTTTTGACTAAAAAAACTTTTTGCATACAAAAAAAATTGTATAACCAAGAAAAAAATTCGAAAAGTAAGTACATTTTTAAAATGGATTTTCTCAATAAGTACTTTATGGATAAAAATGTACAGGTACTCATTCCACTCTTCAAGAGACCTTTCCAATGGTACCAATTAAAATATTATAAAATGTTCGCAAACAAATCAAAATTTAAAATTTCGACCGCTACTATTTTTTTGACCGCAGCTGTATATGCAAAACAGATAAATATCTATCACAAAATCATGATCTACTTGCTTACGCTGTTTGCCCAGTTGCTGCAGACCAAGTATCCGATGAATGTTGGTGCTGCTGCCAAGGCTTCTTCAGCTTTGCTGTCATTCTGGCCTGATCAATTCGTTAGCCGGAGAATTAGTTTATTTTCTCTTTTGAGTTAATTCAATCGTTTCATTTAATTTCCAACAGATGCTCGAGAAGGAAGATACTCAAAATGTGAAATCCGACAGTTACTCTGCTGAGCCGATATTCGACATAATCGAGCAACTCAACAAGCTGGAACAGGTCCGAGTCCGCAACAATACTGTCTTCAAATTTTACTATGCCTCCATCAAATGGTTTCAAATTTTACTCTGACCTTGGTTATCAGCAGACAGCGAATTTATGTGCAATTGAATATTTGTAAGGAAAAGAGACAACTTGTCAGTATTTATATAATACTAGCAGGGCCCGGTCCGCTTTGCTGGCCCTAAAAAAGTTCTTTTCGCCTTTAAGGTCATAATAAATTAATGAAAAAAATTGTCAATTATTTTTATTGCGAGCCCAAGTGTAGCATTTTGAAATATTGAATTGTATGAAAAGTGGCACGCCCCACTGTTTAATACCGACCATATGTATCATTGAACTTAGAATTGAAAGCATAAAATCATTTCCCGTTGAAAAATGTTCATAAGGAGCCCAAGTGTAACATTTTTTAAAATATTGCATTGTATGGGAAGTGCCACGCCCCGCTGTCCAATTCCAATATGTTGCATTGAAGGCATAGAACCATTTCCCGTTGAAGAATATTCAATGGGAGCCCAATAATGGCACTTTGAAGTATTGAATTGTATGGGCGGTGCCACGCCCCTTTGTCCAATTACGCCGATGTGTTGCGTTTAGCTTAGAGTTGAAACCATGAAGCCATTTGTGAAACATTGTGTGGGAGCGCTATTACAGCATTTTCAAATATTGACTTGTATGGGCGGTGCCACGCCCCATTTCCTAATCCCGGCCATTTGTAGCCCAGATTATGGCTGGGGTCTTATAGTATGTTCATGGCAAATTTCATTTTCTGTGATCAAAAACGTCTGAGCTATAGCAGTTTTTACTAACTTGTAGGCGGTAAAAATGGGCGTGTCAAAACCTATCCTATGTCACGACTCACGACCCCTAGAAAACATATATAAATTTTTGTGAGAATCGGTGCTGCAGTTTTCGCGTCTACTGGTGACAAACATACACGTCTCTTTTATATATATAGATTCCCACAAACCACTATAGCCTGTCTGATACAGCTTCTTCTCAGGAATCCAAAAACGCCAAATGAAAACGGACATAGGACGATTGTGCTTTAAGATATCGATATGTAATGACTAAAATACAAATATTATTTTTCGACATTGAAACATTTTTTTAAAGCAAAATTAAATCTAATATGAATTTACAATTATAATGTTAGACACACAATTTTATTTTGTTTCGATTTAAAAAATATCTAAAGTTAATAGAGCAAACCTGCCCATTGATCCCATAATACAATTACCAAATTATACTAATTAACCACATAAATGGAATCAGGTGTAAAATGACATAGTAGTGCAATGAGATCAAATGCCATTCATTTAAAAGTGAATGAAAATGAATACAAGGAAATACAAACTCGTTAGAAAAACTATTCCAAATTAAATAAACGATAGCAATTTTGCATGAAATTGGGGTTCACTTCGATTGCCCCCAAACTTGTTTTACCAATAAAAAAAAAAAATAAAAATAAAAACAAAAACCAAACAAAGGGTAACTCGCGAAACCCACCTATTAGTTTCCAACAGCGATGTGCATTGTGGGTCCATATCAACCGCAGATGGTCTGTCATCCTGGTTGGTTTCGACTTTTATACGTAGATTCTTTTTTTTTTTTGCCAATGCAGGTCACCTTGTGTTTCACGTACGCAACAGAAATTAACAAAAATTTGCCATTCACACGTACACAAAAAAAAAATCAAACAAAAACCAAGCATGTAGCAAAATGGCTACTCGTTTTCCTGTCATGAATCGATTGTGGCATACCTGCGTTTTGTCGTTATCTGTGCCATATTGTCTGTGTGTGTGTGTGACGCTGTGTGCTTGTGTATTGCCATGTTATTGGATTTTTTTCAATTACGTTTGCTTTCAGTTTTTGTTTTTCCAATGGCGGTAGTAGTTTTTGCTTTGGTCTGAAAATAAAACTACAAAATTCATAACCTCAAAAAAAATGTTTTTGTGTATAGTTTTTTTTTTTGGTTCACTGTTCCACTTGAACGAAATAGAAGGTTAGTTGGCAGACCATGCGGGGCAAATTAAAAAAAAAAACAATTTCCTTTTTAATTTGTGCAGGGGAGTAAATTGAAAAATAAAAACAAACCGAACCTTGCCACATTTGACATGCGGTTTTTGGTTTTAAAAGTTGTCCTGAGGTACATGGAATTTCGAGACTTGCACTATGTTCCTTCTAACAAAGAATACTTTATTCGCTCTCCATTGAACCACTTCTAAGTTAAATTTTCACTGTGATTTATTTTAAAGGAATGCACTTACACTTAACTCTCTGCCCTCTTTTGAAAGAAGCACTTCATTTGAATTATTCTAATTTATTTGCAACACCTACAAAGCACATTTCTCCAAGGCAGTGCAAAAAATATGAATATTATCCTTCTTCAGTGATATTATCCTACGGAATCTACACACCCGCCTTACCGACAATCTGCGCACAAGAATTTATTGCAATCGGACATGGAAATCATATTTTAGGCATAAACCACCAGGATTCGGGATTAAATATGCCAGCGCGTGTGTAAGACTGTTTGGTGTGTGTGGGCGAATCTGTATAAACACGTGGGAAATATTCATACTTTCATGTGTGCTATCTGTGCGTGAGTGTGTGTGTGCGTGTTTTCAGATTACTTTTTCAAGCTAATCAAAATCATATTCCTCTGGGAATTTACATAACATATGCACATGAAGCGTGGCATATTATCACGCGTAGGAAGTATGAAAAATACAATTTCAAATATGATTCTGTGGCAAACCATTTCCAAGTTAATTGTTTTCTTTACAAATATGAATTTCCCTTTTAAGTACTTACATTTTGTTTGGATCTTACACCAATTTGTGATATCAAAAGCAATACACTGCAACATCTTAACTGGGTTAGTGTGCAATTTGTAAAGTCATCGCATGATTATGTCGAATCAGCAAGTAATCATGCAGCAAGCCATGTACATAAGCGTACAGTGTATATGCAACCACTTGGAGCCACACTCATAGCCACCACTACGGATGACGTCGACCACCATCATCATCATCGGGGAAACTATTCTTCAACTTGACCACACAATTATCGACAAATGGCTTTCAATTTCACTTGGCTTGCTTCGTGCAAACAGCAATTGTAGTGTAAGGAAAAAGGGTTTCCCCGGGCACTACAGTCCACCATGGGCACTCGAAATTCCCCCACGTTATCGTAGAAAAATCGTAACGAATCAAATCAACAAAAGTGGTTCAATAGTGTGTTTGCACTTCATTGCTTTTCTAGAATTCCAGTATTTCAGCATGGAGCTAAAAATAAAAAGAAAATAAACCGAAACGAAACGAAAAAAAGGAATTGCCAACGCTCTTTAAAGCATGCAATGAAAATTGTGCGCTCGCCTGAGTTTATGAAAATGAAAATCGAAATTTCATTTATTGGCCATTGCCAGATATGCTCGGCACCCTGCTCAGCCAGCCAGTCATTCATTCCTTCGGTCGGTCGGTCGTCTGTGCACTTTTTCAAACTTCTACGATTTT
Source organism: Heteromyza rotundicornis (assembly GCA_951394025.1). Lineage (NCBI taxonomy): Eukaryota > Metazoa > Arthropoda > Insecta > Diptera > Heleomyzidae > Heteromyza > Heteromyza rotundicornis. Next base: position 15,864,971 of record OX596012.1, on the reverse strand, counting down.
CTATTCCTGCTTGCTTATATTTTATATGTAAGTAAGTACAGTTTTTTTTGTGTGTCTTTTGATTTTAGTAAATTTCTTTTTTGCTTGCTTACCGAATCGCTTCTGAATGAAGTCTTTGGCGTGCGCTTGAATTAACCTGACTTTGGCTAGCATTCAAGAAATCAACTGTGGGGTGAAAATCGTTTATCATGCGGCAGCAGCATATTTCGTTGTGGTGATGAGGAAACATTGTTCAAGAAATGAGTGCAAAGAAAAATAAATACAAATTGAATTAAGTTAAATAAGAATGTGAATGTTTGTTTTAAAAAAAAAGGAAGGATATTCTGATGAAAAATTGTATTCCAAGTAATCGCCTAAAGGTATGCCAGACTAATGAGTGAAATTTAGGAAATTCGTATGCAATTTTTAGTACGTAACAGGGGAAGTTATACATAGCAGGACAATATGAGTTTCATAATTTGTTGCATACTTTTTGGGGTTAACATGTCAGAAAGTCACAAAATTTTAAGCCGAATTACGTTGATGGCATATAGCTGCCTGCCATTTCACACCATAGCACGTATGCCCACGATAGCGTCGTAATTATTGAACAAACGCCATATAGTTTGGGTAGCTTAAGTTTTTTTTTTTTACTCCAAAAAGTATGCAACAAAAATTGTTAATCAATTTTTTGCCTGGCACTGGAAAGTATTTAGTAAAGAAAAGTACTTGAGATGCTAAAAACTTTGGTTTTTTGTTTTTTGTTGAATTTAAAATTTTTTCTTTAAGGCTAGTCTTGGACAAGATTATAAATTTTGTAATATTTTTATCCTATCCTGAGAAATTGCTACTTTATCAAAAATAGCTATTGGCATTCCATCATAAAACATAGGCCTGACTAAAATTCTAAAGCCTATTTTCAATACATAACATTCGTACATAGCAAAAAAAACCATCATCAAAGCCTATAAGTATGCAAAGAAAATTTCACAGACAATTAAATTTCTGCCGACGTACGGCATACGCGCGTTGAACCACAACTGACCAACCCGTATAAGAAAAAAAAGGGTCTCGTACATTTTTCGCTTTATAAACTCAAAATCCATCATAGCCTAAAGAGGGTTTACCAAGGAGAAATGCCTTCTGCCTGAATTTGATTTTCCAAAATTTTATTAAGCGTGAAATGAACCTTTTGCTAAATTCCTTTTAAGCAAAATTTCTTTCAAGCATTCCTCCTCTATTAATTTTCATAATAATAGAGGAGGATTGTTGTGTCATAAAATGATTGAGATCATTAGTGAATTCCTGCAGTGGCTCATAAATTACAGTAAAAATACATATATTTTACCATATGAAAACATCATCATAAAAATGTTTGACATTTAACGACCGCAATATTGACAGGCGGCTATTGTTGAAATGGAATTTTACTGTCACTTCGATTAGTGTCAAAAATTAATTTATTTTAATTGCTAGCCGAAATAGTGGGCTACGCGTGCGGCGATAAAATTAATGCAGTTTGCGTGCCACGCCTGAGTTAATTAAAAATCACCCAAACAATAGACGGACACGTAGGTACATAAAAGGCAGAAAATTATGATGACTTGCTTGTATTTTCAGCGTTGGCGTTTTTATGCTTGGCCAACAACCGAACAATAGTTAAAATCAAACAAATCGTACAGAACGTACCGAACGATAATATAACAACAATCGAAATTGTACCATAAAAATGTTTACGTACGGTGGTCATCCAGCACCCTCTGTTGGTGATTATGGATTGGTTGTGACACTCACACAAGATTTGGGTTGAAATGCAGAAAAGTTAATCATAAAGTCACGTGGATCATAAATAATGGGAAAAGTGTCATAAAAATAGAAACGTACATGCACGCACATCACACACAAGCAAACACACACTTCGTAGGTTTGCTATTTGCCAACAGCTACCTAAAGGAGCACGTCAGTATCCAGCTTGATGTATGACCACTCGCTTAAAGATTTTAGACTTGTGCATTGGAAACGTATTTTTATTTTTAATAAAATTTGTATAAAGATTTTAAGCCAAAGATTTAAGGCAGAAAAATTTACCAACAGCATAAAAAATATGTCAATAGGGTTTTCAGCTCTATTATTATTGGAGTAGATCTACTACTATTGATTGAAACTTTACTATAATAGCATATTTTATCACAACTTTCAACATTCAATTACGATTGCAAGGTTAGGTTAGGTTTGGTTAGGTTATACCATTTCCATTCGGAGGCCATCCATGGTCCATTGTCCCTTTTTACCTTTTTAATATTATATATACGTGAAATCTATCTCATTTTGTTATTATACTGTCAACACACATTTGGTCTATCCATGAACCATTTTGTGCTTCGAATGAATTTGCGTTTTACAGTCTTGCCTATGGGACCAATTGAAGCTATTTGATCTATTTGCCATACTATCAATCAAATTCATTGTGTATCGGTTGCAGAATTGAGTTGTCAGCCGCACTGCTCTGCATAGCAGAATCTCTTCTGGCCATCTCGTGTGCCTTATTTTCTATGCAAATCTTTACTTTTCGTGTGTGTATATTTTGATTAGCTGAGGCCCTAGCAGATTACTGCTTGGAAGACGCTGCCAGTGTCTGGTTTGAAGAACTTTTGGAGGCCAAGTTTAATTGGAGATCTTATAGTGCTCCTCAAGCGCTTGATAAGTGCAACCAATGTGTTCACCTTTTCGGTGAAAGTATAGGTTGTCGCTCTTGTAATTTCCAAACCATTCGACCTGGTGTGGCTTAGTGTACTCGTGGCAAAATTAATTACATTTGAGGTCGTTCCATTCGTGTGACAATGAACGGATTTGTCTCGAATGGCCACTCCATAAATGCTGGTGTACCGCAGAGTTCGGCCCTGTCTTCCACCCTCTTCCTGATTTTTATTATAACCCTCATATAAACTTGTTTCCTCAAATCTGCGGCGAGCTTTTTCATACACTTCCACATAAGCTAGAGAGCTGAAATTTGGTACACCGATAGAACTCGGTTGATCAGAGTCGTAGGGGGCCGTGGGGGGGCTCAAACCCCTCTTTTTTAAACATGCCATAACTTCCAATTAATTCAAGCTACAATGATGAAATTTGGTAGGTGGGTTCTTATTGACAAAATTAAATTTTATACCCTTTGGAAAGGGGGTGTGGGGGCAAAGGGGAGCGGGATGGAGCCAATTTAATGTTCTATATATTTTTTAAGCTACAGGGCTGAAATTTTGTACTTAGGTTCGCATTCGGGAAAAAAATTTAAAAATGGGTCAAAAAGGGGGGGGGGGGTAGGGGGAAAAATATTTTTTTTTCAAAATCTGCAATGATTATGGGAAGAAAGTAGCCAAAAACCCTTAATTTTAAATCGAATTTGCGGAAATTAATTTAAAGTAAATTTATTTTCTGCTTTTTAGTCGGTTAAAGGGTTATATTTTTAAAAACTTGTTTTTTACTCTTTTTTATTAGTTTAAGTCATTAGACAACTTTTGACGGTAGCAGATCTTTGATTTGTTGTTTGACAAAAAAAATTTCGGTCTTGCCAAAAAAAACCTCATTTTCTAAAAAAAAAATTTGTAACATTGAGTGGACCAAAAAAGGTAAAAAAAACCAATAAAAACCCAAGAATTACAAAAGTTATTGATTTTTTATTAAATGTTAATGATTTTTTATCATAATATGAAAGAGAAATTGTGCCTATGCAACATCAGAATCGACATCGTTGTTTTGTCCGCCTGTTTCCATCTTTTCTTCAAGATTCTTAATCTTTTTAGATGGCGTGGGTTGTTTCATCTTTGGGATGTGCTGCCTTTGCTTCTTTTAATTTGTTTACCTCATCGCGTTTGATCTTTCTTTCGTGCAATTCAGCAATGCTTTCGGGTGATGTCAGTATCGTACTTTTCATTGCTTGACGGCCTCGAGGTGCACTTCTTTTGTTCTCAGGAGTTTTACCTTGTTCGAAAGGACTACCTTCAATTAACAGAGATGATAAACGTGAAGCACTCGACGAAAATATTAATAAGAAGCAAAGGAAATAGTTTAACAATAGTTCAATGCTGATTTGTATCCATAAAAATGGTAAATTATCATTAAAAATGGAAAAATTAGGCGGTCCACTCAAAGTGACATGCCAGTATGGAGCGAACCACCAAAAATTTTCCAACATCAAAATTATAAGCTACGTAATAGTCTCGGGCAATGAAATTGAATGTTCAAACCAAAGCAAAATATTTGTCTTACACTGAAAAAAAAGTGTACTCCAGTTAAGGAAAACTGCCTTAATCCAAAGAAAAAAGGGGAATGAAACAGCACTAAAGTCATGATAGCTTTGAAATTAGGGAACACTTTTACTTAAGATGAGTATATATTTTGACTTTAAATTTAATACTTATTTCTTTCATAACAGGAATATTTCTTTGAATTTAGTAAAAAGTTCTTTAATTCTAAGAAGTTTTTCTTCGTTTTTAAGACAAAAATTTCTCCAAACATTTTTTTTTTATTGTATTTGTTTATTTTTTTTTTTTTTTTATTTTCTTTTTCTTTTTTTTTTATATTTTTTGAAATCATATTTCATTATATTAACTTAATTTAAATCTACAATTTATAGTGATAACAAATATGTACTTACGATTTCACTTCGGTGGGATTCGAACCTGCGACCTTTGGCGTTATGACAAGACCAATCAACAGACTGTGCTATAGACAGCATAATTGCGCTGGCGTCTAATTTTCACTACGTTTCACACCAGCGGCGGCCGTGGTGCAGTGGCTAGGACCTTTGCTTCCCGATCAAAAGGTATCAGGTTCGACTTTCGCCTGGGACAAGCAGAAATTTATATTCATGCCAAATATTTTTTTTTATTTATATAAATTCTATTTCTAGAAATTTTCTAAAAATTTTGTAAAACTACGTTAGGCGTATACAAAACAATTTTGTTTCTTTGTATTAAAAACGAACTTCTTTAAATAAAGTTAAAATTTACTAAAATTAGTAAAATCAGACATATCAGCAGCTGCTGTGGTGCAGTGGTTAAGACCTCCGCTTCTCTATCAAAAGGTATCGGGTTCAACTCCCGCACGGGGTATTCAAAAATTTATATTTTTGCGAAATATTTGCTTTTTATTATTTAAATCAATTCTATTTTTAGCAATTTCTATTTTGAAATACTCACTTTTTAAAAAAAACCCGAATCTTACTTTCAATTTATAAAAATATCTTTCTTAAAAACAAAGATTTTTACTAAAAGTAAGTATAATTTTCTTTGAATTTAAAATAGGAAAATGCTTCTTAAAATTGAGGATTAAATACTAGAATTTAGGACACGTATACTAAAAAAAATATATTTTCCATATATTAAAAACGAATTTCTTTAAATAAAGTTCAAATTTACTCACAATTAATAAAATCAGCTGTCTTTAAAATAAAGAAAAATGTAAATTTGTTTTAAAGAGGCGGTAATTTCCGTTTTAAGGTACTTTTACTTAAATTCAAGAACAATTCCTTAAAATTAGGAAAAATTCCTTAAATTAAGGAAAAAATTTGTCCTTTAATCAAGCACCAAATTTACTTGGTTTTAAAGCTGTCTTTTTTTTCAGTATACCTTTAGAAAATCGTGTTTACCAATATTTTTACACTTCACAATTATGTTACAACTTGGGTTTATTTTTTTTGGTTTTTTTTTGAATTCTTTGTCTATGCAAATAAACACGTCTGTTCACTTTGAAATTCATTAACATGTGGTTTTAGCGTCCACCTACGGTATTAGAATGACATTTCGACTGTCACATCACACAAATATTTCAAGGGGTCCAATCAAGGTGACATTACCCTACTACCATTGATTTTTTTTTTTTTTTTTTAATAAACGTTATAAAATGTTAATACATATGTAAACGCAAATACTATTGCAGCTGGTTCGTAAATATAATTAAAACTAACGAACAATTTTATTTTGATTAGATCAGAAAAGTTTATATTAAACTAAGCAGTTTCTTTTGCTAGTTCTCTGTCATACGAGATCTCTGGGCAGTGTCCTTTTGAGACGCCGCTCCGTTGTGTGAGTGTCGAGGAGTTAAGACGCTTCTTCATTCCTGTGCTGGACAGAAAAATGTTACAATTTCGAAATAAGAATACACCACCTCAAATTGAAGTTGAAATTTTTAAAGTAAGCTGAAAACAACTTTAAAATTAAATTTTCCAGTGAGGTTTTCGTACTCGTTTTTAGAATTTTCAACTTTACCAGACGGTTTCATGACGGTTTCTGCTTGATTTGAGGTGGTTTTTTTTCTGGGTGTATTAGATGTCGCTAAGAAAAAATGACATTTTTCGTCCCACCCTAATATAAAATCCAAAATTTGAAACAAATCAGAGAAATAACCCCGGAGTCAGGGCTTGGAATTGCGCATTTAATGTGTTCGCCTGTTTAGCCCCGGCTTATCGGCAGTTGTTTCTGAGAACTTATTTATTTTGGTGACTTATAATCGCTTCTATGCTTCTAATTTGGTGAGATCGACACTGAACGTTTGCTACTCTACTTAGAATCGCTTGAACTTTCAGTAGATTACTAAACACTCAACACTTAATTTTGAGTAGCTTCGGTTCGACCTTTGCTGACCGATGATCAACGCAAATATACCTCAACCGCTTTGGTGTAGTGTACAAATTATTTTGCAATAACTTTGGCTGCTGAATATAAAACCGATATTCGCCAAATCATTATCAGTGTCAATTGCACAGAGTGCGAGCTAAGATGCATAACATAATTTTTCTAATTGTTCCAGTTTGGTTAATTATAATAATTCGAACGGAAGCAGCGTACTTGGTTATCAATCCAAATGATGGAAAGGCAGAGGTAAGGATACGTTTTTCTAATAATTCAATTTATTTACGAAGTAATTCATAACTTCCATATAGACTGTAAGCTCGTACGTCATCGAAGGAAGCGAATTTCAAAATATTGCCAATCAAGTGCAGCTCCTGAAAGAGGTCACCGATAATATGCGCTTGAAAATGGAATTGAACAGCCTCAGGTAGAATATCCCAACTTTTTATAATTTTTCTTTTATCTACTCTAACGAATTTTCAATTTAGTCTACAAAAGGAGTTACAGGAAATAAAAGAATTACTTACTAAGGAACACGCAATTGATGTCAACAAATCCCCCGAAGCCTGCTCGAAAAATAACCCTAGCCAAGTGCAACTCCCAACCAGTTTGGCACAAGAGTTCGCCTCCTTGAAAAGTGAAATCGTAGAGAAAATTCAGCAAACATTTGTGAACTGTCAATGCAACCATACCATTCGTCTGTCGGATGTGAGCCATTTATTGAAAAGCGAAATTAGTGACATGATTGCGGTTAATGTGACAAATGAAATCCACAAGGTTCAGCTGCAAATGAACGAACTTTCGTCCAGTGCAAAGAGCGAAATTGACTATTTAAAAGAAACTATTCAACCGCAAATAAATAGTATTGCGAATAGCACGCAGTCATTACGAAGCGCAATAGAAGAAAACTCCGAACTATTTCTAAACTCATTGGCCAATATCACCAATAAATCACCACAGTATAGTTGCGCTGAGGCACTTCGAAATGGTGGTCAGAGTGGTGTGTACAGATTGCATTTGCTTTCTTCAAGTTTGGAACCATTTGATGTGTACTGTCTGAAGGATCCGATGTATGGCCCAGCCTGGACCGTTGTACAGCGACGACAAGACGGTACGGTGGATTTCGATCGATCCTGGAAGGAATATCAACATGGCTTTGGTGATTTGAAAACTGAGTTTTTCCTAGGCCTGGAAAAACTGCATGCATTGACAAATCAGGCGAAACCGCAGAAGTTGTGGATTCAATTGGAGGATTGGGAAGGAGTCACAACATTCGCAAAGTACACAGATTTTATGGTGGGAAATGACGCTACCAAATATAATTTAACAAAGTTGGGAGCGTATAGCGGTGATGCGGGAGATTCACTAAACGATCATCTTGGAGAAAAATTCAGCACAAGTGACAATGATCATTCACATTTGAAGTGCGCTGAGACATTAAAGAGTGGTTGGTGGTTTAATATTTGCTATCTTAGGTAAGAAAAGACAAAATCTTCAAGTGACAGCCGAACTGTACAATGCAAATTACATTTTTTCTAATGGCTTTTGGCTTTTTTCCAGTAATTTGAATGGACAATATCATCGCGGGAAAACGACATATGAAGAAGGCATTAAATGGGAGCAATTTCATGGTTTTTTTTATGGATTAAAATATTCGCACATGGCCGTACGGTCGGACAACTAAATTCATATAAGGTTATTTGAAATGTGAAAAAATCGCAATAAAATGTTTAAAAACATAGTTCCGTGACAAAACGTGACATGTCCATAATCGTATTTTATTTAAATTTGTATACCCATATGGTGTCGACGGTCGTTCCATTTGTGTGGCAATGGACGGGTTTGTCTCGAATGGGCACTCCATAAATTCCCCCTTAAAACGCTCCTGATGTTCTGGACATGTCAATCCAATGTGATGTCCATTGGAACGCTCATATCTTTGATGTATCGAAAGAAGCAGCCAAGACTTGGCTTAGGCTTTCTGAAGGAGTGCATGAAATACTTCACTCCCGCCAATCTCTGCTCCATCTAGGCCACCCATATTTGTCCCAAAATTGAGTATAACTCGCATACATGGCAGGTGCTTCAAGGACATATCTTGAGCTCTTATACCGTGACAAGCGATGTATGATTAAGCTTATTGGTAACAGTAGTGAATTGGTGATTCCAGCACTATTAACTCCTTGGGGCATCGTCGTAACGTGAGATGTGTGACACTATAGTATTCTATCGTTATTTCAATGCCAAATGTTTCTCTGAGACAAAAAAACTAATTCTATCAGTCCGAGTATTCGCAAGAACTACTCGTTTATCCAGAGAGGCTCACCCGTTATTACCACGATAGTTCGTTCTTCAGTCGCACAATTCTAATGTCTCTGCGAATGTTTGCACCGATACTCTTTCCTCCTACCCGCTAATTCGCCATATTCCTTTCGATATTATTTCACACAATACTTTAAAGTTACGGTCGAATTAACGAACTAACGAATTTAATCACAAACCTAAACAAACCTTCAAAGGAAACCAAAGTGAACTTCATTTGATTGAAGTATCACATCGAAGGTGTTTTACAATTTACTTGAATTGACTACACTCTAAGCAGCCCCAAAAGAAATCCAAAAATCGAATATCCCCTATGGCCATGTCCTTCAGCTATCAAACTTAAATTGACCATTTACCAAGCAACAATGTTGCACAATAAAGCGACACTGTCAAGTAGTCAATAAAAATCAACTCAAGACAAAAACACAAAAATTGCACTAAACTACAAAAATGCAGCCAAACCAGACGCAATACACTCAACAATATGTCGCAAAAGGGATACTCAAGTGACGGGTCTGGTTAGTGAAGGAGTAGGGGAGTACGTACGTACTACGTACTAAGCACAAACGAAATAACGGTTTATTTGAGAAGCTGTTGCAGTGTTAACATGAAGGCACACAAGCGTACAAACAAACAAGCTGGATGGCAAGCCCACACAGCACAGCACAGCAGACATTCTCGCCAAAGCCACCACCGACAGCAGCTAACAGCTAACAGCAAACAGCAGGCAGGATATTAGAGCGAAACCGTAAAAAGGATTTGAACTGATTTGAAAACTGGTTGGTTGCTGTGGCCGGATATAGGCTCTTTCAATTTTCAACTTGAATAGATCGCAACAACGCCAGGCCACCACCATCGCACAGTGTTCGGAGTTAGCCATGCAACGCATCATATCGAATGTTAGTTATTGCAGTCGATGTCCGACGACGAGGACGAGGCCGACGACGAGGAGGACTATGTTGAAAATAGAACCTCGAGAATTTGGTGCAAAATATGTTTGGGAGGGAGAGAGGAACTAGGAAGCAGGATGTGTACGGTGCGGTGCAGCAGAAATTCAGAAGTTTATGTGTGTGTTGGCTGATGTAATTTACACCGAAATCAAATTTGGCAACAACAACAACAAGAGCAACACTATTCAAATAGCTGCAGAGAAGCTAAGACAGTCTAAAATTTTACACAGACAGAAACTGAAGCAATGCCTTACAGCGCAAATTGCTCATATCAGCAATGAATTGGTCACACACAACACTTCAATATGGTCTAAGTAGGAGCAACTTTCTTCTAATTTTTGTTTTTTGTTGTGATTTCTCTCAGTGCATTAATAGCTAAATACAATTTTTCAGTACTCCCACTGTTGCGGCTCATTGCTACTTCACCAATGAAATTTAGTTTCGATTGAGCTGAGATTGGGCTTTGGTTTTGGCTTTCGGGATGCGCTGCATTGTCCCATTGGCATAAGCTTTTTGGCCCCATTCAGTCAGTTGCTGGCGAAAGAGATTCCGGAGCGGCGGTTGGCATGGCGTTGATGGGGCATTTCCGGGTATTGAATACTTCGTTTAAATGGCTGTGTGTATGTGTGTGCGTGTGTGTGAAGTCAGTGCAACATTGTCAACTTTGTGGATATGAGCGACAAAAGAAAATTGCAGTATTTCGATACGGTATGGGTATACCGACGGTTGTGCACTTTGTTCGTAATTAGCTTTGAAGTGAGCCAAAGCAAAGGTCAATTCATTGAAGGAATAGCGATGATTTCGCTTTTGTTGTTGTTTTTTTTCTTCTTTTCTTGGTCAAACATTGAGGTTGTCCCTTTAAGTTGAATCATGTTTCAGTTTCATATTCCGGTCTCTTGGATGCTTCTTCTTGCCTTTGAAATGCATTCACAAACACTTGCTTGGACACTCGCAAACAAGCTCATTTAGCAAATCGCACAATTTCGACAGATATCAGCTCTCAAAACGAGGTCAATTGCCAGCAATATCTCAGCTTTTGCCGGATTTCAGTTTGTAATGCAACCAACCGACCGACCATCCGACCGACCGACACGACACACTTGCCCAATTTCAGGCAAATTGCAAATTTCCAACGTACAACAAATGTCGTTCGTGTCATCGTTCGTCCGCTCATTGCGGACATTTGACTGTGTCTAAGCCTGTGTGTGCAACTGTGTGTGCACTGTACGGAAATATCAACGTAGTTTCGACTTTCTGGGTCGTTCATCTAACGGATGTGCTGAAATCTAAAGTCATTTCGTTGTGTGTCTGTTTGTGCGTCGTGCGCTCAAATCAACTGTAAGGCTTCGCCCATATAATAGTCATAGTCACAGTCATAGCCAGTGCGAGACCAGGAAGCTGAAACGCTCACACAAAGCACAAGTTAAATTTCCTATGCAGAAATCGATGCCGTTGCACCGGTCTACTACGGTCCCTTTGCCACTCACTTCATCAGCACCGCCAATTCGGAGGTTAAGAAATTTTTGGTATTCTCATAATCCGGCGACACATTTGCTGCTTGACATGGCCGCCGTTGTCGCGCACAGCAGAAGGCAAACGCAGTTATTGCAGTTTGCCAATTTGTATGCTAAGTTTCAAAATTGCTTTGCTGCAAAGTGGCATAGAAATTGACTGATTTCGGAACACAACATTTTTTTTTTCTGATTTCTTTATTTCCTTGGAATTTACTTGAAAGTAGTCGGTTTGGTTGTAAAAGGGAAAAGTACTCGACTCGAGTTGATATGTATTTGGTTTATTTTTCCTGCCATTTTTGTCATATCGAAATTGGGGGTAAATAGAGCCCAAATCGAGTAAGATCCATCTTTACCTTCCATTGAAAATTGCCATCCAATTTGTATATATTCGTGTACCTCGTACTGGGAAAAATGTTACATTTTTTTGAAGCGGTTTTTTGTACTAGCTAAGTAACCAGGCGTTGTTTGGACACCAGTGAAGCTCTCGTCAACCCTTCGGCCAACAGTAGTGGAAGTACCGTCCCGTGAACCTTCCTGTGAACCTTCCCATGAATATTGCCACTGTCCAGCTCTACAAATAAAGCGCCAACGAGCATTAGGCTCCCGGTTCTTTGAGAGCACAACAGAACTGACAGAGCATACATACAGTATCAAACCTTCTAAAGTTCATTCGAACACAAAATGGATCCTGGATGGACCAAATATGCGTTTTCATATATACACGCACACAAAAACAATAAAAGGGACTCACAATGGGCCATAAATGGCCTCCGAGTGGAAATGGTACGAGTACCACACACCCTTATAACCTAACCTTCCCATGAATCTTCCCTGGAACCCCCACGTGAGCTCTCCAACCATAAATAAAATCACATTCGAAACAGATGACCTGGCAAAAAGGGGTGCGGGAAAGGGGAAGGTGAAAGGGGGAAGGGGGTGTAATTAGCTTGTATAGAATAAGTTTTAGGAATTTCGTCCGCCATATTGGATCCGCCATTTTTCTTGTTGTAGTACTCGACTCCACCTTTCCGAATCACCAAATATCAGAAAAATCGGTCCACCAGGTTGTGGACCGATTGTGTCATTTTTAGCGAACCATTTAGAATTTACAGTTATAATTTTGGTGGGCCTGACATAGGGCGTAGCGTTTAATTGCTTTTTAAATGACGCCTATGATGTCACCAGACCATAATACAAGATATTTCTCAGCTTTGGATTCAGCAAGTCACCTGGGCGGTGATATGCCAGTCACCAATCATCTATTGTTGCAAACTCTTTTATATATAAAGATTTGAAGATATCGTCGAGAACGCAATGGGAATGGAACTGGAACAACATGAAAATGGGCCGCAATAAACTTGGAAAGTGAATCGAATAAATTACTATCTCCTTTCTATACACAAGTAACCACACTCAATACAATAGAAAAACGTACATCAATCTTACAACACTAATTGTCCAAAACAGACAGAAATTCCCCAACACAGTCTTGTGACCAACTCTGCTACCTCGCAGCAAAATAAATAAACAAAAAAAATAAATGAGAAAATGCAAAGGAAGATTCACCACCACCACTATCCACTATCTTCCAGCAACAATTTCTCACTGCAAACGAACAACAGCCTGGGCAGTGCACGACGCCTCCAACAAAGCACATAAAACTAGTGAAAACTGTATTTTGGCTAAAATGATTTATGCGGATTGGTTGCGTGAACCTTATGCATTTGAAATTCGGTGACATCAATCGGCTCAACGGCGGCAGTGCACTTCTTGCTTTCTGATATGCCAACGTATGCACTACATTACATACCTCCTGCCTTACTGCCTTCAGCACGTTCTTTGTATACATGTGTGTGTGTAAGCTTGTTTGTTTCGTTGCGTCCTTGTGTGATGCCTGCCAGCGAGCACATTCGGTTTTTATGTCTCAAACAAGTGATGAATTTCATGTGGACATGTTTTGTTTGAAGCGTCCCGCAATATGTATCAGTGGTAGCCAAAACGACAGCAGTGCACTGCACTGTCGTAATTTCGAACTCCAGCAATATTGAATTTTATGTGCTGCTGCATGCGTTTTATTTGTACACATACATACAAAGAATATTTGGCCATATCCGAGGAGCATGTATGTATGTATTTCCGCTCATACTTAGCCAGCAGAGTGTTCGTAAATTTTTTACTACCTCAACCTGACTGGAATTTCGGATTTAATTAAGCAGATATTTATGGGAATTATGTGGCTTTTATGAACATGTTGCCACATGCTTGTGAAAATTCCACTAAAATTCCAAGTCTTTTTGGAAAGTATTAAGTTTGCGAGTTTATTCACAGCTAAAGGCTAAAGTTGTCAATAAAATAATATTAAATGCATTTAAATTGCATAAGTTACTGTGCACATCAGCTTCCAGTTGTAAGCGACACTTGAAGTAAATTGCCTGTGCAAATTGTCACGTGACAACAATTTTGTCAAGCAGTTAGCAGACCTTTAACCACTTGAAGAAACACTTTTCTCCACTTAAGCCGGTGAATCGATTTGCTTCACAATAGAAGCCAATGTTGCTGTCTGTTGTAAGGTGATAGCATGTAAATCAAAAGTTAAGCAACAGCTTTTTGATGTAATTTCTTCTGGCAACAAGAAGTTTACATTAGCGTAAAAGCAATCTGCTTGAAATGCAATTTACCACAATATATTTATTCGCCCAAGTGTATGCAATGAAAAACCCCTTAGGGGGTGTTATTATGTAGACCAAGACCAATCAGAATCTGTCATCAGATCAGCAATCAGAATTTGGTGTTGCACAGCGTAATCGTAGGCTATTGAAAACAGAAAAAAGATTAGTCACAAAACAATATTTGGGGCGGTTAACAGGGAGTTTTGAACCAATATAAAATAGAGGGAGATCAACAAAAGGAAGATTTTTCTGCGAGCAAGTATACATATAAATGAGGAAATTATTATAGGAAACATATGCCCAACCTACTACACTCCTCATGGATGATCAGGGAAAGAAGGCCACTACGATGGAAGAATCTCAAGGAATTCTAATTAATGGACTCTTCGCACAAAAGTTGAAAATCTGGCATGCCAAACAGAACCAACCGGATTAGGTACGGACTAAATGGTAAAGGCGACAATGTCTTCAAGTCGGTACTCCTCCACAGGTCTGGTTCGTATATGTCGATATGAATGTTTCAAGATGAAAGCAAACATTTTATTTTATTTTTTAAACGTAAATTATGTAAAAGTTTTCAGTATTAATAATAAAACTAAGAAGTGTACTTTTTGGCAGCAAACATTTTGAGATTGATGCTAAACTTTTTATATTAAAATGTTATGTATGTCTCAAAAGAGTACACATCCTGAAAGTATGCACAAAATATTTTTTCAAATAACAACCAATTTGAGATTTTTAATCGGAGACGGTGAGACATAATTATTTATTAAAAATCGAGGAGCACCTAGGAGCACATAGATTTGGAAGAAATTTAAAGTGGACATGTTCACCTTTGATTTGATATCAAAGATTAAGGTGAAATAAGTGGCAATCAGAAGATGAGTGCCATTACGTAATTATGTAAAATTATTTGTGAAACATTCAAGCTAATTTGAAAATTTACAACTAAATAGCTATAATTATTTAAATGGATAAAAGCGAAATAAATAACAAAGAACCATACTTGCTAAATATCCGAACCTAAAGATTTGAAAACTTAGGTGTTTTTGCATTAATGTACCTGCTAAACTACAACTGCTAGCCAAAAGCGGTTACCAAATGTGAAATCAGCTAATCAAGAACCACTAGAATCCGTTATTAAAGCAAAGAAACCTTTTTCGAAATATAATTGTAGAGTTGTATTATATGCATGATAATTAAATAAGAAAATCAAGCATACAATTCTGGATTTATTCAAAAACTATAAAAGTTACAGAAAAACCGATTACATTTTTGAAATCAGCGTGCCAAAACACATTTAGTAACTTAGTTTCAAATAATTCAGAATACTCCTTCGATTTTTGTCCCAAGCTCATATGGAGACAAATCACTGTGCGCCGGTCCTATGTCAAAAGTCGAGAGTATTCTTCTTACCAAGACCAGGTAAGGTACACTACGACAAATCATGATTAACAGCATTAGTTAGAGCAAATAATTCAGCTAGAAAATAAGGTAAAATGTCGGTAGTTATGCTCGATACTTCAAAATATGGGCAGTAGGCTCTACATAACTGGTGCTCCAACTAAATATAATCGAATCTTTATATGCCATGCTCAGAGTAAAAGAGCGATGAAATGTACTGACGTTCCATACATTTCATCGCTTTTTTATTCAATGTTAACATAATTATATAATCTCGCAGCATTAGTATTTGTGGGGCGATGTCAACAACATATACGAGGTCAATGGAAACTATATTATCTATTCGTACAATAAGCATGCAATAAAAGACAGAGGCTGCTACTACGACGGCAAGACTAACATTACTGGAGGTATTGCCAAGCAACGCCAATAATAATATTCACACCCATCTTAGTCGTATTCAAACTGGCTAGAAAATGTAATCTGCACATCCTTCCCATCAAGGGAAGACTGGGATAGAGACATCTTTATGGACGGGAATGAAAAAGTCCATCGCTTCACAGATGGGTCAAAGCTAGACAGACACATTGGGGCAGATTTATACTGCATAAACGTCAACTACAGAGAATGTATAAAAGTTAGAGACCAAAATACTGAATTTCAAGCAGAGGTAAGAATCTTAGAAGAGATAAAATGGCTGTCAGAACAAGAGTTGTGTGACCAAAGTTGTCAAATGTTCATAGATTTTCATTCATTTGGCTTTTTTAAATAGGGGTGCTCGGAACCGAGGTTTGCAGGGCCTGTGAGGAAGAACCGGAAACCATGGAGCACAACATGTTCAACTGCCCAGCTTTCGCAAGACTAATTATGGGATCCTCTATATCTTTAAGCCTCATAGATGTGACAATCATCGACTGGAAATTAATCAAAGTGTTTGTTGATAAGACCGGGAGGTAGATGGAGAAGTTAGTGCACTCGTAACACTTGGAGCGCAGATGGGCCACTTAAAGGTATATGTGCATTTGCCTTATTTGAGGTAATTGGCCAATTCACCTCTACTCAACCATTTCTTTGTTTTCGAATCTTACAATCTTTGTAATATTTTATGATAAATTCTATATGAGTGCCCTTTTATTTTGTGTATCCCTTTCCGTGCACTACACTCGTAATTTCAAAATGTATTTAGTTAGACGCGCTTAGACAGAGTAGTACCATTTCTGTGAAAGGAGAAGTTAATTAGAAACGTGATACCGTATTCGTGCGTAGCTAGTCCAAACGGAAGTTCGCATCACGCAACGCACATGCATTTCCGGTTTGCCAAATTTCAAGGCACTTCACTTGCTAGCCCATTTAACGTAACTCCACAGGCGGCCTCTGGCATCAAAGTTTCATTGCACAGCAGGCGCCCGTGTTCGTCTCGGGTTTACAACAATGCATTTTGAATAGATCCTGCACCTGTACCTGTTGTCCTTATTGTCTTCTTGTTGTAGTTGTTGGTTAAATCTTATTAGAATTGTACTTGACAGTGATATTCTCGGAATACGCCGTGAGAGTTTTGTGTATCCTTGTAATTATTACCTCACAGTTTGCTGTGAGTTGAGTAGAAAGTTTCGAGACAAGTTTTTGATATCACATTGTTTTCACCTAAAGGCGACTCTTCATCGTTTTTAGTATAATTTGAAATGGAAATATTTAATAAGTTTACTATAAAAGCATTTCTTGGATTTTTATTTTGTTGCAAGACAATAAAATGTGAAATGTTGTGCAAAATTTTATTGTCTTCTGAAGGTACTCACAAATTGTATTATTTCACTTTGGTACTCTTTGATATCGCACAAAGACTGTAGAGGAAATAATTTGTTTGTTGAGAATGGGTTGTGAATGAAATGTAAATATTATATGTGAGTATGTTGAGAATAGATTTCGTTAACATAAGGTGAAATGGGCAAAAATATTTTAAATGGCTCTAAAAAAAGTACTAAGGAGTGTTTTTGAAATTCCTTTCAAAGGTTTATGAATCATGATCTATTTTCGAAAATTTGCGGAATGTCAAAATGGTTCTTTGATAAAAAAGTTTACTCAAAAAAGTTAAAATTGCAGTTAGAATATTCAAAATAACACATTTTCTTTAAATACTTAACATGTAGACTAAATAAGTCCAAATTATAAAACTACCTAAAAAATAGAGAAGGCCCCAAGGCTCATAAGAAGTGTAACCCAGCAAACACAGCCTTAAGTATTAGAAAATTATCTGTTTCTCAATTTCATATCAAATGTCCCTATAAAAAATATAAAAGGATAATATCTTATAGGTATTTGAATAACATTTAAATCCAATTTCAGGTTGATTTGAGCCTAAATACTCTTTGGAATTTACACTTGGCCTGAGCATGCCGACATTTTCTTTTTGATATGACTAATTATACCCCACACATACTGTGGCTGGGTATATTCACTTTGACAAAACGTTTGTAACGCCCATAAGCGGGCGTGTCCGGTATGGAAAAGTATTCTTGATCAGCATCACCTCCTGAGTCCGTCTGTCCATCCGTCCGTCTGTCCGTCTGTCTGTCATCACGATAGCGGTCGCAATTTTGGTGATATCAACTTGAAACTTTGGATACAAATTTTTTTTTTGGAGGATTCGATTGGAAATTTTAAGAAACGGATTTTGGACAAGGCGGAGGTTCTAAAACTACATAGAAATGGGGCAAAATATCGTCCTGGGACCTTAATTTTTTTGAGGTACTTCCAAATGGGACGTATTGTGTGGGGGTATTTCAGCTTCGGCATAGACTAATATGTATTTCCGATATCCGCTGGTTTCTGATCAGTGCGTTTATTCGAAATCTTTTGTAAAGCCGAGTTCTTTCTCATACTCCTTTCTCAACCACGTCGGGCTGCCTTTGGGCAAATTCATTTTAGTACTAATTCATATAGCTTAAGTGCACTGAAAGAAAAAAAACATGCTTTAAAATTAAAATTTTTTTTTAAATTTGCATTTGTAAACGTATTTTTTTCTGCAGTACATTTATGTTTTCATTTCTAAAACAAATGTTTTCAATTTCAATTGTCTTGCTCTTTCGTTAGTTGAGATTGATAATACTGTTGTTCTTTTCTATTTCAAAAAATCATAGTATATTTAAAAAAATCAAAATATAGTTTCGGGGTTTTTTTTTTTTTTAAATTCAAAGTATGCTTTTAGTACAACATATGTACATATGATACGTTTAGACTCTGTTAAAAAATGTTAACAGTAGACCAACCTGTTTAGCGTTTAGCGCGCAATCCAAACTCCGTAGGCGTAGGTTCGAATCCCGGTATCGAATTTGTTAAAATAAAAATAAAATAAAAAATAAATAAAAAATAAAAAAAAACCAAAAAAAAATTTTTTTTTTTGGAAAACAGTTTTAAAATTGAACATTTGCGATTTTGTTTTAGCGCACGTGTTTTAAATTGAACAAAACTGTACAAACTTTTTTTTCAAAAAAAAACATATTTTAAAACATTTTCTTTTAATTTTAAAACATTTCCTTTTATTTTTAAAACATTTTCCTCTCAGTATAGTAACAATACATTCATAACAGGAAAAATATTTCATAATTGGAAAATTAAAGTAGTGAACATTTTCATCACAGAACAATGTATATAAACAAAGCATTTGCCCATTTTTAGGTTATTGAGTGGATTTTTGCTTCCACTACCCCAGTTCTTATCCGCTCTTTGTCACACTTTTAGTTATGTATGAAATAGGTTCATTCTCATTCCATTTCCAATTTTACTTCTATTCATTTTCATATCGTTCTGGTTCATTCCAATTCCGTTCACGTCCTATTTCGAAGTTTGTTCCATTTCCATTTCATTCCAGTCGATTTCCATTTCGTTCGGGTTTCTCATTCCGTTCCCGATGTTTTTTTCAATCAATTTACATTTTCAATTTCGTTAATCACGCCTCTTTTTGAGCGTTGAAAACGGTGCGACAAATAAAATATACCCTTGCAGACTTCGGTGCAAATTAATGATATCCGACTAGTCAATGTCGGCATATACATCGCGTCGACTGGAATCTGACTTTTTATGACAAATAAAAAGTTCCCACTCAATGGCTGCTTGGGAAGTATACATAGTTTCCCACATTAGCCCAATTTCATAATTTTCACTTGACTTAACCTCGCAAAAAAACAAATGTATGCTTCAGTTGCTCAAAGCCCATTTGCATTACTTCATAAGGAAACCAACAAACGCTTGCTTTTCATATAAATCTTTTTTCATTACCAATATTGTTGCACTTGTATTCCTGAAGCAACAAAAACGTATTCATAAAATTATAAATGACACGCTCAGAATAAAAAAGCAATGAAATGCATGGAGCGTCAGTACATTTCATCGCTCTTTTCCTCTGAGCATGTCAAATGTGAATGAAAATTGTATATATTATGAAGCAACACGTTACAGTTGTTATAAATTCAAAAATTGTAATTTCTCATATTACCGCATTTCCCAGTTTACACAATAGGGGTTTTCACGAGGAGTAAAGTGTAAAATAAAAACAACAACTGACAACAAAATGCCCTTGAAAAAATAAATTCAAAATTTTACACTTTACTTTTTTACTCCGTTACACAGGGCCTCGTGAAAACCCCTAATGAAAAATAAATAACCAATAAACTAATAGTTACCCAATATTATTAAAAGAGTTCTCGAAAAAATCAATTGTGTTATATGTATGTCAAATACAAAACCTTCTATCTTCATTGTGCTCATATCAGTCAGAAGAGTATTTTAAGCTTTGTGGATCGCTACAATGAACTCAATTTAAAATTTGAGATACATTTACCCACGAAAAAGAACGAATTGGTTTTAAGTAAATTTGTGCCCTGAGTGAATCCTTATGGGATTGCAAATACTCGCTTACAAAAGAAAAGGACATTATTGTCATTGATGCGGTTGGTCGGTTGTGCGGTTGTGCGGTTGCCTGGACAAGCAGTACAAGTTATTCACTGGCATGGCTGCCCAATGATTTGCCTAAGATTAAACATACAAGGGGGAAAAAAAAGAATGAAAAATTGTATATTAACATAATAGGATTTCGCTGCTCAAGCGGACCTTAAGTGGAGACTCATGGAGGTAAGCTTATGGCATTTTGGGGGTGGTATTGTATTGTATTGTATTGAGATATAAAGTTTACACATGAAAAATCAAATATAAGAAGTATCTAAACTTTTATAGAAAGTTGTAGGTATGTGTGTGAGAGAGGAGATGATGAAAAAGAACGTACAGTGATTACTTTGAAGCTTAAAGCTGTTTGCTCTTGGCTGTGGGCCCATATTTAAAATGGGATTAGGCACTAAGTTTCAAATTCAAATATACTTAAATAGACTTTATGAAATATTTGATTAAATACTTTATATTAACTTTTACTTTGCATACTCGCAAAATTCTCATGCAATTTGAATATTTTCGAAGGCAAAAAGAAAGTCCCTACAGAGGTGGAAACTCACTTGAGATCACTCGCAAATATAGGCAAGGTTCGGTTCAAATGTATAATCGCTTCTAATTAGCATGGAAATAATTAAAATTACTCATACCACACGTGGCACACATTACAGCCAACAATGACTATTGATGTGCAAAAACAAACTCCCGCTCAAACAAGCGCCCACTGGGATGTGCAGCACTCAAACATTTTTGTAATTAAATAAACCCAAACAACAATAACGGCAGCAACACGGTTGGATGATGGGCAGACCGAGAAGCATCAATGCAAAGTTTGCATGTCCGCGCATTTTAAATTACTTGCCCATATGTTACCAACCACACGTAAAAATACACACTCACATCAGTTACCATTCCCGCCGCTCACAAACACATCAGCAACTAATCCGTATTGAAGGAGCGGTGGAGCGCCATCGTTAAGCGCTGCTCGATGCTTTAAATGAGCGTATGTGATTTGAATAAATTTAACTGTAGGTGCCGTTTGTTATTGTTTGGTGTTGGTGTGGCTGCAAAAGCATCACACACACACACACACCCACACACACAAATAAATGCTTTTGAATGCCATTCTAGCCGTATCCTTAATCGGTGCCATTTGCTTTGTTTTTTTTTCATTATTTTTGCGCTGTGCTATTTAATTTTCATTTTAGGTGTGATTTTAATGAGATTTCTCATCAACTTTTGCACACACACACACACATTGCCCCCACCCACTCGCACATGCACTCGATTTTCGCTCTTTCTCTGTGCGTATGCCTGTGCGTTCGCTATTGTGTTCCGCGCATAATGAGCTGTAATTAAATTCAGCCCATCAGTATAATGATAATTTCACGTGAAAGGTGTTGAGCGGCGGTGCCGTGGTGCTTTGTTTGTTTTGGGAATTTTATGCAAAATACGCCGTTTTATTGTTTCGAAATTCGAACAAGGGCAACAACAACTAACTACAGCGATAAAAACCGCTGACATACATGCGAATTTAAATTAGAAATTAGCTGATGCGTATGCGTATGCCCAGTCAGCTATTTAATGGTAAACAAAATAATTGCACGCAAACATCGAAGTCCAACAATTACTTGTACAGGCTTAGGTTCAACTACTATTACACCGTTCGACAAAAATCAACATTTAATAAGGCATGATCTGGTGATTGTTGAACTTTTTTCGTCACTAAAAGTATGCAACAAATTTTTGAAAATCCTTTCCAGCTCATAATGCAATTCCGAAATTTTTATTATAAAAAAACAGTTACATGTTTTTTCTCAATTAAATACACATTTGCAAAATCATTATTTGCATGAAAAAATGACAACTTCTCTGTTTTACTCGAAGTTTGCAGTGCTTCCTTTCTGGTTTTCATCCAGTCCGAAATTTTTGGTCTGCAGCGTGAAGTGTTTTAGTTGAGAATGCTTCAGAGTATTTACCTCCATTAAGGAGTGGCGGCCGTGGTACAGTGGCTAATACCCCTGCTTCACGATCGGAAGGTATCGGGTTCGACTCCCAAGGGACAAGGCACAAATTTGTTTTCTATTTTTCTGTGTAGACCGCCACTCTTTCGCCAAGTACAGGCAATCTTGCGAGAGTAACTTGCCATGAAAAAACTTCTTCTTTGGAATCGTAGGTCCACAATTATCATATACACTTACATGATAATTGCACTAAGAAGCTCGGCCCAAAACTTCTAGGGTTGTAGTGCCAAATGGGTATGTATGTAAGGAGTCCTCCAGTATCCTGAGTCTGGTTTTAGCTAGAGCCGGAAAAAAAACAGACCAGATTTTAGAACAGTTCCGACACCAGTTTTTTGACACAATTCGTATTCTAAAGGTGCACTCGTAAAGTGGCCAAACGATATAACGGGGGGGAAAAAGTAGAAATTTGAGAATTTGCGGAAATATATTAAAAGGAGTATAGGATTTATGTTTCGCAGTTCTTTATTAAGGAGTAAAAAGGTGATTACGTGCGACGGATGCCATGCGATATAGAAAATATCAATATCGTTTATAAAAGATGCGGGAGCGTTTAAAAAGACTTGCTGTCACCTCTGGATCTTGATGGAGAAGAAGTGAAGTGGAAGTTCCGGAAATGGCAAAAGGAGCCATCACCTTCGATTTAAATAATTTGTGACCAGATTTAAAGGGTGACCTCAAGGTATTTCCTACTACTATTGTAAGAAATCTACTCCTCCAAATTGTATGTACATTTCATACGATCCAAAACTACTACTCTTTCTACTAATCTACTACCCTGGCAGGAATTTTTACTACTCTATGCAGGAAATCACATCGATGGTCATACGAGGTGTCAACGTAACTAACATTTTTTGACATAGATAACTCAAAGAAAAAAAATTCTTTTACGAGGTATTAACTTATGACCATCGACATCTACTCCCCTTTCCTTATATCTACTCCCCTAAAATCCAATTTCTTCTACTTTAGTCGTGCCTAAAAGTGGTGAGTATACTATTTTGACCCTTAAGCCACCAACCAGACTGAGATTGGTGCGAAGTGAAAAAAACCAACCCACCGTAGTGGTCAGTGTCGAAGAAGACCCAGAAATGTCGATTCGCGCGCCGATCAGCCGACTTTAATACCACCAGAGAGTCGACCAGGCTTATTATGCGGTTGGACTTGGGCCTACTTCCGTAAAAGATTAAAATTGAGTCGACGCCGTGAGTTTGCTAATTGGGCCCTGGAAATGTTGGTCGGATATCCGGATTTTTGTCAAAAAATCATCTTCATGGACGAGGCCCATTTTTGGTCATAATTGGAGCAACCACAATCCACTAGTGTTCGACCAAGCATCAATGCATCCACACAGATTGACTGTTTGGTGAGTAATCGGACCTTATTTCTTTCGAAATGAGGAAGGAGACACCGTCAATGGCCCTCGGTATAGAGCGATGTAAGCCGACTTTCTGTGCTACTGACAATGATTTCAAGGAGCTAGAAATGTGCTAGGCGTTTTGAATTTATCTTTTAGTAAATTAGTAAATCTTCGGCGAATCGTGCTAGGTATTTCTTTAAAGAAAATTTAATACAAATATTTTGCGCAAACCAGTCTATTCTGGGCAAGTAACAATAGTCATCTGCAGGGAACGGATTCTAGTAAACAATTTGTTGCATGCTTTTATACTTCAATAATTACCGTATTATCGAAATGGAAAACAGGTACACCGAGAGAAAAAAATTACAGTTTCGCTGTTAAAAACCATCCGACAGTCGAAAAATTGTTCAATTGACAGTGAAAACTGTTAAAATAAAAGCGAAAACTGATCATTGTAACAGTTTTCGCTGTCAATTAAACAGTTTTCCGACTGTCGGATGGTTTTTAACAATTTTTGTAACAGTTTTTTCTCTCGGTGTATACAACTGTCACTCAATGACACTTTTAAGGTTAAAAAGAAAGATCTTGTGTGTTACCAATGCGATATAATTTGGTTGACTGGGTTCCTAAGCTGCTAAGCTCATCATGGCATATGTTTAAAGTGGCGGTATGTGTCGATATTGAATGAAATTTCCGACAACATTTTGACATTGACCTCAAGCTCTTTAGTTTCACAGAACATGAATTAAAATACAACACCAACAAGCCCCCGCCCCCCAACCACACCACAAAGCACTAATGGAAATTATGTGTTTTATTGCCAAAAACTGCTCAAAACTTACAACTAAAGTTCAACCCCACACACCCACCACGAAATAAAAACTATTCGGAAACATTTTTGGCATTTCCACTGACGACGAGGCGACAACCATAACGAGAACAACAGCCAAACGACAACAACTATTACTGCAACGTTAACAAATAGTATCGTGTTGAATAATTTATTTGCGGCTGGCAGACTTTGATTAAGGGTTGACTTGTGTGGCTTGTAGTCGAACACACAAGTGTGTAAAATGTAAATTTTTTGGAGAAAATATTATCGGCCCTAATGACGGTCAGCATTCAAATTCAAATTTGTTTTTGGGGCTGTTGATTTGCAGAAGAAGAAAATCAAAACGGCGTACAGACAGACCGAAGACGAGTAAGAAAAAGACGGTCTCGTATTTGGATTTCACATTAATGCGCATATTTAGGTAGCAATTAAAAGCACGTGTCCGGCTCGGCTCGGCCTTCGAGATCATGGTTTATGTGTGCCTAAGAAAATATATGTGCCCGTATTTGCGGGGAATGTTCTTTTATTGTTGTTCTGGTACATTAATGACTTCTTGGCATGCTGACCACAGTCTCAAATACACGCACACACAGCACTAACCAAGTGAACGCTGCCACAGCAATAATCACAAATTAAAGGAAACCCAAAAGGCAGGAGGCAAATCCTTGAGGTGGGTCGAAAATAGGCTTTTAAAGCAAATGCAATCAGACAGCAAACTCACACACATTTCAAATGACTACGTTGTGTTTCAAAGCAAAATATTTGATACATTTCAGCCAGTGGTTTAATAAAACCAGAAATATTTTTTCCAACAAATTTTAAAAATAATTTCTATTAATTTCATTATAAGTCCTGCAATTCGTAATTAATTGCAATTGTTTTCCAATAATGTGGATTTAATTAATTCAACAGTTTTTTCCCACAACCAACCAACCAGCCACATGAAACCAAAAGCTCACACCCCCAGCAAAAGTAAATATTGAATTTCGAAAAAATGACAATGTGGAAAAAGTGTAATCACACCCTCATGTACGTAAATTTCAATTTATTTGTTAAATAAACAATCGAATTTAAATTATTTTATGCAAATCGAATTTAATTAAGTGAAGCGCTGCGCTGCTGCTGCTTCTGCTTCTGTTACTATTTGCATTTGCGCCCACAATACTTAACTTGGCTGCGACTGACGTTAATGAAATTCCCTGCAGTGACAAATGTTGGATATTAAAAAAATATATGCAGCCAATGAAGGGAAATTAAAATAATAATACAAAGTGGATATATCTGCGGCTGAAAGCAATAACCGCTTAAGTCAACTTAAACATGAATTGTGTTAGATCGTTTACGGTATTCACGGAATTCACGGTAAAAAGGACAATGTAGGAAAAAAATATCTTGAAAAATATCGTACTGCCTAAAACTATGCTTTAAATACATAACGACTGGGCCAAGTTTTGTCCTTCAGTGAAAATTTACCGCATTGCAGAAATCGTTGCATACTTTTAGGAACTATTTAATACAATTTAATGTTGCCACAGTTTGAAATTTAATATTTTAAAATGTCAGGGGTGAGCTATTTAAAGTTTATTTACTATGTGAAAATGTCTATTATGCATAGAAATCGCACTTCAATTGTGACTGTGAAACTCGCCTTTAAAGAAATGGCTCATTGCAGAACTAGTTTCGAATAGACTTCAAAGTTAACACTTAATCAGATAATTGTTATTTCACAAAAAATAGAATTGAAAGAAAAATAAACAAAAAAACAACACTTTTCTCTATTTTACAGGGCGTAGATTGTCAAACTGAATATAAAAATGTTAACCCAAAATAAAATTTCTTTTTCAAATAAATAAAATATATTTTTAGATTTTGTGATATTTGGTAAAATAAAACGAAACAATGTCACAATATAAGGCGGTAGTGTTAAAATGACGTTAGCGTTTGATAAGAATTATGATGGATCTGATCTCAAAATGTTCAGTTATGTATGTGCAATGCAATGAATTGCAATAATCAAAACTATAAAACCTTCCACTCCTACTTTGTTAAATATGCTTTGGAAAACACTCGTTTCGGTTTCTGTGGCGCTTAAATTTATTTTATAAAATGTAGGAAACGTTCTAAGTATTCCATAAATGCTTCTAAATCGCTGAAAGTTATTAAAACTGAATAAGTATGAAAAGATGACCTCCGAAGAGAACTTTGCATACCAATCAATACCAAAAACACAAAACTGAAAGTAATAAAACTGAAATTAGCTCGAAAAAGGGACAAGAACCTACTGAAAGTAGGGTTACCAGACGTACTCTTTTAAAGAGTACAGTTCTCTTTTTTAGGCCCTCCTCTTTTTTACTATCACTTTTTTCCCGAAAGTACTATTAAGTACTCTTTTTCTTATTTCTGTGACTTTGCCATATAACAACTGAATATATCGGCTCAGTAATGTTACCAATTTTTATTATTCGATAGAATAAAAATAAAAAACTTCAAATATTATGTTTATTAGCTGAAGCTTCTTTCGTCACATTGCATTCAAAAAGTTACACTAATTCTTAAATGCTAGGATTAAAACAAAAAGTTTAGTATGAAACCTATCACTTTTTAACCGCAATATTAAAAACAATCTTTATCGAAAACAATTCAAATACATATTTAAATTTTTCAATTTCTTGAAGAAGGATCGGAACATTAGCACCCAGACTCTAAAATTTTGTGTTATACCTTTTATCAGTTTAATTTGTTTGTCACCTAAACCCTTTGGAGTTTCAAATTTAAATTCATTAACGCCTAAAGAAGCCTAAGTAGTAAATTTTAATTTTGAATCAGCGTATACGTTGGTACTTGGCGAGTTTTAAAAAATTTTAAATTGTTTTTTTTAGTACTTATGCCCAATAAACTTTTGGGCATACATTATTGTATTTTGTTACTTATGCAAATACTAAAAACATTTCTTTTTTATATTTTTAAAAAAATTGATTTTTTTAATTTTAACAAAGGTTGGATTCTAACATTTTTTTAAAGAATTTTTTTCTAATTTTTTGTGCCTTATAAAAATTTTGTGGTGTAAATCCGAGGAGTTTGGGACCACCTGCAACTCTCTACTCTTTTTTACTCAAGAGAATCTGGTAACCCTACCTTATATGAATTTAGTTGTTCGACCGTATCGCCATGTGCGAATATTTTAATCCATAACTATAACCACGAAAGTAAACCCATTTAATGCCTTTTCCATTCACATTCCCGCGACGATATTGTCCATTCAAATCACTGGAAAAAAGCCATTAGAAAAAATGTAATTTGCATTGTACAGTTCGGCTGTCACTTGAAGATTTTGTCTATTACCTAACATTCCACATATGAAACCACCAACCACTCTTTAATTTCTCAGCGCACTTCGAAGGTGAATGATCATTGTCACTTGTGCTGAATTTTTCTCCAAGATGATAATCTAGTGAATCTCCCGCATCACCGCTATAAGCACCCAACTTTGTTAAATTATATTTGGTAGCGTCATTTCCCACCATAAAATCAGAGTACTTGGCGAATCTTGTGGCTCCTTCCCAATCCTCCAATTGAATCCACAACTCTTGCGGTTTAGCCTGATTTGTCAATGCATGTAGATTGTCCAGGCCTACGAAAAACTCCGTTTTCAAATCGCCAAAGCCATGTTGATATTCCTTCCAGGATCGATTGAAATCCACCGAACCGTCTTGTCGTCGCTGTACAACGGTCCAGGCTGGGCCATTCTTCGGATCCTTCAGGCAGTACACATCAAATGGTTCCAAGCTTGAAGAAAGCAAATGCAATTTGTAGACACCACTCTGACAACCATTTTGAAGTGCCTCAGCACAACTCGAATACTGTGGTGGTTTATTGGTGATATTGGCCAATGAGTTTAGAAATAGTTCGGAGTTTTCTTCTATTGCGCTTCGTAATGACTGCGTGCTATTCGCAATACTATTTATTTGCGGTTGAATAGTTTCTTTTAAATAGTCAATTTCGCTCTTTGCAGTGGACGAAAGTTCGTTCATTTGCAGCTGGACCTTGCTGATTTCATTTGTCACATTAACCGCAATCATGTCACTAATTTCGCTTTTCAATAAATGGCTCACATCCGACAGATGAACGCTATGGTTGCACTGACAGTTCACAAATGTTTGCTGAATTTTCTCTACGATTTCACTTTTCAAGGAGGCGAACTCTTGCGCCAAACTGGTTGAGAGTTGCACTTGGCTAGGGTTATTTTTCGAACAGTCTTCGGTGGATTTGTTAGAATCAATTGCGTGTTCCTTAGAAAGTAATTCTTTTATTTCCTGTAGCTCCTTTTGTAGACTGAATTGAAAATTCGTTAGAGTAGATAAAAGAAAAATTATAAAAAGTTGGGATATTCCACCTGAGGCTGTTCAATTCCATTTTCAAGCGCATATTATCGGTGACCTCTTTCAGGAGCTGCACTTGATTGGCAATATTTTGAAATTCGCTTTCTTCGAAGACATACGATTTTGCAGTCTATATGGAAGTTATGAATTACTTCGTAAATAAATTGAATTATTAGAAAAACCAATCCTTACCTCTGCCTTTCCATCATTTGGATTGATAACAAAGTCCGCTGCTTCCGTTCGAATTATTATAACCAACCAAACTGGAACAATTATAAAAATTATGTTATGCATCTTAGCTCGCACTCTGTGCAATTGACACTGATAATGATTTGGCGAATATCGGTTTTATATTCAGCAGCCAAAGTTATTGTAGAATAATTTGTACACTGCACCGAAGTGGTTGAGGTATATTTGCGTTGATCAGCGGTCAGCAAAGGTCGAACAGAAGCTACTCAAAATGAAGTGTTGAGTGTTTGGTAATCTACTGAAAGTTCAAGCGATTCTACGTAGAGTAGCAAACATTCAGTGTCGATCTCACCAAATTAGAAGCATAGAAGCGATTATAAGCCACCAAAATAAATATGTTCTCAGAAACAACTGCCGATAAGCCGGGGCTAAACAGACGAACAATTTAATGCGCAATTCCAAGCCCTGACTTCGGGGTTATTTCACCAATTTGCTTCAAATTTTGGATTTTATATTAGGGTGCGGCGAAAAATGTCATTTTTTCTTAGCGACATCTAATACACCCAGAAAAAAAACCACCTCAAATCAAGCAGAAACCGTCATGAAACCGTCTGGTAAAGTTGAAAATTCGAAAAACGAGTACGAAAACCTCACTGGAAAATTTAATTTTAAAGTTGTTTTCAGCTTACTTTAAAAATTTCAACTTCAATTTGAGGTGGTGTATTCTTATTTCGAAATTGTAACATTTTTCCGTTTTCATGAAATCGAGTTTTTGGCATTTTTGGAAGCCTGAGAAGAAGCTGCATCAGATAGGCTATAGTGGTTTGTAGGAATCGTAATGAAAGTAATTGAAAAATGAGGAAATAAAAATCAATTTCCATACGAAACGTACCAATTTTAAAACTTGTTTTTCATTTTCTACACTGAGGGAAAAAAATAGTGAAAACAAATGAAAACGTATTTAAATCAAATATAAACGTACTAGCTGTTACATACCCGGCGTTGCACGGGTTGTATAAAATTTAAAAATAAATATATATAGGAATTTGCGACAATTTCAATGGCGCTGTAGTTGATGGTTTATTCCCCCCGTGAAACTTGGTGCCAGTTGTAATTCCACCCGGTAGGAATCACCCAAAAAAATTCGAAGGACGCACTTGGTGGCAGCTGTAATCCCACCCGGTATAATTCAGCCAAAAAAAGGCCAAGGACGCACTTGGTGGCAGTTGTAATTCAACCCGGTATGATCCACCCAAAAAATGTCCAAGGACGCAATTGGTGGCAGTTGTTATCCCACCCGGTATGATTCACCCAAAAAATGTCCAAGGAAGCACTTGGTGCCAGGTTGTAATCCCACCCGGCATGAGCCACCCAAAAAAGGTCCAAGGACGCACTTGGTGGCAGCTGTAATCCCACCCGGTATGATTCAGCCAAAAAAAGTGCAAGGGCGCAGTTGGTGGCATGGACCACTTAATATTCGATAGTTACTAAGTTACTTTTTAATAATATTTTTTGTTGTATGGAAGATGCCACGCCCCGTTGTCCATTACTAACACAATTTTACCTTAAAATTCCAATAAAATCAGTAAACCGTGATATGGGGTAGAAAATTGTATGGGCGGTGCCACGCCCCTTGTCCAATTATTCCCATATTCGACACATAGCTGGGAAAACATACTATACAACTCCATTCCAAATTTCACTAAAATATATCCAATAGTTGCTTAATTAGCTGTTATTTAAGTTACGTGTTGTGTGGGCGGTGCCACGCCCCTTGTCCAATTATGCTCAAGTTATTATGCTTAACTTCGTGATAAATTTCGTATTTATTATTCAATATTCAATTCAAATTCAATTCAATAGTTACTAAATTACCTTGTAGACATATTTTGTGTTGTATGGGAGGTGCCACGCCCCTTTGTCAAATCCCAACCGCATATAGCCTATGTTACATGTCGATACCTATAGAATTTATCCTGAAAGTTTCAAGAGAATCGGTACAGCCGTTTAGCCGTGATTGAGGGACAAACAGACAGACAGACAGACAGACAGACAGACAGACAGACAGACAGACAGACAGTGATATAGTGATTGGATAGTGCTCCTAAGCTGTTTTTCTTTAAATCAAATATGCGCGTATTTAAAATTGTATTAAATATGGAAATATTGAAATTAAATATGGAGTTAGGAGTGCGCTCTAACCGACTCGTCTATTTCCGGCATTATTTACAAGCGTCTAAATGTTTGTATATTGCTCAGCAAGTTTTATAAATTGAAGTTTTCAAATCAAAAACTGGAAATTTCAATTATATATTGCTCAGCAAGCGTGACTTGTTTTCTTCTGAAATGTAAACTGAAGTTTTCGAATCTAAAAATAGAAACTCACAAAAAAACGTTGTTTGTTTTCTGCTTCATATATATTTCAGTTTAGACACAGAAAATTTGAGCCTTTGATGGATCAGTGTGCATTTCTTATTCCCAATTTGCAGAGGTCGTAGGTTCAAGACTGGCTGGCGGCAACGAAGTTTTTTTATTTATAGAAAACATTTAAATACGCGCGTACTGAATTTCTATATGAGATACCGATTTCCAAATATTAAAATATTCAAATCACATTTAAATAAAAAATATTTAATTCTACTATGCGTTTGTTCGCTCAGTGTATTCACACAAAAAAAAAAGTCGGTAGATTTAACCGAAAAAGACGGTTAAAAACTTATGTATAATGATTTGAATTCTTTTTGTAAGCCCATTGAAAAGCACATGCAATGGAAATACCATAAATTGGTTCCTTTTTTCGGGGTGTTGAGGTGATTTCCTCGTTTATTCTATTGAGTTGACTTAATGTTCGTGTTGAGATGAACTGTTCATTGTTTGTCTTCATAGCATCATCATCATTATTACCGATGGTCAAAGTTTGGCCCAAACCGACACAATGTTTGAGTCAATATTGACTAAATGTTTTATAGCAAATGATTTATACAAAAATGTATGTTAACTAAATAAACTTTTTGATATACGCTAGGGGGAATGATGAATTAATTAGAAAAAATGTATTTTAAAGAATTCATTCAAGATAAGAGTAATTTAACAGAGGATAAGCTTAAAATAGAAATACTTTTAACAATAAGGGAGTTCACAAAGGTCTCATATTATTCATAAAGTCATATTGTTGTAAAAATATACTAAAGTCATAAAAATGCTGTTGTCTGAAACGTGTGTTTTTGAAGGTTGTATTGAATCAGCTGTCAAATTTATTTATTTTTTTTTTTTTTTGCACTTAAAAATGTAAATTCTTTACTTTATTTTTGCGATTAGCTTTAATTTTCCTTGCTTTATTTTTGCGATCAGCCGATTAATGAGATATAACACATTGAAATATGACAGGGTGCTCACAAATGTAATTTTTTTTCAAATATGATTATACGCCACAGGACTTTATATTAAGGACCATAATAAGTTAATTGGTTAGTTTTGGTTGAGTTGGCTGCCGATACACTGCAAACTTAGACAACACTAGGTCCATCATGATAGCCTAGGATTATTAATATTCATCCCTTACTTCTACTCGCCAAACCAATTAAAGTAAATGACGAATCCAGGAAGAATGACCCCAGCAAGGCCATTCGCCGCCGAGATAGCGAAGCGAAATACCAAAGCAGTCTCCTCTTTCTTCTGATCTCTGCTGTTCCCAGAGAAGTCGTTAGCGAAGACACCAAGCCTTACAGATGTACATAAGCGCATCTTGGGGGAACATTACGGAGCATATGTAGGTATGGGAAAGACATATGCGAATATAGAGGGACACGAGGGAGTCATGTAGTGGAGATAGGGTTACATAGGAGAGATATAGGCTCATATATGAGTACATAGGGGAACAATTGAGAGACATTGGGGTACCGGCGGGTGTAAATGTCGCTTGCGATTCTAGCAAAAGAGCATAGGATTGATTGGTCAATTGAAGAAGGTGCGAACTTATATTTGAAATGTGATGTAGCTGTCAAAAGTTCTGTCGAATTTTTGAGTGTAATTTTTCAACTTCTTCAAAATTTCAATGGAAAAAATGAAAAACAAATTAAATGCATCATAATCGATTCCGTTTCAAGTAAATTAATACAAAATAATTTGAATTAAATAAAGTTTATTTTTAAATTTTAACCGCCTCTATAGTAATATTGCCTTAGGTGTCTGTGACATATTCCAACTGGTTGGTTGTGAAATGTCAAAACTGTATATGAACACTCTTCATTTTCTTAACACTCAACCTTTGCCATTCCTAAAATACATACTGTATTACACTCAAGCCACAGCTCAACTCCAAGGAGTTCTTAAGTTATAAAATCCAAACATCACTTATCTTCGGATTCACAAATGTAAAATCATTTGGCAAATGTCAAAATATGTCACTTTACGTATCCGTTTTGTTGTCCCTGACCGAATCCCCACTCCCGCTTCGTACCCAACTATTTGCATCATTTCACATTTTATGTGCATTGTGGTATCTCTTATTTTTACAAAAATTTTAAATGTTAAACGCATATCCTCTCTAACATCGGATGAATTCCAGAAAACCATACTTTTTATTGGGAGTTTTTTGGTGGTAAAACAAACAAAGTAAAATGAAAATATTTCAAAATTAAAAATTTTCCAAAATATTATTTATTTCTTTTTTAAATGAAGGAACACCCTAATACATAAATTGCTCTGAAATTACTCTATCGCAGAGGGCATTCGAAGAAGGTAAATGGTATGGGGAAGACATCACAAATGTTAGTATGTAAAACTGAAAGATTTTTGACACAACCATTGCTTAACTCTTAACATTACTTATGCTCGCGTCAAAATCACTCGCATTTTCTCCGTGAAATGACAATTATTTAATTTTCAAATAATTCCCTTCGGTATACTTGAGGGATCAATAATATGCAGAAGAGACGATAAAGCACATGCTTGGGGCAGCAATCAATTTAGGGGGCACTAAGCCAATGGCAAGTACTTAATTTTGGTAAGCTACTATTTTAGAATATTTGCAACCAGGCAGACATAAATTGTAGAGACCGACCGAAATTCGGTTTCAGTTTTTCGGCCAAAAAAAGCTGTTTCGGCCAAATTTCGTTTTCGGCCGAAATTCCTATATTTCCGCCGAAAATTTCGGTTTGATAGAAAAAGTAACAAATAAATAACAAAGATTACACTGATCGACAAAACTGAACGTTTTGTGTGTTAAATATACTTTATAGACAAATTCTTATGTATTTTGCCATGCTGGATACGAAAATAATAATAATGAAATTTTTACAGCACCAAAAATGCAACTTTTGTGGCGTTTGCAGAAAAATGGTGCGTGCAGGAAAAATTTTAAGTTTATTTTCGGATTTAGCGTATCAAAATACATAAGGAACAACCAAGTGGATAAAAGCGGTATGTAACACAAATTTAAGCATTGATCATAGTTTCGAAGAATCAGAAGCGACAAAGAAGACATGTCCTATCGGAGTAGATCTACTACTCTCGCAATGATTTATAAATTTCTACTCCTTTACTACGGTAGCAGATTTTTCTACTACCCTCAAGATATTTTCTACTACTATGAAATCTACTCCTCAAAATATTATGTGAGTTTCATACAATGCAAAAGTACTATTCTTTCTACAAATCTGCTTCCCCGACAGAAATTTCTACTACTCTCGTAGAATTTCTAGTACTCTACGCATAAACCCATATCTACTTCCCTCTCTTGAAATCTGCTACCCTGACAGTAATTTCTACTACTCTTGATTTCCACGCATTTGATAGTTTGCTTCTAAATTCATCTAATTCATGATCTGAACTTAAAATGATCGGCCCATATTCATAGTCAAATTAAGCTCCAACTTAACTTTAGTAATCTACTAAGTTGACAGATAATACACTGAACTGGCAGCTACTAAGCTGTTTCTAAAGTTTTGCAGCTACTAAATTTGACTATGAATATGCGATCGATTTCATCCTACTGATAATCTTAATTATGTCCCACTTTATTACATTAAATCTCACAATTGCTTCTTTTATTTTTTCGGTTTCGGCCAAAATTAAAAAAATGAAAATTCGGCCATTTCGGTTTCGGCCGAAAAAAAAATTAAAAATTTCGGCCATTTCGGTTTCGGCCGAAATTAAAAAAAGCGATTTCGGTCGGTCTCTAAGAGCCTATTTACACTATCAGTTCCATGACGAAAAATCTGACAAAGAGCTAATAAGAACTGCGGTAGTGAAAACGAAATAGAACATTTTGCACCGAAAATCCATACAAAAAACGTAAAAGGTGGCAACTCCATGTTTCGTTTATTTACATTTTCATATAAAAACTGTCAAATTTCGTCATGCCCATGTCAGTGTAAATTCTAAAAACGGCATGCCCATGCGTCATGGGAATGACTGTGTAAATAGGCTCTAATAAATTGTATTCGTCATATTGGCTCGTCACTGTACATACCGTTAATAGTTTTTGTTCGAATAAAGAAGAACAGTTGTGTTTTTTATCTATTCCTTACAAGACGACAAGGTTTTTTTTATACCCTACACCTCATGAGGATGTGTATATTCATTTTGGTCTGATCTTTGTAACACCAAGAAGGAGACGTATGGAATACTTTATATATGGAATACTATATATATTATTGATCAGCGTCACCTCCTGAGTTGATTTAGCTATACCCGTCCTCTTTTCTTGTAAACACGATTGCAGGAGCTAGGAGAAAGGTGGGCCCAAACTTTGGAATTACCCTTTTTAGGCCCTAGATGGAGTTGGTATTGAAAATGGTCGGAATTGGTCAACAGCCACGCCTATCTCAGAAATAAGTTTTGTAAAATATGTAACCTAATTCCTCTGAAATAGTTCCAAACTTCGTATAAAGGGATTTTTGGGCACGCTGATTTCGAATTTGATGTCAAAATTTAAAAATTCAATATTGCGGATCCAATATGGCCTAGCAGGTGTAGGGTATATATAAGTCGACTTTGACCGACTGAAACTTCCTCACTTGTATTTAATTGTTGTGTAAATTAGCAGGCGTTAAACCCTTTTTAAGCGCATACAGTGCCTCGCATAGGTATTTTGCATATTCTTTTAAATGTACAGTGGCTCACAGTCAAATTTGTATCAAATTGGAATAGTCAATTCAATTCCTATCGAATCGTGTACCTCGATATTAAACGAAAACGAGGTTCTGCACATCATTTTTTCTTCACGTAAATAAATTCTCCTTCGCAAACGTTTCAATTCTCGATTGTAACGACATCACTTTACATGTCGTTTTCACTTATTTTAATAATTTTTCAACCAATAAAGGTGATTGCTCCAAAAAATTAAAGTAATTAATGTAAGTTGTAAATTATATTTATTGTTGAACTTTGAATCAATAAAATTATTTATTATGGTTGAACAAAGCAATCAAGCTCAAATAAAAATCGAAATTAATAATTTAATGTTTGCTAAATTCTAAAACTTCATCGCCGCTGCATTCATTGCAGCGCATTTGCAGGAGCTGATCTTGAGCCTTCCTGTTTCACTTCGAAGGCAGTTGCTAATGAATCAGCAAATCTTTTGGCCAACTGTTTAGTTTTGACACTTTTGAGATTAGCCAATTTAATTCCAATTGTTTTAATTTAATCTAAGTTATTTTAGATTGAATGTGCTTGTTCCATGTGAGTCGGCGATCGAGGTGCATACCAAGGTATTTGGTTTCGGTGCTTACAGGAACAGCTTGGCCGTCAACAACTAACGCAGTAAAAAGTAGTTGACGATTTTAAATTATGAAACATTTTAAAATGATTTACAAGAGATTCTATGTCTCCAAAATCCTTTTAGCATCCAAAGCACAAAACCATTTTGTTTACAGTATTTATTGCAGTAAGTAAAAAGAAATTATTTTTTGCAACTGTTCAACGAACATAAGCAATTGACAGAAACTTTGTTGTCAACTATTTGATCGCATAAAAATAACGCTGTATGTATTAACAGTCTATATTGGATATTTTAAGTTTGAAACCACAAAAAGCACACATCTAACCAGTTTAAGAAAGATGACAGCCACCCTTTATGTTTTCATAGTATACAAAGAATTTACACTCTCTTACAGGACATATATATTTTCCAACTGCTATTTTTATGGGTTGCATTATTTCGCGACAGTTGTACAGCGATGATTTCATTTGCTCCAATTTATGTTCCACATCATTAAAAGTCACAAGGTAAAATGATAGATTTTTTTATCGAGGAAGGCATCTATAGTCTTTAGTTTGTGTGCGATTTTAAGTCACTAAAACCTCCTGACCGTCTGGACTGACTATCGTTAAGTATTAGATCGAAGGGCACAAGATCGTCCATAATATGTCTCTGACTTTCTCTGACGTTCCGTCCAAATAAATAAATGTTGCTGCTGTCGTTGTTTACGGCGTCGTGCCCGTTCTGTGTTACGGAGGGATATCAATTCGCATGACGCCATCGAACAAGGTGCATTTCTTTTTTCAGTGGAGACTAGGGTAAAATTCAGCTAAATTCTGGACAAAAAGGATCCTTATCCAGGCCCCTTATCATGGCCCCTAAGCAATTGTGTCATGTAGTAGCCCACATCGCTGTGCCTCCGTTGTATTCATGCGGTAATTCAGGGAATGTCTTAAATGTCCATCTCCCTTTATCTGAGTGTTCCCACCAAATCTGCCACTCCAAAAGCAACCGTCGACGTTATTTTTGTTTGCGTTCATCGTTGGGTCTTTCACCTTCGGTGTATAGCCTCTTCAGTTCACGTGCTTGTACGTCTTGCAGTGACTTCCCCGTGATAACACCAATGGCGTCGGTCAGATACTGTTCTGATACATATAGAGCGCTTCATTTGTGTAATGCGAGTGCCGCTTTGATGTGCGATTTTTGGGCATCTATCTGGGTGCTGCATACAAAATAATGGAGTCCACAACTGTAGACAAAAGTCGACGCGTGCCAGCCATTTACCCTGACCGTCTTCTCGCTGACCATTGCCAGGTCGAACAATTCCAAATTTTGCTCATCTTAATCTTCAAGTTGGCTTAATGGTATCTTTAAAAATTCTCCATTTTTCGGTAAGAGTTTCAGCTTTGGGAAAAGTTAAACCAAAATCAATGTCAATCTAAAAACGTGAAAAAGCAGACACATTATTTATGATACATGGAGCAGATTGCACACATATGCATACTAACCAAATGATATGCTGAAGAATGTGTGAAGAGTTACCAATTGCTCAAAACCTGAGCGTTGCTATCTAAACCAGTTGTAATTTCTCTCCTGCGCGTGCGGCCACTTCTTCTTGACTTCGCACCAGGGCTCTTCGTACAGCTGCAGCCACTCGCTTGGAGTTGTGAGATCTGGATTAAACATAATCATAGCATAATAATTAATAATAATGACTAAACGCATTACACATTTCTTTTAATAATACCTTTATTATCTTCCAAAGTATTGGGATCTGCTTAAGTTTCCGTGTTGAAAGAAGACTGGCGCTGTCATTCACCTATTTCGAAGGCATTTTACGGAGTTGTTGTACTTATCGTACTGATGGCCAAGACTCCCTTCCTCTGCCATAGTAAATTTCTTAAAAAATTAAATTATTTTAACAAAAAATTTGTGAAGTATAATAAAAATACCTTCTCAACCGCAATCGAAATTTTCTCAAAATGTTTCCTGCGCATTTTAATTTTCCTCTTTATATGCCAGTCAACAATAGCTTCAATCAGAATCTTCCTGGCGGTTTCAGGTAATTTTTGGTATTTTGCAAAGGCGTTTTGTAGCAGTTGTTGAAAATATATTTGTTGGTTTTGACACTCTAAAATGTAATAGGTTAGGGGTTTGCTCCAGACTCCTATGGTTTTCATAGTATTTAAAGTTATTTTTTATCTTAAATAATGTTGGCTAGCATAACGCTATTATCCAATTAATTCTTATTTCCACATGATAACCACGTGTATGAGATCTGCGAACGCACTTAACCTCACTTTTTCATTTAAAAAAAAACAGAAGCTAGACTTAATAGGTGCTGCCTCAATGGTGTTCCAAACAGTAATGTATTTTAATGCAGAAAGCATGCGTCTTTCTTGATTGAATTGTCCTTGTTCCTTAAATTTTTTTGGTGTCATTCTAAAGGGTGTGTTCTTTGGCTATTGAACAAGATGGTGTGTACGTGTGACGTCATCCGTGCAAGCGTTGCGATTGCAATTAAGTACATCTGTACAACAATTTGGAAAATGTAAATTTCAGAAGTTGACAAAATAACTGAAAATTTAGTAGTGCAAATTTTTATTTATGAAAAATCGTATTTAACTCTCTTATTTTACAAATGTCAAAGTGACAGTAAACCTAACCTAATTCGTCGGCCCGGTATCACAGAATATACAACGAAGACACTCTCTAAAAATCCGCTAAAATCCAATATGGCGTACCATTTCTTTTTTATTTTTCGTCCTTTGCCTCACACAGTACATGTGAATTCACCACGAATTTTGGTTGTTTCGCTTGTAAAGAAGTAGGGATGATTTAATTTCGTATCAAAAATAGTATCAAATTATCTTAAAAACAAATTAAGTCGGACTGTTTTTTATTTTTCATTATTAATTATCTTCGTATTGCCAAAATTCAGAAATTATTATTTCTTTCAGCTCAAAAAATACTAAATTTAAATTTTAAAAGTTACAAAATTGTACCGAAAATGTCGCAGTAGTAGGGAAGTAGATAATTATACAATTGTACTGAAAAAAATCCTCCCTGATGCGAAGAAGTATGAGACAATATGAATAAAAAAGTGGTGAAAAACGTTGCGAAGTAAAAATGTATACAATTTCTATGAATTCCTTTAATCATTTTGAAATTATATCCGTTTTCCTTTTATCTTTTGATAAATATTCGCAGTTTAAAGCCATTAACCATAATTTGGAGGATGAAATTGTTCGGTTTGGTGGCAATGGAAACTGCAATTAATGTGAACAGTATTTGGCTGCCAAGTGCATGCAAAACTTGTCGAATTAAATCGAACTGAACAATGCAATTATTCTCAACTAAGAGGAAGGACTGCATGGAGTCGGCACCAGTGCAAATACGTTCCTCGGATATACGCGATTCGAAAGGAGACATGGCTGTGTACCGCAGCAAAGTGTCCGAGGGTTTGGATTCTGCAAAACTAATGGTCATGCTGTGATCATTACCTTTTCCTCTGAATGATACCCAGTTATCCTAAAGATAGATACAAAGAAAAATCAGGTCGGTCTAAATGATTTTATTGTTATGAAAACCAATTTAACATTTGGTTCAACTTTTAGCTTCTCTCTGGACCGTCAACCAGTACATTATCGCTTCCATCAGCCGTCGCAAATGTCTCATTTGAGCGATGCTCTGAAAAGACCTCCAAGTTTATGCTAGCACATCAGAAAGGACACCCAAACGACCCGAGCAGATTTATTAATTAATTTAATAAATTTTTATTGAAGAGTTACAATAACAATAAAATTAATTTTTATCATTAACTCCTGTCCTGTGTCCAGAGTCAAGATTTTCAACAATTTGTCCAGATAAAATTTTCACCGATATTTTTCAGTACAAAAAAATTAGAAAACTCAAAGGACTAATGCGTTTTCGTTTTTATGAAAAAGAAAGTATTTTGTTAAATAATTCAATTTAACCCCCCCCCCCCCCATAGGTTAATTTTTCAGTACAAAATTATTGAAACGATACTCAATTTTAATCAATTTCACAAGTTATTATGGAATTGAAATTTTCTTTTGCCAGAAAATTTATTTTTTATGATGTCGCGAAGCTAATTTTTGTTTGTAAGCTGAAATAAAAATACAGTTTTTATGGGAAAGTTTTTTGTTATAGCCAAATAAACATTATGAATAATTTTAAAGAAGACCTCAAAGATAAAATTCGTGAGGCTATCGAGGACATAGGGCAGCCAGATTCGAAAACCAAAGCTGGGCATAGTTTATCGAGAATTTAACTTCGTTAGTCTGGAAATAGTGAATCAAAAATTTACCTTCGTTAAATTAAAAAGTTAATTGCGTTGAAAAGTTAACATCGTTAAAAGTTAAATTAAATAGTTAAATTCTATAAAGAAACAAATTTTTTTTCCAAAAAAAAGCATAAAAAACATTGTAACTATATACAATAGAATGCCCGTACTTACAGACCCTTTTTTCGATCGATTTCAGCCCTCTATATGCAAATTTAACTTAAAAAATGAAAACTTTGTAAAAATTTTACAAAAAAACGCCGACGCGTTTTTTTTTGAGTCACTACGCACCCAGAGTTCCAAGTTGATTGGAAAATGTAGGCGGCGGCTAAACAGTTTCGCGCCGACCATAATCGGCTTCAATCGGCGTGCGAACAAATCGATGTCAATATCGGTTGAGCCGACACAATCGACTCATTATTTAGTCGCCGACCAAGCGGACTATCGACTTGGAACTTTTAATTTTTGTCAACAACACGAAAGAGTTCTATGTTAACAATTTTTCAACAGTGTGGCTAGGTAGATTATTAGAAATAGTATGAATTCTTGATTTTTACATTTTTATTTTACATTCAATAATAAAAAAAAATTTTTCGTTTCAAAGTTAACTAATGTAGTTAATCGAAGAAATTTAACTTAACTAAATGAAAAAGTTAATGGTTTTCGAAATTAACTGAAAAGTTAAAAGTTAACCAAAAATTAACTTCGTTAATTAAATATTAACGAATTAACTAGTTAATGCCCAGCTTTGTCAAAAACCATAGTTATCCATTTTGGGCGCCCCAATAAAAGATTTTCTCTTTTCGTTCCATTAAGTTTAACAATTTATTTCGGTATTTACAATTACATTTTCTATACTTAAAAACCAAATCAACATTTAAAAATATTCCAAATCATGACGATTGACTTTACATTTATCTTCTTTCAAATTATAAAAAATAATCACAGATTCGTTTTAAGTTATTTATTTAATTAAATTTATTAAATTTTTGTACTATTTTTGTACAATTTTTTTTATGAAAATATTCTGTACTTATTTGTTTTGGTCATATTTTTGGTATAAGTAAGAAATATTTTGTTAATTTTGAATTTGATGGTTTTGATGGGCTATAGGTCCAAATTAAAAAATACTCTTTTTTTGTATTTTTAATTGTTGCTTTTTTTT
Organism: Heteromyza rotundicornis; assembly: GCA_951394025.1. Lineage (NCBI taxonomy): Eukaryota > Metazoa > Arthropoda > Insecta > Diptera > Heleomyzidae > Heteromyza > Heteromyza rotundicornis. The sequence continues at coordinate 15,822,615 of OX596012.1, read as the reverse complement.
TATTGTCCAATATTTCGACTTTCTTCGAAAGTCATCCTCAGGGACTCTACACATAACAAAAAAGGGGGTTTTTTACAATGATATTAAAAATTACATTTTCATATTAAAAGCGGAAACTTACACAAAATTGAATAAACAAATAACAAATAACAAAAATTAAATTAATGTTGTCCTGTGCTATGCCAATTGTCTACTGATTTGTTTTGTGTTTATGTTTATGTTTCGTTCTATTTCTTTGTTGGTGTATCAGGTGTCTGTAAATTTGAGCACAGTTATCGGTGTCTGTTTTGAAGTTTAGTCTCTCTTCACTTGGTATGTTTATAATATGTAGCATTTCTAATGTCAATCTCTTTGCATAATTTCTCTCCTCCTGTACGATCTCCACATTCTTGAGGTCCGGTGTATGTCCAAGCTTTGAGCAATGGGCAGCTAATGCTGTTTTTTGTTCGATTGGTTTATTGTTGTACTTGTGGTCTGATTTGTGTGCTGAAATTCGTGTTCGTAATTTAGATTTTGTAGTTCCAATATATACTTTATTGCATACATCGGATCCGTCACCACCGCAAGTTATTTGGTATACTAAATTAGATTTGTCGTCCTTGTCCAATCTACTTTTTAGTTTTGAATTTTCTAAAGTTTTTCGAGCAGAATTTTTTTTATAAAATTGAATTTCATGACAAATTTCTGCTCAAGAAACTTTTGTTTTTTTTCAAACCATAAAATCATATTCTGAAACCCCTAAATCATTGTTAACTAAAATCAAAAATTCTCTAAATTGTTACAATTTAAAATAAAAAAAAAAGTATTTCGGAAATAAATTCCTAAACAAATCCCCCGAAAATCCTCTAAGCTGATAATCTCTTTTTTACAAAGATCTTTCTATCCAATTCCAACTGTTTCTAACTAAACCAACTGTACCTATGGCTTGTCAAGACCCCTGCATTTCTAAAGGCTTCCTTGATAGTGAGAATCTTCACCTTGGTCACTTCTATGCCTTCAATGAATTTGTCTTCCAGTTCTGGCTATAAGAATTGTCCAATTCGGTTTCTTCTCATGTTTCCATTTGCAGAACGCTTTGAAATTTGACTTGCCATCCGGCTTTGGTCCATCTAAAAGACCCTAATAAGCCGCTGAAGTTCCTCTCAGCTAATAAAACTGTTCCCAGTTGAACTTCAGTTAAATTTTAAACCCTATTGTGCTACCCTGGACATCTACTTCATTCCTTATATTGTTGCTTATCATTAAATTCGGTTTTGATAGTCGTCGCCGCTGATTCTGCCAAATTTCCGAACATGGCCGCATTCTGAGGCATTGTCCCAGCCGAAGCGGCCGCAGCTCCCAGCATATTCGCCATATTGGCAGCCATGCTGCCCGGATAGAGATTCTGATAGAAGAGCGGATTCTGCAGCTGGAACAAGGCCATCAGATGAGTTAGCTGGAATTGGTTTGGCGCATTGGCAGGATCTTGTGTGGGCAAACTGGCAGTTGGGGCCGCAGAGGGATTAAAGTTGGGAAAGAAGGGAGGAAACATGCTGAGGAAGGGGTTGGGCACTGCCATATTGGTGGAGTTGAATAACTGTTGGTCGTTGTTGGACTCCAGTTTGATGCGTTTCGCATCGTTGGCCTCGGAAGGAAGTTGCTGGTTGGGAGAAAAGACAAAGTTAGTAAAGTCTTCACAAAGTACAGTGTGATCTGCTCTGTATACTCACAATTTTCTTTGGCGGCCTACCGCGTTTGCGTGCCAAAAAATGATCGGCCGACAGCGAAGACAAGGGCGTCGAAACATTCACAGTTGTGGGCGGCGGCAGCGGTGACTCTTCTTCGCTTGAGTCTTTATCCTTTTTGAAATTTTGATAGGCCTGTTCGCCATCCAAGCGATCATGTTTGCGCTTATGACTGATCATTTGGCTGCTGGAGTGGAGTATGTAATTGCAATTCTCGCGCACACAATGAATGTGATTGCAGACTCCGGAGAACTTGCAGGTCTCAAAGGGGCATGTTTCGGTTTTGAGAATCTTTTTGAAGCCATCTTGGGTGAGCTGATGATCCTTCAAATGATAGGACTTGTGTTTTTCTGTTGGAAAATAGTAAAGAGAAATTAATTAAAGTTTCAACGCTTTCTGTGAGAGCGTCTCTCCACTTACCCATATCAGCCTTATTCTTGAACGTGTGATTGCATCCCTCGCGACAGCAATGGTAGTGTGACATTTTCTTGCCAAAAAACGGACACTCTGCGATCTTGCAATTCTCATGAGCGCGAAAGCGCCGGAAGCCCTCTTGAACAATCTCCGAATTCTTACGATGGAAATTCGCATGCATTTGCACATCGCTTGTGCTCACATACACCTTCGGGCAATCCTCGTACACACAATGGTAGTGAGTCTGCTTCCAATTGTAAACACAACCGGGCCCATACGACGTTGAACAATCATCGGACGAAGAGAAACGTGCGAAGCCCAACAGCAGACTCTCCTTGCGCTTCTTGTGCCACTTCAAGTGCCTAATGATGTCATCCTTCTTGCTCAGAATCTTACCCTGACAGGGTTCGTCAAAGCAATGGAAATGCTCGCGTAGATTCTCCTGACGACACAAGGGATTCTCACATTCCAAGTACGAAGAGAATTTCTTCAAATTCTTGAAATTCTCTTCGTTCTGCAGAAACGAATCCAAACTGGAGGCCGTAAAGAGATTCGTTGCAGAGCCGCTTGCATTTGAGCCTGATCCGGCATTTGAGGATTCAAATTTCATAGCCATTAGCTGCTCGCTAGAAGGCGGGGTTAGCAGCGTATTAGCCAGAGCCAAGGGCGTTACATTTGAATCCTCATTTGCCTGGAATTGGCCGGAGTAATTCTCCAATTCGAGTGCAGTGCTGGAACTGCAAATGGACGTGGTGGTGTTGTCACTCTTGCAGAGTGATAAAGGCTTTTGGGCAGAGAACGAAGAATCGGCAGGCTGTTTGATGGGCGTATAAGGCTGGAAGGAAAATTGGAAAAATTGGAAATTTTTAGATTAATTAGGTTTAAGGATAGACTTACGTAGTCCATTTTATAAAATGAAGGTACGAGTATTATGGTAAAGGGAAAAACTACTAAACACTTCCTCTTAAGTCAACTGTCTAAGCTCAACTGAATTCAGATTTCTCAAATCCAAGACAAAGTTCTGAAAGTTCGATCGAACTTCTTGGTTCCAACATGTGTGCTTTGTTTTAGGACCCAGGCGTTTTTTTTAATTTCATTTTTTTTTTAAATGTTTGTTTTTTCTTATATTTTAAGAAGCCATGATTTTTTTTTGTTTATTCCACAAGGGACTATAAACGATTACAATGTTGTGTCCGCTGGCCGTTTGATTCTTTTGTTATTATTTTTTTTCTTTGTGTTGAACGAAATCGAAACTCTTTGGTGTGTTTATAAACAAATGCAAAGTACTTTTGAAGTGCCCACGAGTGAGGAGGCCCGAGGAAACATTAAATCACAAAATGTTTCTACGAAATCGTAATTTTTAAGAGGAATTAAATGGATTTCACGACACTTTTCTGTTAAGTCGAGAATTATTTTAGTGTGTGTTTTCATTTGAAATATTTATTTTGCAATTGTGGCAATTTTTCGGATTGAGGAAGTAAAGAGTTTCAGGGTGGTCTGAAGATGTGAATTTTGAAATGGAGCTAAATACAGCTTTTAGGTGAACACAATGATTCGAAGTTTTATGCTAGGAAAAGTAATTTATTAGCCTTTGAAATGGTAGCTAAAAAGTAGTCAAAGCATATTTTAATGATAGTCGAAAGCGCTCGAAATATTAAGTTAATCTAAAGTAGTCAAAGACTGTCTAAAGGAAGACCTGTTCCTCACTGAATAGTGGAAAGATGAAATATTGTGGAAAGATAGGCGAAAGGCCCAAATAGCTAAAAAGTCATTGAATATTCTTAAGGTATTTAGTCGAAAAAATGCTAATAGTCGAAATATATGAAGAAAATAAAAAAGAAAAATAGACAAAAAGTTTTAAAAAAATTGTTTTTAACAAAAAAAAAAAATTTAAATTTTTATTAAAAAATAATTTTAAAAAATTAATGGAAAATCCAAAATTTTTTTTTTTATAATTCCTTAAATTTTTTTAATTAAAAAAAGTATTCTAAAAAATTTAAATTTATTTGGAAAATTGTTTTATAAATGTAATTAATAGAAGGATAAAAAAAATATTTCTTTTTTAATTTTATAAATTTTTTTTTTTAATAAAAATTTTTTTTTAAAAATGGTTTGAAAAAAAATAAGTTGTAAAAAGAGACAAACTACATTTTTTTTATTAAATTTTTTTTTTAAATTAAAGTTTAGAAACATAAATGTTTTTGTAATTTTTAAAAACATAAATGTTTATGTAGTTTTTAGTTTTTTTCAATTTAAAATTTTTTAATTTCTATTACAAAAATTTTACTTTTTACCAGCTTTTAGTTAATATCAAAACCTTTTAAGTCCATACAATAACAATAGGAACTTCCTACAGAATTATATTTACTAGTTTGAGAAATTTTCCTTGACAAAAGTAGAAATGACACGTTCAGAATAAAAAAGCGTTGAAATGTATGGAGCGTCAGTACATTTCATCGCTCTTTTACTCTGAGCATGTCAAATGACTTGAGCCCTGCTAGTGATATTATACAAAAAATGCCACTTACCATATTCGATGAGTCGGTAAATGAGTCCGTACTCTCCAAGGCCTGTACACCCGAACCCAACAGCAGCTTGACCGAATTCTCCATACTGCCCGCACTCGTGCTGGCCACACCCGAAGAACTATGCAGGCTGGACAAGGGCTTCTCATCCTCATCATCATCAGAGAAATGACCAGTGATACGATTTTCGGACTTGGCCTTCACCTCATCGTCCGCCTCGTCATCATCGTCGATTTCATGAACTTCTTCACCATCGTCAACATCAGCGACATATGCTCCACCTACTACAGCCGAAATGTCCTCCTGCTCGCGTGCGAGTGGACGCTCAGACTCGGTCGGTGTCGATGTCACTGTGGATGATTGAAGAAAATTGCTAGCTATAAATTGACCATTATCAGTGGGGACGCAAGAGGATAACAGATTACTGTCCCCCATATAGTCGGCCAATGACATTAGCTGTCGGTGGGATGTGGCTGTTGAGGAATTTGGTGTTGGTATTGGGGTCAAGGGAGAATTGGTTTGCTGAGTCATTGGCGTGTAATTGGGGAACAGCAACTGCTGGAGGTTGGGCGGTAATAAAGCGGATGTAGTGGGGCTAGAATTACTATTGGGACTACTACTACTGCTACTACTACAGTTGGTGTTTTGCGAGTTATTGCGTTTTTTCGTTCTTGTATTTTGACGTGATGGTGGGGCAGTGGGGCAGGGTGTGATGACTTTGGTTGGTGGAGTCGGTGTGGCTGTGCTGCTGATTATATCCTTTTGGTGAGAGGGAGATAAGTGTTGAGCGAGTTGTTGTTGTTGTTGTTGTTGGTGGTGGTGGTGTTGTTGTTGCTGCTGCTGTTGTTGTTGTTGTTGTTGTTGCTGCTGCATTAAATTCATCATGTAGAGTTGCATAATAAATTCCAATTGTGTAGACATTTTGGCGGTTATTTTTTAAACTTTTTTTTTAATTTTTAAAAAATTTAATTTTTTTAAGTTTTTATACAACAATTTTTTTTTAACAATCTCTTTTTAACACTCAAGGCACCACAACTATTTAGTTTTTTTTTTTCAAATATAAGTCCTTTGTTTTTGAACTCAAGAAACGTTTATATTTTTCTTATTTAAGTAATCCACAAATTTTTTATATTTTTTTTTTGGGGTTTTGGAAATCTTAAAGATTTTCTTCTTTTCAGTTTCAGTTATAATTTCTTCGCAAATGATTTCCGTTCACGAATAGCTAAGACAACTGTCAAGCTTGGCTTCAAGGCTCAAACTGATTCAACTCTTCCTCAACATCCTGCTAATATAGGAAATGGAATTGCGCAAAACCATATCAAAGGGAATCTTTACAAAAATGCACAAAAAACCAGGAAATTGTCCTTTCAACCCTCTCGCTAAAAAATAGATCCCAAAGCAAATGCTCTCTGATAAGCCTAAACAAAAAGTGGTTCTCTTAAAAAATCACAACAAAGTTCACAAAAGAGTATGAAAAGGATCTTCGCTCATTCCCTACTCAGGTAATAGCATCAAAGGCTCTTTTTTAGAATTATTACATATATTTTTTTTATCCTAGCAGGAGCAACAACTAACAACTACGCAAAGGGGTTGAAACTGAGTTTCCAATTTATTGTCAAATCATCCCTGGCTCTTCTACTTTTTAACAATCATAACCAACTCTCTGCCTCTTCAGCTTATGTTTTTTTGCGCAAATTCGGAAAATTTTTTGGGAAATGCTATTGCGTCATGGTTTGGTTTTTTTGCTACCTTTTTTCCACCAATAAAATGCCCTTGTAAATGCTAATATTGCATTGAAATTCGCATTTTTAGGTAAAAAATGAAATTTTGAGCGACCAACTACAGCAAGGGAATTTCTCCTCATTTATTCTCTCTTGTTTATTTTTTCGCTTGGGAGTATGAGTAAAGGAATTTTTTCAAAGGAAATTGACAGAAAAGTAGGAAAAGGTATTATGTAAATATTATTTATATATTAATTACATCGCTGGACGAAATTTAAATATAATATTTAATGTAAAAATGTCAGCTGATCGCCTTTTTCAATTCTGTCATTTATAGGCTAACTAACTAAAGGTAATACCTTTCGATTTATGTTAAAGAAATTTTACACTCAAAGAATTAATGTTTTTGAGGAGTAATTGCTGCAAATGTTAATACTTTTATAGAAAATACACTTGTATTTGTCGTTACTGAAATCGTAGACCGCAAACGAAAGTAAGGGAAACGTTTCAAGTTTCTCACAAATGCAAAAACCGTTTCTTTCAAATACAGCCTCGTTGGTAATAAACTTAGTTAATTTGTCTTAATTTGTATATGTCTATTTCTGTTGAATATATAGTTCCGTCGATGCTTACATCCCGAATGATACGTACAGAGCGTGTCCAAATATATGGGTTAGGTCAACAAGTATTTGTTTAAGTCTGTCATAGTTTATCAAATTGTATCGTTTAAAATTAGTGGTAGTTCTAAGTGTTATATTTAGAAAATTCAATAAATAACTTATGAAATTAAAAAAGTTATTTAGTTGGAAGATGTCTCAATGAAATTCATTTACTTGATAATTGATAAAAATAAATTTACGTTTTGAAATCAGTGGGCAGCCCATTAAATGGCAGATACGAAAAGTCTAGAGAACAGTCCCCATATGCATCAATGGCGAATTGTGAACCACCTTCTCTGACGCATTGGGCATTCTGGTTCATCTGAGCCCCACAGTTTTGTTCCATACAAAACTGTCTTTATCTTTCCAAGTACTGAACTCCAAACTGAGCTCCAAACTGAGCTCCAAACTTGACAATACATGTGCAGGCGGATTGTGCTCTGATGAGCTTAAAGTGAGTCACTATTATCACCAGTCAGACTACTCTATTGCTTTTAAGTCAGAAGTACACCGAGAGAAAAAACTGTTATAAACCATCCGACAGTAGAAAAACTGTTGAATTGACAGCGAAAACTTTTACGACTGTCGGATGGTTTTTAACGGTGAAACTGATATTTTTTTCTCGCGGTGTTATGCCTATTAAAGCAATTATGCCGTTTATATTCGTTGGAAAACGTTTCTGGGAAATGTAGGAGACATACAAAGCTCGTCACTATACTTGCCGGAATTCAACGACAAATTTCTGGATTAAATAGACAAATAGTTTTTTCTATACCTTAAAGCACAACCATCCTATGTCCATTTTTTCAAAACTCTAGAAAATGAAAAACAAGTTTTCAAATTGGTATGTTTTGTATGGAAATGGATTTTTATTTCCTCATTTTTCAATTACTTTCATTACGATTCCCACAAACCCCTATAGCCTATCTGATGCAGCTTCTTATCAGGATTCCAAAAGTGCCAGAAACTCGATTTTCTTGGAAGTGGACATAGGATGTTTGTGCTTTAAGGTATCGATATCTCAAATATTTTCCTAATGACTCTTAGTCCATTCCAACGATTTTTGAGCTTTTCCAGAGTGTTGTGAAATGAGGTGTTCCATAGTTTATTATGTTCATAAAATATTATTCTATGAAATTACAGTAGGCAGTAGTAGTACGAGTCATTGGAGATCTGCGCATTAATTTACTCTAAATTTCACCTTAGGATTTCGGGAATTCGCCACCGTCGAGAGACTATGGATTTAGTCCACTATGGAACTGTGCCAGCCAAATATATTTTCAAATCACCTTGAAATATTAAAATTAAACAAAGATTTAAGCCCCTTTGAGGAATTGCTCTAAAGAAACCGTCAGCCCGCGTTTTCCAAATATTCACATCCAGCAAATATTAATTATACTTTTACAATAATCGCGCAAACCCTACAACAGCTGCCAAAAAAAATACAACTACAAACTCCCATAGAAGTGCAAAATTTTTTGCGCAAATGTAAATTTTCATTAAAATTACAAAACAATCCAAAATCCAGCGAAAAAAAATCTGCATTACAATTGCGAAAAAACCCGTTTAATTTTGCCAAAATGTAAATCGCCAAAAAAAATAAAACTAAATTAAAAACCAAATCAGATGAGAAGGCCGCAGAGTGCCACAAAACCATTTATTTGCAACGCTCTGTTAATCCACACCGACAAGCGAATTATTTGCATAATTTAAAAAAAAAAGGAAACGCGCAAGCGCAAAGATCTGATGTGGAAATTGTGGAAAAATCAAGAGCACCAACCCTACGCCCTGGCACGGAAACCACCATGTAACTTCCGGGTGCGCTCGATCGATGACATTTGCATAAATTATTGATGGAAAATGCAATTTGGCAAAGGACCTGATGTCTGCAGCATTAAAAATCCGGCTGGCAGGCAACAAAATATTTACATAATTTTGGCACAATCGACTTTTCTCCGACGAGCATTGCCTACGAAGCCAGCCAGTGTTATGCTAATGACCTGCTGCTAGAGCGGCGCATGCGCAGCGTTTAATTTTATGCAAATTACTTACAACGAAACCGCCTCAATCCGTTGCAATTCGTTTGAATTCGATTTGATATTGAATGTGGATGCGAATGCGAATGCGAATGCACCCTTGCCCCTTTTTACTACTTATGATTTTTTTCTAATTTCGATTGACAATCGTTCAAATTCTTCACTGGTTTGTCAGTTGGTTAGGAAACTTAGTTCACCAGGCAATTGAAGTGGATTTTCCAATTGTAGCCATAATTGAGTGACAACGGACGAGCGATGAGGACATGAACGAGGCTAAGTCTAAGTATGAGCAAGAAGCATTTACTCGTATATGATTAAGGAAAATATTGATTTCAAAAAAGGTCCTTCGCCCGATCACGCTCACCAAATACAACCAAATACAAAAACAACAAAAAATAAAATACAAAATGGCAATAATAGCCAAAATCAGCATAAAAATGCCAACAAAAGCTGGCTCTCTCTGGCTGAGGATCAGCTATTGTGGATCCGAGTTGGGTTGAGCTGAGCGTTCCTCCTGCTTCGTATGTGTCGCTTTTGCGCACTTTTGTCTGCGCCATTCGTTGATGGAAATTTGCATATTCGCATTCGGAAAGTTTCCGAATGTTTGGCTTTTGTTCGATTTTGATGTATTTTTGATTTGAATTGATTTCTGTGATTGCAAGTCAATGGCAATTGTGTCGTAGGATGCACGCTACACGATACACGATACATGTGGCTGTTATGTTATCCCGGGGATTACAATCGAGTTTCGAATGAAGCAAATGTAGCGACAATTATGATTTTGTCCTACGAATTGTTTAACGTATTTTTTAGAAATGAAATTTCGCATGTAAAAGTTTTTTTGCTTTTGTTTTCGTTGAATTTGCATGAAAATGAAAAAACATTTGTGAAATTGTTGGTGTCCTGATGAATTGCTGAGGGAATGATATGTTGGACATGCGTACAAAAGGAGTTATGGCTTTTTAATTAAGGCGGGGAGAGGAGACATAGCAATTATGTTTAGAATGAAAGTGTTCTTGGTTAACAAATTGTGAATTTTAAAGGTTATCCTGAATGTATGAGTAGTTTCCTTCCAAACATGTGGAAGTGAGCGATCAATTGTAAAATTACGATTGCTTGTTTATTGAAGTATCCTGCTAGCGGCTAGTGACAAATTCACAAGCTATGTACACAAAAGTGTCAAAATACTTACTTCCAAACTTTATCTTCTTCTTTGATTTACTATCGGCCGAGCTAATCAACGATCAATGAACCCAAAAATGAAATATTGTGAGAAATTTTTTAAATCTTAATTGGGGATCGTAATTGCCTCAAATGGCCTCTAGCACTTCTTTCGTTTTTCTTTCTTTAGTTTTGTATGCCAAAACTACCCAAAATGTTTTCCATTTTTGAATATTTAAAAATAATAAAATAAACAAAGAAAAGAAAATCTAAATAGAAAAGAACAGAGAATCGTGGCCTTACACCCGAAGCATCTCCTTTTTATCTCCGGCCAAAGTGCAGTCAAATTTTTTCCTTAATTTTCTTTGTCTTTTGCTAGAATTTTTAAATTTCCTTTTAGTTGCCTTTTTTCTGTATTTTTCTTCACATAAATTCATCCATCGACTGCGTATAGCCGCAGATTTATTGCCTTAGCTCCTACCTTCTTCACCATTTTCATGATATTTCAATATTCAATTATTCTTGGGCATTTTTTCCGATATTTATTGCATTTTTGCAGCCCTTAAGAAGTCTTCTTTTGCCAACTCCGCTGACCCTTGACGAATAATTGAGCCACTTTCCTGCTGATTTTTCTGAAATTTACTTTTAAGGATTTATTAACGAAATTGTGACTGACCAGAGGTGCTAATAGGATGTGCATTGAGAGCACCCTCTTTCTTTCCCGTGTCTCGTATTTACTTTGTCCATTCATCAGGGATGCTAATGATCCTCAATCATCATTCATATTCAACAATGACCGGCGCGAAGCTGACCATTTAAGATTAGATTAGGTAAGAATCATCTTGAGGTGTTAAGAAGATTTACTTTGACACTTTCAGGGTGCAATGTGTAGACAGAAGTAGTGGAGTCCATTCAGGTAGGCTGACCAATTTGTGCTTCATTAGCAGAGATGAGTTAAAGAAAAGCGAATGGGTAAATGGACACGCGCCCAGAATTAATGGTCAAGAAGGCAATCAGGTTTTGAAGTTATTCAAAAAGTCATAAGGATTGTAAAGAGCATTGAAATTTTACTGCGGTCATTTTAACGGTCAGTTCATTGTGGAAGGGTTGCTTGCTCTGTGGCACGTGGTAATATTTCGCCAATTGACAAGAAGATGCAATGAAATAAAATTAAAAGAGTAACTGGGAAATAAATTTTATGCATAGGTTAGAAGTCTTTTCCAGGGTCACAGAAAAAGAGTAAAATTTTAAATATATTCTATCAAATTTGTTCAGGGCCTCGTGCAATCATTTAGTATTTTACCGAATTTGGAAATATGAAAATTGGCAGAAATATTTTTTCCCAACCCTCAACACTTTCTCACAGTTAATTACAAAAGGACCTACAAAGCTCTTGTTCGACTTCCTTAAAACGTCAAGATGATTTCAAAAGAATTTTTAGCTTCACTGCGTCCTTATCCTAGTCATAGCCCTGATCCTGACCCTTCGCACAACGTGAGAAATGTCCGTTAATTTGAAAACACGCCAGAGTTCAACTCCCATTTGCTGTAGAGCGGCAAAGCTCAAATCAAAATGGCTGACCTCGCAATTACCGAAAGGACAGCAACAACAACTACAATGCTGAGCGCGCATATTAAATTCTCAATTGGACAAACAACAAAAAACTATGCATGACCGCAAACCCCTTTCTGCCTGACTATGAGTACATTTTGGCCATCAACAACAACTACGAGCGCCAGGAACGACAAATCACTTCAGTGTCAGTTTTCCTAAAATCTGGCAATCCTTTCCAGCAAGCTGCATTTGTGTTTCCACATGGCATTATCCGCCAAACCAATGTACACAACAACCGAAAAAAATGGTTATCCTTACCTTTTGTACTCATATTGACCAGATCGCAATGGACCGCAACGCGCATCCTTTCCCAAAAAAGGGGTACGAAATTAATGCTGATGTCCAAACCGGTTCTTCTGTCAAATCGCGCTTCGCATCACTTTTCAATTTCTATTCCTAGGGTCCGGTTAAGGAAGTTTCATCCCTTTGTCTGCCTTTTGTGCGCTAAGAAGCTGCTTTTCCTTTATAAGAATTTTTTTGCTAGGTTTTTTTTGGGATTTGTGAAAATCTTTCGTAAAAGACTGATGGGAACAACATTTTATTTTTCGTTTTATTTCTGCTGTTTTCGAAGATACGATCTAAATATCCGTTATATATTTCTCAAAGGCAAATTAGGCCGCGAAATGCATGGAAGGGCATTTTTTTAAGAGAAAAATGTTTAGCTAAAATATCACAGAGAATTGTAATTATTTAAACTTTGATTAACTGAAGAAAAAGGATTGTAACATGAAGAACCTGAGGTCAATTGGTCAGCTGGGACACGCGCCTAAATTGACCAATTAAAAAGTAATAAAATCATTAAAAAGCATTCACCCTTCTCAACCCTAAAATCTTGCTTCTTACTTCTGAAGTGACCGCTAGAACCTGTTTGGCTTCTTGACCATTCATTCTGGGCGCGTGTCCATTCACCCATTCTTTATTCTTCAACTCATCTCTGCTAATGAAGTACAAATTGGTCAGTCTACCTGCATGGACTCTACTACTGCTGTCTACACATTGCACCCTGAAAGTGTCAAAGTAAATCTTCTTAACACCTCAAGATGATTCTTACCTAATCTAATCTTAAATGGTCAGCTTCGCGCCGGTCATTGTTGAATATGAATGATGATTGAGGATCATTAGCATCCCTGATGACTGGACAAAGTAAATACGAGACACTGGAAAGAAAGAGGGTGCTCTCAATGCACATCCTATTAGCACCTCTGGTCAGTCACAATTTCGTTAATAAATCCTTAAAAGTAAATTTCCGAAAAATCAGCAGGAAAGTGGCTCAATTATTCGTCAAGGGTCAGCGGAGTTGGCAAAAGAAGACTTCTTAAGGGCTGCAAAAATGCAATAAATATCGGAGAAAATGCCCAAGAATTATTGAATATTGAAATATCATGAAAATGGTGAAGAGGGTAGGAGCTAAGGCAATAAATCTGCGGCTATACGCAGTCGATGGATGAATTTATGTGAAGAAAAATACAGAAAAAAGGCAACTAAAAGGAAATTTAAAAATTCTAGCGAAAGACAAAGAAAATTAAGGAAAAAATTTGACTGCACTTTGGCCGGAGATAAAAAGGAGATGCTTCGGGTGTAAGGCCACGATTCTCTGTTCTTTTCTATTTAGATTTTCTTTTCTTTGTTTATTTTATTATTTTAAAATATTCAAAAATGGAAAACATTTTGGGTAGTTTTGGCATAAAAAACTAAAGAAAGAAAAACGAAAGAAGTGCTAGAGGCCATTTGAGGCAATTACGATCCCCAATTAAGATTTAAAAAATGTTCTCACAATATTTCATCTTTAGGTTGAAGTATTTTGTGATCATTGATCGTTGATTTGCTAGGCCGATAGTAAATCAAAGAAGAAGATAAAGTTTGGAAGTAAGTATTTTGACAATTTTTTGTACATAGCTTGTGAATTTGTCACTAGCCGGTAGCAGGATACTTCAATAAAGAAGCAATCGTAATTTTACAATTGATCATTTATTATTTCGTCTTTTGAAGGAAACTACTCATACATTCAGGATTACCTTTAAAATTCACAATTTGTTAACCAAGAAAACTTTCATTCTCAACATAATTGCTATGTCTCCTCTCCCCGCCTTAATTAAAAAGCCATAACTCCTTTTGTGCGCATGTCCAACACGTCATTCCTTCAGCAATTCATCAGGACACCAACAATTTCACAAATGTTTTTTCATTTTCATGCAAATTCAACGAAAACAAAAGCAAAAAACGTTTACATGCGAAGTTTTAATTTCTAAAAAATACGTTAAACAATTCGTATGACAAAATCATAATTGTCGCTACATTTGCTTCATTCGAAACTCGATTGTAATCCCCGGGATAACATAACAGCCACATGTATCGTGTATCGTGTAGCGCGCATCCTACGACACAATTGCCATTGACTTGCAATCACAGAAATCAATTCAAATCAAAAATACATCAAAATCGAACAAAAGCCAAACATTCGGAAACTTTCCGAATGCGAATATGCAAATTTCCATCAACGAATGGCGCAGACAAAAGTGTGCAAAAGCGACACATACGAAGCAGGAGGAACGCTCAGCTCAACCCAACTCGGATCCACAATAGCTGATCCTCAGCCAGAGAGAGCCAGCTTTTGTTGGCATTTTTATGCTGATTTTGGCTATTATTGCCATTTTGTATTTTATTTTTTGTTGTTTTTGTATTTGGTTGTATTTGGTGAGCGTGATCGGGCGAAGGACCTTTTTTGAAATCAATATTTTCCTTAATCATATGCGAGCAAATGCTTCCTTCTCATAGTTAGACTTAGCCTCGTTCATGTCCTCATCGCTCGTATGTTGTCACTCAATTATGGCTACAATTGGAAAATCCACTTCAATTGCCTGGTGAACTAAGTTTCCTAACCAACTGACAAACCAGTGAAGAATTTGAACGATTGTCAATCGAAATTAGAAAAAAATCATAAGTAGTAAAAAGGGGCAAGGGTTCATTCGCATTCGCATCCACATTCAATATCAAATCGAATTCAAACGAATTGCAACGGATTGAGGCGGTTTCGTTGTAAGTAATTTGCATAAAATGAAACGCTGCGCATGCGCAGGTCATTTGCATAACACTGGCTGAGTTGAGATGAGTTGAGTTGGTTGGCTTCGTTCGATTGTGCCAAAATTATGTAAATACATTTTTCCACTTTTCGGATTCATGCCTTTGCCAAAAATTTACATTTTTAATTTATTAGAAAAATCAGATTTTTTTCAGGGTTGATTTGGGTAAATCGCAAAAAAAAACGTTACTTTTTTCACTTAATGTTTGATTTTTCCAATTGAATTAATTGAAAATCTACTGATTTGGATTAATGAATTGAAGGGAATACAAAACTTGTCTTCCACAAACATTTAAACGATCTTCGAAAGTTCCGAGCACTTCAATTCATTTGTTTAAAGATTTCACGCTTTTCAACAAATCCAAGAATTGAAAAGAAATTTTTGCTCAACATTTTTTGAGGCAATTTATCATATTTTTGCTCAGGGGCACTCATTAGTTTACTTCTTCGTTTGGCATCTAGTTGCAAAATACAAAAGTGATTGATGAATTTATGAAGCGCATGAGCAAAAAAAGAGAAAAGAAAACACTCAAGATCATTAGTAGAATCTCAAATTTCCAAACAAAATGCAATATTTTTCACACAATTTTCCCACGTCTTTTTTATGCAATTTTCCACTTTCAATCCTTTTTAGGTAAGAAAATTATTTTTAATTTTGGAAAAAAAATTTCGAAAATCTAATGACAATATTAAAATTAATGATGCGCCCATGGTTATAAGATACTTTTTCTGAAATATTCCTTACCTTTTCACCCTTTTTTTAAAGATTAATTTCTCATTTTTTGAAGGAAAAACTTCAACTTGAAATTTACCTAAAACTTACATTGGAAAATTCGTATTGCTTGATGGTTCTTAATCCTTTCGTTGTTTGCCAACACAGGTAATAAATGTTTCAGTATTATTTTTTTCGTTTTTCATTTTTCATTCCAAGTTCAATATTTTTAAAGGTCATTAATTTCTGTTATTGTCTTTTAGAAAGTAAACGCTCGTAAAGGGTTGATTTCCCAACTGGTGGTGGTGACTGATGCAATATTGTTGCACGTCTGTTTTTTTGCAACCCTTGCGGAAATTATATTTCAATATTTAGCCAATTTTTGGAGAATTTTCAAAATTACATATATTTGAAATCTTAAGAGAATTTTCCAAATTAGTAATTTGATATTTATATTATGCCGTAAGAAATATATTATGAAAATCATGTACAGAATTTCAAGTAGGTAATTGGCTCTCTTTGGGTGATATTAACTTTATCAACGCAGGAACTCCAACATGAATTCCTAAGTTGTTTGCATTAGCAATAGAAGGATTGATTTGAAGAAATTTACTAAAAATTTTCTGACAAAAATTTAAATTGCAAATCTGAAAATTTAAATTTTATATCGAAATCGAATTATCAGCTGACTGGCATATAGCACAGCGCCAAGACCGATGAACGAAAGCCCCTAATATTTTGGCAAGTGATGTAGAATTTTATCTATTTTCAGATGTATAAAAAAAAATAATTAATATCCATTTCCAGTACCCAATGTCCCATTGTGCGACGGGGTAAAGAATACAGTTCCGGTATTGGACAAATAATTTACTTTTACCAATGTACTGATATTTTAAGCCTAGCCTGTAGTGGAACTGTCAAATTTTTCAGGACCGCTATCATTCGTTATCGTTATTAAAGTCTCATCACCGTTTAATCGTTGCAAACATTTAATTAATAAAATAAAAACAATAAATATTCCACTACAGTCAGTGGATTTATTTATATGCACTCAAACTGTCAAGCGACACTCAAAGCTTTACAATCTCATGCGAATTCAGTTGGGTACTGGGGCACGAAGGATTCGACGGCAACGAAAGAGAAAATTAGCTAGCCAACAGAGGAGCTCAGTGGCCAGGACCTTGGCTCAGCGGTTTCTTGTTGGCCATGAACCGTCCTGTGGCATACCAAAAGGTTATACTGCAGATACAATACACACAAAAAAAAAAATCGGTAGATGTAACCAAAAAAGAGGGTTAAAAACGCTTCAACCCTCCAATGTCCGTTCGTTTAACCGATGAGAGATGGAAAATTTATCGCACCGTTTTTTTCTGGGTTAAGTTGTAAATTTTTCACTAAATTTGTGAAAAATTCACATTTAACAAACAATTGAGGTAAAAGAACTTACAATAACAACAACTTTTTCGATTATTAGAACTATTTTGTGTCGAATTTTGAAAATTTATTTTAACAATTTTTTTTCGGTTAATCCAACCTACCAGCTCGGTAAAAAAATTTACAATTTTCATACATTTTGAAAAGTTGTACGTTAACAACTTTTTTCGGTTAATTTTACCGACGTTTTTTTCTGTGTAAGGAAATAGGAAGATTTAAATATTGCAAACCGTTGGAACTTTGGCATAGGCCAAAGGCAAGCTAAAAGATTTATAGTCCGATCCCGATGAATATCAAAGAAATTACTCGGACTTTATAAATCAGACCTCCGCATCTTCATAGGGAGGGGCGCTACAGTAAAATGTTGCACCATTTATTATGAAATCGCCTGTCAACTATGACTCACGCAGTTTTCATAGTAATTTGAGTCGATTTCCTCGCTTTCTTTCTCAGTTCAAAAATTACACTTTCTCATATTTATTTTGAATTTCCCATCACCAAATATAAAAGTACGAATTCACACAAAATATTGTAATATTGCAACAAAATTAGAAAATCTGTAATATGATCTAAAGGTACAAAAATACACGATAATGTTCTGAAAGTGATTAATGATATTTCATATGTCAATATAAAAAGAAAACTCTGATGCAATTGAAGGGTTGCAAATCGCAGAATGCAACTATAAAAGGTCTCGAATTTCCAAATAATGCACTTTATTTTTGGGTTAAAAAACGAATTTTCTTAAAGAAAATAGTAAAGAAAATATTAACCGAAGAAGGGCAACTCTTTTCGCGCCACTAACGGAAAAGAAAATAAATGACAATATTACAATTAATGACAGCAGCGGAAGTAAAAGGATACTTTCGCTTGAAGACTTTTATTTCCTAAAAAATTCTCTTTTCAACCTAAGCCTAAGAAAGTTTCCGTAACACGAAATTCGATACATTAATGCATTTGTGTATTACACGAAAATAATAATCCTTTTTTCGCAACAATTTTAATAAAATAAAGATCCTTCAATCGAACTCAAAAGATCGCTGAACCTTTACGTAAAGAACAAAAGTAAGGAAAAGGGTTGGATGAAAGGGAAAAAGGATTGGCAAGGATTTCGGCAAACACACTGCACATCACTGCAGAAATGCAAAAATAGAAAAACAAATTTTCCTTACTTCAACCTTTTCTGTAGACAAAACAAAAAAAAATTGCATTCTTTTTTTGCATTTTGCCTCCACCCCTTGTGCGTGCAAAATCCCTAATTGAATTTGGTTGAAATGCAAAAATCGAAATTATGTGAGATTTTCTTCTCAGGTAATCTCATTGCAATTTTGATATGCGGAAAATCATTAGCCTAAATATTAATCCTTTTTTCGCATTTTGACAGTTATGTTTTTTTTTCGCAGACATTTTGACATTTGATACTGCCAAATTTTCTAGTATGCGGGATGGGGTCATGGGAAAATTCACGTAATTTGCAATTCTTGGGTGTGCCTAAAGCAAAAGAAAGGGTTCTGTGGGATATTTTTTTTCTCGCAATGTTGTCTGAGTCTGAGGGCAAATAATGTCTTGGTTATGAAATTGGATTAATTTTAGATTTTTTTAATTTAATTTTTTTAGATCTTAGATAATATTTTCATTGCGAGCTATGAATTTTTAATAATATTTTATTTATGCAAAGTTCATAACCTAACCTAATATTTAATGTCAGCTAGCAAGGGACTGATACACACAGTATACATACGTAGACATGAAATCAAAACATGTCAGGCGTCGCGAAGAGCTTCAGATATCGCGTTAGACTCTGCTAGATGCCTGAGCATGAAATTAAGCAGCCGATGAATTGGCTAGGAAAGGGTCAACAAATTAGTGTTGATTTAGAGGACCTCTCTGTAAAAATTTCACTTTGTAGTAATAGGGAAGGACTAGAAAAACTGTTCATGAGACAACCTAACATCAGATCTCCACCTGTGAGACTTCTCGTAAACTATGCCCAAAACGCAACGAAGGACGTACGATCAAGCCTTTGCAGTTTGACTTACTAACGAGTAAAACCACTTAGCAGCCCATGCTAGAAAACTGCTCTTACCCATAACGACGTTTGTAGTGGCTGCGGGGACAAGGAAGTTGTGGAGAATACCAACCGCTTTCTCTGTCATTGTCCAAACCTACAACATCTGTGGCATAGAACCCTAGGGGACTACTTTTTCAATGACCTGGTGGAGTTATTTGAGATATCAATGGTCATACGTTGACACCTCATAACTAACATTTTTTGACGTAGATAACTAAAAAAAAAAATATTTTACGCTACGATATGCTCTCCTTTGTCAGAATTTCTGGGTGGTTGGAAAATATATGGTTTGATGGATGTGGGCCTTTCCCACCTCAAATAAATTACGAGCATCACAATGGGTCAACTCTGGCCTAAGTGTTGATGGCATGGTTGGAGTATTTTGCTCCCAGTGTGTCATCTAACCTCTAACCTAACCTGACACACACAATATATTTCTCTGAGTGCCTTTGACTTTTTTGTGGGAATTATTTCATTTTTACCACCAGCATTCGGATATTAATCCACCAATTTTACTTCATTTTGATCAACGTTTTTCCCACTAAAAGTTTAGCCGTCGGCATTATCCTAATTGGGTTGCGATGGAAACTCTTCCTCACCACTTTGTAGTGGAAATGGGTGCTTTCGTTGAGATCTCCAGAAGCTCTTCGTTCATTATTCGTCAAAAGCATTTCTTGTAAAGCTGAACTTCTCAGCAGTTGATGCTCCAGTCATTTTAAATCATTACAATCAAAGCGGCCGCACCTCGATAAAGTATAAAATCGCGGCGGTGATTCGGTTAAAAGAGTTTAAAATCTTGGTTGGATCAAACTTTGAAGTCGCTTAAAAACAATTTTCTTTATTCGAAAAATCAAAGTAGCTACCAGAAGAGGTAATTTTTTAAAAGCAATTCCTTAAGTTTTAGGTACTGGGTTGCATGCTCTGTGCAATTTTTCGATCTCATGCAAGTATAGCGCTTAAATATTTCGTTGCTTGAAATGCGACTTGATATATCTTCTTCTTATTAAGTTGTCCGTCCACTCAAGATTCTAAAAAACCTTTTCCAAAAGATTCCCAAAAATCAAAAAGAAATAATAAAATCAATTAAACCGAACCCTTCCTTCTCCGTACATAGACTCATCATTTAAATTTGTTTGCATTTCATTTGACATGGTTTTGCATTTTGCACCACAGCGAATTCAAATCGAATGGTAAATTTGCATAACACTGGCACAAGTCGGAAATGCGCCAAATTCGAAAGAAAGAAAAAAACTGCCAAAATTATGCAAATGCGTTTTTGAAATTGCTAGGAATTGAATTGAATCGCAAGGAAACATTTGTTTGCCCCTATCAATGTCAGTGATGGGAAAAGCGTTTAAAATTCTAACGTCTTTTTTTTATTGTTAATTGATTTGAAGAATTTTTAATGATTTTTGATTTTCACGCTTGATTGGAATGTTTCCTTTTTTGTGTAAGTTTTATACCTTTTATTTTAGGATCAGGCGAAAGTTCAACTTTATTAGCGCAAATATCATTAATTTAACTGCAGAATTTTTAAATAAAAGAGCTGAGATTTGGCACTTTCTTCAATGGTTTGTCCAGGCATTGACAGCAGTGGAGAATGATTAATTGATTTATTATTGAAGTCCATGGGAATTTTAATTTTTTTTTGGTGTATAAAACTCAGTTTTTTAAAGAAAAAGTAAGAGAAATGATTGATGAGAAAAAATTTGTTTAAAAAAAAAGGTAATTTAATATTTTAAAATAATGTTTGGTTCCCTCGTAAGACTACTAAATTCATCTAAAGGAAGTCACATGAGTGGCGTTTGTAGGGAATGAAGTCAATTCGAAATAATTCCAGTCAACGAATAGATGACCGAAGTCCGATGGCGTTGAAAACTACAACTGATAAGTTGTAAAGGACTTTGTTCACCTTTGTGCCAGAGTAAACAACTACAACGATGTCAGTGATCGAGATCAAGCGCAGAATACATTTTGCCAATGGGTACTATTAGGGGCTCAATAGGCAATTGATAACCAAATCACATTCTCGAAACCAAACTTATGCTCTACAAGTCCAATAACATAATTACCTCTTCCATAACATAATTACCTGCCGAAGCCTGGACGATGAGACGAAACGTTATCGTATCTCATACGAGAAACTGATCGAAGCGTAAGAGAGAAAAATCCTGCGAAATGGCTCAGTTACTGACGAGGTAGAAATCGTAAACGTAAAAATGCAAATTGCATCGGGTTTTCTGCGTTAGGATTCGTCATGAGCAAAGGCTCTGTTAGTCTAGACGTAAACGTATTTACGTAAACGCAGCGTAAACGTAAACACGCTTTGTCAACCCACTTTATAAACAGCTGACACGCATTTACGTAAAAAAATCTTGTTTGTATGGAGTTCGTGTAACGTCTACAGTTTGAGTAATTACGTCTTAAGGGCTGGTATGGAGTTCGGGTAAGTTAGGTTGGATCAGCTGACTCATTAACGATTTCTAGCTCATGAGTAACTGAGCCATAAGATCTGCGAACCGAATACGACACGACAAGCTGTATCGGCTATACGATGAGATTGCACTGAAAAAAGACAGTAGGGGTATTCATTTAAAGTGGGAAACCACTGGGAAACGGTGCAGTTGTGCAGATATGCAGTCAAAACATATGACATTTGACAGTTCTTTTAAGCAACACCGCGTTTTCGAAAGCTTCCCCACTTCCAATGAATCCCCTTAGTGTAAAGTAAAGCCAAGTAAATTTTGACATGTTTTTCCTCAATTAAGGAAAAAGTGCCTTAAAACGGTAGTTTCATATTCAGTGTGGCATAGCATAAAAATACAGCGCCATCTAGCTAAGTTGAGCGGAAGGATGAAGCAAGAATGTGTTTCAGTGCACAAAAGAATATTTCTCAATCATCGATTCTGTAAATGAGGCGACCTAATAGCAACTGACGTCATCGCACGCACTTCATATATTTTAAGTCTGGAATCCATAGAATACTTCAATTCTTCATAACAACAAATACCGCTATGTATCCAGTGCTGCCAAATTACTACGAAACCATCAATGTGCAAAAATATGGAAAGTGTTTATCTTTTGACGTACATTGAGTTTCAGGATTAACAATATGGACTGTCCTTGAGAGCGCTTTATTAAGAGAGCTTCCATCTGCTATATTCCAATAATCACTAAAGAATAGAGGAATAGAGTTACCACTAGCACACTGGGGAACTACTTTTATCCAATAAAATTAGGAGTATCATTTCATCATCAAAACCTTTGTATATTTTAATTGAAGTGGTTATTTGAGAAAATATTTGTTTTAAGATGGAAGAATATCAAATTTCATTTAAGTTCTAATTGAGAAATCTCAGCAGTTTTTTGTAAATTCAAATGAGTTTAAAGGTAAACAAATCATCAATCTTTCACTCAATACATTTTCTCAAACTCATTTCGTATTCAAAATCATTTAATCCTGTAAAGGAAATCTTTACTCAAACAGCAACCGCTCGATCGACCACTCTTGACCTCAGACTGTCAACACAGGGAATTAGCACTCAATTGGTTACGGTCGAAGACTGAAACGAAGACACACACACCCTTAAAGTCGATACCTAAAAGTCAGGTTTATGCTAATGCGAAGAAGAATCAGTCTGTGAACAAAGGGAGATGCCATTTCAACAATCATGTCTTATTGATGTCTGGAAAATCTTCAATATTATTTGAGGTTGGTGTGAGAGAAGTAAATTTGTGTGATAAATATTATGTAAATAGAAATGTTGATCAACATTTTTATGAACATTTTTAAAATCGATCAAAATACCGATCTCTCGAAGGATTTTCCATCATCAAATGTTCCATTCAACTTGAACTCAATTGCAAACGCCGACGCAATGTTTGTTTACTTTTACTTACAAGCGAGCGAGATGCAATCGGCGTACACAATTTTGACAAAAGTGTAATCATGCTGAATTGTAAAAGGGTATCAATCAGTACCCACACAGCCACCTTGATGTCTACGAACTCGTGTTGGCGTTATACGCATGATTTGCAAGAAATGAAAACTACAGCAAATTGGAGGAATCCAAATGAATTGGATTGGAAAATTTAAAAAAAAATCCACCCTCAAGTATTGTAGAAAAACTATTGCGTTGTTCCTTTTGTGTGCTTGTAAAAATAACAAGATCCTTTATGATCATTGTAAGTAAGAGTCCTACGCTGCTACGTAATCCTTTTTGTAAAGGCACGTTGTGTGTGTGTGTGTGTGTGTGTATGTGTGTCTGTGCTAAAAGGATTGTCGTTTTGTTGTATAAAAAAATATTTTTTTTTGGTTGTTTGATGGAAATAAAAATTAGGACAAATGTTGGCATATCTCCGGCCGGTGTGCACTTCTGTACAGCAGCAGCAGCAGCTGATAGGAAACATTTTTTTGTACATTGAAAAAAAATTAAAAAATTAAAGGAAATTTAAGTTTTTTTAATGAAGAAAATAAGGTTTTATCAAGCATATTTGATAAGGAAATACAATTTTCAGTTTAGCTTTGCATTTCTTATTCAAACTTTGTCATAAATCCAGAAATGTTCCCTAATCAATTTCTTCTCTTAAGTCAACAAATCGATTCAATTTAAAGAAAATTTTGCCAAGTCCTTCTGAACGCTTTTCCTACCTTTCACACACACACAATTTCAATTAAATTTTCTTTTTCGCAAACCCACCGAAGCATATGCTTCTCTGCGATCATTGATCATCAGCCCCAGCCTTTACAATTTTAATGATTTCCTCAACTTCACATCACCTTTAAAATTTTGTAAATTCGCCAAACCGAAAGTTTACTTTACGACCTAAGCAAATATCAAGAGGACAATCTTATAGAATTTTTTTTAACATTTGATGGATATTTGTTTGGACATCTTTGGGCAAAAATTACCCAAAGATATGTAGTGCGCCACCCTTATATTTTGTAACGTTCACAAATGATACCAAAAATTGCTCCCCTCACTTACAAAATTTTATAGCAAAAATCTTTCTTCTTTGGATTTTTTAGGAATTTAAAAATTTCTTAAAATCAAACAATTCACCCGTGAAGACATTTTTGCCACAGCTTAGATGGGTCGTCGAAGCGTCTAGGTCAGGGTCGACAGTCCATTAGGTTAAATGATGATCGTGCATTCGATCGGTGATGTACGATCTGCAGCTTAAATGCAATTTATTACGGCTTACCTGAGCCTTCATTCTGTGCAAATTCTTCGGGGTTTCGTTTTTAAAAGTATTTTATTTCACCTTTTTTTTTCTTTTTTCATTTGCGAAGATCCAAAGGCCAATTGCAAAATTCCAAGTGAAGATCATTGATTATGAAAATGCTTGGAAACGATCCTTTCTTGTGAATTTTCTCACATTTAAGTTCTTTGGACTGCATATTCTTTTGATTGAGCTGTTTTCTATTTTTTTTTCTATTCAAATTGCTTTGTGGCTCTTTTATTTTGCATTTTTCGGGTGGTTTTCATGCATTTTTCTTGGTTCTGCTAATAAAGCAATTAACAGGATTATTTATGCAAAAAAAAAATTCACAATTGACTGGAGAGGATGAATAAATTGCCTGTGTTGACAGTTTAAGTCTTAGCAAGAGGTCAAATTGGCATACAATGTTGATCTTTTGTCTTTCAATGGGCCATTCACAATTTTATTTATGAGTGTTACCTCTGTGATTGTTGCTTATTAAATTTCATTTAGCAATTACACTTAATGTCGATCTTCTAACCTTTTAATCAATCGTTATTCTAGTGACTGTAGTTATCAATAGGTTAGGTTAGGTTAAGGTGGCTGCCGGAACACCGACAAACTTTGATCAAAAACGGTCCATTGTGATACCACATGCTTCTTGCTGCTTTATCATGGGCAAGTATAATTGCAGGGACCTAAATTTTAATGCCGGATCTGAATGGATGGTGGATGGAAATTGAAGCATTAATTTGTCTAGCAACCAACTTCAAGCTTCAAACGAAAAACACATAACAATTCCCCTATGTTAATGCCAGCCCCACGTGTGCCAGCAAAGCAACTCTGCTTCTGTACAGTGTGTCCTCAAGCACTTTAACTACACGCCAAAATGTGAGTAAAATGTGTCCACAAGGTTTACACATTTTACAACAGCAGTATTTGCGAATATGTTTAAACTAAATTTCCCAAACACTCGGGCTCGTTTCAAAATTATTTTAAACCAAAAATTTCAGAATTTTCGTATACAATTGAAAAAAAAGGAAAATTTTTGGTTGGTAAATCTAACAAAAAAAAATTGTTAATTTACCAACCCATACAAAAGTTCGAAAAACACGAAATCGGAAACAATTTCCATCGGTCTATCTAAACGATAAAAAATTTGTTGAAGTTTTTAAGTAAGTAACTAGAGAGTGGACTATCTTCGGCTATACCGAAGCTGAAATAACCCCACACAGTAGGAAGAAGTACCTCGAACATAAAATGTGGTCTCAAGACCCTAAATAGGTGGTTTTGGAGCCCGGAACATGTCCAAAATCCATTTCTAAAAATTTCCAATCAAATCCACAAAAAAAAAAATGGTCTCAAGACCCCATTTAGACCCTTATATATGTGGCTTCGGAACCTAGGACCATGTCAAAAATACGTTTCTAAACATTTCCAATCGAATACAACAATAAAAAAGACTTGAACAATTTTTACCTTTTTTTTCGGTGTATGGGAGCCACGCCCAGTTTTTGTCCGATTTGGCTGATTCTCGAACTTGATCTCAGTATTCACGAGAAAAACATGTACCCAAAGTTTCAAGTCGATATCTCCAAAACTGCGACCGCTATCGTGCGGACGGACAGACGGACAGACGGACGGACAGACAGACGGACATCGCTAAATCGACTCAGGAGGTGATGCTGATCAAGAATATATATACTTTTCCATACCGGACACGCCTCCTTATGGGCGTTACAAACGTTGTGACAAAGTTAGTATACCCTGCCACAGTGAGTGTGGGGGTATAATAAACAAATAAAATATAATAAATATTTTGTTTTTGTAATAATTGCAAAAATAACAATTTTTTTTGGTAAAGTAACAATTTTGTATCGTTTATATTTACTGTCTTTGTTGGTTGGATCGTTTTCAACCAACCTTTTCGGTTAGATTTATCAACTTTTATTTTTTGTGTAATACGGATCTTTAAACTTTGAAGTTTAAAAAAGTCCTTAAAAACCCCGAATTTATATTGTTATTGGGGATGTACTCTATCCATTGCACTTGAAAAACCTCATGCCCAAAAAGTACTGTGTTATAAAATACTTTCTCAATTAAAAATGTATTATTCCTTGAATTGTTACTTCTTCCTTAAATTCCACTCAGTCTTACTTCCTTTAGCTATGCTCTTTTACCTTTCACCTAACTCCTTTACCATTTCCATCTACTAACTCCCTTTATAAAATCTTACTGGAGTTGCCAAAAAAATAATACCGAATGTCAGACACAAACAAACTATTTAAAAGAATAACTTTAATCCTTTCCCCACACGCACCAAATGTCTTCGGAAGACAGGACCAGGTGGTGGTACAATAATGCCTTGTGCTGCTGCCTCGAACCAGCTAAATTTATTGTACATTGTACATTTCTTGAAATACAAATGAACGATTTTTTTCAAAAGTGAAAAGAAACACAAATCGAAATTCGTAAAAATCCAACTCATTCTTTGGTAAAATTCATGATGATGCGATCACCAGGCGAGAGAGATGCCCGTTGCGCCAACATTAGGTCAATTTTATAACGTTTTTTTTTCGAATTTTATTTGCTACTCTTTTATGTTGTACTGTTTCATATGTCTCGCAGCATCCTCCCCTTTCGGCGACAAAAAGCTACAAAACAGGAATTTAATTTTTCTAAATTCTAACAAAAATATTTTTTCTTTATATATTGCAAAAGAGCGTGGAAAGGGTTGAGTGGTTGAATTGAGTCTGGTTGGCACAATGGAAACAAAAATTCCAAATTAAATTTTGTGCACGTCCATCCTTTGGTCCTGCGCGCCCCTTTTTTCTGCACACATCCTCGTATTGAATTGGAAATAGAAATGCTTTGCCGCGTATGTGACGTTAAAGAGCGTTCACCCGTATTACGAAAGGTCCACCACGAATTGATAACAAACGGTGCGTAGATCTACTAGGCACGCACACAGACACGCATGCGCTGAACGTAAATGGGCATTGCGTTGGGCAGATTATTTGTACGCATGAGTGTGCGTTTGTGTGTTTGCCGAAAGGATGAAAGGACACAGTGATGAGGCTATAGTTTAAAATTGAGAAAAAATCTTAATTTAAAGCAATTACAAAGTTGAAAATGTGACCATTTTTTTTATTTTTGGTATTAAAATGAATTAATTGAAATTATGGATTAATAAAATTATTAATAGAAAGTCTTACCAGGGAGAGGAATTTCTATTTCTACAAAATTTTTCTATCTTATGAACTACTAAAAATAATATCTAATTCACACTTAAAAATATAATGGACAGGTCCCACAAAAAGCCACGGTCAATCAACCCTTAACCAGCAACCAAAAAAATTAAAAAATAAACTGACCACTGTCACTTGGCACGTTCCACTCAAGCCTTGAATGTGGAAAATCTGACAAAAGGATGACGAATCGAAAGTGCTAACAAGAGACCGGTTAGCCGGTTGGTCAGTCGGCACACGAAGTGGCCTGACTTGTCCGTTTTCAAAGTCAAGACAGGGATAATTTGACACGCGTCGCAAACATAAAACTACATAGTACATATTTGAATAATTTGTACCCAAATTGGGTACTCTTTATTGTTGTTTATTTTGTGTTGATTTTCTTCTATTTTGCCCCTTTTTGAGGGTGAAAGTTAACCAAAATATTTGGTTGTGGTCAGTTTTTGTTGGGTAAATCGAGGAAAACTTGTTTTGTTTTTGGGTTGGACTTTTAAAATTTGACTATAAAATAATACAGGAAAAGGGTGTTAAATGGTCACTTTTAATTTGATTATAGGATCAACAGTTTAATGTATATTTTCAAAGGCGCTTTATGGTTTATTTACATTTAAATACACATTAATGAAGAATAATAAAATAAATTGTATTTGTGTAAAAGGGTTAATGGGACAAGTGCCAGCGAATTTTTTTGTATTCACTTAAACAGGTTTGCACTGTTATTAATAGTTTTTTTTCTTTAGTACTTAAAATATTTAGAAAATTATCGTTTCGGCCCTGAAAGTCATCTGACAAGTGACTGAAGTGGACCTGTGGGAATTATCAATTAATTAAAATTAAATTTTCCATACAAATTTTTTTCATATTTTATCGATAATTTTTCAATAGTTATCGATAATTTCCATTTCATTCCATTTGATCCATCGGAAAATTTTATTTAATTCCAATCCAATCCCATTCCATTTCGTCCCCGACATCATTTCCAATAATATGATTTTTCGATATTTAATCGATAATTTTTCGATATTTTATGGATAATTTTTCGATAACTTCTCGAAAGTTTATCGATTATTTCGATAATTTTTCTATATTAATTGATAATTGCATTTCCCGATCCATTTCAAAATGTTGTTCCAATTCAATTTTGTTCCGGTCCAATTCCAGTTTCATTCCCATTTCGTTCCGACATTTCCAAACAAATAAAAAAGCCGCGTTCAAATCGGTTCAGTTTTTCTCAAGATAAGCGAAAATAATTCAAATTTGGAGCCATTTTGTATGGGAGGTAGGCGTGGCTCTTACATATTTTCAATACCGGCCAATCATTAGTAAAAATAATAGGAAATATCAACCAAAACTTGGAGTCGATAGCTCAATATTTATCGTGCAAAATGACAGAAATGCGTTTTTGAACCAAAACTAGTTTATGGACGCAATTGGGCGTTGTGTAATCCCTGCTTTTTTGTTATCCAGGTTGGAGCTGTCCCGACACATCGCGGATGTGAGTCAGATGTGTTACTCACAGAGCTACGATCACCACAAGCTAATGCAAATTATCGAATAAATTTAAATTTTTAAATAATCAGAAAAGCAATTAAAAGCCTCTTATTTTAAAATATTTCTTTCTTAAAATATAAATTTTTCGTAATTAGATTACAGAGTAATCGGTTACTTTAAAATTTTGTGAATTCTAAATATAAAAGTTGTCTATAAAAAAGGTAAAAACTATTTTTTCGCTAATACGCATTAAATACGGTCATTAAAAGCCATGATCGTTGAACCCTTGCCAAAAATGTCTTACCTTTTGCACTCATGGGTCTCCTTGGTATTTAAGTTATGTGGCGAAAATGTCTTCATGGGTGAATTCACACAAGAATAGAATATTTTGTCGAAAAATACATCGACATATAAGGGCATAGCAACTAGGGGCAACAAAAAAAACTTACTTACGATCTCTGATCTGTTTATTGTTCCAGCGATTTATCATTCCTTATTTCAAATTCAACCCAACCAAAAAAAAAAACTGTCTTTACCAGTTTTTTGGGGTCAGCCCAAGGAATTTATTTTATTTCTTGTTTTTTAAGGATTTTTTAACCCAAAAAAAATCATTAAATTTCGAGTAGAAATGAGGAAAATCGATTCGTTTCAAAGATCGCAAGGGTTGCGATCTTGATCCTTTCTCCACACACGCATAGCAAAAAAAAAACAGAAGAGAATTCCGCTTTGTTTGCATTTCACCTTTTGGATGTAATTTACTGTGAACCCGATGACTATCTTTTCGATGTGGATTACTTTTCGTTTTTCCTCTTTTTCATTGCTAGGATTTTTCATTTCTTTTGGGGGTTGTTGCTGTTGCAGTTTCCTTGGCATTCCGCATTCTTTACGTGCGTTTATGTTGATTCTACCAAATAAATTCCCTTCCGCCGAAGGAAAAATGAGAAATGACATCATAAGACATGACATATTGAACTGATCCTTCGACTAGACCTTTGCCTAGTTTGGTTTGCCCGTTTCTTTTTCTCTCCATTTGGCATTGTCTAATGATTTTTGCACCCTTTCTCGTACCTGCATTGTTGACGACGTTGATATTTGATCGGCTCGTAAATTTAAAGAAATCCTTTTGCAAGTATTTCCAAATCGCAAAAAGTTCCAAAGGAACAAAATATTTGCGATAAATATCGTGCGTGATTAGTGAAGCTGTGGGAATTTTTTCGGTTTTTTTTCTGTTACGTTTAAAGGTGACTGTCTTCGTTTCGGAAATCGCGCGTTTATCTGGCAATGTTTGCGGAAGAATGATCGATGGAAGGATTGAATTTCGTACGCACACGCACTTTCTTGTGCGAAAGGGTAACTCCTTTAACGAAGGATGATGATGATGCTGCTGCTGATGGTTGTTTGTTGTTAGTGTATTGATCGATTGTTATTGCCCATGATGATGATTTTTGGCTAAAGATTTCATTTTGGATTTTCTTTGAGCGAAACTTGATACGAGTATTTTGCGAAAATAGTCAATTTCATTTATTAGATGATCAGCAAAAAGGGGTTTAAGGTAGTAAAAATTTGGATTTTTATTGGGTTTTTTTTTCTTCTCCTTTTTAGTAGAAAATATTTATTATATTTAGTAAAATTTATGACAGACAGCAGATGTTATGCTAAAAAGCAGCAGATGAAGTTTTTAGGCAACCGATACGAAGTAGCACGAACGCACGACAGTTGGTGCAACAAAATGATAAGACAACTTGGTTTTCTGTACTCCAACTGATAGCTTTTCTTCAGAGGCTTTAGTACTACGATTGGTGTGCCGACCATAAACTATGTACGACTGCCCCAAACGAACACGTCAGAAAGCCTCACCATTACAATTACGTTAGTTCGCATAACTATAAATGAACCACACTTTTGTTGTGACTACCAGCCCTTCACCTGTATCTACGCGTTGAAGGTTCTTCTTCTTTGATTCCTGTAACTCCTTCAGGAGCATAGGGGTTTTACAAAAGATTTATATTTCGTTCGGTCACGAGTAGATGATTTTATCTGCTGCCACAATGTGTTGTGTCGTTTGATGTCGCCGTCTGTTGTACGGCGCCAAGTGCGTCTTGGTTGGCCTCTTCCACGATTGCATCTTTAGTTAAGGTTTCGGTTGAGTTCAACTGATATGGGTGATTGGCACAATTCGCCTTGAGTGGTGTAGAGCTGCTACCTTTATTTGCATAGATCAAATACGCATGACGGAATCCTCATGGCCTCCACTCATGCCATAGGAAGCGGTGGTGCACCAGCTATTTCCTCCCAGAGCAGCTGTTATGGTATATCGCCACTCATCGTTAGCCAGAGATTCGTTTGCTTTCACAGGAGGAGGCACCACGTGAAGGTGGGGTTGACATTTGACTGGGAGAAGCTATTTGAGACGCTTTATCAGAGCTTACCTACTAGGTCTAGTTGGAACAATGATTTTGTTGATTCTCCGAAATCTCTCCAATTTTTCTACTCTTTTAAAAACTTTCTCTCATTTTAATATTCTGCAAAAATTTGAACAGAAACCACCTCAGCTCAGTTCATTTCCAATCAACCCCAATTTGGCTCAATGCAACGTAATTATACATTGTTGTAAACGCGGGTTCCCCCCCGATGAATCAAATGACCGTTGATGTGTAACAACAACAACGGAAAGTAGCAACACCAACAGAAAGAAGTTCAAATTAATTTTAAGCTACATTACGAATACAAAAACTCTACACCACACCACGCTGACCCTAAATTATATGAAAACTAAAAGCAGCAAATAAAACAGAGTTTTCTAAAAAATGAAAAAAAAAAACCTATGAACTTCAACCCTTCCACCAGGTTGTCCTAGTGGCATCACATCACGATCATGTACAACTAGCAAGCATCATCTTTCCCTGCAAGCGGCTGCTGTTTTCGGAACACTTTTCACGCGTCGCTCGCAATGTAGCCATTGTCTGGCCGCTACCATTCAACCCACTGACCAAATCCGAATTTAATCTGGACCGCTCTACAACAAGGGCTTTATAAAAACACACACGTACGCAGGACGAGAAAAAAATTCGAGAAACTGGTTTTGAATTTCCACTCTCTGCGCTATGCATCCATCAAATGTGTTTCGGGAAGCTGCTGCTATTCAGGAAGACCAAAAACACAAGTCATTTAAAATTTTATATTCAAATTTACAATTTTAATGAATGTTCATGCTGCCGAAGAAAATTTGGGTCAAACTGGTTTTTAAGTAATTGGGATTTTTATTTTTTCATTCTTCTTTGAAATAATTCAAAAATTACTATTCTAGGCCTCGGCCTTGGTCCGGCCGAAGAAGATGCGCCGCGGCGCCACCCCTTTTGTTTCCTTTGCATAATTTTCAATGTCTTTTTTTTTTTAGTATAGAAAAATATTCTTTTTTTTTGTGAGTTCTTTGAAGAAATTTATTTAAATTTTGTATACGCGTTTGATGGGAAATGTTTGGGTTTTGAAATGGGTCTCATTTTTATAAAATGTTTTTTTGTTTGTTTTTTTTTTTTATTAATGTGGAAATTTTATAAATTTAATGGTTTTATTTGGAAATTAAAAATTTAAATTTAAATGTTCATAAATTTACTATAATTAAAATAAAACAATTTTTTTAGAAAACTTTAAGTTACAAAACAAAAGTCCAGAACTTGGTGCGACACATAGTTCATGTTATAGGTCTAGTCAAGCAAAAATAACTTCAGTAAAGAGGAAAGAAAGATCTTTACAACTATGGCCTATATTAATAGAAATAGTAGAGAACTCTTCAAAGAATACATCCCTGTAAGTAGCTGTTTTTAAGGAGATCTCAACTCCTTCAAATAATGGACAAAGTTCCATTCAAATTTTTTTTTTGACCATTGGTTTGGAATCTTGGGTCAGGTCAAAATTCATTTCAAAATTTTTTTTTCAAATCAGCAAAAAAAATTTTAATGTTTTCGGGTATTTTTTTTTTGGAGAGTAAAAAAATTTTCGTTTTTAGTCATTTTGTATGGTAGCCCCCCTTAGTTTTTGCCCGATTTGACACTTTTAGAACTTATTTGAGGTCACCTTCATTTTTTTGGGACGCTTTGTTCATCACCTGAAGGTGTTTGGGAGTCCCTAGACAACAACTACTTACATGGATTTATACTTTGAAGAGTTCTCTACGATTTCTTTTAAATTCCCGTCTTCGAATTTCCAAAAGCTCTAATTTTTTACATTCAGGTCATATTTAAAAATTTCCAGGTTCGGGGGCACGATAGGAAAAAATTTTGACACACGATTTTGGACCACGCTAGTATATACAGATAAGTGAGGATACAAAATAATAAAAAAAAATACTTCTCAAAGTAACTCACAAAACTATATTTTTTAATTTTATCCAATTCAAAATGGTTGTGGTTGCTTTTTTGTTCTACATTTGTTTTCCCCCTTTGGAAAGTCAAAAGCCTATTTAAAGCTGCGTTCAACTTCACATTTGCAATACCAACTCATTCTAGAACCTAAAAAGGATTATTGCTTTGAATCGCCTAATTAGTTTACTTCTAGCTCCTCCAATCGTGTTTACCAATAAAAAGGACGGTGAGAAGGTCGGGCGGACGGTTAGGACTAAATCAACTCAGTAAGGGAGTTCACAAATGTCTCATATTGGTCATAAAGTCATATTGTTCTAAAAATATACAACAGTCATCAACAAATTGTTGCTTTTTGTCTATACAAACATTTTTATGGCCAATACAACTCTGCAAACTGGTTGTATTAAATCAGCTGTCAAATTCATTTTTTTTTCGATTAAGGCGTTCAATAGCAGAAAGGCGTTCAATAGCAGAAAGGCGTTCAATAGCAGAAAGTTTAGAGAATTTAATGACCTTATTTGAAAAATTTCTTAATACAAAAAAAAAAAAACTTTTGTATGAAGAGTTAATAGGACATCATATTACCTTTAAGTTTATCGAAGGTCTTTCTAATTTGGACTATTATAACGAGTAATATTTTGTGGTTTTGTGTGACGACCTCTTCAAAAATGGTTACATATTAAACGGTGTGAAAGACTAATGACTAGGACTCACTTTACATAGTTTAAAAGACAAATTTTTCCAATTTGTAAAGTAGTGTAGTTAAGACTAGGAAAAAAAACTCAACAAAAAATAACATATTTTTGCTCAAGAGCACAATTAGATTAGCCCGTTTCGTTTACTATTTTTTGTAATTGAATGAAATCACAGTACGAAAAAAAATTGATGGTCAGACAAAATTTGACTGAAAACAATGCAACCGACAATATCAAATACAAAGAGTAAACTCAGTCACGTGCCGATATCAACCCCTTCCTAATAAACATTCACTACAACAACAACAAAACTGACCACTCGCCTAACCAAACTCTTATGGATTTTACTTTTGGAAGGGGTCATTTTGCAGCGAGGCGCAAACGCACTTGGTCAATTCGTCATGACATCGTATATTTTTTAAATACCTAATTTTTTCATGACGCGTGTTCAAAATTTAAAAGTGTTCACCTTCTTCTATTTCCATGTGCGTTGACAGCAGTTGAAAAAAAATTCAAAATTTAAATGAAAAAAAAAGAGATTTGCAAACATTATTTTTTCCAAATTCCTAACTGACAAAATCCATTAATACCTTTTGTTATGCAAATTTTTTTCTGGAAATTCGCTAAACAAATTTTTATAGCTAGGAACCTTTTGCACCTCTCTGCAACCCGCACACTTCGTTATAGAAAATTTACGACTGTGTAAAACCGTAAAGAGCGGTAAGTTTGGTACGTGGTACTCAATTAAAATAAATTGAAAAAATCGCATATAAATCACGATCGCGATCGATCGGAGAAGGGGATAGCTGACAGTGAAAATCAATGGAAGGGTGTTCGCGTCTGTTCAATACTCCTCAATGGAATGAAATTCAATATTAATTTGCATATATTTTGAATGGGTTTTTCCATGTTTAAAGGAGGGTCTCCGTGTATGCATGTGTAGCAGGTAATTTGCATAACACTGACTGCATTAAATGTGTGCCAATAATATGCAAATCACTTGGCAATGCGAAAATCTAAATTCGAAAATTATTTGTTTGGTTCTTGTGTGAAGTTAAGGTGTCCGGTTTTTATTTTTTGAGTTATTGGAAATGTTGTATGAAGATTTTAAAGTTTTTTTTCAGTATATTGTACTTTTGGGTTTCTTTTTAAATAAATTTTTTAATTCGGTTTTTTAAAATTCTGAATATTTTCACTATCAGCGTCCCGAATAAAAAAAAATTTGCTCAATGATTGTTGGAGTCGGTTTTTGGGGCTCTGCGCCATTTAAAGTCTTTTAATGTCAGTAATTAAATAAAATGTTTATAAATTTCTCAAATGTTTTAATAAATTGATGATTTGAAGGAATGAGAATTTTCCATTTTACATTTATTTTAGAACGAATGTTAAATGGGGTTGATGTTATACTAGCACTCTCTTTCGTTTGTAAGAGAGAATTAGAATTGAAGAGCAAAAAAGAGATTTGCAGTTCAGAAGTAAGAGAAACCATTTTAAATATTTCTAAACTTCTAATCTCGGTAAAAACTTAAACTCTTTAGAGTTCCGAATAACTAAAAAGTCTCCGTTCAGCTGACCTTATTGACCGAATCCAGTGCTGCACTGTAGCGTTATGGAAAAAGAGGGAAAAATTGGTAGAAGATAAATAATTTTTGCTGAATCCTAATATGAAAATTATCTACTCGGCATTTAATTATGTTGTGTAACATTGGCCCAGGAATCAGGTACTGGCCAGCTTGTCATTGGAGGTGTCAATTGGTCCCTTTTATGCATTACTTTAGATTAGTTTTCGAAGTAGTCATTTGTGTGAACACTAAACTAGTGCAATTGGAACAGTATTTGTTTTCGACAGCTGTACACTCTGCCAGACTGAATTTTTGCTTAGTTGTTGTACTCCCTTTTCCAAAATTAATTTTTTGGAAAATGAGCTAAAACCCATAATTAATACATAAATTATGAAAAGCTCAATAAAAATCTGAATTTTATACTAAACTTGGAACTAGTTTACCACTTCTAGTACAAAAACTATTTGTTGTTGTTACTAATCCGCAAATTTTTTGCTGAGCTATTTAAATTTTTTTAAATTATTTAAAATTTGACAAAACTTACTTAAATATTTTGGTTAAAGTCTCTGCTTTTATGACCATAATTCTAATTGGATTTTTTTTTATTAACTTGAATTCGCTAATTTAATAACGTTTCACCAACAAATAAACGTTTCACCACATACCGGCGAATAACAGCTGTTCCGTGGTGAATAGGCTTATCGCTCATCAGCTGTTTGCAGTGGTGAAGTAAACAAATTTTAAATCGTATGAAAGCATTTCTTGATTTCTTGCAACATGCTCTCATAAACAAAGCTGGGCATAGTTAATCGAGAATTTAACTTCGTTAATCCGGAAATAGTTAATCAAAAATTTAACTACGTTAACTTAAAAAGTTAATTGCGTTAAAAAGTTAACTTCGTTAAAAGTTAAATTAAATAGTTAAAAAGTTAAATTAAAACGCATAAAAAACATTTTAACTATATACAATAGAATGCCTGCACTCACAGACCCTTTTTTCGATCGATTTCAGCCCTCTATACGCAAATTTAACTTAAAAAATGAAAACTTTGTAAAAATTTTACAAAACGAATTTGCCAACGCGTTTTTTTTTGAGTCACTACGCACCCAGAGTTCCAAGTTGATTGGAAAATTTCGGTGGCGGCTAAACAGTTTCGCGCCGACCATAATCGCCTTCGATCGGCGTGCGAACAAATCGATGTCAATATCGGTTGAGCCGACACAATAGACTCAATATTTCGCTGCCGACCAAGCCGATACATTTGACGGCGGGCTAGGCACGCCGTCTCGACTTGGAACTTTAAATTTTTGTCAACAACACGAAAGAGTTCCGTGTATACAATTTTTCAACAGTGTGGCTAGGTAGATTATTAAAAATAGTATGAATTCTTAATTTTTACTTTTTTTTTTTACTAAAATTTAACTTTGTTAATTAACTAGTTAATGCCCAGCTTTGCTCATAAATTTCCATCACTTCACGACAAAATGGAATTATGCACAGAAATAAGTGCAGAAAGTGAGAACAAACAGAATGCAAGTAGAAAACGCGAATGTCAACCTGAACAAGTAGAGGACAAGCACATCAAGAAGCCAAAACTAGAAACGGAATCAGAACCACAAACCTCCACTGGCGAGAAGAAGAAATCGCCCACCAAAGGGCCAAAGGAACTCCAACCCGTTGTTCACCAGAGTCCGAAGAAACGCTTAGAATTATTGCACCCACCAGCGGAACAGAAATCCGTAAAGCGGAAATTCATCTACGGCAATTACAGTCAATACTATGGCTACCGCAACAAAGGCAAAGACTACCACGACATACGACTGGATGTCTTCGATACGCACAGGGAGCTCTTTGAGGGCAAGGAAGTGCTCGACATTGGCTGCAACAGTGGCATGATAACCATGGAAGTGGCCAAGAGATTTCCGCTGAAAAGTATAGTGGGCATCGACATCGATCGGGGACTAATCAACCACGCACATAAGAATCTGGTGAAGAGAAAGAAATCATTGCCGGCCGATAATGATCTACGCCAGCGCAGGGCATTTCCATGCAATGTACGCTTTCTGCATGGCAACTATGTGCTGCAGGATGATGTCCTGCTGGAAATTGAACGGGAACAATTTGACTTGATCTTATGCCTGTCGATTACGAAGTGGATACATTTGAACTTTGGCGATGGCGGATTAAAGCAGGCCTTTCGACGTATGTTCAGGCAGTTGCGCAGCGGAGGGAAACTGATATTGGAGGCTCAGCCATTTGATAACTATGGCAGGCGCAAGAAAATGACTGTAAGTGGGAGGGGAGAGGAAAGGTGTGAGGAAGTTTTTTCTTCTTTAATTTAAATTATTTTTCTTTCATTTCAGGACACGATTTTCGATAACTACAAAGAAATGAAGTTCTTTCCCAAGCAGTTTTCCGAGTACTTGTTGAGTACGGAAGTGGGCTTCAAGAGCGTGGAATTAATGGGTGTACCTGAACATTGTGCTGTGGGCTTCAAAAGGCCTATACAAATTTTTTACAAGGAATGAAGTGGAAATTTAATTTGAGATGAAATTGAGGTTAAGAATGAATTGAAAAACGAAACAAATGAATAAAGAATATTTTGTATAGAATTTACTATTTAGTTGTTTTTATTTTAACATAAAATAAGATTACGGATTCCGGAAAAGGTAATTCTGTCACTACGACTTGCGTGCCTTCTTGTGGGCGGTGGGTGATGTGGGCGGTGAAATGGGCATATTTGCTAAAATCTCGGGTAAATGTTTGTCTAGTAGTTCTTCTGCTATTAGCGTGAAATCACTGTCTGCCCAAATTAATTTCAATTGAGACATGATTGCACCCATTTTCTTGCCTTGTGGACAGCCGTGTTCCCTAAGTAGGTTGCCGTTCAAAGGAAAGTTTGGAATTTTCCAGGCTTTTAACGAATTATATAGTTCCAATTTATTGCAATACTTTAGCAGTTCCTCAACAAATTCTCGCTTGGCAAAAGGCTGCAGGCAGAGCTTCTGATAATCGCGTAGGCTATTAAAGTCCTTATCAACCTGTAATGAAAATATGAAAAAAAAATCTTATTTGACTTGTATTAATAAAAAACAAAGAAAAAGTACCCACCTTATCCCTCTGTTGAGTGATGAATAAAGCCAAATCCCTTTCGAAGGCAGACAGCTTCAGACGTTCATGCAGTCGTATTGCATCTTCATACGAGTTCAGTAAACCAATTACAAGCAAAATGGGATAATGGGGCTTAGGAAAAATGGCCAAATCCCCGCACAGACGCCTAAATTCCACCACATTCGGTTCCGCAGGCAGACCACAGTATGGCGCCAAACCACAACTCATCATTTCCAGCGTCAAATCACAACCGAAATTGCCCACCACAATTTTCTGCAGCTCCGTCCATATACGCTCGCCACTGATACGACCCAAGCCGTCCACATTTTCACGTATAGCCCCCAATGTAGACTCATCGTGGCAGCCCGTTTCTCGCGCAATGCGTCCATAAAACCGAAAGTAACGCAAAATACGTAAATAGTCCTCTTTGATGCGTACGGCCGCATCGCCCACAAATAAAACGCGTCGCTCCTCCAAGTCCTCACAGCCGTAGAAGTAATCGTACACAGTACCATCGAAACCGAGAAACATGGAATTTATGGTCAAATCACGCCTATTCGCATCCAGCTGCCAGTCCGTGGTAAACTGCACCTCCGCATGGCGACCGTCTGTGCGCACATCAATACGCAACGTGGTCACCTCGAAGTTCTCCTTGTTGTGGATGCGCGGTGTGATCGTACCATGCAGTTCGCCCTTCGCATTGATCATACGCACTTCTTCGGTTGTGAATATTTCCTTCATTTGTTCGGGCGTGGCCGTTGTGGCCAAATCAATGTCTTTCGGTTTAATGTTCATCAGAATGTCACGTACTGCTCCTCCTGCAATGCGCAACTCGTAGTTGTGCTTCTTGAAAATGTCAACAAGAGCCCTCAATTCGTCTGTGAAGATGCTGTGGAATTCGGGTGAGTTGATCTTCTTGAAGGCCGGATTCCCACGCATTCTGGTGGGAACTCCCAATTGTTGTTGTTTGGTTGCCGGTTCTGTTACGGTGGTGGTGGCCATTCTCTTGAAGTTGTCTGTTAGGAAACTCGGTGCTGATTGTCTTTGTAGGCCCTTCGTGCAGATACTTCTCAGTAAGCTTTGCATTACTTGCTTTGGTTGTTGTTTTTGTTTTTGAATTGGAATATCGTAGATTTTACAGGTATTTCACCAGGCATTTTGGAGGACTGGCTAATAAAATTAAAATAAGAATTTGGAAACAAAACAGGGAGACATGGAAACTAAGAAATTTATTTCGAATTAACTCAAGACAAAAAAGGGTTTTTGGAATAATTATTTTAATTTTCCAAAACATTAGAGAATTGGTAGGACTTCTACTGAAATTAAATGTTTGTATAGAGATTGGGGACACTCCTTCATCCCTTGGGTTTTTTTATGATGAAGTGTGTGCTGTTCCAATTCCAGAAATACGCCTGTTACAAAAGTTGAATGATTTTTACCACCGATCAGCTGATGTAAACAGCTGTCCAAACAAACCGGTTTGTGTAAACTCCATCGAAATGATCCCCATTCGTTTCATCTGCTGGAGGCAGATAAGGCAGCTAAGCACGTCATCATCACAGTCAGCAGCCAGACTTTCCGCCTTAAAAACCTTCGTGAATCCCAGAAATTATTCGAAAATGGCCAGTCATCGTAAAAATGTGTATGTAACCCGTCCAGATGTGGCGTCGATTGGATTGGATCTATTAAAGGCAGAGTAAGTAGTCCCCTTTCCTCTTCACCACTTTTTCT
Source organism: Heteromyza rotundicornis (assembly GCA_951394025.1). NCBI lineage: Eukaryota > Metazoa > Arthropoda > Insecta > Diptera > Heleomyzidae > Heteromyza > Heteromyza rotundicornis. The sequence goes on along the minus strand of OX596012.1, from coordinate 15,782,063 downwards.
ATAGAACCTTACCATAGAACCACTTACCATTTCACAGTTGCAATGTCAGCACTTGGACCGAAGCACTGCCAGTGCCGCGCGACGAATTGCTGCGGCAAATTGCAGGCAAAGATGCTCTCTTCTGTGCCCTAACAGATAAAATCGATGCAGAGGTACTTGAACGAGCAGGGCCGCAGCTGAAATGTGTGTCCACCATTTCCGTGGGCTATGAGCACATTGACTTGGTCGAGTGCAAGCGACGCGGCATTCGTGTGGGCTTTACACCCGATGTCCTGACCGATGCGACGGCGGAATTGACAGTGGCCTTGCTGTTGGCCACCAATCGGCGTTTGCTCGAAGCCAACAAGGAGGTCTACAATGGCGGCTGGAAGGCCTGGGCACCCAGCTGGATGTGTGGTCAGGGCTTGAAGGGTTCGCGTGTGGGTCTCTTCGGTTTCGGACGGATTGGTCAGGAAATTGCCGAGCGTATTGTGCCCTTTAAGCCGTCCATGTTGACATATACCACGCGCACAGAACGTGCGGAGGAAGCAAAGAAGGTCAACGGCATTTATGTGGGCTTCGAGGAAATGTTACGAGAATCGGATTTCATTATTGTGTGCTGTGCCTTGACCCCGGCCACAAAGGAGATTTTCAATGGTGAGGCTTTTGGTAAAATGAAGCCAAATGCTATTTTCATAAATACGGCACGCGGCGGTGTAGTGGATCAGAGCGCCTTGTACGAGGCTTTGAAGGAGAAACGTATAAAGGCGGCCGGCTTGGATGTGACCACTCCGGAGCCATTGCCCTTGGATGATCCTCTACTGACTTTGGATAATATTGTGATTTTGCCTCATATAGGCAGTGCGGACACAAATACGCGCATGGAAATGTCCCGCATAACAGCGGTTAATATATTGGCGGGTTTGAGTGGAGGGAAAATGTTGGCGGAAGTGGAGCTCTAACTGTGGGTAGGTTAAGTGAGGTTAGAGTGGAATTTTTTTTTGATTAATTTTATACTTAAGCGGATCTAATTAATAAAAAAAAAACTCGAAATAACGAGAGTTATTGAAGGGGAAGTAAAGAATTCTAGACAAAAGTAAGATAATTTTTGCTGTCTTTATTTAAAAGTAGTAAAAATTTTGAAAATTTCACTAATCCTCTCCTGGAGGCAATGGCTGACCGGGATCTGACATAACCACTGGCTTAGGTACACCCACGGGCGGCACGGGAGCTGGCACGGGCAAGGGAGCTAGCACTGCGATCGGTGCGATAGTGTTTATGTCCATAGGTTCCTCATATTCCTTTTTAATATTAGCCACAGTAATATAGCCTCCAGTTTCATCCTGTAAGCAAACAAAAAAAATCATTAAAAAAAATTAAATTCAAATAAACCATCTCACATACCGTTATGAAAACATCCACAGCCTTGCCCGTTATAATGTCCATTACTTGGGGCGTCACTCCACTCATCGGCTCATCCTCTATACTATGTGCGTACTCCAACAAGGGCCCCCTCATGTCCGGGCACTGCTGCAACGCAGCCAACAGTTGCTGGGGAGGCAAATGCAATAAGACTGGCAGTGATTGCGGCTTCAAGCGTTGACAGCACTTGAGGAAACCCTCCCAAATGACCTTCTGACGCCAGACCTGCTTCAGAATCAAGCGTTGCAGCAAATTCAACACGAAATTCGTTAAACGCGGATACAACGTCAAACTCTGTATAATGGTGCGCATGAGCAACGTCGGTATGGGCACCACATCCACCAATTGCTGTAAAATGCCAATGAGCACTTCCTGCGTGTAGACATCCTTTTCGGCCAAACAGATCGAGGTGGCCTTCACAATGCACTTCAAATCGCACACATTCAAGTCGATGGTGTGCAGCGCCACCAGTATATCGGTGGGCGTGGTGGCCATATTTTGATTGGCAAATTCGGCGCCAATTCCCAGCAAACGATTGAACACCTCCTTGACCACCACTTGATTGAGTTTCAGCAGCTTGGGCAGGGCATTCAGGATCTCCTGACGTGACAAACCACTCAGGATGGGTATGAGGACGCGCACATCTTTCACTTTGTTGACGTACAAATCGCGTACGCGCTTGACTAGCTCAGGGTTGGGTGTGGCCACGCGCTCGGTGAGTATGTATATCATACGTATGATGAGAGTTTCCGTGCCCTTGGGGCACTCTTCAATGAGTTCGAGGACTATGGCATTGTCGGCTCCCAGCTTTTTGATAGACGAGTCAATGGAACGTAAAATTGTGCGCTTCAAGTCGGGCGAGGTGGAAGTATAGACTTCACAGAGTTTAGCCAGGAAAACTGAAAAGGTATATAGTTTAGTAAGTTACACTGTGCTGTCACTTAAAAAATCTTAGAAGCAAATCGGAAATACAGAATTACTCTAAAAACTTTAATTTGTTGAACGGTGTTATGGCTTTGATAATAAAATATTATGAAATGGCTTCGAATTGTATCCTTACCGGTTGGCTTGTAGGGCATTAAGGTCAATAGCAGAACTAGACAAATTTTCGTGGTCTCCTCCTTCCAAGTCAGCTCCACGGCAGGCCTGCCATAATCATTGGAGAATATACTGGCGGGCGGTATTTCCTTCTCCAAATGGCCTATCCACTCCAAGGCGAAATCCTCAATGCGCTTCGGCAAGATCTTGTGTATATGATAGAGAGTGACAATGTGCTCCAAGGCACGCTCTCGCACATCAGCGCGCTCATGCACACTGAAGGCCAAGAGAATGCGCAGAAACTTACTCTTACGTGGCGGCCTCAGTATGGCCAAATCTTTAAACAAATCCAAGCAGTGCTGCGTGAATTCCTCCACCAAAGCCAATTCAATCAAATGATTCAGAGCATCGTCCGGCAGCAGGGGAGCCTCCATGTACACACGCCGCAAGAGAATAATTTTATCCTTGAATTCACAATTATTGCTAATGCCCTGAATCAGCTGGCCGAGCAGCTCGTTGTACGCAAAGTCGGGCCGATTTTCCGACTTAACGTACGAGTGACGTGTGAAGCCCTGCAGCAGACAGTACTCCTCGTAGAGCCACGAAAAGGCCAGATCAATGCGCTGCTTAATGTCCAGCATGATGAAATCGAATATGAAATAGCGCACAGTGTCGGGAAATGTGGCAGCCATAACGGTGAGTATCTTACGCCGCTTGGCCGACACCCCGCCCACAATGCACTGACGCTCGGCGTAGAGTATGCGCTTCACGGAGTCGAGCAGAAATTTCTCTTTGGTCGAACGCGGAAAGGGCTTGGTCACCTCTTGCAGTTTCAATGTCTTGACACGTTGCTTCATGCGTTCGATGAGCTCCTGTTCGCCCTTGTGACGTTCCATATTTTCGCGCAGCTTCTTGGTGGCCTCTTCCTTGCGCTGTTGCTCTTCGTCGACAAGAGGGGATTCACTGTAAGGGGAAATTAATTAAATCAAAGAATTATTCTTAAACATTCAATGAAAAACCCCCAAGATTTCGAAAAATCCCGAAATTCATAATCCCCAAATACACAAATAACCAAAAACCCTCGTAAAAATTGGGATTGTGTTTTGATTATGGAGGGATTTTTGAAATATTTTTACTTCCAAAATCTTCGAAAAAAGTACAAAATACCCGAGGTTTTTAGAAATCCGCAAATTCATAATACCTAAAGACAAAATCCCCAAAAAAAATTTTAAATGCCAATTTAATTTTAACAAATTGGAATTCCCAGGAATTACGTCCCTTTTTACGTCCCCAAGCAATTGAACTCACCCTGATTCACTTGCATCTTCATCCACATCCATAGAGTCCACAGACTTTTTCTCAATAACCGCACGCATGGGCGGTTCTTTGGTAAAGGCAGCCGCTCCGGGACCGATTTTCTTCTCCGACATCTGCTCACTCAATACTTTCGAAATTGTGGACACCTGCTGCTGAATGGACATGTCGCGTATCGGAGTATACTCGTTGAGGAAGTGCTCGGGTACTTCGTCGGGCAATTTGGGCAAAAATTCCACTACCAAATTGACGGCCACACTGGCCCCGCCACGCAAATGCTCCGCTATGAATTTCTCATTTACGCGCGCACACTTCTGACGCTGCCGTTCCAGCTCATCCTCATCGATCTCCATGGCCTGCTTAGAATGTAGGCTCAATGAACTGTGGTGGCCGCCGCCCTCCTCAAGGGCAGCCTCCTCGTTGAGGCGCATTTTCTTACTCAGACTTGTGGCCGCCATTTCCAATATACGCTTTTGCCGGCGCATTTGCTCTTGCTTGTCCATTTTGGGTATGGAACGTTGTATTTCGCCCTGCGAGGCCCCCAGATCGGACAGCATGTGTCGTATGGCCGCATGAAACTCGAACGAACCGCGATTCTTCAGCAGGGCAACCAGCTGCATTTTGAGACTTTTACGCACTGAGCTGACTTGGGAGTCTGTCAGAGTGGGCGGCAAATTGGAGTTGAGATTCCGGAAGGCCTCTACCACCGGGCTCATCAGGCTGGGCCGCAATTTGGCTATGGTGCACAGACTGCTTGTGCAGGCTATCAAATTCACCGACGAAATGTGGGTGGCCGCATGGAATTTCAGCAGAATATCAAATATGTTCAGAGCTTCCTCTTCGAGCTTTTGGCGCTTGAGGATTTTGAAATTTTCGGGCACATCCTCCAAGGAGAAATCGTTTTCCTTCTTTTGACTGTCCTCGTCGGGAAAACTTTGCAGTACAACCACGCCCTCGAGGAATTTAATAGCATTTGTGCGTATGCCGTCGTTCTCGTTGTCTATCAAATCGAGTATCTGAGCTTTCAGCAAACTCAGAACGTTCCACGACTGTTCGGCACTGTCCGTGATGACACTGTGGCCACACACCCACTGCAAGCCGTTCTTGTAAATACTGCCGCACGCCTGGATGACACGTTTAATCACTTGAGGCGAGCGATCGCGCAACATCATCGAAATCACACCAATGATCTGGGGCAGTAGATCCACTTTCACTTTACTGGCATCGAAAAAGAATGAAATGTGAAAATCTCCATGATTGTTCCAACTAAAAAGTCTTACCATATTTGCTCCATAAATCCTATCGTCTGTTTGCGCACATCCGCATTCGTATCGTGCGACAATGACAGTATAGGCTCGAGAAATTCGTCCAGAAGTTCTACGCAGGAGCCCAGAATCGTCTCTTGTATCTTGACCAGCTGTTCGCACTTTTGCTGAGATTCTGCCGTGGCCAGTTCGTTGAACCATTCCACCACCTAGCAATAATCCACAATATTTATCATTTTATTTCCTTTTTATTGGGAGGCTCCAATAATCATACATACCCTGGCCCGCGCATTTGCGGTTTTCTCATCAGTGAACAAATTCGCCGCCTCGCTTAGGAATTGACTGCGTCCGAGAATGCTTTCCATTATCGTCTCACTAAGATCTTCGGATTACTCGATTATTTCTTTTTTATTGCACTTAATTAGAAACAAAATTTTACGAAATGAGTTTTTTTTTGAGTATTTGGTTAATTTAACCTAAAGCCGACTTTCCACCTCTTAAGGTGCATTTAGATTGCACAAACTCGCGAACAAAATGTTGTTCATTCGGTTGGTGTCAATAGCCGGTTTGTGATCTTGGGTTCGCGATCTTTGGATTGTTCAAAATATTCCGGCAAACTCTGGCTTCCGATGCGTGTTAGGGAACATATATTCGTACGGTTGTGCGAACGGAATTTCGTTTGCGATTAGACTTCGCAACTAAGTTGCGTTCGTTCGTGCGATCTAAATGCATCTTTAAGAAAATGTAAAATTTCATACAAAATGTGCCTAAAGGTGCAAGTAGACCGCACGAGCGAACCCAACTCCAATCACGAACGAAATTGTGTTCGCGCAACCGCCTGAATATTTGTTCCCGAACAAGTATTGGAGACTAGTGATTTCTTTGTTTTTGAGTGTTTACACTGCCCGAACATTTTGAGCGAGCATTCGGCCACGAACACAAGTTCGCCGAAGAAACGGCATTTTGTTCGCGAGTTGGTGCGATCTAAATGCATCTATAGAAATGCTTCTTAGCAATGCATCTTTCATTGAGGAATTACTCTTTTTATATCAGTCCCTTTAAATTGTAGAGAGAAAAACACATTGTTTTTATTCCATTTAAATTATTTGGCTGTTTTTTTTTTATTTTCCTAACTCATTTATCAGCTGTTGGAAATTAAAAATTAAACTTTATTAACACTTGAAAAAGTTTACGTGTTGGATTATATCGTTACATTGTATACACGCAAAGAAAAATAATATATATTTTTTTCTAATGAAGAAAAAAGACAATTTTTCCTAGCTCCATACCTAACATCTGTCATCACTACTACTTTGAATTGCATTTTTCGCTTATTTTTGTCAATTGTAAATTAGTGCTAAAGACTTATAAATTTAAAAAAAAATTATATTTTTATTGAAATTGTAGTTGTTTTGTGAATTAATCCTGTGAGGGAATTTCCGTAGGAATTTTTGTTTTTGGAAATAATTTTTTAATCAGTTTGATTATATTGGGGTTGCACCTTAACTATTCGATAAGTATTTCCAAGTCAAGTATCGAATAAAAGAATTCGATGAGTACTTTTTGCCCCATCACTAATCCGACGTGTGTAAATCTCCGAAAAAGCGAAAAGTTTGCACAGAAATTTGCAAAAAAGCAATAATTGCAAACAGCCGGTGAAGCAAGAAATAATTTGGAAAAAAGTGAAACGATAGCGTGCTAAAATCAAGTTAAAAATTCCACGTGAGGAGCACACTTTGGTCAGCGGCTGGCCAATCGTCAGAAATCCATTCCCAATCGTAGCAAGAAGAAGATACGACAAGAAAAAAAGAATAGAAAAAACAACGACGGACGAGAGAAAACTAAGCACAAAACGTAAGGCAAATCATATAAAAGTTACGCCTTAAAACAACAAGGAAGCGAACAAACGACGAACCGAAAAACGAAATCGAGCAAACACAAGAACAAAAATAAATAAAAGTAAAAAGACAAACGAATATCGGCAAATAGATAGAGAGCGGCGGGCAGGCAGCAACTAACCAAGGCCACTCCTCCACTCCGCACACCGAACGATATCACCACCACCGCAATGTCGAACAGCCAGATGAACGCGGGCGGCGGCGGCGGTGTTGGTGGTGGCAGCGGCGGCGGTGGTGCGGGCAGCAGTGGAGGCAGCTCTACACCAGTGCCGCAGCAGCAGCAAATGGTTGGAGCCACTACTAGTACCGCAGCGATCGCAGTGGCGGGGTCTACTGCGAACACAGCGGACGCAGTTAACATGGGCGGAGCGGACTCGTCGCCTCGTGAGTCCGGCGATGACTCCGAGGACGAAAGCGAAATTCTGGAAGAGTCGCCGTGCGGGCGTTGGCTAAAACGACGCGAGGAAGTCGATCAGCGCGACGTGCCCGGCATCGATTGTGTCCATCTGGCCATGGACACCGAAGAGGGCGTCGAGGTGGTGTGGAACGAGGTGCAATATACCACCCTGCAAGAGCTCAAGTCGCAGGAGGACCGAATGCGACAAGTGTTCGACAACCTGCTGCAGCTGGACCATCAGAATATCGTCAAGTTCCATCGCTACTGGACGGACACCCTCAACACAGAGCGACCGCGCGTCATCTTCATCACGGAGTACATGTCGTCCGGGTCGCTGAAACAGTTCCTCAAGCGCACCAGGCGCAACACCAAACGTATGCCGCTGGAGGCGTGGCGTCGCTGGTGCACACAAATCCTGTCCGCACTCAGCTATTTGCATTCCTGTACGCCGCCCGTCATACACCGCAACCTCACCTGTGATAGCATTTTCATCCAGCACAACGGCCTGGTCAAGATCGGCTCCGTCGTCCCCGATGCGGTGCACTACAGCGTGCACCAGCACAAGGCCGACATGGCGGAGATCGGATCGCAGCATTTCATGGCGCCCGAATACGGCTCCCCCGAGAAACTAACCTCGGCCGTGGACATCTATGCGTTCGGGATGTGCGCTCTGGAAATGGCCACGCTGGAAATACAGCCCACCGGCAGTGGCAGCGAAACAAGTGCCATCGTCAACGAGGAGACCATCTTGCGGGCGATCAACAGCCTGGAGTCGGACTTGCAGCGCGATTTGATATTCAAGTGCTTGCGCCGCAACCCATCGGAGCGACCGAGTGCGAACGAGCTGCTCTTTCATCCGCTGCTTTTTGAGGTGAGAGACGAGCGCCGGTCAATTTTAGAGGTCATTTGTGAGTGGTTAGGCAATTGAAGCGCTTAGAGTCAATTGTCCATATTTGCATAAAGAAGAACTAATATTTGCGAACCATTTATGTATTAATGCCAGAGCATATATTTTGTGGTATACTTTTAGACTGCAGCCGTATTTGTACAGCGCTTTGATGGTTTTCGTTGGTCCCATTTGTAGTTTCTTTTAAACCATTATGTTTGCTTCTCGCTTTGAAATCACAAACGAGGAAGGGAGGTTGGAGGGGGACGAGGGTGGTGATGTGTGGAATAAGCTATGATTAGGTTACATTGCTGGTGTTTCAACCAAATCCAAGTTATGTTCGTAAAAGAAAAAAAGAAGGTTAAAAAATAGTAAAAAAAAAAGTTTTTTAAAATATAACCCTTTAACCGACTAAAAAGCAGAAAATAAATTCCCTTTAAATTAATTTCCGCAATTTCGATTTAAAATTAAGGGGTTTTGGCAGGTTTGTTCCTAATGTCAGATTTTAAAGTGGCCAAAAATTTTCCCCTTTTTTTTAAATGTTTGACCCCTTTTTTATAAAAAAATTTTGCTCCCCTTTTCCCCCCTTTTTTTTTATTTTTTTCCCGAATTCGAACCTACGTACAAAATTTGAGTCCTGTAGCTTAAAAAATACGAACGTTAGTACATCCCGAACTTTAAAAAGTCTCCATCCCCCTCCCCTTTATCCCCACACCCCCCATCAAAGGGTGTACAATTATTTTGACAATAAGAACCCACCTACCAAATTTCATCATTGTAGCTCGAAGGAATCGGAAGTTATGCCATGTTTAAGAAAAAGGGGTTTGAGCCCCCCACGGCCCCCTGCGACTCTGATGAACACCAAATAGAATGCATTGTCAACCGAGTTCTATCAGTGTTCCAAATTTCAGCCTCTAGCTCAGGTGGAAGTCTATGAAAAAGCTCGCCGCAGATTTGAGGATATATATACCGGCATATATATATAGTCAAGCCAAAGCAAGTTAATATAAGGGTTATAAAAAAACAAGATTTTCAAAGTATAAACCTTAACCGATTTCCTTCAATTTCCTTGAAGAATGCGAAAATTGTGCCATGGAATAAAAAACCCACCTACCGAATTTCATCATTACAGCTTGAAGGAATATGAAGCTATTCCATGTTTAACAAAAAGTTGTTTAAGTCCCTCTCCCGCCCCCTACGGAAAATGCATTGTCACCGGAGTTCTATCAACTCTATAGCTCATCGATTGATTTCTGATTCAACCTCGTAACGGCAAAAACCCAATTTGCAAGCTTCTGGTGCACGAATTCGACGATCCTCGATTCAAAAATAGGAAAGTATGCGACTTGCACAAACATTTTAATTTGCTTGGATATACGAGGGGTGGATATTTACCGAATAATACAGTAGGCTGGAGCATAAGAGTCCGTTCAATTTTTGGGTGATTGTGTATTGACTTTAATAGAAAACTCTGTAGGTTCCATTCCGATTGGATAAGTTCTTAGGCCTCTGCAATGTAGCTGAAGTTTTCAAGTACAGAGGTTGATTCAGAAACCAGTCGTTATGTGGATAATTATGAAAAAGATCGCCCCAGATTTGAGGATATACATATAGGCTACCAGTTCCAAAGTGGATTAAGTCCATGGTCTTCTAAAACTTTCTTTAGTCACATTCTAATATTCTAGATAGTCGTTTATTTGGTGCCAAGCCGCTCAAAATTTTGAATGAGTGAGACAATGGGGTCAAATTTGGGCAAATGTGATAAAATTTTATATGGTGACCAAAAAAATAAAACTACCTTTGAGAATTAGAAAAGTACAAGAAATAAGCAAAAGTGTGTTTTTCCTGATGCTGACCCAACTAAGATAAAAAAAAAATGAGTTAAAAATTTACAAATCTTCTTAATATATACCCAGCAAATTCTAAGCGCTCAAATCTAGAGTCCGAAAAGTATCTAATTTTTGAGGATTTTTTGTGCCATAATAATTTGAGTGAATGATAGAGGCACCGTAGCTCAGAGGGTTAAGCAATGAGTTACGAAACAGGAGGTCCCATGTTCCAACCCCGGAAAAGGTAAAAAGTTTTTATTTAATATTTGAAATGTTAATAATTTGATTTGATATTTGAAATAGGATTCCATGGCCATACCTGACAACAGGACAGCTGTCCATTGCAGATTTGGTCATATTTGGGAAACATATTTGAGTCATATTTTCGACTCTTTTTAGAGTCATATTTTTCAGCCTCATATTTGAATCATATTTAAGACACATTTTAGAGTCAGATTTAGGACTCCAAATAGAGTCATATCTCATACATTTCATCGTGCCCCTACAGGAAGGGAAACACGCCATATACGGCTCCAATTAGAGTCTTTTCTGAGCGAAATGAGAGCCTTAAAAGAGTCAAAAAAGAGTCAAATTGTTTGCTGGGTAAAAACGTTGGTGCGTATGTATGAGTGAACATCACGGCTAAACCACTGACCGTATCAGTACCATACAAACACTATACGTTTATTTGTGAGTTCCGGAAGGTTTATGTAGTACTTTGAACTTGATTGGTCAAAGAAGCGGGGGTACCACTCATACAATTTAAGTATTAATTCAAAATATATCTGGGATACTTTCCAGCATAAATGGTATTATGCTCTTTACCCCAAAAGTGCAATTCAATGAGTAAAATTGCACAATGGTCAAGCATTAGCCAGAAAAAAAACTAAACGAAACAAATAAATTTTGATTAAAAAAAATAATTTGTACAAATGATAACTTCAAATCAGGCTTCACGCAATTACAAATATAAAAGTGTTTGTCCCGATTGGTGATAGACTGACTCATCACAGCCCAGCGCAAACCGCTGAACCCAGAGTTCTGCAATTTTTTATGTTATGCTCTGGTGGTTTGGGGGTTTACGGAGCGTCACTTTCACTACTTTAGGTATAAGTCCGAGCAACGCCGGGGTATTCAACTAGTATACAATAAAAAAGCCCAAATTTTTTCCGAAAAATTGTATATTGACTCATTAGGGTGGCAATTGGGAAAAACCAACAATTTTGGGTTTTTCTCAAATTTGTTCTTGTTTTGAAAAGTTTTTTTTTCTATTAAAAGCAAGTTAATTAAAGAGGGACACAACTGTGATTTTCACAATCTTTCTGAGATTTTTTGAAATCGCATTTTAAAATTTGAATTAAATCCAAATTCTTTTCCAATTTCCATCTACACTTGCAGGTGCACTCACTGAAACTCCTATCCGCACATCGTTTAGTATTCTCGCCCAAAACGCGTACCATGTTCTCCGAAACGGTCATTGACGGCATGATGCAGCTCTACAATCGACCCGAGGTGATCATGGCCAAAGTCACCTACACCGGCGAAGAGAAGGACTTCAGTCTGGCCGATGTGCCTTCGGCCGATAAACTGGAGAAGTTCGTGGAGGATGTGAAATTGGGCGTTTACCCTCTGACCGCACTGGGCGGCAAGAAGCCGCCGCATTTTCGTTCGCGTGCTGCCTCGCCCGAGCGTGCCGATTCGGTGAAGTCGGCCACACCCGAGCCCGTGGACATTGAGTCGCGACGCATCGTCAATATGATGTGCAGCGTCAAGAAGCTGAAGGAGGACAGCACGGACATCTCGATGACGATACTGTTGCGCATGGATGACAAAATGAATCGTCAGCTGACGTGTCAGGTGACGGAGGAGGATGCCGCCTCGGATCTAACCAATGAGCTGGTGCGTCTCGGTTTCGTGCACATCGACGATCAGGACAAGATACAAGCGCTGCTCGAGGAGACGTTGAGTGGCAGTTTTGCTGCGGGGGGCGCAGCCTTCGAGCATGCCACACAGCCGCTGACGTTTAGTGCGACAATTAACGACCATCCAGGTGGTGGTGGAGGTGGCGGTACTATCACCGCAGCCAGCAAGGACAATGCAATAAAGAGCGCGGCCACGGCTAGTGCAATGGCTGCCTTAAATCAATTCGAACGCAATTGGTCGGTGGCCGACATGGAGCCCACGATGATGCAGCAGATGGGCTCGCCGTCGTCAAATGAAGCGGCAGGCGGCCATGAGGCAGTGATGTATCAAGAGCACTACCAACACCAGCAGCAGCAGCAACAGTCGCGTTCGCATTCGCTTCAACAGTCATTAGGTGAGCCCCTGGATGGGTCGTCCGCCTCCTCCTCTGCCACAGCCACTATCAATTAATAGTATTTAATTACGTATCAAAAAAATGATAAATTCGCTCTTGATATTTTTAAAGAAAATTATATTTTTTATAATTTTTTTTTATTGCAAACTCAGTCAAACGCTGCCCCGCGTCTTTTATTGAGTCAGACTATTGTTTTTTTTTTATTATTATTATTATTAATTATAATTATGATTACTCTCCTTTTATAAAGTGCTATAAGGAAAAAAGTAAAAGAAAAAGTTTTTTTTTTAAATTGTATTTCGGAAAAAAAAACGAAAAGGCTTCCAGCGACCGCTGCGCATTGTCAACGTAGAGAAAACCAATAAACAAAACAAAAAGATAAATTTAGAGGAGGGAAACCAACTAACTGCATATTTTCTAAAACATAAACCAAAAACAATTTTAAATCAAACGAATTTTAAATTTGTCGCCGCCGCGCCGTGAGCCTGCATGTGCAAGTGACGACAACACACGGTACATACCCTAAAATCGAACACTGCTGTAACAAAAGTAAAATAGTAAAATAAAAAAGAAAATTATTTAAAAGAAAATAACAAATGCATGAGAAGAACTACACACACACTCTCACACATACTACATGCCGCTCTATTTATGAAATAGCGTTTAAGCGCAATTTATTATTGATTGTATATCGATAGCTTATTAAATGTATTTATTGTATTTCAAATATAAAATACACTCAAAACACATACACACACAACACACCTAACACTATTATTTAATATAATATAACAATTTAATAAAGAAAGTCTTAAAAATCCAATTTCATCTAATGAAGACAAAAACCAGAAAAACAAAAAAAAAACAAAAACTAGTTTTATTGTAAGAAATAATTACACTGTGCTAGTTGACAAATAGAACAGACTCAGCCCTGGGTGGGAAAAGCTAATTCTAGTACGCTGATTCTAATGAGGTAATTTCGCCTTTTAAATGGCTATATAAATCTTTATTAGTAAAAATATCAAAAAAATAAAAATTCTTTGAGTTATGAGTAATTTTTTTTTTTCAAATACAATTTTCAATGTTCGAATTTTTTGGAATTTTGTTGAAACATTTGGAATTTTATATATTTTTAACAAATTTTTAAGACATAAACTTTTAAAACCTTTTTAATCCGGAATTCGTTGTACTCAAATGCAAATCGGGATTTTTTGCCAAATCAATTTTTTTTAATACAGTCGAACTTCTTTATAGTGAACTTCTATATAATAATATTTCTATATGATGAACTGTTTTTCTGGTCTTGTGCAAATTCATTATAGGGAAATTCGACTGTACGAAATTCTTTTTAATTTGTCTAATGTAGATTATTTTTTATAACCCTTATATTAACTTGCTTTGGGCGGACTATATATATTTACTAGCTGTTACATACCCGGCGTTGCACGGGTTGTATAAAATTTTAAAATAAATATATATAGGAATTTGCGACAATTTCAATTGCGCTGTAGGTGATGGTTTATTCCCCCAGTGAAACTTGGTGCCAGTTGTAATCCCACCCGATAGGAATCACCCAAAAAAAAGTCCAAGGACGCACTTGGTGGCAGTTGTAATCCAACCCGGCATGATCCATCCAAAAAATGTCCAAGGACGCAATTGGTGGAAATTGTTATCCCACCCGGTATGATTCACAAAAAAGAGTCCAAGAACACACTTGGTGGCAGCTGTAATCCCACCCGGCATGATTCACCCAAAAAATGTCCAAGGAAGCATTTGGTTCCAGTTGTAATCCCACCTGGTATGATCCACCCAAAAAATGTCCAAGGACGCTCTTGGTGGCAGTTGTAATCCCACCCGGCATGAGCCACCCAAAAAATGTCCAAGGAAGCACTTGGTTCCAGTTGTAATCCCACCCGGTATGATTCACCCAAAAAATGTGCAAGGTCGCAGTTTGTGGCATGGGCCACTTAATATTCGATAGTTACTAAGTTACTTTTTAATAATATTTTTTGTTGTATGGGAGGTGCCACGCCTCGTTGTCCAAATCCAACCTCTTATGTCCTATTGCAAATTCCATTACTAACACAATTTTACCTTAAAATTTCAATAAAATCAGTAAAGCCGTTTAACCGTGATATGGGGTAGAAAATTGTATGGGCGGTGCCACGCCCCTTGTCCAATTATTCCCATATTCGACACATAGCAGTACAACTCCATTCTAAATTTCACTAAAATATATCCATTAGTTGCTTAATTAGCTGGTATTTAAGTAATGTGTTGTGTGGGAGGTGCCACGCCCCATTGTCCAATTATTCCCATATTCGACACATAGCTGGGAAAACATACTATACAGCTCCATTCCAAATTTCATTAAAATATATCCAATAGTTGCTTAATTAGCTGTTACTTAAGTTACGTGTTGTGTGGGCGGTGCCACGCCCCTTGTCCAATTATGCTCATATTTGGCATAAAGCTTGGAAAAGTTTTTATGCAACTTCGTGACAAATTTCGTATTTATTATTCAATATTCAAATTCAATTCAATAGTTACTAAATTACCTTGTGTTGTATGGGAGGTGCCACGCCCCTTTGTCCAATCCCAACCGCATATAGCCTATGTTACATGTCGAATTTATCCTGAGAATCGGTACAGCCGTTTAGCCGTGATTGAGGGACAAACAGACAGACAGACACACACTCAGTTTTATAATATATATAGGGATATCCTCAAATCTGCGGCGAGTTTTTTCATGCACTTCCACATGAGCTAGAGAGCTGAAATTTGGAACACTGATAGAACCCCGCTGATTAAATTTTGGGGTCCATCAGAGGCGTAGGGGCCCGTGGGAGGACTCAAACCCCTGTTTTTTAAACATGCCATAACTTCCAATTCCTTCAAGCTACAAAGATTAAATTGTAGGTGGGTTCTTATTGGCAAAATTAAATTTTATACCCTTTGGAAAGGGGGTGTGGGGGCAAAGGGGAGCGGGATGGAGCCAATTTAAAGTTCTAACTTTCGTATTTTTTAAGCTACAGGACTCACTTACTTAGGTTCGCATTGGGGAAAAAGAGTAAAAAATGAAAAAAGGGGGGAAAACAAAAAATTTTTTTTAAAAAAAAAGAAGAAAAAACAAGTTTTTAAAAATATAACCCTTTAACCGACTAAAAAGCAGAAAATAAATTTCCTTTAAATTAATTTCCGCAATTTCGATTTAAAATTAAGGGTTTTTGGATACTTTGTTCTTAATATCTTTGCAGATTTTAAAGTCGCCAAAAACCCTTAATTTTAAATCGAAATTGCGGAAATTAATTTAAAGGAAATTTATTTTCTGCTATTTAGTCGGTTAAAGGTTTATATTTTAAAAAACTTGTTTTTTCCTCTTTTTTATTTCAAATTATTTTCAAGTTATTTAATATTTTAAAGTATAAAAAATTTGTTTTAACATTTTCATGAAAACACCACCTTATTTATATTTTCAACGAAAAAAAGAACGCTATGATGACGCAGAAAGTAACAACTTATAATAAATAGAACAAAAAATATTAAATGGAAAAAAAATCTGCTGTTGTCAATTCCCAAACGGGGTAAACTGCATTTTTATATCGTACTTTTTTTCGCTTATCTATCGATCTATCGTAGTCTACCGAATTTTATTTTTAGCTCAACAAACAGGAAATGTTTTCACTTTAATAGCTAAAATGATAATTTTGACGATGGATGTGATAAGCACATCCATGGCAAAATTTTGTCAGATTCACGAAACTTTAAAAAATGAAAAAAATTAAATTTTGTCGAAAAAGTTTTTTAAAACATTCGATTTCATCCGATTCAATCCAATGTTACAATGGGATACAAGGGAAAAACTTTATTTGATAATTATTTTTGGTAATTTTGTTGATGTTTTGCAATATAAAATGCCTGTGCCCATAATTGTGGGTGATTATAAAATAATTGATCTCCCATTATTCGAAAAGACATAATCAACATAAGGGTTAGGTAAATCGTCAAGTCATTGGACAAATTACATCAATTCCATTGTCACTAACATTCGCAATTGCCACCGGTCAAGAAGCCAGTAAATATGGATCACTTGCTTGATACGCGCCGTCGTAAATTAGGAAGGGAACTGTGCTGGCATTTCAAGTGGCTTCTGAAGCTTGTCCAACTATTCGGTTTCGTGGAATTTGTTTATGATGCAGACCAAAGAAGACTGAAGGAATCTATTGGCAAATGTACAATACGACATGCTTTTAATCGCCTCCTCCTTTGCCTCTTGAGAATATACATAATTGTGACGATTTCTGTACTAATTGGTACGTCATATGTTTTCCTAATAATGCAAATGGTTGTTGCATCCTATGCTTTGCAAGAATTCGTACTAGTGTCCTTAGTTAGTGCGACCAAGAGCTTGTCGGTGATTATAATGTGCACAATTTATAAGCAGAATGGCAAAATTTTAATGCAAATAATTAATCAATTAATCAAACTAACGGAATGTGTAAAGCTTATTACAATGAACGAAAATTACTTGCCTCGAAATTATCGAAAATTGATTTATCTCCGCTGGGCTGTAGGTCTCACAATGATCGGTCAGTGGTTTTTTAAGTGCATTTTCCAAGTCAGTTTTGATAAAATGTGGCTATTTTGCATTTTCTTGGCACCGGAAGCTTATTGCTTGGCATTGTATGAAATGTCCTATCACTCTTTGGTACTGTACAACATACAAATTTTAATATTTCAACGGAATTTAAATGAGCTACTAAGAGACTATCAGAAAAGCCAGAATTTCACCCGATTGCACGAAGTTACTGAACTCAAGCAACAGATTGACGAAGTGCGTACGAGGGTTTCACCCATTGCCCAACTTTTTTTGCTTGTTGTTATTTTGCGTGTCGTAGATTGCTCTCGTCAAATTTATATGGCCTTCAAGAATGCCATGTTTGCCAACAATATCAGCGAGGAGCAACGCACAGAAGTTATTATTCAAATATTACCCATTTTGATTTTACAATTTTTGGACATTCTGATCATTGCTCTGTTGAGCGATCAATTGCGAAAAGAGGCGGCCAACTATGTGGAACTGCAGACGTGGAACTCGATATGTTTGGAGGGAACGACAAAATCTTATAAAGAAAATCTTATACGGGATGTGAGTGCATATTTGTGTAGAACGAAAACGAAATTAAATTTTTCCATATTTCAGCTTGATACCTCAATATTGTATTGCAAATTGCATTCACACAAAATGTGCGTTTCTGACCTCTTCACCTTCGATCGTCCGCATATTCTGGTTCTTGTACACACATTGATTTCTTTCATAGCACCAACTCTACAATTTTACGCCACGGAAAAGAACAACGGTATTGCTGAGAAGATGTTCGAGATGATAAAACAGTACTATAGGTAGTAGCAGCGCTTTGAGTGACGTCCTAGAATTTGTCACATTTTTACGTCTCCAACATCAAATTTCGCGATTACGGACACAAATCGATTCGCTCAAAAATGTATTTTATTTTATTTATATTTAATATAGATGCTTTTTGTTTGGCAATTATATTTTATTTAAATTGTATACACCTAACAAATTAATCACACAGTTCGTTATAAATTAACACAGAGAGAACTGTTTGCAGGAATTGTGTATTATAGTCGTAATATTAATCCATGTTATTCAATGAGACATAATATAAAAATAAAAAAATTTTTTATTCCGCCGTGGTATTTATGACTAAAATCAGTTCAATTCTGATTTTTTATTAATGGATCAATATTATGACTATAACACACAATACCTGCAAACAGTTCTCTCCGTGTAATAAACAAAAATATAAAAAAGCTGAAGCAGTCAGAGTCAGACGTTTTGTTTAAACACTGACGTTTCTCAGTTAAAATTTGTTTCCAAAAATCATAGTTTCACTTTTCCGGAGAGCAAAAAACTAATTCCAGGTGTCAACTGTGTGCTGCATGATTCAAGAATTTAGAGTTTAGATCACTCTCAGTTATTGAGAGTTACTTTGACAAGTGCTGTGTTTTTCGACAATTCTAATTTGTAACAGAACACTGCAAGGTTTTGTATTTTGGAGAAAAAAATTGATATCAAAGAAAGTTTTCTATGTTGAAAAATTTTGGATAGAAAATGAAATTCAGTCACACTTTTGTATGATGCTTTGCAGATTCTCACGCATTGAAAATTTCATTAAAAGAATCTTATCCAAGCTGAAACCAATTTTGGACTCTGTTGGCCGCTGTATTTTTCATCAATAGCTGATAAATTGTAGAGCCCGACCGTAAAACATTTTCAGGCCGTAGCCGAAGCCGATGCCGAAGGTCAATTGGCAGCCTATTACTTCGGCCGACGCCGAAGGCCTATACCGAAGCCGAAGCCGATACTTACAAAAAAAACATTAAAAACTTGTTTTTTCGTATATTTTCATTCAAATTCGAGTGTATAAACACATTTAGTTTGATAAGGAACTAAAATTGTATTTAAACAACTAATAAAAGTAACCAAAAGAATTCACAAACAAATTTGGGCCCCCTAGGTCAAAACTAACAGGAGCCTCGGATTATCCCATATATCCCGTGTAAGAAAAATTAGATTTTTTTAAAATCATTTTTAAAAATTTGGAGTAAAGCTTAAAATAATGGGAATTTAGGAGAAATGGTAGAGAATTCTTCATAGAATAAATCCATCTAAGTAGCTGTTTTTTAAGGACTCCCCAAATCCGTCAGGTGATGGGCGAAGGATGTTCTAGTTGATGGTAAATACCACCTGTGAAGCTTTGAACTTTAAATGTAAAATTTTACCAAAATCGGTCCCGGATTTGAGCACCAGAACTACTTTTCATATATGTAGGCGCAGCAATTTGGGCTACATTTCTAAAAGGTAGAATCCTTCCGTGAGCCTCCTACCCCTATATTTGAAATTTCATTCAGTTTACCACCCAGAAAATGTCCAAGGATGTACTTTGTGGCAGCTGTAACCCCGTGCCATGCAATTTGAGGCGAGATTCACTCAATATTCGATGATTACTAAGTTAAATTTTAATCATATTTTTTGTTTTATGGGCCTCTTATGTCCCATTGGAAATTCCATCACTTACACAATTTTACATTCAAGTCTCAAGAAAATCAGTAAGACCGTTTAGATGTGATGTGGGCTAGAAAATCGTATCGTAAAAAATTAGTTTTGGTTTTCGGTGTCGCAAAAATAAGAAAAAAAATTGAAAAAATTCCGCCAAAACTTCGGCCATTTTTTGGAAAATCGAAGCCGAATGTGCATTTTCGGCCGAAGCCGAAATCACAAATGCTAGCTCCGCTTGATTGATATTTGTATCAAAATTCCATTCGGAGCAGCAGAGATTTCAAGATAAAGCTTGCGGTCAACCAATTACAAGTTCCGCAGTGTGGATGTAAATTTGCTTCTTCAAAATTCCAAAATTTCCAATCTTCTCTATATTTTTTATTCCAAGTTTTTTCCCTTGATAAAATTTTCATTCTTCTTTTTAGAAATTTTTGTGGCAACTGATTTCAAGGGAAAAAACTTGGAATAAAAAATATAGGGAAGATTGGATTGGATTAGGTTCGTATTCGGAAAAAGAGTTAAATAAAAGGGAAAAAAGAGGGAAAAAGGACAGGTGAAAAAATGGGGGTAAAAAAAACGAACAACTAGTTTTTCAAAATATAACCCTTAAACCGACAAAAAAGCAGAAAATAATTTTCGTTTAAATTAATTTCAGACATTTCGATTTAAAATTAAGAGTTTTTGGCCACTTCATAATCTGCAATACATAATCTGTAATTTTTTAAATATTTTAAATTGTAGCTATATTCTGTAACTTATTTTCTGTAAAAAAATGTTTATCGAAAAAAAAACTATAGTTGAAATTCTAGAGTTGACTTTAGCCTTATTGTTTTGTTTTATTTATTAAGAATAAAATTAAGTTCTAAATAAAGAACGGGGATAAAAAAACCACAATCGCAAAACTATTTTTTTGCAGCCTATTCAACAGCCTCAACTGCAACTGCCTTTTTCGCCTGAATGGTATGCATCGGTTCGTCCTTCGCCTTAATTGGCGAACATTTAATACGCTTGCGTACAGTCATTTCCTCTTCAAAGCGCTCTAGCAACTTATTGCCATCGTACAAGACAAACGGCAGTGTTGCTCTCTGATAGTAGTCGGGCAGCAGTTCCAAATTATTGATTACCGTATCCAGCATGTGCGACTTCTCGCACCATATACCGGGCGCATCGTTACGAATGGGATTGATGTGAACGTGCAGGTGATAGAACGAGGGCTGATAGTGCAAATACATGCGTAATTGGCTAGCTTGCAAGCCGTAACGCTGCTCGATGGCAGTGGCCGCCTTCGTTTTTATATTACGCAGCAGCGGCAAATGGTCTGCGGTGAGATCGCGCAACGATTTGATATCACGTTTGAGCGTAATAGCCAGCAGGTAGAGTGTCTCCACATTGTGTCCATCCCACTTGAGATCGGGTAGGAGTATGAAGCCCGTTTCGGGTTCGCTGTTGTCCTCGTAGACAATGCGTTCGGTTTCCTGTTTGTGCTCGAGGATGTTGTACACCCACTGTGGGCAAACATTTACAATTAATTCTTTACGAATTTGAATAGTTCAATTGACCGCCAAATTACCTCCAGAGAGAACTGACTAGAATTGATGTAGGGCAGCGTTATATTCTCATACAAAGCGGGCGTCTCGCTTATGATATACTTCTGGCAGATGGAGTACTTTTCTATGTGCTTCTCGGTGGCGGGATAAACCACGGTCGTCTTTACATCTTGAGGGAACACAGAACATACATAAATTAATAAAATATTAACAATTTTAATTTCGAGTCTTACTATTCAGCTCTGCTCGGCCCGGAATGCACTGAAAGCTGCCATAAATATTATTTATGAATTCCGTCTGTACTTTCAGTTCCTCGCTGAAGTAGCTTGGTTTCTCCGGCTCCTCCGCTTCGTTATTTTCGGTCTTGACATCGCTTTCCCGGAATGCTTGCTTCTCGAATAGCACAATGGCCGCATCGTCTGCAGAAATATCAGGAAATGTTCCCAGCAGAGTAACGCTCTTGCGAACGGTGTTGTTGTTAAGGATTCGGGTCAGGCGGAACTTGGCCAAATCATAGGCCGGTGTTTCGACTAATGGAGTCGCCGTCGTTGTGCCATTGTCGTTTTTAGGGGGAATTTCTTTAGTTGAAATTTCACTCACCGGAATTGTCTCAATATTTGCAGGCATTTTATTGTAATCTTTTGTAATTTCTGGAGGCAAAAATAAAATGTGATGAAAATTAAACACAAACAACACCAGTGATGCCTCAAATCTGAAATAAATTGTTGTACTAAAAAATACCCAAACTGGGTAAAATTAAAAAAATATACTTAACAAAAATTAAGCTGGATTTACAGTGTTCGGTGTTCTGTGTGTATTGCCATTTGAAATTGAACTTTAAATGACCATTGATGGGCACTAAATCAAATTGAAAGTTGTAATTTTTTAAAAAGCTTGATTTTCCGATGACTAATTCTATTTTCGACTAAAATAATAAAAAGGGCCACAATGTAATACTTCGTAGTATACCACTGCAGCCAGGGTTGTATTTCTTAATTTATAATTTGATCATATCGGAATTGAATTCCGAATCGACCGGAAGGAACATTGATTTCCGAAATCAACGTCCGAACTGAAATGAAAACTTTGAACTAAAATCAAAACTCCAAACATTGCAAATTGCAATTAACTTCTTCGCTAAAACAAAATCTCGTTATCTCTATTTGTTGCTCTAATGTAGTGCCAATTAAGCGAAGTAGTTGGAGTTTTGGCTGTGAAATGAGTTGAAATAGTCCAACAGATTTTTACTTTAACGGTTTATGAGACCAAAACGAACTCATGCAAAGTGTGAGCTACGATAATTTTGTGATTAATCTGAAGTATTAAATATGAAGCGTATAAAGGAATAAGATGCAAAACATATCGGCATCAGCGCTTCCCATGTCGGATAAGATAAAATATTTCGATATAAGGACCGTAAATTTTCTGTAATGTGCCACTCTAAGATTAGGTTAGGTTAGGTTAAGTTGGCTATCGGCACGCCGATACACTTAGACCAAAAGCGGTCCATTGTGATACCACAGGATCCAAACCATTTGGAGTTCAAGATGAACCTATGAAGGCCTGATATGCTAGCCGTAGAAAGATCACCTAGACTGTCCAGGAAGAATGACCCCAACTGGGTCCTCCTTGCTCGAGACAGTGCCGGGCAGGAGCAGAGAAGATGCATTACAGTCTCCTCTTCCTCCTCATCCATACAACTCCTACAGAAGTCATTAGCGAAGACCCCAAGCCTTACCGCATGGCGCCCAATCAAACAGTGACCAGTGATCACACCTACCACCTTCGAGATGCTGGCCCTAGGCAGTACGATGAGTCTCTTAGAACGCTTCAGATCTGTCTTGTTGTGTTACAAGTGGTTCCAGAGGCCCATCTATCGTTAGTCTTGGCGATAGAGTCAAGACGAAGCAGTAGCTTGCACGTGCTGAGCGGGATACCTAGCTTTTCCTTATCTGGAAGGAGCTATATTGTGGTACCCTGCCTTGCGAGTTCATCAGCTTTGCAGTTCCCTGGAATGTCCCTATGCCCCGGCACCCAGACGAGGTGGATGTTAAACTGCTTAGCCATCTCGTTAATAGATGTACGACAGTCCACTCTAAGGTAATTAAAGGTTTTGCCGGTTCACCTGCCTTACGAACTTTGTTTATTGTACTTCTTATTAGTAAAATAGAATGCCTTCCAATTGATTTTCCTCATAGTTTTTTATTGGCTTTATATTTTAAATATATCTGTATATAATTTTGTTTAAACAATGAACTTCTTTTAACTGCTTTAGCGAATCACCAGGTGAATTGAATGTGTTTTTTTTCTGTTGCGTGAATATGTGTGTGTGTTTGTAATACATTTTAATTAGTTTGTTGCTTATTGATTTTTCCACTTGTTTCGTATTTAAAAATGCCATTAAGCAAAACAGTCTTAAATGCTAAATTTCCCCAAAAAATTAAAAAATTTATCTTTTCTGCCATTACACAACAACGCCCGCCGAAGGCTTGGCGCCCAAAATGTCCGACAGTTTTTGTTGATAGGAGACCAAAGTATTCGAGTCGCTGATGCCGCGTGCCTTGCACGACAACTGCAGAGCATTCAAATACTGCATTTCGGAGAATTGCGAGCCCTTCTCCACGATGTTGGTGAGAATTTCTTCGGGCTCCATGCACAGCAACTCGTAGAAACTCTTCGCCTGATCGAGGGCCACTTCACGGGAAGCGGTAATGTTGCTCAGAGTTTGCTGTAGAGCCAAGGAATTCCGGCACATACGTTGCACGGTAATCTGATCGATGTGTTCCAAGTAGTTGGAGGCTTGGATGAGAATGCGCGCGGCAAGATGAGCAAGACCCTCGAAAATGTACTGTGAAATGTGAAATGAAAAAAAAAACGCAATTTAGCAAAACAGTAAAATTCTGTAATATTTCAAAAGACCCACCCTTGTCTTGCGCGGATGCAAAGTGGCACTAAAGGCCTCATCCATATCCATATAACGTTTCGTTAGCATTTGAACTTGACGGTCCGGCTCGAGTATGTCATCTTTGGAGCCAAGAAAACTATTCGATTTGCTGGTGGCATGCGAGCGCAAATAGTGGAAGCATTGAACGCGCACCTGCAATCGTGTTTCATTTTATAGATAAATTTGGATTCATAATAAAAGAAATTTTCCAACTAACCTCCAAATGCAGAACCAACAAGCAAGTATTCGCCAGTTCGTCAAACTCCAAGGCTAAATTGGTGAGCACCTTGATAGTGCCGTCTTTTATGGCCACATAGGCCGTACACTCGGGTGTCAGCGCATTCAAGCCATTGACCAGCGGACGACGCAATTCGTTGGCAAACTCCGAGACGCGTCCCGAAAACCACTCCATTGACTCTTGCAGAATGGCCAGCTCCTTGAGGACGCTTATATCTACGAGAATTTCCTGTTGCGTGATGCCGCCCTCACCCAAATTGCTGGTCAACATTTCGGCCTCACGTATATTTCGTTGTTGAACTTGGGCGGGACTCTCCTCCTCGGAAGGTTCGAAGTTATTACGATGTAATTTTTTGCCATGTTTGGCAGAGCGTTGACTTGAAGTCTTCAAATCGGTCCAATTGGGAAGAGTTCTGAAGAAAAAAAAACAATTTTATAAAAAAAAAAATCTTTTTTTAAAAAAAAGTATACAAAAAATTTAATGTAAAAATAAAAAATTTAAAAAAAAAAATCAAACATAATAAAAATAAAAGCAAAATAAATATTTTCAAAAAATATTAAATAAAAAAAAAAAAAAATGTAATAATTTTTTTTTAGCTCAATAAAATTTATTTTGCGGTTACAAAAATAATTTAAAAAATTTTTAATATTGTAAAAACTAATTTCGAATAGAAACCCATAAAAAAATTTTCTAAAAAATGAAATTAAAAAAAATTTAAATAAATTAAATTTATTTATTTAATAATTTTAAAAAAAAAATTAAATTTTTTTTTTAATTTTAAAAAGTAATTTGTTAAATTATTATTAAAGAAAAAAAATAAAAAAAATGTCTACTTACTTTAAAAACCGACTAATATCCTCATCCTTCAGCCAGGCCACACTGTATATACGCTTGTCCTCCGAATCGGGCTGAACTATGCCCCGATAGGCGGCCTGGCAAATCTCGCGATATGTCTTCAGCAAGGAGCACACCATTTTCAGCAATTCCTCGGAGTAACAAGGCAAATCCTGTATCAAATTTTTCGTTTCGGACAGACGACGCTCTACCATGGCGGTCGATTGGAGTAAAGGACGTGCTAAGCTCATGGCTTTCATCTCTTCGGGAGTGATGATGGTGCGCCAAGCCTCTTGATTTTTGGACAAAGACTCAATGGTCAACTGCAAATTGCGATTGTGACCCTTCGAGAGGAAAGTGTCCTTAATGTAGTTGTCAATGAAGTCATGCAAACTGCAGGGTTGCCTAAAATTAGAAAAACAATTTTTTTATTTATTTAAATTTTTAATAAAATTTTTGTTGTTAATTTTTCCGCAACCACTCACCCTGGCTGGCACTTCATGAAATTTTCAATTTCCTGTATGTACCCCATTAATGGCAAATACACTTTAGTTATGACGCTTTGGTCGGGCGTGCAGATGAGTAACTTGTCGCGCTGTTTAAGATTGACAAGGCCACCGCCCATGCCGGAACCCTTACCGCTACTGTTGCCGCCGCCCAATGTTGCCAAATTATCATCTGCCGAGACATCGGAGGCGTTGCGTCGATGTTCTTTGAAGGAACCTGAAGTTTGTTGTTGCTGCTGTTGTTGTGGTGCAATGTGCGAAGATTTGTCGAATTTGAAAAGAGTCTTTTTAGTGCTGGAAACGATTTGAAACGTTTAATTTTTAGTTTATGAAATTTTCGTAAATATTTCAAATGGAAAAAAAGCGTTGAGGGTAAAGTAGCTTTTTTACGGGCAATGTGATTGGATGTTTGAAAATATTTTGCATATTTACTAACCAACGCATTGCTAGGTGAGAGCGACGCCTAGAAAATGTTCAATTTAAATATTTTATTTCAATTTCAATAAATTTTTTTTTGGGCTTTAGGAAATGTGTTTATTACAAATCGCAATAAATGGAAATTATGGGATACATTTTTTCCATTTTTTTATTTATTTTTTATACTTTTTTATTGTCCAATATTTTTTATATAAATTTTTCTATCTAACCTCACTTTTTTTTTTTAATATAAACTAAATTTTCTCAGTTTCTATTGCTTATCACTTTCTTACCTTGGAACTTTGCGTCGCAAAAAGTATGAATTAATGTTGTTGGTGGGCTCGGCAAAGGACGATTGCGTTGAGGAGTCATCAGCGGAAGCATTTTGAATGTCCAAGTAATCCGTTAAAAGTAATTGTAGCTACACAAAAAGAAAGAAAGAAAGAAACACTTTTTAAACACACAATTCCAACATCCAAAGAACTCCTTGCCACCCACCACCGACTGTGCCTGCGACCAGAAATCTGTTAGATCATAAGGCTGCGGACCAACTACCGCATACTTCTGCCCCACTGCCAAGTAGTTCTTCAAGAGTAAGGCGTGCGTTCTGGCAATGGCTTTGAACTGCTTGAAGATCACCTCCAGCAACGACAGCAACGGATAGCGTTCGTTTGCACTCAAATTCAAGGCAATCAATTGACGTGTGGTGTTCTGCACCACTTGCAGAAGCTCGGTTTGTATTTGCACGCGCAGCATTTCCAGCGATTCGGGCACCTTGCCCAGCATGCCAAAGCACTCGACAATTATCGAAATGAAATAGGTCATACTCAGTTCTGGGTCGACGAGGTCGGCATCTTCAATGACTTCGGACTTCTCCAGATCGAATCCCTGAGCCATTTCCACCAAAGCCTTGCGCACGCGTGCATTCGCCTCGATGCGGTCGGTGGAACGGCGTGCGCCAATGCCTCGCGTGAAGCTGCCTCCACCACCGTTCAGGCGACTTGAGTTGTGTCGCTGGAAGGCGGACAATGCCTCTGAGGCACAGTTCCTATACAACTGAGTAACCAGCTCCTCGTGCAGGCGCTGATACAAATGCTGGCGACGCGTCTGCAAATCAGTGCGCAAATCCGCCAGACCCTCTACGCCCTGTAGGGGCCCCTGAATGAGTGCAAGGGCGTCTGTGAGAGCCTTGCTGGCATGTAAATACTGGCGTTTGGCCGTGTAGCCGACCACATGTTGGGGCACTTTACGCAGTTCGTTTCTAAAAAGGGAAAAGGTGAAAATTAAATAAAAAATTTCATAAAAGTGTTTGCCATTCATACATCTGCTCTAGCATTTCCAGCACAAACTTGTGCTGCACTGCATCGGTCCACATTTTCTTCAGCTCGTCGCGTCGACATTGCAGCAATCGCTTGCACGCCCCCAGATTCTCTTTGACCGCATGCACTCGCTCGCGACTGGCCGTTATCTCGGTGGACACTTGGCTGAAGAGCGGCAACACTTGGGTGAGCTCTTGGTCGTGCCGCGACACCAATTCATTTAAACGCTGATCCGAACGCTTGAATTCCTTTTCGATTTTGAGTTTCTCTTTCTGACGCTCCTCGGTCGTTTCGCTGAAACCGAGCGATTTGATGACATTGACCAGGAAACCGCAGCCAGGCTGAAAGTAAAGGATGTGTCATTAAAATGATAAAATAAGGCAAAAACAACGCCCCAAAAGTGATTATTTGTTGGCACACAATTCAACATAAAATTGCTTAAGATAGACAGCTGTCAGTGTCGAAATCGCAACGTTTCTTGACGATTTGTGGTGCATCGCAGTTTCACTTTCATGAATTCAATTTCTTATCGTTTGAAGGAACTTTTAGTTTCACTTTTTAACCAAAATATTGAATATTCCGTTTGCAATTACCTCATCTTTTCCGTATTTAACTCCGCGAGGGGGCTTCGTTGGCGGCTGGATTTCCATTTTTCATTGTCGACTGTTTTTGAGATTTTTTTTTATTCGATATTTGGCTGTCAAATCTAGTGTGACCAGGTGGCGGAAACAAATTTCCCATAAAATTAAAGAAAAAAGGGAAATTTCCCATTGTTCCTATTTACACTATCATTTCCATGACGAAAAATCTGATAAAGAGTGAAAACGGGAAAAACAATTTTGCACCGAAAATCCATACAAAAAACATATTTTCATATAAAAAGTGCCAAATTTCCGCATTCCCAGGTCAGTGTAAATTCTGTAAATTCAGTGTAATGACTGTGTAAATAAGCTCATTCAAATATTTCAAAAATCACTAAAATTTTTAAAATATTTTTTTTTTATTTAGCAATTCAAATTTGCGGAATTCATTTTAATGAAAATTCAGTTTTCAGTTTCACTATCATGAATTCAATTTCTTATCTTTTGAAGGCACTTTTAGTTTCACTTTTTAACCAAAATATTTAATATTCCGTTTGCAATTACCTCATCTTTTCCGTATTTAACTCCGCGAGGGGGCTTCGTTGGCGGCTGGATTTCCATTTTTCATTGTCGACTGTTTTTGAGATTTTTTTTTTATTCGATATTTGGCTGTCAAATCTAGTGTGACCAGGTGGCGGAAACAAATTTCCCATAAGATTAAAGAAAAAAGGGAAATTTCCCATTGTTCCTATTTACACTATCATTTCCATGACGAAAAATCTGATAAAGAGCTAATAAGAACTGTTGTAGTGAACTACCGTAGTGAAAACGGGATAGATAATTTTGCACCGAAAATCCATACAAAAAACATAGTTTCATAAAAACTGTCGAATTTCCGCATGCCAGGTCAGTGTCAATTCTGTAAATTCAGTGTAATGACTGTGTAAATAAGCTGATTCAAATATTTCAAAAATGACTAAGGGTATTCATTTAAAGAGGGAAACCCCTCGAAAATCGCAGTTGCTTAAAAGAACTGTCAAATTTCATATATTTTGACTGCTCATCTTTACAACTGAATCGTTTCAGATTTTAAATGAATCGCCCTACTCAAATTTTTAAAATTGTTTTTTTTTATTTAGCAATTCAAATTTGCAAACTTTTTAAAGGCAGAATTTATTTTAATGAAAATGCAGTTTTTCTTCGGCTGAGCATGTCAATATTTTCTTTTTTGATGCAGTCATAAAAGTGAATTTGTCATAATTTACACTGTACAACAATTTTGGGGCTTTCCAAAACCACATATTTTTCTAGTATTTTCCAGCCCTCTGATCACGATAATCTCTAGTTTGGTCACAAATGTTCTTTCAAATCTGTATCCTGCAGTATAAAAATACCATATAAATAGAAATCATTTATGTTCCTTAAGAATTCTTCTTCTTAAATCCTCTTGCTCAACAAGCATTTCCATCGATGTCGGTCCTTCGCAATTGTTTTCTAGCCAAAAGATTTTCCCGGTTTACGCAGGGTATGGCCGATCCACTTTCTTCTCCTAATCTCTCTCCTATATCCATTTGCTTCCACCTGTCCCACAAGTCTGCATTGGTGATTGTTTTTGGCCAACAGATTCTCAGCTATCTCCTTAAGCACTCATTAATGAAAACTTGTTTCAACCCTTTTGAGTATAGATGGAAAAAAAATACTATATAGAACAAAGCCAGTAAGATTGTAGTTTTTACAGATAGTATGGGTTCTTGTTTACTTTTAAAGAAGAAAAATACGGATTCTCATTTGGTTGCTTCCATTCTAAATTTAATTGCTACATCACTCATGGAAAGTGTCCATTTTGTTTGGACTCCAAGCCATGTGGGCATCTCATTCAATGAAAAAGCTGATTATTTTGCTAAGCAGGCTGTTTGTTCTGGTGCTCCAGTAACTTTTGAATTGACACCTTGTGAGGCTCTGATGAAAATTCACAAGGTACTGCTTGATGAATGGAATATCAGATACGGACAATTTTCACAAAACACCGGACGCCACTTTTACGAAATTTATGATAACATCCCACCTAAGCCATGGCATTGGGACTCGAGACTTTCGGCTCCTGATATCAAATCCATTAATAGACTTTTTGCTGGCCACTCGTATAACAGGACAAAAAGTGACAAGTGATAACAGGACATACCTCTTTAAGTGTCGAGCCGTTGACTCGGACTTGTTTGAGGTGTGCAATGTTCGCGAATCGATCCAGCATCTGGTTTTCGATTGCCCCCGTCTTGTTAACGTTCGAAATAAGTTCAGTTTGATTTAATTCGCTTTTGGCTTTATTAAAAACGAAAAATTTTGATTATGTTTTGATGCTTCTTCAATTTATCAAAGAAGCAAAAATTGATTTTTAAAGTATATTCGTTTCGTATTTTCTCCCTTTGAGATAGTTATCAATCACCAGTATTCCTTTCCAATGTTGGTTTCGGTAATTCTATAAACCAACTCGACAACCCCGGTCTCGATTCAATTACTTTTTGACTTGTGGGATACCCTGGCCGCATCATTTTTAAACAGTGGCAGCATCATTTTTAACAGTGGCAGCATCATTTTTAACAGCGACAAGAGCATTTTTAACAGCGACCGCATCATTTTTAACAGCGACAAGAGCATTTTTAACAGCGACCGCATCATTTTTAACAGTGGCCAATGCAAGGAAATATCAGCAAATGTTGGTGAAGCACAATTAAATAATAAATAAAAGTTGAGAAAGGGTTCAAACTGAAATCAGATTAAAATGAGTATGCTTAATCGATCAATGTTGAACTGTGGAATGGCAAATTCATGAAGCGATTTCAAATTTTGTTGTATTCATGATTCATGAGTGATTCTTTTATTTTTGTGCCGTAAAATTAATATGCCAAAAAGGCTACACGTGAATTAAGTTATTACCAAATCATAGTGGTATGGACTTATGGGGAAAAATTCAAATGAAAGAAATGCAACCACTTCTGGGGTATTCCGCGCTTGTCTTTCGTATTATTTCCATTAACATTTTCTGCTTCACGTGATCTGCCAACAGATGTTTCATGAAGGCCACTTCAAAATATACTACTTCTTTGGCTAGCACTGCGCGCCCCAAACTTGTGTCCATGATGGGCCATTTACGTAAAATGCGTTGGCACAGCATCTGCCGGCCTTGGTTTTTCGACTCCTCGTCACTGAGAAAATTTTGCAGTAAATAAACATTTTTTTTATTTATTTAAATCAATTACTTACTCGTTCATAGATTTACGCTTGCAGCTCTTGTACATCACACCCGTTGGCAATGGGATTGTTGCTACAGGAAGTGGCGGAAATTTAAATTGTTCGAACACGAAGTCTTTGGAGTGCGATTTTAGTTGTTGCGCTATTTGCATTGTAAGAACTTTACGAATTCTATCGACGGTCGGTTCAGGTTTAGTTACTCGAATTATTTCGCAGAACAAGAACTCCAGGCTATACAAATTCAACCTGTGCCATTTGATGTCTTCAGTTTCCGAAATACGTGTTTTTAAAAAGATTCTGATGGCCAGTACTGATTTAATATAGTCTTTTAAACCCTCCACGCACCTCACTTGCGAGTCACATTTGATGGTATCCAAGAAGCGGAGGTCGTTGCATAAATCATCCAACCACCCTTCTCCAGATGACACAATCCCATTAATATGTTTCCATATTAATGAGAACCCTTTAATGAAGTCGACTGTAGCAGCCGACCTCATTAAAGGTTTGCCATCTTCTCCTACCAAGGTCCACGTTTCAGTCGCATCCAACGACGCAACCACCTCCTCGTCAAACATTTCCAGCTCAAATGGCTGGAAAGAACAAACATATAAAATATATGAATTTTTAAATTCCAGATGGCGGACGAAATTTTAAGATTTCATCAAAATAGTATGAAATTTTGTATAGGGATGTGGAATTTCAAATTAAAATTTCTAATTTCAACTTCAGCTGCAAGGTGGCAACTCCATGCTTCGTTTACTTTCGTTTAAAATCTGTCAAATTTCGTTATGTTTGCTTAATTTATCCAAAACCGTTATGTATGCATAATCAAAACAAAAACTCAAAACCAACATTGAAAACATAAAGCAGAACAGAGAAAACCTTCACCTTTTGCACGTTCTTGTTATTTTTTGTGTTTCCATTCGTTTTTTAGGTTGTTTAAGCAATTTGCAATTCTTGTATTTTGGTGGTTTTCACAATTCTTGCATTTCAAACATTTCCCCAATTCTATTCAATTTCGATTTTTATGTTTTTTTTCATTTAATATTTTGATATGAGCATTGTGCATTGGTTTCATAAGTTCACATTTCAATTTTTCGCTTCTTCTATTGTTTCTTTTTTTTGTGTGCACAACAAGGAAAACAAAGAAGATCACTTCAAGTTCAAAGTCAAATTTGTTTACATTTCTTTTTTGCTAAGTCCATTTGTTGGTTTAAAATGGAAATGTATTAAGTACTTAGATTTCCTTAAGCATTTACTGTATTTAAATTTTTAATGTACGCATTATACTCAGACAATTTTACTTGTCGCTATTTATTAGCAATGTGCAGAATTCATATTATTCTGCTGGTTTTTAAAGTTATTAATTACTTTATTAATATGTTTTTTTAACATAATAAATACATAATCAAAAATAAGGATCAATTGAAAATTTCAGAGGGTGTTCGGGCAATTTTTTTTTTCGTCCTCACAACGTGAGTCGGTTTAATAAATATAAATCTACATTTTCAGCTACATACCTGTAAAATGCTCGTAGTTGAATATGTTTGCAGCATTCTTTTGCTTCGAGATTGGCACATGCGGGACACATTATTTTCGTTTAATTTCAAAATCGCTTTTATGACGTCGCAGGAAATGACACCTTTTTCTGTGTATAAGTCACCACGCAAAGCTTTAATCCGCACATTCCTGATTTCGTGGTGTGGGTCGTTCATGAGGAAGATTCGTCTCAGCTCATTTTGCATATGTGGTGGCTTGGATCCAGGCTCCATTAGCCGTCTGTACATTTCAAAATTGGCGCCGTGTTGATCGCACATGATGGCAATTGGCTTTAAACCAATTCCTTTCGCGGCTTTCACTGCATTTCTTGCAACGTTTTCAAGGTCTTCATGCCTTAAGGCTATTGCGTAGGCGTAGTACCCCAGCAGGATCGACCAATTTCCTACCAAACTGGCCGCCACTACACACAAGATGCCAGTCGCTGCATTACCTTCGCGAATACTTCCGCCTTAAAAAAAAAGTGTAAGGCGAAAAATTACGAAAAATCTGACAAAGAGGATATTTTTGTATAGCCTACCTAAGTCATGTGGGCCATTTATTATATCATTTGCTGTATCGTATGCCATGTCCGGAGACACATCCATTCCGTCCAACTGTATTTGGACGTACTTCTCTCGCATTGGATACAGCGCGATCATGTCTTTCTGCTTTTCCAGCAGCTTCGCATTTGAGCCCGGCTTTACCAGCCTCCAAGCTTCCAGTGGGAGCTCCGCTGGGATGTCCTTTCGGAGTTGTTGTTCTAATTGAGAAATACGCTCCTCCAGTTCTGCGATTCTCTCCTCCATTTTGGCACAATTTGAGCAACTGTGTGCAATTGAAATGTCCATTTGCTCATCCATTTTCACATCCATATTCAAAAATTGGGGTTTTTCTGTTTGGCTCATTTCCACTTGACTTTACTTCACTTTACTTGACACTTTACAAGAAATCAAAAATTTATCGGAACTTTAAAATCTATTACGTTTTCCATTCTTTTAGTTTTCTTCTACTACATGTAATAGGGTCCAAACCCTTTTTGGACTTTTTTTTATTCTTATCTATTTTCACGTTCTAAAACGAAATCCGAAAGAGTTTTGCATTTAAAGTTCCGAAATTTCCCAGATAAAATGTTGGATTTGTGATTTGTTCTCTTTATTCAATTAATTCTTGTTCTTCTTTTGGTGTCATTTCACCAAATGTGTTTTCAATGGGAATCGTACAAGATGCGTGCAAGTATTACGTAACAGATGTTTATGTATTTCACAACTAAATAAGTTTTTTTTTTAACAAATTTATGGAAACTGAGTTTTTGGAAATAATTAAATGAATCGTGTTTACAAGAAAAGAGGACAGCAAGCTAATGAAGCTATTAAAATAAAAGTTTACTGTTTGTTGGTGTATACTTTGGTTGTTAACATATAATTTCTTTCCAAAATGATTCAAATATTTACTTCCAGGATATTAAGGTTTTGAATTGGTGAAACTCCACTCTTTCATTTGATACCAACATTGCTATACTACGATGATTTCATCTACTTAAAATGATGTTTTCACTAAGAATACTCGTTGAAACTTCTAGGTCCTCAGGAAACCAAACCCAGAGGTTCCCCGAAAAAACCGATGAGATATTCGTGGTCAGCAGTCCCGAAAAAAACTAGAAAATACTAGAACCGGGGGTTTTCCAAATCCTCAAAATTGTTGTACAATGTAATTAATTAAAAAAAATAAATCAAATTAAACACAATTATCTGCCTTTTTGTTCAAAATACAGTAATAAAAAAGTTTATTCTTGAAAAAAAAAATCATTTCAAAAATATGTATAACAAATCTGATAACGGCGAAAGGTAAGTTCAAGTACATTTTTTCACCTTCCCAACGATATCAAACAATTTCAAATCGGTTGAGATTTGACAAA
The DNA here is from genome assembly GCA_951394025.1 of Heteromyza rotundicornis. NCBI lineage: Eukaryota > Metazoa > Arthropoda > Insecta > Diptera > Heleomyzidae > Heteromyza > Heteromyza rotundicornis. The sequence continues at coordinate 15,747,545 of OX596012.1, read as the reverse complement.
GTTATGATTACTTTTCTCTGTTTGAAACTTAAATTTTTGACAAAATTTCTTAAATTTAAAATTACTATGAATCCGTTAAAAATATTTTTTTTTGCAAAACAGTTGAAATTAGTATCATAAATTGACGATCCTAACAAACTGACAAAATTTCAGCAAAATTTCAGACCCAAAGTCGGGATGGGTCCGAATGGCATGCCCTTATATTTGTAAATATGGCAGCACTTGCGCTCTGCGCTTTATGCTTCCCAAATATGGTAACTCTGGCAAATGTAGTGGAGGCCGCCATTGCTTCCGGACGTTTTTCTTTTCACGAATCATCATATTCGAATTGTTCGTTTATTTTGCGTTCCGGTTCCGTTTGCACAGATCGGAAACGAATCACATAAGAAAAGGTATGACATATAACAATTAAATAAAATTCAAAATATAATTAAAAACTCATTTACAGATCAATCGAATAATGAGCCAAATACCGAGTTACGGTTGCATATTCGGCTGCTCGGTGTTGAGTGCCGACAGCCGGAGAGATTTGACGGACTTGATTGAAGGTCCACCTTCCGTGGGAAGGTTGATGTCGGTCCGAGAAATCATGAGGAGTATTTCTGGAGTGACGGTAAGAGATTAATTTTATTGGCTATGTGTAAATTTTTTTTTTTAGTGTATTTTAAATAGAGACCGACCGAAATCGTTTTTTTTATATGAATTTAGAATTCAAATGAGTGGAAATCAAGAGTAGTAGAAATTACTGTCGGGGTAGTAGATTTCAAGAGAGGGGTTTATGCGTAGAGTACTAGAAATTCTACGAGTTGTAGAAATTTCTGTCGGGGAAGCAGATTTGTAGAAAGAATAGTACTTTTGCATTGTATGAAACTCACATAATATTTTGAGGAGTAGATTTCTCACCATAGAGTAGAAAATATCTTGAGGGAATTAGAAAAATCTGCTACCGTAGGAGAGGAGTAGAAATTTATAATTCATTGCGAGAGTATTGGAGAGTATTAAAGAGTTCATATAAATTTTTGAGATTTGAAAGCAGGCCATTTGAGACGCTCCCTGCGAAAGCCTCTTAGCACGTTTCTCTGCTGTAGGCAATATTTAGCAATGTTTTAACTACAGCCCAACCAATAAGCATTTTCAGGCCGAAGCCGATGCCGAAGGTCAAATGGCAGCCTATTACTTCGGCCGACGCCGAAGGCCTATACCGAAGCCGAAGCCGATACTTAAGTAAAAACCCTTTAAAAACTTTTTTTGGTGTATTTTCATTGAAATTCGAGTATATAAATACACATTTAGTTTTTTTATTAACTACAAATTTATTTAAATAAATAATAAAAGTAAAAAAGAATTCACAAACAAATTTGGGCCTCCTAGGTCAAAAATAACAGTAAGAAAAATTGGATTTCTTTAAAGCAATTTTTAAAAATTTGGAGTAAAGCTTAAAATAATGGAAAGTCAGTAGAAATGGTAGAGAATTTTTCAAAGAATAAATCCATCTAAGTAGCTATTTTTTAAGAACTTCCCAAATCCGCCATGTGATGGGCGAAGGATTTTCTAGTTGATGGTAAAAACCACCTGTGAAGCTTTGAACTTTAAACGTAAAAGGTAGAACCCTTCCGTGAGCCTCCTACCCCTACATTTGAAATTTCATACTTTTTACCAGGACTCCTTTTAACATACACATCGGAGCATCAGAGCATCGTATCGTAAAAAATTAGTTTTAGTTTTCGGTGTCGCAAAAATAAAAAAAAAAAATTTAAGAGCTTCGGCCGAAACTTTGGCCATTTTTTGGAAAACCGAAGCCGAAGCCGATTGTGCGTTTTCGGCCGATAATGGCCGAAGTCAATGCCGAAGCCGATTTATCAGTCGGGCTCTAGTTTTAAATTCATATAAGTACTATATGATATGTAATTTATGTGTGTATATGAATTTTTCACAAAAAAAATTTTTAAAAGAAAACAAGCATTTAATTAAATTTTATTTTATAAATAATTTACAAAAATGGTTCAAAAAGCACAATTGTATGGAAAACCCCATCATTACTTTGAAAATTTATGGGTTTCTTTTTCTTACCATTTTCCAGATCAATAGCAAAGAGGCCTCTATCTGTAAGAAATGTATAGAATTCGTGCTTGATGTGGTAGACCATTTATCACGCCTCGAATATACCATTACGAGGAAGCAATGGGGACGTGTTCCGCTCCACAACACGAACGTCGCGCCAGTTGTCATCGCAGATAACTCACAGAACCAATCTCAAATGGAACGCTCCTTCTCGAGCGTCGCTTCGTTCGTCGCGCCACTTGTCATCGCAGATAACTCACAGAACCAATCTCAAATGGAACGCTCCTTCTCGAGCGTCGCTTCGTTCGTCGCGCCAGTTGTTATCGCAGGTAAATCTCAAAACCAATCTCAAATGGAACGCTCCTTCTCGAGCGTTGTCATCGCAGATAAATCTCAAAACCAATCTCAAATGGAACGCTCCTTCTCGAGCGTTGTCATCGCAGATAAATCTCAAAAACAATCTCAAATGGAACGCTCCTTCTCGAGCGTCGCTTCGTTCGTCGCGCCAGTTGTCATCGCAGATAACTCTCAAAACCAATCTCAAACGGACCACTCATTCTCGAGCGTTGTCATCGCAGATAAATCTCAAAACCAATCTCAAATGGAACGCTCCTTCTCGAGCGTTGTCATCGCAGATAACTCTCAAAACCAATCTCAAAAGGACAGCGACTTCGAGATGGATCTGCAAGGAATGATGGACTACGCCATGGACTACGCTTCGGAAGATGGGCCGGAGTCGATATTAACCAAGTCCTACGTAGAGGCAAATCATTTCCGCCACGCCGTAAGCCCCATCGAAGGTGAGCATAAATGTAACCTAAACCTGAAAAACGGGAAGCAATGCATTTACAGGTCCCAATCCAGGGACCTCCTTAAACGGCACAGGAAGAGGGTCCACGGAAACATGGACCCAATTCCCACACTTCCAAAAGACCCAAAATTCAACTGCAAAGAGTGCGCGTCGCAATACTCAACTAGGCAGTCATTGGTAACACACATAAACATTAAACACCGCAATTTAAAATTGGTGTGCCCACATTGTGGGAACAAATATAGCTACAGCTCCAATGTCAAACGACATTTAAAAAGCTGCAATAAATAATAAATAATAAATAATAAATAATAAATAATAAATAATAAATAATAAATAATAAATAATAAATAATAAATAATAAATAATAAATAATAAATAATAAATAATAAATAATAAATAATAAATAATAAATAATAAATAATAAATAATAAATAATAAATATAAATATCAAGTTTTTTTTTTGTATCGTTCGGCTTTCAGCGTGTCGAGGTCATTGCCGAGCTGCGCAAGCAGAACGGCAACAAGACGCAGGCGACAGCTTCGCTCATTGCAAAATCGTTGAAGCGGTCATCGCGCAACCATCACCCAAAAACGACAGCATTTTCATGATTTTTTTTTTTAAATTAAAAATTGAAGCAGAACATGAAGCGAACACAAAGAAAATACTATTTAGAGAAAAAATACCATTTAAGCTACAACAAATACAATAAATGATTGTGCCTGGATGATTTAGATATGCGGCTGATTACGTCACAAAGCCCGAAGGCGAGTTGAAGCACAAAACCCGAAGGCCAGTTGAAGCACAATTCCCGAAGGATAGTTGAAGCACAAAGCCCGAAGGCGAGTTGAAGCACAAAACCCGAAGGATAGTTGAAGCACAATGCCCAAACGCCAGTAAATGTATTCAAGCATGTCCGAGGACTCAAAAAATTGCCTTGTAATAAACAAGGGCTTTTCGTACCCCTAGGGTTACGACTCACTTTTCATATGAATCACAACAGATATCATGAAGTGATCCTATTACTACGTAAGTGGCAGAAGGCAACAACACCTTACTACCTAGTCGGATTGATGGAAGAAATAAACTTCCACCAAATCTTACTTTTCTTCTGCCAAACAGTGACTACTTATGTGGCGCCTACCATAATCTTATTGAGAATTGCATCACCCTCCAATATTCAAATCGACGCATTCAAGTCACTGAGCGAAAACTATTATTCAGTGTATTCCTTATGGGCACGCTTTTGGCCAATCAGCGTTCAGTATGCAAAAGTAAGGCAGGTGCGTGTTGGAAGCAGTGGTGGGACTTAAAAATATTTGTAATATTAATAATATAATTATTAATTCAACGGATATTAGGGGTGTTCTCGGGTTATATATATAAAAATATGAATTAAGGTTATTAGGGGTATTCACGGTATTTACTTATGAATATAAAATAGTATTATTGTAACTTTTGCAACGTTACAAAATATTTCAAAAATCACTAAAATTTTTAAAATATTTTTTTTTATTCAAATTTGCGGAATTCATTTTAATGAAAATTCAATTTTCACTTTCAGTTTCACTTTCATGAATTCAATTTCTTATCTTTTGAAGGCACTTTTAGTTTCACTTTTTAACCAAAATATTTAATATTCCGTTTGCAATTACCTCATCTTTTCCGTATTTAACTCCGCGAGGGGGCTTCGTTGGCGGCTGGATTTCCATTTTTCATTGTCGACTGTTTTTGAGATTTTTTTTTATTCGATATTTGGCTGTCAAATCTAGTGTGACCAGGTGGCGGAAACAAATTTCCCATAAGATTAAAGAAAAAAGGGAAATTTCCCATTGAGCCTATTTACACTATCATTTCCATGACGAAAAATCTGATAAAGAGTGAAAACGGGAAAAACAATTTTGCACCGAAAATCCATACAAAAAACACATTTTCATATAAAAAGTGCCAAATTTCCGCATTCCCAGGTCAGTGTAAATTCTGTAAATTCAGTGTAATGACTGTGTAAATAAGCTCATTCAAATATTTCAAAAATCACTAAAATTTTTAAAATATTTTTTTTTTATTTAGCAATTCAAATTTTCAAACTTTTTAAAGGCGGAAGTCATTTTAATGAAAATTCAGTTTTCACTTCGGCTGAGCATGTCAATATTTTCTTTTTCGATGCAGTCATAAAAGTGAAATTGTCATAATTTAGACTGTACCACAATGTTGGGGCTTTCAAAAACCACATATTTTTCTAGTATTTTGAGGACTTCTGATCACGATAACCTCATGTTTGGTCACAAATGTCCTTTCAAATCTTTATCCTGCAGTATAAAAATACCATAATTTCACATGATCCAGCTAAAAAAATAGAAATCATTTATGTCCCTCAACAATTCTTCTTCTTAAATCCTCTTGCTCAACAAGCATTTCCATCGATGTGGTCCTTCGCATTTGTTTAAATCTCGCCAAAAGATTTTCCCGTGTCTTCGATTTCCTTTTCGAGAGTGCAGTCGACGGCCGATCCACTTTCTTCTCCTAATCTGGTCTCCTATATCCATTTGCTTCCACCTGTCCCACAAGTCTGCGTTGGTGATTGTTCTTGGCCAACAGATTCTCAGCAATCTCCTTAAGCACTCATTAATGAAAACTTGTTTCAACCCTTTTGAGTATAGATGGAAAAAAAAATACTATATAGAACAAAGCTGGCCAAAGGTAGCGCTTAACTTTTTAGCGTATTTTTCTGGACTTTTATTTTAACCAAAAACCACTTTAGTCGCTTTCAGACGCGTGTGACCTTTTCAAAATTTTGCTAAGAAATAAATAGAAAATCAATATGAGCTAATTGCCAGTAAAATGAGATGCATTACTTTACTAATATCATAAACGAGTTACCTAATTAGAATATAGTATCCTGTGGCCAACAAAATAATATTTTTTCTGAGCTCCTCAGTCAGTGACCTATTGCCAACAAATCATGGAGGACATTTCTTACAATTCAATTGAGGAAATCAACTACAAAAGGACAAGAAAACTCATCATCAGACGTTGCAAATGCTTACTGTTCTTCTGTAACGTTTTCAATTTGCTTCATTTGCGCTACAACAAAAAGAAGGAAAAGCTGAGCTACAAATACGAGCCCAACTTCTACTACAAGTGTCTGCTGCATGTTATCAAATTCATGGCCCTATTCAATCAAGTTATATTCCATTATGTTCGCTTCCAAATTATACAAGGACTGCCAACGTATGATTACGAGAATCAAACTTTGAGTTTGGCTGTCATCGTTCATGTACTGAAATTGCTGTCCGTGGCCAAATCTTTCTTCATGCTGCACTCGAGGGCATTTTCCAAAGTCATAGCCACAATCACCAATGAACTAATAACCATTAATGCCATACTGGGTCTCACAGATCGCGATGTCTTTTGCGAACCTGGGTATGTGTGGCTGTTTCGACTGAAGTGGCTTTTGCTGTGGTTGCAAACGATGTTGGCCTTAAGTTATGTTTCCTACTATCCGTTGATGTTGTTGCACATGTTCATTTTCGAGCTGGTGTATTTTGGCTATCAGACATGTCAATTGGTATTACTCAGTCAATATATGAAGCTGAACTTTATGGCCCAGCGTACAATTGGCGAATTGGAATCAAATCAGTCGGTGCGATCCGTGTCGTTCCTTAGGAGTTCCGAAAGAACTGTAAAGATTATAGTGCGTTTATTGAAACGCCTGCGTAGTGTCTACACATTATTTACCAGAACTATGAACTGGTTTGGTTGGATGTTGATTTCCGGTGTGGTCAGCTGTTCTTTCAATACCTACCTCATGTTGTATTGCATTTTGTATGGTGATGACTATGTGCTTGTAAAACTTCTATGGACATTGGAGACGTTCATTTGTGTATTGGCCTTAATTCTGCTAAACGTTTATTTGATGGCTGCCCTGAATGATTCTCTGAAGAGGGAAGAATTTCTACTACAAAACTTGATTGAGATTATTTTCGTCAAGCAATGTGTACAATTTGCGGATATAGGTTGGCAGCGGAAAACTGATCGCATTTCTAAAGAGGTAAGGATGATGAGGGGAAAAAAGTTGAATAATTTTCACTCGATTTATTTCAGATTGATTTATTTCTGTTGGGTCAAGCCCTTGATCCCCTTGACATTTCCCTAAGCTCGGCAGTGACATTTAACCGAGAATTTGTCTTGGAATTCACCATTGCGGCTTTTGTGAATGCTCTATCGTTTGTGCAGTATCATCGATCGTTTACGGAGGATAGAATGTGTGTGAATATTTAATTGGAAATTTCTTATTGTTGTAAAATTTAAAAATTAATTAAAAACAGTGTAAACACATTTTTAAAGTCAAAGATTAATCGAATATGTTTGCGTTATTGCTAAGCTGCTGTGGAAATATGTAATTACAGGAACTACATTTTTTTACTTTTCGACAAGCTGCTTGGTCCTTTTGGTTGGTGCTTGAGTTGTAAAGTAAACATGCAGTTCATAACAGAACAAAAAAAAAAACAAAATGTGCGAAAAATGCGACAAATCAATTTATACTAATTAAAGGCCATTGACCACAAAACCGAAAATTCACAAATTTCTTTAAAAAATATTTAAAATTACAAAATTTGAGATTTTTTTGTTATAAAAAATATTTGGACTTAGCAGTATTGATTGAAAAATATTTTTACTCTGACATGGTTTTTTTTTTTAAGAACAAAAAAAATAAAAATTGCAAAACGGTTGTACGAAATTGTGGGACAGCGCCATGATAACACTAATAAAGCTACTATAATGGTTTGTGGCTTTTGCAGTCAGCTTTTCGTTAAAAAAATTATCACTTAACACGCGATGAAAAAATTTTTAATTTTAATTAGATTTTAATTTTAAATTAAATTTTAATTTATATTTTTTATACTCTAAATATTTAAAACAACTTTATTGATATTTTTTTGTTATATTTTATTTACGAAACAATGGAAGAAATGGTATAAATTTTTGTTTACTTACCGAGATTTGAACCCTGGCCATTCGGATTCATAAACGCGCCCCTTAGCACGCTTGCCTACCTGAAACTGTTTCAGTTCAGAAATATAACTGAAAACAGTTTTACTTTTTAGGACCGTGGGTTCCAATCTCAGTCGGAACAATTTTTTTTGTTTCCTTTTTTACACATTATTTTTTCTTCTTTTTTTTTGGGGGGGGGGGGGGGGATCGCTGGTCACGAAATTGAGGTCCGTTTTGCTGCGCTAACTCTAGATTTATTGGAATCGACGTCCAGTATACAAAATACAGAAAAAAAAGGAATAGAAAAAATAATTGGTCCGACTGAGATTCGAACCCATGCTCCAGTAACACATATCATCTTCAAAAAGTAAAACTAATTCAGTAGTATTTTAAAACTGTGCGGTGTTGAATTTTGCGTAACTATACCCGTTTCAAATCATATCCATGCAGGGTGCGGATTCTTATGCATTCAAGAATCGAAAATATGTAAATAAAATATGCATTAAAAATTGAAAAATATGCATAAAAAAAACCTCACCAAAACAAAAAAAAAAACAAAAATATAAAAAAAATTATCTTTTTTGCAATATAAAGGCAAACAAATGTATTCAACAAAAATCTGAATTTTTGACTACAGTAAAGATATTTGGTTAGTTTTGTTCTGGCATTACGCTGCATTTGCATAAGAACTTAACACACTTTTTGGTGCCAGAGATCTGATTACTGATTCATACGCTGATTTCAGATATGTTTACAGTTTTCCGCCATCAGCTCTAGTATCATCCAATTTTACGGAGATTTTAAATATTTTTTATTGATGTCAGTCGTCAATATTTTGTTTTGGTTTTCTTTAACGGTTAATTGAAACGCATTTGTTTTTAGTTTTTGTAAACTGCATCTATTTAATATTTTATACGTATTTTAAATTATGTAATTTAAATTGTTTCATTCATATTCTTGTATGTATGAGTGTGTGTGTATTTCTTTGGATCGTAACAATTATGAAACTTTGCTCTTAATCAGTTATTTAGTGGTTTGTGTGTGACTTTTTTGCGCTAAGAGTTCAATTTGCTTAAAATGTGTTTATTTTTTGATGGTGTATATTGAATAATACATAAATTTAATTTAATAAGTGATTATGTTTTTTTTTCAATGCTTTCATTTGCTACTTTTTTAATTTAATTTGGCGTTGATTAATAAATTTGCATATAAGAGGTTTTTTTTCGATAGACTTGTGTGTATATAGTACTTATATATTTTGGTTTTTTCTTTAAATTTCTTTATGAAAAGCCTTTAAGTGAGTGTGACAAATTTTTTCATATTAAATTTATGTTAACATTTTGGTAGCCACCGTTTATGGGGAAAATTTCATTTGATTTTCTTAATTTTTTCTACATTTTATTTTATTAAATTTTTAACAATTGCTTTACAATTAGAATTTTCGGTGTTCAAAAGCTTTGCAAGTGCTTGTTTATGTTATAGAGAAAGCGGGTTTGGGCTTTTTTTTAGTTATTTAAGGGATGTTTTATAAATTGTTTTTATTTTCATTTTATTACTGATACCTTTTGTAGAAGCTAGTTGTGGTTCTTTGGTTTTGAATACAAAATCAAAAATACAAATAAAAACATAAAGATTTCTGTAAAAGTTCCTCAAAAAGTTGAATTCCAAAAAAAAATCTTAGTATAAAAGTTTTTACTGATTGCGGATTGTTTGAATGTTTTAGCGATTTTTCATTTAAAGGTACTTTTACTTTTCACTAATCGGAGGTAATTCTTTTAAATAGCAATAGCTTTTCTTTTAAAATATGTAAAGTTCTTTTGTTTTAGCAAAGGTCTACTTTTTGATAATGAGTTTAAAATGTTTATGGAAGATATGAATTTTTACTTGGGTGTGTTCTATTCAGGGTGGGCTTGGAAACTTACAAGTGAGAACATAATCAATTTTGGTTTTCAATAGAGATTTGGCCAAAAAAGAATACAAAATATTTTCTCCTTCGATTCACGATTTGAATACATTTTTTATCCACTAAAATTTAATAAATTGAAAAAGTTTCTCTTTAAATAGTACAAACATTTTTCCTTTCTCTGCCACTGAAACGCTACTTTAGTACATTTGAGTAGATAATTCCAAAAGGTTAAATTCTTCATACATAAATATTGCACTTTTCTTATTACATATTTTTGTCACTACTTTGCAAAATGATTATATTTCCTACTAAGCCGCACACAAACACATGGCACATGGCCAAAACAAAATGGACCCACTTTCAGTTTTAAACAACCGGCCAATGACAGTTAAAACTGCCGTTGGTTGGTCTGCTCTTTTGCCCCACAATGTGTATAATGTCTACGCTGACTGATAATTTCCATTCAGGTTTTAATAAAAACTCTCTTGGGGTTAACATTTTTCTTTGGTTCAAAGCTTCCTACTTTTTCTCTCTTCCTTCTTTAATCTAATTGTATTTTAATATTTGTTTTGTGTGTGTTTTTTTTATTAATAATAATAATAATAATAATAATAATTTAAATATAAATAAATATTTATTAAAAGCAAACACATGCTTGAATATTTTTTCTTGCCATTTTGAAACTCTCATTCATAACCTCAACAAAAAAAAAACTCTTCATAATTTCCCACATTTTTTTTGGCTTACTACAAATTACTTCTTGGGCAAATCAGTATTGATTATGCTCAAACGACGAATGTTAGGCTTATCGTAGTCCTCCATGGAAATCCCTCTTGAGAGTTTGCGCGTGCCATTTGTGCCGTCATAAGAGCCACCCGAGCTCGTGGAGTAAGCACGTCCGCGATCGACGCCCGGCATTACCACTGAGGTGAGCTGGCCCTGGCCCTTGCAGAAAAGCAGAATCGATTGGGCCACCTTGGAGGGCTGCAAGAAACAAAAGAAATTAAACCAATTAAACACAAATAAAAATAAAACCAAAACTAAAATAAAATGATTCATCAAAACAAATATCCCTACCGCATCGGCCAAGACATCGCCCGCACGTTCTATCTTCAGAATGGTCACCTTCTCCTTGCCAATATCTTTGTGCAATTTCTCCACCATTGAGGCATACGGACTCAGCATGCCCGTAATCAAAATCACATCCACTTTGGAGCCCTTCAGTGTCAAATCTTTGCGACTGAAATTCAATAGCATCAAATGTAATTAAGGTGGCCATCTTTAATCCATCGATTACTTACCTCATAAATGCCTTTACATAGAGTCCCACATTCTTGCTGTTCAGCGAGCTGCGCAAACGCTTCTGATATTCGTTGACGATTTTCTCCTTGTCCGGATTGTCGCCCACCAATTGCTATATAAACGTTGTGTTGTGTGGATGCATGGTGTAGTGGTGTTTTTGGTATGATTTTTTTTGGTATGAAAATGATATTCACATTAGAAAAAATATATTTTAAGAAAATCGTTATGTCTTATAGCGGTAGTGAGGTAATTAAGAAATAGCCAAAATACAATTAGTAGACTGTAAAAGCAGAAAATGTGTTTAAAGCTTTAGCTGAATTGTGGTAAGTACCTACTGATAAGTGCAACTAAATAAATAATGTATACTGTGAAATATAGCTTGTGATGTGCTTTTTACTTCTAGCAACTATGGATAATGTTGAAAATTTTAACGATAAATACTGGCATGCCTGAATATAAAATTTTCAATTAATTTGTACTTCCTTCTGGCATTCAAAAATATTTATGCCAAACTTTTTCTATTAAACCACTAAGAATGAACGAATGGTTGATTTCAGTACGAATTCGGAATTAGAGATAGTTGCTCTGAAAAGACAGACAGACCGACATGGACTAATATATGAAGCATTAAGTCCCACAGTGGTTTTGATTGGGTTTTTTCTTATATTTTTCCTATTTCTTGTATTTTTTCTATTTTTGTGTATTGGTTCGGGGGAGGTCAATCGCCTAAAATGGAGGTTTTTTCCGTATTTTTCTTATTTTAAATGCATTATTAATTATTTCATTTTTTCCCCCTACCCGAATTGAAAATGTGACAGCTTGGTCTTCTCCCGTAAAAAAACCCACGGAGACTTGTTCAATTTTGAAAAAATAAAAAAAGAGACCCACTTTAATGATAAGGAAATCTCAAGCATAGGCCAGAATACGTTCTGCTATAATGCCGGCATTTGGTACATACGTTAGAAGAAATGGGTGAACAAAGAGGAAGGAAAGTACAAAAAAATGAAAAAAGGAACAATGTTTTTCTAAAAATGTCATAACTCCGCCCTGGTAGACTGATTTTTCTGACATTTAGTGATTCGGATAGGTGGACTCGACAATAAAATATAACAATTGGCGGATCCCATATGGCGGCCGTAATTCCTAAAACTAATTTTTTATTAGCTAAAGACCCTTTTCCTTAACCCAATCTCCAGTGGAGGCCGTGTTGCAGTCGGTTAAGTGGAATTAATTTGTGTGACATGTTTTTCTGTAAAGACCTTTCCATTATCCATTCCCTTTCCTCATTCCCGCCTTTTTGAGGTAACCGATTTCGAAAAGTTCACGGGAAGGTTGGCCGGGGTCTTCACGGGGGGTCCAAAGGAAGTTTCATGGGAGGCTACTTTCACAACTGTAAGTACACGTCAGAGCAACGCCGGGTTTTTAAGCTAGTTATAAATAGAATCTGTTTTATTCAACGAACTGATCATAAAGCAGAAAGCAGAAAGAAAGTGAATTTGACAGCAGATATCCTTTCTAATATAATATGTGCTCAGCCTTAATGACCTAACTCAATGTTTATTTTAATGTTAAAATCTAATCAGTAGCAAAACGCATGCCTTGTGATGTCGAGCAAATTGTTCGGAAAAATGCTATATTATGTAAAATAAGAAATTCCCAATTATAAGCTTATGTTAATGAAAATAATGTTAGGCCTTTCCAAATTAAGTTCAGTGGCCATTTTATAGCTCTCAAAGACATACAAAATTTGAACATAAAGAGAATCAAAGTTTAGTTTAAAAGCTTGTTCTAAAACGGACACACTAAGTACTAAAGGCAATTAATGTTTTAAGTTCCAAATTTAAATATGAAATTATTCAAAAAAGTATTTTAATTTCGTTGGAAAATGTCTTCTAAAGCAATTTAATGAAAGAGGAAAGAGGAACAAATAAAAGGTACTGAATTATAGCTTTAATGTACCTCGATAACCTTTTGAATTGTTTTTTTTTTTCGTTAATAAAGTTGAGATTTCAAGTTTTAGATTTAAAAATGGTGTGTATTTTGTTTATATTTTAATTTTTTTTCAATTCAATTGTTGTCCGCGTGTAGAAAATATTTATTAATATTTTGCATATAAAGAAAATTAAAAAAGAAAAAAAGACCACACACAAATAAATTATCATTAATAAATTATTTAATTGCATTACGATACGATTTTAATAAACATTTAACATTTATATATTGGCCAGATTAAAATAAAAACTAAAGAATTTTGATTTAAAAAAAATAAATTTTCTTATTTTACTTACATGTCCAAATTTGTGATACATTAAGAAGCTTTCGGCGGACTGGGCCACTTCATCGTTTTTCCATTGAATAAACTAAAAAAAAAAGAATTAAAAATTAAATGCAAAATTTTATATTTAAAACCAAAAAAAAACAGAATTCTACCTTATTTTTGAATGATTGCAAAACTGTGGCAGCACTGCCCGTAGCATTTATCAAAATCAAGCCCAGCACCCGAGTGGGATGAGCCAAACCGAAGCGAGCCAAGACATTGGCACCCGCTCCCTCGCCCAGCCCAATCACATATTTCACATGCAAAAAGTCCAATACCGTGACGAGATCCTCGCCCAGCATTTGCAGCGATGGGAACATGAAGCTGTGAGTTCACGAAAGAAATTTATTTAATTTTTACATATATTCCTTTCTTTTTCATATTTTGTTCTTCTTACTTCTCCGGTAGAGCCTCAGCATTATCGGCATGGCCTGGTACATCGATGTGTATGAAACATGAGCGTTCTTTTATTTCGGTCATACATGGACTGTTCACGAACTCCTGGAAGGAATTGTCTGAGGGGAGATAAAAGTTTTTAGAATTAGAATTAAAATTGAAAATAAAAAATTCAACCTAAAAACTTAAAATTCCTGAATTAATCGATTCTTCCGATTTTATAATTAATCGTCAAATCGAACTATACTATTGATGCATTGCAAAATAAAATTGTTGCCACACTACTTTATAGTTTTAATGGTAAAATTAGTTAACAAATTAAAGAAAATGTTACAAGTAGTACATTAAACAGACCAAACAATATATTGCACCAAAAACAATAACAAATTTGACATTAAATGCTTGAGTTATCGATATACTGGATTTCATGATAATTAAAATTGTCGAATTGATCAATAGTTTGATGTTCATGATTTAACGAATTTTATGATGAGTTCTTGGAATTATCGACTTTGGAAATTTTTCGATAACTCATGATGAAGTATATCCCAATACACCTAACGGCTGGATATCGACTTGAGATCGAGTTAATATCAAATAGCTTTCTCAAATCTCTAACTTTAGTTATCAACTCCTTCTGTCCTTTCGTCTGTCCGTCCTCTTTTCTTGTAAACACAATTGCAGGAGCTAGAAGGAAGCTAGGGATCCCAAATTTTGGATTTATCCTTTTTAAGCCCTGGAAAGAGTTGGTATTGAAAATGGGCCCGTATAAGTGAAAATCGTGTTTTCACTTGTATTCCGCTTAAATAGTTCCAAACTTGGTATTTGAGGTTTTTGGGGTCGCTGATTTCGAATTTGATGTCGAAATTGAAAAATTCAAGATTGCGGATCCAAATTGGCCCAGTGGTGTAGGGTATATATAAGTCGGCTTGCCCGACTGAAACTTACTACTTGTTTTTTCTCACTTTAAAGTTTTTTTTACAATTTGTTTCGCTTTTTTCGAACAATTTTATGTTTATGCGGTTGCTATTTTTTGCTAGCGAATTTAACTTGTTGACGATAAAAAATATTGCATGATTTTTGCAAATTGAAGTTGCTACAAAACTATAAATATTTTCTCCATGTACCTTAACTTATACTCAAGCTGATAGGAAACATTGGACAAATGTTTGATCCCCAAAAGTATGCCTGAAATTTTATTTGCCAAAAATCCACACCCTGATTAATATTTTAATATTTACTTTGGAAGCAAAAATGAACAAAAAAACATTTTGAAAATTTTAAAAAGTATCAAACTTATGTAATCAACATTCTGGCTTAACTAAAAAATTCACCAAAACACACCAACCCCCATTTGTCTTGATTTAAACCCACTCATTTGCTCTCAATTCGTATTTTTATTTTAGAATCATTTCAAACTTACGATTGCAACCCAGATCGTGAACGGTTATGAAGACAGCACGCTTTTCCTGCTGTGCCAAATCGCCCTATTTAAAGAAAAACATTCACATAAGTACATAAGTAAAAAATCATAAAATAGGTATAAATTTTCATGAAATTCCCAGTATACCTGCACTGTGACGGTTAGCTCACCGCTCTTGTCCGTATTGACAATGTATTTCTGGAAAAAAAAGAGTATTAAGTATTAAATTTAAGTACGCCAGGGCACTGTGCCATTTGATAGTACACAATACATAGTTGAAATTTAAGGATTTAAAGCAGCATGAAATGACCAAAAGCGTTTAAATGTTATTGTGGACTTGATTTGAAATGTTTCTGAATTCTAGTAATTGAACGCCTTACAACGCAGTCACTCCACAAATTGAATCTACCACATTTAGACGCCATTTATTCGCTTCAATAGTATTATGTTGGTGGGCCCTTTGTCTTAAAGTAAAATGTGTGCTCGTACATCGAATTCGCCGGAGACCCATACGAACCATCCGGCCGACCTGCCGGCCGACCACACGTCAAATATAAAGTCGTTACTGAGTTGACAGAAACTATAAAAGTGCCAGTTATCTATGTGACTTTCATCTTTCATTTCATGCCATTCTAGTTGATGTTGTTGTGCCACTTGACGCTGCCGCCCCCACACAAACAAAAAAAACGTCAACGACATTTGATGCCAATATTTGATAGACGTCGAACATGGCTTTTATTGTTGTTGTTGTTGTTTTTGTTATTGTCGTTGCAAAAGTTTAATCCTTTTAATGCCTCCGCTTGTTACTCACTTAGGTAAATAAATAAAAGATGATGACGCTCTGCAGTGTAGGCTCAGTTTGTGTGCCCGAGGTGGGCAATTCGTGAATGGTAAAATGTACTCGGATGGCTTTTGTCCTGTTAAAGGAACTACAAGACCGAATTATATTGAAAAGAGTCGTACTTTGATATACTTAGGATCGAGAAAATTTTGACTAACCAATATGTAAGGGAAAAAAAGAATGCCAAAAAAAATGTATATTTGCCAGTGTTCACGTAGCAAACACACAGCGCTACATGAATTTAATATTTATACAGGAAGTAATTTATTACAGTGCAGCCCATCACTGAACCTTGTAGAATACACTAAAGACTGCCTGTTCACGTCATTACGAAAATGTAAGCGGCTTATTAAGTAGATACTGCGTAATGAGCAAAAGTAAACGAACGCCAAGCCCAGTCAGCGTAAAGTTTAAGTAAATTTGTAACAGTTCCTTCTGACAACATAAAATTGCAAGTAAATATTTGAATTTATTTGAGATCGTAAAGTATTTTACATACTCGTAAAATGCGAACGTCAATAAATTTATTTCAAGTGTGTGCGTCAAGATGTAAGCGTCTCAATGCAGCAGCATCGTAAACATCTCCAACTAAACCGCAATACGTTATTAATTGAAAATAATGGCTTGTGCCAATTGGTAGAAAACGAAGTTTGTTGCGTCCTTCTCTTTTTTTCGCTTTATTTATATTTTTCTTCTTATTTATTACTTACAAGTGCCACATCAATCGATTCGTTCATTGTTTATGGTTCAATTCAGTGAGTCTGGGGACTTGTATATTCTAATGAATTTATTACGAGGAAGATTTACATGAAAGCACTAAGCAGCAGCAAACAACGACGAGTGCCCGCCTGCCCCTATAACTGCGTTTGTGAATGCAGTTTACGATCACAAGCACGTTTGGCAATCAATTGCAGTTCAATTGAGCGCAAAATGAAACTAAACGACAAAATAAACTAAAATCAAAACAACTTGAGTGTACAAAAGTAAAAAAAAATCCACTGAAAATTGAAATAAAATAAAAATCAAATCGCATAGAATGGAATTAACGTGCCGTACATGCAACAAGTACTTGATAACACAAACAGCTAAAAAAAAAGTGTAAGAAAAACACGAAATGCTGAAAAGTTTGTTTTGAAAATGGGTTTTCTTCTTATGTTTACAGCACGAAGTCAATTAAAATCAAAGTGTTGTCGATGATTTACGCTGTTTTTGCTGTATTTCTGTTTATTGTACTTTCCTGTAACACCGCAGACTGTGTATTTTACGGCCCACTTAATTGGTTTGTAATAATTTATGAGTAGCAAGGAGTATAGGACCAGCTGTACTTTTACTCTACGCAATAAGCATATACGCCCGCTTGCCTTTAATTGAGGAACAATTCCTTTTCACTGGAAATTAGCGCTTCATTGAATTCCCCATTCAAACAAGTTATTAGATTAGAGCGAGTATTGCATATGGAAAAAGGAAGTAGGATGTAAGGTCGATACGCAGGAAACAACATTCTGTATGGCTTTGACTCTGATTTAATTGAATTTTTACTTTCTAGTACACGCACAGTGGGTATCATTGCTTGAAAACAAAAATTTTAGAAACTTTAAATAAATATTTTTATGTAAACTTCAAATATTTTCACTTTTTAATACAATTGAATGGATGAAGGCGGTATGTAACATAAAAATTATATTTGGTAGAGGTTATGGATTATGACTCTAGTAACCTTACATTTGACAAAAAGGCCATAAAGGCCTTCATCCTCTTCAATTATACAATTTCCAAAAATTAAACATTCAAAAAAATGTTGCTCTTGTCAAGAAATTCTTTTTTTTAGCCAACAATACTTTTGTTGATTTTGATTGAGTAAGTATAAATATCCGGATTTTTAATTTTCGAAAAGGGGCGTGGCAGTTTAGAAATATGGGCGTTACACATAGTAAAGCTCTCCTGAATTCAGGAAGCTGCAATTGCACATAAATTCTGTGATACCATGGCTAGAGATTCTTGACCCAGATTTAGGATTTTTCCAAAATGGGGCATGGCAATTCGAAATGTGGGCATGTGGACTGTGGAAAGTAAGCTCTACAGAAGCAACCAGTGAACTTTGAGAGCTGAAATACAGATTGCTTCCCCCCTCTTGTGGCGAATTCCCCATTTTGCGGGGAGTCATGTGGCGTGGCGGTAAATTTTCCGTATTTTTTTTCCAAATAGAAGAAAATAAGTTGTCGGGATCAACGGCTGAAAATAAACTTTGGCAGTTGGTACGGCGATTCTCCAAATATTTCGGCTCCGGAAATTACGACTCGCAAGATAAATAATTTTGAAAAAAACCTCTGTAAATTATGTATTTTCCGTGCAAGATTTTAATACTATGTTCTTTCATACTGGTCAAATAAACTTTATGAAATTAGTGATATTAAGCCATGTTTGTGTATCTCAGTTTTTGGAGATATCGACTAGAAACTTTATTTTTTTCCAAGTTTAGCCAAATCGGACAAACAAAATAACAAAACAAAGCAGCAGCCACACTTTTCGAAGACTACTGCCTCTAAAATGTCTACTGCCACGCCTTAAAATATTTAAAGCTCTATAACTCGGGTCCTATTCAAGGGATTTCGCTGAAATTTTGGATTTGGTGCTGGGTGTGGAATGTGCAGAGAGTTGACTACGCCAATTCATGGTACACCGACGTCTGACACCCCCGTATGTTGAAAAGAGTATAGCTCAGGCCCTTTTCAAAGAATTTTGTTGAAATTTTGTTTTTGCTGCTGGGAGGTAAATGGGCAGATGGATTACTGATTCCAGTTGCTTAAATAATACATAGTATAACATTTATACATTGACGTGAAAATACAAAATTATTGCGAGCTAAGCTGCGGGTATAAGCTAGCGAAATTTTTGTAATTTTCTAAATTGTTCTACTGTATGAAATATTACCAACGTCTTTTCGCCAAATGTTGTATTCATTTAACGAACGCACATTATCCTGCAGATAACTTACACAAATTCAAAGAAGCACACGCATACACACACTGCCACCTACTGCCTACAACAAGAACAACAACAACAACACTAAAGCGCAATATTTGATTTCTCTTCGCCATTTTGGGAATTTCATAAATGGCGCATTTGTTTGCGAATATACGTATATCCGGGCAACGAGTGAGTGTTTGTGTTTGCGTTTGTATATGTGGGAGTGAATTTATGCTTGATTTTGTTTAACACACACATAAATAGCAACGACCAACGCCATCCCACTCGACAGACTAGAAACAAAACAGATAAACTCATACATTCAAATGAATGGATGGCCTGAATGCATTTCAGTGTAACTGTGTCCCGATGTTTGTATAAGTGAAAGTATGCATGTGTGTGTATCACATTCGAGGTATTTGGAATAATGTCCTCTGCGTGAACTTTACACTTGTGGGTGGTTTAGCACTGGGATGACATGGAAGGGTACATTTATGCTGGGTTCGTGATAGGAGGATCGTGAAATATGTTAACTCATTGACCTCAATGGGGGACTTTTCTCTACTGAGCCATCGTTGTTGTTGTTGTGGTGTGCACTGTGTTGCTCATAGAATTCATGTACCTATTAGTGAACCCCAAAAAGCAGAAAAATATAAAAAAAAAATGAAAATGTTTTTCCTTGAATTTACTTCTACATGATTTAACATTTTAACATAAAAATCACGAACCACAGTGCAAGCTTATTAAAACTGTTGTATATGTGTGTGTGTGTGTAGCCACTTATGTATGGCTGTGCGTGTGCAACTCCCTTTGATAACACCGAAAATAGTTGTTTGTCAATTTAACATAAATTCCTTTCACGTTCATTTCAATCCGCATTCAAAGTGTCACCCAAAAGGATTCAATTCGAATTCAAATGTTATCGAAAGTATGTGTTCGCTGACTTCTTCTTCTTCATTTTACTTTTACTTTTTTTCTAGGTCAATAAATTTTCCATTTTATAGTTCCCAAGTGAGAGAATGCTGGTATTTTTGGGGTTTTTTGCTGGGGAATTTTTTCTTCTTGGGGAGCTTATTACTAGTTTGTTCCTTTTCTCGTATTTTGTTTAGGGAGCAAATCGACGAAATCATGTGTAGGGGTTGTTGAGGAAGTAAATTAAATATACATGATTGAATTAAATTAAATTACACACAACACACTCACTTCACAAATGACTTGTACTTGAACATTTTCCAACATTTATGTAGTGTTTTATGTTTATGAAGAGAGGTTTTCTGTTGAGTATATGGTGATTCTAGATCCCTTTTTGTCTGCCTTAATTCTTTTAATCACACAATCATTGACTCTACTCAATTCTTATCATACTTTATCTATACTACATATTTATTAATATAAAATAACCATTTTGTCCACACATCACGTAATCTCAGACCGAAGTTGTAATAAAAATGTAAATAGAATGTGGCCTTCCTTAAACTCTATAAGTTTGATATTGACCAAATATTAGGAATCACGAATTTTATTTCCTTTTTAAGGATTTAAAGAAAAAATTTACGAAGGAATGAACTTGTTTGTTTCTGAACGCTTGGGAAATGTTTTCATTTAAAAGACAACCATGGCATAGACTGAACTTGACAACAACAGCGGAACTGCTATTCCTGAAAGGAAATCTCTTAACATACTACATTTTTCTGTATTTGTTCCAATCTACAAACAAAGTGCCAACGAGCCTTAGGCTACCAGTTCCTTGCAAGCACAGCATAACTGGCAGTGCATACAGTATCAGACCTTCTTAAATTCGTTTGAAGTGGAAATATTCTTCAGTTTTGCCATACAACCTTAAAACCGAACCTTACCTAAACGATAATGAATGGACATAGAAATTCTATTCATACATTTTTTAGTTATACCTCACTTAAGAGTGTTAAGTGAGGTATAACTAAAAAACTGCTTAACTGTAGTTCCTTGTTGTACGTGTCGTATGAGTAATATTTTTCGCATATATAAATAATATTACTCATACGACCTGTAAAACAAAATAATTAAAAATTTAGATTTGTTTGCATAGTGTTCTTACTATAAATATTGAATCCTTCAAAAAATCCAAAAAATTAAAAAAAAATTTATTTTTTGTGCACTTTTTCCCGTACTTGAAGGAGTTGGGAGGTCCATAAAAAAACCGCTTCTTACATGGATATGTTCGTTGAAGAGTTCTCTACCATTTCCACTAAATTCTTGATTTTTTAAGCTTTACTTCATATTTAGAAAAATCATTTTAAAAAATTTGTTTTTTCCCATACGGTTTATATGACAAAATCCGAGTCTCGGGGGGCACGTGTTAATGTTGACCTAGGATGCACAAATTTGTTTGTGAATTTTTTCTCACAAAATGAAGCTATTTGAGGGGGATTGTGGATTTCCAGCGAACAAAAAATTTTCTCCATTCGATTTTGGACCACGCTAATAAATATGTTCTTATGAAAAAACTATATAAATACATTATAATCACATACAGAATTAAACGGACTTAGATCTAAACTAATGAATCGATGTTAATAATTCTT
This sequence comes from Heteromyza rotundicornis, assembly GCA_951394025.1. Lineage (NCBI taxonomy): Eukaryota > Metazoa > Arthropoda > Insecta > Diptera > Heleomyzidae > Heteromyza > Heteromyza rotundicornis. Next base: position 15,725,961 of record OX596012.1, on the reverse strand, counting down.
TTACTTGACCCAAGTGAGTGAATACTGGATAAGTACCCAATGTTAATTTTTTCTAACTTAGTATTTCGTAACATTCGTTAGAAACCGAAAGCAAATCTTTAGTACAACTTTAAAATATTGGTCGATACCATAATATGGGGTCAAAGCAATTATGGCTGTTTCATTAATAATACAAGAAGTTGGGAAAATTACAGACAAGGCGATGAAAATTAACTTTCGTTGTGCTACTTAATTAATTGCTCGAAGAATATTCGCTTACACGCTGGATTCGATATGGCTTTAATATTATAATCTGAAGTCCCAGTACAGTCGAGGCAATTTTAACTGTGCATTTCTAGCCGTTTTCAGTTAAGAGTTGCTTTCTGATCATAAGTTGAAACCGTAATTCAAAAAAATTTAGAGTACCTACAAGCAACTCTACCGAAAACTTATAAATTTTACTCTTATGGACTGAAGGAAACAATTTTAGAATTTTTAACTTCTTCGACATCAAAGTCGTCACTTTATATTATTTAAACTGCATTTTTGCTTCAAAATGTAACTTTTTAAAGAGATTTGACATATTAATTTCGCCAATACAAACGCTTGCAATATAATTTCTCAGAATATTTTTAAAGCGTGCAGGGGGTTACTGTGTATTACGATGCGAAAGACATTCTGATTGGAAAGTCAAATCCAAGGAATGTACAAAAGCGTACAGCTACGACTTTCGCATCGCAATACAGAGATTATGCAGTATTGTTATATGTAATATGAATTCATGTTACATATATTTTTGTTCAAGCAAAATGGCATACTATAAGCTATGAACGTAATTGCAGAAATAGAAGAAATTGTGACAAATTGTGACTGGTTGGGTTAACGATAGTAAATATAATGAAATAAATTTGGATTTGACCTATTCCTAAGCTGCGCCAATAGACCGTAAGGAAATTTCCATTGCTTATGTAAGGAAATTTCATTGAACGCTCGAACTGAAGGAAATTAGTCTAAATGTGGTTTGTGGATTGAAATAGCCTAGCCAAAATTTGATATATTTTTTCACAGGTATTTGCAGTACCTTTCTAATGAAATTAAATTTTGGTTTGAAAAACTATGTTTCTCAACTTTCATTATGCTCTGTTGTGAAATTCCCAAAAAATATGTCATAAGTCAGAGAAAAAGTAGTTCTTAGCCACTACATCTGACATCTAACTCATTCCTTTTAAGCATGTACTATATGCCTATAAACCTGCCTAATGATACTACATATTTTAATTAAATCAAAATAAAGTTGAAAATTTATTTTGTCTCAAGTCCATTATCCCAGTTAGCAAATTTGATTAAACGGTTATCAATTTGTTGCACATTTGTTCCACACTTAAGGCAGTTTTAAGCAATAAAAGAATACACAGAATACAAACCAACTCGCCTTTCACAAAGATAAACTCAATTTTCCCCCCAACAAATATCCAAACACAATTTTCATCCTTCTGGAAATAATCTCAATTGTTTTTCTTTAATCAAATTTCTCTCCGCCCACCTCCAATCCGAAAAGTTAAACTCAACAAATTATAACTGCGGGATATTTTCAATAACATTATCCCCAACCGAAGAGCATACAAATACACTAACCAACAAAAAAAAAAAAAAACTTATGGCTGCCAACGGAAAAGTTTAACCCACAAAGTAAGCAAGATAACCAACAAAATGAAATCAAATTTTAAAAGGAAGCAGTGGTCGAGACGAATTTCCGTTTTGTATATAAAGGCACCAAAGGAAAGAGCATTGAGGGCAATTATTATGCAGGCCAGGACCAAGTTAAAAACGCCAATTTGTATACAACAAGCAAATTTAATGGAAATTTATTGTCCTGTCAGTCACGAAATGTTTTGGCAAGTTTTTGAATTTCTTTCCAAAGTTATGCACTTTTGAAGCAACTAATTTGCAACTTGAATCTGACTTAGATTTCCAATTAGCAGCTCTTTTTCACACCTAATAATCAACTGCAAGAGTGCACACACTTGATTGGCAGCGAAATACTTTTGCATTGCAGCATCGCATTTCCAAGCAGATGTGATTGCAGTCACCTGCACACCACATAAGTATGTCATTAAGGTGTGAAATTCGAATGCAATGATGCGGCAGATTTACCCACAAAAATGCAAGGAAATCAGCGCGCCTGTTTGCAGCACAAATGGTATCATTACTGTGCACAGTAATGCACTTCACCAAAGGTACTAAGTACAGAGGAGAGGAAAACTTAAGAAATGAAATAGAAAATTGCGCCTTAACTTACGCTTAGCTTGTCGCTGTGAGCCGAATGATTTGGTGTTGCGGGTTTTTCCATTTTAAAAAACTTTTTCGTTTTATCTTTTTCAAAAAATCACACTCGGGATTTAATAAAAATTCAACTTTAAACTTTTTTTTCTCAAATTCCAATTAATTTTTCAATATTCAACTTTGATCCGTATTTCTTTCGAATGTTATTGCGTTTCAATTAAATCAGCTACCACACAGACACACACACTACTGCGTATATACTCCTTTCGAGACAAACTTTAACTCTACTCGCGTTGGCTCTTTGGTTGATGCTCACTGAAGATGCTCTGCGTCGAAATATTTTTCTCGTTGTGGCTGTGCTGGAATTTTATTTAATTTATGTTTTTCCTTGTATTTATCCGTTGGACTATTCGTATATGCTGCCAATTGTATCGGAATCTCATTTGCAACTGAAGCTTCTTATCAACGTTAGGATGCGTCGTAGTCCACCTTCCCTTAGCGAACGTATACGAATTGTGGCTCAAAACAAAATCAAACCACTGAATGAAATACAAAAAAATATATATAAACTTTGCTCCCTCCTTTTGGTTTTCATTTTGTGTTTGGCTGGTGGCTTGAAGCTTGCAAGTTTTTGGGGTGAAGTTCTTCGGGTGGCTTCGGTTTGAGAGTAGCTTTCACTCAGACGGGCAGACAAACATACGCACGCTCATAAACAGGTTAAAAGTAATGCCAATCTAAAATTGTATTTCTCCTCTCAGCAAATAGTACAGGATTTTTATTTAATTGAAGTCCGTTGACCTAATTGAGCAGTTCCCAATTTTAAGTCTACTCTCTTTCGACTTCTTTTTTGTACGAGTTGACCGAATTCATAAAAAATCAACTAGTTGGTATTGTTTTAATTTAACACTTGGTAGTAATAAACACAAACAGGTCATGGAAGCCATTGCCTAATTTAAGACATGACTTGTATAAATAATAATTAAATGACACCCCCAGAGAAATCTTCACGTATTTTTTTCAACACGATTCAGGTTAAATTTACCTGAAAAAACTTCAAAACAGCAACAATTTAAAAAACCCGGTTAAATTAACACTTTCGAAACATTGCTTCATGATAATAAATATCATATTGAAAAATGTTAGCCTCAAAAAGTGTTAAAAAAGTGTTAAATTAACACTTTTTTTTCTGAGTGCAGAATCAAATGAAAAATATATTTAAAAAAATTATAATCAACTGTCAATACAATTCAATAAACAAGATTTTAAGATTTTCTCCCTAAACCTACAGATTTTTATACCCCCACACTCACTGTGGCAGGGTATACTAACTTTGTCACAACGTTTGTAACGCCCATAAGGAGGCGTGTCCGGTATGGAAAAGTATATATATTCTTGATCAGTATCACCTCCTGAGTCGATTTAACGATGTCCGTCTGTCTGTCCGTCCGTCTGTCCGTCTGTCCGTCTGTCCGTCTGTCCGTCCGCACGATAGCGGTCGCAGTTTTGGAGATATCGACTTGAAACTTTTTTTACATGTTTTTCTCGTGAATACTGAGATCAAGTTCGAGAATCAGCCAAATCGGACAAAAACTGGGCGTGGCTCCCATACACCGAAAAAAAAGGTAAAAATTTTTCAAGTCTTTTTTATTGTTGTATTCGATTGGAAATGTTTAGAAACGTATTTTTGACATGGTCCGAGGTTCCGAAGCCACATATATAAGGTCTAAATGGGGTCTTGAGACCAATTTTTTTTTTTTGGTGGATTTAATTGGAAATTTTTAGAAATGGATTTTGGACATGGTCCGAGGTTCCGAAGCCACATATATAAGGGTCTAAATGGGGTCTTGAGACCAATTTTTTTTTTGTTGGATTTATTTGGAAATTTTTAGAAATGGATTTTGGACATGGTCAGGGCTCCAAAACCACCTATAATTGGCTCAAAATAGGGTCTTGAGACCACATTTTTTTATGATCGAGGTACTTCTTCCTACTGTGTGGGGGTATTTCAACTTCGGTATAGCCGAAGATAGTCCACTCTCTAGTTTTTTATAAATTTAACAGATTTTACACATTTTTACAAAAGACATTCAAATAAACTCTGATTTTTTTTGAAAATGTATTCATATCTCGATAAAAAATTTATTTTGGAGTATCTGAAGATCTTGTAACACACAACTGCAAGAGAAACTAAATTTGTTCACTTGAAATTCTGCCATTGTGAAATTTATTAAGAAAAAAATTTCGCTAGCGCCGTTTTCTTCTGAAACAGAAAAAGAAATGTACGAGATTGTCTGTTTGGAAACTAAAAAATTAGGTTTAATTTTATTTTTCATCTCCAATTTTTGTGCTGTATGCCCAGTTTGCTTTTATATGATATTTACTAATTGGTCTGAATATTTTTTTCTTATAGATTACTGATTTTAGAGAAAAACATATGGTAACACTGGGTACCGCCCACTTACCATAGTTCATCGTTTCTTTTCATAAATTTTTCAACATTTTTTCGATCTATACTATTTTCAAATGTGTTTTATTTGAAAACTAGATGCTAGGCTGTTTTTGGTACATATATGTTTTTATACCCCCACACTCACTGTGGCAGGGTATACTAACTTTGTCACAACGTTTGTAACGCCCATAAGGAGGCGTGTCCGGTATGGAAAAGTATATATATTCTTGATCAGTATCACCTCCTGAGTCGATTTAGCGATGTCCGTCTGTCGGTCCGTCCGTCTGTCCGTCTGTCCGTCCGCACGATAGCGGTCGCAGTTTTGGAGATATCGACTTGAAACTTTTTTTACATGTTTTTCTCGTGAATACTGAGATCAAGTTCGAGAATCAGCCAAATCGGACAAAAACTGGGCGTGGCTCCCATACACCGAAAAAAAAGGTAAAAATTTTTCAAGTCTTTTTTATTGTTGTATTCCATTGGAAATGTTTAGAAACGTATTTTTGACATGGTCCGAGGTTCCGAAGCGACATATATAATTTTTAGAAATGGATTTTGGACATGGTTTGGGCTCCAAAACCACCTATAATTGGCTCAAAATAGGGTCTTGAGACCACATTTTTTATGTTCGAGGTACTTCTTTCTACTGTGTGGGGGTATTTCAACTTCGGCATAGCCGAAGATAGTCCACTCTCTAGTTTTTTGCATTCTTTGAACCCTCAAAGTGTTAGAAAAGAACAACATGGCAAGGCACATTTAGTCGCCAAAATTAAAAGGCATCTTCAAAGCACGTCAGATCATTATGCCCGAAAATATTGGCAGGAGCGAATCCAATTCTCTGTGAACCATGGAAATGTCGAATTCAATTCACTCGTAAAAAAAATATAAAATCATTCTACCTTGAATTTCCTCACTGATCCTTTTGTCTAGTACGGGGAATGTTTTCACCATCAAAGTGCGGACCAGGAAATGTCGCTCTCAAGGATATTGGGATGAAGCAATGATGAAAACTATCATTGATTAGTAATATTGACAATTTTTTCGTTATTTCAAGACGCCTTATTTTTGATATTGAACTTTGTATTTAACGAGCTCATTTTTGGTAATAATGATTTTGTGAAGTCGGGTTCAAGCTCAAGTGCAGCTTAAATCAAATTAAGACTGCGATTTTTTATACAACAATAAATTTCAGTGCCAGCTGGTAGTTACTCATATGCGCATTTCGTTTCCACTAAGGAACTCATCAGTGAGCTTTCCTGGTGCAATACTATTGCTTAAAACAACTGTATATGTTACTAACAACAATTCGCTCAGAACTGTGGCGTGTAAATATTTGTGTGACAACCAATGTGAATATTGACCATTTTTCACTTGTTTGTTGTGATATTAACCAAGCAATTCTTGCTCGGATTCAAATACAATTGCAACTTAAGTGTGTGCTGTTGCCAGCGATTTATATTTATACGCCACCATTCTGAGCGGGAGAGGAGCATATATATTTGAACTGTCAAAGAACACAGCACTTATCAATGGTACTGAGAGTGCTCTAAGCTCTTAATTGTTGAATTATGATGTCTTTATCGTTATATGTGACTGTAAATAACAGATTTACAAAATATGAAAACGATTATACAGATTTCGTACTAATAAAGTGTAAAGTAAAGTGGTAAAATCATTATTTGATAGAAATTTCATAAATCGTAGATTCCGATAAACGATTAATCAGTAATATAGTATAACTCTGTTTGATAATAAAGATTTTCGATCAAAGTAGAATATGCATTACTGCAGAATTTGCAATCGCTGATGATAAATCTGGAAAGTTTTGGAATAGCTATACGACTCAAGCCATGCTTGGACTGTTTCTTTTTTTTCATGTTGCTACTTTCCTGTTTGCTTGTTCAAGTGATATTTTCATTGCATACTACAAAATTATATACTAAAAACACCCTAACACTAAAAATGCATAAAATTTAAATTTAGTAAAAACACAAAGAACTGGAAAATATAATGTCCGATAAATCCTTTACTCACACAACTTTAAAGAAGTTTAAAATTATTTACAAAAAATTGGCAACACTTTTCACTCAATCCTCGAAGCAAACAACCCACCCAGCCATATTCTCTTTGTCAGTAACAGACGCTGAAAAGCTTTTGAGTAATTGTTATTTTGCACTTGTTTCATACGATATTATTTTTTTGATTTTTCCCTTCGATTTTGTTTTCTTTTTGTGCTTCACAGTTTCACTAGTGGCCCGGTTTTAATGCCTTGCCTTTTCAGAGAATGCGACAGCGGGTGTGGCGCTGACGTTTGAGCGCATTTCAGATGTCAGTACCGTAGGTCAGAGTTAACTGTAACAGTGACTGAAATGTATGAGAACGCGACAGGAGAATAAGACCCACAAAACATACACATACAGAATGGCTTTAGTGTGACTGGGCAGATAGATAACATACAATATTGGTGGGGGTTAGTTCGTGAAATGATGCCATTAAACTGATGAGGTTTTTCACATTAGTTAAAGGTTTGAAGGATGGTCTTGTAGGCAAGCTTTTCGTCAACCCACTAAGAGATGTAATAGAAAGAAGAAGGGGAAACTAAACAACTGAAATGCATAGGAAGCTGCTTAAGTCGAACCAAATGAAAAAGAGGGGGTTTCAACCCAAATAACTCACAACACATTTCAATACATTTCTGGCACCTGTCCTCTTCCCCCGACCACACAAAGTAAATTGCTTATTGTCGAGCGTGAGTTTAAGTGTTTCTTTGCCTTGTTTATGCCAAGAAAGTGATTGTAATTTGCTGTGCTTTTCTTCTTTTCTTCTTTTCTTCTTTTGCCTTCTTTAATATTTTTCACTTTTCATTCTCTTAAAGGCGTAAGGTAATTGCACCTGACATCATTTCCTTACTTGTTTGGCGGTCTTTGTTCTTTCTTTTATTTTTAAACACAGACAAAAAAATATTCGCACGAAATTGAAAATGTACAAATGCGAAAATTGTGTGGCGCATTAAATGTTTCCACACCCGGAAATTTAACTTGTTTTTGTTCTTCTTCTTCTTTTCTTTTATTCTCTTTCGAAAATTGAGGAAGGTGTAAATAATTTATGGACTATCAACACAAGCGAAAACATTTTAGCTGAAATTATATGTGAGCCCAATTGTTTCTCTGCCATTGTGTGTATTGTTTGTGGAGCGGGGGTGAAGAAAGGTCAGGTTCATTGTTCCACATGGCGTATGAGCGATATTTCATTTGGGAAATTGCACGCATTTTAATTATCATGATAGCTGAATAAAGAAGACAAGAAGAAGATGAAAGAAAGTATTTTTGGTACTGAGATTAAGTAGGAAATGTCCTCTAGATTATATTGTTTTGAATTGCTTAAAATTTTTATACCACCACACTCACTGTGGCAGGGTATACTAACTTTGTCACAACGTTTGTAACGCCCATAAGGAGGCGTGTCCGGTATGGAAAAGTATATATATTCTTGATCAGTATCACCTCCTGAGTCGATTTAGCGATGTCCGTCTGTCTGTCCGTCCGTCTGTCCGTCTGTCCGTCCGCACGATAGCGGTCGCAGTTTTGGAGATATCGACTTGAAACTTTGGGTACATGTTTTTCTCTTGAATACTAAGATCAAGTTCGAGAATCAGCCAAATCGGACAAAAACTGGGCGTGGCTCCCATACACCGAAAAAAAGGTAAAAATTTTTCAAGTCTTTTTTATTGTTGTATTCGATTGGAAAAGTTTAGAAACGTATTTTTGACATGGTCCGAGGTTCCGAAGCCACATATATAAGGGTCTAAATGGGGTCTTGAGAACAATTTTTTTTTTTTGATGGATTTAATTGGAAATTTTTAGAAATGGATTTTGGACATGGTCCGGGCTCCAAAACCACCTATAATTGGCTCAAAATAGGGTCTTGAGACCAAATTTTTTTATGTTCGAGGTACTTCTTCCTACTGTGTGGGGGTATTTCAACTTCGGTATAGCCGAAGATAGTCCACTCTCTAGTTTTTACATTGTATGGAATTAAATTGAGAAGATTGGACAACGGTTTTAATGCTGAATCCAAACGGTTAGACTCCCTAATTAAAGAAGGTTTTTCGTGGCAAGTACCTCTCGAAAGAGTGGGTCGGTGTACACAGAAAAATACTTGCGGTGAAGCAGAGTCCTTAACGACTACATCACGTTGTAGTTGCTTGTGAAACATAAAGCGGTTACCGATCACAGACTATTGTGCGAAATTTAGTATTTCTTTATTTAATAAAAGGACTAACTGAAAGGTCATTCCTGTTGATACATACATTGCACATCCCTGAATTTTTCCTTAATCCCGTATACTATATACTATATTTCAAAAATAAAGCTCAAATAAAGAACCTACCCTTGTCTAGATGCTTTCTAAATTAATTTGTTTGATATTTTTCCAAAATAAAATTGTTTTGTATTAATATTACTCATACGCCTCATGTGGCACTCGTACATACTATTTCATACACAAAATTATCCTCATGTCGAAAAATACTTAATTGTTTTTGGCAGATTTTCTAGTAAAGATAAGCTTTAAACAAAAGAAATTGGACTCATAATGTACATATTCGATTTATAAAAATCACTGTTTCCGAATAATTTGAAGACTACATATAATTTTCAGTTTTTTGCATATTATTAATATTTAGGCTTTTCTTAGTTGATAAGTTTTTGTATGCAAAGAAAAGATTACTTTAATTTTATTTTCTTGTTATTACTTTATTCAGCTAGTAATATGCGCAAGTAATATATTTTTTTTTTATAGGGCAGAGAGATTTCTAGAGATTGAACAGAACCAAATGATTTTTTTGTCAAAATCTGCGATAATAACTCTTTTTTTTTTTAATAAAATATTAAAAAAATGGAAAATTTTGGATCTACCAATAAAATATATAAAATTTGTAGAGCACCTCACGTACTTAAATTCAGCAGATAATTTTACATACATTGTTTTTAAACGAAACAACATTTTTGTTTCATAAAATTGTGTCATATGGGGCGTATGAGTAATACTAATAAAAAAAACTTAGTCTGGAGAAACAGCTTAACTTTTGGCCTTATTTTCAGCCTCTCTTGAGTGTTGAATAGTGCAATTATTGCAACATTTCCACTTGTATTCATTAATTCGCAATCAACAATGAACTGCCTAATTGTATGCAAATATATTAGAATTTCTAAATCACCAATGAATTCGTCATTTATAATAAATATTTGTTTCCGGCATTCACTTCAAAAGCTACATGCTAAATTTTTGTAGTAAAATAAAATATTTTTATTAAAAAAAATACAATACCTTTAATTCAGCTACACACATTTAGCTTCACAAAATGTCAAATTACTGAACAATGTTGTGAAATGTATAGGGAATGTTATGTATGTATGTAATTGAAACTCCTGAGAGGGAATCGAATACCTTTTTCGTGCACGAGCACAAGTAATATTGAAACACAATTCAAGACCCACAGGGATGGGTAGAGAGCTCTTTTCTCATTCCAATGATAAAAGTACTTAAACGAAGGACACAACGAGCTTAACTCAACTGAGATTTCATACCATTTGAAATCATTTTTAACTTAACACACTGCTGCTAGTAAAATTCAAATTTAATAGTCTCCCGGGGCTGGAGGTTAAAATAACTTTATACAAAGAGTTGGTTTTGTTTTTTTACATGCTTTCAGTGTTGCTATCAATTTGCCCACTCAAATTTCCACACTTGTTAAGGAAACAAGCAAACAAACAAAAAATCAAAAGAACAAAATTAAATAATTTTCCTCTACTCGCCCAACGCCCATCATAAAATCAATCAACAAAATCAAAAGTTTCCCACACACACACAGTAATTCCCAGAAGAGTTCCAAAATCCATTTGCATAAAAGCAATTGCCTGCGGTTTGGACCGAAAATCAAACTGAACTGAAGTGCCTACGGCCTGGCCTCATTCATCATTGGAAGTCGTCCGCCCGAAAAAACATGTAAAAACCATTGAAACGTATGCCTGACGTGACCACCATTAAGTGAACACCTTTTAGTGCACAAATCTCACATGCAACATCATAGCTTGCCTCTTTCATAGTCCGCCTACCTCTCGGGCCACTCATAAAAACATAAAGGACCATTAAAGAATTAAGGTAGGCAGTTAGTGAGGTGAGACTGAGCTCGAATAGTGCCACAAAGAAGAAAAAACTATGTAGGAAAATTTCATCACACACAACGGACAGGCGTGAAGAAATGCGAAACATTTGCTAAAAAATTTCACAAACAAAGAACCAAAAAAAAACATAAGCAGAAACAAGCATAAAAATTCTCAAATGAAATGTGAATTTTAAAACCATAAATACAAACTGTTAGAATATACAAAATGCACCACTCACTCACACACAGCTATAAATAAACAGACAGACAGACAGGCACAGACAAACACACACACTCACAAAAATTCTAAAGCTTAAATAAGTTTCAAAGCTCTTTTGCCGTTGAAATAAATGCGCAAAAGCCATCCACAGCCAGCCTTAAAAGACGAAGACTAAGACCGGGTAAAGATGGTGTTGCTGCTGGTTCCTTTCTCCTAACGCTCCTCCACCCCACCGCTTTGCGAACAATCTACATAAATGGCGTTTTTGTCTATATTGCGTTTTATCGCTCATTTATTTTGCTCGTTGTATTCGCATCTTTTTGCGTAGTTTGTTTGTTGTTGTTATTGTTACAGTAGCTGTCGCCGTAATTGTTTATTATTGTTGGGTGTCTTTTGGTATAATTTAACGAACGCTGTCGTCGCTATTTTGCTTCTCAAGTGTCAATTGTGGAACTTTTTAATTTAATGCTTTCGCTTACCAGTCTTTTAGGGGTATGATTAGTAAATGGATACTCTACTGCCAGAAGACAAAACACACAGTGATTGGGGTATGAGAATGTGCAATTGTCTAGTCTGGAATAGTCTGCTTTTAGGGTAATTACTAGAGACCGACCGAAATTCGGTTTCGGTTTCGGTTTTTCGGCTTTTCGGCCAAAAAAAGCTGTTTCGGCCGTGTTTCGGATTCGGCCGAAAAATAAAATATCGCTTTCGGCCAAATTTCGTTTTCGGCCGAAATTCTTATATTTCCGCCGAAATTTTCGGTTTGATAGAAAAAGTAACAAATAAATAACAAAGATTACCCTGATCGACAAAACTGAACGTTTTGTGTGTTAAATATACTTTATAGACAAATTCTTATGTATTTTGCCATGCTGGATACGAAAATAATGACATTTTTACAGCACCAAAAATGCAACTTTTGTCGCATTTGCAGAAAAATGGTGCGTGCTGGAAAAATTTAAAGTTTTTTTTCGGATTTAGCGTAAGGAACAACCAAGTGGATAAAAGCGGTATGTAACACAAATTTAAGCATTGATCATAGTTTCGAAGAATCAGAAGCGACAAAGAAGACATGTCCTATCGGAGTAGATCTAATACTCTCGCAATGATTTATAAATTTCTACTCCTCTACTACGGTAGCAGATTTTTCTAATTCCCTCAAGATATTTCCTACTACTATGGTAAGAAATCTACTCCTCAAAATATTATGTGAGTTTCATACAATGCAAAAGTACTAAACTTTCTACAAATCTGCTTCCCCGACAGAAATTTCTACTACTCTCGTAGAATTTCTAGTATTCTACGCATAAACCCATATCTACTCCCCTCTCTTGAAATCTACTACCCTGACAGTAATTTATACTACTCTTGATTTCCACGCATTTGATAGTTTGCTTCTAAGTTCATCTAATTCATGATCTGAACTTAAAATGATCGGCCCATATTCATAGTCAAATTAAGCTCCAACTTAACTTTAGTAATCTACTAAGTTGACAGATAATACACTGAACTGGCAGCTACTAAGCTGGTTCTAAAGTTTAGCAGCTACTAAATTTGAATATGAATATGCGATCGATTTCAGCCTACTGATAATCTTAATTATGTCCCACTTTATTACATTAAATCTCACAATTGTTTCTTTTATTTTTTCGGTTTCGGCTTCGGTTTCGGCCGAAATTAAAAAAATTAAAATTCGGCCATTTCGGTTTCGGCCGAAAAAAAAAATAAAAAATTTCGGCCATTTCGGTTTCGGCCGAAATTTAAAAAAGGGATTTCGGTCGGTCTCTAGTAATTACACTTAAAGCATTTTGAAATGTTTCGAAAGGAATTTCGGTAAGGTTTCAAGTCTTTATGGAGCTGCGTTTAAGAAAAATCTCAGAAATTAAGCATTTTAAGTTTTTATTTATAAGTTTCTACATTTTTGCTGCCATTTGCAAGCTTTATTGACATGCTCAGAGGAAAAAGCGATGAAATGTATAGAGCATCTGTACATTTTCTTGCATTTTCCTCTGAGTATGTCAATTCTTTCATAGTTCAAGAGAGTCAGTTTAACTTCCCATTCCCATTGATCCTGACCTTCATCGAACTACTTGGAAAATATTTTTGGATATCCCATATCCTCATAACATATTTCACCGGGTTGTTCATTTAAAAACATAATAACATGTTCCTCTATAAAAATAAAATATAATAAAAACTTATATTATTTTCTTCTTAGGACAACAGGGAGGCTGGCAAGTGTACTGTGTACTGTCTGCTAAAGTCGTCAAGGCGGCTAACGCCCACATGCCCAAATGGAGAAAACTTGACAGTTCTTAATGCTTAGGCGCTTAGGCTTAGGAATTTATTCGATAGCTTTTTCCGCTTTAATTAACATTCTCGAAGCGTTTTGTTGTTTGTTTACTCATATTGTTGTTGTTGTAGTTATTTTACCTCTTTTGACACTTCATTGACTTTTGATGGTGAATTACGACGCAGAATGCCAGAATGCTGTCGTTGCGAGAGAGAAATTCCCGACCAGAAAATTGCCCACAAAACGTAAATAAATGGCTCAATTAGAGAGGCGTGTTAAGCAATGCGGTAATGTTTGAGTATAAAATGTTGAATGTGACTAAGGTGACCAACTTTAAATTAAAATAATTTTTTTTAATCTTGGAACATTTTGATTAATTTTTATTATCTTTTGAAAAATATTCCACTTGCCCACTAAAATCGCGTAATTAAATATTTTAATCTGTAAACTTTAAAAATATTCACATATTTCAAGTTAATTAATTTTTTAAATGTAATTGAAAATAATAAACGAAAATTTCCTTTTAATTTATGACCACTTGAAGGGAATTATGTCATCATCGTTTGCACAACAAAAATAACAACAACAAAAATATCAACAACAATACAAAAATCTTATCACTCATCAGAACATAATCTCGCGGAAAATGCTGGAAGCTAAAAATAGCCTACCAAAGCAGCGTGTAAATTGCGTTGTAAAAATTGCAGTCAAACGGACGACAAACGATGGACAGACAGACAGACGCACACACACACACTGACAAATATAAAACAAAACCGACTGCTCGCGAAAATATTTCCATAAATCAACAAAGATTGCTTAAAGTTCTTTTTGTGTGAGGCCTCAACGAAGCTAGGATGACAGAGATAAAAATAGCAAAAGAAAGGCTCCTTAGGTGATGCCTGAGAAAGTGAGTGAGGCAAATGAAACTAAATCCTTAAATATCTTGCAAAAGATGCGTATGGCGCATTTTTGTAGAGTACAAAACACCCTACTGTTATTAGATATTGGCGGAAAATTCGTTTCAAAATTTAGTTGAACAGCTGTTGACATAGCAAAGATACCCAGTAGTAAATATCGCAAGGCCTCTCAGCTAGAGACATGCCAGCACGCCTGCTATGAGAAGATATTGCACATTCCATCCTCGCTTCTAGTGGATGCATGCCGGTATGCCTGCGCTAGAAGGGAGATAGGGTGGTGTCAATGGATTTTCTATGCAATATTGCCTGCCAGCAGGCATACGCATGGAAGCGACATACGTAGGCCTGCTTATTTGTCCCGTTTCATATAAAAAAGAAGTAAAGGTTGGAAGCGAGGAGGGCAGGCATCCGAGCTCCTAAAGAGGCATACTGGCATGCCTGCAGACACCTTCTTTTGACCACTGGGTAATTCGTTGTTGCAAAAAGGAGGATTCTCGGACATTTTACATTTTTGTTTTTAACATAGGACCAACAGTATTTGCTAAAAGTATTTGCAGTTAATTTAATTTGTTTAATATAGCATAAAAAAAACAGAAAACCGAAGCAATACGACGGCAATATTGAAACAAATTAATGATAGCGGTCGTATGTTAAAACCTATGTTAACAAAAATGTTACGAGTGATCCTCCTTTGACAATACCATGATATTTTCGACATACTCAATACCAAACCTCTTATATTGGCCCATAAATAAAAAAAATTCATTCTAAAAATTATGAAATTTGGAATTTTTTTTATTAAAACCATTTTTTTTTATAAAATTTTACCTTTAAAATTTGTTTAATCTAAAAAGAGAATAATGTCCCCAACATATCATTGTAGGGCATTGTCAAATTAGCCAAGGAATTCACACAGCATTAAAATGCGTACGAAATACGAAACGAGAGTACATTGCACTGTGCAAAAATTTTAATCATTGCCGGGCCGGGCCTCGGCCCGTTCATTGGAAGAGCAGTTGAACAGTGTTGGTGGGCGACCAGCGTTGGCAGAGCTTATTAAATTCAATTAAAAATACAACAACGCATTGCACAATTCGGTGGCGACGCAACATGTGTGTGCGTAGTGAGCTAAAAATAAGCACATTGTGTGCGATTTCTGTGAATTTTCAAGTAACGCAAATAGAACAACGCAACAAGGTTTTCTTCGCTTTACTTTCGTTTTCTTTTTTAATTTAGTTGCTTTTTTTTAAACTTCTGAAACACATTTTTCAATTGAAAAATTACTACAATAACAACAGCAAGTACAATTAAACAATAATAATAATAGTGTCAACTTCTGTTTGACTTTTATCTGTTTGCCACATTTTTTTTTCTTTTTTTCGTTGACATGACACATGAATGCTCCTTATCAATTTTCGCCTTTAATATGCGATATTTATTTGTTGTTATGGCGTTGTCAATGATTTCTCGATGTTTCCGTGATAAGATATACATTTGCATTTGAGTTGTTGTTGTTTACTTTTGTGTTTTGCAATACGATTGAAATCTGAGACTCGTAACACATATAAGTTTGTACTTGTGAAATAATTAAGTTATTTTCTAAAAATAATTTGCAATTGATGTGATTATTTGATTGGACACATTTGTTCGCTTTGAAAGTGATTAAATTTTATTAGTTGTGATAATGTTTGATGAAATTATTGACAGAAGAACTTGAAATTGAAGAATTTGACAATTGGAAATAACAGATAAACAAAAGGTTTGCAGATAAAGTTACTTTCATTTTATATTCAAGGAGATTGAAGCAAGCTCGATTTCAATCTTCGTTCAATTCTTTTAGGATTTAAGTGAGCTAGGTTTTAAGTTATGTAACATACTAGTAAAATGCATGTAACTTGTCCCGTAGTACGCCTACTACCACGCCTAGAGGGTGAAGGGGAGGTAGTAATTTCATTCAATATATGTGTGAAATTTCAGCTCGCAAAGTGCACTGGTTGCTTCAGTAGAGCTTACTTTCTACAATCCACACACCCACTTTTCGAATTGCCACGCCCCCCTTTGGGAGAAATCCAAAATCTCGGTCTTGAATCTCTAGCCATGGTCTCACACAATATTTATGCGCAATTGCAGCTTCGTAGGTCCACTGGTGGATTCTGATACGCCCATTTTTCAAAACTGGCTCAAAATTCTCAAGCCATGGGCTTCTGGAAGGTATGTATTCCTCAACTTGCCTTCCAGTGTAATTGTCAACTCACTTTCAAGTGTATTTGGCAACTTGATTTCGACTTGAGTCATGGTGAAATTCCGTGTATGTAATTTCACCATGATTTTGAGTATATGGTGAGAAAATCTAAAAATAGATTTGATTTGGGCTAATATAATAATGCGCTAACATAATAATGCCAGTGATAGATGAGTGTGCTAAAACGTCGCCGTTTTTGCCATCATGTCAAATGTAGAGGGTTCGAGTCCCGCGGCGAACCCAATTTAATTTGAAATTTATATGAAATCGTGAAAATGTAAGTTTTATAAACACAAATTTAATAAATTAATAATTTAAACACAACATAAAATAAAAAAAAATTATTTTTTTGGTTTGGGCCATTAATGTATTTTCTTGAATCTTTGCCCGGATGGTATAGAAAAATGGTTGAGAATTGAGCTCGATTGCGAGTTGAAGGCAAGTTGAGGAATAGGCTTGAGAGCGTGGGTTCCTTTTTTGTTGAGACAGCTGTAAACCTCAAGTTGCATGCAACAGTTTGTCAACAGTATCCTCAACAGTAACCCTTGCCTTTTGCTGTTGAATGCAAGTCGTCCTCAACTTGCATGCAAGTGCAAATGCTTACTGGGGTGTAATTGGAACAGTTCATTTCATTGAATGTGATCCCTTAAGTATACCGAAGGAAATTATTTTGCAAATAGTCCACTTTGACATTGCTATTGGCCCTATTCAGCATAAGATTCCAACCAGTTGTAACATTGATCCTCTTTTGCATTAAATTTGGATTACAATTTTGCCAATTGGACAACTCTAAGACTCATTTAAATAAACCTTTTTCGAACTAGTAGCAGACTACTACTGATGAGCTGGGGTGGACTCCGAAATTCACGACGAATTATCAACAGAATCCCAAATCCCACAACAGCTAACGAGGTTGGTTCGGATTCATTTAAGATTAAATGAAAACTTTCCATTAGCAATATTTGTTAAAGCCAAAATTTCTCAAGGTTACTTTCTGTATAAATGATATTAATGGAAAAGTGTTAATTTGTTTCCACAGGATCAGCAATTAGTTACAACAATAATCAATGATCATAAGGCCCATCAATACCTTCTAAAGATT
Organism: Heteromyza rotundicornis; assembly: GCA_951394025.1. Classification (NCBI taxonomy): domain Eukaryota; kingdom Metazoa; phylum Arthropoda; class Insecta; order Diptera; family Heleomyzidae; genus Heteromyza; species Heteromyza rotundicornis. The sequence continues at coordinate 15,708,307 of OX596012.1, read as the reverse complement.
TGTATTATTACATCTTTGCACTAACCGACCGAGCCAATTGATTGTACAGTTAGCCAAGCCTTCAGTGCTACTCATATACAATTTCAAGTATCTCCTAAATTCGCAAAAATATAAATAAAAACAAATGTCAAAATGTTTTATTCAAAACTGGTACATTATACAATAATTGCCGCAAATGATTGTTGTTTTGTATACTAAACATTTTTTCATTATTTTGTTTACAAAAATACTTGATAAGCATGAAATAGTGCATGTTCTATTGCTAAAAATAAAGGAAATAGCATTTGTTCGAACAATGAAGCGACGAGAGCAATGCAGACCACATAATGGAAGCAATTTAGTGAAGGAGCTGAATTAGCATTTTCAGTGATTGTAAGGCAAATGTTTGTTTACAGCGCACGTATTTTCAAAGTAAGTTCTAGATTTATGAATTATTAATATTTTTCTTTTTTGAAAATTTTCTAAACGGTCCTGTTGGGAAGCTAGAAATGAAAACGTAATTTTGATTGGCTCGAAAATGTTTTATTTTCATTTAGCTAAATTGTTGTAGAAAGCAATTTTTCATTTAAGAAAGAGGAAATGTTTTTATTTAAAAATGTTCTGGCATTTTACTTGAGAGGAGTCACTCTGTAAATCTTTCAATTGTTTCTTAGTTGATTAAAATATAATATATATTTCTTTAAAATCTTCCAATTGATTTACGCATATCCACCCACACTCTAACAAACAGCAACAACAAACAATAACCTCAATTCATTAGCTTCGCTGAAGCTGCTGGCCTTAACCTCCACTAAACGTAAATTGGCAATGAATTCCATTTCATTTCTTCGTTCATTCGATCGTTCAATTTCGATTAATTAAAAACATTACTTAACGGGCCTGTGTGTACGTATTTGAATGTAAATTGTAATCATTGGCCCATCAACAAGAAGAGCGCCTATAAACTGAAAGAAGCACCTCACTTGTCTTGTCGTTACAACACAATTACGATAATGGAGGAGGAGGAAATAGAGGAGTAGCAAGAATGAAGTCTTCTCCTACGAGTAAGTACTTGTTCAACAAGGAAGTGAAGTGATGCCAATTTATGAGCATTCCAATGCCAAGCCTACCCCTCACCTCTTCAAGAAAGTCGACAAGGAAACAGAGCACTTCTCTCTAATCTTTCCATAGAGTATAGAAAATAAATAAATTTAAGAAAAAATAAAAAAATAAAAAATTTAAAAATTATTAGAATCTATTGCGTTTCTATGCAAAGATTTCAATAAACTTTAAACGGAAAAATTGCAAAAACGCATACAAATTTTATAGCTTACTTTTTACCAATCCATAGTCTTGATGATTTCTTAATTTTAAAATAAAATATGATCAAAAAATAATTATAATAACGCTTTGATATAAATTATAAAATTCGCAATTATACAAAAATGTTTTTACGATATTTGTTTGAAAAGGTCTGACTGTATCTATGGCTTTGCTAAACTACATGTCTTTTCTCCATGCAGTGTTGTTTTGCGGGTTGGAAGACAATTAAAAGAAACAGAAAACGTTTTTTTTTCAATTTCATCTCACGCTTGGTCACTTGATACCTCATAGATCGTGTTCAATATTCTCACCCTCTCCACAAGACTCTCGGCACGTCGCGCAAAGGAGGCGCGTCTTTGTTCGGCTGGTGTGGTCATAGTGTTGTCTGAAAATGCACAAATGGAAAAGAAGAATGCATTATTTAAAGCTGCGATATGATAAGACTGTTGTTAAATTTTATTAGTATATTATGGATAAACCTTAGTAATTATAACGCCCTTTGACTATATCATACCCCCCCATTGGACCAATCATAGGTCACTTTTTAAAATCTAAAATTCTGAATTCGAGAACCTCAACCCACTTTTTTCATGGGTTGTACAGTAAAACCAAGATAAAAGTACCATTTCCCTAATAATGATTATTTTGGTTTATTCTGGTTTGAGTCAAAATTCTGAAAAAAATCACACTAAATTTAACAGCTTTGCACTGCCTACCTTAATTTTTCCTGCATTAACATTATATTTTGTTGGGTTGTACAGTAAAACCGAGATAATAGTACCATTTCCCTAATAATTATTATTTTGAAACTGGTTTGAGTAAAAATTCTGAAAAAAATCACAACTTATTTTACAGCGTTGCTCATCCTACCGTAATTTTTGCGGCATTAACTTTATATTTTGTTCTAGTTTCACAAAAAGCCAATATCCCAAAAGTAAATTTTGTACTCTAAATTTTGATATTCACCTAGCGTCAAACAAACAAAAATAATATTTGGCGTTTCTTGCTGTATGTTTGTGGTTTTGAATCACATTTATATTTAATTTGGGTTTTGGTCAAGTTTAAACCATGCACGTAGCTATAAAACATTATGCGATCACCACCAGAAATTTGATGGGAAGGTTTTAGACCAACAATAAACTTATTTCAAGCTGGAGGCATTGGCTAAATTAATATTGATTTATTTTTTAAAGTTTTTTATAGTAAAAACATCGATATCTTTGATTTATTTTTTCAAATGTATCCGATAACATTCTTAAATAATTTTAAATTTAAAAAAAAACTTTATTATCTCTCCGCTTTGCACTTTCAACTCGAAAGCCACTTCATTCTGGTTTATAAATAAAATTTATCAGCACATATATTTCATGTCATAATTTCATAAAAATAAAAATTAAACAAATCAGATTGACAGTTCACGCGATCTACGAAGCCATAATAAATATTATTTAATTTTAAAAGCTACTCATAAAAAGTAAGGCATGCCAGCTATAATCGTGAACTTGAAACAAATGTATGAGGGAAGAAAAATATTATAAATAAAATTTTTTTTTCACTTGACTACTAAACTTTGTGCCTCAGCGAATTTTTATAATATTTTAAAGAAATACTTTCATACAAAGTATTTCTTCATGAATTCCTCTAAAATTTGTAGCCCCTAACACATAAAATTCAAGTATTGAAATACTTAATATGCGCGCGAACTTAATTTCATACATCATCGCAAATTATTTTAAATTTTTATTTTGTGAACATTCCTTTTTTTTCATTCTTTCATGTATGTGTGCTTTGCATGCCAAAGAGACTTTTCAGACATTTCGCTAGACAAACTTAAGCAGCATTGTTTTTGTTTTCGTTATTATAATGTCTAATTTTGTTTATCAGAACAACAAAAGCAATATATGCCAGCGGACACATTAGGGCAGGGCAGGCTCATAAGAGCAGTAATAGAAACAAATGGAAAAAAATACCACAAAAGTTCCGCGCTGTTGAACATGCTGAGGAGCGATATGAAATACATTTTTTTTAATAAATGTAAATATAAAACTTTAACATATGCACACAAATGTATAAAGTATATGTTTTTGTATATACTTTTACTATCAAAACGCGCATACCGTTGAATTGTATGTGAATGGGTTAAAAAAATGTAATTAATCCATGATGACGTGCATGTCAAGCATATTGTGAACTTTTGTTCAATTGAGTTATTATAAGTACGTACGAGTACTGTGTGGAATTATGCTTTTTGTACAATAACAAAGAATACGCAATTGGCATACAATTTTGAATGGAACAAAATTTAATTTTTAGATACCATTTTTTAGCTTTTACCACTTGTGCACTAAAATTTATGTGAACGTGCTTTTCTCGAGAACAAATAATCTAATAAATACAATACATGAGCTGCAGCAGCTCATTTGCCAACAAAAGTATTAATATAAATAAATAAAAAAAAACTTGTAAATAAAAAATAAAATAAATTTACTAAGGGTTTTCACGTGAGACTATTTAACAGTGTAAATCATCTAAGAGTGAAGTACATAATTTTTTGTTATCAAGGCATTTTGATGTTAGAAAATATTTTTATTTTACACTTTACTTTTTTATTCCTTGTGAATGTAAGTAATCTGCCGTAAGAATTACATTTAATTTTGCGTTTTAATTTGAATTTTATACTGTTATCAATTGCAATATTAAAACCGATGTCTAAATTAAAGAACTTAAGTTCAAGTTAATAAATGATAATACTTTAGGTTTATTGCAGGCTTAAATATTTATTTTTATTGCAAATAAATTTCTTTTCTATTGTATAAACTTTTTTTTTTGGTCGAAGCCTTTAAATTTAGTCAAACGAATTTAGCGTTTTTTGAAACTTAAATTGAAGGTATCAAATCGGTAATTTAAGAGGACCACTTTTTAGAATTAGTCAGAAATAAAAAAAAATTGTAATTTAATATAATCCATTTGGAAAATAGTTGGACTTTTCTCCTTACCATCTGATGCCTTTAATTGGGAAACATCTTTTCAGTCACTTTACACCCATAAATCTCACTAAATTAATTTTTTCCTATTAGAAAATCTGTAAACTCTAAACTCAAGTGCTGTGGAATAAATTTGTTGGAAGTTTGAACTCGTTCAAAGTTGGAACATTGAGCAGATAATTACATTAATTCGAAATATGTTAATTTTTGAGTTGGTATATCGCACCAACATAATTTATTATTGAACTTGACATACATTTAGTTAGCCTTATTAACCCTGAAATGAAAACGGTTTAGATTAGTCAAATTTTCTACAATTATTTTTTTTTCCAAAGTAAAAAAAAACGGAAAAAAAAAACGGAATGGTTTTCCGAAAAATTTATTTGTAAGACTGTAACTATGCGGCAAATGCCATTTTTTTCCAAAATTTTATGTTATTTACAGTTGATTTCGTTGGAGGAACGAAAGCAATAATAAAGATGTATCAGCGTTTTGAGAGTTTCAGTGTAAACATTGTTTACTGTGGTCAAAGTTTCCAAAAGCGTACTTCAAACTCCACGTATATTTTGTTGAAAATCAGACGCTAAAATCACAAAAAAAAATTTGGTTTCTTTTTCCAAAATTATTTTGAAATAAAAAAAAGGTTTTGCTTAAAAAATATTTTTTTTAGTTAGGAAAAAAATTTTTTTTTTAAATTATTATGTATGTAAAGTCTTTATTTTTTAAATGTTTACATATAAAGCTGTGAAAAAAAAAGTTTGAAAATACATGCATTCATTTTGTAAGTTTCGCACAGTGTAGATTTTCAATCATGTTTTTAATTATCTTACATTTTATATTTATTTTTATATATAGGTACAGTTAAATAATTTAAGAAGTTGCAATTTTATCAAAAAAAAACCATTTTGATTATAAAAAAGTTCTTGACCCCTGCGTTTTATTAAAATTTAATTTTGCAAATTTAATACTGAAATATTGTTAATAAGAAGGGGTACTCGTCCTAATGTGCTTATATATTTTTAAAAATTATTGGTTTTTAATCAAAATTTATTCTGAGAATTACTACATTTTTCTTTCAGTGATTAATGTATTTACTATTAAGTATTTTCCAAAAAACTTTCCATAATCACATAAAATAAATTTTTCAAAATTGCCTCACATACAGATGAGAAATTAAACAAGAAGAAATAGAGGAAAGTATTACAAGGCGACGAACGAAAAGTCTCCAAAACTAAATCACGAAAAATACATGAAATACTTAATGAAGTAAGTATATAAAGAAGAGCTAATTTTTACGAGGCGTCGCAACGCCCCAACGTCGTCTTATTTAAATATGAAAAATTAAGAAATAAGAAATAAATAATAGTGCGCTACCGGTGGTGGTGGTGGTGAGAAATGAAAATGAAATGAAGAAACACTTTCGAAATACCAAAATAGAATCTATCGTAGTGGTGGACGGTGCATTGAGGAGGCATCGAAGCACCTTAGCAGACTGTTATAATTCGCTTTGAAATTTGTTAATGTCAACAAACGTTGAAATTTAATTAAAATAAATTTGCTTTTTTTTTGCCAGTTTTACCACCAACTTTTAGCGTGTTTTTGTAAATAAATTCGTAAATTTTGAATAGAGTTGAGGTAGAGGTTAAATACATGCCATTAAAATGTATTTTTTTTTTTCCTTTTTTAATCTTAATTTTGGTTGTTGTTTTTGTTCTAGTTTGTAAGCAGACACAATATCCCATTAAGTCTATTTATAAACAAGCAAAATAGAACCAAAAATTGTACGTAAATGATAAGAAGCGAATTGTTTCCACAAATAACAATTTTTTAGTCTAAATTTGGAAACAATTTTACTTTATTTTTGTCATCCCTGTAATGTTCTCAAAGATAAGAGTATTGTTTTTGTTTTAAAATTAAGCAATCAATTTCATTTATTGGAAATGTTTTAATAACTTTTTACCTTTTTTCTATTTTTATTTCTTGCAAATAAAAATTTTTCCAAATATTTTTGGTCTATTGTTTTTTGTTCTCTTAGTTTCACTCAACCGATTGGTTCTATTTGCAAACAAAAATTAATGTTCCGTTTATTGATTTGCAAAGATTGACGTTCAAAGCAATTTCGATTCAATAAAAATTTCCTTTAGGAATTTTTCTTCAATAATTTCTAAGAATTTATTTTGTATTTTTTTTTTATTATTCGCTGCACTCGATTTTCACGATCCGATCACAACGCCACAAAGAACATAACAACACTGAGCTAAGTCAGTGCTAAGTAGAAGCGTTTTTGTAGCGTAATGTGGCAACACAGACCTCATCATCATCATCATTATCATCATCATGGTATTCGGTTGGGGGCTCGTACACAAAAATTGATTTCTTAATACGTTTTTAGTTCTACTTATTTCGAATATAATTCGTATGTATTTGACTGTTGCTGTTGTTCTTTTTGTTTTTGTTTTTGTTTCGGTTTTTATTTTTATTTTTTCTTTCGGCTGTGGTGGCTTTCTTAAATGTGTACGCTGTGGTAGGATTTTGGAGACGCTACTTAGGCAATATGAAGGATCGAATCGCAAGATCGAAAGCAATAGGCTCGGTTGGAATAATCGCTTGAGAAGAGAAAAAATAGATTTTAGTATTGTTTTCAATATAACCTCACTTTTACACATTTTTAATTTATATTAAGGCTATTTATTTAAAGTGGGAACCCCTCGGAAACTAGCAGTTGTGCAGGGAAAACATATGTATTTCCACAATTCATTTCAGTAATCTTGTAACGTTTTTTTTTCATATTTTGTTCATTTGAAAAACCGTTTCCAATTAACCAAATGAAAATAATGAAAATGTTGACTTGTTCAAGTTTAGTCCTCTTTTAATAAATCTACTGTTCACTGTTTTACATTTTGATGATACTTAAATGGAAAAAACAAAACAATTTACGTTTGTTTTACTATTCGGTCACGTTTTAGACTAATTTGGCGCACTTTAAATATGAGGAGAAAAATTATTTTTTAATAGGAAAAATTGCAAGCCGGACACTTGCAATAACGAACACCACAGTCACAAAATTGAAAGTCGGTCTTAACGACTGTTATTGAAAGTAAGTCCAATGTATACTGAGTGACCATTAAACATTTGTCTCGAAAAAATATTGAAGAGTATTTTGGGACAATGATTCCCGAACAGATGATCCTTTTTTGGTACGTATGGTAACTAAAAAATGTTGCAAGAAAACATTTTTTTAAAATGCCGTATAGTATGTATTTAGCAAGATTTTTTTTGGGGGTTTGTTATCGCTAAAGGAAACAACAAATTAGAAGAGGTTTTATAAGGAAAAGAGACCCAGCAAATAATTGAACAAACTTTTTACGACGATCGTATTTTACGAACTTTTCTCCGACATTCACTCGTATATTCGTAATAAATTATATTTTTAGAATTAGTGTTTTTCAAACTGTTAGGAAAACAATTTTGAAACGTTTGTTAAGTCATCCTTTTAAGCGCTTGCTCAATAATGGCTGAGTTAGGCGAATGTGTTAGGCGCTCGGCAAATACTTTAAAATCCGGAAGACGTGAGTTCAATCCCGGGTCCGACTTTGAGAAAAAGTTATTACAAAATTTTACAAATAGGGGGAAAAGTCGGCAAATAAAAACAAAATATAGTAAAAACTAGAGAGAGTGGACTACATTCGGCTATGCCGAAGACATGGTCCTGGCTCCAAAACTATTTATAGGTGGCTCAAAATGGGGTCTTGAGACCACATAATTTTATATTCGAGGTACTTCTTCCTTCTGTGTGGGGGTATTTCAGCTTCGGTATAGCCGAAGATAGTCCACTCTCTAGTTTTTAGTTTTTGTTAAAAATATCGTAATGATAGTCGTTAACGAATTCGTTAGCGAGCACTTTTTTGTTCGATAACGATTATTCGTTTCGATGCAAAATTGAGAACGAAGTCTTACTCGTAAACGTATCGTGTGTCGCCTACGATTTTTTTATCGCTTTTCGATCGAAAAAATCTTTGTTTATGAGCTCTTTAATGGTAAAATTATTGGCTGGGGAAATTCTGTTGGTGGCTAAAGGCCACACCTAACCCTAACCTGTTCTTGCTAGTGAAACTAAAAAAAAGAAAAAGTTTTACTTTTTAAAATTTTGTTGAAAAAGTTTTTTTTATCAACCTTTATCTTTTTTTAATTATAAAAGTATTTCTTAAAAAAACTTTAATTGCTCATTGATTGATCGGGAAGCTGTTCGGCCTCTGTGGTTGGAGTACCGTGTTCTTCGGTTGGAAGAATACGCATATATTTTCATATACACTGGGTCAAAAAAGTTTGCGTACCTTTCTTTATGTGTGGTGGCTCTCTGACTAAGGCATTCAATCCCGGGATCCCGAATCCCGAAATCCCGGGATCCCGGACGTTTTCTCAATCCCGGAAACCCGGGATTTTCAGTCCGGAATCCCGGGATTCAAAAAAGGCTTTTTTTATGCATTGTTCAAGATATTTTTGACGGTTTTCTACAAAAATACAGCCCTGCATTTACATCCAATCTAATTGGTAAATTCAAAAACCCACTTTTGCAGATTTAGTGCTACACACACAAAAATTACCAAATTTTTGTCAATAACGGTTAACAAACAATTTTTATCGATCTGAATAAAATTTTTTGAATTTAAACAATTTTTTTTTGCAAAAAAGATATATGTTTTAAACAACAATTCGTGTATCCGTTCCAGCTATAATACTAAAACTACTGAAAGTAACTTTTTCGTGTGTAGCATGAAATGGAGCTGGCAGAATTTTATGATTATATTCAGATTCAGGTGACAAGAAAAAATTATTTGTTCGATCAATGTAATTTAAAAAGAATTACTTTTCGTTCGACTTATTTATTTTAAATATTTTTTGTTTTGTTTAATGTTATATTTAATAAATATTATTTCTTTGTCGAATTAAAATGAAATTAAACTTAAAATATTGTTGCAACAATTTTTCTTTAATTTTATATTAATTATTGTATTTAATTGAAAAATCCCGAAAAACCTGAACAAATCCCGGGATCCCGGGATTGTAATTTCAAATCCCGGGATTTTCAAAAACACTTCGGGATTGAATGCCTTATCTCTGACACAATATTGATATAAATGGAAAGGTCTATTCAATACCTTTCGAATGAGTTCCTTTGACAACTTAATCCGTTAAGTACACTCCGAGAAAATCCCAGTAGAAAATATCGATTACGTTTCGGTTCCGGTAACCTGACTTTCCCAATATCGGTTTCTGTTCCATAAAAGATTAATAAAGTAACAAAAACTGAATAAAAGGAAATTCAATTAAAACTCGGTTCTCAGATTTAAAAAAATCGATTTACGGTTTCCAAACACTCCAAAATATCAGTTTCAAACCCGGTTCTTGGAGGTCCCAGTTTGAAAAATCAGCAAATTCGTTATAACGAGTCTCTGTTGGATTTCATAGATTATCAAAATTTTAGAGTTTGCATTTAAACAAATTACTTCTTAAGAAGTCTTGTAACGAAAGGATAAATGTCCACGCATTGTAGCACCGCCAGACCTAATTTTATTCATGCAGATGCGCAGTGTTACCTGGGATATTTTGATTGAAATACACCAACAACATTAATAAAATTTGCTCTAAAACGCAAAACAAAGGGGAATATTTTTTTCAGAAAATATTCCTTTTTGGAAAAAAAAATATTCCACTTTTATATTCGAATATTTTTTGAAAAAAATATATTCCACTTAGTTAAAAAATATTCCAGAAGTGGAATATTACAGGGTTTGAAATTACTACCAAATCGTATTTGCTTCTGCATATGCTTTGCTTCTACTACTTGAAAATGAATCAGCATAAGTAATAGATAAGAATCAGCAGTAGCTCTAAAATCAGTAATTCAAAAAACTAAAAATCATATTTGTTTTTGAATGTGAACCGCAGAACAGCAGTATGTTACTGGATATACAGTAGCTTCCAAGGTTGCCAGGTTTTATTACGGGAATTAATCAAATGGCTGTAGAAATAATTCTGTGGGTTATCTCATTTGAGGCATAAGTCCTCAAATATAGTTTCAAAAAATCTAAATTTTATAAAAAGAGATTATTGCTACTAACATACCACTCGATTATTATATTATACCAATAATAAAACTTGGCAACCTCGGTTGTAGCACAACACAGCAGGGTTCTCGTTCTACCAATTTCGAGTTGAGTCTTCCATTTCTATTTTTCTACTACAGTTATAAGCTTTTCTACTACCTTCAAGGTATTTCTTACTACTATTAAATTCCATTAATTTCCAATTCAACTCAATGTTTAGAAACAAAAATTCGTGATAACTTCTGCTAAAAAATGTATGCTTGATTTTGGCGATTTTCTTTTTTGTGTCTACACCAAAAATGCAATTTTTGTGCCATTTTCATTACTATTTTCGGATTTGGCGTGGCAAAATACATAAGGAACAACCAAATGGATAAATGCGGTATGTAACACAAATTTAAGTATTAATCATAGTTTCCAAGAATCAGAAGCGTCAAATATATCCTATTCGACTTTTCACCGAGCATGTATGGGGCTCAGACTGATCATTTCTCAAGTTTTTGAATAAAGTTATATGTTGCACGGACTGGTCGCAAACCAAAAATTTGGGAATCAAAAGAAGATGTTCGACAATGCTTACAGCATCACACACAATTGTATCCAGCGATTTGCCCGCTAGCTCACCGCTGGATACGAAATATCCTAAAAGATATTTCCAAGAACCGTACAGACCTGCTACAAATATTAGGAAGAGATGATCGGCTACCAATGGTAAGCGATCACCGCCTCCTAAATCGACCAATCCGCTGAAGAATCCATTCAGCGCATCCCAGGTTACGCTCCGGTCAAGTTTCATGGAATCGAAACTGATTGCACAAAACATTTCCGAAATGGGATGTGCTGAAAAAATACCCGTTTCAAATCATAACAATGCAGTTCTGATTTTTTTCCCTCTGTGTACGTCCAACTTTACAAGATTTATGGAACAGCATTCCGATAAAATATAAAAGACGTTGTCGTCGAAAGTCCAAAATTTAGGCGACCACAGCGCTAAGACCATTTTCACCAACCCAACACGTGCGCCAAAATGTTCGAGTGTTCAAAGGAGTATATAGCAATCATTTAAAATCCCACAATATCAAAAGGGCACCCCATAGGTGCCCTTTTGACACATCCCAGAACTCATCGGCCGATGAGTTCTGGGATATGTCAGACGATATGCTGAACGACCACAGCCACTTGATGGACGAGGTGGACACATATCCACAGCTACATATGCATAAATAGGAACACCTCAAGTTACCAACCCGAAGGTGCGAACATGCGGCATTGCGAAAAATGTAATGCGTGGTGTTTCCGAAATATATTCAGTTAGCATGCATATATGGCAGGACTGCCTCAAACTACCCTTATTTACAGGACACTTTGGCACTTTATGAGCGTGAATATTCGAGTTAAATGCAAGGACCGTGTGGCCTAATGGATAAGGCGTCGGACTTCGAATCCGAAGATTGCAGGTTCGAGTCCTGTCACGGTCGAAGCTTATCTTTTTTAAACATTTTTTTTTAAATCTTTTTTTTAATTACAAAATTTTTTTATTGGCAAATGTTTTCTAATTCATGTTTCCTAGTTTCAATTAAAAAGTGCCCATCCCTATTGCCAACGCATAAACGCATAAATTTGTTTGAAGCTTACCGGTAACTTCAACATTGTTTTGTCATATGAAGGGATCCAGTCGCCGAAAATCAAGGTGACAGTTCAACAGCATTCTGGTATTGTTTGCTATTATTATTATTATTGGATTGCTATTACACTGAACCGGTTTTATTGGCTTAGAAATCGTTAAATACATGAATTTCAACTTTTTGCATCATTTTTTAAACATTTTTACTGAACATTTAAAATTATATTTTTAAATTGCATTTTTTGACTTATAAAATTTAGAACTAGAACCGAAAAAATTAAACGGTTTCGGTTCCGCAATTAAAAAACATTTCGGTTTCGGTTCTCAAATTTTCCAGATATAGGAACCGGTTCTTGGCGGTCCCTGATTATAGTATGCTCTCCTGCAGTCACCAGTTGACCTAGAAAGCGGTAATTTAGCTGTATATATTCTGTGAAAGCATGACTAGAGATTCTCGATAAGTTTTTTTATTTTGAAAGAGCAGCTATAATATGGGCGTGGAAGTCAAAGATGGGTTCAAAAACGGTTTTAGGGATGCGAAGATGGTCTATTGGAAGTCAAAGGGGGGGTGCAATATATATACGTGAGAGGTCAATGTAATTCACTAGTTACCACGAAACAAAAGGGTACCTAAATGGACTAATACAAGTACGCTCAATGCTGGATCAAATTTTGAATAAAATAATTTCCAAATCGCTTAGGATTAACTATTGTAAGGGTATTCATTTAAAGTGGGAAACCACTCGAAAACGCGCAGTTGCTTAAAAGAACTTTCAAGTTTCATATATTTTGACTGCTCATCTGCACAACTGAATCGTTTCCGAGGGGTTTCCCACTTTAAATGAATCGCCCTACTATGCTACAAATCATATAATATTAAGCAGTGTTCAATTTAAATGGTCGCAAAATGTCTGAGAGGGTTATATTAAGTAGGCCCAATTATATCTTAATATCTTTTTTAAATTTAAAAATAATGTATGTAAAAAAATTTTTTAACTAATATGATAAAATGTTTTTGAATTGCTATTACTTACTTGTTAAAAAAGTTTAGTGTTGGTTTTTGGTATTCCTAATCAACATTTTTGAGAATGGAATATTAAAAGATTGAGAAAAAACCAGCAACAGTGGGAATCTTTACGCTCGCTCTTAAACTAGTATATTTACTCAGCACTCACACTCGCTAGATCGCTCTATAACACACTCTTCTAATCTAAACTAGTCACCAGCTGTTGGTGGAGCCAAGCACATACATATTACAAGTTCATATCGCATCGTACGATAGTTTGTATTGAAGATTATATTTGTTTACTTTATAAAAATACTTTTATAAAATTTTCCAATAGATTCCTAACCAAGAAATGGCCACTTCGTGGTGTGGTAAAGGCTTCAAGCCGCGTGTATTTACCAAGCACCAGCCTACAATCTGCTACAATAAGCCCGAAGCAGCCAAAGTGTCGCAAGCTGAATACGATGACAAACGTTATCAAGCCATAATGGGCGAAGTGATCGAGACGGTGATCGTACCGAAACGTGCAGCCAAAACATGGACAATGCAGGCTGGTGACTTGTGTCGCATTACAGTCAGTGAGGGTTCGCAGGTGGGCGATGTGAATTTCTGGAATTTGGACAATACCAAGGAGCGTTTCTATTCGGGTAAGACGCGTCAATTGCACAGCACCCACTTGAAGGTTTACGATCGTCTATGGAGTTGTTTCCCTTATCTTCGCCCAATGGCCACATTTGTCTTCGATTCGTTGGCCAAGTATGGCATTGACGAAGACGGTGGTTCGTTGCATGATGTAGTGGGCACACGCTGTGATGATTATACTTACAAGTTGATTACTGGCAAAGATCGCATTGGCAGTTGTCACAGTTCGCTGACAAAGGCAGTGGTCGAGGAACGAGGCATGTCGGAGGAGGATGTTCATGATGTTTGGAATATATTCATGTGTACGGGATTTACTAGGGTGCGTTGGAAGAAGAAGAACTCAATTGATTTTGCTTAATTTGTCTTCATTCATTTGTTCCAGGATACCCAACAATATTTCTGCAAGCCCAGTCCTGCCCAAAAGGGTGATTTCATTGAGTTTATAGCTGAAATGAATTTGCTTGTGGCTCTGAGTGCCTGTCCACAGGGCGATGTTTCCATATTCGTGGGCGAAGAAGTGCCCGATGATAAATGTTATCCACTGAAAGTTGAAGTTTTTCGCCAGAAAGCCAAATAAAATAGTCAATTGAAACTAGGAAACATGAATTAGAAAACATTTGCCAATAAAAAAATTTTGTAATTAAAAAAAAGATTTAAAAAAAAATGTTTAAAAAAGATAAGCTTCGACCGTGACAGGACTCGAACCTGCAATCTTCGGATTCGAAGTCCGACGCCTTATCCATTAGGCCACACGGTCCTTGCATTTAACTCGAATATTCACGCTCATAAAGTGCCAAAGTGTCCTGTAAATAAGGGTAGTTTGAGGCAGTCCTGCCATATATGCATGCTTACTGAATATATTTCGGAAACACCACGCATTACATTTTTCGCAATGCCGCATGTCCCGCACCTTCGGGTTGGTAACTTGAGGTGTTCCTATTTTGTGGGTTTTGTAGTGGGTTACAAGGTTCCAGCGGCACATAATTTTATGACAGCAACGGCGGATTCCGCTTATCATAAAATCGCATATGTAGTTATGGTCTTCCACTTCGTCCATCAAGTGGCTGTGGTCGTTCAGCTGCTCGTCTGACATATCCCAGAACTCACCACACACACGGTCCTTGTATTCAACTCGATTATTCACGCTTATAAAGAGCCAACGTCCTGTATCCCCTGCAAATAAGGGTAGTTTGCAGCAGTGCTGCCATATATACGAAAAAATACGTATTTATACGGAATTGTAAAATTTTCAGGGAAAATACGGGTTTTCATACGGATTTCTTGAAAATACGGAAGAATATGAAAGAATCTATTGACAAGTGCTTATGGGAGCCATTAAAAATCTCAATAAGAGAAACTATTTTATTTGGAACAATCATCAAAAATGACACACGACAGTGTTGTGTTGTATTTTTTAACGAAGAAAAATGACAAAAGGTAGTAAATTAAAATTAGTAGTTTTGTGGCTGTTCCGAATTCTCCGAATGTTGACAGCAGCAATGCAATATTCAGGTTAGAGCACTCTCACTAAAAAGTGCGGTGTTTTTTGACAATTCGTTTGTTTTCATTTTCCATTCGCCATTGACATTTGCTGTGTTTTTTGAACATTATTTTTAGGAAAAGTACAGAGGCAGATTTATTTTCTATATAATGATGTGCTATTCAATTTTCGATTACTATTACTACTGGTGCAAGCCCATGCAAGTTCTATAATTTTCGTAGAACTTTCCCTACAATTTTCATACCGAATGAAATAGTACTCTGAGTACTCGATGGGTACTGGGTACTTCATGCGTCAAGTGGCGGGCATACTTTTTATGCATCACTTTGATTTTGACAACTCTCTACGACACTACGAGAGAACGAGCACCACCGATTTTTTACACATATTAATTTTTCGAAAAGAATTTTTTGTTCAAAACGCTTTTAAGTGAAATGTTAAAAAAACCACATTAGTTCCATAAAATATCGAAAGGAATAACAAAACGAAAATGGCATCGCGAGGTGGGATGGTCACGACTTCGGACGGCAACGACTTCGAATACAGGCAACGAGTGGCAGCTCCGCATCAAATTAGGTTAACGATTAAAGCCAACTAAGCAACTACCAACCAATCATCTATAAGAAGTTTCACTCCATTCCACTTCATTTGCATTTTGTGATTAATTGTGTTATCATTAGTTTCAGTGGCCGTTTATTTTTTTGAAGTTATACGAGAAGAGAGAAAAGTTCAATATCCAAATTTTGCATAATTAAAAGTGGTTGTGAAAAAGACAGCACTGTGAATATCTACGTAGGGCTTTGAGGCACTCATTGTCTCCGTCTGGGTGGCGGTGGCGGCAGCAACAACGTTGCCTGGGCAATTTGCCAGAATTTGTTTACATTTAGTTTTATGGATTTGCCTTTAGATTTTGGACACACACACCACACAAAACAAACGAAATAATAAGTACATAACATAGCTGTCGATAGACACGATAGCAATGCACCAGCAATCCGTCACTGATACGGTCTGTTGCATTTGGTGGTATGTTTTCTTTGTCCTGGTGCTGATGGAGTTGCATAGGAGTTTGAGTGCGAGAATGCCTTCCTCAAAATGCACACCCATTTGACCTTTTTGTGGGGCAGCAACAGTTTCGATGGGCTTGAATGTTCCACATTAAAATATTTTGAGTACAAAATTCCAATGGCTTTCTTTAACTTGGTTCCATGTACTATTTGTAATGCAAATAAAATATTTTAAAATCACTTTCTATAAAAATCAAGAAACTCAGAATTTTTCATGAGACTCACTCCTAGTAGAATCATTCTCTCAAAAATATATTCACAGTTCCTTCTAGCAAAGCAATGACAACTTGCAGAATATAGGTTTGTCACCATCACCATCAACACCACCCCCCATAAGGTTATATGCCAAACGATTTCATTGCTTTCATTTTCAATAGCGGTTTCTCAGCTTGTATTAAATATTGGATACTTTCCATATCCACTTCTGTCTCTAATTTGTTAGATGTGGACTTTAGTGTACAGGCCTTCATTTGCTAGTTTGTTTATCCAATAAATATGGAATAAGCAATGGTTCCCAAATCCTTTCAACTGCGAAATAACGTTTCTGATATCCTTGAATGTACAACATTAAAGTACCGGATTGAGTTCCCAGAAATGAATTGTCTAGTTAGGTTAGGTTTAATTCGTTGTCACAACAAAGTAGCCAACGAAAAAAATTTTTAGATTTCACCTGCCTCTAAAATGTTTATGTACGGATAACCAATGGGAAAAAACCATTTGAAATATATTTGAAGATGGAAAGGACACCAAACTGTTGCTTCCATTTGTCACGTTAAGTTAGATTACTTCACACTTTTAAAAATCAATTGTATTCTTCACTTGAACTATTCAATTGACAGGGCCCAAAAATAATTGCAAGCAATGACCGTCTACTAAAATAACACGCACACACATAATTAGAAGAAATATCATGTAAATTTGCTTTACAATTGAATTGTGAGAAAAAAAAGCAAACAATTTGTATTTGTTTATATTTAGACTTCAAAGAACTACAACAAACCAACTATTCCTACCACCTACAATTAAACAAATACAATTCACATAATACTTGTACGCCAAATATATTACATTAATGAATGAATGAATGAATGCTCAAAAAGAACTTAATTGATTTGCCGCTCTTACATTTCCCTCTTGCAGCTTGCTGAATAAATCGCGTCTGAAATATTGCATTTCCTTTCATGCGCTCCTCTTCTTTGTGATGCTGGCCAAGCTGACCTCGGACATTTTAGATCGTTTGGATGTATTTGTTTTGGAAATCGAAGAACTGGAGGTGCCCACTCCTCTGTGGTGGGAGTACGTTTGGCTAGCCTCGCTGTTGACTTCCTTTGTGGGTTTGTCGGCGGCGCGTGCCAACAAAATACGCGAAATGCAAAAGTACATGCTGGCCCTGGGTCTGTTTGCGGTGCTGCCATTGATTTACTGTTTCGCATATTATTTTGGCGATGTTTTGGAATATTTGACCATGGAGGAGGGCACTGAACTGGATGAGACTAGTATCTTCTTGTGGAGGGTGAGGAGACATTTTCAAATAAGATTTTGTATGAAGAGAATGTTTATTGAAAAAAAATTTCTTTTATTTAATTTTTCACAGGGTCTGCCTTATGGTCTGCTCTGGTATGCCTTCTGTTTCATTGGCTTTCAAATTCATGGATTCACTTTGTACTTTGCCTACAACCTGGTGAAGGCCTGGAAGGCCAGAACTGCGGCTCGCAAGTATCAGTAGATCGTTAGCCACACAGTCAGTCTCACAGTCAAATGTTACGCTAAATTATTCATCTACATATGGAACTATTTTAAACAAGCAAAAATACTCTCAGTGTACTTGATAATTAGCAATTTTCAATTAAATTCAATACGAAAATGTTACGAAAAACCAAAATGTAGTAAAGCGTAATGAACTATTTTTCCGACGAAGCGCGCGCGCGCGCAAAGTTAAATTAAATCTAAATGTAAATGTTTTAGAGAAGAGATTTTTTTGGTTGGATTGTTGTGTAAATACATACATACAAACATGCGCACATGTATTTTGTGAGGTACGGCTTCAAATCGCACAGGCACTACTAATAGGCTAGTCCCCCATAAAGAAAACAGTCAGCCTAATTGTTAAACTATTAGATTTTCGGTAGGAAAAACAAAAGTCAACAAATATTTTTAAAAATGTTAATAAATGTTAATACAAACAAACAATAAATAAAAACCGTTAACTCTTAAAATATATATAATTGTAATAAAAAAAAATGCATACAATAATGAGAGAGACGTACGCACGCGATTTAAATATTCGAACATGACATATGACATTTTAGCATTGTAATTAAATTTAATCTAATTAAATTGTAAATCCCAAGAATCTTGTAATCCTCAAGACATACTTACGATTCGTATTCGTACTTACTTTTCAATGTGCCTCTCGTTAAAAATTTGTTGTTTTTGAATTTCATACTTTTCTTTTTAGAGCGATTTATTGAATTTATTTTATTTTACATTTCATTCATTTTAGAAATCGAAAGAAACAACAAACTACATAACTTTGTTCATTGCCTAATATTTTCTTTTTATATATTATCGTTGAACTGCCTTTTATATGCAATTGTAATGCGAAACTATTTAATGTTTAAAACTTAAACAAACCAACATTCAATTGTAGAATTTTACACAAACAAACACACACACACGCGAAAATGCAGAGTTTCTATAATTGTTGTATTTTCTTTGTAATTGACGATTTTATTTATAATGACAACTTAATAATAATAAAAAAAGTAAATGTGTTCTTCTGAGTGGGTTAAATAAAAACGTTATAATTTTGTTCCTATTAAACAGTGAATCTATAAATGAAAAAGTGGAGAATTATCGAAAAGAGATAAAGGACAAAGTACTATGGCCTTTGGTTAGGAGATGGAGTCGCTACCTTCCATGCAAATTAAAGGTGAGAATAATTTCAAACTTTTGATGAATTTTGGACTCTCTCCTATGTGCATTCAAAAAGATTCAGAGGTATTTGAAAAAAATGTTGTTTTTCGTAAAAATGTACCCTTTCTACGGAGGTAAAGCTCTTTCATGATGTTCTAGATTAAAATAAAAATATCCTGCCTTCCAAGCTTCGTCCAGTGTCCCACCTACATATCGATACCTTAAAGCACAACTATTCTATGTCCCTTTTTCAAAACTCTAGAAAATGAAAAACATGTTTTCAAATTGGTATGTTTTGTATGGAAATTGATTTATTTTTAGTCATTTTTCAATTACTTTCATTACGATTCCCACAAACCTGTCTAATAGCCTGTCTGATGCAGCTTCTTCTCAGGAATCCAAAAATGACAAAAACTCATGAACACGGACATAGGATGGTTGTGCTATTAGGTATCGATGGTATCGAAGGTGGCTACGAATATCAAACTTTGTTCGATTTCATTGAAATTTTAAACCTTCAGTTGAAAATTTTATTTTACGACAATCTCTTGGTGCAGAAAGTTGCGCTGAAGATGCTATAAGTCTCATATATTTGCTGGCGATTTGTCTTACAAGTTTTTCTCCAAACTAAGATAGAGTTAAAAATCAAATGACACGCTCAGAATAAAAAAGCGATGAAATGTATGGAGCGTCATTACATTTCATCGCTCTTTTCCTCTGAGCATGTCAAATAGACGAATAAAAATCTGTTAAAACCAAATTTTGGACCAATATTTAAAAATTTATTTTCAATTCGACGAGTTTTCGAAACTTATGTATTTTTCTATTTATAAAATTTAAAAAAAAAACATTTTTTTTACCCTTGTATGCAAAATACTCAACCTTTAAAGAAACTAGACGTGATAGAGCCATTCTGTGGACATCGTGTTCAGCATCAACAAATATTTAAGTTTGTTTTTTGGAGTACCTAGAACGTTCACAGTAGCTTAGAGTTATCCGCTCTCTAGTTATAATATTCTCCAAAAATTCAAAACAAAAAATCTTAAAAATATGATTGAAACTAGCTGTTTTAAAAATAAATGTTAGCACTAAACGATAACGTAAATTTTTTTTTAAAAATGTTTAGTTTTCTTTTGAGAAATTGTTGAATTTTGTTAATTCGAACATTCTTTGACTTGATCCTGAATTTCTCAAAAACCTGATGTCATCTTGTTCAGCATTAAAAAATGTATAAGAAATGCTATGTTTGGTTTTTATGGAGTATCAAAACGTTCCAATTTTGCAGGATAGTGCTATTAAACTACAGTAATTCGATTCATTTAAGTTAACATGGCATATTTTTAGTAAAATGCCGTTGATTTGTATGTTGGGCTAAACCGGAAATTGTGTGCAAAACATGAATTATCTAAAAAGTGTTTTTGGTGTATAGTTTTTTTAAAACAAATTTTTAAATCTTTTCTGGCAAAGTTTCAGGAAATAACTACAATTTTTTTTTCAATTCCGGATCCGTTAAATTAGCTTAAGTTCCATAATATCCTCAATTTAAAAGACAAATTTGCTGACAATGACTTCTCTTAAATTTGGACAAGATAGATGTCGACATGTCGACTACTTTAATTTGTTGCATAACCTGACAATCGGAATTTGCCTTTAAAGCAAGTGCATGCCAAATGGTATCTTTCGCCCACAAAGTAGCTGCACAAATACTCTTCAGTTTTTGGCCAAGTATATAACTACATTCGCGACAAAAAAAAAACTACTTAATGTGGCTATTTGGCTGCCATACATAGTACATTTTACATAACGAGTGCATGACCACCAGCGAGTGGACAAAGCCAAAACAACACAACTACCCACAACAAAATGTTTTCAGACATTTCAAGCAGCATTATCCTTGCATGAGTGCAGTAAGGATTCGTCAGTGCAGTGTGGCAGATTATACAATTTTGAAAACAATTAAGAAAAAGAAAATTAAGTTGAAGGAAAAAAGTTGTATTTATTCAATTAAGCAAGTAAAAAGTGAGAATGTGTTTAAGCCTGCGCATTGGAAGTGAACGAAAGTCCAACTGTCAAAATACGAAAATTCCTTAACGGCCATACAGCATCCGTATCTCAATTAGAGAAGAAGAGGGTTGAATCTTATACTTGCAATATACTTCAACCTCGGAAAGGAGTAGCATCACAAGGAGTAGCAACACAACAGCTGAGAAAAGCTAAAAAAAGTGGAAAAATAATTGAAATACGAAGGAGTTAAAACATTTTATAAATTTGCATAAATATATAAATAAAAATGCGTGGCGAGGAGACATATCGGCGGGTTACACGCGAAAAATTAGTGGTTCGCGGCAATACCACTATACGAACAATGGATTCCACAGCCACCTATTTGCCCGTTTTGCCAGGGTGAGTATGGGGGGGAGGAATGGGTGGAATGGGTGAAGGCGTGCGAGACTGAATATTTCGAGAGACTTGTAAGCATAATTGATTTTCATGTTGCAGAGAAAAATCGATTTTTATCTTAAATTTAATACAAAGGCCGAAGGTCGTATCTAAAAATATTGTTTCGAGTTAAGCTAAATATGTTTAAAATGCTAGATTTATATGTCAAATGCAAATATTTATACATAATCGTTGGCGTATTCCTCCTCTATTGAAATTTGTGACCAATTGCCATTTTGTGTGTGTTGTGTGTGACCAACCAAAAGAAAAGAAGAACTGAAAGAAATAATTTTTCTACCCCAATTCCTTATCGGAAAGTTGCTCGAATTTCAATACTTCCCGAATGGCTAGAATTTCACTAATAACTCTACTCATATTTCGATTTTTTTCTGTTTTGTTTCTATTGCTGTTTTTGTTGTCGCTTTACGTGTTTACTTTATGAAGTGTGACTGTTCGCAATTACCGTTCCAACCAACAAAAACACCAGCTTTATATATTGCTTCCGTTCAAATTGGGAGCAAAATGACCATTAACCGCTAAATACAATGCTGGCCTTTTACTGGAATTTTGAAACCTTTTCTGAAGGAAAGTTTCTCCCCCAGAAGATGGTTTACATTTGTTTATGAATTCTTTTCCAAAGTGTTCAAAATGAAAAACCGGCAAAAAGGTCTAACTGGAATTTATGTTTACAAAGTACACAGTAAAAAATATGAATAGGAAGTTGCTAGTTAAGTTCTGAAATTTTTAAAAAGTATTGTAAAAAAAATAATGGTGATGGAAACTTAACACACTTTTTGCTACGGTTTATGTAATTTTCCTACAGTAAGAATGTTTGTATTTATAGCTCTAGGTATTTACATTTTCTCAACTGCACCTTAACCCCATATTATCAAGCTAGAGGTTCTAATTTATATAATTGAACAGTTGCCAATAGTTTTGGATGTTTGCACAATGCACTCCTATATTCTTTTTCCTTAGTTCCACTTTGAGATCTTACAACTAACTTCTGATCTATATAAATGTGCTCAGATCACAATCCCGCATACTTGTTAAATTTTTAGATACACTATAACCAATTCTTCTTGATTTATTCGAGCTTCCGTATGTCTTTTCTCCAAATAACTTTTTGAAACCCAGTTATAGTGCCAAACTGTATAAATTTGTAAGATTGTAAGGATATAATAATAATGATGGTAGGTCAAAGTGTGCACTGCGACCTAATGAGTTCTATTGTGCGGACATGTGTTCAAATTTTCCAGGTTTAAGATTTTAATGAATTTAAGCTCATTTCCTGGATTAGTGTTCCAGATGTGGTCAGACTATGCTATGACTTTTCTTTCGCTGATTCATAGAGTCTACAAATATCGCTTTCAGATAGTCCCAACTTCTTTAAATGGAAGCGTTAAGTATTCGGTGAGAATACGGAAGTCTGATTTGTTAAGTCCGAGTAATAAATCTGTTTTTGGTAATCCTCTTTTTCTGCTATTCCAAATCATTGTATTCCTTGAGAAGAGGCTAAGAAAAAAGAGTTTTATCATTTAAAATTAGAGAGTGGACTATCTTCGCTATGCCGAAGCTGAAATACCCCCACACAATATAATCCACTTAGAAGTTCCCTAGAATATAAAGAAATTGTGCATTAGAACCCCATTTTAACCTATTTTTAGGTAATTTTAGAACCGCAAACCATGTCCAAAATCCGTTTTTAAAAATTTCTAATAAAATCCAAAAAAAAAATTTGTTTTCTCAAGGACCCATTTTGACCCTGGGGTTTCGAAACCTCGAACCATGTCAAAAGTCCATTTCTAAACATTTCCAATCAAATGAAAAAAGACTTTTAAATTTTTGTTTTTTTTATCGTTTTGCATGAACTGACTGAATAAAAGTTGGGAAAAATGTATGGAAGTGATTTTTGATCCTTTGTAACTTTACCTGGGTCTTATGCAGAACTGAAGTTATTATTACAGATTGAAGGTTTGCAAAAAGTGTAATATTGAGAATCTTAAAATGCAAATACCAGGACGATTTTAGCTAAGGCTTGTAAAAGCTTCAAACCTCTTTTATTGCGTGGTCCCAGGATTTTTCACTATTTTTGTCACAATTTCTGAGATTACAGCTGCATCAGTAGGAGGGGGTGGATTCCACACAATAATATAGATTATAAATTTATTGTATACATCAGTATGCGTACATAAGTATAACTGTTGAATGTCCGAGAAATTTCGAAATATTTCTCATACTACGTTAACATTTAAATAATCTTTTAATCCTCATATCAAAAAAAATTTCCTTACAGTGCAAGAAATAGAAAATTGGCAAGAACGCCTTCTTACATGTATGTATTTACCTAGATATGTACAGAAACAGTTAATAACAAGAGAGAAAATTTCCCCCAAAAAAAAACTAAATGAAAAACCCATTGTACCGGTTTTTTGTATTTACATTGTTGTGGTCTTGTTGTTGTATGCAAGTAAATACAAATGTACATATATATTTACCATACCCCGGGTACATGCGACCACACCACAATTAATTCGCCCCAAACCATTTGCAAAAAAAACAAAGAAAAGCCCCGAGCAAAAATTAAAAAAAAAATTAAGAAATATAAATCGATGCCTTTTAACAGTTTCAAGAGAAAATGTTCGTTAGCGTGCGTTGACCAAGCACGGCTAGGTCTGAAAGAGTAAAACAAAACTACAACACGAGCCGCCATATTCAGCTCTAAGGTTTATAGAGCTGAAACCATTACATCCCCCACGCCCCACAAACACTCACTTCCTTTAACCTCATTTCGTATTGTATTTTTACACACATTTACCGTACGAACGAACAAGTGGCTATTTCCAAAGTCCCTTTCGAATGTGGAATGGTAGCAGGGAAAAAGTACGAAAATTGCGGTATTTGTTGTGGCTACGTACTGGCCATTGTCCATGTCGATTTCGTTCGTCCATTTACGGCTGGTCGGTCAGTCGGAAATCAACCCTCGAGGAACGCGAACATTTTACGCGGCATTTTACATACCAGTGTGTTCGTAACAAATAATTAAACAAAAAAAGAAGAAACCAAAACAATTTTGGAAAATGTAGTACAAGTAGAAGTAGAAGTTGTGGAACTTTTGATACAATCTTAAATTTTATATAAAAAATCCAATCAGGATTAAAAACAAATTAAAATGTTCAGCACAAATACCCAAAACTGGTTCGGCATGAGCCAGGAGAGTTCAGTGGCTCATCATATGAATCTAATGAACAATGGCAATGCCACTAACAATGGCCATGGCATCCACTCGTCATCTCAAATGAATCCTAATGTTTTTCTACGTAAACGTTCTGTCTCTAATTCAAATCCGTCTTTGGACAGACCTCCGCCCCCCGCTGATATCCATGTGGAGTATGAAGTGGCCGTGCCCATTGTGTCCACATATCGACATACGCCTTATCACTCGCTGTGGGATCTACATCAGTGGTAATTATTATTGGCTAAATAATGCTTCTTTCAATATTTTCTCTAACCAATTTCAATATTATTATTTACCCAAAAGAAAAATTCAACGAAAATTGATTATTTTCACTGGCCAGCCAGCCAGCCAGCCAGCCAGTCGCTTTAATGAGTCAATCTTTAATACCTGGCGCCCATTTTTTTTATTGTTGGCCATAGTGCATTGCCAAAGGAACTGCTTAATGTTATAAAATTAGCATATACTAAAGTGCGTTATGGTCATTTGATTGAGGTTGTCATTATGAAAGCCATTGGCAAACATTTGGAATTGCAAACATGACATGGTTTGGTATGAAAATACGAAAGTGTGACATTTTTTAGAATGACTCTTTTGTGGCCTTGTACATATTTTATTTCCGTTTATATTATTTGTATTATACCCTGCATTCAAAGTGTTCTAGTATTCACTGAACACTTCTGAAATTCACACATTTGATTTGTCGTTAGTTGGAAAACTGTTCTGGCCTGTCAGCTCACCACTTTTATGGTCGTAAGTCTTATAGTTCGATTTTTAACATAAATAACTGCTCGTGAAAAATATTCACTAACTAGCGAACTACATATAACCCCACAAGGTGGAGCACAGTGTGGTCACACATGTTTGACTTTATGTTTTAAAAGAAGCCAGTTTGGTTTGAAATACACCTACTAAATAACTCTAACAAGGTTTTTGTGATATCTCCTTTATTACGGCCGTGAGGAATTGTCAAACACAGATTTCTTATAATTTTCAACGTTTTCAATTGGAATGTTTCAAAAATTCTCCATCCTCATCCTCTGCCTTTTCATTTCCATCTTTGTCGCAGTTACCAGGTACCCATACTAATCGAGCACCTCGTAACAACGTTCAACTGTTGCGGATTTTATAGTTACTTTTTTGAAAACTTTAAGAGTGGTTTGACTGCACGTAGATATAAATATTTTTATTAAAAGTCGTGTCTTTAAAGTTTCCAGCAGCCTTTTGGATTGCTACACACAAAGTCGTTAGATCTAACCGAAAAAGACGGTTAAAAACGCTCCAACCCTCCAATGTCGGTACGTTTAACCGATGAGAGATGGTAAATTTATTGCACCGTTTTTTAAGTTGTAAATTTTTCAGTAAATTTGTGAAAAATTCACATTTAACCAACAATTGAGGTAAACTATTTGTGAACTATTTTGTGTCGAATTTTGAAGATTTATTATAACAATTTTTTTCGGTTTATCCAACCTACCAGCTCGGTAAAAAAATTGACAATTTTCATACATTTTGAAAAGTTGTACATTAACAATTTTTTTCGGTTAATTTTACCGACTTTTTTTTCTGTGTGCTATCTGGTAACTCCAAATTTCTCTGTACTTTATTTTTATGGAACTGAACATTTTGTATAAGTAGTGTTTTAAGAAACCTGATAGTCAAATTCGACTGTGCCTAGAGCGCTACTATACACAAATCCGACTATGGTCCTGTGTATCAGAGTAGTTAGTTGCCGAGTCGGTACTGCCGAACAATGGAAATGAAACCAATACGAAATGAATCTCTGGGAAACACAATAGAAACAGTGTGGGAATGAAACAGAAACAAAATACAATCAAAAAACTTTGACTAGTTTTACAAGAAAATAGTAGGGAATTTATAAAAATACCAACGTTTCACAGAATCTGAAATGGCTTGAGCCTGACTTTGTTATAAGAAAATGTTTAGTGCCAGTTACACAGTCACCATTTAAGTGAGATTGTTATTCACAACAGATATTTTCCAATAGCAAATTAACTTTAAATGGCCAACCTCGGACATTTAAAGTCAATTTAATTCACTCTAAAACTGGCCCTTAGATGTAATAACCCATTGGAAACAAAGGAACAACAACTCCAGAAATACTACAATGCTTCTTCGGTGTGGTATTTCTTCCCTTATTCACTGATTTATCTTTGTTATTTTAATTTAAAAAGAATAAAACGTTATTTATGGTTTACCTCAGCATTATCAAATTTTAATTTAATTTCTACCGAACATACCAAAATAGTATTTATTGTCCCTATATGCCACCGGACAGGATGACACATCTTAGGATGTTAAGATTCTGATTTACTATTGTTGATTAAGTACTTCTGAAATAGATAGGATTGTACGTTAACTAACTTCAACAGAATACCAAATGCTTATCTGAATGAAAAATAGGTTAAACCAATGTCAAAATAGAACCTCTTCATTCATCAACCATCTAAATGGTGGCTATAAAGATTTAAATAATTGATAACCTCGCGAACTGGGCTAATTGAAAAGACAAGTCAAGTATGTACATATGTAGCTGAGTACAATGTTAGTATTGTAAATGCAAATACCCACTTCACTTCCACCACA
Source organism: Heteromyza rotundicornis (assembly GCA_951394025.1). NCBI lineage: Eukaryota > Metazoa > Arthropoda > Insecta > Diptera > Heleomyzidae > Heteromyza > Heteromyza rotundicornis. Next base: position 15,680,877 of record OX596012.1, on the reverse strand, counting down.
ACTACAAATGCAATTTGCAATCATCCTTTACCTACATTTTCTTATGTATGATTTGTATAGATAAAAACAGGCTTTTAAATTATACGAAATACATGCAGGGGTAAATCTAAAGAGGTGTTTCATAAACTCACAAATCCGAGCAGGCTAACAAGGTAACAGAAAAGGAGGTTCTGGCCTACTTTAATGTTAAGGCACTTGATTGGCCGGTCACTGAAACATTAAAGCATTAATGCAAACGGCATTGTACTACATTGAAAAGGAAGAAGAAGAAAAAACCGAAGTGAGGCAAAATCATTAACCTAATTTCGAAAGCAAATAATGCCGAAAAAGGCCGAAACCGGAAGACGAAATGAAATCGTATCCAAATAATATTGAAATGGAAAACAATAACGGTAACTGAAACTGTAACTGAGCAGCCATAATCGGTGAATTAATCACCTAAAAAATATGCAATGAATGAAGTGTGTCAGAGTTGCTTTTGCTAGAAATTTTTCACAGTAATTTCCCTTAATCGTATAGAGGCGGCATTGCAGCCTATCGAAATAAGATCTTTTTATACCACCAACACATTAAACCATGAAAAAAATGCTTTTATTCCCTAGAATTTCAAATTCCTACTCCTCCATACGAAAGTATTAGCATGTCCGTCACATTTGGTGCGTGTATCGTGTCAAACGCTTCGATGACGTATGTCTGATTCGAACAAGGAAGAAAATTTTCCATGTAAAGCTCAATAACCTGACACTTTTCCGAGTTGAATGAACCCTTTGGACAAATGCTAATAACATTTGTCTCCCTACTAGACTGAGGACGGGCCACTGGACGGGAATTTATTTTTTTCCATTTTTTTTCCAACTTTTTTTGTGAAGTTCATAATTTTAGTTCTAAATAATTTCATTTAAGCTACTTAAAAACACTTGCCTTTCCCTTCCTCAGTCATGTTGGTATGTCGCCAGTTGTTTCTTTTTTCACTGTTTTTGTTGTTGTTGTTCTTGTCTATTGTTAACTTGACTTTATAAGGTTTATACACTGTTCGCTGATAGTTGGTCGTTTGGTGTTTCCAGGGCTAGACATAACAATTAGTCTTTGGTGGTTATTGTATGTTGGAATGTTTGTGTTAAATTGTTGTTGTACATACATGTAGACATGCAAAAATATGAAACGTTGATATTGTATGAGGGAACACGGAAGTGGTCAATTGCATGTCTATGCCGCTTAGTTGATTAATGAACCTTTGAGGCTTCATGAAATAAAGTTGGCAAAAAATAATCATTCGAAAATTATATTTAGATTATACTTGACCTTTTTGGAGTAAAGAGTGTGGGAAGAGGAGAGGGTAAAAAAATATAAATTTAGGTACTTTTTAGATTTCTGAGCACTGAACGCAGTGGCATGCTTTTGTTTTTTTGGGGGAAATCGGAAAAACTATAAAATCAAAACTTTAAATTCAAGAAAGGACAAAGAAACTTTTCTTTGACTCGTTGTACCAAAAAATTTCACTAAGTATCGACCCACCAGCCCTTTTTGTTTAAACAAATTTCCACCCAGAAACGCCGTCACACGATTAAATATTCAGCAGAGTTCTCACTCTACTCCTATCGCAGTAGATCTACGCTTTGATTTTTAAATTTCTACTCCTCTACTCCGGTTGTAAATTTTCTACTCCCCTCAAGGTATGTTCTACTACTATTGTAAGAAATCAAAATTGTTTGTGAGTTTCATACGATGCAAAACTACTACTCTTTCTACAAATCAACTTCCCGGTCAGAAATTTCAACTACTCTTCGCAGTAAATCATATCATTCCCCATTCTTCAAATCTACTCCCCTAAAATCGAATATCTACTACTTTTGTTGTGGCAAAAAGTAAAAAACCCTGGTGAGCTATGCCGTAACTGAAATACCTCTCACCCATTTAAAAATACCTCAACATAAAAAAAATTTTGTCTCAGGATTAAATTTTGACCCGTATTGGATGAAATATTGGACAAAGTCCAAAAGTCTTGGAAAATTTTCTCTTTTTTTGTCATTTTATATTTGCGAAATAGCATTCTCAAATGCTTCTAGTTTGACTGAATTTCTAAATGAAGGAATTGGATCAGTAAGGCGATTAGTCGAACCATTTTAGAAAGTGGAGTTTTTATGCATTATGATGGAGAATGTGTACATACAATTTATGATAAAAATTTCTACAATTTTTATATACGCCATTAAATGAAGAAACTATCCGTTACACCAACGGTGTATATGATAAATAAATGAATAATAAATAAATGGAATTGAATGTATTAATAACAAATTTTAAAATTAGAGTAGGCGTTTTCATTTACTTTTTTGTTTTAACGAAATATAAAACCTTCTATAATAATTTACTAAAAAAAAAGACCGACCCAATTTGGGTTTCGGTTTTTCGGCAAAAAAAAAACTGTTTCGAATTTCGGCCGAATTTTTGGCAAATCCCTCGCAAATTTAAGGATTAATGATAGTTTCAAAGAATCAGAAGCGACAAAGAAACATGTTACCAAGTTTGTATTGAAAAAAGAAAAATTAAAAACTTTAGTTTACACATCGAAGTCGATGGTTTTTTTCATGCAGGTTGTGTATTTAATTTTCTATACAAATTGTGACTGTTTTGACACATCCATAAAAATATTTAGTTTCTGCAGTTTACATTGGACTTAAACCCCCATTTGTACAGTAGAACTTCCCTACAAGGAATTCGCATGGGACCAGAAAACCACTTCATTGTATAGAAGTTCGACTGTATTTCAGAAAATTTTTAAAGTAAATCTTTTAATGAAATCGATTGTATTTTACATAGACACAACCTCACTCACAAGAAATTCTCCCATACCACCATATATTCTGGTTGTGAGTCTCCGAACAAACAATCGCAAAATTGTGTGTTGCTATTTTATTGTTCATACGCAGTGTATGGCAATAAATATTTTTTACCAAAAACATGGTTTTCCTTTAATTAAATACCATATATCATAAGAGAGTGTTGGTTAACATATATTTTAAGCGCTTTCGAATTAATTCAGACATGATAATATCAAATTATGCCATTTGTCGTATTGTGTTAAACATGGCGTATGAGTAATTTTCAATAGAAAGACATTTTATTTCTAAAAAAAGATTTTTGAAGATTTACTTTACTAAAATCTAGACTAAAATCATTTTTTAAAACATATTCATAAAAATTGACATTTTTTCTTCCCACAGTGCCTCATCCACACCGCCGACGGGCCTCTCGCACATGGCGCGCATGATGGACTCACTGATACTGGATCAATATCCGCCATTTGCCTTTACCAAAATAACCACAACGCACAGGCCTACACGTACGGGAAACATTAAAAAAACCGAAACCACACGGACCACATCCCTAAGTGGTCTAGCGCCTGGGTCATCGGCCACCATTGGTCGGGCCGCAGGCATTGGCGGTCTACATGTGAAGAATCGCATACCCACACAAGGTGGAATGAAATTAGATTCATTTATTGCCAATAAATTCAAAACTCTTTTGTTTACTTTCAGAAGTTCCGCCCCAGCCGCGGCCCAACACTAATCTACCACCCACAGCGGCAGCAGGAGTGCCTCACACAAATCTCAATTCTCTACAGCAGAATTTGGGCATCAATTCGCAATCATTTCCCAATCACAATGACAACCGTTGGATCTCTTCGCTGCGCCGCCGCGACCCAGAACTACAGCCTACACTGCCCTCGATCAATCTCAGTCACCATGGCAGTTCACACAACGTCGGAGGCAATCTCAGCGGAGGCGAGAAGTCCAATTCACGCACTTCACGGAGTATAAAGGCCTCGGCGGCAGCCGTAGGCCGTAAAAGTCGTTCCGTGGAACGCATACGAGCACGGAAATTGACCACACAAATCAAACTCAAAGATAAGGCCAAGAAGAACTCCATCGATGAAAATTCCAATTCAGATCAGGAAGCCACCTCATTGGAAGAGAACTCTACGTCTCAGAGTACGCCCAAGAGTTCGCCCAAAACGAAATCGAAACATTTCACACACGCCGGCTTTGAGCCTCATCTCGTGGACACTTTGGAGAAGGACATACTCCAGCGTCATCCCAGTGTCAAGTGGAATGACGTGGCCGGCCTGAATGAGGCCAAGACCATACTGCAAGAGGCCGTAGTGCTGCCCATAATAATGCCAGACTTTTTCAAGGGCATACGCCGGCCGTGGCGTGGAGTCCTAATGGTGGGTCCGCCCGGCACAGGCAAAACCATGATGGCCAAGGCTGTGGCCACCGAATGTGGCACGACATTCTTTAATGTTTCCTCGTCTACGTTGACTTCCAAGTATCGTGGGGAAAGCGAGAAGCTGGTGCGTTTGCTGTTCGAAATGGCTAGGTTCTATGCGCCAAGTACGATTTTCATTGACGAAATCGATGCGTTGTGTGCGTCACGCGGCAGCGACTCGGAGCATGAGGCCAGCAGGCGTTTTAAGGCGGAACTGCTGATACAAATGGATGGCCTCAATGCCACATTGCAGGATGATAAAATCATAATGGTGTTGGCAGCCACAAATCATCCGTGGGATATTGATGAGGCCTTTCGCAGGCGCTTCGAGAAACGCATTTACATTGCTCTTCCAAATGGTAAGAGGTGGGTTAATGGTAAATTCTAAATTTAATTTCCTTTTTCCCTTCACCACAGAGGAAACACGCTCCGCTCTGCTCAAACTCTGCCTTAAGGATGTGAACCTCTCGCCCACGTTGGACACGAATCTCATAGGCGATCAGCTGAAAGGCTACTCTGGGTCGGATATAAGCAATGTTTGTCGCGATGCCGCAATGATGGCAATGCGTCGTCAAATTTCGGGAAGATCGCCTGCCGAAATCAAGCAAATCCGACGAGAGGATGTGGATCTGCCCATAACACTGGAGGATTTCGAGGAGGCCATGCTGCGAACTAAGAAATCCGTTTCGCCAGACGATGTCAGCCGTTTCGAGAAGTGGATGGAGGAATACGGTTCATTCTAGAATTAAATTAAATTTAAGTTGAAAACCAGAACTTAATTTAGTGAAGAATACGACAAACTCCAAGAAAAACGTTTTGCTCATGCTTTCAATGTAACGAAGAAGAAGAACAAAAATTAAGAAAAGAATTCCTAGCAATATTTTTGAATCCATCAACCCAATCCAATGGTGTGTATCTACATAATACTTCCATAGTATAAAACTTGTAAGGAAACCAAACCTTTCGTTTTTGTACTCAATTTAATCCAATCAACGCTCAAATTATAAACCCCCCCACCCCTCCTTCCTATTCGATAAATGTCCAAACTTAATCAATCTGGCGCACGAAGTTGTAGTTACAAAAATGCAATTTCAAATATTTTACCTACATAAAAACATATTTATATAAATATATAATGCAAAATATATATAAAGTAATTTTTGATAACCAAAATTAAAAAAAAAACAATTAACCTAATAAATCTAACAACACCTCAAAAGATAATTTGTTTCATTGACAAAAGTATGACAAGGTCCGAACCATGATCTCGTAATTCGTTATGGTTTCCCTGCGAAAAATATGTTAATCAAAATGCCAGTATTAGAATATGTTTCGCAAAAATTTCTGAAATAATTTTAAAATGTTCAAGCAGAAGGGTTCGGTTAAAGACACCAATCTGTAAATAGGTAAGTTTGGTTGTTAAAAATAAAAAAATAATTGTTATTTTATGCGGAAAAAAAATTAATAAAAATATGAATGGTTGGAAAATTGCCATAGCTATGGAGCTATAGACTCGGCGTCGGTATTACAAATGGGGAAACATCGTATAAAAACCACTCCAAAAACTTTATAAATACTGAACCGTTAGAATCGCGTTTTTTTTATTTGGTTCGAAATGATGTCGGAAACGGAATGGAACGAAATGGATCGGAACAAAAGGAAACAGGAATGAAGTAAAAATGATAACTATTGATACTGGATCCTTAAATGTCCGAAAAATTTTGGGATCTTGGCAGCGTTACCATATTTACAGATTTATCTTTTTTTTACAGATTTTTTGAGCTCTGTCAGATTTTAAGATTTTTTCCAGGAAACCTATGAAGTAATAGAAAAATGTATGGAATTGTTATGAAATTCAACAGAATTTAAGATAAACTTCCGTATCTCCTTGATATTTTATTTTATTAAAAACTTTCGTGTACCAAAAACTGGAAAAATTCCAGTTCTAGCATTCGTTATTAAGCTTCGAATATCACGGTTTACATTTACATCAAAGTGAAACACCTTGTGAAAGTTTAAAGTTATTCGAAATTTTCTGTAAATCAAATGAAAGTGTGTTTGAAATGAAAGCAGGGACGTACCCATGAAGGGGAGTGGGGTTTGGAGGGCTTTGGGTGCCGAAACACCCCGGAATATATGAACACAATACGTCGATTTTAGAATAAATCCTTTTTTCATAAACTCCCCACCGGATTTTTTTCCAAATTTATTTTTTTTAATCTACTTTTTTAATCAAAAATCAATAGATTTATTTTAAAAAAAAGCGATCTGTTGTTGATTTTAATTTTGAAGATCCTTATAACACATAACTTCAAGAGAAGCAAAAGGGGAGTGGGATGGATACTTTTTAGCTCAGAATGGAATAACTTTTTATATTCTTCAAGCTACAAACCAAAATTTTGGTTAGGTTCTCGTTCGGAAAAAGAGAAAAAAAGGAACAAAAAATGGATAAAAAGGAAATAAAGGGGGAAAAAATAAAAGTGAAAAAATTGTAAAAAAGGGGAAACAAAAGGAAAAAAAAGTAAATAAAAAATGGAGAGAAAAACTACAGAGTGAACTATCTTCAATTAGAAATACCGTCGAATATAAAATAATTTTGCTTAAGAGCCCCCTTTTGACCCATTTGTAAGTGGTTTTGAAGCCGCGGACCATAATCCGTTTCTAAAAATTTCTAATACAATCCAAAAAACCAAAAAAAATGTTTCTCAAGTCTTAGAGGAGAAACCCAAAGTTTCAAGTCGATACCTCCAACATTGCGACCGCTATCGTGCAGAGGGGCTGACAGACTGACATGACTAAATCGACTAATGGGGTGATGCTGATCAAGAATATATATACATGTCCATACCGGACATTACAAACGTTGTGTCAAAGTTAATATACCCAGTCACAGTGAGTGTGGGGGTATAAAAATATAAAAAAAAGAGTAAAAAACACTTTTTTTACAAAATAACCACTAAACCGACTAAAAAGCAAAACATAAATTTCCTTTACATGAATTTCAGCAATTGTAATTTAAAATTGTCATTAGGATCAAGCCAGCCAAAACCCTTAATTTTAAATCGAAATTGCTGAAAATAATTTAAAAGAAATTTATTTTTTAAGGGGTTATATTGTAAAAAAAATAAATTTTTTACTCTATTTTAATTTTCAACTAGCTCAGTGCTATTATTATTCGTCAGAAATCAAAAAAAAACGTCTAAAAGCCATTCAATTCTACCAGACCATTGCAATTGAATAACATAACTCTTCTTCAATTCAACCACAAAGTAAACTTTGTTCCCCTTTAAGCATGATTTGGAGAAACGATTTTTCGTTTTTTATTTGGAAATAATTTTTTTTTATAGAAAATCTAAATTACAAGACATGAGAATGATGACAATAAAAAATAAATAATCTTTTGGAGCACACACACATATTCAGGCGCGTAATTTATCAACGATCAGTTTGTAATTCGCTTCCACCTGTTCGTACTCCTCGTGCAGCTGTTCCAGGCGATGTTTCAGTGTGGGCAGGCGGGCACGCAGCCATTCCGTGTCTATTTTGGCCTTTTCCATCTTTCGAATGTCGGTCATTTGTTTGTGGTAGACGGCATTCAGGCGTTTCTTCACATCCAAGCGATACGACCTGTAGTCGTCGCGGTCGTTGAGATTGGTGTGATCGAGACGTAGAATCTCGTAGATTTTGCGACACTGGCGAGGGTTTAGCTGGAGAAAATGCGTAGATGAGAAATGTGTAAAAATCATGATTTTTTATTTGAGCTTACCTTAAAAGTCTCACGCGCCTCTTGAACCATTTCCTTGTTGAAGCCTTTTTTGATCTCTTCCCTGCTGAAGGTTTTCAGCTGCCTGCACAAGCGCGCATCAACATAATTCCGCATGCGTTTAAAGTCCTCGGAGGGATCTTCCACGGTGATGTCGACGACGTTCTTTTGGGCCTGATAGAATTTGTAGATGGTCTCGAGGAATTTAGTGCCCATGCCCAGTTTTTGGAAGGGAGGCAGCACTAGCATTTGACTAATGCGTGGACGCATATTTTGCGGATACGCATAGTACTCGTAGATAGTCGTGTAGCCCGCAGAGGCATACTGGTAGTCGCCATTGTCGTTTTTATACTTTTCATAGCTGGAAGAGAGATAGGGAGATAACAGAGTTGCCAAGAGATTTCATTGAATTTAAAATTCCTTCTCACCATATGAAATAGCTCCACTGTGGATCATCCACGTCGATATAGGAAGCCGCATCCACATACCACAAAATGAACGTCTGCAAACGTCCAAAGTATTTCAAAAAGGCGGGCACCTTATAGTCGCAATGGTAGAACTCGAAATGGCGCTCACTAACACCATCATCATCGCGATATGTGTGTTCGCCGAGCTTCTCTCCGAATGGCACGAATTTGTCCGCCTTGTCCAAAGTCTTCAGGAATTCATCCATATTCACGAAATAGCAGCCATCCGGCAGGGAATTGGCAATTGTGGCGATAACGTCGTCCGCCTTAATATCGCCTTTGGACAACTTGTCCACCTTTGTGGAATAGTCTGTGCCCAGGTAGATGTGCAAAGGGCCCGCGGTATAAAGTATCCGCACATGCAGATCCTGATAGCCGAAAATGCTTTCCGAATCGCCAAAAATCTGATGGGCCATCTGGGGATGAAAGGCCAACGCTTCATTCTCCAGATCCGCTTTTTTGCGTACTACAAAAAGGGAGAAAGTGAATATTTTGATTGAATTGCGCAATCGATGAAACTTACTCAACTTAAACTCCACGACTTCCAGCGCATCCAACACTAGATCCTGATAATCATGAATTTGGGCCATTTTCTTTTCTGCGTGCTTTTTTTCAATTGGCGCCCAAACTTCTGGTTTTTTTTTGGTGTAATTTTTATGTTGTTCGTTCGTAATATTTTTTGTTCGGAATTAGTTGCTAATATTTTTGTTTAAACAAATGTTTGGCAAATTGAAGTTTAATGTAAATTATAAATATCGTAATACAAATTTCGCAATAATTTTGCGAAAATTGCCGCCGCTTCAGCAACAAAAAGAAAACCGCATAGCCAAAAAAATTATTTGACAGCGGCGCCAGCGTTGCATTCAACGAATTTCCAATTGGAAAGTTTACTAATGAAATGATGCTGCCATCGCATTTCCCAGGAAAAAATATTCCAAAAAAGGTATTCCGCCACAAAATAAGAAAAATTTAAGTAAAATTGCCAAAAATATAAGCAGGTAATCAAATTAAAAAGTCAACGAATACATTCACGATGTTGTATATTTTTTATAAACTTTTACAAAATATACAGATACAGATTACTATAGAGCGGGTTTCTATGCAAACCAGAATTTGAAGCATAATTTGTGGGATGAAAAAAACTGATTGACGAAATTTTTAGTCAATAATTTAATAATTGCGTATTTTAGTCATATATGTAATACGTCCATATTGCCAGTATAGTGAAAGTGCATTCACTGATATCAAGAGACAAAATATACGCAAAAGTACATTCGCAGTTCGGATTTCTCTGTCAAACTAATACAAAATTCAATGCTTCCTATTTCGCTCTTACAGTGAGCTCAAAACACATTGCAGAGATAGTATACTGGCAATATAGAAGTATTACATATATGGTTTTAATGCACTTGTCTGCTGTATGTATTGTAAATAAAAAAATTAAAAAAATCTCACAATGCAAAATTTTTATCCCGTAAGAGCCTATTTACACTATCAGTTCCATGACGAAAAATCTGACAAAGAGCTAATAAGAACTGCGGTAGTGAAAACAGGATAGAACATTTTGCACCGAAAATCCATACAAAAAACGTAACAGGTGGCAACTCCATGCTTCGTTTATTTTCATTTTCATATAAAAACTGTCAAATTTCGTCATGCCCATGTCAGTGTAAATTCTAAAAACGGCATGCCCATGCGTCATGGGAATGACTGTGTAAATAGGCTCTAAGACAACATTCAAACCAATTGAAAATTCTCACACAAAATCGAACAGCGGTTAAACAATCTCTAAGAGCCTATTTACACTATCAGTTCCATGACGAAAAATCAGATAAAGAACTAATAAGAACTGCGGTAGTGAAAACGGGATAGACAATTTTGCACCGAAATTCCATACAAAAAACATAAAAGGTGGCAAGTCCATGCTTTGTTTGTTTACATTTTCATATAAAAACTTTCAAATTTCATCATGCCCATGTCAGTGTAAATTCTAAAAACGGCATGCCCATGCGTCATGGAACTGATAGTGTAAATAGGCTCTCACGAAATATAAAATTTTTGTGTTATTATATCTCACAGCTAAAATCTCAAAATAATCTCTTTTCTCAGCAAGCTATTATAAATCATAATATGAGAAAAATCTCAGAAATCTCAGAACTACACAATTGCCAAATAAATATTTATCTCACAAAAAATTAAAAGAAATCTTACGTGAGACAACATTTTACAGCAATTAAAAGTTGTCACAATACACGAACTGTAACATTTAATTTCAGAAAATATGTAACACCAACTAAAATTCTGACAAAATCTCTCACAGCAATTAAAAAATCTCACACAATTTAAAAATTCTCACAAAAAACTACAATTATTTTTAAAAATCTCACAAGTCTGGCAACCGTACTCGAAAGTCAAAATTTTTGTAGCGGTTTTGCGGTTGAATTCTGCGAATCTGTATACTAGTTGGCAACACTGAGTATAAACAAAATTGCGAAATAGTGCAAAAATTTTACGATCACAAATTTATCAAATGAATAAAAATGGTGAAAGAAGATTGTAAATATTGGGACAAATGCTATCAAAAGAATGAAAGTCATTTGCAAAAGTACAATCATCCGAAAAAGGAGGAAAAACCAGCAGCTAAAGGAGATGGAACAACTGTTGAAGAAGTTCAACAAAGAAAAGAGGCGCCAAAACGCAAGTCCACGGAAGGCAGTAGCGATATGGAGAAAAAGTCCAGCGAAAATATAAACGCCAATGGTGAAGACGAACCCCGCCAGGAACGCGAGGAATTCGAAATTGAGGACTTGCGTTCGGAGGCTCTGGGCAACATTGCGGGTAAAAATTACATGGAATTGATGCAGAAGCGAATTAAATTGGCTGTCCAATCGGAGTACGACCAACTGTTAAGCTCCAACGAATTCATACGTCACAAGTTTCTGGTTGAAATGCCACCAGACTTCTATGCCTTTTGGGAATTCCTAAAAGAATTGCAAAAGGACGCTTCGGGCGAACAGATTTTATCATACTTGGACAATAAATTCCAAGTACAACTGGTTGGTCCCTTCGAGTTTCTGGCAGGACGTTTCGACAAGGCAAAAATACGCGAGCCGGGCGACTATTTGCGTCACTGGCGTTTCTTCTATGATCCGCCCGAATTCCAAACGCTCTTCATGCGCCGCGGCACGGGCATTCACTACGGTTACTGGCGTGACACGCCACAGGATAAGGACGGCTTGCTGATAGCTCGCAATGATACGGCAAAAGGCTGTCAATTTGATTTCGTGGCGGGCAATGTGTTCGATGGATTTTTGCATTTTCTCGGGAAGGATTTTGTGGGCAGCCCCTTTACGGCAGCCTTGGTGTCTAGCACAAAAAAGCAGCTGCTGAAATACGTGGAAGTCCACGAAGTAAAAGCGGAGAAACTGGAAACGTTGCGTAAGAAACGCAGCACGAAGGTGGTGACGAAAACCTTTCACCGGGCGGGCATAGTGGTGCCCTATGAGCTGAAGACGCAGCTCGGCTATCGTCCGTTGTTGGTCAGCGACAAGGAATTGAAAGAGATTATACAGTTGTTTGAGACGGCCGGGGCCGACGAAAAGGATGACAGTGTCAAGACGGCAGTAATGGAGAAACTCCAGCCGGTGGCCACGGCAGCCAGTATTGCAGTGGACGAGTGTGACTTCGGCACTTCACTGGAGCTGGGCATTAATCTGTTCTGCAGTGGGCGCTTGGAGTTGCACATGCTGGCCCAATCGCTGCTAGTGCCCGCCTACACTCTGCTCAACAGACCACAGTTCATAGCCATTTCGAAAGCGCACATGGAGCAACGCAGCAAAGGATTGAAGTTGAGCATTTTCGATTTGGAAGATTCCAATCAGGAAGTGGTTCAAAAATGATAATTATTGTTTAAGAATGAAATGTTTACAGAAGCCAAGCTCAAGTAAAATTATAAAAAAAAAACTAAAAATCCTGTTTATCCTTAAAAATGACCACAACCACTTACTTCCAAAACCCCTTTTTCCGTTTTTAATTTTACAAAAATCCATCACTCTCTTCTACAAATATAAATGTGAATCGTCTCTCAATTTGGGCGTATAAGTCGAGGCACAGTTCAAGCCCAAATCCTGCAGTAATTTTAAAATAGGATCGGCCGCCAATTTGTCCAAAGTGCCCACGGTATCCGTATAGGCCACATAAGAGCTCACAGGCTGTTTCTTGTTGTAGCACCAAGAGGCCACTGAAAGGATTTGGAAATTATACAACTATCTCATACAACATTTCTCTACGCACCTCCTGCTGCCACGCCTGCTATGAAATTGGGTGCCTGCAATTCCTCGATATTCTTCAAATTCGCATTAATGCCCCGCAAAAATGTGATTTCATCGCGCACTTTTGCAATGTTTACACTTTTGTAGTCCACTTTGGACTTGACCGTGACTGTAAGGATTTGACGCGCCTTTTCCGCATAGGGCAGTAAAAGCTCGGTAACTTCACCACTGGCCGTTAGCTCTTCTTCCAGTATGGCCAGCAATATGTTGTTGGTGCTAATTCGATGCAGTGATGACTTTTTCGATGGTATGTCCGCCAGTTTTGTGGCATCCTGAAGTAAAGTCTTTGCGGCAAATTCCGAAATTTCAAAGCCCTCCACCAGTAGGAATATGTCCGATGCGATCGGTGTTTCGCTTTGGCCTTCCGCAAATGTTAAGTTTAATCTGAAATTGGTTGGAATTAGAAGTGACTTGGCCATTTGCGACAACTCACTTTGTGGTGGTCTGTTTCGCCTCCTCGTCTTCGTCGCAGTCGTCCCAGAAGGCACGCGATGAGGGTATATTCAATTCACCAAAACCCGGGCAGGACATGTTTATGTTTTATTTATTTATTTTCTAAAAAATTTCGACTGCTTGCTTAATTTGGATTTCTTTCTACTTGTTTGCACAAGTCATTGCCCATAGTACACAGGGATGCAATCGTGTTTTTAAATTGGTTTATGTGTTGCCAACTGTAGTTTTAAATTGTTTACCGGTTGCGGTAAATGAACCGGAAATTTTGTAATGAAAACTTTTGAAATTTATCTCATCTTTTATATGCAAAAGAAACTAAGGGAATGCGAATCCTAGAAGCGGAAACATTCTATCTAGAATATGTGTGATTAAAGTTCTTGTGTTCCAATTGGGGGAAAAAGGTGTTTTTTTTTGTGTGGGAAATGCGGACCAAAACCAATGGTGGCAACATTGACTGTACTTTCAATATAGATTGCGCCTTCGGGACATTTACCGTTATTCGGTTGACGTAGTAGATGAGTTTTGCAACAGCTGTTCTTGTTACAGGCCATATTGCGACAAATTGGAAGATAATAATCTTGATTTGGAACTCATTCGATTTAAGAACTAAACTAAAACCGGTAAGTGAGCACAAAAAAAATTAAATAACAAACACGCATCAAATTTAAAAACGAAATTTTATATGAATAATTTATTTGTTCAACTCATATTCCAACAACTTCTGTTTCCTTTCACCACCCCAACGGTATTTGTGCTGATTGCCCACCTTTGCGACTACCCGGTGGCAAGGAATTAACACGGCCACTTCATTTTTGGCAATAGCATTTGCCACGGCACGCACTGCCTTGGGCTTATCCATCATTTCGGCAACATCCGAGTAGGTGCATTTGTGGCCCGGTGCAATTGTCAGCAAAGACTGCCAGACAACTTGTTGAAATTCTGTGCCCGATATTGTCACCTCAATTTGTTGCGTCTGTTTGGCATCGAAAATAGTTGTGGCCACTTGTTGGGACAATGTGGTATTCTCCACGAATGCGGCGTGTGGAAAGCGATCTTTAAGATATGCAATGCAGGCGGGCTTCGGAAGTGTCACAAAATGCAAATGACAAATTGTGGCGACGAGGCTGCCTTTGTTGTTGTCGTCTAGTAGACCAAGTATAATTTCGCCGAATTGTGTATCCGCAAAGCCGTATGTTACCACCAAAGGAGACACCTTGTCTCGGGTATTTTTCAGGATGACGCGTTGCGACATTGCAGTTTTCGGGTTGAGGGAATAATTTTAATTATTTCAATTTCACAATACACTTTTGCGCGCCGAATTGCTTTGTTTTGGAATCAAACTTTCTAAGTGTTGCCAACTATTGAACATTTTTCGGTCCCTGATTTACAAAAATGACTTATTTTTTTTCTTTTAAATACGAGTTTAGCAAGTTTTATTGTAGTCCATCAAATGAATACAAACAACAAAGAATTCCTAATTGCATGAAATGTTAAGTAAATTAATTATTAGAAAAGAGCAGAAGGAGCGCCCCTCTTGTGCTTACTCCTCCATGGCCATTGCGATGACCGAATGAATGCATTCCTCCTTATTGATAAGGTGGCAGGTTTTGTTCACCAGCGACATCAGCTGATTGACATCGGTGGCCCAGTTGTTGAGAATGTCGGAGGGACTCTTCTTTGTGGTAAAGTAGACAATTTCGGCGGGACGATCGATTTTCACGCGTATAGTGTCGCTGTTGGCCAACTTGGAGAGGTACTCCTCACAGCGATTCGAGGGCAAATTGAGCAGTTCGCTCATGCGTTGCAGATGGATGCGCGAGTAGTAGGAAGCGATGATGCGCATGTTCTGTGGGAGAGACAAAAAAAGATCAGACAATTAAAACTTTCTCTTTTTTTTTTGTATAAAAACCCTACATGCTCAATCAGACGATCCTTCAGCTCGCCAATGCATTTGCGACCATGCTTGCAGCTCTCTTGGAACATTTCATTTTCAGCCAAAACTGTGCCAAAGTCAGCATTGAAGGTTTCAAAATTGATCAGCTCCTTGGACATGAACAGACGCAGGATTTCTCTGTTGAAAACAAAATTTAAATCAAATTTCTTTAAATAAAAAAAACCAAGACTTACTTGTAAACGGGAATCTCCTCCAGTTTCTTGTTCTTGGCCAGATGAGCCATCATATCGCTCTGTTCGTTGTCGTAGGGCGCCAGCACACAGTACAACACGGCGCATATCAGCTTATCCTTGAGTTCCTTCAGCTGCTCTGGTGAAAGTTCCACCACAGGCAGGGGTGTTGCAGCAGCTGCCGCAGCGGCCGCCGCCGCCTTGGCTTCTTCCTCTTTTTTCTTTTTCTCCTCTTCCGAGGGTTTCTTCTTCTTCTCGTCCTCTTCGGGCTCTTCTTTCACGGGCGCAACAGCCTTGGCGGGCTCCGAAATCGACTGGTAATGCCTCGACGTCTTGAGGAAGGACGTATCGCGATCTAGGTTTATCATCAGATTGTAGAACTTCAGTTTCAAGTCGTGCTGAGCGGGATCATCGAAGAACTTAATGCTGATTTTCTTGGCAATGATTTGCGTGGACACGAAGTCCTCCTTCAGCAGGCACAGGCGCATTTGTTCCAAAATGAGTTCCACCTTCTCGCGTTTATCCATCGAACCGTACGTCTCCACCTGGAGCTCTTCCATAACTGCGGCCGCTCCGGTGATGTCGCCATCGGCCTCCTTGATGTCGGCCAGTATCTTGGTGAGGCGAGCACGTTCGATTTCCACATAGATCTTGCCCTCGGTGACCGAGCGCAAGGTATCAATGAGCTTCAGTTTCGTTTCCTTGTCCGGCGTCTTGTCCACATAAGTGTAGCATTCCTGAATCATCTTGGATACCGCCTGTTTCAGCTGCGAGCGACGACGCACCAGCAGGGTCACATATTCGTTCAGGGCATTCCAGTTCTTGGCCTCGAAACAAATCTGACAGATGGCCACTAAAACGCGCGAGCAGGAAATCATGTCCGCACCCTGTTTTTACAAATTACCATTTAATTAATAAAATTATATGTAATTTTGCTTCTCCAGTACCCACCAGTCTTGTTTGCTTCTCCAACTGCAGCATCATTTCGATGGCCTCGTGAAAAGCGTCCGGCTTTTTCTTGGCCAAATCCTGGGCCAACGGAATTTTCTCATCGCACGCCGGTGAGTAGTCCACCTCCATTTTGGTGATGCGTCCACCATCGAATAAGTAGGTGTCCATTGTTTTCTAAAAATTAGGGGAAAAATTAATTTTAGTTGACAAGTGACTCGGCGTTTTTCCTGGCGTGTGCATCAAATTTGTTTTTCTTTTTTCCCTATTATACTCAGATTTTTTCCACAACTTTTGAGTTTATGTTGTATGAAAAACACTCACTTTATTTGTAAACCTTTTGCACGATTTTAATTGAATTTAATTCTGCTAAAATGCGGCTTTTTTCAAGATTTTCTCAACTTTTTAATAATCAATTCTGCTTACAAATGCTGTGAAGTTGGCTACGGTTTGAAGTGATAATTTTGACATTCTTTCTTTGCAACTTTTAATCAGAGTTGCCAGACAAGTTACAAAACTTTACACACAAATTAAGGCCAAAGTACACAAAAAGGGATACAAGTAAAAAAATTCGAAAAATGTGAAATCGACCATGGTCCATTTTGATCATTGTGTAATTAAAAAAATCTGCTAATTAGGGGGAACGACTTATGACAATGTTTAAAAGTGTTAATCTCAAAAGGATAGTGTAAATTATTGCTAAATGAGTTAAACTGAATTATTATTTTTCCTAGTGTATGTCATTTAAAATATTGTTAGTGGTTTTTTAGTTTGTAGGCTTGCTGTATCCATTAGACGTTAAATAAATGATAAATTAAATGACAAATATTTTTGATATTGTTTTTTTTCTCAACAGCTGATTTTTAAAAAAATATGTTTGTGTACTATTAAACTATCAAAAAAAATATTTTTACCTGAAAATGCCGTTTCAAATTTACTCTGGGTCCGGATTAGAGATGTAAAATGACTGACTTTGACTAGTCAAATTGACTGAATTTGTCTTCATTTTAAGTGGGAAACCCTTCGAAAACGCGCTGTTGCTTAAAAGAACTGTCAAATTTCATATATTTTGACGCATCTGCACAACTGAACCGTTTCCGAGGGGTTTCCCACTTTAAATGAATCGCCCTAATGTAACTGAAAAATAATTCAAAAATTGTTTAGAGCCTATTTACACTATCAGTCCCATGACGCATGGGCATGCCGTTTTTAGAATTTACACTGACATGGTCATGATGAAATTTGACAGTTTTTATATGAAAATGTAAATAAACGAAACATGGAGTTGCCACCTTTTACGTTTTTTGTATGGATTTTCGGTGCAAATTGTTCTATCCCGTTTTCACTACCGCAGTTCTTATTAGCTCTTTGTCAGATTTTTTGTCATGGAACTGATAGTGTAAATAGGCTCTTAGAAACTTCCAAAAAACATAGAATTTTTTATCATTTTGTTTTAATTGGTGTTTCATAATATTTGAAAAATCGGGAAGCAAAAAATTGTACATGTTTATATTACTATCCAGATTCTGGATAGACCGAAATTTCCTTTTTTTATTTTGGCTCATAATATTTTTTCTTATATTTATGTGTAAGCGTGGCGTAAGAAAATTGGAAACAAACGAACCTTTTTTTTTTGACACCATGTGAAAAAGTAGTTGGCAGTGCGGTTGTTCTGCTGTTAAAAATATTAGCTTGTGTTTTTTTTTGGAAATAGTAAATTTTCTTTAGTATTCTAATTAATAAAGTTGAGCAACCAAAATGGGCATGAACAATTCGGATGGTGACAGTGGTAAGTAGTTAAAATATACTATGCAAAATCATAACTTGTGAAAATGTATTTTCGTTGCAAAGGATCTGATTCGGATTCCAGTGCCGGGAGCCACAGTCGAAGTGCTTCGCCACAAACAGCGCCCACACCGGGATATGTGCGTGAACAGGATCAAGGGTAATTTTGTGATTAAGAAATCGAATTTGAATAAAACAAACTCAACTTCCAGCTCACCAGCTGCTAGCCCAAAGTCGGGTGGCAGTGCTAGCGGTCGTTCACGTTCCGGTACGCCACAAAGTCGCAAATCGCGCTCTCGTTCACGCTCACGGTCACATTCAGGCTCCCGTTCCGGTTCGGGCTCTGCACACTCACGTTCGTCGCGCTCACGTTCTGGTTCAAATCAAAGCAGGCGGTCGGGCTCGGCTGCCAGTGAGCACTCACAAGGATCGGCGGTTTCGGCTCACAGTCACCACTCGGGCAGCCAGTCACCCAAAGAGGCGAAGGAAACCGTCGAAACACCTGCCGTAGCCGAACCCCACGAGGAAGACACCCGCTCGCAGTCGCCCAATTTGCAAATCGATGACCGCGCCAATTCCTCACGTTCGCGCAGTGTCAGCGGCAGTCGCCACTCTTCACACTCCCGTTCGCGGTCCAAGTCGGGTACACCCGCACCAACAGCGGCCAAGACGCCGACAGGTGGTCAAAGTACGCGTTCTCGCTCCCGTAGTGGATCTAGGTCACGCTCCGCCTCGGGCAGCCGTTCGCGTTCCCGTTCACACTCGGGATCGCGCTCCAAATCACGATCACGTTCAGGTTCGCCACACTCACAGAAATCGCATCATAGTGGCAGTGGCGGCTCGGACTCGGGCAGTGATGTGGGCGCCAAGAAGAAACGCAAGGCCGTGTCCAGTGGCTCGGAGGGGGAAAATGCGGAGGCTGGGGAAAAAGAGGAGGCCGTTCAACAGCCCAAGAAGTCACGCATCATAGACTCGGACAGCGATGAGGCGGAGGCTGAGGCAGAAGTAAGCATTTTTTCAGATTAGTTTTTTGAGATTAAATTAAAAAAAATTATTTCAGAAACCAAAACCAATTGATGCCCAGGATATTTTTGGAGATGCTGACGACATCAGCGAAGACGAAGAAGAGAAAAAGTCTCAGGCCGGCTCAGAGCATGGTTCGCGCAAAAGTCGTTCCCGCTCCAAGTCACGGTCGCGCTCTCGATCCAGTTCGGGAGGACGCTCGCGGTCTGGACGTTCTCGTTCACGCTCACGTTCCCGCTCGGCGGCCCGCGAATCACATGCCCGCCACAAGGAAGACGAACCGGAGCCCATACCCGAGACAAGGATTGACGTGGAGATCCCGCGCATTGTCACCGACTTGGGCAAGGAAATCCACTTCGTGAAGCTGCCCAATTTCTTGTCCGTGGACACGAGACCCTTCGACACCGAAACATACGAAGATGAAATCGACGAGGAGGAGACCATGGACGAGGAGGGTCGCCAGCGCATCAAGCTGAAGGTCAGCAACACCATACGCTGGCGTGAGAACATGAACAATGACGGCGAGATGGTCAAGGAGTCGAATGCTCGCTTCGTGCGCTGGTCGGACGGCAGTCTGACACTGCATCTGGGCAACGAAACGTTCGATGTGTACCGCCAGCCGTTGCATGGCGATCACAATCACATGTTCATTCGCCAGGGCACCGGTCTCCAGGGCCAGGCAGTCTTCCGCACTAAGCTCACCTTCCGTCCGCACTCCACCGAATCGTTCACGCACAAGAAGATGACCATGTCGCTGGCGGATCGTTCACAGAAAACCAGTGGCATTAAGATTCTCACTCAGGTGGGCAAAGATCCCACCACCGATCGTCTGTACAACCTCAAAAAGGAGGAGGAGAAACTGCGTCAGGCCATGCGCAACCAACACAAGCCGCCGCCGAAGAAGAAGAAGGCCGGCGGAGCGCATGATGCCCACGGCGCCAACTATCACCATGACGAGGGCAGTGACGACGAGAATGCCATTTCGCTCAGTGCTATCAAGAATAAATACAAAAAAGGCGGAGCAGGCGCCGCTTCGTCTTCTTCGTCAATGGCCTTGCATGGCGATCAGAAGGCATCGGCCATTTACTCCTCAGATGATGATGAGGGCTCTGACTTTGAGGGCCGTCGCAAGAAAACGGACAAATCGAAGGCTGTCAAGGCCCTGCGCGAATCCGACAGCGATTCGGATGATGTGGAGGCTGGCGGAGGTGGTGGTGGCGACGCTAGCGATAAAAATGCCTCGAGTCACAGTGAGGCCGAAGGTAGTGGCGATGAGGCGAAGGCCGGCGCTGACAGCAAGAGCGCCAGCAGTCACAGCGAAGAGGAGGATTAGCTGGGAATTGTATGTATCTGGCTAATCGTAAATTAAGTTGTTTTGTAGGACGAGTTCTTCAATTGAATAAAATTGTTTGGTTGTGGTGGCTTTTCAACACACCAAGAAAATACAAAAATTTATGGAAATTTATTTTGAAATTTAAGTTGATCACATTTTTTTTTTAATTGGTATAACTGACCTTTTTATTGTAAAAAACAAAGTTGGTGCAAAAAAAACTTTTTGAATAATTAAAAATAAAAAAAATGATTGTATGTAAAAAGTAAAAATTTTTTAATTTATGAATTTGTTTAAAAATCTAAAAAAAAATTTACCTATACATTTTTTTTTTCAAAATTTTGTGATGTGAACTATTAAAATTGGCGACTTTTTACTGACATCTTTGCATCTATATACGGGGAATATTGAAATGGTTTTTTTCTTTTGGACTGCACTGTAAAGCTACGGTCAGATTAGGCAAATATTTGCCCAAATACACTCAGATATTTTTAAGATCAACCAAAATCGTCTGTGGTTCAGTATTTTATTTTTCTGAATGTGATTTTCCCAGTATTTGGGCAAATATTTGCCTAATCTGACCGTAGCTTAAGAAGATTGTAGCGCAGCAAAAATAAAAAAGTTTTCTAAAACTATAGTTTTTATTCTAAAGGACAAGTTAATAGCCACTGTGAGTAACGAAAAATAAAAATATTAAAAATCGGCCAACATGAAAAATTAATTCGGCTGTACTTGTCGCAAAATTCAAGTGAGTTTTTATCACAAAAAAAGGAACTGACCGCAAAAATGCTCAGAGTAAATATATGAATCTTATAAAAACACAAAATTTTTGTTAGTTTGTTGTTGTATAAAAATCGTAGTCTTCGTTTGATTTAAGTTGCTCTTGAGCTTGAACCCGACTATACAAAATCATTTAATAGCATTTTTAAAGGTTTTGATATATTTTGTACATTTCCTTGAAGTTTATCAACAATACATATTCTTTCAAGAATATACCAAAATATCAACATCTAAAATAAAGAAAAATGGTAGAAAAAAAACAAAATGGTTGGTTGCCATCGCTCGCCCTTATTAAGGGGCAATAAGCCCCTTTTCAGAAAAATTGGCTAAAATTGCCCTAAGGAAGAGGTTATTGGAGAAGCTAATAATTTTGTTTTTTTTTTATTTTTCTCATTCTTTTTTATTCTATTTTTATTACATTTTTGTTGTTGAACGACGGCGGAAATGGTTTCCGTATTTTTCTTATTCTAAAACTAATTTTTGATTTTGAAAATACTTCCGTTTTGACCGCCATGCTGGACGCATCGTTTTGTTAAAGCACATGTTTTTATAAAAATTTGTGCTTTCATGAAATTATGATTTCAATGTGGTGTTTAAAACGAAAGTCAAGTTTTTGACTAAAAATGGACGATAAGAAGATCAATTAAAATTAATTGAAAGTGAATTAAAAAGAAAAATAAGAGAAACCACTGTCGCATGGACATTTAAACATACCAATTACTACATAAACTGTGGGATACCCTGGCAATATAGCTGTCTTGCTAGCCAACAAAATTTTAAAGTTAAAAAAAAAAAAAAATTTTGAAAATGACTATTTTTTAGGGGAAAGAAAATAGAAAAATTTGGCTCACGTGCTTGTGGGGAATTCTAGCAAGTCAACGATAAGCTCAGGTTGTTTGAATTCAAATGGTTTTTGCTGATTTAGATGTGCACTTTTTTAAAATTCTTCAACGGTATGTTTCTGTTCATAAAAGAAATAAAAATTTCAGCCTCAAATCCAAATTGCATTTGGTTCTTTTTTTTTAATTGAAAAACCCATATTTTTTAAAGGTTTGTATAATTTATAAATTTGTATTATTTGCTACTATTTTAAACTAAGCTTAGTTTTAAAAATATATATTTTCGATTATCTGACTTAAATAATTTGAATACCCGATTATGTACTATCAGCTAAATTTACAGTGTCTTTCGATGCAAATCCATTCAATTATTTACTATTTAAATTATTTTAAATACAAACCACTTGAATCCGAAATCAGCGATGATAGTTTTGTCTTTTTGGTGGCATTAACAAAAATGTTCCAATACAAAAACAGAGATGAATGTTGTGAAGTATGAGATCAAGTCAAATTAATAAAGTATAAGATTGTGTTCTTTGGTGCGATGACTTAGTTCTTCTACTAAAGCATATTCCTGTAGAGAATCAAGGAGCTAGTGATTGAAATAATTTGTTTATTTTTTTCTTTTAATGCACGTTATTTATTATTGGTTTTGTTCTTTATTTAATATTAATATATTCGATATAACTCTGATATATTTATTTATATATTTATGTAATACGTTCATAATTCTAATACAGTTTTCTGGTTGTTGTTGTTATTATTATAATTTGTATTAATTTAAAAAAATTGCTTACTTCATATAGGTACATTTATTTCATCTCATTTAATAGAAATATTTTCTTTCCTTTTAATTTTAATATTATTATTTTTTTTTAAATTACTTTCAATTAAATACAAAAACTGTATAAAAGCAGTACGGGAAAAAATTCCACTTAAAAGAAAATAAAAAAAAACGAGGAAAAGAATAAGTTAAAAGTAAAAAAGTAAAAACAAAAGTTCGTTTAAATACTTGGTAATGCGTTTTAGTAATGTTAAGGGGGGCTCAAAAAAAGGTAACTATTAAAAAGTAAATAAATAGTTGTATTTTTGTTCAGTTAATGATTGTGCGCGTAAATGCAAGACTATTCCATTTGTTTGTTGTTTTTCTTTTTGTTAATTATTTTAAGTATGTTTTTCAGACTATGTAAGAATATATATATTTTAAAAACGATTTCTTTTGCAAATATTTAAAAGAAAATTTCATCTAAGGCAGCTTTTAGATTGCAAGTGGGAATGCAATAGATTTTTTTTTTGTAAATACATAAAATTTAATTTAAATATTTAATAAATGCGCGGAGCTGTTGTATGTTGCGAAATTGTTTGCTTTTGCATAAATTAAGTACTTTAGATTTTAGGTAAAAAAAAAAATGTAAACGTTTTACAAACGCTTGGAAATACATACGACTAATATGCAGTTGAATGACTTTAAATAGAATTTAAAACAAAAATGTTTTCTGTGAAATTTAAAATTCACAATTTTTTTTGATTACTTTGAATGCAACGACATGCTTACTTATAAATATTTTTAATACAAAATACAATTGTTAAGTGTAATTTAAATAAATTACAAAAATAGTCAGTTTACTTGAAAGAAGAACGAAGACAAACCATTCAACGCACAGCAAAAGTGTTCAAAAGGAGTAAAGCTCGAAGGAGGGGCTTACCCCGTGTCTTCGCTGCAATTACATATTGAAATACTTGCTCTTCTTGCCAGTTCAGTTCAAGAAAGAAAAAAAACCTTTAAACAAAATATAAAGCAGCTTCGACAATTCTTTGTTGTGAACTCTTTCCTGCCTGCCTTTGTTTTGAGGTTAGGACTGTGTTCGTCGTAACTAAAGTTAAGTATACTACAAAGTTCAATACTCGGCACATGTGAATCCTTTCTCAAATTACAAAGCGAGTGAGAGAGAGCCCTTAAAATTCTAATAGAAAATTACACTTCGATGCGAGCATTTGTGTTGTTTTTGTTCTTTTGTTGCAGATCTTTTCACATACGAGAATCGCAAACGTACGATTGCACAATGGCTCTCAAGCAGCAATATTTGTCGATATCAGCAGGCCTGCGGATTGAATAAAAAATAATTAATTGAATTTCATTCACAAATAAATGTCTCTCCCTCACACCCCTGCCTACCTGCAATCGTATGGAGTTCATTTCGTAGCCGCCCTTGCTCTGCATTTGTGTCGATATCGCATTCAGGTGGTTCGTTGACATCTCCACATCCGCCGAGCCGATATGGCCGGTGTGTACAAAATTCGTGGGATTGCCGATCATTGAACGATCGATGCGTTCGAAGCGCTGCTGGTGCCGCCTTCGCGATGGCGATTGCGGTTGATGGAAACAGCAGGAGAACCATTGCAGCCATATGTCGCCGGTGGAGGCCATTTTTGTGGCTGTTTTTGTGGTGCTTGAGGAGGAGGAGGAGTAACGTTTACTTTTGCCGTTCGCCACGGTTTCGGCTGATGTGGGAAAAGGTCAATAGGTGTATGAGTCAGATTGGTTTATGGTATCTGAATCTAGGCTGGATCTGAAAAATAAACAAAAAATATTTAATTTATTCGAATAATAAATTTAAAAATAAAACTTTTCGATATGGAAAGTGACAACCGCCCACAACTTGGAAACCATCAAGTTCCAATCAATTAGCATTGATTTGTGTGTTCGAAAATCGCACCCAGTAATCGATGTGCTAAAAACAAATAACCATGAACAAAATGTTTACAAATTTTTAATGCTCCAAAAATGCAACGAACAACCGCAAAAAGTGCACACACACCACGCAGTGGTGCGACGGATTATGTGCACGCTACAGGCAAATAAAACATGAAAAACAAATGTGTTTCTGTTAATATTCATTTTATTGCTGTAATTATTGGCATTTCGCATTGAACGCCTACAATTGCACCTTCGTGTTTAAATTTTGGAATACGCTACATTTGAAGAATCAGCATATTTCAATAACTTATGGCATGGCAACCGCAACAAGTCGAGTTTAGGACAGTTGAAGTGACGATAAAAGTGTAAACAGGACAGTGAAAAAATCCATTTCAATTCTCTTGTTGGTCTCTAGATAAAACTTTATAACCTTTAAAATGTCTATTATAGAAGAAAATGGGTTTCTGGCTTGGAAAAAAAAGATATTGTCCAGTACAAAAAAAAAAATAAATTCTTGTTAAACAAAAAAATTTGTCCAAAAAAAATATAAATTTTAAATGAGTACAGCACAAGAAAAATACAAAATCATTGTCCCTTTAGGACAAAAGACCAACTTTTTCTGAAAAGGGGAATATTGTTCCTTTATGGGGGTTTGCCCCGAACCAATAATTCTGATATTTTTCTCATTTGTGGCGTATTTATTTATATATTTAAAAACATTTTTTTTGAGCCTATTTACACAGTCATTCCCATGACGCATGGGCATGCCGTTTTTAGAATTTACACTGACATGGGCATGACGAAATTTAACAGTTTTTATATGAAAATGTAAATAAACGAAGCACATAGTTGCCACCTTTTACGTTTTTTGTATGGATTTTCGGTGCAAAATTTTCTATCCCGTTTTCACTACCGCAGTTCTTATTAGCTCTTTGTCAGATTTTTCGTCATGGAACTGAAATAGGCTCTTAAGGAAAAGAATTTGCGTGAGAAAATTTTCTTATCAATTTCTAGCGGTCGCAGTTTTGGAGATATCGACTTGAAACTTTCGATACATGTTTTTCTCGTGAATACTGAGATCAAGTTCGAGAATTACCCAAATCGAAAAAAAACTGGGCGTGGCTCCCATATAACGAAAAAAAATGGTCAACATTTTCCAAGTCTTTTTTATTGCTGTATTCGATTGGAAATTAATTTTTAACATGGTCTGAGCTCCCAAGCCCACATATAAATAGGTCAAAATGGGGTCCTGAGATACAAATTTTTTTATGTTCGATTGGATTGGAAATTTTTAGAAACGGAGTTGGAACGTTTGCCGAGTCTCCGAAACCACTTATAAATGGCTAAAACTGGGGTCTTGAGACAACATTTTTTTATGTTCGAGGTACTTCTAAATGGGCCATACTGTGTGCGGGTATTTCAGCTTCGGAATATTCGAAGATAGTTCACTGTCTAGTTTTATATGAAGTACTTGTCATAACTTCAGAACTGGAAACGAACCTTTACGCTGAAATGGATATTTATAGTATTTTTGTCGTATTTTTCTGGATCTATCCTGATTTTAAAATTTGTTTTTTTTGTCTACATGGAAATGTTAGGCCGTTTTGGCTGAGTTCAGCCGATCGGCTTAAAACTTATGTGTTTTACGTAAAAAAAGACACTCCTGAAAAAGATGAAATTATTTTCTTTAGTAGTTCTATTAGACATCAATTCAATTAATCTTACTCAACGAATTTCTATCATCCGCATGTGGTTACTAACATATTTTAGACAGAACACTTTTTGTTATGAAATTTTTCTAATAAACAAACCGAATTTAATTTTACTATTTGCAAAAGGCTATTTGCCTTTTATTTACATTTTCCAAAGTAAATTTTGCAAATTTTCCATTGTTTAAACAATTTTTTTATTGCGCGTAGAGTACATACTTCCACTCGGCGTGCTTTCGTTCGTCTGCCACACAAATCTGGATGAACGTGTACGAACAATTTAATTGCTGTCAGTTGTTATTGTTGTTGTTGTTTTTAGAGTAAGTACTTATTGATGGTAATTAAAAGTAACTAAAAAAAAACGTGTTTCGTGCTCCAATTCGTTAAAGTTGAATGTAGGCTTTTAGGTTTTCGTCGTTGTACTTAGGTTGTAATTTAAAATTAAGCATAAATCTTTTGACAATAAAAAAGAATCATAAAAAACCAATGTAGGTACCATAGAATGAGCAAAGAGAAAAATGAAAGTGCTGTACTGCACCACGTATGTCCAAACACAATGGACATGATCTTAAAATCATGCCTGACTTCAAAAGTATTATAAATGTGGAAGTGTCAAAAGGTTGTGAAAAATCGAGCAATTACTTTGCTTCGTCTTTCTTCGCACTGAACTTGAACTCTCTTGTCCAAGAACATGTTGTTGACTTACAACTTCTGGCATTCCTTCGTTTTCTTTGCGAGGCGAATAAGCGTATATGGCAAATGAGGTGAAAAGCTTGAACACCACTTGGTCTGGTTTGACATTAAGCATTAAGCAAAACGCGCAATTTGAGCTTAACATCAAAAGAGATAATCAAATAATTAATGTAACAAATTGATTCGACTTCAGCTGCAAGAAATGAACATGGTCAAGCAAACAAAGAAAGTCGGAAGCTGATTTAATTGCTTTCTTGTGGTAATTTTGTTTTGCTATGCTCAATCGAGTGAGAGTTCGAAACTAATCGCAAAACACTTTTATTTTTTTTGTTGTGTTTGCTTTGTTTTCATTTAATTTGTTTACTTATGTTGGAGGCTTGAATTGAAGTATGGAGGCTTGAAATATGTATTTTGAAAAAATGTTGGGTTTTTTAGGACATACATCGATAAACTTATAGACTGATACCTCCACAACTTGGAATATTTTAGATCCTTTCAATGTTGAAACTTTTTAAAGGAATTCATATCGTAACTAATTTAACACTTAAATTCCAAAAAAATATAAAAATCGACTCCTAAAGTTTACAAGATATCTGGTATGCAAAATTTAATTTTATAAATGCCTTTCTAGTAAGCCTAACTTGATTATTCTTCTTGCTACAAGGCCCAAATTCGATACATAAGTTCCTGTTCGGAAAAATTGTGGAAAATAGTAAAAAAAAAAAAAAAATACAAGGAAAAAAAGGCAAAATTTTGGAGAGGAAACTATTAAAAAGGGAGAAAAAGGTGGAAAATCGATAATACATAATGAATCCATTTTCAATTATTAAGTTTTATAAAAATAAAAAAGCAATTTCCAAGCGAGGAAGTGTGAAATTGAAGAATTTTCGGAGTATAGGAATAATAGTAAAATTGTACTTAAGCGATTACTTGATAGGTGGAACCTAAAGACTCAATAACGCAATTCTCTAGCTAACTAATTTATCTTGCGAGATTTAGAGGGGAATCGTGGAGGTGTATTTCGGTAGGACGTTCGGTAGAAACATAAAAATTACAATTGAATGCTTGAACTGCGCTTTACCTTGTGTCCAGCATCTGGGCAGATCCTGTGTCCAACAGCATGATGTTGCACAATTTTTTCCCTGTTCACAATGAAGTTATCTTGTCAAATTATGAAAAATATAAAAAAATCTTAACATTCCAAACAAAAACTGATAAGCCTCCTCGCTGTTAAAAATGTTTTCTAAGGAGAATAGATAGTTAGCCACAATGCTTCACTAAACTGTATCATATGAAGATGAAACTTTTACACTACGAACATTGTGGTTCTGACCCCGGAACACGTCAGAACTGTCTAACAACTAAACAGTATTGACAACAAGGGGACAATACGTTCGCTAGATTTGTGGTGAGCTATCATTCAAGCGTCTGAAAGTTACATGATAGAAGCCGGCTGGATGTAAGAAACTCAAAACAAAATGTACACTAAAAGTTTACTTAAGCATTAGTTTGCCATTTTTTTCTATGCAGTTTTCGCATTGCCTGAGTGTACAACATAACCTCAAAAAACTTACACATATCAAGAATATTTGGGGAACTTCAGTACATATTTAAAATTATCAAAAATTAACAACAAAAAATACAGCCTTGTCCTTTTAAAGTACAATAACAACTATGTACTTTATCCGCTTCTTTTGTGAAAAGAATTATTTGTATGTAAATATAAAAAAAAGTTCCCATCTTTGTTTCAGCGAGATAACTTTTTCTCTGACATGCCATATGATTTTATTTGCCCCCCTTCTGCAATCGTTTTTATTTCATTCACTACTTCACTTGTTACGACTTTTGAACTACTACAAACAGCTGGCATTAAAATTACATCACGCCAAAATTGGCCCAAGTTGCATGTGCGACTGTCATTTGAAACAATCATTTCCGATAGTCAAGCCAGCTTAGTAGTGTCTGGCCCTGCATATCAATCGAGAGACGAGAAAGACGACGCAGAGGAGTTTCGTTTGTACAATAGAGAAGTTAGTCAATGAATGAATTTCACAAAATTGTCACGTTCCCGGCTTATACAACTTTGGGCAGGGATTTTCAAGTGATTCGAAAATGATTAAAAATAACTTTCATTAAAGGAAACAAAATTGTAGACAAAAAAAAGACGAGCAAATTCTGGTTAGAAGAAAAAATTTTTACTTTTCCCAAGAAATACTATGACAAAGGACAATTTAGTGGAAGAAGAGTTAAGATTCAGAAAGACTTGAATTCAGTTGAAATGAAAAACCAATAAATACATTTCTATAAATACAAATATATGTAAACGGCGGGCCAATTTGACTGTCTGTCTCCTCGTTAAATGCATTTATTTATTTTATTTCTGTTTATTTTTTCTGTTTTTTTTTGCTTTGCGGTTTTATCAGCCATTCAATATAATCACTAAAGAACATTCGCTGCACTCGACAATTACTTCGCCATCATCGTCATCGTCGTTGTCGCCGCTACGCTGAAACATCGCATTGTCCGCTGACTCATCCACAATATACTGACCGCCACAACGGCAGTCGTATGTGTAG
This sequence comes from Heteromyza rotundicornis, assembly GCA_951394025.1. Lineage (NCBI taxonomy): Eukaryota > Metazoa > Arthropoda > Insecta > Diptera > Heleomyzidae > Heteromyza > Heteromyza rotundicornis. Next base: position 15,651,089 of record OX596012.1, on the reverse strand, counting down.
AACGTTTCGTCTGCTCCGTCAACTTGAACTCCACTGTCGCTGCTGTGGCTGCGCTTCATGTCTGATAATTTAAGCCTTTCGTAGATATTGCTGTGCGTTTGGAATTTTGTCAACAGCAATTCGGCATCGTAAAGCTTTCGCTTTGCGGGATCTTTTAGAGTATTCCATGCTTCATTTATCGCCACAAATTGTCTATCGGTTTCGGCATTTGGGTCATCATCAACATCAGCAGCCGAGTTTATCTCACCAGCGGCTGTTCGCTTTGTATTTTCTTGTTGTTGTAATTTATCCGGATGACATTGTAGAATTAAGTGCTTGTAATTGCTTTTCAGCTCATCGACTGAAGCATTCGACTGGGCATTTAAAATCTCATAGAAATTTCGTGTGGACATTTTCTTTTTTTTTCGGTAGTCTTGGTTAGTCCTGGAAGAAAGTCGAGAGTTTGATTTTAATTGTAATTGCATTTAATTACTCATACTTACTTTAATTTATGGTAGGAATTAAATGATTTTTATGAGTTCTTTTTTGTCTTTGCACTAATCTGATTCATTTGCTGTAATGTTAACTTGTGATTTTCTATTAGGTCCTGCAGACAACCCAAAGCAATTCAGCAGGACGACAATACACACACCTTAAAACGATACCATCACAATTAATGGCAATTGCCAAAAGCCAAGCCCACATTAGTTAAACAGAGGAGAGGAAGTTCTTTCCTTTTGATAAAACAAAGGGATTGATAGCATTAGGGCTTTTGGAAGTATTGAGAGGAGTTGGGAATTATGCAAGTGTTCATAGAAGATTTGTAAAAGTTTTAAAAATTTAAATTATTATCAACTTAAAAACGCTTAATTCATTCTTTCTCCATATCTCACGAAAGAGGCAAGTAAGCTAGTTTTGTCTACGAATTAACAAATGTGTTCAAGTGTTCAAGTGGCCCAATTCAAATTAGCCTATTGCCGAAAAAACGGGAATCTGAATGGCAATGAGGCCAAAAAATCATGTTTCGCAAGGTAACTCGTTTTGTTTGACACCCAAAAAAGAAAAAAAACTTACGCCGAATCAGAATTAAAAATTTAATGACCCAATTCAACCGGGAAACTGGGAGAGAAGGGGGATGAGTATTGATTGACTACGAAAACATATTAATACAAAAATTAACGTGGCATTACACAAAAAAATCATTAAATAATGAAAATTTAATTTTTTAGGCCCTTATTTACCCCTTGGATCCCACATATTATTTTTTCATGTACTCACTCTTGTAGTATATAATTTACTTGCACTTGCCTTATAAGGTGTCGTTCGCTGGTTTGCTGCGCCAAAAACAACAAAAAAAACTGTAAATATTCTTTCATCAATTTTACCGCTGTCTGAATGCACTTTTTCACCGTTTTTCACAGCACTTTTGTTGAAAAATTCATATTTTAATTCGATGCATTAAAGTTGTATAATTAACAAGTTTAATTTGATAGAAATTTTAATTTTTATTCAAGGAAAGTCGCAGCACACACCAGCACACGACAAAAGCAGCCGACAATAGTGATGGGCCACAAGGTACTCATCGAATACTACCTTGTAATCGATACTTGACTTTAAAATTCATCGAACAATGAAAGTTTCACCGAACGCTATACGTTTCACCACATTTCTTGAAGTTTCACCATTTAGAAGAGTTTCCCGTTATTCGCATTTCTTGAGTTTCTTGCTGTCATATATATGGCAACTCTACTAACGATTGTAAACAAAGATGAAATTAGAGTTTGTTTTTTGCTAAATATTCTCTAAAATGCTGTCTACTATTACTTGTTACGATCATTGGCGTGATGAAGAAGCTCTGCCCAAAATCATAACGCTTTGTAAACAATTAGACCAACACTTGGGCGGCGGAATACGACTTGGCGGAGGAATCATGGAATTTTGTGGCGGTCCGGGCGGTGGGAAAACTCAAATGTGGTAAGACAACATGCAAAAATTAAATAAATTAAATTAACCAATGTGACATTTTCCATAGTTTGCAACTCAGCATCAATGTACAGTTTCCCAAGGAAGTGGGCGGTGTGGGGGGCAAGGCCTTGTATGTGGACACCAATCAAGGATTTCATCCAGAGCGAATTGCAGGTTCGAATGAGTGAACTATTGAAGATAAGAATTTTAATTAAATAACAACCAATTTTGTGCTTCATTTCAGAGATTTCCCAGTGCATGGAAGAGCGCTTTCAACGTACCTTTGAACAGCACGCCGAACATTTTAGTTCCCACAACCTTCTGCGGAACATTTCCTACATTTACTGCGCTAGTTATGTGGAACTTATGGCGACTGTGATAAATATGAGGCAACTTTTACAAGAAGATCCTGCAGTAAAGTGGTTTTTGCTCTAGTACCTAATTGCTTATATTATTCTGATATTTACATTTTTGTAATACAGATTAAGCTCATCATAATCGATTCCTTTTCATTTCCCTTACGCCACATTGAGGACGTTTCAGATCGTACACGAATTTCTTATGAAATCCTTCATGAATGCCAAAAAATGTCAATTGATTTAAAAGTAGCGGTAAGTTTATTTACTCTCTTATAAACTTACTTAACTATTTACAGAAGTATAAAGAGAGGAACTATAAAATTCACATGTTTTTAAATTATATTTTATCAATTTCCATTCAAGATCGTCATAACGAACGAGTTGACCACTCGCTTTACCTGTGATGGCGCAAAAGTCTGTCCCGCTTTGGGCGATATTCACACACACAAAATCAACGAACGCGTAATTTTGAGCAAGGTTAAGGATACGGGCCATCATGTAGCTATGGTGGAGAAATCGTTGCTGTCGCCAAAAGTTATTATACCATTTGAGGTGCATTTGATCATTTAAAATGTAATTTACGCCTTTTGTGATTAACAATTATTTTTCCAGATCAAAAAAGGCGGCATTCGTGGTGTTTGAAAGCAGTAAGTGGCAGTCGTAGCGCATTCTGCAGTCTGATTCACGATCGGAAGAACCCGAGTTCAACTCCCATCTGGGAAAAGCAAACATTTGTTTGTGTAGACCGCAACTCTCTCGCCAAGCAACGGCAAACTTGTGAGAATAACTTGTGAGCCATGAAAAAGCGTCCTTAATTTGGTAGTCTCGCCGTTCGAATTTGGCATTTAAACTGTAGGCCCGCAATTATCATATACATTATCACTTGCCCATGATGATTGCATCGATATGCTCGGGCTAAGCCTTCATATGTACTGTTTCGCCATCTTATTAATATTATATAAGCAATAGCAGTAAGTGAAAGTGGTAAGTATTTAGAATTGAAAAATCTATGATGGCTCTCGTCCTCAACCATCAAGACAAATCTATGTTAAAATCTATGTATTTTATATACTTAAAAAAAGTACGAAAAAATGTAAAAAGAACTTGTATAAATTTAAAAATAAAAATTAATTGATTCCCAAAAAATCAATAAATTTAAAAATAAAAATTCAATTAAATTTGTAAATAAAAAAAAAAATAATTTGTATCAAGTAGCCTGAAAATTCAATTTTTTTGGCATAAAGTCAAAAAATGAAGATAGAGTTTGGACATGTGATTCGAATATTGTCAAGGGACGGATCGAACCGTTTCCACTCCTACTTCACGTTTATAAAGAACTAGCTTATACCCACAGCTTCGCTCGCAATAATTTTTTATTTTTATGTGAATGTATAAATGTTATATGTATTAAGCAACTGAAATAAAAATAGTTTTTTGAGTAGTGAATGTGCAGGAACGGGCCATTCACTACTCAACACCAAATCTAAAATATCACCGGTATCCCTCGAACGGGGTCCGAGTTAAAGTTCTATAAAGATTTGGGACGTGGAAATTGGCAATTCATCACACATTTTCACAATCACCAACCACATCCAAAATTTCACCGAAATACCCTTAAATGGGAACAGAGCTTTAAAAATTTTAAGGCGTGCCAGTGGGCGGACTACAAATTTTCAGAATCAACATGTTGCCAATTCATTACCCAAAACCACATATAAAATTTAAGCAAAATCGGTTAAACACTGCATGAATTGTAGCATTTTAGAATAACATTTGCCACGCCTACCTCGAACGCCCAAAGTTAATGAAATGGCATATTGCCTTCAATGAAATTACCTACATTTTGATATGTGTTTCATTAAAATCGGTCAAGTATTTCTTGAGTTATAAGGGAACAAACATACATACAAACCTACAAACTCACAAAGAATTTTATATAAGGAATAGATTAGCTTCCAATTGAATTGAAATTACGAATGATTTCGACTATTTCCGTTTGAAAGATTTCCATTTAGCTTTTTTCGATACTAAATTGGTATACAATGTATACATACATGTCTTCTTTAATGCTTCGGAATCTCTGACTCTGGAATTCTGAACAATCGATAAACCTTACGACTTATTTTATGCAATAAAAAGCCATTTTAAACATTTTGTAACTACCGCCTTCATTCCCTCACCCTTTAAATGTTTGTTTTTTTTTTCATTTAAATATGTACTCTTTTAAGGACGGAACAATTATTTGGCAACTAAAAACGGCTTTTAAACGATCACCAGCATACAATTCATATAATAGCATTGTGAAATATTGAATTGTATGTGTGGTGCCACACCCCTTTTGTCCAATCCTTCATCAGTTAGTTTATCCAATCAAATACAGACCGCGTTTTGATTAGGTTCTTTCCAGACTTGAAGAATTCCTTCAATTGAAAAATTAGGGTTTCAGAAATTGTCGCGATATGTCGTTTATTTTAAGAAGGGCAACAAAAGGGTCAAAAAACTCGAATTCCTTTGCGGTCCATCTGAAATGTCAGATAAATAGAAATCTTTTTTTTTATTTAGTAAAAAATTTAGATTTTAATTGAGCTTTTCATTTATGTATTAATTATGGGTTTTAGCTCATTTTCCAAAAAAATAATTTGGAGAGTTCTATTTGAGAGTATCCAAACGCGATTGCACTCTTGTAATGTAATAAGAAAAATATGCTTTATAACGAGAATTGAATTGTATAAGAAAACTTTATATATACGACTCTCGGTCCATTTTATGGTAACAGGAAAAGAATTATAATAATCCTCCTAACTAGAAAAACACAATTATAGGAGTTTGGAGCCCAATCCAATTTGGTATTCTTTTCTACCCAAGAGAATCTGGCAATCCTAACTAGAGTTAACTAGCATCCGAGTAGGTGTCTGCTTCAATTTGGACCTAAGTTCAACGATGAATCTTGTTTTTCAACAATGCTATTGAAATTAACAAACAACTTTTTTTTATGTCCAACATCCAACACTGGGTAGGTATTAGCTATCTTCCAATACATTACGTATACGTACTCAAATTAAAAGCTTTATTTGAGTTGAGCTTGTGTTTGAGTTGGCGGTGAATTGACATTCTGTAATATTTTCGTATTAAATATTTTTTTATAAATCATTATATTTTTAGAATCATGATTAATGTCAATTGATGACGATTTATGATACACACTCACTGTAGGACACTCCTCTGTGGAGGAAAAATTATTTTTCCAGCCCAAGCTTTTGAACTGATATTTTTACAAAGCAAAACCAACAGAAGAGAATACGGTGACGTTGTCTCCGCAACTACGCATTAAATCTATATACAAAGTTATCTAATTACTGAGTTTACTCAGCACATATACAGCATTCTGCCATTTTCTGTACCAGTAGCGTATCACATCTATGATTCATAGATTTTGTTTTTTTTCTTCTCTTAATTGTGTAATAGTTTGTTTGTTTCTGCATGATCTGTTGTCTGTCAGTGCTCCTGTGATTCAACGGAAGTAATTGTGAATTTTATAGTACTAATGAAAATGCATTATTTCACTTGGAATTGCAATTACTAATCAGATTTGCTAAATGCTAATTGAATTGCTAATTAAACATTCGAAGGAATTTCCACTCTTGAAATGATTATTTGGTCTGTAAAGTGTTAAAGTCCCAAGTGCATTTGCCTCAGTTGAGGAAATTGATTCCACCGGTAGCCCTTCAAAAGTAATTTCATAAAAGGCTGATCAACAGGAATTTTCAATGAAAAAGCAACCGATCTCCTTTTACAATTAACTGAGGTTGCTCTGAAAGTTCTCAAAAACGTTAGACATTGGAATCTTCAAAATGATGAAATAAATCAGAAAAATATAGTCGACAGGATGCCACTGTTTATCCTCACTGTCAGTCATTAGGACTTGCTAATGGAGAAGCTTCTTTTGTGGCTCTAGAATATACTCGAACTCATTCAACTGGGAATGTTTTCAATTAACAAAATACTCTTTTTCTAATCTAGATAAATAAAGAATGGGAAGTCAGATTTTATGACTATACTGACTGTACACGCGAGCTGGAAGTTCATGAGGAGATTTATTTTGTTTTAGTACAACGACATTTAGTACAACGTTCATGTCGAAATGCTTTGCTCCAATTAACTTTAGCTTTTTTTCAGATACAAGAGAGCAATGTGAGAAATAAACTTGTTTTTAAAATTTAATTTAATTAAACTTCCAAGCTCTCTTCCAAGTTCTCTGCATTCACACTACATTGTTATAAACCATGACGTCATTTAGAGCAAACATTCCAATTTGAGATTGGAAACCGGTGTCGACCACGGTGGGGTGTTGCTGTTGCTGTTGTTGTTATGGTTGTCGTTGGCTCTTTCGAGTGTAGCCAAAACATCAAACAACAACAATAATAAAAGTATTCGTTCGTGCCAATGAATGTGCAAGAGACACGGCCGGCATTTAGTCGATTCGAATAAAAGTCATTGCCGGAGAGCAAAAAGTTTCAGTCTTCAAAGTGTTTGCAGCCAGTGAACAGCAGCGTAGAATCAAAAGTTATTTTTGGTAAATAGAATTTTGAATTTTTGTTAAACTTTTTGTGTTTTTATTTTTTATTTGTTTGTGTATGTGTGTTTGTGTGGTTAAAGCAAATAACTCAAGTGCAAAATAAAGTGAATTGAATGAAGAAGAGAAAAAAAAAACCTGCCAGCAACTTTTAACGGTGATTGGGTGCGGTTGCTGCTGATTTCTTTACATTTTTTTGACCGAGAGAAGATGTGAAGATGAAAAGAATTTCTTTTGATTTCTTCTTTTCCTTTTTCTTTGCAAAAATTAATAATGAATTAAGTGAAAAGTGTTTTGGTTGAAATTCGAAAATAGTTTTATTGTACACTGTACACTAATGCTGGGAATTTTCAAATTCAATGGAATTTTGGCCGTAAATGAATGAGTAAAAAGATGACATCATCATCAGCAGACGGTTCGTCGTCAGACTGAGCCACCAGTCGATATGTGTAGCCAAAGTGGTTATACAGAAAATTTTAGTGTTTTTAATGCGCGTACACATAGGCTAAAAACGTTATTTAAAAATGAAAAAAAAACTCATTGGAATGTATTCAATTCAATACACTTTAGTTATCCACACTTAGCTTTATCGTTTATTGTGCTCCGCCATTGCAGCGGATGTGATCTTGAGCTTTTCGCTTTATGCACTTGATACTAAACAGATGGATGACAAATGCTAGCTTAGCTAGTAGCAGCAATTACTTGAATTATCTGTGAATACAATTTTATGACTGGAAGGTCTACTTTTTTTGTATAGAGATGAAAGGCATTAAGGTGGCAGACAATAAGTAGCATTCAGCTGAAGTTAATCGCAATTGAATTGACTATGATGATCTTTAAGCTTTTGAAATTTATGAGTCTGCCAGGTTGTTGTTTGACGATTGACGCAAATAGATATAGATTTTTCCATCTGCCTACAGTGGAAGTCATTCATTTTGTATTTTACGAGTTCAGTTTGACTTTTTATCAAAATACTTGAACTGAATAAATTTCAAATGCAGTCTCTTTTAAAATTGTATCTAAGATCAGAACCCATGTAACACCGATTGTAGTGTAGTAGTCGTAAAAATGCTGTGCGAACTATTTTGTACGACTTTATAGTCATGCGTAGTTAGACACAGAAGAGGATGTTACAGAAAAAGTGTTCCTATGAATTCATCTAATTTTGCGTTTCGTCTTACCCGGCCCTTCATCCATAAGGTTTAATTTACTTCATTTACATTAAATTTGGGCATCATTTGGGCATCGATTGCCAATCAAACCTTTCCCAACCTAACCCAAGAATGTGGCATTCTCTTCGATTACTCTCGTGTCTAACCTCATTATTTTCTCATCTTATTTCTACCTCAAGTACGGTACAGTCATTCAATTAAATAATTTTTTTTGCAAGTTTTTATACGAAAACTTTAGACACAACTTAGCTCTACACTTAACTATTATTAAGATAATGTCACTTTGTTGCTTGTTTGTTTGCGTATGTATGTCTTTGGAAAAATCAGAGTCACGAGTTGTTATTTTAATAAAAAAATGTTTTTTTACAATGAACGATGGTTTGTGAAAAGGCCTTACGCCTTCTTGCTGTATTTATAAGTGTTAATTGTTGTTTTAAAGCCTATCTTTTTACACCACACACTATAACCTCTTCTTTCTATGGCTTTTATTAGTAACCATTTAGTAGGTTCTAGCGAATATGTGGTTTTTATTTTGTGAACCTCTTTCCAGTTTGTTTGCTTCAATTAGTTCCATTGGTACCGATTTGTAAACCAAAAAACCAGTTTGTATACCATTTTTGCCTCATGTTTCTTCCAGCCGCACGCTAGCCAGCCACGTCATGCGATTCTGTGGCTTTCTAATTTTTTCTTCTGCTTTTAGTGACTTGTTCACGGTTCTATGGTATCCAAAAATGTTTTTTTATTACTTTTTTTTAATATTATATTTTGTTGCGTTTTGTTTATCGCGCTTTTTTCGCTATAAAAATTCATACTGGTTCGTTTTCTTTCCCATTGAAAGCGGCAAACCTTAAAAAATATTTATTTAAGTATGTGTTTGCACTTGCATGTGAAATAAAAAAATTATCTTTTGTCAAATTAAAAAAGGAAAATGTTGATGAATTCTAAATTAGTGACTGTTGTTGTAGCTAATGTTGGCTTTGCCTTTACCAGCACCACCTACACATTATTTCGATTTTCTATACTTCATTTGTGTGTTCATTTATAACACAGTATCGGTTATGGAATTTATATAATTTCATGTACAAAATGTACAAATTCATTTCACTGCTTCCACATGAATTGCTTCTAGAATGTTGTGGCCGTTGTATGTCTGTCTGTCTTTTCCATTCGATTGTGTTATTTTCAGATTGATAGACTAAACAAAAGCCTCTTTGTTTCAGTCAAGGGAAATTTAGATTCAACTAGAAATGTTTGCTTTTAGTACTTTGTATGCAAATACATTTCTATAGATAATAAGTATTTATATCCGTTGAAGTATTCTTGTAGCTATTGTACTTGACCACAATATGGTTTTAAATGAATTCAATTAATTCATTTGTGATATGAAAAACCCTATAATATTCTAGAAAGTAATTTTAGCTTTACAAAAATATTTTTCTCTTTACTCGTTTCCTTTGTAATTAACTAAATGCACACGCACAGCCAATCAATTGGAATTTTTAAAATTCAATTCAACATAAAATATAAATCATATGATGATATGCATCATGTGTTTTATGGCCAACAAGCCACCATTATGCCATCATAACTCATACTAACTTGAAGTTTCCAACGTGGGCTTTGAACTTTGTGCCTTTTCGTCATTTAGCCCACATTTCACTCACAATGTCTTCCATTAACTTTCCGTCTAGCTTTCACTTTTCATCGTGGCTACCCGCACGAAACAGTTTTTCCAGTCATCGCCTAGAAGGGCAGCGGTTTGATGAACTTTTGCTACGCTCATTGCTAGTTTAGTAGTTTTCTATAGTATAGACCGTTATAAAACAAAAAGTCTTTAACACATCGTTCGTTGCCGTGTTACGAATTTGTATGGTTTGTTCTACTATTTTTAGTGGCCGCAATTTGGGTATACCATTTCCAATGACCTTAAATTGGTCTTAGATTTTATCTGTTTTTGGTTTTTGGGTGGAAGTTTATGGAAATTGTGGACATTTTATTAAGAAAAAAAAATTAGTTTTATTTTGTTCAAAGGGAGGCTTGACTACTCTTACTTACCCTAACCTCACTTTTCCAAAATTAAAAAATTTTTAATTTTGTGACAAAAAACCATTTGGTTTGGAAAAATTTTTAAAGCTATGATTATGGTTTTAAAGAAATCTAGAGTAGGAACCAGTGTAAAAAGGACATCGGCCCCGATTGTTTTGTTTTGGTTGTCCGTCATTGGTTAAAGCAAAAAGCTCTACCCCTACTGTTCACCGTTTCGCATTTTGAATTTCCGCAGTACAATTTCAGCCATTAAAGTTCTAGTACGTAACCCTATGTTCGCCAAATTGGTCTCCTTTCGGTGGACATAGTCGTAAAACGCCATCAAAGTAAAATTTTATTTTTTCCACAACACAAAATATACATTTTCCTTTTCATTTTCATTACTTGGCCACAAAAATATACTGCAAAGTAAATAAATTACAGACAGAAAAGATTAATAGCTAGTGCCAAGTCTAGTTTTTTTTCTTGATCGTCATGTGAACGAACGCACCCAAGAGAGCAACCAGCGCCACAGGCAAAACATAATTGGGGCGTATGTTTTTTTCTTCTCTTCTGTTTATAAATTTTTTTTTGGCGTCACAAGTTCTCCAAGTCGGTATGTGTTACATGAAATTGGCATTTGACTTGGCGGGAACAAAAATCTCAAATAAACAAACAAATGAGTAGTTCCCTCATTTCAAGGCTTATTTTTTTCCTTAATGTTTTTTTTTTTATTATTTTTTTTGCTTCAGATGATGTAATTTATGTATTATAAAAGAAGGTTTCATGTGTCTAATTTGAAGGGCTAATTCGGGTATTTTTTTTCATATTATTTTTTTATATATAGGAACTTACTTTTATGCTAGTAAATAATTAACTTTAATTAAACTTGATAAATGATTTTTGATTATGTTTTTCCTCTACTTCTCTTTCGTTACAGCGCAATTTCAATTCATCACCAACAAAAAAAAAACTCTTAACTACAAATCATGAGCTCTGCCGAATATTATCCATTCAAGGTGAGTTTTAACTACTCTTCAATTACTAATTGAAAACAATTTTGGTTAATTTGGAATCAAGATGGAATCTGCAATAGAATTTTTTAAACAAATAAATTACACACAAATATTCTTCAAGCAAATTTTGATGATATCTTATCTGCAGTTAATTGCCTGTGTTTTTGTGCCACAATTTTTAATAATTTTTTCAAGTGTCTCTCTTCAAATTTTTATCTTGATTGGAAGTTTTAATAAGAAAGTTTTATTTTCGCGTAGTGAGGCATTGAATCATATTGTTAATGGGTGGGTGTTGCTGCCTTATCTTAATTTCAAGTCAAGATTAGATTCAAGCGAAATGCAAATAAAGTTTTGCTTTCCTTTCTTTTGAGTACTTACAAAAATACATATTGCAATTGAATTGAATTGATTTCGAAAATAATTTCCGAAATGATTCACATTTTTTTGTACTTATAAGTGAAACACTCAATTGGAATTTACATAAAGTACTTTATGCGCTTTGATTTCGCATTTAAAAAATGTACACGTTTGAAAATATTAAAATATATATGACGAATAGCTTATAGAAATTCCCTGACTACAGGGGCGTAGCCAAGGAAGGGGTTTTTAAGTGTTTGTAAGACTCGTCTTCTGGAAAAATCTAAAGTTAAGCCTCTTTTCTATATTTGTTCCTGTGAGGCCATACATTTTTAAGTGCTCTGAGCTATTTAACAGTGACATAGCTGCTTATTTTTGAGAGTGGCCGTACTTGCCCCTTACTTTATCGTTGCCACTGAGTACATATAACCTTAAAATTGTTGTTGCTTTATATTGTGCATATTAAAATAAATAAATTAATGCAACTGAGCAATATTTTTATTATCATAATTGCTCATTTATTTTGATTCGACATTGACATTGAATAATTTTTTTTTTTGCAAAATTTATTTTTTGTTGTTGTTATTTTAATAAATATAACTTTATTTAGTGCACCCCCACTGTCTACCCTGCCGATCCCTTCGATCCCGTCGAAGATGCCGCCATTCTGCGCAAGGCCATGAAGGGCTTCGGCACTGACGAGAAGTCAATTATTGAAGTGCTCGCCCGTCGCGGCATTGTTCAGCGTTTGGAAATTGCCGAGGCTTTCAAGACGGCCTATGGCAAGGATTTGATTTCGGACCTGAAATCCGAGCTGGGCGGCAAATTCGAAGATGTCATTGTGGCCTTGATGACTCCCCTGCCGCAGTTCTATGCCCAGGAATTGCACGATGCGATTTCGGGTGTGGGCACCGATGAGGAGGCCATCATTGAGATTCTCTGCACATTGTCCAACTACGGCATCAAGACTATTGCTCAATTCTATGAGCAGAGCTTTAACAAGGCGCTGGAGTCTGACCTGAAGGGCGATACCAGCGGGCATTTCAAGCGCTTGTGCGTGTCGTTGGTGCAGGGCAACCGCGATGAGAATCAAGTGAGTGCAAAAATGGTTTTACAAATGAATTTTTCTAATTTTTGTGTGTTTATTTTAAATTAGGGTGTGGATGAGGCGGCCGCCATTGCTGATGCTACGGCTTTGCATGAGGCTGGCGAGGGCATGTGGGGTACTGATGAGTCTGTGTTCAATTCCATTCTTGTGACACGCTCGTACCAACAGCTGCGTCAAATTTTCCTCGAATACGAGAATTTGGCGGGCAATGACATCGAGAAGGCTATTAAGCGCGAATTCAGTGGCGCCGTGGAGAAGGGCTTCTTGGCCATTGGTATGCGTTGAATGATTGATTAATTGATTTGTCACTTTACTTTAGTTGTCATTTTACTTTTCTTTTATAGTTAACTGCTGCAAATCGAAGGTCGATTACTTCGCTGAGCGTTTGTACGACTCGATGCACGGCATGGGCACCAAGGACAAGACTCTGATTCGCATTGTGGTCAGCCGCTCCGAAATTGATTTGGGAGATATTAAGGAAGCATTCCAGAACAAATATGGCAAGAGTTTGGAATCGTGGATCAAGGTAAATTTTTTGTGCAATTTTTTCTACATGTTTATTTAGATTATATTTTTTTGTATGTACTAATTGTTTGGGAATTACTTTTGGTGTATGGTTTAATTTAATATTTGTGTTAATTTGATTCGTTACTTGCATGATTTTTTTTTTGAACCACATTAATTTTAAAAATATATATGAATAGGAGGCCTTGAATGTGAAAAGTAGTCCAACTGCAATATCAATTACCCTATGAAAAGAAAGAAAAAAAAACAATCTTGAAATTTAAATCTTCTGATTTCACACAAGCCAATCTGATTTCTATCTTTGACCATCTTTTCCTTTCAAATCCTCAAATGTAATCTATATAAATGAAGGTTTCCTTTACATATTTTGACAGTCTCAGTTCAAAAGAACCAATATTTCATTTGCATTTTTGGCATGTTTTACGAATCTTGTCATTTCATTAGGTTTCAATACATTAGTACTCAGTTTGGTGTATTTTTGTGTGTTTATTTGAAATGTGCCCATAGTTTGTTAAAAATTGTAGAAACACAAGTCTCATTCACAATGCCGTATCACACAATGGGCCATATGCATAAAACGAGTGAACACTCCTTTCAGTAGTGAACTCTAGAGCACACTACTTTTTTTTGTATGTAATTTGACATTTCTATTGTGAATATTCAAGTGAAACGTTTTCACTACTTTTTATGCATGTTGGATGAATTCATGATTCAAGAATTTAGAGGTTAGAGCACTCTCACTAAAATTGACATTTGTTGTGTTTTTTGACTTGTTCAACTTTATTTTCTTCAATCATGAATGAATCCACTCTGAAATGTGTGACTCTCTCCCAGCCTTAAGTTAAAAAACCGTAAACATTTTGTATAAATTTAGTTTTGAATAGAACGTTTCAATTGCTTTTCCTTTAAATAAAATATTCAAGTATTTGAATGATGCGATTGATATATTTGGTTCTTTAACCTTACGTGGATTCCTAGTGCTTAGATTTGTCTATAATGCGACTTTCGGGTGACATTTCCTATTTCCTATATTTCTTGTTTGCTATAGAGTCCTATTTCATGCTTAATAGAATAAGTTTCTATGCTCGTTCTCAAAAAAGTTTTTGAAAGATGTTAATTAAATATTATAATATTGATTGTGTATAGTCGGGTTCTACCTCAATTGCAACTTAAATTAATTTTAAAAAAATATATACATAAATCAGTTTACAAAAATTTTAAATATTACAAAAAAAATTATTTTTAAAAATAGCTTTGTGCCATTTTTTTGGTGCCAAAAAAAAATTCTAAAAAAACATTTTTTGTAAAAAGTAAAAATTATTTAATCATAATTTTGTTGCGTACATTTTTTTTGTTCAAAATTTTAAATGTAAAAAAACATTTCCATTTAATATTTTTTTTTTAAATTTAAACCAAAAAAATATATTTTTGAAACAAAAAAAAATTCAAAATTGTTGATAACTTTTTTTTTTAAATATTTGCTTGCAAAAAAAATTTTATATTTTTAGATGATTTTTTAATTAAAAAAAATGTTATCTCATACTTTTTATTACTGCGAACGTTAATAAATTTCAATTTCTTGAACAGAAAATAATCATAAACTTGATAAAGATTTAAAAGTGCTACAGCTACTAAAAGTCGAGGCAATTCCATTCAATATGTTGGACCACACAACTTAGTTAGAAATTTGCTGATGAGAATGGCTATTTCAGGCTCAGTTATAGTGAAAATAGAATTACATTTAATTTCATGGGAACAGGGCAGGCATCGGTGATATGGTTACTTTGGAAAGATTCCATGAATACATTCCTTAATGTCGACAATCAGAGGTCGTTCATGCTTTAACTATGGTTTATTGTGTTTTTTGTGTGCTTCTTAAATGTTGTAAATCCTTTTTTTTTATTATTAAAATTTTATTCAAATTTATTTTCCAAATTTTTTTCACAATAAAATTTTTATTTAAACAAATTTCACACAAACCACACAAAATTGTTGCATTAAATTGAAGCTCCACCGAAAAAAGGATTTACCAGAATTCCCAAATTACAAATAAAATAAATATTTACTTATTTATTATTACGAAATTCCCAATTTCTAAAACCAACCAAGTCTTTATAGTACCTATTTTTACAACAACAAAATTTCCATATACCTTTTTAAAACCCTTAAGCACAACATTAAATTGAAATATTCGACTTCTTTCAGGGCGATACCTCTGGCGATTACAAACGTGCCCTATTGGCAATTGTTGGATTCTAAACGAAAAAACAATCGAAACTCTGTCAATATGACAAACCTCCTAAAAATATGCCTTGATTTATTGAAAGCGAAAACAAGCAAGCAAAAGCCATTTCAGCTAAACAAAACAGAAACCGAAACCAGTCCAATTTTAATCGAATGATTTATTTTCATACTTTATTTTTGAATAATTTTTTGATATTTCAATAGGAATATATAACAAAAAAAAATATATATAAAAATGTTACAAAAGAAAAACCATTTTTTAACTGAGCACTAAATATTGTAATTTCAACGCACATCAAATTTTACAAAAAAAAAAAAAATTGCAACAAAAAGGCCCAATGATAAGATAAATCTATCATCTTCAACACGCTCGAACATATACACACATATATACAAACATACATACATTAAACTGTATTTACCCACACTCAGTCAATATCATGTTAATATTATTGTTATTATTGCATAACCTCAAGAAATACATAAAATACACTACAATTTACACACAACAACAAAACAAATCCAACCACATTTACTAGCTATTTTTAACAACTATTTTTATTCTAAAATGTTTTTTGTATTGTATTTATAAACTTTTCCATATATTTTCCGAGTCTCAATCTTGTTTTTTTTTAAATACTGTTTTGATACGAATCAAAGGTTCCATATACTACTTCACAAGACTAAAAAGTAGCTTTTGTATTCTTTCAAAACGTATAGAAAAAGAAAGAAAAAAAAAACATTTTGTAAAATTGTTCAATATTTCTTGTAAATGTTTTTTAACTAAAAAAAAAAAAAGAAAATGTTCAAATTATTTTAAATAAATTTTACAAAAAATAAAAATTTAAAAAAAAATACACTTTAAAGCGCTTTTGTGCTTTTTTCATTGCTTAATTTTATGGCAGGTATTCGGCAATTTGCTCTTTGCTTTTTTTAAGTGGTTTTGGTAAAAGGTCGCACAACATCGAATTATTAAGAATATTAATTTTGTTACTAACTCAATTTTTTATATTATTACTATCATTATTATATTTGTATATGAGGCGTTGAGAAAAACAGTTCTCCAAGTGCAAAATAGACTTAAATGCGTTGTAAGGCGAAATTTCTGTTCGGTAGTGGAAAAATATAGTCTCGACTTTAATGATGCCGAAATTTCGAAACGTATACTTTGGTTTTAAAAGACAATGCATAAGATCTAGTGAACACTTATTCAATAGTAATCACTGAAATATTATCAATAGAACTGCCAAACTTTAAAAAAAAACACTGTAGTGATTTACTATAGGAATAGTCATTACTGGTTTGTATGCATATGGATGATCTAATTTCTCCACTCATTTGCATTTGCTATGTCTTTATTCACACCATCCATTCACAGTAATATCATATTTTCAAAATTGTGCTTAACGCATTCAGATCACTTTTTTTTCCAACGCCTCATTGTTAAAAAAATTGGTTTATCACGACAGTAAGCTGTGTTCGCTTCACTCGATGTTTCGAGTTACACGCATCACTACTGGGGGTTATTCAGTATTTCGATCCAAAATTACTCGACAGTGTTACTTACCTTTGACTTTCATATGCTTACAAAGAATTCAAGGAAACTTTTTCAATAATAAAGCAACCTGACCAGCGCTTTGTCGTGAACTTTTTCTCATCAAGGACTAGGTGAACTAGCGCTGAGGTATTGAATGGGGGCTTTTAATCAATTCTGCTGTGTCTAAAAAAAAATATTTTGCAAATTAAGATCATTTAGGGTATTTTGGGGAAGCTGATCAGGGGTTGAATTCGTGATCAATTATGGTTTTTGACGTGACGATCACTTGATTACTCGATCAATTCGTATTGTTCTCCTAAGTCCAGATTGATTTATTCATTTATTAATATTGGTAAAAAAAACGGTCCGTAATGTTTTTCTTAAATATTAAAAGGTGCAATTGGGCATTTAAAAATTTTTACACAATTATAATCGCATATTAAATAAAAAGTTAGCAATACTGTTTTACAATGAATTCGATTTTAGCTTCTTTATTTCAGTTCAAAATCCAAAAAAATAAACCAAAATTAACATTTCAATTTAACAATTTCACTTAAAATTTAACTTTTTAACATTTTAAGTCCATTTTAAGCCTTTTAACACAACAAAGGTGTGCTTTTTTTGAAATACCTACAAAATAATCTCTTCTATTTTCTTCTCACCTCTGATTACTTGCGCGCGCAAAACCAAACCATTTCGACACTTACAACAAACACGCAAACATTGCAGGAAGATTCGGAATCCGATATTGGATACTTGCTTGTGACAATGGCGGCTTGGTAAACGAGCACAGCAGATTAGATTTTGCCGAGACTCACCAAAAAAAAAAAAGCAAAATAAATAAGCCTTAGCGAAAGAACAAAGTTCTAAATGTATTTGCACTTTTAATATTAATTCATTGAGAAAAGCTTTATTGTATTTATATATTTTTTAACGAAATTTTTTTTGTGTAATTTTAAATGAAATTTTAAATTTTAACGCCTCAAGTAATTAAAAACAAATTTGATTCATCAGTTTTTTGTTTTGTAGTGCCTAATTGTGTTGTGTGCTTCTTTTAGAGCCCGGTATATGCATATTAACAGTTTTACAAAATAAAAATTTAACTATTAGAACAAACAACAAAAACCATTTCTTTCATTATTATCCACATATTCTACAATACAATGCGAATTGTGTTTTCTCTTATCTTTACAGGACGATTTGTCTGGCGACTATGGATACGTGCTAGTTCAATTAGCCTCGTACTAACTTTTAATTGGTTCATTTTCAGTTTATTTAGATCCATTGTTGGTTTTTTGTTCAGTTATCATCAAAACATTTTTACTTATAGTTTAATTCAGCATTTAAAATTTGTTTCTTTTACGAAATAATTGTTACTTTTACTTTAAACATTTGAAATTAAATAAAATTAATTTAAAAATTATTTACTTTTTGACTGCGTTTCTTTTCAAAATGTTTGTATTTAAATAAGTTGAAGGTGTGGCTCAACAATCGCGTGAAAAGACAATTTTTTCATCCTGATTTTTTCAAGAAATGTCTTTTTTTCTTTACAAAAGACAAGATAATAATGAATGTATGTGAAAGTGGTAAGCAACCAACATTTTTGAAATTGATTTTATTGCAAAAATTAAGTTGTGTCATGTTTTCGATTTCCATTTATAAAAATATATCATTCAGAATATGCTCTTATCCAGATTTGGGTGTAATAACATCCTAGAGCGAACATTTTGATCGTCAAGAGAAGGTTACAATACACTTTGGGAATGCGGACCATGTCCAAAGTCCATTCCCTGAAATAAAGACACAACTCAAAAATTCATGTTGTTGGGAAATCACGATTTGTAATTTAAAATTTCAGTATTTTATATGAATTTTAGCACTTGGAATGTTTTTAAATAAGGTTAAAATACATCAACAATTAAGGATATGAATTCTGTTTTTTTTTATCATCATGTAGATAAATATCTGAGGATCCTATTTTGAGTTGTGTCTTTAATGAGCGATATGTGTGTAGTTACAGCTTCTGGCTGCAGAAAAGCACAACATAATTGACACGACCATATTTTAAACTGCCAAGCCGGATTAGGAAAAACCCCAAATCCAGCTCGGGAATCTGTAAACAGAATATATACAGTGACTCACAAAAGTATTCGTACACCGATTACTTTATGTGTAGTCGCTCACTGACACAAAAAATTTTCAAAATTCCGGGGATTTTTTTTATTACAAAACATTATTATGCAAAGTTGCTTGTTTTAGAATACAGAAACTTTTTTATGCCAACAAAATATGTATAGCCCTCAGGAAAAAAGATCGAAAAGTAGGTCCTTTTTCTAACAGGATTTTCTGGAAGTGTAATTAATGGATTAAGGTACTCATTCGGAAGGAATTGAATATACCTTTCCATTGATACTAATGTCGATAAAAAAATTTCACATAAAGAAAGGGGTGTACGAATACTTTTGTGAGTCACTGTATGCAAAATAGATGGCTTTATGAGAGACTACATTCCATATTCAATATGCCTCTTTTGCCAAGAATCTCTTGAAATGTTCTCACAGAATATATATGTGCAATTGCAGTTTCCTAGATCCACTGGTGGACTCAAGAGAGCCTACTTTATCTGCCAGAATGGGGTATAGTGCATTGAATTTTTCAGTGCACTATAGTTTCCCCTACTAAAATGAATGTTCAGTGGTAGTGGAGTTTTGTTTTCTACTACCACTGAAAATAGTAGGTAGTGGAAATTTAATGCACTATTCCCCACTCTGATATCTGCACGCTAATTTTTTCTCAATTTGGTAACTATTTCAAGAGCATTATGTACCTATTTTATATGAAACGCTTATCCGTAGCGCCCCTCTAAGTCCAGCGCTCTAGTCAATTGCCTTCTGTGCCTATATGCAAATGCAGCACTGTTTATCTGTAATCAAAAATTCCACGCCACTAAATTAGGAGCGCATATCGCATATCTTAAACTATAAATTTTGATAAAAGCAAATAATGAAATCATCACCAAATTCTTGTCTAGGCTATTTTAAAAATATTTTATTGAATCGAAAAAATTTCAATCATTTACAAAATAATTTTTAAGGCCACATTTAATCAACTGCATTCAATAAAAAAAGTTAGTCAAAGAAAAAAAAGTTTTATTTCACAAGAAATGCTAAACTATGATACAACAGCATCACAACTAATAGATATGTATGTAGAAAATATATATGTAAAAAAATATATTCATAAAAAGGGTAGACTTTTATTTGGCCACACGATCGCAATAGGCAGCCCACAAGCGATCACGATACAAGGCAGCAGCCTTCTCCACGCATTTTGCCTGCAAAATGCCACGACCGACCACACCAATGTCGGCGCCCTTCTCACCAACCACATGCTCAGGCGTTTGATATTGCTGACCCAGCTGATCGCCGGACTCGTCAATTTTCACGCCCGGCGTCAACTGGATCAAGCCGGGAAAGGCAAAACAACTGATGGACTGGCACACAACACCAGCCACAAAATCGACATCACCACCTTCGGTGGCAATTTTATTAGTAGCCTCCTTGTATTTCCCGTCAATTAAATTGCCCGTAGCAGACATTTCTCCGAGCAAAAACACGCCATGTTTCTTTGTGCTTGCTTGACTGGAAATGCCCGCCTTCAGGCCTTGCAAAATGCTGCGGCCCGAGATCGAATGAACCGTCACCAGATCGGCCCAATCCGCCACCTTATAGATGCCCTTGCCATACTGTAGCGATACGGTATTGCCGATGTCGGCATATTTACGATCTTCCATTATGAGGAAGTTGTGCCTTTTAGCCAAAGCACTGAGATTGCCAATGAAACTCTCGCTGAAGTCCTCGACAATGTCAATGTGCGTTTTCAGCACACAAATGTACGGACCACACTTGTCAGCTATGGCCAATATGTCATTGCTCTTGGTCAAATCGGCAGCCAAGCAGAGATTGGTCTTCTTCGAGGCCATCAGATTGAAAAGATCCTTGGACAATTCACATTTGGCCAAAGTGGCACGATTCTCGAAGGTTAGCTTTGTGCGTACAAAATCGTTTACTAGAAAGAAGAAAATTAAATGAATTTCAATTAATAAAAAATTTGAATTTTTTTGTTTGTCTTTTGAAAATGTTTTTTGTTGTTCGACAGAATTTATGCAAATAGGAACGGGCAATCTTATCGCAAATGAATTACAAAAAAAGAATAGATTTTAATCTAATCACAGTCAACTAATTTGTTCACTGTGTCTGATAAGGTTTGACATTTCTGTAACCTGAAATAGAGACATCCGCATTGTATTACATCGAGTTCGAGTGCAGCGCTAATATGAGGTGCAATAAAACGTGGCTTGCTACTTTATTGAATTTTGTAGAAATTATTTGTAATTTTCCTATACTATAAAGAGAGTATTAACCCTTAAGGGAATACGCGAGTCAGCATATTTGCATAATGAAGCTACCCTACACTCAAAGTTCCAGGGTATATTGTTTGTGGAAGGTATAGAAAAATTAAAGTTGCTTCCTGAGTCGATTAAGCCCAAACTGGGAAATGGAACACGAATGAAATTGAATAAAAACCAATTTGTGAAGGCAACACAATGGAAATTTAACTGAAACAAATTGGAAATGGAACTTACTTGGAAAGGGAATATAATGCAACTGAAAAATAAATGGGAAATTGGAGCAAATTAGAAATGGAACGGAAACATAATGGAAATGAAACCGAAACGAAATGGATCAAATGGAATCGGAACAAACAATCGAAATGAAATAAACGGTAAATGGAACATGAAGGTGGTACGAAATGGAAATGAATCAGGAATGAAAACGAAACGAAATAAAAATGGAACGGACTGGAACAAAATGGAATTGGAGCCAACTGGGAAGTGGAAATATAATGGAAATGAATTGGAACTGAAACCCAGAAGAAATTCAACAGAAGTATAAAAAATGTATAATAACGTTATCGAAACAATTATCAAAAAATGTATGATTTATGGTACTCAAGCTTAGGTGTAGGGTATTTCAGCATGGGCCTGACCTACTTTTTTTTCATTAATATTTTTCATTCACATCAATTTGATTGTTGTTTGCCTTGATTGATTAAACATAATTTATGACCCTTGTTAATTGAATTGAATGTTACGAAATTGGATACGATAATATTACAAGCCACTATCGATAAATTAGATGATTTTTTGTTATTAATTATATCAACAATTTACTTAAAGTCTTAAGTTGCAATTTGAAAAAAAAGCTTTATTCCAACTCACCCACTGCCGACGACTTCTTGTCATTCTGAAACGAGCCATCGCTGTTGATCTGACAGCCCGCTATGTATTTGGCCACCGCTTCCACAGTATCACGTTGAATTTTGCCCGCCTCCAGCAGAGTGTTCAGCAGAAATGAGAGGGTGAACAAGGAGTGCATGCGCACCGAATGTTTGGCAATATTGGCCACACCACCCTGTTCACGATCCACCACGACCACAGCATCGCTTACAACGATACCCTCACTTTCCAAATCCTTGACGGTCTCCAAAATACTCGAACCCGACGTGACAACATCCTCAATGATTAGGCAGCTGTCGCCCGCATTGTAAATGCCCTCGACCAATTTCTTTGTGCCGTATGCCTTGGCCTCTTTGCGTCTGACCAGCATAGGAGTGCCCTGCTGAACGGAGACGAGAGTGGCCAGCGGCAAGGCGGTGTAGGGTACACCGCACACGTGCTTTCCCGTCAACTGGTGTTCTTTGATGTACGAGCAGAGCAGATCACCCACGGTTTGCTGAAGAAACGGAGAATAAGGTGAAAGGAAACGCTGTCTGCTGCCATCAAATGAATATATTTACCATCACATCCGGATAACTGACAATCACACGTAAATCAAAGTACACTGGCGAATTGATGCCCACCTTCATCTTGAAGTCCCCGAATTTGAAAGCGTTGATTTCAAAGAGTTTCAGCGCCAGCGCTTTCATTTGTGCGTCGGGTTTGGTCATTTTGAATAATTCTTGAACTTGGTCACTCAACAGTTAAATTACAAATGACAAATTATAGCTTCACTGCGGGAAATTGTCAATTCAATTCACCTTTTCAACCGTTTAATCAGTTCTGATTGTTTATTATTTGATTCAATTGGTTCTATTGCTTTTATCGGCCACCACGTTTTTTTCCAACCGCCAACGTCGAATGCTTCTCACAAAATAAACTATTTACCATGGCAAAAGAATGAAGGTAGTTCCGATGTAACTTTTTGTCAGCCATCTTTCCGATCTGACTTTTAAACCGATTATGACATTTCGCGGTACCAGATTTTTCCGACAGTAATACAAAATTAAAGAAACTGACTTTATGGCCAAAGTGGAGTGGCAAGAGTCAGCTCTTGTTCATAATCTCTCCCAAATAAAAGTATTGATGATATTTTCGAAGATTCAGAGGCTGCAAAGAAGACATGTAACCATTTTTTTTGCAAAACAAACATACTTCAGAAAAAAAAATTGTAATCAAATAAATGACAGCAGAACTACCTTATTTCTTTTGCCATGGTTTTGGGTTTATATTGTACGTGTTGCCAACTACTTTTTCAAAGCGAAGAATATGTGAACGGTAGAAAGAAGATGTTTTTCAAAAATAATAATTTTTACTTTGTCCGTTTTAAAAAAGCATTTAAAAACGCTACACAGAACTTGAAAAAATAAATAACCTTTTCAGACAATCCCACAAACAAAAATTTGTACAATGGAACCAAGAATTTGGTTTTCTTTTTCTATATTGTTCTCGTTCTAAAAAGTATTTATTTTTATTTTTTTTAAGTGTAGGGTAAGCTGGATTTTTTTTAAAAGTCTCATTATTCTAAAAAGTTTTGGTGCCCAATAAAGAGTTATTATTCGACTTTAAAACCCTAAATTTCAATTCAGTTCTGGAAACCCAAAATATGTTGGGTCATATGGGGACAGTCATGACTTTCAAAGGAGAGCATTTGACAAGCATATTTTCAACACCTATTTTATGTGAAGGACAAGAGCGTTTCAATTGTTAATTTTTCAAACACGAATTAAACAAAAAATATAAAAAAAATTTAAAAAAAATTATTATTACATATGAAAAATGAAAAAAACTAAGCTAAGCTAAGTTACAGCTGTCAAACTTCGTGACGCTTAGTGGAATGGAGTATTGACAACTTACTGATATAAAGTTAAAAAAATTATGGTGACAACATACCCAAAAAACCACAAAGTCAAATGCGCCCAAACGTCACAGCTACCCCAACTTTCCCTACAAATTTACCTTTTTGGTGCTTGGTTTGGGCCTTGCTTATAGCGCAGTTATCCGATTGTTAAAGGAATGATTCCCGGGTGGAGGGGCACAATTCTTCATTGGTCTTTGTACCTACTATTTCACCTGCTGTAAATTCATCTTCAATCACATGAAATAAACGACACACACACGATTTGTTTTTTTATTTGTTAATTTGAAATGATTATAATTTATTTGAATGTCTTGACTTAATTTAAATAAAATATTATTCAAGTACAAAGTTATACATAATTTATGTTTTTTGTTTTGTTTTTTTTTATAAATATTAAGTAAATTGTAATAAGTGTTTAATAAGTAATTCTTTTCAATTTTGTTTTGTTTTTTTCTTCTATTTCTCTGCCATAGACTTGTTAATATTTGTTGTTGTTGTTTTATATATTCATACTTAATCACACACAATAAACGTTTCTTCTTCGTATTTTTTGAGTTGCGAAACGTTCTTCTCTTGATAACTGCCATAGCAATTGCAGTTATGCGCTTTTTTCTTAGCTTTTCAATTAAAAATCAAACAAAAAAAATCTTACACTTTTACAATTTTACACTTTAAAAGAAACCAACTTGCATATTTGAAGTTTTTCTTCTTCTTTTCGTTTGCCAACGAAATACAAATAAATTGCAAATAAAGTACAAAATATAGTTTTTTTTGTGTGTAGGAAATCGAAATCCAAGCTGAATACGAAATAATTTTTGCCTCTGCTATTTTACAATGCAATTTCCTGCCATTCTTTCTTTTGCTGTGGTAACTTCTTTCTTCTTCGCTCATCTACTTAATTTAAGTTAATACAAAAATATTTTGTTTATTCGTTAAAGTGAACAAACGTGTTTTGTGTGACAAATGAAATTGTGATTCTTCAGCTTAGATAGAAAATATAATTTTTTCTTCATTTTTCATACACGGCCCCAAACTTCTTTTTTTTTTTTGTTTCTTTTTTCGTTTTTCTCTTTTGTTTTGCTAATACTAAAAAAATCCTTACTCACATTTTAATCACTACTTTGCCTTAATTTTTCAGTCCTTTCCAAAAATACATATGTTCAAAATGACAAAAAGGGGAAACGAAAATGCAACCTAAAAAGGAATAAAAAAAATTTGAAATTCATTTTGAATGTTTAATGCTAAAGTAATGAAAGAATAAAAACAATACAGTTCTACACCTATCTTTCTATCTACCATTATATTATCATTTTTGTTTGGCCTTATTCCTAAAACATCATATCGCATAAAGACTTCATTCTTCCTTGGGGCTAATCCTACTCACTTTTTGTTCAAACATTTTCCGTACAAATCATAAAGTTCATTGAAAGTTTCTGAAGAATTCTTGCTGCCTTTTCTTTTTTCTTACCAAATTTAATTTCCTAACTGGGCTAATCGAAATGTGTGCGAAATATAGATCGTATATCGTCACTCTCACTTTAGAAAATACAGAATTTGAATTAGGAAATTAGTAACTAGAAATAAAATATAATATTCGAATTGTTTTTGTTTAAATATTTCTAAAATGTGCCAAAAAAATTTGTTTCAGTGAGTACTTTTTTGAATAATTGTTTTTGTTTCTGTAAACTTTTTGCTGAACTTTTGTTTTTTTTTTCCATTTACTGTTTACATTAATACATTTTTTTAAAGTTATTATTTCGTTTCGTTTTTTGTTTTAATTTAAAGTTAAGTTTTTCTTTCTTTGTTTGTAAATTTTTTAAGGTTAATTTTATGTTTCGTGTAAGTTTTTATTTTAAAATATTGCGAAATTTTTGGAGGCTTCATCCCTGAGTTACTTAATTTCTTTGTTCTTTGTTGTTTGTTTAAACTTTAAACGTTATTTTTTCTTGTTGTTAATTTTGTTTTTGCAAAATTTTATACAATTTTCCTTTAGTTGATGTGATTTTGTTTTTTGTTGAAGTGGAAAATAAGATGGTGGTCTTTTATTTTTTGTTGTTGCAAATTTATGAAAATGAGAGCTGAGATTGAAGCTGAATTTGAGGTTGTGTTGTGAATTTGTTGAATGGTTGCTGGGGTTTCCTGGAAGTTGTTTGAGGTTTGATAAGGTGAAAGTGGAAATAATTTGAGGGGATGAAATTGATGATGAATACTAATACAGTAAGGAGATAGTAAGAAGAGATTCCACGAAACTTACGATTAGCCTGAGTAAACCGAAAATATGGCTTTCAAAACTTTGTCATTGGCCAATGTTTGTGAGTCTTAAATCTTCAATATTCGCCAAAGGATTTTGCCGGAATGTTTCATAGAATATTATTTTGAAAGAAATATTTATGCTTACATCGTTCATGAATGTGATAGGATTAATCAATTGCCAATACAATATTTATTTGTATTTTTGTTACTCTCTCAGCAAAGTTTTGGATGTGGAAAACTCAATTGGCATTCAGTTGCATAATGGATAAGGTCCACAAGTCGAATAAAACTTCATAGGTTTCCTTAAGCACTCAGTTAGATTTTAAATTTGATTCGTCGTATCTTTATGCAATATGGAACTGAATTGAAGGCTCCTTCCATGGACCAGATGCCTCAAATGAGGCAAATGCACTTAGACCTTTAACAGGTCCACTGTGCACTTCACGATTGACGGGTACCTACTCTTCCTTATGTCTCTTGGTGCAATCCACAAACAGTTTTCAATCGACCCTTGCCATCTCTAATATGAAAAATTTTATTGAAAGCATTCGCGAAGAAAGATAATCGGGAATAAACTAACCATTCTCGAAGTGATGAATAGCTAAAACACAAAATATATGTTTTTACCAATGCCAAATCATCAAAGGTTTACACTCTTTAGGGTATCGGTTTCCCCAAACCGTTGGATGCATACATTAAAAGTTACCAAGAACGTTTAAAAATTTATTTAGTTGTACAATTAGGATTGGCAGACAAAAAAATCCTTACCAAAATCATAATATTGTTTGATTGTTGTACGGTTTGTTTTTGAAGACGTATTCGAGAAGAAAAATTGTTAAAGAAATAATGCTAAGGAGTACTGATTTATCATAGAATTTGAATATTAAAACGAAATATTTTTGCAACATGAATTATTCCCTAAGGGCGATATAAGGCAGGCGGTCACGATCACAAATCAAATTAGACTGTGGGCCGAATTTGAAAAAATTTTGTTCTCCATGAAGGATCTTAAAATCTATTAGAAAAATCATATGTCAGCCATAAAGAATTTCGGCGGCATACTGTGCAAACTTGCAACAATGTTTTGCCCGGGTGATTCAGCTATTAACATCGAATCTTTTGTGACCGGCATCGATCATATTTTACTCTTTTCCATCGGTCACATTCTTAATTTTTCATATTAAGTCCCGGTCTCAGACTATGACAATATTTGCCCAAATATACTTAAATGTTTTTAAAATCAAGCACAATGGTATTTGATTGAAAAAATATTTTATTTTCTAATTGCATTTTACTAGTCCTACCAGGTTTAACAAAAAAATCTCGTGACCGTGATTGCCTGCACAACGTCACTCAAACATTAAGGTTAGTTAATGTTTGCGTGACAATTTTTGAGGTTAGTTAAAATTGTGTCCTCAAGTCTCTTGCTAAAATGGAATGTGTGTGAATTTATGAATTTCGTTTGTTATACTAGCAGTGAAATGATATTTATTGAGTAATGTATATCTCTTACTTACAAACTGCGAGTGGTGAGCTGAAGAGTGTGTAAATATGATTGAATGACTTGACTCGGTGTTTTGATGTACGAAATATTTATTATTTATTTTATTTACTGAATTTATTTCCATGAGAGTTTCCTATTTGTAAACAAAATTAATTCTATTTACCAAGTGGTTTTTCTTCTTCATCTTCTTTAATGCAATTTAATACTTTTACTGTGTACGGCTAAATTAGTTTATGTTTTTTTTTCTGTTTGTTTAAAAGATTTGTACTTTTTGCAAGTATGTAAGTATTTTCATTTTATTCAATTGTTTTATTGTGGGGTACTTTACGTTATTTGTTGTTGTTAATATTATTATTATTTGGGCTTATATATTTTCATCTAATTGAAAATCATTACGGCTGTGTGTGTGTAAAAGTTGTATGAGTATATTTGGTTATATTTATATAATTATAAACATTTAGAATACATTCATTATTACATTATTTTTTAAAACTATGTTGACAATTGGTTTTTAATTTTTTGTTTTAATTTTTAAAGTTTTGTTTGTTAAATATTATTTGTGTATTTTATGGTTTTTGGTATATATATACTATAACTATCCACTGAATGTAAGGTTATGTTCGAATTTTGAAGGAAAAGTTTCAATAATAAAATTGGATGGCCGGAATGATTGGCAATTTGAGTTATTTGTTACTTTAATAATGGCATGTTTTTTGTGTCAGTTTTTCTTTTGTCCTTTTCTTCACAAAAGACATACCAGAAAAAAATTTTTAAACATAAATTCAGCACTTATAAGATTGGGTGCTGAATTATGAAATTTCCAAATGTACAGTGGATAGTTTTTAATATGCTTTCTTTTTACAGACAAACTTATGACTTTTCAATTCAATTTCTTGTTAAAAAAAAACATTTTCTTCATTTAATTTATTGTGACTGCAAAACTTTTCGGTTTTTATTGAAAGAGACGAGGAAAAAATAACGCTATAATTTGTATATAAATTTTATTCCATTCAGCATTATTCCTTTTTCAAGAATGTGTTTTTTTTCTTCTTGTTACTGTTACTGTTACCGTTTTACTGTTATTACTTGAATATGGTAATTTAATATTGTAAATATTTTGTGTTTTTCTTTAAATGATCTTGCTATAATTATAGTAGAGATTGTTTGTTGTATGTTTTCCTTCTTTTTTTTTTATAGTATGTGTCAAATGCTATAATTTGAACAGTATTTTGCGTCACTTGCTTGAAGTGTTTGAACTTTATTCTTGTTGTTGGTTACTTTTTTGTTTGTCATTTTGGTATGCCGTAGAAAAATATTTTTTGTTTTTGTTATTGTTCGCTGCGTTTTTTTTTTTAGTTTTTAAATTACAAAATATAAAGTTTTTGTTTGTGTTTTATTTTTTATTTGTTTCCTTATTGAATTGAACTTTATGTTTGCTGCAAAAATTTGTATTCCTTTTGTGTGTATAAACAGAGTACTTGATTATGGCTTTATATTTATTGTTGTATTTGTTATTTTACTGGTATTTTGTATTTTTTAATAAATTTATGTATATAGTTCATGTGATAGTTGGGTGGTTAATAATAGTTCAACGTTTGATTTAAATCGGAAATGATCTGTTTTCGGTATGAAAGACTTTAAAATTTTTAGTTGTGCCGGTACAGTTCAGTAAAGCCCTACCTTCTGTTAGAATCCATTAAACAATTTCGTAGCGCTTGCCCATCAAATTTAAAATGTTATTCCAAATACATAATTCTAGTTTTGCAATTGTGTATTCTGAGTTTCAAAGAAAAAGAAAGCGGGCGTTTTTTTTAACTCATGAAAAGCTTAAATTTTTAAAAGCTGTGGCCCTACAAAAGTATTTCAAATGCAATAGTTGG
The DNA here is from genome assembly GCA_951394025.1 of Heteromyza rotundicornis. Lineage (NCBI taxonomy): Eukaryota > Metazoa > Arthropoda > Insecta > Diptera > Heleomyzidae > Heteromyza > Heteromyza rotundicornis. Next base: position 15,621,393 of record OX596012.1, on the reverse strand, counting down.
CCGACCTAAACATGTTTTAAAAGTTTAGCCATAAATAAGGAATTTTTAACAAATTTAATCACAATTAATTTTTATGCCCAAAAAAATATTTTTCTAATAGAAAAATAATTTAAAAATTTTTAAATTTTTACAAAATAAAAAATTCTGTATTTTAAAAAAATTCGAAAACTATTGAAAAAAATTAGAAATAAAATTTATTTTTTCTAAAAAACAAAACGATACTGCTTTTAAATTTTGTTTGCATATCTGATATTTTGATATCGAATTAGTATAAATTTACTTTCCAGCGTTTTTTTTGGCTGTCATTTGTTGAGCAAAAATTTTTAAAGTTGTTCTATAAAAATAAAATTTATCAATGGATCTGAACTATCGAAAAATCGGCTATAAATAACATAAAAACTTATAAAACTGCATTTGCTGGAAAGATCAGGTTTTAATTCCAAACTCATACGTCAGTTCATTTGCACAAATGCAGGCTTACCGACTTTATATGAACTGCCTTGTACACGTAGAGAACTGTGTGCAGGTATTGTGTGTTATATGTAGTCATAATATTGATTCATTAATACAAAATCATGATTGAATTGATTTTGGTCATAACTGCAAAGGCTGAATATAAAATCAAAGTCAGTATTCATAACTAAAAATTTTAAATTATGTTTTTTTTATTCATGGATCAATATTATGACTACAACACACAATACCTGCACACAGTTCTCTCTGTGCACGTTTTCTAATTATTGTAACCTCGTAACTTGTAAAATAGGCAAGCTACTACTGAGCTAAATCCCATCAAATACTCAATCATGAATTTTAGAAAATCATTAATTTTCTAACTTCAAATTGGCTCGGCTTCGATTTCAGAACGAAATGCTTCTCCCTTAACTAGACCATTTCCGTTTTAAATTCAGCGTTTTAGGTTTGTTCTTTTATGTAAGTAGTACAGTTATTTTGTTTTTTGTGGAAGTAGGCTCTCCAAAGAGGTTTTCTCCTTTGCTTGCTGAGCTACAGTATAATATAATGGCGATTTTTATTGTTATAAAAAATTTAAATGCTTAAAATTATTTGGGTTTTTTTTTTTTTTTATTAATTATACAATTATATTAAATTAAAAACAAAAACAAAATAAATTATAACCTAGCATGTAATAAACGTTTGAAGTGGGAAATATCATTTCATCAAATAATGACATGAATGATTTAGAAATTGGTATCATTCTTGGTTTTCAATTATGAAATTTTAAGTACTATTAACTGTGTTAGTTGTCCTTTTTTAGAAGGTATTTATCGTACACTTCAAGTATTTTTGTATGTATTAATGTACAATTACGTGTACCTTAACATCGTCTTGTGTTGCTGTTAAATTTTTTTAAGTATTTTTAAATACTAAAGTGAAGCTTACGGTTTACTTTAATACATTTTTCATATTAGTTTTATTTATTAATTTTTCTTTTTATTGTTATTGTTTATTTTATAGTTTCTTCTTCTTATTTTATGAATACTCAAAAATTATTAAAAATTTGTATAATTATTAAAATTACTTACAACTAAAACTTTTAATTAAAAAACACATTTTCGAAAACAAAATCATTCACTTGATGGAAAATTAAACAAAAAACTTAAAACTTTCTTTTAAAAATTGCACATAAAATTCTTACTCATCGCTTAGATTTTAGTTTTTAATTGGTATTAGTTAGTATTTTGTTTTTATCATTCATTGTGTTTAACGTTTATAGCCAGAAAAGATCACAGATCCTCTAAAAAAAAGTCAATTTGTTTAATGTATAAATGCGCTGACTAATTTTGCAAAGATTTCTTAATTATTTTTAAAATTTTCCATTTTTCATTAGCATAAATACTATTTGTGTTTAGTAAATATTTTGTACATTTCAATTGCTATCCTTTTTGTTTGTTTCGGTTTTGAGAGTGTGTGTGTGTATGTGTTTTGGGTGTATGTGTGAGTGTGTGAGAGTCTTTACTAATTTTTCTTTTAGTTAATTGGGTTTAGCAACTACTTAACTACTAAAATTTTTGTGGGTTCATAGTAGTTATTTTTTTACAATTTGTGCGATTTGCTTTTTATTGAGTAAATTTAAAAATTAAAATTCAATTAAAATTCCAATTAAAATCAATTTTAAACGTACTTCGAAACGATAATCATAAACATATTTTTCGGAATAATTTTCCGTTTTCATAAAATGGCGCCTAGCAGGACATTTGATAAATTTTTAAAGAATTTCCAGACTTTCAGGCATTCAGCAAACTTTTTCTTTGATTGAACAAAAAAAAGTTTTCCAAATGCCTGGTTGCCTTTTTCCATGGGGAATTCTTTAATAATTTACCAAAAGTCCTTGTACGTTCCTCAGGAACCGTGTAGATTATTGTTCTGGGCATTGTTAGCGCCACCGCCTGCCCCGCCCCCAGCACCGTTGACATTCTGAGCCGATACCTCTGATTTGACGCGGCGTGCAATGTGCGAGCGTGTATGCTTGCGTAGATGATCTTTGCGGTAGAAACCTAAGGAAATGAAAATTATAAGAAAATCATGCAAATTATGAATTATGTAAGTCCGTTTGAACTTACCTTTTCCACATTCGATGCAAACGTGCTTCTTTTCGCCTGAGTGAATGACGATGTGCAAGGTTAGTTGCTCTTTGCGTTTAAAAGATTTCATGCAGATCTAGGGAGTGAAGGATAAAGGGAGATATTAGTACACCCGTAAATTTGGAAAAAATGCAACTCTGCAAGTTTTAAATAAATTGTTAATACTCAGAGTCACTCTGTGAAGTTTAAATTTAATTATTTTAAGTAACGTCTTTGCAACTAACGTCCCTGGCCATGGAACCCTTTCTCATACTAAACAAAAACTGAATAAATTTAATCAAAAATGTCTACTCACATTGCACACATGCGGTCTATCCGGTATATGCGACAATTTGTGTCGTGTCAAATGATCCTTGCGCTTCAGTGCCGCATTGCAGATGTCACAAACGAAGCGCCGCTCCACGGCATGCGAAATGACATGCTGCTCAATCAAACTTCGATCCGGATAGGCCATCTGGCATTCGGGACAACAGTACAGCGTCGAACCGTCCAAGGCCTTCGTTTCGCGTATCTCACCCGGCTTGGGGCGTGGTTTCTTCTCCTTTGGCGGCTTCTTCTTCTTTGTTTTCTTGCCCGCAGTTGTGGTGGTCGCTCCACCCGCCGAGGTAGCTGCGGGTGCAGCGCTACTAGTTACTACAGAAGAGCCATTTGCCACACCGCCATTAGCGGTGCCATTCAGTGGCGGGCCACCAACACCATTCGGTTCGGAAATTGTGGGTATGTGTTGACCAGTGTGATCCATGCCCACCAAACCATTATGGTGGCCATTAACATTTGTGTTGTTGGGCGGCGCTAGAGAGACGCCACCAAGAGCCAAACTCAAATTCGTGCCGTTCTTGAGGACGTCACCCTTGAAACCGGACGAGGCATCCAAATTGCTCAAATTCAAATTCCCTGAGTTGATTTGTGAGCCCACAATACCTGAGGATTCCTTCTTTATTGTTTCGGAGTACTTGAGGAAGTGTTGTATCGAGATTGGCAGTGTTGCGGAGAGCAAATGCGATGAATAGTCAACGGTGTTGGCTGTATTGGCCAACGTTTGCCACGACTGGTTGACATTTTGTAAAATTTGCTGATTGAGAACTGTTTTTTGGGGCGTTGATAAAGGATGTGGGGAAGCAGAAGAGAGAAGAGTGAAGAGGAGGTTCAAGTTAAGTATGTATGTATCTGCAGTATGTGTTTGAAGTGAAGTTTGTCCTGTGGGACTTGGTGGTTCTAGGCAAAAGCATATTTGTATAATTAAATTAAAAGATGAAAACACTTAAAATAAAATTGTTGATATTCCATTTAGCTACTTAGTCTTACCCTACTTTTTTATATATTTAAAATTTTTTTGGGAGCTATTTAAAAATTACTTTAGAAATCGTTAACGAATCGTGCACGAATCAAAGATAAGCTATCAAGTTGTGGAGAATTCAACAGTATTACTCAATGGTTACTGTTGAGGATACTCTGGAGGAACAGTAATTTTCAACTTGAGGTTTATAGCTTTCTCAACAAAAATGGATCCCTCGACCTCCAGCATATTTCTCAACTTGTTCTTAGCTTGCTTTCAAGTCCAATTCTCAAAAGTTTTACATGCTGTCCTAACCAAAAAAAATTAATTTAAAGAAAAATTTATTTTTTCGTAAACGAAGCGAAGTCATCAAAATATTCTGCCTTTTGAGGAAGTATTTTATTAAGGTTCAATTGTATATTTTGCCTATCATTGCCCACTTTAGTTAATGGACGAAATCCTTTCTATATTCGATACGTAAGATTGGTTTTTATCTAAACCCCTCGTAAACAATGTAAACCTTGTAATCTGATATTTATCAACATTTAAATGGGAGAGGGTTTCCATAATGTCCGACACAATTTTGAAGCGTAAAGCAACATGTAAATCTAATATCTGAATCGTGACTGCAGAATATTGAAATGCAACCCTAACCGAAGCAGCCATCTGGTTGGTATTTACGCTATTTACTCTTTATCGTTCTTCTAAAGTCCACATGTTTTACATGTTTACAGCTTTAGATGAAAACCATTAGTAAATATTTTCACTTGATGGAAGTAATTTCAGCGATCCGATTGTGTATTGAGTTAATCATTGATTGACATAGTTTTAGGTATGAGTTGAGAAATAAAATTTAAAAATGGTTTTAACATACAGGGAATTTCTAGAAAAAATTATGCATACTAATTGGATGAAAATTTGCTCGACTGGGTAGTTTATATGAAATTGAACAAGTGTATGTGGACCTTAATTTGGAAAATATTTCATTCACCAATTACTTTTAAATATTTGAATTTTCCTTTAAATTTCTTTTCTACAAAAAAAATATTTTTTTTTCTCTTTTCCGTATCAATTCGCAATTTACCGATTTGTGTTTCCTGGTGACTCACATATCGCACATTTAATCCACATTAATTTGGAATTATTTTCACACACAAAAAAAAATAGAAGAAAATTACTTAACAGGCACTTACTTATTTCCCCACCCAAGAATGAGGAAACCTACCCCAACAACAAAATCTCCTACCATATAGTACCTATTTAATTTCCTATGAATCCCAGGCTTTACTGGGCCATTTATATCCAAGGACATTCCAATACATAATGTACAAAGTTAACGTCTTTCCACATGCTTTTTTGAACTAAAATTACTCACACCCTACGCAAAACATTGGTGATGATAAATTCTAACCTCAAAGTGTTGAAATCAAGGAAAATTAAAGAAAAAAAAAGGGAAACGAAAGCAAAAATGAAACTATATTAAATCAAAGAAAAATCACTTTATTTAAATGAAATTTAATACAAATGATTTGTGTGTGTTTTTTTTATTTGGTTCACAGCCAACAAACAATAGAACAGATAAAATTAAAGTTAATTCATATACACACATACATGCTTAAATATACATATATGTAACTGAAGAAAGAAAAAATAACGGTATTAAATAACAGAAAAATTAAATGAAATCATACGAAAGAATAGAGCCGAATGGCAAATAAAAAAAGAAAAAAAAACGAACCAAAAAAAAAAAAAACGACCCAAAAAGAACGGCAAGGAAAACTTCAACTAAAAGAAAACCGAAAAGTAACGGTTAAAAATAAATGTATAACAATAATGTGCGTCCTTGAAATTATATATAACAGATATACATAGGGCTGCTGCTGCTGGTGGCACTAACAGTAGCAGTAGCCGAGCTGGTGTTGTTACCTTCTTCCCGGTCGCGTTCGATTTTCGGATGGATTTTTCCCTTATGATCGGCCGCCGCATTCAGAAAATTCAAATCGCTTTGCGGCTGTGAATATGGTATGGAAATGTTCTGTCCGTACTGCATTGCATTGTTGGCCGCGGAAACTGCAAAGGACACAAGAAAAAAAAGGAAATTTAATTTCAATTGTCATCTAATTTCACTGTTAACTATTTACACATTATTAAGAGAATATCTTCAATGGTTTCAGAGTGTTTCTAAGACAACTTAAAAGTTGCTCAGCCGGTTTTGTTTTTGGGTTTTGAACACGAGCACCACCAACCGCCGACTAACGTTACTTCGTCCCGAATGTGAACGTGGCGGCTGGCGGCACTCGCCTTTCTTCTGCTTCTTCTGCCAGCTGAGTGTGTAGGGCCAAATTTGCTTTTGACGAGGATGCACGAAATGGATGGAATTAGTTATGCGGGCAAAAACCAAACCAAACAGAAGAAAAAAACCCAAAAACAGCAACAACAAAATTTTATAAAAAAAGTACACTGTTACAGCGCCAACGCAGGAACAGCCGTTTTGCTGGTAGGTACACTAACTGGCTGTCGTTGTCGTTACTGCTGATATATTTATGTGTGGCTGTCCCGGCTGCCAAGGCCATCTGTAGAAATGCCTCTATCTATGTGAATGTGTGTGCGCGTGCCGTTAGGCACCTACCAACAGTGAATCGAGTCGGTTCCTCTATACAGCACGGCAAGAATATATAGGAAAAAGGAAATGAAAATGAAAATGCCGGTCCGTTTGGGTATGACTGGCGAGGAGGCCGGAGCTTAGCTCGGTCTCGGTTGGCAGTTTGGTGGGTGTATTCTGAATTCTGTTTGGTGCTCTGAGAAGACGTGCGTAGGCTTTCAAAGACTAAATAAAATATATATTTCGGCATGCTCTGTTGCCAATTGCAGCAATATTTCATCACAATGATTTCGTAGAAATTTAGACTTTCTTATATATCATCTGTCGCTGACACATATGTATGGTTCATACATATGTATTTTAAAATGGAGCCTCCCTCCAATTCGGCCTACTTTAATTTCTAGAAATAATTTAAGTGTTTTTTTGGTTGGTAATCAGCGTCTGTCGTTAAGAAGAAACATTATAAAAAAAAATCATCATCAACAAATTTAAATAGCTTATCTGCACGCGTTTAGCTTTATGAAAAGCTTGGGAAGGGTTTGTTATACCCTATTTAGGACCCTTACTCCGGACAGTGTACGAATTTTTCCATAGGCATTGGTATACGTGGCACTTGTTAGAATCGTCAAAGGCCTCAAGCCAATCTCGAAGTCTGGATAAGAAACTACAGTTTGTTCGAAAACTGAATAAATAATTAAGGGCTCGAATTAACAGTCCTTAATTAACTAATGATCAGTTGTTAGTAAACCAACGAATTTCGTTTCAATTTCGGAAATTCAACTTAAGCACTGTGAATTCGACTGTAAATAATCTTAATTTAACCCAAAAAAAAACCGAAAATAGTTTGTCTCACCCGAAGAGGACATGTCTTGAAACTATCGAAAAAGTGTACATTTTTTGGAGGACAACTGGGCGTATGAGTGACATTGATTATTTATATGAGATAAATGTTACTCATACGCCACCAATAAGTAATTTTTGGATTAAAGAGTTGTTCACTTTGACACTGGTTTTACTAAGAACCGTAACAAAAATCCTGTCTGACATGTTTTGGATGTACACTGGCACTAGTAAGTGAAAAATAATTTTTATACCCCCATACTCACTGGGGCAGAGTATACTCACTTTGACACAACGTTTGTAATGCCCAGAAGGAGGCGTGTCCGGTATGAAAAAGTATATATATTCTTGATCAGCATCGAAATGTCCGTCCGTCCGTCTGCCCGTATGTCTACACGAGTGCGGTCGCAGTTTTGAAGATATCGACTTGAAATTTTGGAAACATGGTTTTTACTTCAAAAGTAAGAATATCAGCCAAATCGGACAAAAACAAAAGTGGGCTTCCAAAAAAAAATAATTTTTTCCATCTTTTTTTTTATTGTTGTATTCGATTGGAAATGTTTAGAAACGTATTTTTGACAAATTAAATTTTTTTTTGGGTTCGAGTGAATTTTTTTAGAAACGGATTTTGGACATGGTCCGAGGCTCCAAAACCACCTATAAATAGCTCAAAATGGGGTATTGAGACCAAATTTGTTTATGTTCGAGGTACTTCTAAATTCCTATTGTGTGGGGGGTATTTAAGTTTCGGCATAGCCGAAGAGAGTCCACTCTCTAGTTTTAAATTTGATTTGAAGCAAGAAAAATTGCATAAAAATGTACATCAAATAATTTTGGTTCAAACATAATAGACTATTGTGGCCTGTGAACATTTTAATGCAAGTAACTAAGCGAAATATATTTGGACCGAACAAAGCTGAAATAGCCTGACTTTTTCGATAAGTTTTCGATAATTTCGAAAATTTCACGACAATTTGCTATATTTTCCATTTCAACCGCACTCCAATAGCTGAAACCAATCATTTTACTACCAGAATTACGATTTATTTTGAGTTTATTCTTTTTAATATCAATTTTAATTCAAAGTTGTAATATTGAAAGCATTTAGAGTAATTTGCGGCAACCCCTGTGGATGCTGTAGTGGCTGATGAATCCCACAAACCTGCCAACTCAAAATTTAATTTCAGCTGAATCGGGCAACCAAAATTATTTTTAGTATTTTTGGGCGTAGCAGTTGGAAGAATTAGTCATTACCAGAATCTTCTCGTTATACCAAATCGTGATACCAAACACCGCCATTCCTGAATTTGGCATCTCTGCAATGCTCATACGATATTGTAGAATCAGGGAGAAATGGGAAAGAAATGGGACCAAACTATTTGAACCAGGACAAAACGTAGTACCTTGTTATAACAAACAATGAGTCTAGGCGTGTTGGACAACACGACACTATTAGCAACTACAAGTTCGAGGTAGTTAAGGTCTTCGTCTACCTTGGTACAAGTATCAACATCAACAAAAACGTTAGCCTGTGATCAAACGGAAAAAAACTCTGGCCAACAGATGTTACTTAGGGCTCGGTGAGAATTGAGAAGCAGAATTCTCTCACAACTAATAAGTCTGAAGCTTGGACAATGATGAACGCAAATGAGAAGGCTTTAGGAGCTTTGAGAGAAAGGTTCTCGCAAAAAGCAGCGTATTCAAGATGGGACTTGGGAGAAGAAGTTGTTTAATACGGTAAACACTGGTGGACAACACAGAAGATGACGCCTTAACCTCAGGTGGAAAGACCAAGTACTGACCCAAGTACTGACTGCGCTTTGATAATACAACTGTCCCAAAGCAGAGTGATCGACCATCGTTTCTAATGGTACACTTATGTATGTATCCTCCCGTTAAGCTTCCAACCCTAAATTTAACATTTAACATCAGTAATAAAGGTTCACCGGAGCTATTTTTACTTTTTGTGGGAGTGGCAGTTGGCTGGTCAGTAGTACGGATAGTGGTTTAGTTAGACACATAGTAGCTTGGGAAAAGATATTCTACAACTTCATGCCGGCTTGCTATAACTATAACTGTCTCATTTTACTTGAAAGCCTCATTTATTCCCAAACTATAGCCTGGTTAGTTCATGTTGACGTCCGTGTTTCGGCGACAAATTTCACTTTCAAACGAGTCAGGTAATAAAAGTAGTTATAAAAAATGTTCACCTATTAATTTAATCTAATAGCTAAAAAGAAACAAAAAACTTTATTCGCCTAAAAACAAAAATAAAACCAAAATGGCGACCATCAGAAGTAATTTACATACATCTACAATTAGTTCCCAAAAAAGTAAAGAACGAAATTGCATTTTTTGAAATAATTAATCAACACACAAACACCCAAAAAGAGGACATGTGGTCGTGAATCGTGAACAATTGTACAAACAAATGTACATATACCGGAAAACCGGCACTCATGTACATTTTTATGCCGCCATTAACGCAACCCAGCCAACGACTTTGGTAATGAAACATGCGACAAGACAAAATACCAAAAGAAACTTTAATGTAAGGCAAAGCACAAGCGATAGAGTGAATAGCCCAAAATGAAGGAAAAAGGGAAGTCTCCAAAAGTTTCATCATTCATACGCTAGTCAAGGCAAAATGAAATGGGCGAAAACTGATACCAAATACGGAATAGCAAATACTGAATAGACAGCGGATATACCGTACTTCTAGTGGAGCAGAGCCGCATTTCACTTTTCGCTTCACTTTCACACAAAAAGCGACCGAAATAAACACAAACTCTCACTCTCTCACGCGGTGTTGTTTGGGAACAAGAGTAAACCAGACCAGACCAGGCCAGCAGTAGAGCCAGAGTAGAGCATAGTGCCAAAGCCAAGTTCCAAAGCGTTCCAAATCCCGTACCAGTGCTCTCGACGAAACACGGAGAATGTGAGTGAGAGTACATCATGTGAACTGGCATAAAAATCCCAACCCCCAAAATGGTCTATAAAAACAGAGAAAAACTTTTTTCTTTTCGAATGTGAGAAGAGAAAGCGCGCGCGTCACACGGACGACAACATGGAATGCGCCGCCATGCCGGCGTTAGTCGGAAGGGAAATTTTTCTCGTCGTATGTATGTTTGTGTGTTTAGGCCGAGGTACTCGCACTCATACATGCCCATAATTGTGGCGACTAAGAGCGGGAAAAGGTCTGGCGATGAGCGGAAATGATTTGTGGTGGTGCCCACCACACACCACCCACCACCACCCACAACTCCCCAACACTCATACACTCAAATACTCAAACTGGAGAGAGGTTTGGGGGTTGAATGACAGACCCCGCTTTGCATTTGTTTTCGTTCCGTTTCGTTTAGTTCAGCTTTGGCTTAGCTTATCTTGAGAGCAGCTCGTTTAGGACAATTCTGATCTTGAGTATGAGTAGCAAGTGGAGGGAACGAAGGCAGTAACAACTCTAGCGAAAAACAACTAAATCGCTGAGAACTTTAAGTCATCAAGTAGCAAGTAGCGCCAGGGAATTAAGAGAATTCATGAATTCCTTTATTATTCTACTTGGTGTATGCATGTATGTATGAGTGTTTGTGGCAGGGGAAAACTTTCTCTAAGAAGGGTGGAAAGTTGGCGAGTTAGAGTTGGTTGCTTTCTATTTTATTTTATTTTTTGTACGTGGCTGGTTGAGGGGTGAAATTCAAACCCTAGACACGACGTACGACAACAACATACACAACAAATAGGTACATGCATACATCATCAATCCGCATTTGTAGCGTGTGTATGAGTAAGTGTATGCTTGTATTTGTTCTGTTCATATATGGAGAGAGTGTTAGTGGTGTTGATGTTGGCGGTGGCAATGGTGCTGGTGGTGGTTGGTGGAGCTCTCTGCCAGAACTTTCAGGTTTGAGGTTTGAAGCTTTGGGTAAAATAACACCAACAGACTGGCGAAGTTATCACCAACCTCATCATCATCATCGTCGTCATCAGCGTTGAACAATATCGCGACTAGCGACTAGGAAAAATCAATAAAAGCGCCATTAGTTTGATTCACAATCAGTTCTGTGTTTGTGTCATACTAAGGAAAAAAGGATTTGTTAAAAAGTGAAAATATGTAAGCACTGCAAATGGAATGAATTGATTGCTTCTATTTTCAGGCTTGTGTACTTTCCAATGAGTTGCAAACAAGCTTGTTGTTAGCCAATTAGGTTGGAGTAATTAGTACCTGCAAACGTGAACAAATTGAATAGCCAAGGGTTTGAGGGAACTACATTGCATCGCCAGAAACAGAAATTTCTCAATAGGATAATGTACAGAATGGTCAAATGGATTGCTGTACATAGTTAAATTTTCTAAAATTTTGGGTGAGAGAATCTTAGTTTAAGCTACGAAAATTTAGATGGATCGCTCAAACTTTAAGATGTGCCAAAGCACTTGATTGGGGGCCACTAAGGTAGCAGTCAACTTTACAGACCTACAACCGTTTGGAAGAGACTACTCCGAAAAAATGTTTTAACGAAATCGAAAGATCGGTAGGGACATTGTATTAAGGTCCCAATACTTTGCTAAGATCTCGAATCACCTTCTCCTTGGCGAAATTCGTGATATTTTCGTAAACAACGAATCACTGTGATTTCGGCTATTTGGTTAGCTTTGCGGGTAGATGGCACATTTGGAACATAAATTTCAACCCTGACGTCATACTCAGGCCCACAAAGAGCAATTGGGATGGATGTTACGAAATCATGGAGGTGGGATATTCCTTCATTAAACCAAATACTGTCTCTCCAACCAACCAAAAGTTCTAACAAAACCGAGAATCTCATATCACAATTCTGCCCTTAGTAGGAGTGAGTAGTTGTAGTTGTGAAGTCGAGTCCGCACGATAGCGGTCGCAGTTTTGGAGATATCGACTTGAAATGTTTTTCTCCTCCAAACTGAGATCAAGTTCAAGAATCTAATTAATCGGGCCAAAACTAAGGGGGGCTTCCATACAAAACGACAAAAAAGGCGAAAATTGTCCAAGTCTGTAGTATCTGTGTTGCAGCCTATTCGGTGAAGTTTTGCTCAGGAATTCGAAAATACAATACTCCATTTTCATGCAAACGGACATAGCATGACTGTACTTTAAGGTATCATTATGCACTTTGATATTTTTTTTATTATTTAATATTTTTAAATTAATAAAAATTTATTTATTTTTGAAATTTTTTATATTTAATGTTTTTTTTTGTACTACATTTTTCTTCCTTTCAATTTTCTTTGAATACAAAAAGAAATTTATTGGATTCCAAAAATACTTATCAGCAATCCAAACAATCTTTTCGAAAATGATTTCGAGATTTGCCCACAGCTGTCAGATTCCCATACAACTTACAACGACAACTGACAAATTTAAAATAAAAAAAATTTCTTTTATTTAATTCACATTAGCCTCAAAAAGGCAACCCTTTTCGACGCCTACAAACAATGGGTGAAAAAGTAAGGCCACATTTACATGTGTGTAGATGTCAATTAGAGTTGAATTTGTCAGAATAATGTGAATTTGGTGTTTCCAATACACTGCATGATGAATCACTCTCTAAAGTTCAATGTTTCCAGCAATTCATATTTATACTAAGTAGAAACTCGATTCAAAAACTTTCTGAAGGCTAAATATGATACAACTTAGCTATCTTACAACAACTTTTCAACTATGATTTCAAAGTCAATTCTAAATAGAAGAACATTTTCTGTGCAACTGCAACTGGAAAATCAAAGTCTGTACAAGTCATATTAGGCCATCACCTTTAAGGTTCAACGAAGAAGTTTCTTTAAAGGCCTAAGAAATCACTTAAGACTTTGTGTGTTTTTCGTGAATTAAAAGAGGCTTGGTTAAGAAATTAAAGACTTTAAATTCCAGGAAATATGTGCAGAATTCTTCAATTCAGCCTACAAACTAAATGTCTTTGGATTATGAATTCAAGGCTTAGGCTAAGCTCGCTGTAATTGAGTAGATTGAATCGATTGTAGTAGTGAATGCAATGAATATAAATAAGTACACAAAAAAGAGTTCATTTCCATTAAATGGAATTTATGGAATTATCTGCTAGAGATGATTTAAGGGTGGGAGTTGTTGTGCAATAGCTTCTATTTTTCCACCAGAAGAATGTTAGTGCAGCAAAATCGAACGTACACACCAACCACCCCTCAAAATAATACAAGAAAAACAACCCTCACTCCAAAGGTCTACTGTGATCAGTGGCAGATGAAATGTAAATTCTTATCAAAAATACTTGATCTCTCCATCACCCAAGGGATTAATTTGCAATAAGCTGCTCTTTTCTTTTTGTTTGTTTTGGGTGTTTTTCATCAAGTGAAATATGGACAAGTCGTTTTGAAAATAGTAAGGATACATCCTACCACAAATAAAAATCAGGTGAATCTAAAGCGAATTTATTAGTATGTAAATAAATCTTGGTAATAGTACTAAAGCAGGTTAGGTGAACTTCAACTCGGTTTAGAGAAAATTTTATTTTTTTACTTTTCGTTTATTTTAATCCATAAAGCACTTCATGGTAGAGACTTTATTTAGAAATGAATCGATAAAACTGGGCTTGGAAGTAGTGAAATAGTTTTTGGAAGTATTCCTCTAATGGCAGGTGACGACAGTTGTAGTAATCCTTTTCTCAAAAAATCTACTAAAAATAAAATGTTGATCAAGCCTCTTTATCCTTTCCTTATTGGGGACATTGGTCGCTGCTGTATCCAAGCATGCTGCCCTTACCTTAACTCATATTTCATGCGAGCTCTTATTTGTCCAACAGCCGATTTGCTTTAACATACGACAAGAACAATGTCTGACCAAAAAATGTACTAGCAAAGGATACGTTATGGGAAAAATATTGCTTAGCCTTATTTCCTGTTTTGGTTGTTTACAAAATAATACCATAAATCCCATTAGCTGGTGTACAAAATAGAAGATTTAATACTTATTTGAAGTAAAGATTTTATTTTATTGTGCATTCCCATCTTTTCCTGCCCTTACCTCTTCGGTCATTTGTATTTTTAAAAGGAAATCATAAATTTTGTATTTTGTATTCCATGCCTTGCAATTAGAGATCATTGAACTCAAAGTCGAAAAGCTGTTTTTTTTTTGCTTTCCTAGTTAGCTTCCATGACAATAAATTATGAAGTAAGCAGCACAGCAACAGCAACAAACATTATTGAAAACTCATTTGAAGGCAAAAGAAAAAACGAACGATTGACCATCATTTTGTTGGAGTCTGAGAGTGATTATGCCTTTTACCGTTACTAATTAGAATGATAAAAGTACAAATGCGAATATATTAAAGGGGGTAAGTGCGAGTAAATAAGAGAATGAGTAACGAAAAGGGTGTTGTCCGCCATTACGCCGCCCCTTCCAGCCACATTCAGTATTGTTTCAAAGTTGCAACACCACTGAGGCAAGTCATAAATGCAATTAAAAAAGCTACAATGAGGAATTTTTTTTGAAAAGGCAGTGAAAAAATTATCAACCCAACCCTTAAAACCGGTAAAAAAAACAAAAAGGAAACTGCAGCAGAAATTTAAAAGCTATCAGAGTTCATTGCATTCATCAAGGCGCAGAGCGCAACCAAACCAACACACACAAATTGGGGGTGGGTGTGCCTTCAGCCCAGGCCGAATGAGTCAAACGTAAAATATACGAAAAAACTAGTATAACCAGTGTAGTACCGTTAAAAGCATAATTTGTCGTATGGCAGGAACAGTACAAAAATTTAATCGATAAAAACAGCATTCAGTGCGACGATGAGTGCTATTATACTCTGCCCTGAACTGAACTTACCATTCGGTATATTCTGATTAAAGTGATTTCCGTTTGTCTGATAACGCTGCACATGATTGTCCGCTGGCGAGTTACCATTGAGGCCGGGCGTGCTGAAAGCGCCCGGAGGTCCTTGTGTGTCATGCCCGAATTTGGCCGCAAACTGATGAATGCCTGAGAAGGGACCACCGAAGGCCGAGAAATTCATCATGACCGTTTAAAGAGGCTCCGGCTCCAATGCGAAAACTTCAATGAAAATCGAATTCGAAATATTCGATGACCGACCGACACTGTCTACTACCACACACACGCACTACTACTGCTGGCCGCTTTTGGTAGACTTTGGCCGAAAAACTTTCGTTTTCCGCGATATATATGCGATATACGAGTAGAGTATTCGAGGCGGTGATTTAATCACAGGAAAACACACACACTAACACCCAATAACACCACCACTATGGCGAGGCGAACGAAGAACACATACACTACACGGCGATGACAACGACGACTACGTGGAGAGCCACGATGATGATGATGATAGTTAATGGATATATGTATGGCTTGGAAAAGCTGGGGGGTGGTCGTTGGTAGTAGAAGGTTTGAACTTTCAGTTTCGGTGAATAAATATATTGGCTGCGACTACCAAACGAATGAACCGCACTAAACACACACTAAACCGGCCCGACGAGCGCCGACATCAAACTAAAACCGTGTATACCGAAGGACGAAGGCCTGAGCGCACTGACGATTCCGGACCAGGAGAAGGCAACCACCATTACGGGGGGGAGTTGAACAATCGACTGAACTCGACTCGACTCTTTTCGTTTCGTTTCGTTTGTGTTTTATTTTATATTTTGTATTTGTAGATGAGGGTGGAAGTTTTCGAATTATAAACGGGAAATGTTTCACTGCTTTTTTTTTCGTTCGTTCGTTCGTTGCTATATTTCGTTTGGGGGTATGTTAATAGTGCATATGCCGTTATATTTGAGAATGTGAGTATGTGTGAGCACACACACACAAACTCATACACCGAAGCAGCCAAAGAGTGAGGGAGATAGTGCAAGAGAGAGAGTGAAATAGCTCAAGTGTGCAGCAGTTTGAGTTTCGACGGTGGGCACTTTTCCTGGCGTTCACTGTTGTTGTAGACGCAAGTGTATTGTTTTTGTTTTGTGTCGACGTTATCAGTAGTTGGGGGGGTTGGTGGACTTTTAGCTTTTCTATAACTGCTAGTTGTTGTTATTGCTGTTGTGGTTGTTGTTGTTGTTGGTTTTGCCGATTGGCCTCGGGGGTGCTTTTCACTTTTCAACTCACACACACATACACATACACTCACACTTTCTACTCGGAAGAAATTGTACTTGCATACAGAAATACTATTTGTAAACTGCAAAAAATCACTTATTAGTTGAAGAATCCTTTTAATAAAAAGTTCGAAAAAAAAGACGAATTAATTGGATAGAATTGGAGAGAATCCGTTTGGTATTTGCTTAGTTTTCTAGCCACTTCCGCTTTAATATTGAACTTCCGCTAACCGCTAGTCGTGTCGTGCCGTGTCCTGGTCGTTGCACCGTCAAAACACACAATGCCAAATGTAATTCTTGAATTCCAGGAAAATTCACTGTTCACTCTCGGTGCGATGGAAGGCTACTACTATTGTGCTTTCTTGTGGCACATGCGCTTTTTGTTTTTATATTGGGTTTGAATATAGCCAAAAGGATTTTGAGGACTGAATGCGGTTTGAATGGTTTACTTGGTAAAAGAAGAGCAAATGCAACCTATCTTCATTTGCAACCGTGGGCGTTTTTTAAACAGCTGGCCATCGCGAATGTGAGTGAAATTGGTTGCAATAGTATACTGAACCGTTATAAAGAAAATAACGAATTCTTAAAATTATTCCTTGACCAAATTTTCAGCACTTTTAGACTATCGAGAGTCCAAGAAGCATATTTTGGCAAACTGCATTTATCAATTCATTTGAGGCCCCATCAATAGTTCTTCATAAACAAATTCGATTTTGTGAACTTGCCTCTGATTTTCTCAAACAAAAATTTAAACATAGATTCCGCCAGCTTAGTTGATGCAGCCTTAATTTGTATATATCTTTGGTTCCTGTCAATTTAAAAATACAAGCTTGGTATCATTGGAAAGGTTCGATTCGAGAATATAATTAAATTGAATTTATACAGTCAGCGTCAAAAGAAAGTGTACACTATTCCGGATCAAATACTTAGGAACTAGCCGATTGTGCCAGTTTGGTTCCGTTTAATATAAAAAGGTATACTGGAGCCCGTTTGAATGAAAATACCTAAATCCGTTAAGGTATCGCGAAAAGCCCAGTTGAAATTTGACCTCCTTTTCAAACTTTTTCCCTGGGTTATAAAATTTTTTTTGGGATGCAAAAATTTGCATTGGTCAAAATAAAGACTATTTTACTAAAATAAGTTTTGTGATCAAAAATTCCCCTGAATTTTGAGAGTTTTTTTAACGGGCTTATATTTTTATAGCATGAATCTTTGTATGACAAAATCCAATGTAAGTTCTCAAAATCGGATTGGCAGGAAAATCACAACGTCTGTAACGCGTATAAGGGGGCGTGCCGGTATGGGAAAACTATATATTATTGATAAGCATAGAAAACTCAAACGATGTCCGTCTGTCTATGCACACGATAGCAGTCACTGTTTCTTCCACAAACCATAAAAGCTTGTTTTTGCATCGCAAAAAAAGCCCCCAGGAAAAAAGTTCGAAAAGTAGATATTTTTTTAACAGGATTTTACCGAAGTGTACTTAACGGATTAAGGGGTCCTGCAACTCATTCGAAAGGAATGGAATAGACCTTTCCATTGATACACCAATATCGATATTATGATATTGGGGGCGTGGCAAATCGTACTTTTAAACAATCATATCTCTGCCCATTCCCTACCCAGCACCAAATTTAAATTTCAGTGAAACCCCTTGAATAGGATCGGAGTGACAGAACTTTACAAATATTTAGAGCGTGGTAGCGGAAATTTTCATCGTCAGCACTTTGCCCATTTATCACCCATAACGCCAACTTTAAATTCCAAATGAAAGTACCTATATTTTGATATGTCCCTGTCGGAATTCAATCAACTGGTTTACAAAAATAGCTAACTTATTTCTAACTATAACTATAAGAACTCATTTTCAAGTGATTGAAAAGTCGTGTGGAGATATTCAGTTTGAAAATAGAGTTTCTGTGTTGTGCTTTGTTTTATTTCAATTCGAACGTAGCAAAAATTTGCTTTCAGATATCCGAGAAATACTGCTTGTATAGACTGGAGTTTAGGCGTCGACTTCACATTACAAAGGTCGTTGGTTCGAGCCCCAGAAAATTCAATTAAAATTTTTATAAATGCAAAAATTTTTAAAAAGTAATTTATAGAAATGAGAGAAAAAAAATTCGAATAAAATTTTTTTGAAGTCTAAACTTAACTGACTATTGCCTAGGACATCCCCATGTTAAAATAGTGAGTTTATAACAAAGGAAATAGTGACTTTATAGTGTGTACTGACTATTAAATAACTAATTTATAGTTTGAAATAAATGGGTTCAATTTCCGACAGGGGTGCTACATTTTATATGTATGGATAAGTAAAGATAAGTAAGTGCTAAATAAATTGTTTTTGATGTGGCTTCCACATCATCGAAGAAATAAGCGAAAAAAATCTTCCGTCGTTAACTTTAGGTGGAGAGTTAAGCTTGCCTAGAATATTCTATATAAAAGTGGTCACTTTTACATATTACAAATATTTTTTTCTATGCTTTATAGCTATGTAGTTGGGATAATTGAAAGTCACTGCATATTTTTCGTATGGTTATATTCATTTTTTGTATTTATTTTGAATTCAATAGTTATAATTTTTATTTAGTTCATAGATGTTTTCATACTGTTTTTTTCGTAAAGGTTTTGTTGTTTTTTTGCAAATGTTCACTAAGTTGTTTTCTATATAGATTTAGGAGGTAAGCAATTTATGTTAATTTATAAGATGGTTTAAATTAAACAGAATACAATAAAACTAAGTATAAATTCAATGATAAGGCATTTTTGGATTTTGTATTTTTTAATATTAAAAAGCGTTTTTTTAGAACAAAAATATGCAAAATTTAATTAACACTAGTTGGATTTTATTGAATAGAATTCCAAAAAGAAGCACTGGAAGTTGGATTATATTTTGAAATAAAAGAGTTGTATGATAAGTCAGTTAAGTCAGTGATAAAGGCACAAAATAAATGTCAAAATATTCAAAATTCTTCTTGTCGTTTGGAATGATTCCGAAGTGGTTCACAGTTAATTTTCAATGAACAAAATTATACAAAATTCGGGATAATTCTTTTGGGCGATTATCACTGACTTAATGAACAGTCTTCGGCAATTATTTGAAATAATGACAAAAGTTTTTAGTATGAAAACATCAGTAGATCAGTAGATAATAATATATGAGTTGTAGTAATAATAATAATACACATTTATCTCATTCTGAGAGCCAGATAGCAATGAGATTATATTGAAGTTAATTTAATGCACAACAACAGTGCGTCGAGAGGGGGCCAAAAAGGCTACAATTCAATTTTATATATTTCACCTTTCCCGCTGTTTGTAGTACTTAATATTTTGTTGTTTTTTTTTCATTACTTATATTTTGCATAATTAATCGAAATGAAAATTTAAAACAATTTACTATTTGTTCGAATTAACAATTGCTTAGTGACTTATAAATCTTACAAAAAGGTCAATAGAAATGTCTTGTCTTGTTTTGCAAATAAAGCTACATTTGTGCTAATTTCTACAAGTGTTTGTTCTTTTTGAAATAAAAAATTAAACGTATAATAGCATCATTTGTATAACATTAAAAAAAAAGAATTAAAATAATAAATAAATACAATGAAAGTACATAGTTTAAAAAATTCTAAATAACTCAAAATGTGCCAGACATATATGAGTTCGAAAATTACATATTAAAAGCAAATGTTATCAACCCAGTCAAACACACACACACCATCGCTAATATACTCTGTAAGTGATCACAAAATGGTTGTTTGAAAGCTTTAAAAAAAATATATCATTTGTAAAAAAAATCATTTCCAAAAGAAACTTAAAATAATATCACAATTAACTTTAAAAAAAAATAAATGTAAAATGAATACAATTGCAGTTTCTTTAAATATCAACAGAATAACCGAATGTATACAATATACTCCACACGCAAAATAAAATCAATCTAAGCTCTTACTTCACAAGACTTGGCTATATAAATTGAGTTAACAAAACGAGCTTAAGCTTACACCCTACATAATTATAATGTACTTGAAGTTGTTTTTGCTTTTGGTTTTTGTTGTTGTCATATTTATATAATAATTCATAATAATGTTGAAGTATTGAAATATTCTCATATATGACTGTGTGTATGCTGCTTATTACGCCTTTAGAGAGAGAGGGAGTTTCGTAAGTTCATATAATTATTGGAATAAATGTTATCAGATCCTTTATCTATATGAGTATTGTTGTAGTGCGTTCAGCTAAATTGTCTTTTCTCTTCATTCTTGCAAAAATATATATCATTTATTTGCTACTGAGGCATCACTAGGCCGTTTACAATGGATAGCCCAACGCGGAGGAGAGCAATGGTTCCCACGCTCGATTTATATCCATGTAGAGGACAGTGCATTGTTCCGCTATCAAATCGTCCTCGTCCAAAATGGTTATGGGAAATAGATCGTTCTGGAAAGGGAAGTGAAGCAATAATATTTAAAAATGATTTAATAATTGGAGGGATTAGTGGATGAGGGAGGTATGTAACATAAATTTCCAAATGTGTTTTATTACAAAATTTAAGATGTCACGTTCATATCTGGCCCTGAACATTCCCCTAACTGTCAAATTCCCCCTCTTATACTTACATTCTTGGCCTGCCACAACTGTTCCAATAGCCTCAAAAATCGCTGCATTTCCGAACTGCTTGCGAAGAATATAGCCAAATCGTCGGAGCATTCGCGCACCTCCTGACAGGAGAACTCCAAAATGCACCACCAAGTATCATTGTGCGAGGGTATCTTAATGCCAGTCATTTCCTTAATATCCGCGCATGTGAGTATCTCCAGGCCCGAATTTTTGCCATAGACACTGCTCATATTCGAATAACTCTCCTTACCCTCAGCATAGGTTTGCTTCGAGCAGGTGGTGTTCGACGAAGTGGTAACCGATGTTGTGGAAGCGGTTGTTGTGCAGGTGATAGTGTTGTTGCTAGCATTTGTGGAACGTGATAGTTGCGATAGTTTGGTGGGCGTGGAGTTGACCGAAGAGCACGAACGTTGAGTGCCCTTCGAGGGGGTGCTCATGGCTGAACTTAGCTATTGGAAAAAATTAAACAGAAATTATGAAAATTTCAAATAAAATTAATTCAAAAGACCTTACCACACTGTGTGAGCCCGTATCAGGCAGGGCCAAATTATCCTCATCCATAATCTTGAGATTAGCATTTGGATTGGTATTGTTGGTGTCCTCAAGCTTTAGGGAATTTCTATTGATCTGCCTTAAGGGACCCGCAAAATCCTCTCTCAGCGTAATCAAATGATTCTGGGTGACAACCAGCGTGCAGCCCAGAGTTTTGTGCTTCTCCTGCATTTCAAAGAGCTACCAAGAAGACAAAATAGGAATGCTATTGAAGTACTAATAAAAACAATTGAGTACTCACCCCACTGGCGGACTGCAATAGGGCCTGCAACCACTCGGACGCGACATACTCATCTGGAGCAGCCAATTGCAATAATTGTCCCTTTAACAAGATCTCAAAACAATGTGGACGTCCGGCCTTCACAGCACGACGAGCACCTTGACACTCAGCTAGAGCCATTGCCCAGCTGGGTAGCTTTTGACTAGAATCGTTGAACATATACAAAACACCAGCCCTGTTGCGGCGAGAGTATACATTAAATTAGTTAAATATTCTTCATTCATAAAATTCCGCTCAAAACCTACTTCAATAGAAAATACCCAGGATTCCAGCTTTGCCTGGCATTGCCTGCATAATCCTTAACACGTCGATGCATAAGGAAACCCTTGACATGTGGGCCCAGCGGCTCTTGTTCACTGCCCAATGAGCCCGCAGGCACATTCACCACGGCATAATACATCCATGTGTCATTCTTGCCCACGCAAGAGTTCTCATGGACAAAGGCTCGCAGGGGAGCCAAGTGTTGTAGGGTTAACTGTCCCACGGCGGGCAAAGTAGAGCCACTGCGGCGTGCACACAGCTCTAGGTTGGCCACAAGGCCATCGGCTGGGTATGGCCCGCCAGCTAGCAGCACTTGTTGCATATCGCGTGCACTATTACTGAGCAAGACTGTGTTGCCATAGGGACCCATCTGGAAATATTTGTAAAGGCTTGGTCAAGTTACACTGTTCGATGCATGATCAAATGAAAGCTTTGGTTTTAATCTGGATTTATTTCCTACCAAAATCACATCCAAATCGGTGTAGGCCAGCACAAACTTCGTACACAAACGGTTTCGCACCAAATCCGTAACATACAAAGTCTTATCAGTCAGAAACACCAGCACTGGCGTCATGAAGCCCTCGCGACTATAGCCTGTGTACAATTTAAAGACCTGCAGAGTATACAAAAGTTTTACAGTTCAGTTTCTGTTCAGTTAAGTCCACTCTCATCCCGCTCAACTAACCTTCATCAACAGCTCGGTGGCATCGCGCAGAATATGCAAATAGTTGCCATTGAAAATGTCAATGGAAATCTCACCAATGCCCAATTCAAAGTGTGAAGTATCGCCCGGCATATCCGCCTCAATGCTAGCCAACTCACGACGCGGCGAATTCGCGCCGGACATCTCAATTTCCATGGCGATTTCCGCATTCAAATCATCAATCAAATCGTAATTTTTGGGCTTCATACCGGGCACATACAGATGGCCCGTGAAGAGCTTCTGTTCATTTTTCAATTTGCCCGCAAAGAAATTATTCTTGCGTATCGACGATTCGAGTATTTTCTTCTGGGTGACATTACGCAAGAAGCGATTTATCAGTGAAGTCTTTGCCGTGGGAGGCTGCGGGGGCTTGAGCAAGTTTGCATAATCGGCCGCATCTTGGCGGTCACTCAACTCTGGGTAATCGACAATGACAATGTCGCTTTCGTTCTTATCGGTGTCCGTGGTAATTGTGAGTATGTCATCGAATTCTTCACTGAGTATGGTACTTTTCGAATCGCGACCGGATCCGCCCCGTGCACTGGAGTAGCCCGAATTGAAGACGTCGGGCGATAAGTAACTTGAATTGTTGTCTGGCATGGAGGCTCCTGTGCTGCCCACGACGCCATAACGTTGCGGTTGGACTATTAAATTGCCGCCACTGGCCCGCTTCTTGAGGGGAGACGGCAGATGCCTGGATTGTTTGTCCAAATTGGTGCGCAAGTCGTGGCCTCCTAGAGCCAGACTATTGCTGCTGGTGCTGGAGAATATGGAAGTATTCGATTTTTGTGGTGGTAGCGATGAGTTGGTGGAGGTGGTGAGATCGGATATGGTGGATGATGATGTGGTTGTGGTTAGATTTTTCAACACTTGCTTCGGTGTGTGGTTGTCGCTAGGAGTTTCGCAGGGCTTCTTGTTCATTTTAAGAGCTACAATAAAAAAAATAAAATAAAAAACCAAAATTGTTATTACATATGAAAACTATTTCAAATTTAAAAAATTTAGTTAAATATAAAAAATTAGAAAACATTTTTTTTTTTTAAAAAAGTATTTTAAAACAAAACAAAAATTTAAGAAAAAAACATTTTTTCATTTAACAAAATTTATTTTTAAAATAGTAAAACTGAAACAAAATTTTTTTAAATCAAACTAAAGTTTAAAAAAAATTTAAATTTAAAAATTTTTTTAACAAAAAAAATTCTGAAAAAAAAAATTGAAAAAAAACCTTTTTGGGAATTTTTCTAAATCTTATCATTTGTAAAAAAAATTTTAAATGTTCAAATTTTTTTTAAAAATAATAATTTTTTTTTTTAAATGTTTAGATTAATTTTCTATTAGAAAATAATTCTTTTGATCACGAAAATTCTTCTTCATTAAAACGACCAAAAACCAAACCAAATTTGCATCAACTCACCGAAATAGCTGTCAGTGGCCTGCTGTTGCGTTTTCATTTCCATTTCCTTGGCCAACTTCTTGTTAACTATGGTGGCTGTGGGCGGTGAGGTTGACGGCTCTTTGAAACTGCGAAAGAAATTCGAAAATGTTTTTGCCAACGGAGTGGAAATGAACGAACTGCTGCTGCGTATTTGTTCCGTTTCGGGCTGAATCGCCATTGGCGTATCTTTCCCAATCGACACACCAGCAGCGGCCACATTGACCTGTGCATCTTGCACGTTCTCAAGTTGATTGTTGAATTTATTTTGCATTTCGAAGCAATACGAAACGCCGGTATGCTCGAAGACAGTACTCTCGCAGTTGATAATGAACTTGTTGCGAAATTGTTTTTGTTCAACATGCGGTGTACTTGTTGCGGCTGCGGCTTCGCTTGGCACATCGCCATCGATTTCGTCTTGTCGTTGGAGGGTAGCCGTCTTCTGCGGTGCTATCTCGCTATTTTGACGTGTCGGTGTATAGAGTTCTTCGTCGTTTTTGCGTCGCAGCTGTTCGTCTACGTTGTGTACGAATTTCTTGACGCCCTGTTGTTGCTTAGAGCCATCGAGACTTTTGCTTAGGAATGGCTTCTGCTTGAGTGGAGGCGATTCCGGCGCAAATACTGCTGCCTGCTCGTGGGTGGGCCTTGGCTTTTTTGCGTTATGTTCGGGCGTTTGTTCTAGCTCGGGCACACACTCGATTACGGCCTGCAGATCCTCGGAGCCTTCGGGAACGCCCCGTTCGGGCAGAGGCATTGTGAAGATGCTCTTCAGCGAACCGAAAATCATTTTGCTGCTGTTGTCGATGAGCGTGTTGATTTCGTGCACATTGAATTTCTTCACTTTTGTGGTCAAGTCCTGTTCGTAGATGATGTTGGTGTGACGTTTGGTCTTCTTCAAGCAGCTCGATTTGGGCTTCTTCTCCTTATTCCAAACGGACTTCTTCTCGTTCAGGTTGTCGATATTCGGTTCGGAGAAATAGCAATTTTCACCTGAAAATGGAAAAAGTAGGGTTAGGTTGAATTTCAAAGCGAACACAAAAGATGCTCTGCCGTCAATTAACTCATTCAATGACTCAGACTCACCAATTAAGTTATTGTTGGCATTACTCATGCCAATGCAATCGCACGAGCTGCTCTTCGCCTGGCCGTACTCTTGCCTATTTGAGTTCTTGTCGTTCTCATCGGAATCCAGACTAGAATTTGAACTAGAACATGAGCACCTGTAAAACACCTGGCCATCTGCATTCTTAGCCTGAGCATCAGCGGCGGCGGTGGCCGCTACCTCCTTGGGCAAATATTCAAATACACCCGAATTGTCGTACTGCAAATAGTTGCTCTCATTGGTGTCGTAGAAATCCGAATTGCCATAGTCCAAAACATCCGAACAGGCATTCCGATAGACCACACAACGCCTTGGACGGCCCTGAGCATCGTCCTCATCATGCGATTGCGTACACAATTCAGTGGTGGCAGCCACATTCGCGGCCCCACCTCGATCACCCTCGGAACACCAGGAATAGCGCCCAGCCACGCCCACATGGGGAGCATGTATTTTCCGTCCATTCTTGTACGTTACAAAGCCGTGCTCAATGTGTATGTTGTCAGTGCGTGTATTCTTCAGTATATCCTCGTGAAAAGAGACACGTTTTTTCGGGGCCTTAGAGGCTGAAGGGGTTTTGCGCACTTTGCGTCGATAGACAATATTTTCAGTGGTGTCAAATGTCGAACAAGCACTGGCACTCATAGCTTCCTCTACGCCTGGTGGTGGAGCAGGCGCATTCGGTTGTACTGGTTGCTCCGTTGTGGTTACATTGGAGTTGGTATCCACAGAAGATGCGATTTGTACGGGAGTACATTTTGAAGCTTCTTTGGCACTCGCTTGTAGTACCGCTTCAATTTCTTTCTCTTGTACAAAGGTTTTTTGCGTCTCTTCAAATTCGAATCCCGTTTGTGAGGTTATGGACTCGATCATAAATTCACTGGACTCCGAATCAAGCATTTGTATGCCCGAATCGCTCGGTGTGGTATCCTCGAGTGTGCTGTTCAAGCTTGAGCTCATCTTGTCGGCTTCCAGTTTGTTGTTGCTGGCCGAGGAGGAGACCACCTTGTTGCTCATGGCTGCCTGTACTTTACGCTCCATTGTGGCAGAGTACAAGGGCGACTCCATTATGACATCGTACACCGATTCGGGACGCTCTACTAAGGTTTCTAGTTAGGTGTTTTGTTGTTGTTGTGGTTTTAAAAGGTTCAAAAGAGTTTAGGTTAAAATGTCTTCTCAACAAATTTCATATGAAGGGGGGAAAGGAGTAATTTTCAGGCAAATTAAAGTTCCATGTAGAGTTGATCTTAAACAAGAAAAGGGAAATGAAATGAATTAATTTAGTAAGAAATAAAAACGAAATTTTCATAAAATATTGAAAGAAAATATGTTCCAGATTCATGAAATCAACTAATTTGTTGTGAAACATGAAAAGAAAAGCTTTCCAATTAGAGGATTTATAGTAGATGAGTGGAAAGGAGAATCCCTCTCTCTGCTTCAATCTTTGATATATTTGTTCCCTTAATACTTCATAGAAACCTCCCCAGCCAAATCAATAAATAGTTTATAAATATAAAATCCATGTTGAGTACGTATTAATAGTTCAATCTGCCCATTCTGCTTTAATTGGAGTCTCTTTTGAATTACTTTCAATTGTCTTACATTTCAGTCGGAATCCGGGAATTGTTCGAAAGTGCATCTTCCTTTGCTTTTCGAAAAATCAATATTAAACTTGCATTTCCAGTCGGCACACGCATTACCATCATACATTATACGTCCCCCCAGAGACTCAATACACAAAAGACCACCCACCCATTCCCATCTATTGTCCCCCACCTGTCCACCACCGCCCACTTTTTCACAAAGTCAAATTGATTTTTTGTCCGAAAATTTGTACCTTCAATTTGCTGCGGAAAATCCATGTTTCAGCTGACTGCTGTTACTCCGCTGGAATTACTTAGCACTCAACTTTATTTTATGATTAGTTTTTTGTTAATTTAAAGGAATTATTTTAATAAAATTCGAAATTTTCCCGTAAACTTCTGTCTTTGCTGCGTATTATTTCTCATTGCAGTTTATTAGTGATGTGAATTACGTATCTTTTGAGTGAGATACTTTTTTGAATTTTGCACCGGTTACAAATTTATGGGTACAAAAAACCGCAGAAACCTACCAAAAACGGCCACACTGTTGTTTCTGGTTCTTCGTTTTTTTTTATAACCTTGTCATTTTTTAATTTTTTCATTTTAATTAACATTTTGATTTGAAAACTAAGAAAAAGTTTTCTACATCACTACAAAACAACGAAGTTGGTCCCGGTTAAATTTTCAATATCGATATTTTCGCCCCTCGCCCATCCCTAGTTAAACATTATCGAAATCGAAACGCCAATTGACGTTTAAGACGTCACTTGGCGTTCCGCTTTCGTTTCCGGGAAACGGAAGCAGCGAAGTGTGCAAAGTGGGAATTTTCTGCTGCTAGTGGCCGCTAGATGGCAGTGAATGTTATTTGTTTGTAATGCGTTAAATTAAAAAATGCAACAACAAAATTGATTTTAACTATTTTTATACCGAAAAATTGGAAATGGAAAAAGTCATTAAAAACAATTTGCTAGTGCAAATTGTTGTAAATTGTAAATTTTGATTGCTTATTTCGAAATTGTTCTGGCCACAGTAAAGCAAAACCCAAATCTGATTACACCTTATCCCTTCAAATGGTAGCACTACGAGTTGGTCTATTGTGTACCTTTGTCGACAAATATCTGTTCGCATTTTATCCCCTGCCCATTACCACTTCTGCAGTTCGATGTAATCATATTTTTGGGGGTAAGGAAATTGCTTGTCAACTCTTTAAGAACTCGGTGATTGACTTTCCGGTTCAAATATTCATACCTCATTTTCTGTATCAACCTTTACCATTCAAAAGTACTTTATTCTATCAATCATAACCCTAAAACGTTGGCCATTTCCCTCCGACTTGGAAATGGCTGGCACCTTTCTTTGTCACCTACCAACACCACGCACTTTCGGCTTACAATACCACACACAAAAGAGATAAAGTTGACAATTAACATTTCGCAATTGGAAAAGTGTCAATTTGAAATGCAAATGCCACGTCAAAGTGCAACGAAAGAAACCATACAAATCACATTTATCACACCTTGAAGAGAAACACATTATTTTCTAAAACAAAAAATAGAATTCGCTCACAAGAAATATTAAATAATGTAGTAATTGACCGAAACAATATTAACAAAAAAAAAAATTAAATTAAAAATGCATTTAACAATGAACGCCTTGACGATGTTCAGTTCGGTGGACAATCTAATAAGTGGAACAACCGATTAAGAAGAAGCAATATCAACCGTTACATGTTACAAGCCAGGCCCGCGTTGAGGCCGTTCTTTGCTGAATCAAATCGAATCGAATCCAAATTAATCAAATCAATTCAAATCAATGTTAATCTTCGCCAATCATTCAACTCTCGTCTATAACCATTTTAAAATTAAGTGTTACCTAGTAAATCTTGAGTCAAGTGTTCAAAATGCAAAGAGTTTTTAGACAATTAAATCAGCAAAAGTTGTTTGTCATTATTACAATTTACTTTTATCTGTTGGAAAAATCAATATTGCTGTGCAATTGTGTTCATGGTTTCAGGTAAATATGTGAATGTTTTATTTAATCCTCAAATATAAATATAAAAAATGGGCGCTTGTGACAATTTCTTTCACAATTTTATCTATGATTGCATCAGATGTAAGTGAAGACTTAACTCACCTTCGCTGTGACAAGCGAGGTTACTTACATGTTGTAATACGTTCACGCCTGGTAGGATTTAGTCACAATAACAAAATAACCTTTTGAACAAAAAAGAAGTGAGTAAGTTTCTGTCGGGCAAAGCCGACTTATATCTACTCTGCACCTACTGGGCCATGTTGGTTCCGCCATCTTGAATTTGGCTATTTCGACATCAAATTCGAAATCAGCGGCCCCAAGAACCCCCTATACCAAAATTTCATACTATTTGGATGAAATCTTAAAATTTCAGCCGCCATTTTGGATGCACCATCTTCAATTTTTAAATTTCGACATCAAATTCGAAATCAACGACCCCAAAAACCCCTAGATACCAATTTTGGAACTTTTTAACCCTTTCAGGACCATAAGGAAACCAGAAGTGAAACAAAGTTTTAATGGTTATAAATACATTTGTTAAGCTCTAAATAAACAAAAAATAATGACTTTTTCTTAAAAAATTTTTATAGGTTTTTTTTGGAAATTTATGGAACATACTTTTAACATTTAACAATTATTATGGTTGCAAGTGTCAAATATTATAAAAAGTACTTTAAAAAACACCTACTTAATAAAAAAAATATTTGTTTACTAATGTTATTTTGAAAATATTCTTGGGACACATATGTCCCTGTGGTCCTCAAGGGGTTAAGGGTATAATATAAGTGAAAACACGATTTTCGTGGCAGTCGACCGATTCCGCCCATTTTGAATACCAACTCCTTCGAGGGCAAAAAAAATTATAAATCCAAAATTTGGACCATTCTTCTAGCTCCTGCAATCGTGTTTACAAGAAAAGAGGACGGAAAGGCGGATAGACGGACAGACGGATAGGGCTAAATCAACTCAAGAAGTGACGCTAATCAAGAATATATATAGTTTTCTATACCGGACACGCCTCCTTCTTGGTGTTACAAACATCAGACCAAAGTGAATATACACCCAGAGAAAAAACAACCTAAAATCAAAAATAACCACCTTAAAACAAGTAGAAATGTTAATGAAAGTCTGGTAAAGTTGGAAGTTTTAGAAACAACTACGAACAAACTTGTTTTCAATTTAAAACTTAAATTCAAAAATAAACAAACTTATTTCAAAAATGTTTTCCGATTATTTCAAAAATTTTCCAATTTATATTATGTTTGCCAGACCTTGATTTAAAATCGTTCAACTTTGCTTCAACGTTGACAACAGTTATTTTAAGTATTTTTCACTTCATTTCAACTTTGCAACTTTGTTTCAACGTTGACAATAGTTATTTTAAGTATTTTTCTCTTTATTTCAAAGTTGTTTCCATTAAGTTGAAAAAATTAAGGAGTAAATACGATCGTGTTTGATTTTACTATGTTTTTTTTTCCTGAGTGTACGCATACCTCATGAGGTGTAGGGTATGAAAAACGGTTTGTCCGTTTAAAACCGTAGCTTTGAAAGATTTTAGTGATGTTAGACAATTTTCTTTCAAAAGAAAATAAAACACAAAATATTAAATATTTTTGGTTTCAAGACATGGACGACATAATCTAATCTAATCTAATCAATCTGATCCACTATTTTGTAGAAACAACACCGAAAGTGCCGAACTCGTCTCCCATTATGAATCGAGTTTATCGTTGCCGGACATTTTACCCGTCCCCTCGAAGACCTACGATAAAAATCGAGCACCGAAATTGTTGGGCCAACCCACAGTGGTGTATTTTCATGTGACCGTTTTGTCACTGGATTCGATCAATGAAGAATCAATGGTGAGTGAATAGAAAAAGACTACATTCCAATTGAATTGAATCTTTCACTAAATTTAAAAATATTCTTTTCAGACCTACGTTACAGACATATTCCTCGCACAAAGTTGGCGCGATCCACGACTTCGATTGCCAGAGAATATGAGCGAAGAGTATCGGATATTGGATGTCGATTGGTTGCATAGCATTTGGCGACCCGATTGCTTCTTCAAAAATGCCAAAAAGGTCACCTTTCACGAGATGAGCATACCGAATCATTATTTATGGTTGTATCACGACAAGACGTTGCTGTATATGTCAAAGTGAGTGAGGGGGAGGGCCGGGCTTGAAAGTTATGGAATCATTTTTAACAATGTCTAGGATCGACTGACAGTGTACTCTCTCCTTTCTACTGTTAACCACCGAAGAAACTTCAATTTATAAAAAAATTATGCTAAAAGGAGTTGAATCCAAGTTTTTTTTAATTCAGCTCTAATATGTAATTTTTTTTTAACTTTTAAGCGATCACCGCCGTCTTACAACGATTGAAATTTACAATTTTTGTTTTCTCTTTCCCAGCAAGAGAATCCTTTCAGTTGAAATCGATACAATATGGTTTAAATGATTTCTTCACTTTGTTTTAATTTATTTGAGTCGTCAGGAATCATAAGTGCTTATTTGCAAATATTGTATACTGTATGGAAATATAAAACTTTGAATCTATTTTTCGCCGCTGTTTTGATCCGAATTAAGTTCGTTTGTAATTTTTGACAACTTTTATAAAATTTTGTTTTCATGAAATTTTCTTTCCGTCTGTACCGTTCTCATCGAATTTTTGTTTTATTTCACTTCTTTTCACTCAATTTCATATTTACTTTCCTTTTTTCTTAGTATATTTTTTAAAATTATTTTTTATTTTACTTTGTTTGTTTCGTTTTAATTCATTCATTCCTTTACTTTTCTTTTATTTTCCTTTTAATTTTTGTTTATCCATTTATCTCTTTATCTTTTATTTCCTTATAAATAATTTTCTGATAATTTCTTCCTTTTTTCCCTTAACGTTATTACGTAAATTTTCTCTCCTATCATTT
Source organism: Heteromyza rotundicornis (assembly GCA_951394025.1). Lineage (NCBI taxonomy): Eukaryota > Metazoa > Arthropoda > Insecta > Diptera > Heleomyzidae > Heteromyza > Heteromyza rotundicornis. Next base: position 15,589,471 of record OX596012.1, on the reverse strand, counting down.
GTCCACCTGTCTGTCATTACGCATGATATGTGACGCTCATATCGACCTCAAAATTGCCATTCATCTTATATTTGAACGGTATAAGAAATAGGCAACATCGTATACGAATCACTCCTATAGGGAGGTATACCTCCCATAGCAAATTCTCACATAGCGTCACCTCCTGAATTGATTTAGCCCTATCCGTCTGTCTGTTCGTCCGTCCTTGTAAACACTATTGCTAGAGCTAGAAGAAAGCTACAAGGCCAAAACTTTGGATTTATCCTTCTTTGGCCCTCGAAGGAGTTGATATTGAAAATGGGCCGAATCGACCCCCCATATAAGTGCAAATCGTGTTTTCACTTATATTCCGCTGAAATAGTTCCAAACTTGGTTAAGGGAGTTTTTGGGTTCGAATTTGATGTCGAAATTTAAAAATTCAAGGCGGATTCAGTATTCCCAGTAGGTGTAGGGTATATAAGTCGGTTTTGATCGACTGAAAATTACTCACTTAATTTTGTTTAAATTGATCAATACTGAACGGATTTGTGTTTTTTTATCGGGTTGGAAATGGCTTAGGGAACGGAATGGAATGGAATTGGACCGGAACAAAATGGATTGGAATTTATTCAAATATTATCGCTAAAATATTGAAAAGTTATCGATAAAATATATATTTTTTTAGCTTGGTCAGAGATAATAAATTCTCTTACTTACCCTACACCTCATGAGATATGGTTAAATTCACATTGGTCTGATATTTTTTTTTTGTTTTCTTTTTATTTTACATTACTTTATTTCCTGTTTCATATAATTTGTTTGTCCTCTTCCCTTTGCTTTCGTATTTCTTTCATACTTCAAAACATTTTTTTTTCGTTTCGTTTCTTTTTTTTTAATTTATATTTTAAAACGTTCTTTCTTTTTACTTGAATTAATTTTTATTTCATTTTATTTTATTTCTCAATTCTTTTCAGACTAACTTTGGTGTTATCCTGCGCCATGAAATTCGAAACTTATCCTCATGATACGCAAATCTGCTCAATGATGATAGAAAGTTGTGAGTTCTTTAAACATTTTTTTATAACCCTTATATTCACTTGGGGGAAAGCGGGAAAAAACAGAGGGAGGGGAGGATTTAAAAAAAAAATATACAACATTTAAAAAAAAAAATTGGGGAAATAAAAAAGAGTAAAAGACAATTTTTTTTAAATATAAATATAACCCTTTAACCGACTAAAAAGCAGAAAATAAATTCCCTTTAAATTAATTTCCGCAATTTCGATTTAAAATTAAGGGTTTTTTGGCCACTTCAAAATCTGACATAAGGAACAAACCAGCCAAAAACCCTTAATTTTAAATCGAAACTGCGGAAATTGATTTAAAGGGAATTTATTTTCAGCTTTTTAGTCGGTTAAAGGGTTATATTTTAAAAAACTTGTTTTTTACTATTTTTTTTCCATTTTCACTTCAAGAATTTCCGCGATTTCCCTGTGAGGCATATGAAGTAAAAAAAGTAAAGTGTAAAATGTGGAATTTTTCCATTCAAGGCACTTGGTTGTTAGAAAAACTTTTTATTTTACACTTTAGGCACTGTTTTACGATCTTATACAGGGTCTCGTGAAAATTATTTTCTTAAATATATTCCCCAGTATCACACACGGTCCAGGATTTGGTTTTCATTTGGAATATGACAGATCCATTGGTGGTCAGCACAGAAATCGAACTACCGCAACTAGATATCTCGAATAATTATACCACAGACTGTACCATTGAATACTCAACAGGTGGGTATGCAATTCACTCCTTAAATAATTTAATACGAACAATTCCTTTTTCCGCTTAACCAGGAAACTTCACCTGCCTGGCCATTGTCTTCAATTTGACGCGTCGCCTGGGCTATCATCTATTTCACACGTACATACCCTCCGCCCTGATTGTGGTCATGTCGTGGATTTCGTTCTGGATTAAGCCCGAGGCCATTCCGGCACGCATAACCTTGGGTGTAACCTCCTTACTCACACTGGCCACTCAGAATACACAATCACAACAGTCGCTGCCGCCCGTGTCCTATGTGAAAGCCATCGATGTGTGGATGAGCTCTTGTTCGGTGTTCGTTAATCAAATTTCAATTTCAATTTCAATTTACTTTAAACATTATCACAATTATTTTTCTTTACAAAAAAAAACACAACAACAACAGATTCGTCTTCCTTTCGCTAATGGAGTTTGCAGTGGTCAACAACTTTATGGGACCGGTGGCCACCAAAGCCATGAAAGGCTATTCCGATGAGAATATAAACGAGCTAGTGAGCTTCTACTTGAGTTGACATTTTGGGCAGATATTCATTCAATTATTTTGTTACAGAATCACCATCGTGCATCCATTATAGAGCCTCAGTATGACACGTTCTGTCAGGGACATGCTACAGCCGTGGCAATTGATAAATTCTCGCGTTTCTTTTTTCCATTTTCATTTTTTATATTGAATATTGTGTATTGGACAACGTTTCTATGAATTTTTGGCGAACATTTCGGTTTGTACTTGATTTTAATACAATTAAATGCATTCGTTGTTTCCAAAAACAAACAAATGAAGTGAAACGAAACGAAATTGTCTGAATCATCAGTATATCAAGACAAAAAGGAAAAAGGAAATTTGACAAACGAACACATTTGTTTTAAAAATGTAAATAGTTAATAGTTAAGAATGTGTATATACAATTTAAAAAAAAGTGCCTTATGGAGAATTTTAATTTATAATATTCGATACGTTAAAGCACAAACATCCTAAGTCCCTGGTCATGAAAATCTAGTTTTTGTCATTTTTGGATTCCTGAAAAGAAGCTGCATCAGTTATGCTATAGTGGCTTGTGGAAATCGTAATGAAAGTATTTGAAAATTGAGGAAATTTAAACACATTTTCATACAAAAAATACCAATTTGAAAACTTATTTTTCATTTTCTAGAGTTTTTCAAAAATGGACATAGAATGATTGTGCTTTACGGTCGATATATAGAAAAAAAGAGAATAAATAGTTTCATTTAAAACGATAATAGACCTACTTATGCAGTCAGACATTTAGGTTTGATATAGAATCGAAAACGACTCGATATCAAAGGTTTTTGACTTGAGTAAACAAAAAGGGGAATTAGTTCTCGATTTAAGAAAATAATTCAATTTCGAGTCCGATATGGAAAATTATATAAATTCTTGATCAGCATCACCTCCTGAGTTGAGTCCGTCCTAGTCTGTATTGACGTATTATTTATTTTTGCTAATGATGGGACGGTATTGAAAGTAAGCAAGATCGGATAACAAATACGCCTACCTCCTATACAAAATGGACGCCAAATTTGTATTTTTTTGGTTTATCTACTGAACCGATTTTTTATTTTGGAAATTATGTCGGGAATGAAATGGAATTGGACCGGTACAAAACGGAATTGGAACAACTTTTAGAAATGGATTGGGAATGAAGTAAAAATGGAAGTTATCGATAAAGTATCCGAAAATGGATAAATTTTACCTTCGGTCAGACCGAAAATAATGCTCTTACTAGATTGATATCAAATGGAGATAAACGTCTGAGAATGACTCAAGAATCCGGCTTATTAGGCATATTATGAAGTTAAGCAAATTTTGTCTGTGTTTCAGTTTCTTTTAATGATTAATAAATGATTAATACCTCTAAAGTGTATTAGTATTTTTTCTGCTTATAGCTGGGCACTCGCTCAGGGTGTGTTCTGATGTTTCAGATGATTCATGATTCACACAGTCTATAGGTTAGCGCTTACGGATAGTCCCACCTTCTTTAAATGGTAGTGAAGGGAATAGTGACCCGGAGGTCTGATTTGTTAAGCCCGAGGCTGGGAATACAAATCGTTTGGCTTGTCCTTGGTCTACACAGTTCTGGGCGAAAATTAGGCTCAAGCGTAATTTTCTGTTTCCTAAAGTTCGAACAGGCAAAAAGTGAAAAATTCCGTGTGGAGTATTATTCACGATAGAGGTGACTCTCGCGCCCAAACTTCGATTGCGTAAATTTCCGCTTGGAATATTGTTGGACAATTTCCCATTGGTATAGCTTTGTGACATTAGGTTCAAATATGCCAGCGCTAGTTTCGCCGCTCTCCAGTTTGGTTACACCAAAAGTTAGTGTAATCACTAGGAAACCGTTTTCAATTTCCTTTATCTTTAGCATCGCTTCCAAATTACAATTAAAAATTACACCAAATTTTCAGTTTACACATTTCATATTATTTTTTTTTTTTTTAGGTATTTTGTTTTTAAATCACATCACATTGAAAAAGTCTACTTTTAAGCAATGATATTTGTTTGTATATGTATATATATATATATATATATATATGTGTATGTATATATATCGTAATCGTATGTAATAGAGAACAACTTCATTTCACATCTAATAATTTGTAACTAATTGTAAATAAAATTCTAATTATTTTAATAAACTAGTAAATAGTTGGTATAAAAACGAACAAAAATAAATACAAAAGATTGCAGGCGCACGCAGTTAGGCGTCGAAATTAAATTAGATAGAGATAGAGTAACTACATACATTTTGTTTCTGTTTCTTTCTTTTTTTTCTATTAATATATAGTTTATCAATTTAATTTAAATTGTATTTATTGCAAGCAGGCTTGGATTTTCTCGATCCATTCTTGGGCCAAATTGGCATTGACCGCATAGAAATTGTAAGTGCGTTTGCTGGTTTTCAACTGAAATGGCGAGAAGAAAGTTAATCGAAAGTATTGAATGGAGATTTGTGGCACAGTATTAAATCATTAACATTGAATGAGCGATTATTTTAACCAAATAAACTAAATAAATAATAAAAAAAAATACTTACATCGAAAAAGCCCTTTTCGTCTATGCCTTTCGTTTGTATTTGTGTGGGCTGAGCGGAGGTAACCGATTGCACTTCGGCTAAGTCTATAAAAAAGAAATTTTATTAAAAAATTTTAGTTTTTTCCTTTTCTAAGAAGCCTCTAATCACTTTACCTATGAAGCCTTTATGGATGGTATCCTCCACCGAGTCATAGTAGCGCAATTGATGTTTAATCGAGTCCAAAACGAACCAACGCTGCTTCCAGGCCTTCAGCAGCACACCACGCTTATACAAGTGACTGAAAACAGGAAAAAGTTTTGAATTGTAAAACGAATTTTCTAAAAAAAAAAAACCCCAACTCACCCCTCGTGCGTTCGATTCTCCGCCACATTACTGCTGAATTGATTGTAGAAATGATGACTGGAAGTTCGTGCTGTGGTGGCCGCACTCGAAGCTATACTTGAGGTGTCACCCTGCGAAATATTTACATTCAGCGGCACCACCACACCATCGACGGCCTTGTATTTCGTGCAGTTCTTCACGCAAATTTCCGTGCACTTTTCATGATATGAATTGCCGCAGTCCATGCAGCGATAGCACACCGGACCCCAGAGCAGTTTTGTGCAATGATTGCAGTTGGTGGGCGTGGTGTACGGATGCTTTTCGAAGCGATGCGGATGGAAGAATTTATCCTGATAGCCGGACAAGCGTCCCTTCATGATGATCTCCAGCGTCGAACGTTTGGGCTGCAGTTTGCCGTGTAGTGATGTTTTGCGCGCTTGTTTCTCAGTGTGTGGCACTTCGAGATTCTCCCACACTTGTTGCCATTTTTGCGGCAAATGACCGCGTTCGGTCTCCGCCTGCTTGACGTCGCTGAGAAGGCAAACGAACGTATTCGGGTCGCTCTTCTCAATGTTGTCGTAGCCCGCACTGATGACCAAACGTTTGCCCTTCAATTCGGACAGATCAATTTCGTCGTCCGCATTGGTCAGCTCCAAATCGTAGGGTGGCCCTTGGGCCAGCTCTTCGTTGGTATAGTAGGGCCAGAGATCCAGTGCAGCCAAGCAGCTTTGGGGCCGCAAAACCTCATCTTGAAGGCGGTACATAAAGTTGTAGAAGATTTGCGTTTTGGCATGTTGACGTTCGATATAGTCGAAAATGGAGTGGCCAATGCGATTGAAATTGACAGTGTTGGACTTGCCGCGCATGTCGATCGGATAGACTCCGCTCTCGTCGTCCGAGCCAGTGTTGCCTGGGAATAGAGAAGTTAAATGTTTAATTTTAGTATAAATGTTAATTCATATTTTAATTTATAATTTTAATAATTACAATTTGTTAAAATTTTTATGATTTTTAATATTTTTGGGGTTAGGTTGAACAACAATTTAAATAATTGAAAATGAAATAGAAAATTTCCAAAAATTTGTTTCTTTTAAAAATATTTAATCTAAACGATTAACAAAATAATATTTAAAAAAACTTTTTAGGTTATGTTGAAAAAATATTAAAATTACTCGAATATAAAAATACTGCATATAAAATTTGTATCGTTGATTAGATTAGGTTAAAAAAAAAATGTTTAAATAATTTATTTAAATTTATTTGATGTTTTTTTTTCAAATAAAGATTAATTTTTTACGTAATTTAAAAAAAAATTGTACTAATTTTTTTTAAATTTGATTTTATGTTGATTTATTATTTTTGTAATGAACTGTATTTTTTTTTTAAATTTCTAAACATTAAAAAAAAAATAAAATTTTTTAGGTTAAGTTGAAAAATATGAATTAATTTCAAAAATCTCCAGTAATAAACAAAATAAAAATCCAACAAAAAAAAAACTACAACACCGCTTACATTTATTATTACCCAACAAATATTTGGAGCTCAACGAGCCGCGCTTATCCTCCACCGAAGCAATGCCCAAATCGAATCGCTCCACTTCGCAGTCGAACAGAAAAGTACGAAAGCGACACGACACTGTGTGATAGGCCAAGAAGCGTATATAGAATTCATTGAATTCAAAAGCCATGGGAAACTGTTTCTGTATCTGATAGACCACATCGAGAAACTGCAAAAAGGTGGGAGCAAAGGCCATATTAGAGCTGGCGTGGGCGGGCTTCAGGTTGCTGCGATGAGCAAAACGATGTCCAAAGGCAATCCATTCCTTCTCGATCAGCACGCGTATGCCCTCAATTGTGCGATAGTACGGATCGAGGCAGAGCTGGGCAATGGCGGACACTTGGGCGGTAATATCCCAGCCATCTTCAAGCGACAGCATAACACTGGACTCCTGTAGGTCAATTAGGTCAACCACGGCGCCGGAGAGTTGCAATAGCGAGGATATTTGCTGAAGCCAATCGGACTGTTCGACACTCTTGGCGAATGTCAAGTCCGCATCGTTGGTAGCGTGCGAGGGTAGGCATGCGCGCATCAGTTTCTTAAAGGCTATACGCGAGTGCCGGATATCCGGATAGTCGACGGGTATAAATTCAGCACAGAGATCAGAATTTACACTGGATTTTGTTTGGGATTTTTCACCTGAAAAAAGAGAAGTAGAAAAATGTTGTTCCATGAACACTGGACACACTGGATGGACACACAAAACTACAAAACTTTACCTAAAACGTATAACCTCATTTTGTGATATGCTGCCGCTGCCGCCGATGTATTATTTTTAATAGTGCCTCCCTTTGGCTTCAACGAGTCCGTCCAATTGCTTCCTTTGCTATCATTTGCCGACAGAGTGGACTTATTTTTACGACTCACTTCGGGCGTCAACGATGTATCGTTGCGATTCAAGTAATGATGTTCGTCGGAGGAATTCAGGAGTAACGAATTCATGGATAGATTTATCCCAGATAAATTATACTGATACATGGAGAGATTTTTGGGCATTGCATCGATCAGAGCCATGAAGTATTTGTCCTGCTCGTGAAGGTTGGCCACATCGTGTGACATCGTATTCGAGCCAGTCGAGTTTTTCAGCATGCCTGGGAGGAGGGAAGTAAAAAGAAATTAAAAATTTTACCTATTTTTCCAGGGTTGTGCCAGAGCTTAGCTCTACACTTTTTACTGCAACCTCTCTAGCTACGTTCCATCATTAATTAATTTAATCTCACCTATGACAGACTTGCTATGCGGCAGTGAGCCACGTATGAGCAAGGCTCCATTGCGATGCCGCCACGTGGGCACAGGTATCCTTTGACTCTTATAGCAACGCCCGAGATGTGTGAGAGCCGCATCATTAACATGCAGAGGGGCCACAAAGACCGCTGGATATGAACGACACACGCTATAATTCGAATTAGCTTGGGTGACACGAAAGCCACTGGACACCTCATCGAAACCCAGACGCTTCCAGTCCTTTACATAGTTACGTTCACGCATGCGTTCCACATCTTTGGCGGTGAGTAGACGTGGCATGGTCTCAGTGTACGCCTCAAATTCATCCTCATCCAGCTCATCGTCCAGGGAATGAGTTTCCAGGGCATCCGATGTGCCGCCCGTCATTGAATCGAAATCCAAGCCAGAAGTCACCAATTTACGTTTCGTTTGTAGCTTCTGCTTGAAGCCGGCCTTCTTGGCAGTGCGCATCAGCGTCTTCTTGGCAAAGCCCTTGAGGGTTGAGTATTTTTCTTTCGTCTTGAGAGGGGCAGCCCCCTGGATAATCGTGCCATACGATTGAAATGCAAAATGTTCAAATTCATCGATGGGATGGCGTGCCTTGCTGAGTATCTTGCGGAAGACTTCGATCATTTCGGGTGTGACCTCAGTGTCGAAGGCCACTTTTAGCAGTTGAAATGTACTGGAACGCAGCTGCAGGCCCTCGGGCAGAGTCTGATCCAAGTGCGAGAGATAGAGTACGGAGATCTTCTTTTCTTTGAGTAGCGAGGAGATGGGAAAGGCGCGTATGATCGTTTGTTCGCAGGCCAGAGGATCGCAGGGGGAGCCTAAGCAAATTGTAAATTTAATTCAGTTAACATAATTTTAGATCAAATTTCCTTCTCACCCTTAAAAACTATACGATAATTGGTCAAGAAAAGCGCTCCCTCTGCCGGTATCAGACTTTGTGTATCATCTTCCCTGCCATCGGGCATGAGATAGCAACGCAAATGATCGGTGACAATTTCCTCGCCGGGCAACAGGCAAGGTGTTTGTATCTTTGGTTTTTGCACATGCGGATGACGCTTCGATTCCAAATACACCGACTCCAAGGACTCAATGTGCATGTGAACAACGCCCGGAACAACATCGTGCAGGTTGCGTATATGCTCTGAGGTTACGCCGCCCTCAGTGCAGACACGATCGATGAAACGTGAGACCATTTTGCCTACGGCACCACCCACCTCCAGGGCATCGTTCTCCTCGAAGCCCTCGTCTGAATGTTCGCTCAAGCTGTGAGAGCCCATAATGCTAAGCAAAAAAGAAGAAAAATATTTTTTTTTATTTTACAAAAACAAAGTAAACTAAAAAGCAACCACAAACCTATTCGACACGCTTTGATTGTCATCCAAGCGAAACGATTGTTTCGGCTTGTGTTGCCCCACCGCATTGACATCGGGCGGTATGAGTAGGGAAACCATTCGATTCGCATAGTGTATAGCCTGGCTGTACAGTGTAGATTCCTCAGACTGAGCAAATTCCTGGAAAAGCAATGGAAAAAAAACCATTAAAAAAATATAACAAACGAAAAGTCCCAGCCTCTCTTTACCGTCTTAGTTTCTTCATCAATGGTGGGACTCTTTCGCATTTGCTCGGCTGTTATCTCTAAGGCCGAGGGCTCTTCTAGCGGCACATCGTCCAGAACACAATTCGATTCTTTGTTGTGCTCATTTAGGCGTCTGTGCTGCATGTATAAAGCCTTAATTTGGGCTTGCACATCCTGATAGAATGTGGACTCCCAGAATTGTAAATTCTTCCAGATGGGATGGTCCTGGATGCATGTGTAGGCGAATTGTATAATGCCCGTGGAGAGTTTTCGACAAAATATGATGGACATCGGGAGGAGAGCGGCAGCCACGGTGTACTCATCAATGCCACTTGAATTTTGTAGGGTTTTATTCATGAATCTAAGGGAAAAAAAAATTGTGAAAAAAAATTTAGTTTTTAAAAAAAATTTTAATAAAAATTTTAAAAAAATTTTAAAAAACGATATTGATACTGGGTCATATACGACCCGGTAGACAAGAAAAGATTAAATATTTAAAAAATATTCAATTAAAAAAATACTAGAAAGAAATAATTTAAAAAAAATATTAACTTTTTGATAAATATGACATATATGACCCAGTAGACCAGAAAGGGTTAAAAGTATTTAACTAAAATAAACAAACATAATTACTTTATAATCAAATCAAATTGCTGATGATCCAGCATAGCCTTATTCCCATGCACATAGCCAAACAATTCGCGACAGAGTATCAGCCGGGCATCGCGATGTTTCAGCGTACGCATGACGGCGGGCACCAGCTTGCGAGCGTCGGCGATTTTATTTTCAAAAATGTAGGCCACACAGGTTTTGAGAACCTAAAGAAAAGTTGCAAAAACATAATAGGGGATTCATTAAAATTTGTTCATTTTCAACTTTTTAAATTGAAGTTTCCTTTTTCTCACCTCCAACCTCCTCGCCGAATTCAAAGCATTCGGACGAACATCCAATACCTCGGGCAAACGCGGCCCCATCGGAATGATACGATTTTGATTTCTCAGCGCTGTAAAACGCTGTGACATGCAATTCTTGCGTATGCCATCGCTTATGATCATTTCAACCTTTTCGGAATTGATGCGTGGAAATGCAGGCTGATGGATGCGATGGAAGGCGCCCTCAGGCGGACGTAATACTTTTTGAGCGTACACCTGTTGGTTGGGTATTTCGTTTTCGTAGAGTGTCTTGCCCAGTTCCTGAATGTGCGTGTGGATCTGTAAAGGAAATGTCGTTAAATTCAAACTAAAATTAAAATAAAATTACGTGAACAAATTTTTTTTAAATTTAATTTCAAACTATAATACTATTTATTTATTAATAATTAATAAACAAATTATTTTTTTGGTAAAAATTTAATCAAAATAAATTTTTAAATAAAATATTTAATTAAAAAAAACTTTAATTTTAAACTAATTATATAAATTTTTAATTAAGCAAATTAAAAAAAAATGTTTAAATTATCAAAAAAAAAAATTTATAAAATTACAAAAATTATTAATTATTTAACAAAAAAACTGGAGAGTGCTATGCCGAAGCTAAATACCCCACACAATTTAACCCATTTAAAAGTATGTACCTCAAACATACAAATTTGATCTCAGGACCCGTTTTTGGCCCACTTATCGAAGGTTTTGAAACGTGGGACCATGTCCAAAATCCGTTTCTAAAAATTTCCAATGGAATACAACAATAACAAAATTCGAGAAAAACTTGAAAAATTTTAACATTTTTTCGTTATGTGAGAACTTTGCCGATTTGGCTGATTCTCAAACTTGATCTCAGTTTTGAAGAGAAAAACGTGTACCCAAAGTTTAGAAAAGTTTAGACAGATGGGCATGGCTAAATCGACTCAGGAGGTGATGCTGGAATATATATTCTTTTTGGGCGTTACAAACGTTGTGTCAAAATTAATTTATAGTATACAAATACTGAGTTTGTGTTGGGATTATGTCATTAATTTGTGAAAATACCGTTAAACTCTAAATTTTTATAATACACACCAAATTCTTATTATTCGCCTCCGACTTTAGTATCTCATTCATTGAACTGTACAGCTCATCCCAGGCATCTGAGGGTCGCCAGGGCGGACCCCGTTCATTGACGAATGCTGTAAAGAACATGCTGTCCAGCACACGGAAGAGGAATTCACTTTCGATTAGATCGCGAGCGCCCAGGAAGCCAGCCTTGTGAAAGGTTATCACGGGCTTGGGATGAATTCGGATGAGAGTCAAACACGAACGATAGCTGAAATGACAAAGAAAACAACAATAAAGATTACATTTACTACAAATGATTCGTTAAACTTTCTCACCCTTGCAACAGCTGAGCGAATAAACGCATAAATATGGCCCTCAGCTCCTTATCAATTAGCGCATCCGATTTGGGATAATTCGTGGGTTTCTCCATGGTGGGAAAAGCCAAGTCGGCTTGTGATAAATTCGGAAATAAAATCATGGTCAACAGTTCTTGGGTAATCTCCCACAGAGGCGACGGTAGAATGGGCACGGGCGGCGACAATGACTCGGGAATAGTCACAAGGCCACCATCCAAGTCTACCACGATGACATCCAGCAAGTCGGTGATTTCACCTTGCAACGAACTGTGTATGCCCATTATGAAGGGGGTGGGTGTGGAGAGAACCTCGGTGAGTGGTGCGGGCAAGATTGGAATGTACACGTGTGTATATCTGGAAATTCAATTGATCATTTCAATTTATAGAAAAACTCATAAAATGGTTAGGGTAAACAAAGGGGAAACTTCACCTAAATGGATACATGAGCGCCACCAAAGCTTTACAGCTTTCGGTCAAGTGCGAATAGCTTTTCGAGTGGAATAGAATTTTATTCTCCGTCATGACGGCACACAGCAAAATGAGTACATTCTTGATGCCTGTCAATTGGAAATGTCGAATAGAATTTTAATTGAGAATTGCAACCAATTATTAATGTTTGTTGTTGTGGCGACTCTCGTGTGCGAAATTACCTAATTGCTTGAAAACAAAGTAGACAGATGTGCCTGTTACAGGCAGCGATGGCGATTGGGGCGGCTGCAGAGATTGCTTATCGCCGGCACCAATTGAGAAACGCACTTGTGGCCCACCGGGGGCGGGCACTTGAATACAACCAAGTATGTTGCCGATGAGAGCCTCCAAGGAGTACGGCAGGTTCTCAATGTAGACGGTGTAAATTGTGCCAAGGCAGTTCTGGAAAAATACGAAATTTGTAGGAAATTTTTTTTTGTAAATGAAATCAATAAGAATTACCTTGAAGGTGTCCGAACAGTCTAATCTGGAGATCAGCACGAGACACTTGGGGGCATACATGACACTGTGATGTGATATATTGGAACTATTGGAGATGCCCGCCACCGTTCCCGGCTGATATTTGGTGGCATTCGTGATGGTCTCATCTTCATCGTCGACCACCTTGTTCAGCGTAATGGCCATTGTCTCGTGGAAGCTGAGACAAGCACAGTAGTGCTTGTTTGCATCGATATCGGTGAGAACGGAAGTGAAGAATTTCGGTTCCTGTTTTTCGTACGATAAGTTCCAGCCCAAAGGTTGGCAGAACTAAAATGTAAACAAAATAAAAAAAAAAAAAATTAAGAAATGGAACAAGTTTAAGATAAGATGGAAAGGAAGTCTTTCAAAATATAAATACCACTGTGCAACAAATTGAAACGCTTCGAATAATTCTGGGATTAGGTTAGTGTCTGCAAGGTAAAGGGTAGTGATACAAAATTTAAACGAATCAAATTTCTTTACCAACAAACAAAACTTCCAATTTAAATATAAAAACAAAAAAAATGTTTTAAAAAATTTTTTTAAAATGTTAAACAAAAATTTTTGTTTTTAAATTGAAGATGTTTTTTAAAAATGTGCTTAGTCGGTTTTACATTTTTTTCTAGTGATTCGTGATAAGCGAGATTACGATTTACGGTCAAAAGACTACCTCTATCCCCCAATTATGTTGGCTGTCGCGCACAGTGTAATAAATATGAACTCCCTATTGTTACATGTTGCATTTACCCATTCGATGCCCTCGATAAAGGGTGTATCCGGCCAGTCTTTTTCGGGGAAACGTTGCACAATTTTGCCGCATGATAGCTGACCAGCGACGCCAGTGTTTCCTAAAATAGAATTGAAAAGGGAAGTTTATCAACAGGAAATGATAAATATTTAGAAGCAATTTTAAGCCAGATATTTTATCACTAAAAAATTTGTGGTTATTTGGAAAAAAATAGAATCAAAAAGTTAAACAAAATACAAGTAAAAAATCTTTATAAACTGTCTTCTATCCAAACAAACCGATGCCAACAAAAAAGCAAGATATCGAGATAAAAAAGGAATGATAAAAAACAAATTATATAAATACACACAAGCCACAAATATGACAAAAAATGTAGCTCAAAATAGATAACGTAAATTGGACCATTCCCTAATTAGTTAATTTAAAAAGATTAAAAGGTTCATGAGAAGTTATGACTGCTGTTGGGTTTCCATACACTCAATTTCTACTCACTTTCTTTATCGTTATCATAGCCCACAGTCACAAAGTAATCAGCAAGCCGGGACATATTGTCGTCGAAGTCTTTGGTACATTTCCTCCTCCTGCGCTTGTGTTTGGCTTCCTTTCCTACTTATTTCCACCAAGACAATCCTGTGCTGCTTCTTTCAAAAATCCTCCGGGCCCCGCCAACACCGTTTCTTCCTTCACTTTGACTTTTGCCAAATCAACACCAAACCGACCGAAACTCTGCGAGCGTAACGAAATTCACGTTGACTTCGACATTAATTTGCATAAATTTTTCAATTAGTTTCGTTCGTCTCCGGAATAAATTATTAATTCACAATTTATATATATTCGCATTCTTTTGGTTGTTGTAGTCCGTCGCTTCTTTGGGCATCCATCGATTGTGTGTACGTTTTTTTTTATACTTATATTTTTGTATATTTTTTTTAGGTCTTTCTTGAAATTTTTTCCTCAACTCTTTTTTAGCCAAACCACACCCCTGTAGTTTTGTATATTCGTCCCCGGACCCGCAATCAGGCACTACAACTTTCTGTACTTTCAATTGATATTTGTGCGTTTCTGTGATTTAATAGTTTTTTCTTTTATAAACAATCTGCAGCAAGCGGAATTAAACAAAAACTACACCCACGAACTGCGATTCTCAATTTGAGACGAAACTTCAACACAAAGAATGCAGAGTTCGGTGCCGAGTCACGGTCTTTTGGGGCGGTTTCAAAGGAAATCGTATCAGCGGCTTCAATGGGAGGATTCGTGTATTGCAGTTGTTGTTCTTAATTTGATATTTGCAATACAATTAGTAGACAATCTAAGACAAAATAGACGTGAAGTCCCCTTATTTGAATTAAATATTTAATCCTTAAATATTTACAAAAAATATAAACAAATTTCCATTTCAATCGGCTGAGTTATTTTGAACAGCTTCGAACTCTAGCAGAATATATTTGACAGTTACGAAGGAGCATTTAAAGCGGAAATGATGAAAATTTGTCAGAGTTCCAAGCCGATTGAAATTTGTATGCGGTGGCTCGAAGGCCCTTTTTTGTCGGCGGCGAGGCTGAACTGGATTGAATTTACGAATTTTACCATTTTGTGGTGAATTTTGATCGATGTCAATTCCCGCCCGCCCAACGAAATACTTTTAAGATTTTTAGAATCAATGTATCCATTTTAAACCACCTTTTTGGCGTTTGCGGAAAAATTGTGCATTTTCGGATTCAGCGTGGCAAAATACATATGGAACAACCAAGTTAACTCCCATTTTCATAGCGGTTATGCCGAGAAGCCACATAATAGCTTTGCATTATTCTAAAACAAAAATATCAGGTTCCAGGACTAGAAATTACCAATTTTTCTATATAAAAAAAAATATTTTACTAAAAAATATTGCACATACAAAATCTTAACGAAAACCAACTAAATTATTTCATTTCAAATTAAACAATCATCGTGTATCGGAACATTTCAAAACGAGTGCCTAGAAGAGAAAATAGAGTGGGGTAAATAGAAAAGATTAGGGACTCAGTTAGAAGAAATTACAAATTACCTTCAAATTTTTCTTTTCTTTTTGCAACATTTTGGTGCTGGCTTGTTGGGACGATATGTGACACCACTGGAAGAAATTAAACAAAATTCATTGTAAAACTAAAACAAATTTAAAATTAAAATGTACTTTTCCGAACGATATTCATTGTCAGCATCACAAGTTGGCATACTACTTCGTGGACTTGGTGGATTTATTTTCATATTGTCCAAATACTCTTTAGCCACTTCAATGTCACGTTCCAGTCGACAAACTAAGCAAAACATTTGAAATAATAAGAAACAGAATTTTATTTCCTTGTCTACAATCTTCCACATACCCCTATCCTTGATCATCTCCTCCGAATTCGTACAGCACACGACATTCTTACAATTGCAACAAAATTGCTCATTATCCTGACTGCACCGTTCACGTTCACGTTCAGCATTAACCAGGCACGTAAACTCACCGGGACACAATTTCTCAGCAGCACAATAGATCTTCTTGTGCATATAAACCAACTCTTTGACAGTGACATTATTCTGATGCAGTAGCTTATGACATATGAAACCGAATTTGCTTTTAGGCAGTAAATTCTTGGCTGTTGGAACGACGACGCCACTCTGAGGTATAACTACCAGACTTTTAGCAGCTAAACCGCCATCCTTAGCTGCTACTATCCGCCTGGCTCCACTCTTAACTCCTTTTGGACTAGGAGTAACCGAAGTGGGTGCAGTTTGAGCTACTGAAGGACGAGTTGTAGTTGGTGCTGTTTTACCATCTATATCGGCCGATTCAGTATTATCCGCCGCACTCTTAAGTTCCTGTAGAGCAGCAGCCGCTTTGGGATCCTTATCTGTTGTCTGAGCCTCCTGATTCAAGTCTTTGTTCTTCATTTCTTTTTTCAAGGCTTCCATCTCCATTTGACACTTTCTGTTCTTCTCCGTCTCGACCAGCAATTTGTTGTTTAGTTCGTCAAAGGTTCTCTGGTCAATTGTGTTGACCACATTGGCCAATTGTTGATTTTTCATTTGATAATCGCTGATTTCCTTTACAACTTCAATCGATTGTTCGAGTTCCTTGCCCACATTTGCCGCCTCTTTGGCATGTTCGTCCAAATCCTTGTCGAGTTTGGCAAGTTTATTTGTTAATTCCGTTAGCTTTTCGGCGTGATCCTTGTTGGGTTTCGCCAACTCCTTCTCGAGTGCGTCTATCTTTTGTTTATCTGCGGCCCGTAAGGTTTCAAAATCGCCAGAGTCCGCCTCTTTAAGGAGTTTATTCAGCTCGTTATTTTCATCTGTTAACTGTTTTATGGCCTTTTCCAAGCGTTCGATTTCGGCTAAATATTTCTCTGACTCTGATGTTGAAACAGGCTCAGTCTGAGACTCTTTGTCGGCAAGTGGTTTGTCACGGCCAGCAGCCTGTGTTGGCTTGTCATCAGTAGCTTTTCGGTTTTCTTGACGATCACTTACAACTGGTTTCATCTCATCAACATCTCGATGGTCATGAATTAATTTAACTTCAGAAGGTTTTATAACGGGGGTATAATCTTCACGTTCTCTTTCACGCTTCAAAGGAACGCTATCAGCTGGAGCTTGACTATCATTGGCATCTGTTTTTGCTGGAGGATCTCTATTAGGATCTTGTTCCATACCATAGGCCAAGTATTCTTCACTCTCATGTCGTAAGTTGGCGCTGCTGCCTCGTTTATCCACCTCCTTGATGATTTCACCAAGAGTGGCTCTTGCATAGAAGGCCAAATCATCAATCAAATCCGTGGCTGTTTGAGTTTCCGTGTCCTGCAGATCTTGTATGGTTCTGTGTTGTAGCTCTTCGATGACCGACTGCGAAGATTTTTGGAAGGGGAGGGAGGGAGGAAAGTCGTAAGTTGGATGAAGTTTGTTTTTGTAAACGTTTTCCTACGAAGCTGGCCATCAATTTAGTTTGTATTGGTTTGGTTTTCTCACGCCTGAACAGACGCGAAAAAACATATTTGATTACAAAATGGCGGCAGACAGCCGGTAAACAGTTAATTTTAAAAAAGTTTTAAATTTGCTACAAAATTTAGATCTGGACTTAATTTTAGCTCAACTTTCTACATTTTCCTCACCTCCTCCCGCATTTCGTACACCTAAAACCAACCTCTCGTAGTTCATTAACATTTCAACGTTTTATTAAATACAAATAATTTATTAAAACACACAATTTGTTTACAAAAACATACAAATTTTGAAAAATTTGCTTTTTTTCAGACTTATTCCACCAAACAAATAACATGGCCAGCTTCTGGACGATTGATGTGATAGCCATTATTTGTAAACTTTTTCAGTTTGTACTTCAAATGTAAAATGGTAACTTTGAAAAAAAAGCGTGTATATGTATAAAAGTAAAACTCACCATTAATTGCCTATACTGGCAATCGTAGTCATTCAAGGTAATGTCACGCTAGAATCAGATCTCTACTTTACAATCTGTTATAACAAAGTAATTGACTATTGACACGAACCTGCAACAGTTCATTGCGCAAGCAGCCAATGTCCATTTGGAGACATTTGGCCTTTTGAGCCTGGCACTGGGCGCGACACAAGTCCTCTTTCATTTCTTCAATTTGGCTCTAGATGAAAAACAAAGAAATACTTTCACTGTTGCCTATCAAATCTAACTCTTTACACATGTAAAATGGCCTAACCTCACTTTATTGTACATTTTATTCGAATTTTATTTACAAACCTTCAGAATATCCTCGTTAAACTTGAGTTTCTCCATTTCCTTTTCATAGTATTTCTGCATTGTGCACATTTCATGCTCCATGTCGTAAATATATCGAGTCTGATTGTCCAAATGGCTAGACAGACTGCCCGACATTTGATCGGCTGCTCGTGCTTTTTTCTGCAGTTCTTCCACACCTTTCTCCAGATCCTTAAATTTTTGGCACTGGCGACGCAATTCGTTGCGTTCCTTAATAATGGCTTTCAAATTTTCGGCATCCTGATTGGAGAAGTGATTCTTGTTATCATCAGCCTGTGGACTTTTCAGCTTATCATCATCCATTTTACGCATTATTAGCACTTCTTTGTGCAAAGAGTTCACCCGAGTCTGGAGGTAGCCAATATCAGTGCTCTTTTCTTGCTCCATGGAGATGTTGTCCAAACGAACGCGGTCCGATAGCTTCTCGAGTAGTCTCTTCAGATAGCTATTCTCGGCCTTTAGGACTTCGTAGGCCTTATTCATATCTTCCATCTTACGGAAGATATGTAGCAGTTCAGTTTCTTCAGTCTTGTTGATTTTTTGCAAAGAGACCAGCTTCGTGATTTTATTGTAGAAATCTTTGCTGTGATTCCTATCGAATTTCTTATTCATAATTGCTTTGATATTCTCGTTCTCCTCATTGGCTGTTTTCAGGCGTTCATTAGACACTTCCAATTGCTTCTCGATGTGTTCCTTCTCGCTGAGAATGTCGTTAATTCGACCGAGATTCTTATTGCAGCAACCGAGGATGCTATCTTCGTAGGGCAGCCCGTTGCGCGGCAATACGCTCTTTTGGGTAGTGAAAATACGGAGAGAAAATTCAGAATGAAATTTTGAAATTATATAAAATCATACATTGCCAAACTCTACACCAGAATCGGTATCGGTTAGACGAACATCGCGAGCAGGACGACTCGTGCTAGCACCACTGTCATTGATATTGCCACCACTGCGCTCTAAACCACCACGTTCAGTACCGCCATCACCACGCTCGTCACCACCACGTCCAGGATCACGATTTCTATTGCTACTATGATCCCCATCATTCACCCCATCCGCATCAAAAGGCTAGCAACATGTAAATATACATTACATTGAACATTCCACCACATCTTCACAAACTTACTGGCACATTGCACGACACCAAATCGGTTAGAAACTTTGATTGCTTCGTGCCATCCAGGGCCCAGGATCTGTCATCAGTGCTCGAATTGTAACTTTTCAATTTAACGCATGCCTTCTTGCACTGAGACTCTTGCATTGACGTTGTTTCGTTCATGAAGGGCACATGAAAGAAATCCCTTTGTGTTGAAAAAGCCATCTCTGCTTCTTTTAGGGGTTTTCCTTTTTCCTTGTTGGCAAATTGCTGCTGGATGACTACTTGAAATTTTTGGTTTTGCAATAAGTATTTTTTTAAACGAAAAAGAAAAATCGAAACGAAAAATGCTTTTGCATAAAGTTTCTCCCTATTTTTAATAGAAATATTTGGGGATTAATTTGGGGATTGTTGCTCAGCTCAAAAAAAAAAGAAGCATTTTGCAGGAGAGTTGTTATTAACAGGTGATTAAATTATGCGATATCCTTGTGAATAAACAGGGAGAATACCCATAAAAATGCTCAAATCTTTCTCAACATATTTAGTGAAGAGACTTACAAATTGTATTCAAGAACTTACCTAGAAAATCAGCACTATCTTTCCATCAAGGAACTGCGAATTCGTTATTTTGTGATCTTGTGCAAAAGAGAATTTATTCAATGGCTCCTGAATGAACTCGCTGCATGGCATAGTGCACGATTTTTCGATTTTGATACGACCCTGCGAAAAATAGTTCTACTCCAAACACTAGTACATTAACTAGTTCTCATGTAAACAGTTCTCATGTAACCAGTTCTAGACCGAGAATGGTCCATTTATATGGAAAAACGCTGGTTACATTTGTTAAGCGATGTCCAAAAATTAGACCAATTGGTCCAATTTTTTATTACATTGGACCATTCCATAGACTAGACCTGAGTACAATTCTGTAGACTTGGTAGAAGATATATCAATTATATAAATACTATTGGAAACCTATAATAAATTAAATTGTATTGACAACTCTACGGAATCATCTCATTGAAATGAAGAGCAAGACGGATGATTTCCCTCTCAGCGTTAATTTTCACTCCACTGGTCCACATCTGCATTACAAGTAACCAGATTTTGTAACCACTCCATATGTTTCAGTTGTTACTACACCATCGACTAATCCAATGCTGATATTTTGGAGTAATTGGTCCACAATCTTTCGCAGGGGAGTTACACCCTAATTTTTTGAGGTTTGACAATAAATTCGTGATAAAAAATATTTAGGGGATATGGTATGGGGTAAATTAACCCTCATCGAGGTCAAAATTTTGAAAAACTAGAGAGTGGACTATCTTCGGCTATACCGAAGTTGAAATACCCCCACACAGTAGGAAGAAGTACCTCGAACATAAAAAAATGTGGTCTCAAGACCCTATTTGAGCCAATTATAGGTGGTTTTGGAGCCCGGACCATGTCCAAAATCCATTTGGCGATATCTCCAAAACTGCGACCGCTATCGTGCGGACGGACAGACGGACGGACAGACAGACGGACATCGCTAAATCGACTCAGGAGGTGATGCTGATCAAGAATATATATACTTTTTCATACCGGACACGCCTCCTTATGGGCGTTACAAACGTTGTGACAAAGTTAGTATACCCTGCCACAGTGAGTGTGGGGGTATAAAAATAGGTGATGGATCGACTTCTAGCCTCATAGCTGCCGAGGTGTTGCCCCTATAGGGTTAATTTGTATGACCGACCCCCACTTTTTTTTCTTGTTCCACATTTTTATAAGCCCCTATTTTGACTTCTTAGAGAGGCCACCATACAAAATGTATGTTTATCTGAGATTGGCTCTAACTTTACCCTGGGTGCCGCTAGAGGGCCATTTTTAACCCCCCTTAATACATTTGTGAAACATTTTACAAAAGAGACGTAAATTAGGAAATTTTTTTATTTCAGTTTGGAAATATTAATTAAATTAGTTTATTTTTATTGTGTGATGGATATTCTTTGCGATAGGCGCTGACTACCTGATGCAAAAACAGCACTTCTCCACAATTTCGAAAAAAAATTCTATGTACTTCCAAATGTACTTAATTATCCATTTCTTATGCAAAATAGGCAGCTGATTCCCAAAGAATAGTCAAATAATTTTCTGTAGCACCGTTTAAGAGATATCGGCAGGTTAAAGGAGATATGCTAGGATGACACGAAACTACTCATAAAACCCATTATAATAGTCTAATTTTTCTATAAGCGTTTCAAATTAATAAATTTTTTTTATTATCCTTTTCATCTTAAACATTTTATAAATTAACTAATTTAATTTAAGCAAAACAAAAGAAAAACAAATCACTTTTAAAAATTCTATTCTAATCCCTGAGCTCTTCGTATTGCCACCACTTCATCGTTGGCATTCATATTCGAAAATCCACAGGGCTGCATCGTCATACTGGCTGTGCCCGAACTGATCGTACGCAAAGCACTGGAATAGCCTGAAAGTTCAGCCAAAGGGGCATTCACTAGAATTAGCTGCAAAAGGAAGGAATAAAGGATACTTAAACGAATAAGAAATTTGTACTGAAAGTTTTTTTTTCTACAAAAAAATCACCTTATTCCTTTCACCCTTGGGCAGTACATCGTTGATTAAGGCACGTCGCCGCGATAAGTCTGACAAAATGGTTGATATTCTCTCCGATGGGGCCACAATTTGCAGAGCCATAATTGGTTCCAATAGACGAGTGCCATTATTATTGAGAATCTAGCAATGACTTAGAATAAATAAAGAAAGAAAAAAATTTGAATTTCTATAAATGCAAACCTTTTGCACACATTGAGCAGCAGCGGCCATTACAAATGAATCGGCCGTGCCTCGTCCTATAGATACATTGTGGAGCTTAATTTGTGTTTCCACAACCTGGCCCCCTAAGCGGGGACCCCTTTCCAAGGCCGAGAGCGCACCCTTTCGTATCACCTGCAAGGTACGCGGGCGTAAGGCGTTGAGGTTGGAGACATTCTCGGCGGATTTGTCTAAACTGAAAACAAATCAAAGAGAGTATAAAAAAAATGTCTAAAAATCGAATTTTAATACCCAAATAATTCCTTTTGATCGCGCTGCAATTCCATTGTAATGCTTACATTCTGCTTGCTGCCTGCAATTTCCTTTTCAATATTAAACGAAAAGGTGGCCGCATTCTCTATGGTTTCCTTGTAAGCAATCTGCAAGGGTCCCAGATCGGCCTCGATTTTATATTCGGTGAGTATGCGCGACTTAATAATGTCCATATGCAGTTCGCCCATGCCGCCCAGCACGGTCTGGCCGGTAACCGAATCGAAGGACACCCGCAAACTGGGATCTTCGCGTTGCAGTTGCTTCAAGGCCAATTCCAAGGCATTTTGAGCGGACACGCTGGGCGGTTCAATGGCACAGAAGTACACGGCATCCGGTATTTGTGGTTCAATGGAGAATATTTCGTTTATCAAATCAGACTCCACTTCGTCGGACGATTCTTCTGTGTTAATGGCCGAAGATTTTCCGGACAATTTCCTCAAACGCTTTTGGGCATTTTTGAGAGACGAAGCACTGGCTGTGATTAAATCGCCCGTCACTGTGTGCTTCAAGCCTCCACAAATGGCCACATCGCCTGCACTCACCGAGGCCACTTCGCGGTATTCATCTGCCAGCGGCTCATAGATTTTGCTCACGACCTCAGCTGTGCCGCCACGAGTTGTGGTGAGACGCATGCCTTTCTTTAGGTCGCCTCGATAAACACGCACTAAGGTCAAGGGGCCACGTTGCTTGTCGTGGACGATTTTGAAAATTTTACCCACAAAATCGTTACTGAAAACGTAAAGAAAAATTAATTTTAAAAACTACATATTTTTGTAAAAACACGAATTCCTACTCAAAACAATCGTACAGCTGATTGCGTTCATGTGGTGCAGGCAAATAGTCAATGACACCATCTATTAGTCTCTGAATGCCTGCATTCTTATAAGCTGAACCCAGAAGCACGGGCACCACTCTACGCTCACAGGTGCACCTGCGCAAAGCTTGAGTTATCAGCTCATTGGTGACCTTTTCGAAGCCCTCATTGCTGATAACCACATTGGCCAATTCATCATCCAAGCCCGAGAGGTGGTCAATCAGCTCATTGCGTTTCTCTTGGCATTCCAAAAGTGTTTCCCCTGCCAATTCTTGTGATTTATACTCTCTGCCCAAACTGGCCGCATTCCAAGTGAGCCGTTGCTGGCTAATTATATCGATAATGCCTAAAAGGAATTGGGAAATTCAAATATTTGAAAAATGTATATTTCTCGTAATAAACCCACTTAAATTTCCTTTGGAATCCTTTTCCGGATATTGCACACAAATCGGCTTGGCCTCTAATTTCGTCTCCAAGTCGTCCACGCACCGTTCAAAGTCTGCATCGGGACGATCCATTTTGTTCACAAAAATCACTTTGGGCAGGCGATGTTTTTCGGCCTGCGACCACACAGTTACGGTCTGGGCCTCTACGCCTGCCGTACCATCTAGAACTACTACCACCCCATCTACGGCATATAGAGACTGTTCCACCTCCATGGTGAAGTCAATGTGCCCCGGTGTGTCGAGTAGATTTATTCTGGAATTTCAATTCGGTTAGAGATGTTGGAAATAAAGTCACACCCACTAACTTACTTTCTACCATTCCACGGAAATGTCACCGCCGAACTGCAAATGGTTATGCCTCGTTCGCGCTCTTGGGACAAACAGTCAGTGACCGTATTGCCGCGATGCACTTCACCCAGCGAACGTGTTTTACCCGCATAGAACAGCATGCGTTCTGTTGTTGTGGTCTTACCTGTTGGAAATCTCAATTTTCATTCAAAAAATAAACTTTATATATTTGGCCCCGAACCTGCATCAATGTGTGCCAAAATTCCAATATTTCGAATGTCTTTGCTGCTGCTCCAACGCTTGAAATTGCATCTGGCTATGACGCCCACTCGAAGCAGTGTACTTTTAAGTATTGTCATTTGGAGAAAACTGGAAATTTTTTAAATTTAAAATTAAGCCGATTTATGAAACTTTGCCTATAGGAATACAACAACAAAAACAAAATTTAATTTTTCCAGCTGTGTTAAGTTTGTATAAAACAGCTGATTTTAAAGTTCTCCTATCGGAGTAGCGAAATGTGCAAAATTCAGCCGTCGCCCACTTTACAATTTCGCCTTTTTAAACCCAAATTTTTACAAACAAATTTTTTTAAATTTAGTTTTTAAGGGCCTGCGCACACGGAGGCTTTATTCGCTATCAAATCGCAGAATCAGTTCTATAATTAAAAAATCCAATTTCGAAAACGCAGAGTGTCTCACACTATAAAAAAACTTTGATTTTTGACTAAATTAATTTCGAAACCGCCTGCGGCATGAATAACGCCGCGGTGTGATCAGGCCTTTATGCTACGAAAATGTCTGTTTTTTAAAATCCTACACTTTTTCGGATCAAGTCGAATTCTGTATGAGCCGCCGACAGCAGACAAAATATCGGCTTCCAGCCAGTAGCCGCCGCCGCTAATTTCTTCTCCAGCCGCCGCCGAACAAATTATGTCGGCGCAAGGCTCTGAATGCTGTCGGCGGCTGCGAAGCAAATTCGCTGCAAAACTTCGTGTCGGATTTTTGTGCGTGCAATTCGGCGTGTGGAAGCGCTTTTAAATCGATTTCCAAGCTCACATGGACATTGAAAACTAGTAACTTACAAAATCAAGTCAATAAATTGTGTGAAAACTCATCTGGTTTTGCGTTTTAGCAATAGTTTTCACGGGTCGGTCGGGTCGTCCGGTGAAAATTCGCCATCGTGTATAGTATATAGACATCTCTGTCGGAACAACAAAGAATTTATCGAAAACGGCAAATCTATCGTAGCGAAGACAAACACCACGGCAAACTTATCGTAGCGAAGACACAAATACCACGGCAAATGTATCGAAACTCAAAATACTCTTTTTTTCTAAACGTTATTTAGAAACAAATTTATTACCAAAAGAACAAAGTGTGCGGTGCATGGGGTCATCTCTTTTCAGTTAAGCTTGGAAAGTCACGAATCAAGGCAGAATTTCGAATTTTGATAAGGTTAGTATTGGTGTGAATGAATACACTGAAAATGTATGGTTGTCAGGGTGGCCGTTGAACATTTTCAAAAAGGGGTCCTGTTGCGAATAGAAAAATTACGCAAAAACATAACAAAAGTAACTAAATGTATTCAACAAAAACTAACAATTCACTGAACATAACAACAACAAAAAACATACATTTAACATAAAATGCATATAACGACAAATTTAGGGTCCCAACGGTTACGCGGACCCCAATTTGTAAATTTTAAGTTGCTAAATTAAAAAAAGGGCATAAGTTTACTTTAGGGCCTGGAAACTTTTTGGATTTTTTTTTTTTTATTACTATGTATTTTCACGTCCTAAATCGAAATCCGGAAGAGTTTTGCCCCGGACGCTTATAGTTTCCGAGATATTTGCGTTTAAAGTTCCGAATTTTCCCATATAAAATATTCACTTATTCGTCATTGAATGAATTCTTCTTCTTCCTTGAATGTATTTGTTCATTCGTTTTAGGCACAATTTTTGTCATTTGCAATTTTCAAACACTACAACAACACCACAACTACAACAATACAGTTGTATTATTGCTATTGCAGTAATTTTGTTAATTTTGTTTTTGTTGTTGTAATAATGTTATTGCAATGCTGTTGTATGGTTCTTGTTGTTGTAATATTGCAATGACAATGTTGTTGTCGTAATGTTGTTGTTGTTGTTGTAATGTTGATTTTGTAATTTGTTGTTGGAACAGCCCTTAAAAACATTGCAACTATTACAAACACAACAACATTACATAACTCTAAAAATGAAAAATTTTAACAAAAAATCGCGCGATTTTTTGTTAAAATTTTTCGCCTCCGGCGTTTTGTGTTATTGTTATTGCTGTAAAGTTGAAAATGAAAAATTTTAACAAAAAATCGCGCGATTTTTTGTTAAAATTTTTCGCCTGCGGCGCTTCGTGTTATTGTTATTGTTGTAAAGTTGAAAATAACCCAAAAATTACGATATTTTCAATTAAATACATTGTTTCAATCCTTCTTTAAATTCATTTGCCTATTTACAAAATATATTTCCATAAATTCTTTAAAATAAGTAACTAAATACTTCATTGCCATAAATTTATTAAAATAAGTACCTACTTTATGCTCCCATCATGGCAAAAGAAAGAAGGTAGTGCCGCTGTCACTTACTTTGATTAAAATGCCGATTATTTTTAGGTATGTTTGTTCGAAACAAATCAAACGGCTTTGCCACCCGCTAAAAAATATTTGAAATATTTTTCGGAATTAAAAAATTTCTTAAAATCTTGTGGATAAAATTTTAAATGTCTCTACAATTGAAAGGTTTAATGGATGTAGGCTGTAGTAACATACAAATTATTTCAAAAAAATCAATTTTCAAGTTTTTATTTAACTTTTTTCAAAAAAAAATTGTGGCTATGTCTTTTTTGTCGCTTCTGAATCTTCAAAACTATCATCAAAACTTATTTTTGGGATGGATTATAGGCAAGAAATGGCCCTTGCCATTTCCATTTTGGCAGAAAAACATTTTTGAAATTTAGGATTTTTTCGCAACAATCCGGTAGCCCGAAATGTCATAATCGGCTTAAATGTCAGATGGTTAAGATGGCTGCTAAGAATTGAGAGCGGCACTACCTTCTTTCTTTTGCCATGGCTCCCATGAACACATGAACATTAGTTTCGTGGTGCAAGTATCACCACTTTCATTCTGAATGACACTTTCAAGAAGAAGAAGAATTCATAAACAAGAATAAGTGGTTATTTTATATGGGATAATTCGGAACTTTAAACGCAAATATCTCGGAAACTATAAGCGTCCGGGGCAAAATTCTTCCGGATTTCGATTTAGGACGTGAAAATACATAAAAATCAAAAAAAAAAAGTGCAAAAAATTTCCAGGCCCTAAAGTAAACTTGTTCCCTTTATTTTACAGTCGATTTCACGGTTACAAAATTCCTAACATAATCTACATAACTACTTCTCATGTCACTTCTCAAGTCACCTAAGTCACTTAAGCGGCCACCTTCTTCTTGGATAGTCTCACATTCACGCCTCCCTTGGGCAATATAGGAATGCCATAGTTATCTATTTCGATTTCACGACGCTCTTTGTTCACTTCAATGTTGAAATTGGTGAGGATCTTGGCCAAAGCCACTTTGACATTCACCTTGCCCATACGTTGAGCTGTGATAAAAAAAAGAAAATATGTTGAATAAAATAAATATTTTACATGTAAAATTATCTTCGGTCAGACCGAAGCTAAAATAGCTAAACTTGCTAAACATTCGTTTATGCTAACTTCTCATTTAGCATAATTCATACCAATTTTTGGATAAATTGTTAGTAAAATTTTTAATAAATTTCCGATATCTTTTTCCCCTAAATATTCGATAAGCCTTTGATACTATTATCAATGAATAACCCGTTTTATGACATATCAATTTTACAGCTCTAACTATTCACACTTCGTTTCTTTTCTATTTGTTCTGGTTCCACTTCCAAGTCTGTTTCATTTCCATTTTGTTCCGTTCCATTTCCAGTTCAGGAATGAAAACTGAATCCCATTACAATTTGTTCCAAATCTACTTAATTCCAATCCAATTCCATTCCCTTTCTAAGATTGTTACATTTTTATGTGGTGTATTTCAAGTTTGTTCCATTCCATTTCATTTCAATTCCCTTTTAAATGTTGTTCCAATTTCATTTTATTGCGGTCTACCTAATTTCGCTCCAGTTCCGTTCGTATTCCGTTCCTGTTCCCTTTCCACGTGGTTTCCGTTCCGTTTCCATTTTCTTTTCCAGTTCGTATCAATTCCATTTAGTTCCAGTTCCATTTTTCCCTGCCTGTCCCTGTTTCTTTTTCAGTTTCTTTTCGATGCCATTCACATTTAATTCCCAAATAGTTTTGTGCGGAAATAAATTCACATAAGAAATTAATTTCCTTTTCTACTTACCAATGCAGTGACGAGGTCCCTCACCAAACGGCATATAGGCCACGGGATTATAGTTCATATTCTCCTCGAGATAGCGTTCAGGATCATATCGTATGGGATCGGGAAAATATTCAGGATCACGTTGCATACCGAAGAGCGAAATAATTATGGGAGTACCAGTTTTGATTACCCGATCGGTGCCTGGTATGGGGTAGTCTTGCGTGCATTCACGATTGAGTATGGGCAGGCCGGGGTACTTGCGTACAGTTTCTAAGAGGATTAAGTAGTTAGTAAGAGATTACTCTCTTAACTTCTATAAATCCATTTCCATTCGTACCCATTACACACAAATCAAGGAATTTCATGTCCTGTAAGGCCTCATAAGTAAACTGGCCATGCTTCTCTAGCGTTTCTTCCACCTCCTTTTGGGCTTTCTCTAATAGCTCGGGATACTGGGCCAGTTCGTAAATGGTAAAGGAGGCTGCTGACGCTGAAGTTTCATAGCCCGCAATGAAGAAGAGGAACAGCTGGGCTGCTATGTTGTCCACAGACACGGTTTTCAAAGCATCTGTGTAGGTTTACA
Source organism: Heteromyza rotundicornis (assembly GCA_951394025.1). Classification (NCBI taxonomy): domain Eukaryota; kingdom Metazoa; phylum Arthropoda; class Insecta; order Diptera; family Heleomyzidae; genus Heteromyza; species Heteromyza rotundicornis. The sequence continues at coordinate 15,560,433 of OX596012.1, read as the reverse complement.
GAAATAGATTGTCAGAGAATTTTAAATCAAATTGGTTAACGATTCAAATTTACCCTTGACGGGGTCGGCTGACCAGACATCATCGTCCGCATTGATCTTGCCCGTATTGCGAAGTTGCAACAATAATTGCAACATATCCTTGCGCTGCACATTGTTCGCATCTCTGAACTCAATCGTTTGGCGTACAATATTCTTCATGACTTCAGGAGCTTCTTCAAACATACCGAATTTGATGAACATTTTCTCCAAGCTTGGGAGAGAATACATTTTTTTCTTTTATTTAAAATTAAAAATTGCAATTTTACTTACTTGGGATATAGGAATTGACACGTGCCCCTTATGACTGCCATAAAAGTGGGCTCATTTATTTTATCTTTGATGGAGTATAAAGCATTCTCAGGATTTTTAAAGCTATTCACCTCCAAGCCAAAAATCACCGAGGCAATAATGTCAATGGCATAACTATAAAAAAATTAAATTATATAATTTAAAAAATTTAAATTATATTCAAGAAAAAAATTAAAACTAATTTTAGAATAAATTTATTAAAATTTTTAATTTTAAAATATTTTTTAAACATTTTTAAAATTTTTCTTATATTTTCTGAACAAAAAAAAAAATCTTTAAAAACGTTCGAAAAAATTTGAAATAAAAAAAACGGCCAATGCCACAACAATTAACGTCCTCAAATGAACTGTTTAAAAAAAAAATGCTATTTCGAGCACAGTACACTGTGCACTAATTTAAAAAAAACATGTTTCCACTTCTCATTTCAACTTACGTTGCTATGACATTTTTCATCTCCACTTGAGCACTGCCCTCATCCGGTATTACCGCATTCAGATGGGCCAACATTTTATCCGAAATATCCTCAATCGTACTGAACATGCCCTTCAACTTGCCCGACGTAAACGACGGTGCCAACTTTGTGCGCAAAGTCTTCCAACGTTGACCCTTCAGTCCGAAAATGCCCGCCGACATGGGGTCATTCTTTTCGTCCACATAAATGCCACGATCGTGGAAGCTACTAAAATCCTTGGCCAAAATATCGCGTGCCAATTGGGCATCGCGCACCAACAACGCGGGACGAAAGAGCAAATAAATGCCTACCACCTTTTCGCGTGAACTCACATACACATCGTAGATGGCCATGCCCAGCGAACGTTCACGCCTACGTACGGAATCCAATACGCCAAAGGGTATCTGGGCCTCGACATACGGGAAGCCTTTGCGTTGCCAATAGCTGAAATTCCATTTGATGTAGACCACTAGCAGCGTGCAGGCCGCTATCAGTAGGGGCAGGAACATTTTATTTTTGGTATTTTTCCTCAGGAACTAAGGGGATCTTGATAAGGTTTTGCTTTCTTCTGCGGCAAGCTTGCTTCACTTTAATTTTGCTACTAAAAGTACTTATGACCGATTCGACTTATTTTATAGTAAATTTCGTAGATAATAGCTGGACATCGTCGTCTCCGCTTCTTATCATCCCTCGCGCTTTCGTTTTGTTTAAAATTTTCTGACCCATTAGTCTCCTATCGGAGTACTCAGGTCTCAACAACAAGTAAGACCAGATAAGTTAATAAAGTACTTAATTTTTTGTATATAAAAATATGCACATGGCAAAATCTAAATCGTAGAAATAGATTTTTTATAAACGATTTGGCGTTCGTTCCTTTTTTGTTTGATAACTGAGTATTCTATTCGTTCGTATTGATATAAATACGTTTTTATTTAATTAGCTGGTTTTCATGTTATATTTGATAAGGTGTAATTATTTGTAGACGATCGACAATGACTATTCATATTCGTTTTGCATACAAATAGTTGCATCACTTTAGTGTTGGTTAACGTTCAATTTAAAAGAAGCAATTTGTGAAAAAAGTAAACAAGTGAGTGTAAAATGTCAAAAGAAACAGTTTAGAGAAACGTTCTCTATTTTAAACTAGAGAGTGGACTATCTTCGGCTATACCGAAGTTGAAATACCCCCACACAGTAGGAAGAAGTACCTCGATCATAAAAAAATGTGGTCTCAAGACCCTATTTTGAGCCAATTATAGGTGGTTTTGGAGCCCTGACCATGTCCAAAATCCATTTCTAAAAATTTCCAATTAAATCCAACAAATAAAAAAAAAATTGGTCTCAAGACCCCATTTAGACCCTTATATATGTGGCTTCGGAACCTCGGACCATGTCCAAAATCCATTTCTAAAAATTTCCAATTAAATCCACCAAAAAAAAAAAATTGGTCTCAAGACCCCATTTCGACCTTATATATGTGGCTTCGGAACCTCGGACCATGTCAAAAATACGTTTCTACACCCAGAGAAAAAATCGTGTTAAATTAACCAATTTTTAACCAATTTTGTGGTTAATATTTTTCAAACCGATCTTTCAGGTTGTTTTAACAAGATGCTATTGTTAAAAATGACACTCTCCTATATGTGTACGTGTACGTGTGAAGAGGTTTGGGATTAAACTGGGAAAACTGGTAAATATGCGTTCATTCAAATCATTGCCGGTAGCTCAGGCGTTAGGCAGTCGGCCTCATAAACGGAAGTACGGGGATCGAATCCCCGTTCCGGAAAAAGTTTTTTTAATTTAATTTTTTTTTATAAAATTGTCAACACAGTTCTTCCAAGTAACTTTTTTACCATTCTTTACCTTATTTTCAGATGAACATTACCATTTCAAATAGATACCTTTTCACACTGAACTGGATTTGAACGCCGGACCTTCGAATCTTGAGTTCATCACTTTACCCTCTGTGCTACTGCGCTTCATAAATTCATGTCGTCCAAAGACCAATCTGAATTTAAAATCTAAAAATTTCTATTCAAAAAAACTTTTTTCAACTCAGACGAGATTTGAACACGGGACCTAATGTTTATAAGTTCCGCATCTACACGCTGTGCCACTGAGCTTCTTTCGTTCAGGTCGACAAAAACAAATTTGTTTTGAAATTCAAAAGTTTCTTCTGTTTATTTTCAAATTTTCCATTTGACAGAATGGTCGAATATATTTTGATTTTTGAAAAAAAAATTTCTCATTTGTGTGAATGTGTGCGTTTTGCTTCGATTTTTGTCAATGTAGTTGTAGTTTTTTGGAATTGTTTTTGTTTTGCGTACAAATGTTTTTCATGTTAATATAACATGAATAGTGTTAATTAAAGTACATGAAGATTTCTCTGGGTGTAAACATTTCCAATCGAATACAACAATAAAAAATTTTTACCTTTTTTTTCGGTGTATGGGAGCCACGCCCAGTTTTTGTCCGATTTGGCTGATTCTCGAACTTGATCTCAGTATTCACGAGAAAAACATGTAAAAAAAGTTTCAAGTCGATATCTCCAAAACTGCTACCGCTATCGTGCGGACGGACAGACGGACAGACGGACGGACAGACAGACGGACATCGCTAAATCGACTCAGGAGGTGATACTGATCAAGAATATATATACTTTTCCATACCGGACACGCCTCCTTATGGGCGTTACAAACGTTGTGACAAAGTTAGTATACCCTGCCACAGTGAGTGTGGGGGTATAAAAATATTTTCATCGTAGCTCAATACTCGACTATCGTTTGAGAGAAGCATCGAAGCTAAACGGTTCGTTAGGTAAAATTTCTATTGTTACTGCTCGATACCAAGTTACGCGAACGCACTTTGAACTTTGAGCTTTTACTTTGCTTTTTTCAAGCAGTTGGTAAAATAACCCGCACTTTTCCGAGCTTTTCCGAATCTTGAAATGACTTTAAGTTACCTAGTGCTTGAATTTGTTATGGAAATCCCAAGAGCCGCAATCGCCGCTTAGAGGTCTTCTCACATAGAAATCCCTTATTTCGGGAACCTTTTTAGAAAAATATTTTTCATCTTGTACATTGTCCTTGTTGTCCTATAAAAAAGAAGTATCCTAAAACCTAGGAGTTTGACACCCCCTGCAATTCTCTACTCTTTTCTACTCAATAGAATCTGGTAACCCTATCCTTGCTGATATCTTCTAAAACTTTTTTTTTACTGTTTCTCTCATTTCATTTTCATTTTGTTAAAGCCCCATTTCGTTCGCTTTTCAGTTTGTTCCACTTAAATTTTGCTCCGATCCACTTCCTTCCGTTAACGTACCATATCTAAGCTTTGTTCCAATTCCATTTTGATCCAATTCAGTTTAATTCTTAGTCTGTTTCTAATTTTGTTCCATTTTTACTTTCCTTATTCATTCCGTACCTGTTTCCTTTCGGCGTTTGTTCCATTCCCAGTTGGTTTCAATTCCGTTTCTATTTCCTTTCCAAGATTTGTTATTATTTTATTTTGCTCTGGTTCTTTATTCTTGATTGGCCGGTTTCATTAATATCCCCCTTCCGTGGTGCTCTTTCAGACTTTTTTTAGATCCATTCCAATGCCTGCAAGGAGATCTCTCTGCTGATAATATCTTCAATCAATTACTTCTTCACTTTCAGAGTTAAATTTCTAGTTGTTACCAGTAACAACTGCAATAGCATTGAATTGTTTTATAGTTACTTCCACTGAGTAAATTTCTGATTTCTTTCAAAGAAAACCAGTGATGCTGAAAACTAGTTACCGAAATAACACAACAAACCAGCAACTCAAATAATTCCAGACAAGAAATACCTGTTCTGTCTGTGTTTTTTCAACCGTATCTAAATATCCGTAAGGGTTTTATGGTATCAAAGAAGGGATGATGAGTCTGAAGGGATGAAATCAACCCACTCTGTATCAAATCAAATGGTAGATTATACTATTAATAAAATACCATATGGAACCATTTAAAATCGATATAGCTTTATAATTACGATGTACCAACACTGTTGTTCGAGGGTAACCTCATTTAAGTGATACTCCTGCATTCTCAGAATGACTCGACGAAAATCTCTTTTCTTTTTGATAACAAATTTTATGAATGTACTTGTTCTTTTCAATCTGTTTTAATATTTTCTCGATTTTGTTTTGACTTTTAGCGAAGAAACAACAAATGTTATAAATACATACGAAAATTGTCAACTCACTTTAAAGATTATTTTGTGAAATTTGCAAATCATCAAGTGTTTATAGTCTTTTCATTAATACATTTTAATTATGATCTTGTGATTAGGAAAAATTCTCTATAGAAACGTTTATGAAATTTATCTTCTCTAATATAATCGATTATTTGCCATTTTTTCTTTCGATTACTATCGTGCTCGTAAATCATCATTTCGTCTCGTTATTCTAGTTGGCTTTTGTTACCTGTTGTTTCCTTTTTTCTTCTTTTTAGTGCTTAATCAAGCCAAACCTATGCTAAATAGCAAAGTTAGCACTTCAAAGGCCAGTAGAGGTGTTTGAAAATATTAAATGCAAAAAATGAGGCTTAAATCAAGCAATCATTCATGCAACCATCCAACCATCGACCGACCATTGAAGCTAAGTTCGCAAATCTTGTTTTTTTCGCACGTTCAAGTGAGCACAAACGCACACATAGTTACGCATGGACAGACAGACAGACGGACGGACGGACGGATGGTGAACGTTGTCGCAACAGAGGTTGTTCACTTGAGAACGAATTCGTTTGCCATTTTCAATGTGCCGGACGACGACTTTAAAAGGCAGTACAACACACGAACAACAACGATGACAATCACAACAACATTATGAACATGATCGCTCGCTTGCTCGTTCCACTCAAAGACATTGAACTGTATGCAAATATGTGCATTAACACATATAAGTAATCCCCAAGCGGAAGGAAGTGGTTTGCGCCCTAATAAATGCTCTCGAAAGAGTTTCTTCTCCAGGTTCAGATTCTGGATGATTATACTTAGTGCACTAACTACACTAATGTCTGTAATGGTTCAATAACAACTAAATAGTTGTTAATGGTTATTGACAGTTTTGTAATGAGTAGAGGCTTTGCTGCCAGTTGACTTTTGTGTGGAATTTCTGCGGCTCCCTCAGATAAAGTCTCAGTTCGGCTCTAATTTATTAAATCAATACCATGTTCTTGCAAAAATATTTACATTTTTATGGTTTTTTTTTAATATTTATTCTCAAGTCATTAAATTGTATTTTTAACCTATTTCTGTCATGTGAAAACACATTTCAATGAACCTTCTTTAGATTCTTTTTATCTGTTTGTTCTTCATCAACTAGAATTGGTATTGAAAGCTATTTAATCATCACATTTGATTTATTTCTTTTGACTCTATAGTCTGTAGCGTTTTTATTTCTTAATTCTTCAATGTTCAAAAATAGTTTGAGTGGTAACAGCGTTGCCAGGTTGACATATTGCACATCACAGTTTTCGATTGCACATTTGATGTCGGAACATTGCCCAATTGATTTTCGACTGCTCTGGTAACTTGTGCACGAGATCCTGTTGGAGCATAGGATGGTTCAAGTGCGCGATCAACCCAAAAAACTTTAACGTATAATGTAAACTTTTTCTGGTTTTCGGGCTTTTTCCGACGGAATTTTCGCCCAAATATCATCCTTGCGGTACAGATGACTTCAGGAGCGTTATTGGACAGCAAGAGCTGGCAACTAATGACTTCCACAGTTCTTCCTTTTAGACACTTCTGCAGCTATAGAGCATTGACCAATCTTTGGGTGTTCCTGTGAAACTTTGAAAATCCTTCAACGCACTAAAAAGCACTGCGTGTTTCCATTGCCATTCCGTTCCCAATAAAATAAAAACGATGCATCAACCGACTGAGAAAAGGAAATTGGGCGGCCGTTAACTTACGAGTTTATAATTTACCGTTCCACTTACTGCCAGTTGACTTTCTGTTACCATGCAAATTATATTGTTATGCCCTTCATCAGTTTCATTCTTATAATAACTAGTTACTTCTCGCAATCCTTTGAAACCTGATTAAATAGGAAAAAGTCAATTACTGAATTTCATAAATTATTGCAATAAACCAGAAGAACGTTCCTCCACTAAATGTCCTTGAATAATTCTTCTTTTTTTTTTTTTTTTTCATTTTTGAAAGCTACTTTATTCTGTATTACATTTTTCGCATAGTTTTCCTCCTTGAGTCCCTTGTCCGCTTTTTTTTTGTTTGTCGTTGCTTACCACATAAACTGGTTTCCTCAATAACATTCGTTCATGCGAATGCTTGGTGACTGCGAACAAATCCAAAAATTAAATTGGGTTCAGAATTTTCCACGAAATCCCCACGGTAAATAAAGTAAAGAAGCATGAATCACATGAGAAATTTGAGGTTTATCTAAAGAGACAAAACATTGACCTTTTGTTCTTCGCAAGTGGAAATGATGGAAATAGTAAGATAACTTTGATTAAATAATAATAAGTATAAGAAATATCGTCTTAATTATAAAACTGATTAAATAATAAATTGAATTAAACATTTCTCTACTTCTTATCTTTTTAGTGTTTATTGGATTATTCTGATTTTATTATTACCGTTTATCCGGTGCTGTTAATCGCTGGCGCTCACGATAAGGATTAAACATTTCCGAAGAGGTAAGTCAATTTTACATTTCTTTTTAAAATGTTTTTAAATGTACTACTATCTGGATCAGCTAAACTAGTTAGGAAAAATATAAGTGGATACATATTTCTGGGAGTCACAGCAAATCGAAAACAGAATAACGATGAAGTAGACTAGCATTTTTGTAACAAAGCTACTGTTCATATTTGTACGCTGAACGTTTCGCAGTGACTTGGCAGCACTGGAATCTTCTGTGTAATTTGTTTTTCTTTTGAAGGATTGGCACAGTAAAGTATTTAATGGGTACCAAGAAATTCCTCCCACATATAGTTGAAGTTATTCTCAGATAATTTGGAAACACAATTATGAAAAACACAAGAACAAATTATAAACATTTTCATAAACTAGAGAATGGACTAAGATAGCAATGCCGAAGCTGAAATACCCCCACACAGTAGAAATTTAAAAATACCTCAATGTAAAAAAATTTGGTCTCAATGCCTCATTTTAAGCCATTTATATGTGGTTTTAAGACCATGTCCAAAAATCCATTTCTAAAAATTTCCAATCAAATCTACTAAAAAATAATTGTTTGTCTCAAAACCCTATTTTGACCCATTTATATGTGATTTTGGAAGCTCTGACCATGTCGAAAAACCATTTCTAAACACTTCCTTTCGCACACACACTGTGGTGTGGGAAAATAAAAAATAAATTTTGTTTCAGCGAAAACCTCCCAATATTGCACCTCAAGGGGTGCGAATGGAGCCAACCAAAAATATGTTTTTTTCTTCTAGTTACTCTTCTTATTCTGAAGCGCACATAAAGCTCAAGTTTAAGCACCTTTAATGTCCCGTTTTCGGTTTAGGCATACTTTATTTTCCTTTACAAAATAAATCATGTGAATAGAAGAAATCTTATCCTTCCTATTTTGAAAATGTTTAACATGAAATAATTGTTTTCAAATCAAGATAGCCACACTTTGTACAAACAGACCCAGGCAGCATTAAAAGAATTCAAGGGTGGCAACTGCTCTCAAAAAATTCTTGACACCAATTTTTTCGGTATAATCAACTAATTGGCCAAAACCAATTCACAACTGGCAAGGCTGTGTGGGCATTATACCACTGATTTCTCATTTTGGCCATATTTTGTTTTTAACCACAAGAGAATGTACGGCTATTCTCTCTGAGTATCGCGGAAGATGAGAAAAAAAAGCTACGTCTCTTCTCGCATAAACGCTGAGTGTAACAACATTAGCTCGACGAAAAAGTCGAGAAAAAAGCTCTTCAGTCGTCAGCTGCTGCGCGTAGAGAGTAGTACCACAGCGACAATTAGAATATTGACCGTTTTTCAGTGCCGAAAATCAAAGTAACAGAAAAAACAAACCAAAAACAGTCAAAACTTTTATTAATTTTAATGAAACATTTTCCATTTGTTTTGCAATTGCAATTTTCAATAAACAATTTCGTATAAAAATTTAAAATTTAATTGAATAATCAAAAGCATAATTTTGTGAGAGAGTTTGTGACGTCGTAGCTTCTCTTGTAAAATAAAGTGTAAACTCTTGACCTTAATTGTTTCAATATTAAACGAAATACTCACAGTGTCTTCGACAACATATTGAACAAAAACAATAATAATAAAACTTAATACTAAAAAAAAAAAATGGTGTGATAATATGTGAAAAGTACGGTTAAGCTTTGATTTTTTTGTGTGTTTTTTTCGTTTTGCTCTATTCCACTTCCTCTACTCTTGTTGAGTGATTTTAAATTTTTTTTCTAAATTTTTGTTATTTTTTTTTGTGTATTTTTATTGCTACCGAAAATTATTGTTTGAGGTCATATACCATGAATTCTCAAGTACATATACAACAAGATGGTGGCTGGCTGGCTGACGGACAGACATGCCTGACTTGTATTTTTCAAACGAATCTGAGAAAAGGCCTCTAGACTCTAGCTACGCAGACACTTTTAAGTTTATTTAATTTAATTTTATTTTGAATTTTTTTCTCTCATTTGTTTGTTTTTTGATTTTCTGATCTTCTTCACTGTGGGTTGATGTCGTCGTTCGTTCGTTCATTTGATCGTTCGTTTGCTGTTCAGTATTTAATTTTAAAAATATATAAAAATTGAATTGAATTAAAGTGTGAACGACTGGCTGTGGCGTGAATGTGAATGTACTTTCAATATAGTCATTGTCACCCCAAATGAGCGCCTGTCTCCATCCATGGAGAGAGTCAGAGCGAGAGAGTGAGAGTTTAAGAATACTCGAATGTGAGTACCCATGTGAAATGCGTGCAAAATCTTCTTCAAACAAGTCAAATAAAAAAAAACCCAAGCTAATCAAGTTCAGTTTGATGGAATTAATTTTTATGACATGATTTAGTACTTAACCTTATGCTAATTGAGTGCAGTCAGAAGACCCCAATCAATGTCCGAAAATAGGCAGAGAACTTCTTCATTTATAGAGAATTGAATGTATTTAAAATACAGATTTAAGCTAATCGCGTTATTCAATGTATAATCTCAGTTCAGATGTATAATCTCATCTCAGTTCACATCGTTGCCCGAATAAACTTCGAATTACTCATTCCCCAACAAATAGACTGCAGACGTAATAGTGTTAACGGGTCACTTGTCTTATTAGCCATCACGGTTTTAGGAGGAATCTTACATCTAACCACTGCTGTCGGTACTACAATTAACCTGACGCGGTAGATGCACTTGAACATTTGTTTTGATTGGCTCAGTGCTGGTCAGAGGCAGACTCAAAATACTAGAGATGCATTCTTTAAGTCATTGATGACAGTTCGAGAAAATACTCGCGATAACTATGGATATGGATATGGGCTCTAAATCTACCTTCCCACTTCTCTGGGCACTGTTTCTTGTGTCCAATTTGCACTTGTTCGTCACTAGGCTTAGAGACATGTGCTCTTGCTTCTGTTGCCGCTTCTTTCTTTTGTTTAATTACGGTGGAAGAAAGTCCGATGAAATCTCATTCCCTAGTTTGAATCTAGATTCCAATACAATCCATCAATTTAAACTTCCTAGAAAGAGCGAGGCGTCTGTCGTTCTCGATAGCTTTAATATTACGCCTTGACTACAACGACTTCCACCTAAGCGAAGAAGTGACGGAGATGATAAAGACCTTCAGAGAGGACTTAAGTGCAAAAGACGCTTATTTCCTTTACCTATCACAGGACTATGTTCGGGCAACTTCCCTATCGAAAATTAGACTAGTCTAGATTTAGTCTGTGAATCCTATGTGATCTCTTGTGATCGTGGAATAGTCAGATCTAACCCAGCTAGATGCAATTATCATTGCAAGTCACTAGAGCACGTCAATTGTCTTCTTTTGAATGTCCTTGAATGTCAACCCTCAAATATAAAAAAGAAAATTATTGAAAAACTAGAGAGTGGACTATCTTCGGCTATACCAAAGTTGAAATATCCCCACACAGTAGGAAGAAGTACCTCGATCATAAAAAAATGTGGTCTCAAGACCCTATTTTGAGCCAATTATAGGTGGTTTTGGAGCCCTGATCATGTCCAAAATCCATTTCTAAAAATTTCCAATTAAATCCAACAAAAAAAAAAAATTGGTCTCAAGACCCCATTTAGACCCTTATATATGTGGCTTCGGAACCTCGGACCATGTCCAAAATCCATTTCTAAAAAATTCCAATTAAATCCACCAAAAAAAAAAAATTGGTCTCAAGACCCCATTTAGACCTTATATATGTGGCTTCGGAACCTCGGACCATGTCAAAAATACGTTTCTAAACATTTCCAATCGAATACAACAATAAAAAAGACTTGAAAAATTTTTACCTTTTTTTTCGGTGTATGGGAGCCACGCCCAGTTTTTGTCCGATTTGGCTGATTCTCGAACTTGATCTCAGTATTCACGAGAAAAACATGTAAAAAAAGTTTCAAGTCGATATCTCCAAAACTGCGATCGCTATCGTGCGGACGGACAGACGGACAGACGGACGGACAGACAGACGGACATCGCTAAATCGACTCAGGAGGTGATACTGATCAAGAATATATATACTTTTCCATACCGGACACGCCTCCTTATGGGCGTTACAAACGTTGTGACAAAGTTAGTATACCCTGCCACAGTGAGTGTGGGGGTATAAAAATTATCTTATTCAATCTGGTCCACTCTTGCACTACATATTGACCACATTTCAGACAATGTGTCCACTCTGCATAACATTTGTACCAGTTAGAGTTCGTCACATTTTCATTGGATTGAGGTTGGTCCACATTTATGTTGCACTTAGACCCCAATGCAATTGGTCTCATTCTGCATTACAATTGGACCATTTAAAAATTCGACCCAATTGTCTCTATAAGCCCGACAGAACCGGCTATTCGCCGCCATAATATGTGGTCTGTGGACCTTTTGTCATTGTCTGCATCTCGCTGGAGTATGCAGGAATTTATATTGAAAGCTTTGAAATACATTTGCTAGATTGAACGTAGCTCACCCAAGAATCTTCCAAGTGGGACAATTGCAGAGTACTTATGTCCTTAAGTCTTCAGGAACAAAAAACTTCTGAGTAAGTCATAAGTTATGACTGTTCAGTTCGCCGATTTCAGTTCGCTTCTTTACAATTTCCTTGCTAGCTTTTCAACTTCTTAGAACTGACTATGAATTAATTGTATCATTACTTTGGATTAGCTCAATTTCTCTCAATTAAGCAGTAATTACTACCTGAGTTGCCAGTCAGTTCTAAGTGCGCAAATCAGTCTTCCCATGAATCTACGTACAAATATAGACACACCTGGTTTTATTAGTTTTGGAATCAGTCCAAATGACATTGAAAGTTTCTTTAGAGTTGTAAATTGGAATATTTTTGCTTTACGAGCTGCACAAAAGGTAATCACTAAGAACCTTGATGGTTTAAGTGATTCTAACTTTTTATCTAATCCATGTTCTCTACTCATTTTATTTGCCTTACACGTGCGGATACTATAAAGTAAACTCATTTATTATTCTAAATACTAATTAGCTGCTGTTTGTCTAGAAGTTTTTTTCCTTTCTATTTGAGTTTCCATTCGTACAATAGAGTAAACCTAAAGGGCCTCTAAAATACAAAATGTCAATAGTTTGAAAAAAACATTTTTTTATCGATATTTTTACACCTACACCTCGAAAACTAGTTTCAAGCTTGATTGAATGAGTTGATTATGGTAATAAAAATAAAGCTTTCTGTGCGCCTCATTTTATGCGCGCTCTCTCTCTCTCTCGCGCTATGTTTGTTATTGGCTCTTTGGAGCTCTGGCCAACAGAATCTGCGCCTAAACTTGTTTAGACTCTTTGCAAACTGGTTCAACTCGCACCAATAACTGATGGTTGACAGTAGCAACATTGAATAAAAATAAAAACGAAACAATTTACAAACATGTGCGTTGTTATTGTTTTTGAAAGCCACTTTAATTTTTGTATAAGTAAAATTCTAATGCCATGTGCTGAATCAGAATCTTTACCTTGCTCTGTACTAGCCACCCCCAGCCTCTGGGCCCACTGCCATCATTTGTACATGAGCAAAAAGCATATAAAGCTCTCTGAATGTATATTTTTATACACATCTACGCTCATGTGTGTCTAAAATGGATTGTATTCCCTTTCGTTCCACATACGGATTCGGACGGACTCGTTAGTTTCTACTTCAAATCAGCTCTGAACTGATTCTGAGCAGAACACACGAGAGTCGCACAAAGCAGAGTAGAGCACCTTTTGTTGAGTATACGCTAGCTGCGGCAGCGTACAAAGTGAGGTCATTGGTTATATGTGTGAGCGCTAAACTGAAAGCCCCCCCTCAGCCACATTAACCGCTCCGCTGCCACCCCTTGCACGGCTGCCTTTCTGCTGTTCTTGTCATGCCCTAGCTTTAGTGGTTGGTGACTGTATGTACTTGATAGAATTGAATATTGAAATAGTAGCGAAAAATAACAACAACCAGAAGAACAAAAACAAAATATAAAACTACTGCTTCAGAACTACTACAACAACAAGTAAGAACGAACGAACGAACGAGCGTACAGCAGCAATTGGCATTTTTGCTTAGCAAAGCTTTTTTTTTTAAATATAAAAATGTTTTTTTTTTTAGTGGTTGTTGTTGTCCGTGTGTTATGTGAGATATAGGAAGAACCTTGTGTGTTCATGACTATGGAATGGAATTTAGTTAGTATTTTTTTTTGTTGTTGTTCATTTGCTACTGCTGTTTGTTTGTTTTTTTATTATTTCGCTTTATTTCCTTCCACTTCTACTTGGGCATTTGTGCGCGCATTTTTCAATTTGTTTTTGTATATAATTTTTTTTCCGTTCAATTCTCACATGTGTGCTCGCTCACCCCGTCCGTGTACCTAGTCTTCTGGGTAATATATATTTTCTTTCTTACTGTTACTGTTCATATTTCGTTTAGTTTGGTTTTTGTTGGTTTTTTTTTGTTTTTATTATTAAATTACTTTTTCCAAATGTTACATTTTTGACAGTTTTTATAGAGCCACGGAAAAATGTTTGTATTGGAAAGTTTTCACTGAATAATTTAAAGGAGGTTCAGTGTTCCACAAAATTTTCTATTGACAATTTCAGCTCGTCCAGGTTCCTTCAATGATCTTATGTCTCTATATGTAAACGTAGTATTATGGTAGATACAGTAGAAAGGTATTTGCCAAAAGACCTTCAGATTTTTTAAAAATCCAAACAACACTACAAAAATAAATGCTAAAAAAAAAATGTTTTTCCACTCCGAAAAATTCCAAAAACCAAATAATAGATTTATTGAAAAAACAACATAAAATTCATTAAAAATTTTTACTTCGAAAAAATTTTTCGAATTTCGAAATATTTTTTACATAACTTTTTTGTTATTGAAATCTGAATAATTTTAATTTTAACTTAAGTTGGTGAGATTGACAGTCGGTTTTACCAAAAACAATATTTACAATTTCAAACTTGGCAGACTTTGACTAACAATTTCCTCTTTGGCTAACTTTTTCACTCCAAGGTTAAACTCATATTAATTTTTTTGCCAAAAAAAGAAGAACTTTTTGTGGTTTTTGACCATACGATACATGATATATGCGTTCAAATGATATTCTTTTGTTGACTTATTAGAAGTTTTCAATGATAGAATAAATTAGGCTTAAATTTACGTGACATTTTCGCACTCCATTTCATTTCTTTGAGAAGAAGAGATACGTTTTTTTTTCTTCGGTTTTTTTACCAATTTGACCTTAAAAACTTTTTTTATTTATAGCTTCTCTGGTTATATCTCAAAGCGACAAACACACCGACGTGCCTTTTGGTATCAACCGATATTTGCACGTAAATACATTTTTTCCTTAGTGATTTTCGGTGTGAGGTGGGGCCAAATGTTTTGAGAAAATATGTTCTTTATTAAAAAAAAACTTTCGTTCTAACAACAAAGTTTACTGAATTTGTTTGATTTTGTTATATAAATTTTGTTTCGCTTTGACATTTCAGATAATTGGAAAATAAACGCTTTTATTTACCAATTACCTACTCACCTTGGGAGTACTCGTACCGACATTAATTTTCATATTTTCGTATTTTCATTGTTTAATTTACCTTATCAAAAAATTGATAACAAAGGTAAATGGTTTTTTTTTTTGTGTCTATTTTTCGTTTTGTATTCTAATGGCATTGAATGAGTAATTTTTCAATTTGGTTGTTTTTTAAATTATTATTTTTTAGAATTTTCATAGACAAAGTCCTTGTAACTTTGATTACAAGGTGAGATTTAAGTTGTTGCCAAACTTTGATGTTACATACACAAGTAGAAAAATGAGGCGTCAATCGACCGAAATATGTGTCTCCTCTGGTGTTTACTCATACTTCTCCTCTAATTAGATGGCAAATGGTTGATAAATTTCAATTTCATATTGAAATAAAACAAATCAATATTGGTTAATGCCAGCGCCTTGTCGTGCTTCAAGCTATGACATATATGTACTTGAAAAGCTTGATAGAGGGTGTTTGATATTCCCTTTCAAACCGAAATAGAGAACAATATTTGTTATTTTCGAAGACCTTCGAAATGTTTTACTCATTCAAGGCAATTTTTCGTACAGGACGGAGTAAGACAAATTATGGCATACTTTCAGGCACACGCGCAAGCTTAATGTACTTTCCACACACAATCACAATGAAATAATTATAAGTTCTTAACCCAAATTCTTCCACTTAAAGGTCTATCAACCAAACCATTTTAACTGTTAAAACTCTTTAGTGTAAAATTTAAATCATCAAAATGGCTAAAAGCAACATAAAAACATTTGCAGAAAAATGCTAATCAACGAAAACGACCACTTTTATAACTTTTCCTTCGTTTCTCTTCAAGCCAAGTCTTCGTCGTTAATGTCCATGTCTTCGTCTTTATGGTCCTACTATGCACCTTGTGAAAATCGTTTTAAAAACAGAAGTGAATAATTCAAATTGAACCGAATAACTTATTTGTAAAACTAATCAAATTGTGTTGACAGAAAAAAATAAAATCCACAAAACTAAAATAATAAAAATAATCAAAAAAAACCAATTTATGACAGTATTAAAATAATTAAATATAAATAAAAAATAAAATTACTTTTAACGCTTTAAATCTGTGTTTAGTGCTCTTCAAATTCATTTATGTTGTGCCGTATGTGTCCCTCAAAGTTTTACATTTAAAAACAAACACACATCAAATAAATGAATTTTAACAATCAATTCAAATACAACATAAATTCATTTGCTAAATTAACGAGAATTTCTCAACAAAAGTAAAAAACAAGAAAAACAAACAAACAATAACTTTGCTGCAGAAAAACAACCTCCCAGGCTCTGCTATCAACTACTTCGCCACGTCTTTCCCATTTTTTGTTTGGAATTTATTATTTTCGCCTAACCCCGGTTTTTCACGAAATTCCTTCAAAGTGGATACCATATCGCTGCCTCTTGGAGGACTTTCTCATGTTAGAATGGCTTTAGCCAGGTAAGCTTAAAAAATTAATTTTAAAAAAATATATAGGTACATATAAAGAAGGAAAACCGGAGTACATTGAAGTACAAAAACAAAGTCCATAACTGATGAGGGCAATTCATATCATGTCATTTAATCATTGAATCAATGATCAAGATCTCAAAAAAACACATCTGATCATCGCTCATTTCAACATCGTGTGACTTACTTGTGTGTTGTAAGTATCAGTATATATATCCAAAATGGGGAGATCCGTCACCTACTGATACCACCTGGTTCTTCCATCACACCTCGCATCGAAGGGGAAGGAAATTTTAAACCTTTGGATTTGATAATACTGTCCTAAAAAATCAATTAATTTTTCAATTTATAAACATGTGAAAAAAGTTCCTGTCAACTTTGTGATAATGAGATGCTTCTTCTATTCACTCAGAAAACCATCGTCAGATTCTGATATTGTGTTTACTCATACTTCTCCTGATTCTTATTTTAAACATTCACAGTCATATAGAGTCATAAAGGCTTACAGGAAGCACTAAAAAGTGAACAAGAGTTTTTTCTAAATGACCGGCTTCTTCGAATGGGAAAGATCGGACAGTTTTCGTAAAATTTTGAGAGAAAACACCCTTCGAATGGCTCCACACTCCCTTTAATCCGTTAACTATCCAATGAGAAATTCTTCTTCTTTGACTCCTGTAACTCCATCAGGAACATAAAATTGATTAGCCTCGATGCTTCCTTTCCTAATATCACCTTTTTCATCAATAACAAATGTGGTTATGTATGGAATGTTTTCATTTCTATTTTTCATAATGTCAAGGTAGGTGACTTTATTGTGAAGTCGGATAAAATTGTGCAACATCATGTCAGAATGCCAGAGCTGCCCAGCTGTTGGACTCATGATCTGTCCAGATGTTGGACACTGGATATAGCGCTGACCAATCATGCAATTGTTATTTTTATGATTGTACCGAATCTCAAACCTCCTCTCGAAGGAAAACACATTTAATAAACTTTCTGAAACTAATGTGCTTACTTCATTTTCGAACTTTTATAGCAGTGTGTCTCCTAGTCCAACAGCTGGGCAGACAATTTTTTGGGTCTTTTTTTTTGACATCTTCACCAAATTGACTGTGAAAATTTAGTTGGAAGGGTTTTGAAATTTGATTTAATAGTTAGCTACTCCTTAGCTTTCAATTAAGCTATTGAGCTCCGTAAAATTATGTTTAAAAAAATGTTATGGCCTAAAACGAAAACTCGTTCAGTAACTATGCCGGCTCCCCTACTATTTTACGCTTAAGTAACATTTTTCTTGAGCAATAACTTGAAAGCTTGAACCCAACCTTTGAGGTAACTTTGGGGGGATTTTTAATTAAATTACTTATAAACAAATATTCGTAGTACCATTGAGCCATTCCGCCGTCAAATCGATTAACTCCACTTCTCTGAATTCTCATATTGATCGTTGTAGAATTGAAAATACCCTTCACTTCACATTAAATTGGTCTTCAACAAAGCTAATACCCTTCCTGTTTTGTTATTACCTCCTCAAATACATGTATTTTGTATTTCCTAATGCCCTTCTCATAAACTAAAGCAGCTGGCAATGCTGCTCCCATAATTCCAATTTATACTAGGCTACACTTTTATGTAGTTCGTTCATTTTTGTTGTTGCATTATTTCATTGAAGCTCTCATGGTAAATATTTCTCTACATACAAGTACATTTTGCATTTACAGTAATTTAACCTTTAATCATAAATTACGAGCGTAAGTAAGCGGTGCGCATGTGGCCAACATTGTTGCAATCACATTTTGTTAAGCTAACAATTATTCTCATTCTCCTCGATAATAAAAAAAAGCAAACTTTTGTATAAACGAGCAGAGGAGATACCTGCCTGTTCGAATTGAATTGAATTGAACTGAGGCTCACCTCGTCTACGAAACGAACGACAAACGAACGACTAGCGAATACAAATTTTGTATTAGTTTATTTTTTTTAAAGGACCATTCATTTTCAGAGATTGCCTGCCTGCCTGCCTTCCTTAGCTTATTTCTATACTTTCACAATTTATTATTTTATGTTTTTTCTTCTCTGAGTTTGTTAGTTAGCGAAAGTCATTATGTGTTTAGCCTCCACCTTTGCGTCAAAGCAATCGCAATTGTAACGAAGTCATCATACCTGAAGGTGAGATTGTTCAAAAACATGTGCTTGCATTGGGGCTTCGTTCGTTATTGTTATTGTTGCTGCTATTGTTGGTGCTGTATTTGTCGCTATTGTTTATGTTGATAATTTGTTGTAACGGTTTATTTGTTTTTGAAAAAACCTCAAATCATTGCTCGTGTTCATGAATAGTTTAGCAAATTGGATATTTACACGTTACACGGAAATGTAAACTTTTGTTTTTCGTAATTTGTTCGAAGGTATTTCGAATTGATTGCTAGTTGCTTCAGCTTGTTGTTGTTTCATTGTAGTTAATGTAATTGTAGGTTACAAAACACACTATCAATGATAGGTTGCTTCGATTTGCGTCTCAATTTATTTTATAATTTTTTTAGCAATGGAAAATTGTATCACGAAGCTTTATTTTTAAAGGTTTTTTAAGTAAGAGACTATAACGGACAGAAGGATGTGTTTCCCAGTTAGTTAAATCACCAATATCGCCCATTTAAAGTTAAATTTCCTGTGGAAAAAGGTCTTTTGTGAATATAATCCGCTCTTAAATGACGACTGTGAAGCAAACTCGTCCTGAGAAGTTCGAAAATTTAAAATGTTTTCCTCGAAACCTCAAGAAATGCTATCTATTCTCGGCTTAAAGCTTCCAAAACTTTGCCAGTCTCTTCTCCTGTTTGTCAGCTGTCTGTCAGATTTCCAAACTAGTTGTTGTTGTTGTAACACCGTTGTTGTTCATCTTACTTCATCATTGGGGGTTAGCGCTCTTTTTGGAGTCCTAGAAAGCTAGCTGCTTCCTTTGGCTGGGTTCAGAGTGAGGTGATTTGGGCAATAGGTTTGTGGTATTGTGCAGACATAATGGACATATGTCCAGGATGTCCGGATTTATGCGAGCCATGTAATTTTCTAATGTTATACTCCACTCCGAACGGAGCTGCGATGGTCCTGGTATTCCTGGACAGTTTTTCTTCTTCGTTTGCAATTCGGAGCGCTGGACCTGGCTTATTTTGGCAATTTACAACGTTTCTCTCAACTGTGTCCTGGTGAAGATTGTTTAAGGCTTCACGATACAGGCGTAGTTCGATTGTCATCGATGTAAGATATGGTTTGAAGATTCCTTCTGATGTTCAGTTGCGTTGGAGTGACCGACGGCTGGGTTCTGTTAGTGTGTCCAGGAACGTGACTGGCGAGTAAATATTCTTGGGCCAACATTGTGGTCTTTGACTGGCAACATGTTCGTTTTCCTTCGCTTGCCATCAGATGACACCCAATGCCGAATTTCGACACCAAATTGTGTCGCTGAATTGTGGCGTCCACAGTTGCGACGCGTAGTTGGCTATTGATCGACAAATGGCTTTATATGTTGCCAGTAGCGTTTCTTTGCTCTGACCCCAATTGCAGCTGGTGACTAACTTCAACACATAGGTTCCCAAAAATTATCAGGACTACGCCCTGAAACCACACACAGTTGTCAACTGATGGTTGCTTCCAAGCTCCATCCAATCTAGCAAGAATGATCTTCTTAATTTTTTTTTTAAGAAACTGTTTTTTTTTTATTTTTTGTTGTCTTAAGAGGTTTTTACATTTACTCCATCCGAATCTGTCAAACTAATTTGAATTCTCCTTTTTAGTATAAAACTTTTTATTTCGTGTATTTCATCCTTGACTGTTTCACCTGTCTAATTTGTTTGATTTTGTTTTGTTTTCTTCCAAAGTACCGTCAAATTCTTCAACCATCCTTGAACTGTATATAGAAATCCTTAAGTTTGAACTGATGTCATTTAACTGTATACTTAAATATTCATGAACCTAAAAGCAAAATGCAGATTTCGTGGTGCTTCTTCCATTCTCTTTCTTTCTCTCTCTCAGCAAGCGGCAAGTGTCTTGTCAACTTCGGTTCATTGTAGGCTTTTTATCTAGCTGTCACACGCATTGAACACTTCTTCATTTTTTATATACGCTTTCATCAATATTTCATAAGCTCACAAAAAATATACCAAAAAAATATATATGTCCTAGAAATATGAAATGAATTTTACGAAATGCTTTCCACCTACACTATATCGCATAGTGCAAAACGATAACATGACATCAGTCGTGTGTCTGTATGACAGTTTTTCGTTGTTGCCAACGACAACGACGCCGCCGCCGCTGTCATCATCATCAACGTCGTTGTCATTGTCGCTGTGATGTAAATGGATGTGCTGTACGGTGTGATGTGCTGTGCTGTATATAGTCGATAGATAACCCTGTGTACCTAAAATATAAAACCAAACAACGCTTCTCATTCGTTTAACTTGTATGCAAGTATATGAACAAAGAAATACTAAAAATACATCAACAGCACTATGAAATGAAATGAAAAAAAGTATAGTATAGTATAGGTATCGATGACATTATTTCATTTCAATTTTCATGCCACTAGATTGCCCGATAACAATGACACAATTTGTCCCGCTATGGGCAATAACACCTACAATAATCTGATGTCGCGAGTGAAAAATTTCAAAAACTGAATACGAAATTGTGCAATTTTTTCTTTGCTTTTGTTTGCTTGAGAAAATGCTTTTGTGTGGCCCATTTGCATTTGCCTAATTAGAATAAAGCATTGAACTTTTGTCATTGATGTCTTTGATGTTTATAGGGCGATTGGGGTCATCGTGTACAGTTCTTTTTTAATAGAAACGATTTTGAATCGAAACCCCTTGACAACCATAGGTCCTTCTTATTGTCCTTTAGAAAACCATTAGCCCAGCAACTGAATATGATCTCTCGCCTTGATGGAATTTCATCACTCATCGTCGTTACATTATAGAGAGAGAGTATATTCATATTTAAATTAGCTTCATGTTACCGCCACATAGAGTATTTCACGGACGAACGGATTGTACTTTACTAGGTTACGAGGCTGAACAGCGTACAACCACTCATATTCGCTGTTATTAAAATTAAGGTGATTCGCATAACTCGCGTTAGCCTCCACCTCCTTTTTTTCCCCCATTATTGTTATTGTTATACTGCCACGTTGTTGGTGTAAAATAATGACTGCTACAAACAAACAGAGAGAAGCAGCAGACAAACACGGCACACGTTACACCCACCCATCCTACGCGGCGTATCACTGATGGAAGCCTAACTACTTTAATGAAATATCGTATCTCAATTTAGCATAGTTTAGACGAGTTTAGGAGAAGTAATTAAAATGTTGGTCATAGAATAAGTATTCTCGTCGTACAACAATGTTGTTGATGTTCATAATTGCTCGTCAAGAGCTAAACTCAAGTTTCGAACCAGCAGAGCATTGCAGTAAAGTAGCAACAACAACAACAACAGCAACAGCCAACAATCAAAGAAACAACCCCGCACTCGCTCAGCCGCATGTGCTGTTCGCTGTTTGCCGTTTTCATTTCCATTTCATTTGAATTGGATTGACCTGGGCAAATCGTTGTTCGTGTAGAAGGAGAGAAAAAAACAACAATAACAACTATGAACTAGTCAATATTTTTGTAAACGCGTGCGTCATCTTAATTTGCCTTATGGGTATTCAAAATACTATTCAATGAGTTTTTTGCTGGCTTTGATGCTTGCCATACAGGGCGGGCGTTTCAGTTACGAGGTTATATGGATTTAAGATTTTGTAATGTGGAGAAACTCTGGCGGCGAAAGACTCTCTTTTAAATGAAAAAGCAAATTAAATGTTGCCTGTTCAAAATTTGGCTATTGGATTATGGCCACTTTTCCCTGACCCGCTTTCAGGAGTCTACCTTTGTGGAAAAAATATGTGCAGTTTGTAAGCTTTTTCTTCTTCTAGCTTGTAGTGTTGGGAGTATATCTAACTGGACGAGGCTACGAACAAGTATTTTCAAGTATTCGATATTCTACATACCTTCAAATGAATGTAAAACCGTACTTGCAAACAATTCTCATAGTTAATTTTCCCAAATTTTTTGTTAAAGTTTTCCGGTATTATTTTATTATATTTAAAGTTAGCCAAGTATCGATTTTTACTATTCTACATCACCACTTTGTTCAAGATAATCGTATAGTTGTTTTGGTAAACTGTAAAAAAAATCCACTGGCCCACTGGGCGTATGAGCGACATTTATTTTTATAACCTTCACATAGCGTGGTAGGTATAGAAGAGTATATATTTTATTGATTAGCAACACCTCCTGAGTCGATCTAGCGATGTTCGTATGTCATTTTGCAAGATAAATGGCGCATATTGAGCTACCGCCTTCAAATGATGACATTCTTCTATTAGGACGGTGTTGCCCATACAAAATGGCCGCCGAAATTTCTTGAGAAATACCTAAACCATTTGGACACCGTTTTTTGCATTTGGTTGGAAATGATGTCGAGAACGGATTAGGAATCGAACTGGAACGAAATGGATTTGGATCGGAATAATATGGAATACGGAACAAAATGTTTAAATTGATCGGAAATTAGAAACGGAAATTATCTATAAAATATCGAAAAATTATCGATGGAACATTGACAACGTACCGAAAAATTATCAATAAAATGTCGAAAAATTGTCGATGAAACATTTACAATATATCGAAAAATTATCATAAAATTACACTGTACAATATTTTTGAGGCTTTTGAAAACCGTATGAAAGTACACATTTTTTCTAGTATTTAAAGGCTTGCTGATCACGAATATGACATCGGTTTTTTCGGGTAACCTCTCGTTAGGATATTAAAGGATAACATTTTAAAAGGAAACTTTTGACGAAACCTGAGGTTACCCGAAAAAACTGATGGCGTTATCGTGATCAGCAGCCCTGAAAATACTAAAAAAACTATATTCGGCTATGCCGAAGCTGAAATACCCCCACACAGTAGGAAGAAGTACCTCGAACATAAAATGATGTGGTCTCAGGACCCCATTTTGATCCACCTATATATAGTTTTGGAGCCCGTTTCCAAAAATTTCCAATCAAATCGACCAAAAAAAAAAATTGGTCTCAAGACCTTATTTTGACTCTTATATATGTAGTTTCGGAACCTCGGACCTTGTCAAAAATACGTTTCTAAACATTTCCAATCGAATGCAACAATAAAAAAATTTTGACCTTTTTTTCGGTGTATGGGAACCACGCCCAGTTTTTTTCCGATTTGGCTTATTCTCGAACTTGATCTCAGTATTCACGAGAAAAACATGTACCCAAAGTTTCAAGTCGATATCTCCAAAACTGCGACCGCTATCGTGCGGACGGACGGACAGACGGACGGACAGACAGACGGACATGGCTAAATTGACTCCGGCGGTAATGCTGATCAAGAATATTAATACTTTTCCATACCGGGCGTTACAAACGTTGTGTCAAAGTGAGTATACCCTGCCACAGTGAGTGTGGGGGTATAAAAATGTATGAAATCCCGTCCTACTAAAATGTGCAGGGTATTTATCAGCTTTGGTCAGATCGACGATAATTCTCTTACTAGTTTTATTATGTGTTGAAAATAACGTCGAGAACGGAATGTGAATGAAACTAGTGCGAAATAGAACAAACATAGAACTGGGGCGGAATAAAAATGGACCGGAATTAAATGCAAATTTTCAATGTAAAACAATATCCACAAGGACAACTAGCGCGAATACAGCAACCCAATAAAATTTGATCCAACTCGTCATTTGGATCAAAGCCAAATTAATGAACAGAAATATATGTATCCACTTTTAGGATTTAATTTATACAAAACCTATGACCATTTTTCTATATTGTTTAATTCTCTTTTTGAAATTGTTTTCCAATTTTCCCAAATTGTTAAAGTTAGCTTCAATAACAAGTTTAAACTGAAATTTTCAAGAATTCCATTCCATCTAATTACAAAATACCACGCAAGTGTATACACAAAGGTCACATCACACTAAATGCATTCAATATGATTTCCATAAGGTAATATTAATTAACGCAAAGATCTAATAATGATTTCCATTTAAAAACTAAAAGCATTTAAATAACAATAGCCGAACACACACACGCACCCACGAACTGCCACTATTTCCTGACCCTGTTCATGAATACACTGCACTAGACTACTCAGTAAATGCATGTATGTGGGAAAACAAATTAAATAGCAAAAAATAAAATAACTCATAAAAGACCTCGCCGAAGTGCAAAAACCAAAACCGCAAAATACTCGCAACGCATGAAATGAGAGAACACAAGTCTTACGAACAGAACAGAACAGAAATGCAATGAAAATACAAAATGAAAAAAAAATCAAAACAAAAGTTTTTCGAATTCAAAATGATGATGGCTAGGCTTTCGAGAACGCGAATGGCCAGTTACACTGGAAAAAAATACGAATATAAACAAACAATAAATAAAAATCAAAACTTTTACAACTGACAAAGGTCACGCGAGCACTTTGAGTAGGTACGCGTACATACAATTAGCGCAATTGACCTACATATTAGCAACAGAGCGGCTGTGTAGCCGCCAGTAATGGTGTCAATAGTAAACATTCCAAGAGCAGCACAGCCATAAAATTAAATATGAAAACGAACGAAAATTTAATTGAAAAAATTAAAATTGGAATTGAATGCGTTGAGTTGAGTTTAATGAGAGAGAATACAACAACACAAACCAGCAACAACAACAACAACATAATTGTACACAAAACTCAATCGAATTGTGCGTATAATTGCAAGCCTCCAAAAAAAATCATTATTGAAATAAATTGCAATGATGTTGAAGCAACAACAACAACAAAAACAGTCTAAACAACAACAATAAAGGAGCAGCAGCATACAAATCAGCAACATGCTGCTGAGAAATTATTCGTGGTAATGGTGACGTAGCAACCAGTAGCAAAAATGTGAATGCAATTATTTCTTACAAAAGGCACTGAAGGAACCACAGCCACAGTCGACATACAAAACAAAAAGCTCATAAACACAACGAAACCAAGTCAAAAAAAAGAAGAATTGTTAAGCAAAAAAAAAAATAAATATGAAGTGCGAGGAGAAGACCATGTAAAGAGCAGAACACACGCACAGCCCAGCTCTGTTGGGGCGATTAAAGAGCGAGATGTGCGTAACGACTCATGGACGCATGTAGCATGTGGCAGGGGCGTATGTACGAACAGCATACGCAATGGTGTCAATGTAGAGACACTCATCATCGTCATCATGATGATGATACTGTCGCCGCCGCCCTGTAAGCCTAAGCCTAAAAACACAAAAATTTGGTGTGTTTCATATGAGTTTTGTGTGTACGCACACGCGCAAGTACACACACAATCCTCTACATACATATACTATCGCCCAGCAACCGACGTTGTAAGTGTGTAAGTCTTTACACGATAAATGAGAAATGAGGTTACCTACTTTTAAAGAAGGTCAAAATGAGACCCAACACAATCAAAAGCGAAAAGCGGCTACCCAACTGACGGCGAGTGACTGGCAACAACGGCGGCGACGACGATGACGACGACGACGACGGCAACGACGACGACAACGCCAACGCCGACGCTGATGTCGATAGCACAGCACACACACATACACTCGCAACACATTGTAAGCAATCGAGTCCAAAAAAATTCCAATGAAAATAAAAGTAGCCCAAGTTGTAAGAGGTGGCGTCGGCGGCGACGGCGTTGTGGCAGAGAGGCCAACCTCATGGCCCTCACAAAACTGTATAAAAGAACTGAGAAATTATTTTGTATGCTTATGTGAAAACAAAATGTAATAAGAAATCCAAATTCGTAACCCTCTGAATAATATTTACGCACTGTCAAGTAAAAATTAACCCATTTGCACACTTCTCTACTTTGAAATGATATTTTGCCTTAGAAACTGAACGCACACGGAAGGAAATATGTTCTTTATCGCTAAGAGTGGCAACAGAAGGGAAAAAAACGCATACCAGCTTTTGAGTATGCACAAGGTCGCTGGAGTTGGTGATTAAGTGGTGATTAGACTTCTAGAATTGTTTGTATACCCCCTGCGCACAAAGTGTAATTTGAATAAAATTGGGATGTATTTATATCACTTATTCGTCCTTTGCTACTCACAGTTAAATTAAACACTCATACGCCTTGGTGTGCGTGCATTTTTTTCTCTGCATACAATTTTCTGCTTAATCGAAATGTTCCAAAATAAGATTTATAGAAATGAAAATAAATAAGCGAAAGGCTCTTTTGATGTTGTAGCTTGTTAAAATTGTAAATTTGATACTGGCAAATTTTTTACATTTGTAAAATTACCGCCAACGTAAGGTTACAAGAGCTAAGTGTGCGCAGAATGCATAAAGGATTGCGAAAATGTTCGTAATGTACAATTATTTGTGTTTGTGGGATGTTTCGCAGGCTCACAAGCATCAACAGGTTAATTCCCACAAATGTATGAATGTAATTCTGATGCACAGCCAGAATATATTTCATCAGTTTCATTGTCCATCAAACAATTGGGACTCAAATAAGCGTTTGATTTTATGTGCTCTCAGAATCGTGACTTTTATTTCTGATACTTTTGTCCGTGCCCAAAATATTGACTACAAAAAAGTGTTTTTTTTTTTCGAAAATTTTAAATTTTTAAAGAGGGTCATCTATTCTTCTGTGAGAGTGAATTAAGAATCAGGAAGAAATCAGCGACAACTCATATTTAAACTCATAATACGCAACCATTAGACTTACTCCAGCAAAGATTTAAGTAGAGATCATTTTGCATTGGTGTATTTTTGATAATTGATATTGTATCTTGAAATTTATCAAAAATATAAAATACAAGATCAAATGCACCTATTGAATGAATACTCCTACTGTTTTTCCAAAGTAATCTCAAATTGGATTTGAAATTGTTATTGAAATATATTTTAAGATTTGAGAATGATTTAATAAGAATCATTGATATCGAATCGAGAACAAGTCGAGAATCACATTAGTTATCGAATCGAGAGATAGGGAATTTCTTTGAGACTGTGTTTGCCCGATCTCCATTTTCGAAATAATCTTATACAATGCGCGTAAACGTAGTCTTACTGGCTCTTTATGAGGGTAATAGAGTGGAAACGATTTTTTTCGGATTCATATTCTTTGAGTGCGGGAAAACACAAACGAGGTTTTTTTCCTATGGAGGCGAGCTCCACTGTTCCATCTTCTTCAACATAAATTCAATATAAACTAAATTTTATTACTATATTGAACCATTTGTTAGTAAATCGAACCAAACTATTTCCAAACCATCAATGTCAAATGACCTAACTCGGAATATCCCACCTAACCTAAGTAATTCTAATAGAATTTGCATAATATTTTCCACGCAATTACGTTCAGCCCATCGATCTTATTTCGTGTGTAATTATATTATTTCCACTATATTTTTACACACCGGAAAAAGTGTCAACACGAAATGAGCTGTCAAAACCTACGAAATATCATTTGTCAAAATTATCTGCGTATTTGTTGTAATTGCGTGTATTTGTATTTGCATTTTCACTTCGAAATTGTTTTATTTTTGAATTTACTTATTTCCTCTTCGTCTTTTTTTAACTTTCTATGCCCTTGTTTTCATTTACATAATTTATTCATGTAAAAATTACTTCAATAGTGGTTACGCGCGTGGTTCAGTGGATTTCTTCACCTACCTATAACCGCGTTTCGATGTATGTATGCTTGTACGCCCAACTGCGGTTTGCACTCTTCATTCCGTACATTTTTTTTCTGTGTACAAATTTCGGTCAAATTTGTTTTTATACTAACTATTATTTGGGGGTTAACTATGACCTCGTTTTTTTTTCGCCATAGCAGTACTTTTTTTAATGGGAATTCATTTTTTTTTAGTTATGTATTTTTGCATTTATTATGATTTAATCAAAGAAATTATACGCACACCAAATACACAAAAGTTTTTTTTTTGTTGATTGTATACACCCAAAGTGGATGGAAAAGAAAATACAAGCGAACCAAACTGAACTGAACCACTTCTTGACCTACTTCAGTCAAAAGCACATACGACGACGATGCCGGACGAGTACGAACAAAAATATTAAAATGTCAAAAAAAAAAGAAAAGAAATAAGCTTAAAATATACCAAAAAAAAATAATATCGGACTGAGGCTACTACATAAATTCATTTATATGAAGACCAAAGCGCCACCACCTCTGTCAATTGTAGTTGCTGTCTGTATGTATGAACTACTTACAATTACCATGAGTGAGAAAAATAAACAGTACGCTCTTGTCTCATCTTGTCTTTCGTAATTTTTTTTTACTTATTGCTAATTTTTGTGTAAATATTCATTGGAAAAGTATGAAATTTTGTTTGAATTTTTTGTTAGTTTTTTTTCATAATTTTTTTTAAACATGTTTATAAAAAAGATCAATAAATATTTGATGAATAAATTAGATTTTGAAGGATTTAGAAAAAATGCAATTGCAACAAATTAAGAAATTGCAGTAGGTCGAGACTACCAAGAAAAAAGGATAAAAAATACAAATTTAGGAAAAAATAAAAAAGAGTGAAACCCCTAATAAATTTCCTTTTAATTAATTTCGATTTAAAATTAAGGGTTTTTGGGTGGTTTGTTTCTAATGTTATTGAAGATTATGCAGTGAACAAAACCCTTGATTTGAAATCGATGAAATTGGAAGGACATTTTTACTGCTTTTTAGCCTGTCTAAGAGTTTTATTTTACTCTTTTCTCTTACTTATATAAAATTCTTTGTGAGTAGGTTTGTATGTATGTTTGTTCCCTTTTAACTCAAGAAATACTTGACCGATTTTAATGAAACACATACCCAAATGTAGGTAATTTCATTGATCTCATCATAGGCTATATGTTATTATCGAGGTGGGCGTGGCAAATATTATTCTAAAATGCTATAATTTATGCAGTGTTTAACCGATTTCGCTGAAATTTTATATGTGGTTTTGGGTAATGAATTGGTTGATTCTGAAAATTTGCAGTCCGCCCACTGCCACGCCTTAAAATTGCTAAAGCTCTGTAACTTGGGTCCTATTCAAGGGTTTTCGGTGAAATTTTGGATTTGGCGCTGGGAGGTGAATGGGCAGAGGGATGACTATTGAAATTTAAGATCCGCCCACTGCCACGCCCTAAAATTTTTAAAGCTCTGTAACTCGGGTCCTATTCAAGGGATTTCGGTGAAATTTTGGATTTGGTGCTGGGAGGTGAATGGGCAGACTTGCAAAATCTATTTTTATTTCAGTTGCTTAAATAATACATATAACATTTCTACGTTAACATGAAATTACAAAATTATTGCGGCCGAAGCTGTGGGTATAAGCTAGTTTATTCATATTTTTTTTATCACCTGCTTTTTATTTTTCCCTTTTTATACCCTTACACATACTGTGGGGGGGTAAATTCACTTTGACACAATGCTTGTAACGCCCATAAGGAGGAGTATATATATTCTTGATCGGTATCACCTCCTGAGTTGATTTAGCCATGTCCGTCTGTCTGTGTGTCTGTCCATCACGATAGCGGTCGCCAATTTGGAGATGTCGACTTGAAACTTTGGGCACATGTTTTCATCCTCTAAACTGAGATCAAGTTCGAGAATCGCCCAATCGGACAAACACTAGTCGGGTTTCTATGCAAACCTACAACAAATGTTTATCAAAATTTTGTATTGCTGTATTCATGGTCCGAGGTTCCAAAACCACATATAAATGGGTAAAAATTGAGACAAAATTAATTACTTAATTAATTATACCCCCACACTCACTGTGGCAGGGTATACTAACTTTGTCACAACGTTTGTAACGCCCATAAGGAGGCGTGTCCGGTATGGAAAAGTATATATATTCTTGATCAGTATCACCTCCTGAGTCGATTTAGCGATGTCCGTCTGTCTGTCCGTCCGTCTGTCCGTCTGTCCGTCTGTCCGTCTGTCCGTCTGTCCGTCTGTCCGTCTGTCCGTCTGTCCGTCTGTCCGTCTGTCCGTCTGTCCGTCCGCACGATAGCGGTCGCAGTTTTGGAGATATCGACTTGAAACTTTTTTTACATGTTTTTCTCGTGAATACTGAGATCAAGTTCGAGAATCAGCCAAATCGGACAAAAACTGGGCGTGGCTCCCATACACCGAAAAAAAAGGTAAAAATATTGTATTGTTGTATTCGATTGGAAATGTTTAGAAACGTATTTTTGACATGGTCCGAGGTTCCGCAGCCACATATATAAGGGTCTAAATGGGGTCTTGAGACCAATTTTTTTTTTTTTTTGTCGATTTAATTGGAAATTTTTAGAAACGGATTTTGGACATGGTCCGGGCTCCAAAACCACCTATAATTGGCTCAAAATAGGGTCTTGAGACCACAATTTTTTATGTTCAAGGTACTTCTTCCTACTGTGTGGGGGTATTTCAGCTTCGGTATAGCCGAAGATAGTCCACTCTCTAGTTATTAAATGAATTTGGCTGAAAAAATTTGGTGTCTGCTTTTTCTGCTTTTTTTTTTAAATATACATGGGGATCATTTACTCTTCTATATACGACAGTTGAGCCCAGCACACACTCTTTTATATTTGACCAATTCAGCCACACCTTCAAGCTTCAACTCCCCTATCAATCATACAACATTCTACCACAAAGAATTTAATAGGAATTAAAATATGTGTTTTTTTTTACTCATATTGCCAGAAGGTTGTTTGATCATGGACAATGTAGACTGCTGTCAAAGGTTCATGACCACATATTCTGTAATAAAGCTCATAGTTACTTAGTTCAGAGTCTCTTCTCTGCTCATTGTTTCAGTTGATTCTTGTTTTTCTTTTCATTTAATAAAATTGCCTTAACATTAGCATTAACATGCGTATGCTGTTACCCCTACCAATCTCCCGCCCTACCAACCAGTCAAGCTACATGCTTGATTATTTAGCACTTTTCAGCGTGTGTGTATATGCGTTCCAACTGCGTTCTCGTTGACCATCCATCCATTTTGCCTGTAATTCAGTCATTCACTCAATCAACTCACACTTCATTCGCATAAATTGACTCTATGCTTCGATGTGAGCTATCGGCAGAGAAAAAAAATTGCTCTTCTACTTTATTATAATTATTATCGTTTTTATATTTTTTGATATTGTGTTTAGCCTTTTAATGGTCATTTGCTGGTGCTTTATTTTCTGTGCTGTCCCTAACCGTTCGCTCGTTCGTTCGTTGACCACACACAGTAAGTAGCTACTGAGCATTGAGCATTGAGCCTTGGTCGTTTCGTTTCGTTGTCATAGTCAATAGTCAATGTATTGTGTGTGTGTGTGCGTACCTTTAACCTTTTTGCTTAATTGCCATCCTTGAGAATGTCCATTCCGAGGGTCAGGGCATAAACTGTTGTGGCACGTCCCAATGAATTATGGAAATTTTTTCTTTCCGTTGATAAAAAATTATACCAAAGTTTGTGAACGGTTAAGTTTTATTATGAAAGCAAAGAAGTGAAAGAACTTTCAATGCCAAAAGAAATTAATTCTAATTACTTGGGTAGGAATTTTTTGGGTTTTTTTTTCCAAGGATTCAAGGTTTTTAGAATCATTTTTATGGGGAATAAGTTGTAAACGTGATGGAGAAGGAGAAGGGAAATCTTTCAATAATTACAACAATTTGCGTCTAATCTTAATCTACCACTAACCATGTAAGTAAGCTGTGCCGATCGTTAATCGTAATCGTTAAGAGAGAATCAGTGATTTTAATTACACACAGCCACCGAGAGCATGGAGCTAAGCTGATTTATTTGAAATAAACCGCAGTTAAACACATTTAATATGATTAAGTATGATTATGGAAATAAAAAAAGCACTAAAATGAATGCAAATCGTCGCCGTTCATTGGATCAAAACTGAAAGATAATCAAAAGAAGAACTGAAAAAAAAAACACAGATAAAATAGAAGCGATTAGCAACAAGAACACCAACAAAAAAGTAGCAGAAACAGCCACGCCGCCACACAGTAACAGCCAAACAGACAAGGAAGTTGTGCGCCGAGTGGGTAAACAAGTCTCGACGTCGTACAGCAACAACCACAACCTCAACCAAGAGATACTTTAGACGAAGCGGAAACCCAAGAAAAACCACAAAGAACAACAACGCTGAGAAACTGAGAACATGCGAACGAGTTAAGTTCATAATAAATTTAATATAAAAAGATGAGCTAAATGAAAAAAAATAAAAAGTAAATGAACAAAATGTAAAAAATGAGCAGTATCTCAAGATACAAATTACAAACAGACCTTAACCAGAATTGAGAACGAAGTCAAGAAAAAAATAAAATATAAATAAAACTCGGAAAACGAAAGACAACAACAACAACACATCGACCAACAGATAGTCAGACAAGACAGCCAACGTCTGGTCTGAGCCAGTTAAATGGGTTCTGCTACAGCTTCATGGTCAACCTCATCACATGCAAACGTGAAAACGTCCAAACGTAGCCCCAGCACCAAGACAAGGCAAGTAAGCAAAACCAACAGCGGATATCAAACACACTACAATATTGCTGAAACTGAGAAACAAACTGGTGCCATTGCTGCTTCTCTTAACCACAAGCGCATAGTAGAGAAAAATTAAAACTAAAGTATAAAGAAATGAAATAAAAAAAAGCTCTTGAGAAACGCTACAACACGCGTCTCGAACACGTTTTACTCTATTCGGTGCTAATGTACGTAAGAAAAAAGTTTTGCAAAAAAAGATAAAATTAAATAAAAAATTAGAATAGATCCAAGAAGACACAAACATTTATACTTTAATGTAAACTTATGGAAATGTTAAGCAGCGAAGGTTAAAGAACCTAATAAAAAATAAAAGAAAATTGAATTGAAAATATTTTTGCCAAATCTAAATATTTTCTTTTCTAATGAGACTGCCACTGTGGCATCTTCAGCCCTCTCCCAAACAGCTTTGAATAACTCTTAACTGAACTTAATAATTTATCGATTATGCAATTTGGATAATAGGTTGATTAATACAGCTTACACTGTGCAACACCAATTTCCGATTGCCGATCTGATAACAGATTCTAATAGGTTTTGCAATTTTGTTGAAAAATATTTCTAACAGAAAAAGACATTGTGACCTATCAGAATCTGTTATCAGATCGGGAATTAGAAAAAAATCGATTAATCTATATTGTGATTAATCAAATATTTTTGAAAATTGAATTTCCCAATTAAAAACATTTCTTATCGATAAACAAAAAAATTATTTTTATCTTAATTTAAATTATTTTTATCTTAATTTAAATTAATTTTAATTTGATTAATCGTTAAATTATAATTTTAAAAAATCGAAACGTAACTTTAAAACCTAAAAAAAACGATAAGCACGAAAGTGAATTCGATTAAAAACTTGTAAAAGACTTATCTTCGGTATGATCGAAGCTAAAATACACATACGAGTATGATACCTACTTCGGACATTTTTAGATATTTTTATCGATAATTTTTCAATGTTTTTCGATATTTTATCGACAATTTTTCGATTGTTTATCGATAATTTGCCAATATTTTTCACTTCATTCAAAATTTTGTTCCAATTCTATTTTTTTCTGGCCCATCTACAGAAAACGGCGTCCAAATCGACTCGGTACTCTGGCCTAAATTGAACTTTTATTCAAAAACTTTGATTAATCGATTCATTTAAAATATATAAGATTCTACTGTTTCTTTTGTTTTCAAATTCGTTTCTTATCTCTCTTTTGGTCAGTGCGGGTATCCTCACTTAATCTTACATCTGGCAACTCTAAACACCGCCTAATTTAGTAACTGTTCAAACTGCTCAAACTCAATGAGATATTTTGTATCTCACGTCAAGTCGACTTGACTGCATTGATTTCAATTATAACCCAGTTTCTTTCGTTTAGTTTTAT
Source organism: Heteromyza rotundicornis (assembly GCA_951394025.1). NCBI lineage: Eukaryota > Metazoa > Arthropoda > Insecta > Diptera > Heleomyzidae > Heteromyza > Heteromyza rotundicornis. Next base: position 15,525,975 of record OX596012.1, on the reverse strand, counting down.
TATTATTTTTTTTTTTGGTTTTTCCAATTTTATTTCTGTGTATATATTCTCTCTGTCTGTCTGTGCACATTTATTTATCTGGTTGTCGTTTCTTTTGGTTGATGTTGAAATTATTTCTGTAACACTTTTTTTTTTTGGTGAACAATTTTGATAATTGCATTTTGGGCGCCCCACATTTTGGGTAAAATATTTTGGTTTTTTTAAACATCAAAAACAAAAAAAAAATCAAAAGAAACATGTACGAAATTGAGTACGCACTCAATCACTGGGAATGATGATAAAACGTACGAATGGTAAAATTCGATTCAAACGACAAAGTATTTGTGAAGAGAAGATTTGTTTAATTTAAGTTTTAATTGGAAATATGTTTTCTTTTTGGTAATAATGAAATTCTTCGATTGCCTAATGAATTTTCATTCAATTTGCAGGGAAACCAAATAACATTTATAATGAAATACCCTTAGGCCAATCTGAGTAATGGGATATTATGGCATAAACCCTCTTAAATAAAACAATTAAAATTTGTTCCATTTGTTTACTTTCAAACTTTGCACTGACTAAAACTGAAGCCAATGCGAAATTGTCTGCATAACCAACGAAATGAAATGAAAATAAATTTCGGCCACAGTATGTATTGAACGAATTTGAGAAATCGGTCCTTTCTACAATTATTTTAAAAATATTTCTTTCACTGGGAAAGAAAGTACCACCACCACCACAACACGATATGAAACGAAATGAAGAAATTGAAATGAAATTTGCTTTCCAACACCAAAAAATAAACACAAACAACAACAACAACGAGAAAACCCCAAACCATTGGCGGTTCGGTGGGGAGTTTTACATCACATCACTTGCGGGCTTTACTTTGGATATGTTTAGAGCAGCAGCTTGACTTCAGCTTTCGGTTAGCCGCCGCAATCAAGAGCGGGCGGACGAACGGACATTTCATTTTTTCAGCTTCTTCTTTTTCTTCGTTACTTTCTCTTCCTGTTGCCGGCATTGCTGATATATTTCTGTTTTTTTTTCTGTTTACCTCCTTCTCTTCTTTCATTGCATGCTAATAATAATCATAATAAAAAAAAACTTTAAATTAAGAAACAAAAAATATATACGAACGCATTCACATTTCGAAAACGTTTTCATTTCGTTGGCTGTGGCTTTTTTTTTGTATGCATTAATGTCAGTTGCATTTTTCACCAAATTAGTGCGCAGCTGTATCTTGAACATTAAATCGACTGGCGTCGTCGGCTCCAGTCTCTGAAACGTTCGTTACTTTTTGACTTTTGGCTCTGGCTTTGAACAAAAGTCTCTGATATAACATTTACACCCACCTCGTGGTTTTTACTACTGCCGCCGTCGCTCTCATTCATATCTGTCTGTCGTCATCATCATCTTTTTGTATTTTTTTTTGGTTTTTGTGTTTTTTGTTTGTTCACGAAATAATCAAAATGAAATCTAACAAATGAGCTGAAGCGTTGCTATAACTTAAAGTCTTAAAATCAAAATGTGTCGCGCAACACTTCACATTCTCCACCTCCTTCTTGTCACAAATGCATTTGCATTATTATTTGTTTGGCCTTTTTTTGTTTTGTATGTGTGTGTGTCTTGTGGTTTATTGCCAAATTGTATCACAATGAATGCGACAAATGTTTGCTGTCGATTTAAGTTGACAGTACGACACACGGTCTCTGTGCTTTACAGTGGGTCAAATAGAATGAATTGAAAGTAAATTTAAAAATTTTTAATTGATAAATTGAATAATGAAGCGATAACCAAGACATTTCCGTATCGATAACTTTTTAAACTAATAATTGTGTATTTGATTTTTCGACCAACTGGAAATTCTTGAATGGATAAATTAGAAATTTAGTCGAAAAATTTCCAATTTGATGAATTGCTGATTCATAAATTTGACTAAACAATAAATTATCGATTAAACTAATTTTAAGGGTCGTTTTCTCAAGTCTCGATTACCTGGTAGCCCACTAATTTGCTCTAGAAGTGTTCGTGCCAATGCATATATAAACCATAGATTAAGGAAACGGTCTTAATAGAATCGATAAATAATATTTTGTATTACTTGTAATTGTAAGTAATCGATAAATTGTAAAATAAATAATCGACAAAATTCTAATTTAATTAAAAATTGTTCAAAATAAATTTATAGATCGGTAAAATAAAAAAAATAATCGATAAATTAAATAGAAAATTGTAATCGATAAATTCAAATAATGTAAATAGTTTGTGAAATCCTTATGAAATTTAAGAATCAAGAATATAAAATAGAAACTTTTCTGGCCCGCCACCGCTACTTCGCTTGTCTATTCCACTATATAGCACTACCTAAACCTATTGATGGAGCATTAAAGGAGCCCAAAGTAACACTTTCATTTTCTTACGTTGCATTTAACGGTTTCACATTTTAATTTTATTTCAGTTCATTAATTTATTCCGCTTCATTTTTATGTACGAGTGTATGACTGTGTGTCTGGCTTTGTGTGACTATCTGTCTGTCTGTCTTTCTGTGTGACTACAGTAGTGCAAAAGTAGTAAAATTAATGTCAGTTGCATTTAAAACGAAACTCCAAAGCGTGTGCTCATTAATGTTTCCTTTTTGTATTTGTCATGAATTTTTGCTGTTTTGGCTTTTGCACAATCATTGACGCTTTTGGCTGCAACAGTTTGTCTGTGCTGTGTCTGTCCGTCCGTCAGACTGTCCTTCTGTCGGCCGGAGTTAATTTTTGTCTTTTATGTCGTTTGGGTTGGCATTCTTGGCTTCTGTCAGGGCATATCTCCGCCGTTGTGACTTTGTTGTCTCTGTTGATGTTTATTGTAGTCTGTGTCGCCGGCACAAATAAAATCCCTTTTTATTATGCGCCTTCAATCCCCTTCGCCCCCCTTACACAAGCAGAATCGAAAAGTGTACAAAAGGAATTACACAAATATAATCGTAAAAAAAATTGGCTCGCATATTAAACGAAACGTAGCGCAGAACACACAAAACCAATTTAAAGTTGAGCCACCGAAAAATGAAGTAAAAGTTAAATTTTCTGTTTCACGCCACACTCAGTAAAGTTATGCAAAATGTGAAAAGTTTCTCGACACAGTTGATGGAGTTTTTTATATGCAAAAATGTCTGCCGATTTATCTTTTTCACTTATTTTTTTTTTACATTTTTTTCTGCTGCTTTTCAGTATTTTCTTCAATTGTTTATTTGTTCGTCATCTGAGTGATTTCTTTACAAATTGTTCAACAGTTTTGGTTTGATGGGATTTCGGTTGAGTCTGATTTTTGATGGGGTGTTTGGAAAATAAACTTTTACTGTTTTTATGAGATACATAACTGTCAAATGTTTTGGCGTCCTACATTTAAAAGATATTTTATGATATTTTCTATATTAGACATTTTATTAATAAATTTTGTTTCTTTTCTTTGCAGGTATGTAAATTTCAAATCCATTTCGAGATTTATTTATTGCTGTAAGTTTTTTATTTCGCTATTAACAGGTATCATATTTAATCGATAAATTAGGAAATATTATTAATTTTTGGTGCAACAGGATACAGGACAAGTATATTATTAAATCAAACAAATTTAACTAAGCAATAAACTAAAATTTAAATGATCAATAATTTAAAAAGTTTAAATTCAATAAATTTTTAGTTCGATGCAATTAAAAAAATGTAATCGATAAATAGTAAACTTTACTAAACGAGAAATTAAAAATGAATTAAACGACAAATAAGAAATATTTTTAATCGATAAAATGTGGATTTTTTTACGATAAACGAAAATGTTTTCTAATCGATAAATTATATTTTTTAGTTCAGAATATGAACCATTCAGAAGTCAAGTCGATTAAGTCCACTTTTCTAAATTTTCATATTAGTCATATTGATCTTTGTAACCTCCACGGTTGCAAGCATGTTACCTCGACGGAATATCCCTGCTAGTGGAGCTTATCCTTATTATAACGGAATACAAGCTTTCATGAAGTTTTCAGCTGATTTGACACATAATATCCAAATCAGTCAGAAAAGTGGACTTATCCGTTTTGACATCTGAATGGCTCATATTGTGAATTCAAAAATCTTTCACTTTAATTGATCATTAAAAATTTTAAACTTTATTTTCCGTATTGATTTTATCGATTAATTAGAAAATATATTTATCGATTTATCTACCTATTTATCGGCACAAAAAATATAATTTTGTCGCAGTGCATAGTTTGGTCTATCATCTACTTATTTACTGATTTATTCGATTCGATTCCCCCTAAAATAGCCCGTTCAAAATATGATTAAAAACTTCACAAATCAGGAATTTCTAAAATCGATAAATTTTCATTTTGTTTAATCGGTATTCTTCCTTACTTTGAGTGGTACTCACGCAGTCGTCAATAGTACTTAAAGTGGCTGATGGCGAATCCGGGTACTCTTTTGCTCCCCTACCACTAGATTTCTTGTATTCCTCAAAAAATTTCATTTGCCCATTCAAATTGTTTTTATTTTTGAGGTTAGGGATATTGAACTCCAACGTTTTAATTAAATGAATTTTGGTAACATATCGATACCTTAAAGCACAACCATCCTATGTCCATTTTTTCAAAACTCTAGAAAATAAAAAACGAGTTTTCAAATTGGTAGGTTTTCTATGGAAATTGATTTTTATTTCCTCATTTTTCAATTATTGTCATTACGATTCCCACAAACCACTATAGCCTATCTGATGCAGCTTCTTCTCAGGATTCCAAAAATGCCAAAAACTCGATTATCATGAAAACGGACATAGGATGGTTGTGCTTTAAGGTATCGATATACAATATTCTAAGCTCGAATTAGTTCATCTGTCTGTCATAAAGCATTTTCAATGTTCAGTCTTCATTTTAAACTCTTTCAATTACCTTTCTGTTAGCCAACTTCCGCATTTACGCTTATTATCAAAATCAAATTGATCAAAATCATTTCGAAATAAATGACATGTCAGAAATGACAAACGTCCAAAGAGAGCTTAAGATATTTGGGAGAGAGAGTGAATTGATAGGCAATCTTGGGCCTTACCATCTTGGCAGAGGCACTTAAAACTAAACCAATTGCTGAGGCGATATAACACCCAGATATCGGCTATACACAACACCACCATGTGATTTTTTTTTCTGCATGTTCAAGCTAAATTTCTTCATTGAGAAATGCGTTGGCTAAACGGATGACAGTAGTTTGTAAATTTCTTTAAAACGAAAACAAGAAAAAAACTTCAGCAACTTCGATTTCGATTTCTCCTTTAAACAAAAGTTTTATATTTTATTTTTTTTACATAATACTTTACGAGCAGCATGGTAGTATGGCACTTTCTTCATTCAGCATTACCATTTCGTATATGAAAAAAGTAACTCATAGAAACGACACAGAGATACCCGGCCAGGCATCGGCAGTGTTGCAATTTGTGTGTACAAAAAAAAAAAAGTGAAGCGCGCGCGCACGCCTCTCACTTTTTTACTTTACTCCACTACACTCCACTACAACTCTAGCTGGTGATAGTTTTCAAAATGTATTGGATTTTCTCTATTACACCAAATTAGTCCACTAGAAAACCCTCAAAAAAAAAAATAGAAACAAAAACAAAAACTTGCAACGCTCCACAATAACGTATGGAGAGTCAATATCGTTTAAATCATAGAGGCTGTCAGTGATTGCCTGTGAAATTGTTGTTATTACAGCGCAGCACAACGCTGTCGGTTACTTGAAGTGCGGCTAATCTTGCAATTTGGGCTTTTTCCCGTCACTCCAAATACAATTTCCAACAGATTTGGGGCGTATCTTTAATGGATATTTGAAATTTCACAATGGCATGTAATGTTCATTCGGTTCATTTGTTCGTTTGTTTGTTTGCTTGTGTGATTGTGTACATTTTGAGGCTGCGCAAATTGTTACCCGCCGCGATTTCTGTTCGAAAGTTTCTTATCGCTCGTAGGGAAAGAGTCAATATTGATTTTTGTGTGTAGGTCGGTTGGTTGGATGGTCGGGTGCTTGATTGTCTTGTCGTAGTGGTGTGCTGCAGAGAAGGGTCATATGGAATGTTTCTTTTTTTGGCTGCAATTTTCACATTCACAATCAGTTTCAACAATTGTGAATTATTTAAAGAGCTGCTTTCATAAATTGTATTAAATGAAAAAAAATATAAAAAATTGTATCTTCTCTCGAAAAATTAATTCACACTTGTGAACTTTTCCCAAATGAAATTGTGAAATTTTTACCACGAATTGTGTAGAAATGCTAGGCCATAGTATTACTCAATTTTGAAGTTGGCCAAGATGGTTTCAATCAATCGTATCTCAAATGAAACAACGAAAATAGATTAAATTTCTTACGAATACCAAAAGAAAAATTAATCGATTGCAATGTTACGTATGCGCCAGAGATGGTAATAGTTCTTCCCTTCCAACCAAATATTTCATAATATCAAGCAAACATGAAAAAATGTTCAATGAAAATAACTTAACAGTTCCGCCTTGACAATATTAACCCATTAAGAACTATTAAGAAATTCAAAAAAAGTTTTAAAAAGTCGTTCTATTGGGACCCATCTATCTCGAACAAATTTTGTCAAAGTAAACAGTTCAACAGTGCAAGAACAAACCACTTAACCAAGAAAGAAATTTCTGAAAAATGTATTTCTCATGATAGTGTCGATTGCCCCAATGTAACAATCTGTTCGACTTTTTTTGGCTGGTGTATCGGACTCCTATTTAGACCTTAACAAAATTATCAACTTCAGGAACAAAATAGAACAAGATTAAAACTGAAAGAGAAACGGAATTGGAATGAAACTGACAACGAATTGAAAATGAAACGAAATATCACGAAAATGGAGTTACTTACAAATGGACCAGAACCAAATGAAAAGGAAGAAACACGGCGGGGAAGCAAGCAAGCTTTGCATCCTGTCGAAAGTGATCGAGTGCACTTAGATAAGATTGACGACTTTATGGCGTGCTATCTGTATATATGGCGCAAATTTCTCAATGCAAAGGTTACATCTTTACGGATTCTGATGGTCCTGACGATAACATGACAGTCAGAAATGTTTAATTGCCAGGATCCCTGCATTGTGGTGGTGTCCATGAGATGGCCAGTCTTCTGCTCCATACGTTCCTGATTATTTATTGTTTGGTTTAAGCTAATTTTTTCCAAAAACAATTTTGAAAAGAAATGAGTACAACAACAATCAAAAAGCTCAGTTTAGGCCGAGTGTACGAATTAGAGAATCAGAGAGACTAAATCTTTTTAAACTTTTTATCGTTTAGCTCATCATTTCTGCCGTTTTGGCCGAAGGTACAGCTGAGCCATTTTCTTGTTGCTATACCCACTTTGTTCCAAAATTATTTTTGGAAAAAATTAGCTAAATTCCAAATATAAATAATTTGTATCTATCGGGAGTCAATTAAAGGTGTGTTTCTAATAACGTGTTAACTGATAATTTATGATGGTATTTACTTCTTGAAATCTGGTTCTGGAACAAATTGTCATGGTTAAATCGGTTAAACACTGCATGAAGTATAGCATTTTAGAATAATATTTGCCACGCCCACCTCGAACGCTCAAAGTTAATGAAATGGGATATAGCCTATGTTACCTACATTTTGATATGTGTTTGTTAAAATGGGTCAAGTTTTTCTTGAGTTATAAGGGAACAAACAAGATTAAAAATATTTTATCCTTTTGGTGAAATGTTTTATTTTCAACTTTTTATAGTTTAATACTCTGTTAGATCCGGAAATATAAATTTTTGTCTGTATCACCACGCAGCAACATTAGAGGGTCAACATACATCTCTGAATTAAACATTTAACTCAAAGTCACTTTAAGGCCTTTGAACATCCAAATTTGAAACTTATTCTCACACTTATTCTTAATATTTACACAGCACAGCCATTATAAATTTTAGGTTTTCAAAATGTTATGGAAAGCATACAAATAGAAAACCTTCAGAATACATAGTGAATACAAACAAATCATAATTCGGGATATGAGATCACATAGCGAGCGTTTTGCATAATCTTGAAGGTTTCGAAAAAATGTTTTCTCGATCTCGTGTAGTTTCACCCAAAAGAGACAACAACAACCGCGAAAAAAAGAAGCTTAAACAGCCTGAAACCACTTCTTTAGTTTTAGTTTAGAGGTGCTTTTAGGCCTCGCATGGCGCTTCAGGCGTATTTGTTCATGAATTTGTCGTTGACGGTGTGGTTTTTTCTCTTTTAAAAGTGTAAATGCTCACGTCTGCCATTTTGGTAGACATGATTGTTGATTTATTAAAACGAAAAATATAAATAAAATTTTGCATATTTTAGAGTATTTAACACAAACCCAACCAGCCAACCAACTAGCCACCTCGTGGCTATGAAATGTTATATGGAAATTGAAAGATTTTCAACATGCTCACGTAGTCGCAATTGTGTGTGGTAATGGTTTTGAAATTATATATTAAAGAAACTATTTCAATATTAATAACACTTTGATGGTGGCACGTACTTTCGTACGGCTATCTGTACTACATGTGGTATACGTAACAAACATTTTGAAAATCAAAACTGCATATAGCTTTGATGTTGTAAAGATTGTGAAAGGTGTAACTGTACCATGGCGAATTGATAATTAACAGCGATAACATTTTTAGAGGCTTTTCCGTTTCCGTGCCACCCACCACCATGTTTAACTTTTTTTATCTCTACAAAAAACGTGATTAATTTATTTGGACGCTAGTCTTTAACTTAGTTTTTTGGGTTTTTTTTTATATTATACAACCTAAATGTTTGTGGTTGAAGGTAATGTAACTCGACTTTTACATTGATTTTGCAATGACGCAGTTGTGTTCTTTCAGTAATTCTTTAAGCAAAAAACCTTTAAAATGGGTTTCTTTCAGTTCAATAGTTCGACTCAAAGAAAGCATACCTTCCATACAAAATGACAAAAAAAAAAAAGAAAGCATTTTTCAACTTAGAAAAGGTTAACTTTAAAAACGAGGTTCCAAAACCGCAATGTAAAAATGAGGTCCTCAGATCAAATTTTGTATTTAGAAACGAATGTTGGACAAGGGTCAAGCTCAAAATGCGGTCTTGAACCCACATTTTTGGGACTTCGATTCGAAATGTTCCAAAAGCTTCGGCATTCCCGAAGATGTGGCAATCGTGGTGTAGTGGGTACGAGTCTTAACTTAAAATATCAGCTTCATGATCGGAAGGTATCTGGTTCGACTCCCGCCTAGGGCAAGCAGACATTTTTATGTGTAGACCGCCACTGGAACTGGTACGAAATGAAATGAAAATGGACCGGAACATAATGGAATTGGAGCAAACTTAGAAATATAACGAGAACGGAATGGAAGTAGAACGAGAACGGAATGAAAATGAATCGGAACAAAATGGAAATGAAGCAACTTGGAGCAAACTTAGAAATATAACGAAAACGGAATGGAAGTAGAACGAGAACGGAATGGAAATTAATCGGAACAAAATGGAAATGGAACAACATTTTCAAAAAGAACGGAAACAAAAATTTTGTATTCTTAAATTTGTTTTGAAACTTATTAATTTGTTTTCCAGGTAATTACTTGAATTATTTAATTGCTTTAAAATTCTGAACACTTCTCATATTACAAAACAATTCGAGTATGTACTTCTAAATTATACAAAAGCATGCTAAAATTAAAAAAAAGAAAAAACGAATACTCAAATCAAATAGGGGAAACACAAACGTCAGTCAAGCACATGCCAGAGCCACACCACAAGACACAAACAGAGCACTAACAGAACAAAAACAAAACGAAATACTAAAACTAAAATAAAACAGCAAAACCACACAAAAGTACTACAAGTACACAAACAGCACACACACACAGCACAGAGACAGGTAAAATGAAATGAAATATAAAATAAAAACCAATCATTTCATAGTCGAGTCAACCTTGAGCGTAATTTTCAAGGTGCACACGTCAATAGTCAGATTAAAAAAATAAAAAAAAAGACAATGTGCGCCAGCAATAACCACAACTACAACAATAAAAATAAAGCTTAAACTACCTGCAAAAACATACATAATTTATGTATGAGAGATGTTCGCGTACCAACATGCATACACAGAGCGACACTAAAAATATTCTTGGCTTGTAGTTAATACAGGCACGGCCGTCCGTACGTCTCTCTGTCTTCAGCGATACTCAAAATACATTGTATTTCCAGGCGTTTAGCATAAGTAGAAATACAATATGTGATCTGAAATGAAATATTTTTTCGTCTATTTTTTAAAAGTTTTTTTCCCTCCTCTAATTATGACATTTTTCAGCAATTTGTCTTTCAAAACCTGAGAAGACAGGCTAGGCTGTGCCATGTGCGTACATACCAGTATTCGTTTGGATGGCGTTTTCGAATTTTGACATTCAAATTGTATTGTTGTTGCCTTTGTTAGACAAGCTGACGCTTGACGCAGGTTTGGTTTGATGGCTAGAAGGAAGGTGTTACGAGAGGTTATTTAACTTAAAGTTCTGTAGTGTTTTCTTTTTTTAAATTGTTTAACCACTTGCTGTTTGTTTGCCTTTTTCTCTTCTTCTTCTTTGGTATTGCCACTATCAGAGTTTCAATTCCATAGAAACAATAATTTTAAATGTCTTTTTGTTTGCTAAAAGTTGGTTTTTTATATAAGAATCTAAAAAAAAAAGTATTAAACTGTGACTTCAAGTGTTTTTTCAACTACTTTTTTTTTTTAAATAATTTTGGTATAACATCCAAGTTTATTAATGCAATTCAGATGAACAAATAAAAAGTGATCATAGATTTGTAAGGGCTTTTAATGGCAAATTGTACTCTCGTGAGTTTACCAAATCGAATCAGATACCTTCGGATCAATCGATCCTATCGGAGTAGATCTACTACTCTCGCGTTGATTTTTAGATTTCTACTCCTCTACTACGGTAGTAGATTTTTCTACTCTCCTCAAGGGTATTTTCTCCTACTATTGTAAGAAATCTACTCCTCAAAATTTTATGTGAGTTTCATACGATGCAAAAATATTACTGTTTCTACAAATATACTACTATCGTAGAATTTTTACTGCTCTATGCAGAAAACCATATCTACTCCCCTTTCTTGAAATCTACTACTCTGACAGTAATTTCTACTACTCTAAACAAGAAATTATATCTAATCCCCTTTCTTCAAATCTTCTCCGCTAAAATCGAATATTTACTTTCGTCGTGGCAAAAGTGAGAACCCTGGTCACTATTGTGCCGTACAATTTCGAAGTAATCAGAGAGTTCCTCAACCTATGCATATTTGACTTGTGCAAGGTAATGCGTTAAAAGGTGACAGTTCGGAAAACACATCTTCAGCTATATAAAGCGCTTATCATAACAGTAATAACTTATGGTATGGATAACAGCTATAGAGGTATCGCTATGGATCCATATGTGGTCTTTACTAGGCTAATAGCCACCTTCCTAACCTGTGGTGCTCACATAATTTTTGACACAGTCGATGGAAACTAGAGAATTCGATTCGCTGTGTAAAATGACAGACCAAGTGATTTTATGTGAGACAAAATTCGCCGCCACCACTTTAATCTAAGCAAAGCTACAACATAAATTAATAAAAGTTTTAAAGGAGCCGTTGCGATTAAGTGCTTGTTCAATAAAAATGTGACATTAAACGAAACAGACCTCGATCAGCAACAGATTTTGTGTTAAGCAACTCTGAAATTTTCCTAAGTACATACGTCAATTCCAATCCATTTAATTTCTAGATCTTGTTAACTTAAAACTCTTTTTTGTTAGCTTATTAAAAAAATGTAAAACAATGATCCTATCGAGCTTTTGAAATTAATGGTCTCAATACACACAGATGACAACACAAATAGGTGAACAAACTAAAGCCAACTCAACTGATAGAGTCACGCTTATTCCTTTCCCCTGACTGACACACCTTCTTTGCCATTACCACAAATCATCTGCATAGTTAAACTTCACCCAAAAGGTTACTCCAATCAAATATCTCGAATTAATTCCGAAGGCATTCATTTTTAATTGGATTAAACAATTACGCGATACCCAAAGTGAAATGAAACGAACAATCAAAAACAAACAAACAAGCCAAAGTAATAATCTCCTCGAAATGAAATTTCCAAAAACAAAAAAAAAAATCATAAAAATGTGACTTTTGTCTTATTTTGATGTAAGTATTTTTATACACACTTCGTTTATGAAAGTTTTCATTGTTACTTTCCTTCCATGCGATCAGCGAGAGCGCACTTTCAAACATTTTTGTGTTTTTTTTTCTTTCTTTTTAAAGTTTTTTTTTTGTTTGATTTGAATTGAGTTCGAGCTGAGCTGAAAAGGCCGAAAGCCGGAATAGCTTTAACCAAACAACAAATGGCCACAAACAGTCACTTTTGGATACGCTAATAAAACTAATAACGATGATGATCGTCGTCATCATTATAATACAATAAATATCATAATGACCAAATGGAGGACTTCAAGTGAAAAGCTGCTGCTGCTGCTGTATCTCTACCAGTTTCGCTATCAGTGTCCGAATGAGAGTGTATGTATGTGTCTATGTTCACTTAACTTCACTCCGTGACTACTAGCGCCGCCAGTCAATCACCATCATCGTCATAGTTATGAATAGGAAAAAAAATTATTAAAAGAAAGAAGCAGAAAAAAAATTATATGAACATGGCAACAAACAACTGTGAAAATCGCCTTTTGAAATATTTTCAAATGCAGATTGTTGGAATTCCATTGGCGCGCTTGGCTGCTGGCTGCTGGCTGTTGTGGTTGTAGAGATTTCTATTGTGAAAATGTCACGCTTCATAAGATTTTCTACTATCGTTTCAATTTATAGGTAACTATTATGATTTACATGAGGAGTGGGGGGCGATTGAAAATAGTTTATGGAAGCCATGTGACCGTTGGAATGATTTTTTTTTTTAGTAATTACATTAAGCTAAATTACAATAATTTTATGGAGGGTAAATTTAATTATATTAAATCTATCTACTGTGGAATTCCAGAAAGCATGAGATGCTACATTGAAAATTTTCGAGAGCAACGGCTTTGTTAATAAAAACTAGAGAGTGGACTATCTTCGGCTATACCGAAGTTGAAATACCCCCACACAGTAGGAAGAAGTACCTCGATCATAAAAAAATGTGGTCTCAAGACCCTATTTTGAGCCAATTATAGGTGGTTTTGGAGCCCTGACCATGTCCAAAATCCATTTCTAAAAATTTCCAATTAAATCCAAAAAAAAAAAAAAAATTGGTCTCAAGACCCCATTTAGACCCTTATATATGTGGCTTCGGAACCTCGGACCATGTCCAAAATCCATTTCTAAAAATTTCCAATTAAATCCACCAAAAAAAAAAAAATTGGTCTCAAGACCCCATTTAGACCTTATATATGTGGCTTCGGAACCTCGGACCATGTCAAAAATACGTTTCTAAACATTCCCAATCGAATACAACAATAAAAAAGACTTGAAAAATTGTTACCTTTTTTTTCGGTGTATGGGAGCCACGCCCAGTTTTTGTCCGATTTGGCTGATTCTCGAACTTGATCTCAGTATTCACGAGAAAAACATGTAAAAAAAGTTTCAAGTCGATATCTCCAAAACTGCGACCGCTATCGTGCGGACGGACATACGGACATACGGACAGACGGACAGACAGACAGACGGACGGACAGACAGACGGACATCGCTAAATCGACTCAGGAGGTGATACTGATCAAGAATATATATACTTTTCCATACCGGACACGCCTCCTTATGGGCGTTACAAACGTTGTGACAAAGTTAGTATACCCTGCCACAGCGAGTGTGGGGGTATAAAAACCACTCCTGTATGTACAACTCGATCTACTGCCTTTGACTTCCAATCGCTAAGGTCTTTCTGAACTGAGTTCATCCATCTAAGCTTATGTCTGCCACGACGTCTTTCGTTCCCCGCATTACTGAAAAAGACTTTCCAGGCAAGAGAATTTTCAATAATTCGTGCCCCAACCAACGCAACCATTCGCTAGTCCCTCATCCTAAGACCCATCTTAAAACATAGTTTTGATCCATTCGTTCTCCCTCGATGATTCGTTCGGTACACAGAAAAAAAAAAGATAGGTTAATCTAACCAAAAAACGTTGTAAAAAAACAATTTTTTATTTTATATGGAAAACACAAACAACAATTACAATTGTTGTGGTTAATCTAATCGTCAAAAAATTGTTAAATGATTTGCCAGCATGGTCGTATTTCGGCATATGATTCGCAATGTCATCGCTCGATGCAGAAATGCAACCATGCCGCAAATATTTCATAATTCTGAAACAGCATGACATTTAATACAAGAGAGAAAAATTATTATATATGGCTGTCTCGTTTTCGCTCTCAAAGCAACAAGTGCTGCATAATATATGAATAATTTATATTCGACACTTGACTCATGAAGTACTTGGTTCCATTAGTATGCTATGATACTATGATACTATTATTGGTATTTTAGGGAAGTTTGTATGAAAATTGTTGGGTCGTAATAATAAAAACGTCTTAGAGCAATTGCTACGTGCATTTACTTTACTCAGAGATTTTATTTCAAATCAAAATTGAATGAAAATTATCGTAAAAATTATTAAGTATTCACAAGAAAGTATCCGGTTGTATCGAATACAAAAAAAATCGAATTTTCGCAGCACTAGAAGATGGCGTCGAATTCGTTTACATTTTACATTTTTGATATTTCGAAAACAATTTTTAAAATCAAATTATGACTATGTTATAATTAATTCTTAACAAATATTGTGATTTTACGATTTTAAAAATTGTGCAGAATGTTTTTCAGCTCGTTTTTTCCAGGGAAAACATTAATTTCAATATTACAATATTATTGTAAACTTAATGAAATATTAAAATATTGCGTTTTGTGGAAGCGCGTTAGTTCTAAGTAATGAATATTATATATATTCGCAGTAGAAATGATGTTGCCCGACAAATTTGTGTACGAAATGTAAATTATCTCGTTTTTAAAGTCATGGGCTTACATTAAAAATAATTTAAGCTTCATAAATATATTTCAATACAACATATCTACAGAAATACCAAACACATCAGCTATCTTTTTTTTGCATTCTTTTTCTAATATGTATCTATTTATTTTTTCGCTCAATTGGATAATTGCTTTCTCTGTCTTCCATAAAGTAATATACGAACAATTTTTAATTGTACGCCAACAAAATTTTATTGTACGCCAACAACTTTGAGTCGGTTCCATTTACAACGTTTCTTGGTTGCTGCATTTTTAATCGTCTTTTTTGGTTAGATTTACCTACTTTTTTTTTTGTGTGTAGGGTGTTTTGCTCAAGGAGCCCCATTTCCACATTCGCATGCTTGTGTGTCTAAGATTTCCTTTTTCGTTCCCAGATTTGCCCATTTCTTCTCTTCTATTTATTATAGTCCGAACCCATAGGCATATTAGCCAGCATCTTCCAAGCAGAAGTCCATGCAATTGAAAGATGCGTGCAAGTCAAGTTCACATAACGAATTATTGGTTTGTACTTCAAAAAGAGGCTTGCATCAAGCTAATCGAAAACCGGCTTTAAATTCTAACGAAGCTCCTCACTGGCCACTTCACACTGAGGGGCACCTTACGACTAGTGCAATGAGGAAGAAAATCTACTTGTGGATATTTAATATCAGAACATGATTGGCCAAACTTGGACACCTTACTAATTCTGAGATTCCTTAAGGAATTGGGTTGGTGGAGGTTCTTTAAAGATTGTCGGGTTTGTGGTTCGTTGAACCTGAGGTATTCTCACCCAACACGGATTCAGTCTGAGGGTACAAAAGACCAACGGTCGCAGTGCAAATCGTATTTATTTCTAACGCTTAGTTTCGTACTGGATTATATCCATTAGTCAAATCAAAATTAAAATGCACCAAGTACACAGATTTGCGTAGGCACTTAACCAATTTTGATTCGACTTATGAACCTAATCCACTGTGCAACTGATCGCCTCATTTATTTATTTCTTTTTATTTAGTGTACAATACCTTTTTTAGATTTAACGTTGCCATATCTCAAAACATAGGTAGTAACCCCCCGTACAACACGTAGAAAATGTTATGAGACTTTACGATTAATTCTGTTATTTAATATTACAAATTTTGTACTTTGAAATAATTTAGAAATTTTTAAATAAATAAATGATAAAACTTTATTAACTTTTAATTTGTTTCTCTTTTCTTTCAGGTATGTACCCACTGTCTAACTTTCAACCTCAACAAACAACTCGTTTTCCTTCAATTGTTCAATTGTTTAGAGACCCAAAACACACTAGTAAGTAGTCAGCCGTAACAAATTGAAATTAACCCCAAAAAATAAATTTAAAGTTCCAAAAACCAAACCGTAAAAATATCAAATAATTTATGGGCGATCTGTGTGTGACCCAACACACTTCTTAGGCAACCCGTTAGAAATACATGCGAACGATTGAACAAACTGAACTACTAACTGAAATCGTTTAAATCAACAAACCAAAAAGAAAAAAAGCACAAAGTAATAAATTTTTAACCAATATTAAATTTTCTTGCAAGTCATTTGTACATTTGTGTCATGTGTATTTGTGTGTGTCTTAGCGAGTATGTAATAATACTATTTCGAAATTTCTTACAAAAAAAATTACGCCGCGTGGTTAATTTCTTGTCTGTGGTCAGTTAAAAACAAACAACGTGGTTTATGACAGACTGGCCGCTGAATTTTCGGTCTACACAAAAATTAAAGAAAATTTGAAATCGCCTACAACCCCAAAGGTGGGCCTGAAAACAAAAAACACGTACTAATAATAGTAGTAATAGAGTAGTTTCTTTTCAAATTTGTACATTGTGGTATTAACTTTATTGTGAAAGCCAAGACAGACAGCAAACGAGTATGCAAAAATATACTACGAAGCAAAAAATCCTCATACTTGAGTTGTATCCTCTACCACTACCTTATGGAAATCCAGTGTGAGACTACTACTAACAAAGAAACATTTTTTTTGGCTAAAATTCTCCATGAAGTTTATGCTCCGTTTCATGTTTTAAATGAGGTTACAGTACCATAACTGCAAGTAGTACTTTTTTCCTTTTTTTTTTGGGCTATTTTTTTTTATTTTTTATTACTCACATACAAAGTAGTGGAAGTAGTGAAGTTGGTCTGCCGGTTAAACAGACCGACAGACAAACAGTCACTCAGTTGGTTGGTTAGTTACTTGCTGGCAATTGTTGACTGGCTTTACCTTCTGCTGTCTCATGGTAGTTACTGCTCTGCAGCTTTATTGAAACGAGTATTTTTCATTCACTTTCGATTTCAGTTCAGTTTAACTTCGCCTTCGGCTCTATGTGTGTGTGTGTTTGTACAATGAAATCCACTTTTTTTTCTTCTTTTTTTTGTGGCTGCTTCCAAAAAAGTCACTAACCATCATCAACTCTTCCGATTTTTTGACTACACATATCGCGCTCACTTATTTCATGTTGTCGTTTCGCTGATTTACAACAATGCAGACCGCAACTTCTTTCCCTTGTGTGGCATTTTACCTCCACACAACTCCAAACTTCATATCACACACACAATGGCGTTCGCAACTGATAGATTTTCACTCGCTTCGTCGTGGTCGTGATGATGGTCGTCGTCGTCGTGGTTGCAGTCAGTCAGCCACTCTCTCCTGATGACATAACTTTTTTCTGTTTTCTTTTTTTTTAGCTTTGCTTTACCTGAATATTTTTTTTGTTGTTATTATATTTTTGTTGTGAATTTTTTTTGTGGAAAGTTGTTCACATTTTATGTGCTGTGGTTCCATAACAATTTTATTTGTTTAAAAGTTTATTCGTAATTAATTTTCTAAAATATTTATTTGAGAGGACTTTCTTTCTTTCTTTCTTTCCCGTCTCTAAGTAGGAGATTAATCGTTCGATTCGATTCGACTTCCTTAGGCAACTTTCATTTATATTTGGAGTGAAGATTTTTTCTATTTGGCTAGCTGATAACAGTTAGTTTTATGGTTTCCTTCTTTCGTTTCCCAAGAAGTCGGTCTCGTCTCAAAGATTAGCCAATGCTAACCCCCTCTTATATTTCTACTTCACTAGGGGGGTAAATCGACACTAAATCGTAAATAGACTGGTGAAAGGATATCTGTAAGAAGCGGCCCAAAGTAATGCAAAGAGTATCAGTTCGGTGGATGATTTCCCTTTTTGCACAGTAATCTGTCAAATTTTAACTATGTTCGGCGCTTGTAGCGCAGTTTAGAGTGGTCGTAAATACCCAATAAGATCCATAGTGAAACTACGTCTCTCCGTCAACGTTTACAATTCGTCCTCGTGAACGCTATCCAATTTAATTGTTGGAGTCTGTAGTGCAAAATGTTTTCAATGAGAGATTGGTAGTTTCGATACCGAATTAGAGAACGTCTCTCCCAGTATCTTCAGTCTACATCTGACCAATGCAGAGCAAAATCAAATTCAAAACTAGATCCATCCTAAAAGCGTAATCGTCTATAGGACAGTGTCCCATTACCAATTCCTGTAATAATCACAAATTGGCTTAGATGTATTAGTTCTACACGAATTCAGTCAAGAAGCGTGGAATTTTGGAGGGTGCCGGTTTTGCTTCGAATGTCTGTCCGAGACCAATTAACGATTCTTAAGGACGTGAGAACAGGTCTTGAACGGAGAACGCCGTAAGCGGATTCTAAGCTAAGCGAAGCGCGTGATCAACTGAAGACGATTTGGGATCTTATAATACCCATGATACCATTTCCTACAGCGATTCATCTTACTAGATTTAATTACTCGCAATACAATTTAAAACAAATACTTTTTGTCCAAATTAGTCTTGTCTCTGTGGACTTCTGTAGGTTTGTATTTGCTCACAGTAAAGAAATTTCTGTGCCGTTCATGCTGTTCTGTTGTTCTTTTCCTACAATGTTGCTACTACAAATCTTCTTCTCCTTTAAACCTTTGCAAGTTCTAGTTTGTCCATTCTGCTTGGCCTGACCTCAAATCTCCAGTCAAACTAACCGAAAAGTTTTGCTGCTTTTCAGTTTGGCCACTAAACTACTCTGGTCCGTAGAGAAAACTTTTCTTCTTGATTTTGTTTTATTTTGGTGGGTACAAAAGATACTTTACCAAGATTTTGTTAGTACTATATTGCAGTTGACTTTTGTATTTCTTATTTATTCTTTCTTTAGTGGTTCAGCTTGGCACATTTGCTCTACTACTTTTTTGGGCATTGTTTTGTTTATTTTTTTGTTCGTTCATTGGGAAAACTTTTATTTTAATCTATTTCGACTTCTTCTAATTTTATTTGCCCAACAAAGTTAAAGTTTTTGGGGCGATTTTCCTTTTGTATTTGAGCATGTTCTTGCACAAATCCACTCTCTGTACAGTTTTCCCTAAACTTTTTTCGTAAGAATACAATTGTGAATTTCGATTGGTGTTGTAAAACGTCGATACTTAAACTTTAATATAAAATTTCTTCTTGAAAAATTTGTTTTTTTTCATATTTTTCTCTTCGGTTAGGCTTTTCTAATTCAAACCATTTGTATTTCTTTAAACATTTACTCTTGTTGCTGTATTTTGCCAACAATGGCCTTTATTTATTTCTCACCTAATTATTTTTGTGTGTAATTTAAATACTAAAATTTGTATACACAAAATAAATTATAATTATGTGTATCGCCGGCTGTGTGATTGTGCTCAAAAAAAGGTACTAATTTCTTAAAAAATAGAAATTAAGTGTATTAAGTGATTATGGGTATAATTCACAAAAGAAGAAAACTGACATTCGCTCATTTGAATGAAAGTTTTGGGTAGCATTAGGTAGGCTTTTCACTTCACCAAACACACTGACATCGTCGTCGGAGTCGTCGTCACCATCATCATCATCATCGTCATCATCGCAGGGGCCTCTCTACACCATAGTCATTTCATTTCATTTGATCGCACTCTCCTCTGTGGTACTTTCTAAATTATATGCGTGAATGTTGCACAATAAATTTTGTTTCTTTTTTTCTGCTTGTTGTTTTTGTATTTTCCATTTTGAATGTGTTTTTTATACACTCGTATTTGAGTCACAATCTTTTTTTTTATCGTATTTGAATGTGGTGAACTCTCGACTCGATCCCCAAATGAAAGTTAATGGAATTAATTTCAAAATGCAGCGAAATTATGGCAAATGGCCTGTAAATTGTTGTTCAGTGGCGCTGCATCTAATAATATATTGAGTCTCCTTTTAGGGCTCACTAATAGAATTTAAATGTCAATATTAACGCATAAACTGGACAA
This sequence comes from Heteromyza rotundicornis, assembly GCA_951394025.1. Lineage (NCBI taxonomy): Eukaryota > Metazoa > Arthropoda > Insecta > Diptera > Heleomyzidae > Heteromyza > Heteromyza rotundicornis. The sequence goes on along the minus strand of OX596012.1, from coordinate 15,505,619 downwards.
AAATCTTACAAATTGCAGTTAGTGCTCAGTCAAAATTTAATACAGTTTTTTTGTTCAATTAAATTTCCAAATTTGTTTTGTTGATCTTGTAAGATATCTGTTCAATTTATGGGTGCTTTCAATTTTAATAGAGGCTTTTGGACAAAAAGTAACCGCGACCCGGCCGGTCGCGGTCATGGGGCAACCCTAAACACCACCATCTTATCTGAAGCCTTTCTCTCTCGGTTCGTTAAAAGCTAATATCAATTTTTTTGGTACATTTTTAGAACAAAAAGTGACCACACTTTAGTTGCAAGCAACTCAGATAAACCTGTAAAAATCAGCTGTTTTATTCTGTCCTGAATACAATGTCGTACTTTGGGCATTTCTTCTACGTGTTTTTCGCTAAAAAATAAGAAAATAAGTTATATTGACAAATATTTGGGAAAGTTGCAAATTCGACACTTAGTGATGCAAAAATGAATTTGGTTGGTACTTGGTACTTACTATATTCGTCTCGATGAGATTGATTTTGCGTTAGATAATAAATATTAATGGTTTTTAGCTCCATTTATGATTATATTATAGTAATTTCTGCACAATTAAAATGTAAAAATAATAATTTCTCTGTTTAAAAAAAAAATAATGAAAAGTATTCGCTACCACCGGGTACTATTTAGTCAATTCGGAATTTTCCATCACTGCCAAATGTACAAGAAAATCTGCTTAGGACTGAGGTAGTGTTAAAATGTAGAAATGTCAATACTTTTGGGCAATACATTTTATGATTGCAGTGTAGTTTTTTGTTACACTTCAAAAGTACACAAGTACACTGTCAAGTACATCGGATCGAAAATTTTTGTCATTAAAAATAATTTTTTTGGTTCAAAATTATTTAGTAAAAATCGAGCTGGCAAGTGTGGCAACTCTAACACTTGCTCCTTTTTGGCCAGATACTGCTGCCAATGAAAAATATGAAACCATTACAAACTTTTCTTCCGACAGTTTCTACTGCCAACTGATGATATTTTTGTAATTTTGTAATTAATTTGTAATAAAACAGATTTTTTTAATATTGAATTTTATTCATAATCCTCTTTTCCACTTTTAAAACAAATTCAAACTAAAAACTTGTATAATTTGAAAATAGCAATTTGTCTTTTGAAAATGTTGTAACATTTATTTGTGGCCGCCTTGGTTTCAAAGTTGTAAAAAGCGCATTTCGTAAAATTCGTTTCACCTCTTTTCCTAACAAAACTAACCAAACAAAACCAGCAAATATACAATACGAAAAAAAGAGTTAAGTTAAAAAGCGTAAAAATAAAATTAATTATAAATGAGAGCAGCAGCAGCAGCAGCACCAAATGCTAAACACAAAATTTCAAAGCGAACTCAGCGCGCGCCCACTGCTTCAGAGCAGCCACTTCATATTTGCAGATATACTTGCATGTGTAGCGTGCGGAGATAATTTTTGGAAACGGCTTTTTTTTTTGCTTCTTGTATTTATGTCTTGCCTTATTTTGTGTCTGTCTTCCCAAACAAATACGAAAAAATATATACAAACTTAAAATATAAACAGCTACACGCCGCGCTCAATTATGCAACACTACCGCCGCTTAATGGTGGCAGAGAGAGGCTGTGCACGGGTAGGAAGGAATGGAGGCGCGACTGTATCGAAAGACTGGCGAGCCGCGAAAAAAACGCGTTTAAGCGTTTTTGTCAGCTTTTTCGGTTTTAGTTTAAGTTTTTTTGTATTATTTTTTTCTCGTATTTTTTTTTTTGGTTTAGTTTCCCTCACAAGTGATTGTACGTCATTTTCATTCGCTTTGCATTTTTCGACTTCAGTTTTTTTTTATGTAATGGCAAAAGCGGCGGTGGATGGATGACGACGACGACGACGACTTCAGCTTTGGAGGCCTTCTCTCTGGCAGCTGTAAAAAACCATTTAAGACCACTTTCTTTATTTTTGTTATATATTTTTCTTTAATATCTTTTTTTCGGTTGTTAATTTCATACAATTTTTGTTTAATTTGTTCGCCTTTGTATCGGCGACGATGTTTCTTTTTTTTCGCCTCATTCGCGCTTGCGTGCGTACGATGTGTCTTGTGATGTGTTTGACTGCGTTTTGTTTGGCTTTTGGATTGCGAGTTTTGCCTTCGGACCAGCAGCACAGCACACACACTTTGGGACGCCCTAATTTCGCTTAATTACAAAAATACCAAAAATTATGCGTTAACGAATGTTTTTTTGTATTTTTGATTGTTGTTGTTGTTGTTATTTTGGAGGCTTTCTTTGCCTGTTAGTTTTGTATAGGCCTTGTTAAGTTTTTAGATGTCTGCGATTGTAAGAGAGAAGATTTAGTTTTATGTGAGCGGACGTTTAACTCTTTGACGGTGCCTTTCTTAAACGTAAAGTTTTCTCAGAAACTGCATTATTATTTCCTTTATTATAACACTAAAGGCAAGGTCTTAAATTATTCCAGCAGAAGTAAAAACATCTGCCCTTTGAACGAAAAACTTTAGGTAAAGTGGGACACATTTGGTTTGGAACAAAAACATTTTTTATAATGAAAATATTCAAAAATCCTGTATATCGCTGGGATTGGTATGAACGAATTTCTCTGGGGCAATTTTTTGATTGCCTAAGATTTATAGAAATAATGTAGAACTTTCTACGCCACGAAAAACTACCAACGAATTTCAAAACTTAAATAAAGCAATATGAAATAACTTTCAACGGGAAAAAATTAAAAAACTCCTAAATCCCCAATTCCATACGCCCAAAAACATTTTTCTGAATCCAAAATACCGAATCCTCTAATCCTGAATGCACAAAGTCTTGAAGGGCAAAATCCGGAATGGACAGTACATTTCCAACTTTTCGTGAAAGGAAAGGTCGGGATTTTTAGAGACTTACTTTATTCGGTCTCTTTGTATTCGAGATTAGGACAATTCGTAACTTTCCAAAAAATAAGGAAAGTGGGCATTTGGGTTTAAAATTAAATAACAAAAAAAAGAGTAAAAAACAAGTTTTTCAAAATATAACCCTTTAACCGAATAAAAAGCAGAAAATTCCCTTTAAATTAATTTCCGCAATTTCGATTTAAAATTAAGGGTTTTTGGCTGTTTTGTTCCTTATGTTAGATTTTGAAGTGGCCAAAAAACCCTTAAAAAATCTCAGTTCCTCTTTTTTGGAATTAAGACAATTGATAAAAAAAAGACTCCAAAATCAAAAAAAATGGTTTGAAAAATAATTTCTCAGCTAAAATCAACGCATATCCCATGGCAAAAGAAGGAAGGTAGTGGCGCTGTCTCTTACTTTGATTAAAATGACGATATTCTGAAGTATGTTTGTTTGTAAACAAATCGAACCGCGTTGCCACATTTTGAAAAATATTTGAATTATATTTGGGAATTGTAAAAGTTCTTAAAATATTGTGGTTTAATGGATGTAGTAACATACAAATTATTTCGATAAAATCAGTTTTACATTTTTTCATTTAGTTTTTTCAATAAATAAATTTGTGACATGTCTTCCTTGTCGCTTCTGAATCTTCGAAACTATCATCAAAATCAATTTTTGGGAGGAATTATAGGAAAGAGATGACCTTTGCCATTTAAATTTTGCTAAAAAGTCAATTTTTAAATTGGCAATTTTCCCGCAACAATCCGGTAGCCCGAAATGTTATAATCGGCTTAAACGTCAGTTGGTCAAGATGGCTGCCAAGAAGTGACAGCGGCACTACGTTCTTTCTTTTGCCATGGAATAAACGAAAATAAGCTATTATGACAGTCAGACCGATGTTTTTAATCCAACAAAGTGATCATGTATATGATAATCGAATGCCAAATCTGAATGGCGTTACTCCCAAATTAAAGAAGTTTTTTCATGGCTAGCTAGCTCGCAACATTGCCACTACTTGGCGAGTGGCGGGAGTCGAATCTGATACCTCCCAAACGTGAATCAGAAGTCCTAAGCACTGCTACACCGGCTGCCACCACCCCACTGTCCCTTACTTTTTTTTTCTAATTTGGTCCTAATAAATAATAGCCAATCGAAATTCTAAGCCTTTAAAAATGTGGTACCTTTTTGTTTCCTTTTTACCTCCCAATAACAAATTGGTTAAATAAATTAAAAAGATTTTAAATACCACCCATACTTCAAATTTCACACGCTTAAAAATCCTAAATAATTCTCTAATTACAAAGACAAGAACAAAATAATTGTACTTAATTTCACTTATCCACACCCAAAAAAAAAAAATAATATTTTCAAAAAACATGTGAAATAGCTTATCCGTGTCAAAGGTCAAATAAACTAACCAACCAACCAAAAAAAAAAGGAACAAATTTCAGTTTGTTGGTGGGCATGTTTTGATTACTCTAATGACAGGCAACAACTGCAACAACAACAGAAACCCAAACAGCAAAGACATATTGTGTAAGGGAACATACATGAATTACAACAAAAAAAAATGCCACCAACGCTGAAACCAAATGAAGCCAAAACGATGAGAGTATATTCCAGTAATTCGGTCCAAACTTCATTGGGTGTATTTAATATTAATTTTTTTTTAATACGACTGTGGCGGGCATCAAACTACACACAACAGTGTATGGTGTGTTTACTCAGCTTACCTGAGTTATTCAATTTAATTTTTAATTTTTTTTCTTTCGTATTTTGGCGACGCGCTGCGGTAGAGATATCGCATACGTAGAATCATCCTTCAGATATAATACTTCAAAAGAAGCAGAAGTGTACAAATTCAAAAAGCAAATCCAAAACGGAGAACACACAGTAAGACAAGAAATTCAACATCCATCCAGTCAGTCAGACAGACACACACACATACACACACAACTGCCTGACTTCAGTTGAGTTGAGTATGTTTGCATTTTGATTTTGTCCCAACACGCTTGGTTTTTATATGGCAATTTATGCCACACACATCGCAAACGCAAACGTAAATGCCGCACTGACGTATCTTCTTCTGCTTACGAGTTACGAGTAGATCAGAGCGGCCGTGATCACTTCAAAGTATAAAATTAGCCTAGGCTGCTCTTTACTCTACTCCTCTCGCCGGCCACTTGTAGTCTTTTTCACAATGTGTGGCTTATGTCTTATCCCTCAAGCATAACTCTGTCCGTCTGACTCAGAGTCCGCCAGCCATGCTCGATCGACCGCCAGCAGCAATTGCTTTTAGCAAATGTTCTTTTCTTTTTATTTTTTTTTTCTTCCTTTATTCTATTAACGTATTTTTTTCTTCTTCTTTTTCTCAGTGGATTTACTTTGCTTTTCTCACTTTCAATCATCCATCACACGACCAAAAAGAACAGCAACAACAACCACAGAAAAAGGCATTTAAGTCCATGAAAATTAATTTGTGAAGTTTTATACTTTATAATTGTTAAATGTGTTCTATGGGCTGCCTGTTGTGTCTGTTGTGAATGTTGTGTGGCCTGACGCACTGCTCTGCCCAGTACCGACAACGCGCACAGGTGAAGGAACCACCTACCTTGTCTTCTATTTAATGAGCGTAAACAAAACTCTTTTTGTTCTGTTCGTTCTCTCTCCATCATAGCCCAAGTCTCGGTCGACTGTAGTTGGATTTCTTGCACAAAGAAAATGTTCTAAAAATGTCGCCTTCGAAGTATAGCATATTGTTGATAGACAAACAAGCTAAGCCGTTTTATTTGCAAAGTATTAAGCAAAGAAAATAAGAACCTTTTTTGTTTATGAGTTTTGTTTTGACTGTTTGGCCGTCGTGTGCGGTGGGTCCCCGAACGGTTGTTATTGGTTTATATTGTCAAGAGTTAATTGATTTGCGTTAATTGATATTGAGGACCACCCGGCAAGGAGAAACCGATGGTTGAAAATACTTGAAAATATTTATTTATGTTTAACGTGAATTCAGAATTGAATGATCGGATAATTCAATACAAATATTTGTAATTAAGAATTTTTAATTATTTTAAAGAATATTTTATTAAAACACTAGTAAATCACCAAACTTCGCACGTATATATATTGTACTTCGCTTAGACCACCCATCAACCTCATTTCGTCACCCTTTGGACTCCCTTTAAACCCTTTGTGAACCAAACTTTAACTGCCACGCCCATTTTAAGAACTGTCACTTTCATAATCAAAAACCCTGATCCAACATCTCTAGCCAAGTTTTCACAGAATATATATGTTGTATTAGAGCTCCTTAGGTCCACTGGTGACTGCAGGAGAGGTTACTGTAATTGACACGGTCATATTTTGAGCTGACCCGCCCCCTATTGGAAAAATCTGGCTCAGGAATCTGTAGGCATGGTTTCACAGAATATATATGTGCAATTACAGCTTCCTAGGTTCACCGGTGACTTCAGGAAAGCTACTATAACTGCCACGCCCTTTTTTGTGAACTGCCATTTCGAAAATAAAAAATCCGTATGAATCGATACACAACAAAATGTTAAATTCCAGCTCTCCAGTTCCACTGGTGGCTTCTGGAAGGTGCGACAGACATCCGGACAGACAAACAATGGGATTTTATGTATAATGATTTATACTAAATTTGAATGTTTTCCAAGAAGAGGTAGTAGGGAGCTTAGAAGAAGTAAAATGGCTGTCACAACAGGAGTTTCGCGGCCAAAGTTGTAAAATCTTCAATGATAGCCAAGCGGCTATCAAAGATCTGTCCGCTAACCATGTGAAGTCAGAAGTGCTTCTGCGATGTACGAAAGCGGTAACACAGTAGGCACACGACAACATGATGCATCAAATTTTTGTGCCCAGACACGGAATTTTCACGAAACACTCAGCATTAGGGAGTGAACTATTTATAATAGGAGTGCTCGCCACTGATGTTTGCAGGACCTGTGAGGATGATCTGCCTGTGTTCGTAAGACTGTGGATCTCATGAGATTCTTAAGAAAGTCTCCTCTCTTGGATTTACATCCATGTAACCATCTTCTTTGATTTTTTAATCAAATCTTTTCAATAACTCCCACTACGATTTAGTGAACCGAGTACTCGTCTATTGGCATCACCAAGTGGTGTGCTTGCATTTCTAGGTACATGCATTAGCCTCACCCTATCATTTAGTTTCAATTATCTCTCGCCAATATACTGAAATTGGTGGCTCCAAATATACCATATTAAAATGTAAATTATTTCATATGAAACCAATTCAATAACATACTCACTCGATGTGACTGTGAAATGCAACAAACAAAACAAAAAAAAAGTAAAATCAATTTTTACATTGATGCCACAACGACAGCAAACTAGACTACACAAAACTACATGCCTACACCCGATTGACTTGACACTAATTTCCACAAAACTGACAATAACCTAATTTTCATTGTAATCATCACAAGTTTTTTTTTCTACTTTTTTACTCTACGTGAGCACTGTGAAATCGAAAACGAAATCTTTTTTGTTTTGTTTACACACTCATTTTAATTTTAATAATAAAATAAAGCAAACAGACATTGCACAAACTCTACGACACAAACTACTAAGTTACTGCATAACTAACGGACTGAGTCCACCCCACCTTCGCACATATGGGCGGCAGTCCGACACAAGCGTCGATACCGACCTAGACCGGTCGAACGTTCGAACGATCGGAAAGTGTTAATTGATGGCTTTCGATATACATATTCAATTCACTCGTATTCGACAACGTATTGAAACGTTAAAGCAAATTATTAGCGGCCATTATAACAGCGTATAAGGCGAATGTGTGCAAAGAAAAATAATAATAAAATAAAATAAAAAGAAATATCGTTCGGATTGTCTAAAAATAGCCAACGACAATCGATAAATTCGATAAACTACCAGAGTAACTGCAAAATGCCGTGGGATAAAATATTGAGACTGTTTCTTTTAGTAGCAGCTTTTAGTGAAGAGAGAAACTTTGAGGCGAACATTTTTGATAATTAATTTCTTTGGTCTTTTCTTTTTTTTTACTTCTTTTCTTTTTTACTTTTCAGCATGTAGTAATTTTTTTTTTTGCTATCTATAATGGTTTTTTCTAAACGTTTTCTCGTTGGAAGTTGGGTTTCTCATCTTTTTTGTCTTCTTCTTTTTTTGTCAACTATTTCTTGTGGCCATATTGTGACATTTGTGTCTGGTTGATAGGGGAAATTGTGTCAAACGATGAGGTGCAAAGTAGTTCAAAGATTAATCGATGAATTTATTAAAACGATTACATCGAAATAAACGATTTCATAATAACTATTATGTATTCGGTTTACAAACGAGTTCGACTACATTTTTCATTTGCTAATTTTTCTAAAATATTATCTGGCAACGAGATCATTTCTCAATTTAATAAACAAACCCCCCGAAAATTTCACTTAAAAGTTTCTTTTTTTTATTATATTTCTTTTGATTTATCAATTTTTCTGTGGTGTGAAAATAATAAAATTTAAATTTGTCGGCCGTCCATTTACCGCCTCATTTACGCCTCACCCTCTCAGCACTTAGTTGACATTTGACAGTTTTGAACATGTATTTAAACAATTTTTTATTTCTAGGTTAACATAACAGATTGTTTCGTTGTACATAGTACATGCTAGAAAATATGACCATCGGCTTTGAACTGATGCTTGGCTATGCATGTGTGTGTTCCTTGTCACATCGAAAATGAATTAGCTGAGTTATTGAGTAACTCATCTTGATCCGAAAGGTTAACAATCTCATGCTATGGGAATTGTGTAGGGTGACATGAAATGTAAGAATGTGGAATATTTCAAAGCCAATTCTAATTAGGGTGACCAGTTGTGTAAACGGGGTGATTAAAAGACCCTGATTCCAATTTATATTTGAAGTGGATCAAGTGAATAAGTCGAATCAAAATTTAAGTTCACTAAGTGCTTACGGAAATCTATGTATTTCGTGCACTCTAAATTTGATTCGACTTGTCAACAGAAACTGAACGCCTCACTTATAAAGCCCATGTCTGTTGGGATGTCCCAATGTCTGCTCTCAACTTCCAGAAGTTACCAGCGACCAGAGAGGTGTAATTTCACATGTGTATGTGTTCTATGCATCCGTGGCTTCAAATATTCAAGGCCAGACTATTAATTTTTGCGACACCAATCGATTGATACGAGTCTGGCATGGTGGCATCTGAGACTGTATCCTGTAGCTATTCCGATTGTGAGTCTGCATTCTATGCGGGTTGGTGACAAAATATAGTTAGATTTCGCCCTGTCGTACTAGGGCCCGGAGGTTTTTATAGTCTTACTGTGAGTGGTGTATTCTGTTCGTAAGACCCTCTGATTGCAGTGCCCTGGGACCCACCAGAGTTGTTTCTTAGTCAGTTTAGTTCAGTGTATTGTAGCATTTCGGCACCGATTTTGTGATTAAACGGTTACACTTTGACTTAGCCTCACCAAGTCTTACTTCAAATGGTCTACAAATCATTGCAGCAAACAACTATGATGATAAATCGTGGTACATAAGGGAAACTAAAGAACAAATAGTTTAAAGTACAGAACGAATTGAAACACATTTTATGAAAATTACCATTTATCCTTTAACGCAACGTAACTAATTTGAATCGATTTAAAGCATTTACCGAGAAAGACCTCCCTTTTTGTTCTTTCAATTTCATATACTTAACATATGTTTTCTTTAAATAAATTTCCTTTACGCTTAATCATCATCAAGCGAACAGAGACCGAACATCAACCGAGCAAACACCCTCCACCACTGGGGATATCATCTATTAAAATACCATCATCATCATCGTCAACGCCAACGTCAACCACACAAGGGTCGATATTGGCCATCAGACGACGCCAGGGCATATTTTTTTATTCATACTTTTTTTGATATTTTTTTTTATAATTTTTATTTTATATGTACATGAGCGAGTGAGAATCGGAGTCAGAGACAACTCATATCAATGCTTCCTATGGATTCGTTGCATTTCATTTTATTTATATTTCATTGGTGTGGTCATATTTTTTTCCTTTTATTAATTTTTGTTTTCGTTGTTTAACTAAATGACTACAATTTTCTACTGTGCGGTCGGACGGACAATGGGTCCGAAGTGCTGCGCTGGTGGTTGGTGGTCTTCGTTTTAGGCCTCTCTCCTGTCAGCACACACAACGGCCAGCAGCAGGGCACCTAACCACACCACACACAGCCCCCGTCACTTAGTTAGATTATCAGCTGGCTGGATGGCTTCTGATGTTTTTTTGCTTTTCTTTTCGTCTTTTTTTTTTTTCTTTTTTCGAGGAGATACAGAAGAAAATCCCAAAAATCATTCAAATCGTTTTGTGCCCTCGTATTCTCTAAATGTCAGTCGCTCTCGTTCTCTGTCTAACTGTGTGTGCCTACCTTGTGCAACTTGTGCTTTTGGCTCAGAGAAACTCGCAGCGTTGTAAAATTGTAAAATCAAATAGTGTTGCCACACTCACTCACACACAGGCGAAACGTATTCACCTCGTTTGTACGCTCTGCTCTGCTCGTGCTCATTTTCATTGCTGCTTTTTCTGCCACTGTACTACTGCTGCTGCTGCTATTGTTGGTGTGCTGCTGCTGCATGTTTTATATAAATTTTGCGTTTCGCCATACTTCGTCGTCGATGTCGACGATTTCGTTCCACAAATTATAGAAACCATGTTGATACGATACGGAAAGGCGAACGAGCTCAACTCAACTCAAAGAAAACCAGCAACCGAAATGAAATGAACAAACACAAAATACAAAAAAAACGAAAGCAATACTCGCAGCATAACGTGCGCTTCGTTTAGTTGTATGAAAACTTTCAATTGAAGCGGATCGTTTCGCTTAGGTTGGTAAAATCTCCAAGCGGCGTGGATTTTTTTTATACATTTCGGGGAAAAGTTTACAAAATATGATGACAACAGATAGGAAAAAAAAATATATATCGAAAAATGTATATCAAGTGGATTCTTGTGAGTGAGCAAAAGTGAGTTTTACCAACGATTTTCAAAGTGAAAAAAAAAATAATGACTAAAAAGTATTTTTTCAAGAGTTTATATAAAATAGATAAGTGAAATTTTACTAAGAAAAAAAATTGTTCATAAAACAAAATTTACACACAAAAAGAATACTAAAACCAAAAAATACTTTAAGCAAAAAATTAAAATTAAAAAAAAAAAAATATTAAAAAAATATTTTATAAAAAATTTAACCAAAAAAAAAATTTTGAGAAATTGAAAAAAAAATCATTTTTACACACAGAATTAAAACAAAAATTGTTCGTGAAAATTCAACAAAAAAAATAAAAATTTTGAAATAAAAAAATTATTATTTTGCAAAAAAATTTCCGTCAATAAAATGTTTGATCCCTTTGTGAAAATCAAGAAAAAGCAAAGAAGTTTTACTGAAAATTGCCTAGAAAACGAAATCATCGATGTGGATGAGCAGCCGCAATTGCTCAATCATAGTAACGTTGTGGTAGCAGAATGTAACGAGCAACAACAACAACATGAAAATTGTTGCTGTCACAATCATAATAGCAAAAAGGCAAAGGCAACTTTAGCGGCTAGCACCAGCACAACAACAGCCACCGCAGCAATAGCCTCTAGCAGTAGTCGAGGCAGTGGTATTGGTAGTAGCAACAATTGCAGTCGTTTGCAGCAGTTAATATCGACGCCTCCAAGAAACTTGCAATATTGCACAAGTGAACAACAACAACAACTGCAGTCCGCATTACAGACACCTCCGCAGCATCTGCAGCAACAGCACCCACACGCACATCATCAGCAGCAACAAGCACCTTCGGTTTTGCAACAACATTTGGGTCACCTAAATTACGAAAGTGGAGCAACAGCAGCGGCAGCATCATCATCAGCAGCTGCCGCCGCCTCCGCTGCCAGCAGCTCGAGCCGAAGTAGTTCAACGGCAGCCACCACATTGGCCCAACATTTAGCCTCGCCCAGCAACATATTGCAAGAGGCTTTTAACAAAAACCTAAATCATATTTTAACGCGCGCGCATAGTTCCTCTAACTCGTTCAACTCCAATGCGGCTGCGTCCTCCTCCTCCTCCTCTGCCTCTTCGGTAAGAACTTTACCGAGCAATAGCAACAATTGCTCAAGTGCTTGTGCGGGCAATAGTAATTATAATAACAACAACAACAACCACAACAACAATAGTAATAGCATAATTGCCAGTCGTTTGTTTGGCAACGGCTCAACGTCAGCCACAACAGCGGCTGCCGCCTCTTCATCGTCATCCGCAGCCCACCATAATCATAATTACTCTCATTCCGCTTTGACCAATTCAATTACAAATCGTATTAATCAATCGATAAGAAGACATTTAAATCAACAACAACAGCAGCAACAACAACACAATCAACAACGCGACCCACAATCGCCCAACAATCAACACCACCGTCAAAATTATAATCAACAGCAGCAGCAGCAACAGCCGCCCTCCCAACAAACACATCAGCAACACTTAAATTGTTCTCACCACCATCATCAGCATCAACAACATCATTTGCAGCAGCAACAGCAACACAATCAACAACAACAACAACAAAATCAATCACAACAGCAACAATCTCCTTTGTGCCTAGTATTATTAGTTAAATGTCCAAATTCGAAGGAATTTTGTAACGCCGCCGCAAATTTCTGTGATAAAAGGTAAAAAACCGAAATAAAATAGAAATTAATTAATGATTTTCCCTTACCCCATTTGAAACCTTCAGTGGAGGCATATTGTGTACGAACTCCTTCCTTCCTAGAACCTTAATCATGGCTGATATTGTCCGCCTGCTCTCTGCCATTGATTGACATACTTTAGTGCCAAAAACAGTCCACAGTCAGTCACTTATAGCTCAGCCGCCTGTTGCCCTTTACTTATTTTTTTTATATATAAATTTTTATACATTTCTGGTTCTTTTTTTTTCCTTCCGTGTTAATTGGGTTAATTTGCTTTTCATTGTTTTATTTGTGCTCAATTTTTTTCTTTTATTTATTTATTTGAGTGATTTTTTTCGAGGACATCATCCATTATACTTTTTTTTTCGATTCATTTATTCGTTCGTTTTACTGTTGCTGACATATTTTCGTGTTCGGTTGAGTGATTTTATTTGTCGCATGCGAGTATCCACAAAATTGTGTTTCTCTATATAGTGTGTAAAGCTTTTTCGTAGCTTTGTGGAATGCTTTTTTGTTTTTTGGGCCGCTTTTTTTTGTATTTAAATTTTTTGGAAGGTTTTTGCTCATGGACATTAAGTCCAATTTATATTCAGTCAAAATGTTACTTAGTCACATTGTTGGTTGCCATGAGGTCTCTCTCATTAAATTTTTTTGAAACAATTATTTTGTTTGGCTGTATTTTGTATGGTTATTATACATAGAAAACCATGATTTCATTTCTAACTTTCAATGGAAATTTTCAATTTAATTGTAAAGCAACAGGTTAATTGCTTTCCTATAGTTGCCCGAGAAGTGGTTTATCGTGTGTTATTGAAAATATATAATTTATATGAATTTTATTGGAAAATCTCTCAACGTCGACTATGAGAAACTAAATTCGCACTGCCCGACCATGCTTTTTCCTAGACCCTACACAATTTAATCGTTTAAAAACGTTTGAGAATGAATTTAAAAAACAGTATAAAAGGTTTATGTTACTTCCTACATCAAATTCTAATTCGGAAATATTACATGAAGCACTAATGCTACCATTTACGGTGTGATAAATCGGTAATCTTAAAAAAACTGTGAATTTATAATTTGTAGCTTCAAGATACACCCTTCATACAAAGTTTTCGGTTTATTTAGCATCACTCTTTGGACCAGTGGTTTTAAAACGCTCCTTCGTTAACAAATATTCAGCGGCCTTAAGACCTACCAAAAATGGTTTAACAAATTTCGATTGTAGAGTTGGCCCTCAAAAAGTTTTAATGACTTGAAAGGTAATTTTTCTATTTTTATGATTTTTTGTCAATCATACTTTGTTTGCGACCAACGAAATTCCCTTTCCCACAATTAACTGATTTATTTGTAGGAAATGAAATATTCGTTTAGGGTATTTTATTATATTTTTTTCGTTGAAGTTTGAATTAAAAACAATTTTACTGCAAACGTGTGCCCCAAATGCAGTAAGTTCTTATTCCATTTTGTTCTATCTTGACTTCGTTTCCTTTTCATGAAGCGCTGCTGCTGGTGCTAGTATATCAAACCACGCTTTTTGGCGCTTTCCGCTTGGCCTACTTCCTTCGATTATAACTTCAAGACCTTGTTTTCAGCAATCAAAATGTTTGTAAATGAATTCTGTGTACATTTTAATTTCCAGATAGAACTTTTGGTGTTTACTATCGAAAATAAAGGTTACCAATCTTTGTTAAAATAAATAAATATTTTTCAGTATGACCCTCAAAGGATATTTTGCCAACTTCTCGCTAGAATTTCTCACAGAGACTACTTCGTTTTTGTAATTCACAGGCACGAAATCGTTTCTGTGATATGCAGAAGGGAGCCTACAGTTTAGTGCCGGTTCCGTTCGACACTAAACCCCTAACTATTTTTTTTTATGAAGTATCCTGAGTACCATTTCCACTCGAAGATCACTTTGGCTGTAGAGTATATATTTCCTGCCACAAGAATTTCAACTAGCAATTACGTCTCCAACAAATGTAATTTCCATCATTAAAAATATGAACTGAAAAGTTTTGTTCGAAGTTTTCCAAATTCACCATATTTAATTTCTCCTAATTTCGTACACCCAACTCCTGCTTGCATATCCTTTCGTGTCATTCCGCATACTCTGCACACAGTTCAAATAAATAACCCATTTGACCTACTCTGCCGGCAAAGTGCTCAAAACAAATCCAAAACTTAAGTAATTAAGTTTTCGTATACTCGTACGACTAGTATGCCAAGTGTTGCCAGAGCCACTTGACAACGACGAGTTTGCCCAAATAAGAAACTTCAAACAGCCACTAAGCAAACTTCCACATCAACCCAAAAGCTTAACCTAAAAAAAAATTTAGAATGAAAATGGAAAATTTTCGTATTTGAGAGAATTCTAATTTCCGACCAACATTTCGTCAGCCATTGCGCTACTACCTTCCTTTCTTTTATTCAAAAAAAAGAATTCAAATGAATTTTCATATTTACGCAATTTTAACAAACCAAAAACAAAGCAAAGTCGGTTTAGTTTGTACTTTTTTCCACTAATTTGCTCTTGTTATTTTTCTTTGAAATAACAAAAGCCTATGGGTGGTGTTTGCCCGCCTGTAGCAGCCTGTCTCTTATGGAGCACATATACGCTTGTGAAATTCTATCGAACAATTAGTGTCAGACAGACACAATAAAGCTCGTTACAGAAAGAGATTGCCCAAAATACAAAAACGAAAATACAACAAAAAAAACAAATAATATAAATTTACTACTTACTGAGACACAGTACCACACTGATACAGCGGCTGTTCGGCAATAACACAGGGGCATTTTTAGGTCACCAATTCACTACGTATTTTATGTGCCACCCTCCGCACGTCTCTCTCTACTCCGACCCCCTCAGACCATTCTTCGTTTAGACTCTATTGGTGTGGTTTTAAAGTACATTTTTTATTTGGAATCGTTGGCTGACTGTGGTCTCTTTTTTTTCGGGTACTTTGGTACTTGAAGTTTCATAAGTGCATGTGTTGTACTTATTTTGTTTCTCTCTTTTTTTTTGGTTTTATTTATTATTCGTATTCAGAAGTACCTACTTTTTTTCGTATAAATAATCTACATTATTAAATTGTTATTATTTTTTTGTTGTACAATTTTTTGACTTTAATTCGGCCATGTGCTAGAATACTTATTGCCGTTGCTGTTGTTATGGTTGGTGTGTGTATACACTTTTTCTTTATTTCTGCTGATATCAACAAATATGGTCATATACTTTTGATACAATTTTTTAAAGGTTTTTTTTTTCCTTTATAAGCTAATTTAATGCGGTTTCGGGTGACTCATGTAAATAAATTTACCACCACTCTTGGCTTTTTATCATTGGAGTTATTTGTTGTGTTTTTTTAGTTTGCTCACAGAAACATTTTGTGCAGTTATTAATAAACATGTTATATGGTGTTGTAAATATGAACATGAGTGGTGGTAAGTTCAAGTGATAGCAGTACGAATTTATTGCACGAATGCGAGTAGCTATCATTGTAAACTCAATGTAATCAAGGGCAGAAAGACTAAAATGTTTTACACTGCACTGGATATGATAGCGAATGAAGCGAAATTGTTAATTGCTGGAGGACTGAAGCATGAAAGGAATTGACTATCTATGAAGAATTGACTTATTTTTGAAAATTGTTAGAACCTTTCAAAAATTTATAAAATTGAATTGGAATGGAAACAAAATTGACTTCAATCTTTTTATTTTTTATTTTTAAAGAAAAAAAAATATTTTTTTAATGAAAAACTTTGCTGTTTTATACTCGTACACTGGTTGTATACAATTTTTAAAATAAATATTAAGTATAATTTGCAACAACTTCAGTGAACGTTATATTTGATGGTGAATTCCTGTCTTTCAACAGATATAGTGTTGCAACACGGATACCGAGTACAAACGTTTTTTCCCCTACCGGCCTGAATGTTTCGATATAAACGGTTGAAGCATTTAAACTTTTGTAGTTTACCCTAAAAGCAAAGTAACAGGTTTTTTCTGATACCGGGTACTAATTATTGTTTCTTTAAGTAAAGTCAAACTTAGGGTGTATTTTGGCCAATACACACTAAGTTTGACTTGAAAAGCTTTAATAGTTAGATTTAAAAGCAAAGCAACCGGGCTTTGCTGATACCGGGTAATCAGTTACTGTTCAGAAAATGTATCTAAAACTAACTTAAAAAATCTAGTATTTAAAAAAAAATAGGTTGAAAAAAACTTTTTGGCTGTGACGGACAGTGTACCTAGTGAGGGCAGTCAAAAATAAAATATATCTCAGTATGTTTAAACTACCAAATTTCAATAAATTCTAAGTGCAGGTAAAAATTTTTTTCTAGATACACCAAGTTTTCGTTTAATAACCAAATTTAAAAATTCAATGAAATCATGCAACATTTTCTATTTTTATCACCTCTTATATGGAGAAGCAACACTGTGCCAAAGTCAGTACTTTTTTTAAACAATTTTTTTTTCTTCTGAAATTAATTTTTTTTTCGCTGGATATCAGTATATTTACCAAGTCTTATTATATTAAATTAAAGCTTATACAAAAAAAAACAAAGGAAACATGTTGCGGTCTCGCCATCGTATCAGGTTCATCGTTTACTTTTTATATGTATTTCGATTATATTTTTTTAGGGTGGAAGTTGAGAGCCACTGTACTGTATACCAATTATTTTTTTCTTTTGAATTATTTTTTTTCTGGTGCAAAATTTAAATCTAAAATTTCAATGTGAAATTTACCATATTCTTCTACCACTTTAATTTAATACTTATTGCTTTTTAAATCTTATTTCCTTTAAAGTCACTTTTTTGTTGTTACATTTTTTTCTTTTGGTGTTTTACAAGTTTTTTTTTTGCTGCAGCTCCCATGAGTGATGGTGTCGTCGTCATGGTTTTTCCTTTCACTTTTTTTACGCCAAGCGTATTACTTACGTTTATTATACATCTGCGGAAATTGGTTTCATTTTTTTTTTTACTTTTATTTCGATATATTTTTTTTTGGTTATAATCTACGGAAGTTGGCTTGGTTGCTTGCCATTGATAGGGTTTATCATTGAATTTGTGTGTTGCTTTATGATTTCTTTTGTGATTTTGAACTTATAAATATCATGTTTGGGTGTTTTTTTTGAATCAAAGAAATTGCAATCTTTGAAATTGAGTTCATTTGCCCTTTTTGGAAATTCCGAGGTTACACATGTTTATATTTGGGCCTCTAGTGTATCACTCAACAGTCTTGAGCAATTTTATATTTGCTTGAATCATATAAGGTTTCTCGTGTTTCATATGATAGAGTCACCTGTTATGTACTTACTCAGTTCATATGTGAATAAATATATCTCAAAATGGTGTGAGATTTCCGAATAGCTGGTTTTCTCCTCTACTGCTTATTGCGCAATCGAATTTTTCAGCGACGTGTAGTCACCTTCACTGGCCCGCAGGGGCTCATCTCAACGCGCCAACCACCGAACTAATGAAGTCAAAGCACCGCGCAAACGTGACTCCACAGAGTATAACATTAAAATATTTTTTTCCAACACCCCCAAACATGGTTCAACCACACACCAAGCTGCCTCCCCCGCCTTTCCTTACAATACCAGAAAAAACGTTTCAACTTTTCCTTTAATTCGTTTTGACAGTTTTTGCATTTATTTTTCTTTTGTACCATTTGCTTTTTTCAATTTTCCACCAATTAATTTAATTTTTTTCTATATAATTTGTGCATAATTTCATTTTGAAATTAAGCGAATGTACCTCTACATGATGTTGCTACACACACACATACATACAAAAAAAAATGTGTTCGATTTAATTCAAATGTTGGGTGATCCGTTGCGTTATTATTACTGTTGGTTGGCATAATACAACTTTCCAATTTCATCAATTTTTTTGAACTTTCGAAAAAGAAAACGCTTCGCAAAAATTTGTATTTAAAACAAAACAAAAACAACAACAACAAATACCTACATCTACTGAAACAAAACTAACGCGCGCACAAGTCATGTTTGTTGTCGTTGTTTTCTTGGTGTAGTTGTTGTTAGTTTTATTGCTCGCATTTGAGCCAACAGCAGCCAAT
This sequence comes from Heteromyza rotundicornis, assembly GCA_951394025.1. Lineage (NCBI taxonomy): Eukaryota > Metazoa > Arthropoda > Insecta > Diptera > Heleomyzidae > Heteromyza > Heteromyza rotundicornis. Next base: position 15,486,907 of record OX596012.1, on the reverse strand, counting down.
TCTCTATTTGAAGCATTTAAACTGCAACAGAGAGATGTTGGCGGCGCGGCGCATCTTTCATCACGACTTTATCATCTTATGCTGCTGCTGCTGCTTCTTCTTCTTATTTAGCAACATCATCATTATGTTCGCTGTCGGCGTCGCGTGTGGAAAAAGTGCATTTCATTTCATTTGTTTTTGTTGTTACTTTGTACAAAAAGTTTCATTTTGCGAAATTGATCATTCATTTTCCATTCATTCACTTTTTTTTTTTGCTTTCCTCCTCCTCCTCCCCGCTTTGGCCACTTTTTTTGCAAAACAATTTTCGGGGGAAAACGTTGAGTGAAAATTTTTCAATTCACCTCTTTTTCGTTTTGTTGCTATCATTGATGGTGCGGCGAAAATTCCAAATCAAACAAATTCGCTTCACTTGGTGTTTGGTGTGTTGGTTGGTGTATTGGTTGAAGTCGCATTCCATTTAGTGCAGTAATTGCTATGCATTTTCATTTCTGGTAAAATCAAAAACAAATGTAAACACTGTGGCTTGAAGAGGTGTGTTCAGTCAACTTTTTTAACAATCCAGTATCTGCCTTTTCCGTGCATTTTAAAATGAAATTCAGTCAATTAATATTGGTATAAATTGAAATCGTTGAAAGTGAGTAGCCTTTTGTCATATTTTACTCACTTAGGCACATTGTCACACACTCCAAACTATGGAACATTTTAGTTGCTTTTGGATTTGATGTTTGCTCCCACACAGGGCAATTATGTTTCGGCAATGTTTTTTTTTGTTAATTCGTGTTTTTCTCTAACATTTTTAAAATAAAATATTATGCAACCAACTGCAAACTGAACGAGGGACGCAAAATGAATAATTGCCCGAACCAGTAGTCTGTGCCCTTTGCATCTCTGTCCTCATATATTACGAAATCGGACTTTAATAAGAAAAATTGCCCAGTGTAAATTTGCAATAGATTTCTTCGTTACGTAAAACTTGGTTTGAGGTTCTCCAAAAACATCGTAAGGTTTTTTTTGGTTTTTACCACCTCCCCCCGTCATGTAACACCATGTAGATAAAAACAGCACCCTCGATACAGATTTCGTTACGTAACATTTAAAATTCTTAAATTTCTAGTAGGCATTTCATTAGCCCTCTCCGCCCATAACAGGGCGTTACGTGGCTAATATCCAACCCCTTTCTTGATATTTGTTTGATCTTCATCTCACACGTTACATTTTGACTACTAGGGTCATTGAAGAAGCCTGTTGATTGTACGATTGGTGACAAAATACTTCAAAAATTGTATTTCTTCTACATTAAATTCTTATCTTTTCTTGAACAATGAACATATTTTGTTTAAAAAAAAACAAAGAACTTTTCAACTCAAAAGAAGTTCTTTCCCAAAAAGCTGTAAGAAAAAAACACAAGTCCACTTTTGCTATAAAACAAAGAAAAAAGTAAACAAAAACAAAAAGAAAATAAAACAAAAACAATGGGACAGGAAATTAAATGAAATTTCACACTTCTTTCTTTCGCCTTTTTTTTTTTGGTTTATTTCTTTTTGTATAGAAATTGCAGAGAAAGGGTAAAAGCAGCAAAATAGACACTCTCTCTGGCCAATGTAGAGCTCTCTCTTTTTTATTTAAGATTGCTCATTTTACATTGGCTTTCAGCTGCATTTTCTATACAGTCTTTTCACCTTTCTTTTTTTTTACATTTTTTTCCACTTTTTTTCCTGCTTTTTTGTGTTTTGTTGATCTTTTGTTTGTGGTTGTTGTTGCATTTCGGAACTGGTAACGCAACAGGCAACAAGCACAACAAAAACAACAAACCAAAACGAAACGGAACGGTTGAGGTTTGTTGGTTATATGACGAACGTTCACTTTCGCGCGCATTTTCGAAACTTTTTGTTGTTTGTGAAAACTATTATACAACAAATACAACAACAAAAAACTGCAACATACACGCGGTTGTGGCAGCGCACACTCCTCTGTGTATAAAACCCCACGATCAATCGTCCAACCATTCATCTTTCTTTCTTCCTTGTGGAGTTGAGTCCCCCCCCCCACTCCTCTACCCCATTTCAGTGAATAAAAACGAACTGGAAACACACTCGATCGTTGGCCAGAAGAGAGTAATGAAATTATTATTAATTGATCTCAAACTAACGCCTACTATTATTTGCTACGTTTTGAACTGGTCCCCCCTTGCTCCAAAAAGTAAAAAGAGAAAATGGTAGTAGCTTTCCTTTTTATTTTGGTTTTGTGTTTGTTTGTTTATTTTTTTGACAATTCGTATAATTTACGTAATCTCTTGATAATATTTAAAAACTTCAACGTTTTCCCTTTTAATGTGGACGTCTGTCTGCCCGCAGTGTTGTGTCTGTTGTTGGAGGTGGTGTAATCTCATGTTTAATCACTTCTGAATGCAAAATTGTACTGAAGGAAAATAAACCAACTTTCATGTTTGGTGTTGCAACATTTTTGAATTTTTTTTTATTGTTTTTTTTTGTGGTGCCCCCTCCGTTTATAAGCCATGCACAATGAGGGTCTACTTTGGATTTTATGAAGTGTAACCAAACACAAAACTCTTAACAATAATAAATAAACCAACAACAACAACCAAAACCAAATATCATTTGACAAGCTTTATTAGCATTTTCGTGGTGTTATGTTATGTAAAAGATTTCTTACATTTTTTTTTCAGCTCGTTGTTTAATTTTTGTTAGTTTATTGCTTGCGGTTTGGTGGTGGTGTGGGAAATTTAGCACATTTACCACTTGCCCTCTTTATTGAGGTCTGACTGACTTGACTGCCTGCCTGTCTGTGTCTAACTCTTGGTATTTGCTTATCACTTCCGTGATTGGGAAATTTTCTTTTTTTTAACGCTTTCAAACACACGCTTTACATAATTTGAAAAGTTTCTCTTGCCAATATACATATTATTTGAATTGGGGTTAGCTTTGAAGTAAAGGTGTAAATGTGAGTTCACCACGAGATTCTTATCGACTTTTTTTAATTGTTATGTAAATTGGCTACATAAAATTTTCGGAAAATACTCGAAAGAAGGTGATGATTGTAGGTCAAAGACCACACCAGGTTATTCTCTGTGTCTTTATTACTTCCCTCCAGAGACCTCACAAGCTATATATTTTGAATAGTCCCAATTGATGTTCCTTTATGTCAGCATCGATCTTCTCCACTTATTTCTCGAAATTAAGGAGTAGTTTGTAAAGGTCCTTACGTTGAAGAGACCTTTGTGGTAAACTAATGTTTTAGTGACCGGGGTAAACTACATACCAAACAGTGGCATACATGTGATGCTGTTGTTTAACAGACATCTCCCGATATAACCTACTTAACCAATCTCTACAGTTATACAGATGTGATCAATAGCGATTTTCAAATATTGCCATCTTCTACCACTTGATCTCGAAATGGACTGTGTTTCCCCATTGTTAATGTTTTTGGTGGTTGAGCGGTTCTTGGACGAAGCTATTTGTAGAGTAAATCGTGTGGATCTGAGACTATTCGTTGGAACCTATTTTTCCCCGTCGATCCGTTTGTAGATTTCCTCGTTATCTTTAATAAAAGTTTTAAATGCATCCTTGGTTATGTCTATCCTTTGTTATTTCTCTCATCTACCATTTTCAACAGAAGCCACTTTTGCCTTGTGGTCTTAATTTGACTTTGTACGTTTTTTCCAAAATTAATTTTCTTGACCGACCTTAACTCCAAACGCGTGATAGGCTAATATAGCCTCTGTCTTCAATTCAATTTAGTGCGTGGGTGACATATACAGAATTTATAAGAAGTCATTAAATGAAATTAACCCAACAACAACAACAACAACAAAAATGAAAAGAGACTGCTTGGTGGCAATTTATATTAATTTATGATTACATTGAATCCGTTTTGCTTTTTTCTTGTGTTGGTGATAATGATGATTAGCATTAATCATCGTGTGGCCGCCATCATAATCATGGTATTCGTTAAATGTGGATTTCCTCGCTCTCTCTCTCATTTGTGTGACGTTAGTTACTCCTATCTCTTCTTCGCTCAACCAAGCTGATCGTCTTCTTATTATGTTCGCCTAGCCGATTGATCGTGCCGTTTTTCAAAACCATCATTGTTGCCTTGCCTGCCTCTGGCTTTTTGCTTGCGTGCTTTTTTCCGTCCGTCTGTCTGCTCGTTCATCGCCTGTCTTTGCCTTTAGTGGTGGGAGTAGAAATTTACCGGAAGTGCAGATCATTTCGTTTAAAATTTCTCCTTGCCGCTTTGCGTTTGGCTGTGCTGCTTTGCTTTTTTGGTTTTGTTTTGTTAATGTTGCGAACATGAAAGTTTACATTTACATTATTTAAATTAAATTGACTTTTTGTTGTTGGAAACTGTTGCGTTTTTTTTCAGTTTATTTTTTTTTCTCCTCTCAAACCGAAGTTGAAAATTTTCTTCAATTAATGCAAAGTTGTTTTTTTTTTGTTGTACTTTTTCTTTTCTCTTTATGCATGTGTGTGTGTGTGTATTTGTTGTGGGGAAAATAGTGAAAGGGGAGTGATATAATACTTCATGGAGAAAATTCGTGCAAGTGAAAACTTGTGCAGTGCCACCACCGCTGCTCTGGCGAGTAATTTGTTAATCAATTTTCACCGAAAATTAACTTTTTTTTCTTTTTTGGTTTATATAAATGTGAAATTTTTGTATATTTAGTTCATATGCTAATTTTATGGCGCAATAATAGGTAACATTTTATGAAACCTTTCCTTTTTTTTTTGGGTTGACTGATGACCGAATTGATTTAGAAATTTTTAATTGAATTGGTTTTTATTCGGTAATGTGATCTTTTAAAATATACAGTGTCGAGTTTTCGAACAGCAACTGCATTTTTTATTGTAAATAATATTTTACAAAAAATGTTTAACTTCGAAAATTTTTCGAAAATCTCAATTTTGGAAAACAATTAGCATGAATCCATAACTAATAAATAAAAACAATTTTTACGAATAATATTTTTGAATATGCATATTTCCAAAAATATCAACTTCTAAACAATTCGAAATTTCGAAAAACCAAATTTATTGAGTTTTAATGGGAACAAGTTTATTTGAAGTCTAAATTACGAAAGAATGTTTATTTTTTTTACAAAATCTTTTTTGAAAAAAAAATGTTTGTCAGAAAATTTTTAATATCACAACTTAAATATTTATCAATTCAAATTTTCCAAAAAAAAAAAATTTTTTATTTAAAAAAAAACTTTTTTACTAATACTGAAAATGTATCTACCGAAAATTCATTTAATTTAGTAAAGTCCAAGGGTAAAATTTTCCAAAAAACAAAAATATTACCGATTGTCATTTTCGATGCGATTCCAATCTGTACCGAATGTGAATGATCGATCAGCTGCTTTGGGTGCACTGAAATATAAAAAAAATATATATTAACAAATAAATACCTTTCATATGTGTAAAAGTACTAAGAAAAGTCCATTCGATCCCTTTCAAATCCCCCCATTACACAAGTCGTAGACTGTAGCTGTCCATATTGCTATCATTCGAAGACCATCTGTCCCATTTTAAATTTTGACATACAATATCGATTCGTTAAATCTTTCTTTTCACCCAAAAAATGTTTACAGCATTTTATTTAATTTCATTTTTTTTATTGGCGTTTAATATCTGAGGAAAATGGCCCCCAGTACGGTTGAATGCATTCATGTGTGTGTGTGTCTATAATTCATCATTTCTAATCTTAATCGTCTTAGCCAAGCAACGAGCGTGTCGTGTCGTCAAATGAAAGACGAAATTGAAATCTGGCTGTTCTTTTTTTTTTTTCTTTTCACACATATTTTGGAAATGTATGAACGTTGAACCACCTTTTCGCTTTGGATGTGTGGCCACTTTGTAGAGGTGCGTGAAATCGTTTTTGTTTACCAAGATGAAAATCCAACAGACTTCTTCTGCTTACCTTGTTGGCGGATGCCGCCGCACAGCTAAATGCATTCGTTAAGCTTCGGTAGATCTTTTCGTGAGATGTTGTAAGGTTGTTGTACGTTCTTCTTCTTCTTCTTCTTAATGTGCTTACCGCTGGGTTGATTTATTGTTGTCGAGGTACTTTTAACCTTAACTTACCTTTTCGTGTTATTATAGTTGTTATTTTTTTCTTTTGTTGTTGTTGTTCTCTGCATCCTGCAGTTTGTCCAAACAAAAGAACAACAACACGAAATTGTCATCAAATCAAACAATTTAACAAATTCTCAAGAGAGTTTGATAAATCATCGCTGCTCACGCATTCGCGTACAGGGTGCTTCTGCTGCCTCCAGTATTTAAGTAGTTTTTAATTCAACATGAATATTAAAATAATTGATGCTGAAATTATCTAAAATGCTTTCAATGCTAAACTAATTTAGCATTTTTTCAGAATTTTTATTTCGTGCCATAAAAAATTGCTTTAATAAATTACCTCAAAAAAAAAACATAAAGCGTTTAATTTCAATTTAGTAACCTTATCAATTAAATAAATATTTTTTTTAGATTTTTTTTTACACAACCTTTAAATTGTATTTTAAATACGAATTTCGAAGGTTTTTTCTTTTGAGTTTTTGATTGTTTTCAGAATAATTAAATAACGGCGATTTCTTGTTTGACAAGTTGCTTAGTAAAGATTTTGGTTTATTTTTGGTTCAACGCAAAATTAAATTTAATTTTATATTATTTCCCATTTGGGTTTTTGACTTTTAGCATAAATTAGAATAGTTTCAATGTAATTCTTTGGATTTTAATTTTTTTTAGTTAATAATCGATTCTGCTTAGTAGAAAAATCACATGTCAAATAGCTGCTTTTGTACCTACTTATGTGATAACTCGTAGTCCAATTGATATTCTTGATAACGATAACCTTTACTATGATTTTGGCACAGACAACACTTGTTTGTAGAGCCAACGAATAGACTAGCTTTGGAAAATTTGTATGGAGCTAATAAGAATGATAAACTTGAACTCTAGATAAAAGATTATTATTCCATTTGATTCTGTCATCTAGGCAATCTATCAAAGCATATTTTTCAAGAAATCTAAATAAAAAAGACTGCAAATAATTTTGAGGTTTACAAATTTTTTTATAACCTTAAAATTGCTAATTTAATTCACTAAATATTTAAAATTGTTTTTATGTATTTTGAAATTTTTTTTTTAATTGTTGAACATTTTTGTGGGAAATTTAAAATTTTTTAAAGTGTAGGAAATTTAAAATTTTGTAAAGTGTAGGAAATTTAAAATTTTTTAAAGTGTAGGAAATTTAAAATTTGTGCATATATATTTTTCAAAGTTTTCTGATTCTCACCAAGGTTCTATGATATTATTTTATTGTATAAAATTCAAAGTCGAATCGTTATATCGTTTTCCCCTCCGTTTAAAAGCATTTTGAAAAGCTTTTCTCGTTTTGTGCTCACCCGAAATTGGTTGATGAATGACGTCAAAGGTCAAAAGTCAAAAGCCTTGAGGAAGCACTTTAAACATCACAGAGAGCTAGTTGAGGTCATTCATTGCCAGGCAGCTATGAGCGTTTACGCGCCTTTTCAATACACACAGACATTTACCAAATACTGGCACCCTGTAAACTCCACTTTATTTACAGTTTGTTCACCTTGACAAACACCTTTCCATCAAAGCCAACAACACGCACGCATACACACAACACATACCTACGCACAAACATTAACGAAGCATAGCGAAGGACCACGTTACATTGTAAATTCAATAACAGCAACTATAATCCATGCTGTTGTTGTTGTAACCCATGCGACACCTTGAAAATTGTATTCGCCTTGAGTCGTTTTACAGCGATTCGAATTTGTATGAAAATTCCATTTTTCGTTTATTCATTGGTTGTTGTTTTTTTTGTTGTTTTGGAAAACGCACAGGCGCATCCTTACAAAAGGCGCTCGGAGCCAAATGCATCTGCTGGCTGATGCTGCTGCTGTGCTGTGTTGTCTCTTTTGATTTGGTCCCTTTGTTTACGTTCGCTCACATCCTTCAAATGATCCTTGCCTCCTAGTCGGTTAGATGAGAATTTTCAGCAGTTTTCCGCATTTAGTTGTCGAACGAACACGGAAGGAAACTGAACGGAACGCAATGAAAATCATATTTTGAGAAAATTTTAAAGTTTCTGTCAAAAAACAAAATCAATAAAATTTGGCAACTCTAAAAAACTAAACTAAATAATAAAAATTCTAAAATAAACAAAACTTCAGTGTATTCTCTCTTAACTGCCTGCCTAATGCTCGCTCATGTTTTCTCTGCTTACTTTTCTGAGCTTTGTGTGAAGTTTTGTTTTCAAAATTACTGATTAAAACAACAATTAACGGTTTCAAGTCTGCAGTCGTATTCTGTGTTCGGTTTCTCCTTCAAAACATGCTCGTTTTGTCGTTTGGCGCTTTTTTCTTTGTCTCATTCCGGCACTGCTCCATCAGCTTTACTGCCTAATTTTGAGTTTTGATTAATTTTTTTCTTCTACTTCTTTTCGCGTGTGTTAACTATTAAACTTATTAAATGTTGACTTGTTAATTAAATGTGTTAAACTAACAATTTGTTGAAATTGTTTTTGTTGTTATCTCTTCTTTTTTTTTTGTTCCTTGTTTACTCGAATTCATTCAAACTGGAGAATTCATTGCTTTTGAAGTTATTGAACTTGTTGTCGACACATTCGAATTCTGAGTTGAAATTAATACAATTGGAATTCGATCGCAATATTATGGATTTACTTTATGAACCGAGGTGAGAGCTTTTTTTGGATGAAAGTTGGGTTAGGTTGTGGGGAACTTGTGGCAACAAACACTGTGTAATTCCTCCTTCTATATGAACAAAATCTGTTGAAATAAGTTAAATTTGTGAGTATTATCCACTGTGATTATCAATCACTTTAAGTCAAGCTGAATGCTATTCTGTTCTCATGCTAAATTAAAGTTGGAAAGGTTTTGGGCTTAAGTGGCGGCCCTTTATTTGCCACAAAAGTGTTTCCCGATATCAACATATCATGGTAATCACACTTATTGGACTCTTAGCACCAAAGCCACGCTGCCTAAGTGGCATAAGCCGTGTTAGCCACTCATATGGGATCTTATAGGATTTTAAAGACTTTTTTGACATATCAGGTCACAAGTTACCTATAAACCGCTTATATGCCACGTGATCTTGTGACAATTACCTATTTGTGGTTGCTTGGGTTAGAGAAATCTGAGATCTGACCTGAATAAGGCCATGAAACCTTCGAATTATCTGCGGAAATTACTTTTTGCTGAATTCTTCTTGACCTATGTATTTCTGTGACATGTGAAATCACTACCACCATACATAATCTATTTAAATTAAAGATTTACTTTTCTAAAAATTAGAGACTTATCCCTTCTTCTACTAATAACCAGAAATTTTTATAAAATCTGCCAAAAAAAAAACATTAAATTCTTAATGAATTTGTTGCTTTTCTACAATTTCTAAACTAATATCCTTTTCTTTTGTTCTCTTCCAGATTGCCGGTGAACGAATGTCAGGCAAGCCAAACTGCTAGAGTTTCATCTAACCTGCACGCATCAAGTAGTAGTACAATGGCGGTTAGTCGAGTACCATCGCCGCCTCTGCCGGAAGTAAACACACCAGTTGCTGAGAATTGGTGTTACACACAGGTAACGTTGCCCGTTTTTTTCTTACCTTACTTTGAATGCCAAATATTTGGCTTCCCACAATAATTATTTGCCCAAAATATAACAAATAGAAATTGTCACAATAGTGAACCTTCCTGTCGGGTATTAAATTTCAAATATCTTTGCGTCCTAATGCTTTTTGCTTAAATTGTATTTGTTTTGTATTATTTCATTAGCAGCCAACCTCCTCCTCAAATTTCATTGGAAAACAATTTCTTATTATCTTTTATTGGGAATTTGTGTAGCATCTCAGTCTTAAACATAGAGCATGTGTATATTTATCCACCCAAAAATTAGGATTCTTCTATTACACTGTTCGTCAAAGTGAAACCTTTAAGCCTGGAACCCATAGTATACTTCTGTCCTTTAAACAAATACCCATCAATATCACAAACTGGCTTAACTCACTCGTCGGAAATATCACGAACTGACGTAATTCACTCATCTCGTTTATAGGAGGACTGAATTATTCCAGGAAATTGACGATGATATATATTGTATCCAGAATAGGGATGGAAATGATGGCCCATATTCAAAGTTTACAGATAATAAACTGATTTGACAGCTACTAAGTTGGCACTAAGGCTTAGTAGCTACTAAATTTGACTATGAATATGCGCCAAGGTAGCTCGTGGTCTGATTTGTCCTGAGACTTCTGCATTTCCTTAAAACCATGACCTTAAAAATGCAAATGAAATAAAATTGTCCTGAATGCAATCGATTTTTTTGTAAAATTTAAAAAAAAATGTTTTTCCTAAAATTTTGTTTAAAAAATAATTTTTTTTTATCAAAATTTTTTTACTAAATAACGGTTTACACTATAATAAAAACTGTTTTTTTTTATTTTTTTGGTTTTAGTTTTTTTGAAATTTTGACCTGATGGACTCCAAATTAGACCTTAGCGACCCTGACTTTAAGAATATAGCCTTATCCCATATTGACTAGCGAACAGTGTTATCTTTTCAAAATACATTTTCTATAACCTAACCTTATTCTTCTTATCTTCCCCCTCAGGTGAAAGTGGTCAAATTCAGCTACATGTGGACCATAAATAATTTTAGTTTTTGTCGCGAAGAAATGGGTGAAGTTTTAAAATCGTCCACATTCTCTGCCGGTGCTAATGACAAATTGAAATGGTAAGCTCCAGCCGCAAACAATTCCCTCCGAAATCATCAGTTTATACTAAAAACATATTTTTTCCAAACCTTTCCAGGTGTTTACGTGTTAATCCAAAAGGACTAGATGAGGAAAGCAAAGATTACTTATCTTTATATTTACTATTAGTGTCGTGTAATAAATCCGAAGTTAGAGCCAAATTTAAATTTTCAATTCTAAACGCGAAAAGGGAAGAAACCAAAGCAATGGAATCACAGAGGTAATAAAATTGTCGAAACAAATCCTTTTCAACTCGATACTAAATGAAACATTACACCATTGCAGAGCTTACCGTTTTGTGCAAGGCAAAGATTGGGGCTTCAAAAAGTTCATACGGCGAGATTTTCTGTTGGATGAAGCCAACGGCCTTTTGCCCGAGGATAAATTAACAATATTCTGTGAAGTTAGCGTTGTAGCTGATAGTGTTAATATCTCTGGTCAATCAAATATCGTACAATTCAAAGTGCCCGAGTGCAAGCTCTCCGAGGATTTGGGCAATCTCTTTGACAATGAGAAATTCAGTGATGTAACATTGGCTGTGGGCGGCCGAGAATTTCAAGCGCATAAAGCAATATTAGCAGGTACAGTTCAATTAAAGAAATTAATTATTTAATTTTTTTTATTAAATTGATTTTTTATTGATTTTCCCACCAGCCCGCAGTGATGTCTTCGCCGCAATGTTCGAACATGAAATGGAAGAGCGCAAGCTGAATCGTGTCGCCATAACCGATGTTGATCATGAAGTTTTAAAGGAAATGCTACGCTTTATTTATACCGGCAAAGCGCCAAATTTAGATAAAATGGCTGATGATCTCTTAGCAGCTGCTGACAAGGTCGGTTCGACTTGACAATTTCCCTCTGCCACTTTTTACTAATTTGTGTTTCCATTTTGGATTCTTTTTCCACCTTTCTTGTTTCCAGTATGCCCTCGAAAAGCTGAAAGTAATGTGCGAGGAGGCGCTGTGCGTTAACCTCTCCGTTGAAACAGCAGCTGAAACATTAATATTAGCCGATCTCCATAGTGCGGATCAATTGAAAGCACAAACGATAGATTTCATTAATACGTAAGTGGAAATTGAAATTTATTAGTGATTATTATGTTTAACAGCGACTAAAAACTGCCTTGACTACACACAAGAATTACACACACAAAAAAAAAATAACTTTTAAAAAAAAAATGGATCTAAAAAAATATTATTTTAAAATATAATTTTTTTTGAATTGAAAATGAGTTATTTTATAACAAAGTATTCTTGCCTTAATTATACATTAGATTTCCTCTGAAAAAATTATTAAAATAAAAATGCAACTTAAAACCATAACAAACTCTCAGAGAATCAAACGTATACACACCCGATCCCCTAAACGTTCGCTGGTTACAGAATGTTCACGTTGACACACCAGTCAACCTCAACCTGTGTATCTGCCATTGAACGCTGAATGTTTGGTTTATGTATTTTTCGGGACAGTCCCAACTTTAGGACGTCAAGGACACACCTACATATTGAAATGTTTTCCCAAAAATTTTGCGGTTTAGTTTTCGCCCATAAACGAAACAATTTTGGTTTTTGACCCTATTAAATACCAATGCATTTTTGACCATACGTAAAATGTCCCATAGTCTCGCGTTGATGGACTCAATAATTCCTTCGAGTATGGAGAAGCCTCTTGTCGGTCGATGAAGTAAGAAGGGACATCATGTGGTTGATTGAGGTTACTTCTTGGGAACGTTAAAGTTACATTTGTACTTTAAAATTAACTAATGCTTTAACTGACTCTGATCACAAGTAAAGAAAATTTCTTATAAACCATAACCTCAAATAAATAAAAAAAATTTTCCCACCCCAAGCTTGGTAACAGAAAGTCAATGAATCACTTTAATTTACTTATTAAATTCAATGAATCACTTTAATTTACTTATTAAATTTACTTATAACAATTTAATTTCCTGTAAATATTTCATTTATTCATTCTACATTCGGTTTTTTTTTACAGTCATGCCACCGATGTGATGGAAACCTCCGGCTGGCAGAATATGATCACAACACATTCACATTTAATTGCGGAGGCATTTCGAGCGCTCGCAACACAACAAATCCCACCAATTGGACCACCAAGGAAACGTGTAAAAATGAGCTGAAATAGTAGCAACATGAATGGAACAAACAACCAACCAACAACAACAACAATTTCTTCAACCAACAATTTCAACAACTTCTACTACTATTACAACAAAATTAATCATATTAATTTTAAAAATAATTATTACAATAATAAGAAACATTTTAATGATAGCAACAACAACAGCAACAATAAAAACAACAAGAAGAATTATGATGATTACCACAACAATTATTACTATTGTTTGCTGTTGTTGTTGTTGTTAATAACAATAAGTGAAAAAGGCTCCAACAGAGAAACAATAGCAACGGAATTAACTCAACCACAACAGCAAGAACACTTGAAATTAGTTAAGCTTAAGAAAAAGGAGAATACAACCATAGCAACAACAACAACAACAACCATAGTCGCAACAACAACAACAATAAATTCAATAACAAAAACTAGCAACAAAAACAATTACCCGAATATCATGCCCACTTTAAGGAAATCTTCTGCACCAACAATTGCAGCAGAAACAACAGCAACAACAACAACAACAGTCGCCCCAAAGAATTTGAAAAAGAGCAAAAACCTATTTTATTTTGAATTGGCAAACAACTTTAGCATTACATACACTACATGTTGCTGCAACATTTGAACCCTATCAACATGTGGCAAGTGATGCTTGTTTTCTTTGCTTTAATTTCATATAAAATCTTTGAAAAAACACAACTCAAAATTTCAATTGACAAAACTTTTTCAAGCTTCAGCGAGCGTATGTCTTTGTTGTTTTTGCCATAACCACCAACTACATTTGTTTGTGAACAATTTGCAATTTGTGCGTGTGTGTGTGTGTTAGTGCGGTGTGTTTGTAAGCAGTTACACTTCTTCCTCCCAACATGTCATACAATTCGGCTAATAACTTTCTTTTGTTGTTTTTTTCTTTCCTTTCATTCTGTTCGTGTATAGTAATTTTTTTCTCAAATCCCCTTCAATAAATTTTTAACCCCTTGGTTTAACCAAAATCTATTTCTTTAAATATATAACCCAGATAGTGACAAAATTGCAAACTTTAAACTCATTGAAAAATAAATCTAAATTAAATTTTGATGTATTTTTTTTACGTAACCACAAATCAATTTTTTTTTAATTACACATACGCACTTTAACTACTTTTTAAAATTTCTAATTTAAACACTAAACTATTTTAATATTAATTTGATTTTAAGTTATGTACCTACTTTTTTTTGTTTTGGAAAGCAATTGTATGAAAATTCTTTCTTTAATTACTAAAAAAAAGCACAATTTCAAATGATTGGTAATGTTATATAAATTAAATAGCCTCTTCTATGTTAGTTATTTTACCTTCTTAAATTATTAATTTTAAAAATAGGTACTTTATTTAAAAAATTAAAAAACAAAAATTGATTTCCAAATTTTGTTTTTGTGTTAATTGAAATTTTTTTTTTATTATTCAAAAGAAAATATTTTTTTCTAGTTTTTTATTTTATCAAAATTCAATTGTAATTGCTTTGCCAACAAACAAAAGAAACACACATGCTACCCCTTCCCCCCACCCCTAAATCAACACACTTTACACTTATGTATTTTAATAAGCTTTTGATGTACAAATACAGTTTAAAATTTAAATTTAAAAACAAAACAAAAAATCTTGAAAAAAAAATATATAAATAAAAATAATTTTAAAACAAAAATTTACAAATTTGTAACGAAATTCAAGCGAGAACAAAAAGAAAACAGATTTAACAAGAAAAACGAAAAATGTAGCGACGCACTCACAACAATCTCTGCAATAGTGTGGTTTTCGATTTCAATTCAAACAAACAAAATAAAACAAAACAAAACAAATACAAAGTTGAAGTAACCGTGATATAAATGTGTAGTAGGTACCAGATTTTCAATAATTAAAACAAAATACAGTAAACGTAGTTATTAGAAATGTTTAAACAGTTTTTAGTAAAACGCGCTGCTGCCAAGGTGCAGACATTGGGTTGTCTTCTTTGACCCATAGGGTTGTTTTCAGCACCTCATCAAACACAATTCTTTTATCAAAGGAAATACAAAGTGCAGTTTTTCATAGTTTATTGAAAAGTACAAACCAGTCACCGTTTCACAATAAAAGCTTCATTTGTTTTTAAATCCAAGCATTTCTAGTTCGATGGTAGCACTATGGACCTAAATGGTTTATGTGAGTCTAAACGCTAAACGTTCTATGGTCAAAAACTCTTAAGAATCAAGTTTGACCGTTCATAAATATGGAACTTTGTTTTTGTCTTACACACGACGTTATAGTTATCCAGGTGAGGCAAGTAGAAAGATGACTGAATTTTTTACAGTCAAGTGTAACTTTTCTACTGCCAAAAGTCATTGAGAAGAGAGAATTAAAATGATTCAGGGTATTCGTTTTTTGGTATATTGAATTGGAAATGTACTGAAAAACAACTATTACGCGAGTTCCAAGGTCTCATAACGTCATATCATATTCATATTATTATTGTGAGCGCACTTATGGTCGAATAAACTCTTTTATATTACAAATGTCGCAGTGACATTCAACCTAACCTAATTCTTTGGAGGCGTGAGGCCCAAATCACCGGTCAGATGAAATTGTCTGGTACAATGTGAGCTTTGTTTCAATATTTTCAACAAGTCGCGCACGTTTAATGCATTTGAAATGCTTTCGAAAACCTCTGGACCAGTCAGCAGTGTGCCCGTTAGTGGAAGCTGTCATATGGTCCAAGTTGACGATGTGAAGAGTTTCGTTAGTTCACATAATCATTGTCGCGATATTTTCAATAATTCCCACACGTTTTATGCATTCAAAAAAGTGACAAAAACTAGTTTTAATAATTTGAACAGCATTTTTGGCAGTAACTTTCAAATAAGAAGAAGAACGATCGATTTCTTTGTATGGAAAATGGCAACAACATTTTTATGACTATTGCTTCTTTTTACAACATTATGACCAATATGAGACCTTTTGTGAATTCCCTTAAAGTTCTAAAGAAAAACCATCCTGATAACTGAATTTGGAATTTGAAAGAAAGTCATTGAAAACGAAGAGAATGACAATCAGAGCGATGACAGCAATTGTAAAGAGGGGCATTGTTCGTACTTGTCTCACCTTTATAGCTCCACCGTGGTTTTATAGAAAAAATAACATGAATAACATGAAATTTTTTTTTTTTCGACTTAGTTTATTTGGATTTTTGACCACAAAATTCCTGTCTTTAATCAGAACAAACATGCCATTGCAGGCTATTTTTAGCAAATCCAATTTAAGTTGTTTGATTTTTAGTAGGTTTTTAGGCATTTCACACTTCTATCAACTTCAAATTACTCCAAATTGATTTCAGATGAGTTTTTTGTTTAATTCGAAATAAGCTTTTTGAATTATAATTTTTGTGAAATTTAAATGCAAAACAAGACACTTTTCAACAAAAAAACATTTTTCATCAATGCAGTCTGAATTAGGACTTTATGTCTACCCAAATAATGCGAAATTTGGTTGACCTATTATTCTATTATTTAGCGGCAATGCGGTTTTTATTCGGTTAGAGCGAATTCGTTTGAATAACCGTTCGTATGCGATTAACCGTTATTTTTCTACTAACAGCTCAGATTCAGTTAGTTGTTTGGATTTTTTTGTACAATTTTTATTAAAAAAAAAATGAAATTGAAAACACATTTAAGTCCTGGTTAAGAGCTGTTGACCATCACATTTTAAACATTTTTCCGATGTTCTATGTGAGTCATGGTCAAGTACAGCTGACCTTTCTTTGGTCTAAAGTGTCGTGTTGGTCAAGTACCACTCGAATATGGTCGAAATAGTTGTTAAAAATACACCATAAGCCAACGCCGATCTGTGAATTTCACAACAAATAAAGAAAACGGAGCAAACCGGAATGTGAACTGTTAATCAAAAACTAACGGTTAGTCGAATACTTCACTGCAAAGTTTTACACACAACACACATTTTTAAGTGTATATTTATTTTGATAAATAAAAAAACCCACATTCAAGATTTTGGCATGTTCTATTAAAACGCATGCGTGTTTTTTAAAAGCACTTACAGTGTTTATACACGCAAAGTTGTGTGTAAAATGTGTCTACAAGATTTACACACTTTAGGTGTGTATGAATAACACATTTCACTTTGCAGTGTTGTATGGGAGCGGTTAATCGAATCACCGAAAGTGAACGGTTAATCGATTTTATATAAATAAATAAAAGCCGTTCAAGACAATTCTAACCGGTAAATCGATTACGTGGTTATAAGATAAATAGATAAATAGTAAGAGCCCTAGTATGAAACAATTTCCAACTGGAAGATGTTTTTTTATCGCATTGCAATTGGTTATTTATTTGTCCATTCTCGGATTTTAACATCACTTGAGATGTCAGGTTGTCGTCTGTATAACTCATGACTCGCTCCAAGACCACATCCACTACAAAAGAAAAGAGTTTCCTTTGTATATTTCCTCACATATCGTTTTTGGAACTTAATCCCTTTTAAGTAACTATACACCAAAATCGCAAAGCTGCGTATGTCAACTTGGGCGATATGAAATCAAGAGTTTTGCAATAGAATAAATAATGTTGCAATTTTTGTGAACAAAATATTTTTCTGCTTATTTCACTCACTGAGAATTCACTGAATGGTTGTGACAGCGAAACGCATCTAATCTAAAATCGCTTTGGAATATTTTGAAGGACAAGTGGAAATTTTTTTGGTTCAGTAATTTTGTTAACCAATTTTAACTATTTTTCTATCCAATTCCCTTATTTTTGTTGTCTCTTATTTTTGTTGTCTCTTATTTTTGTTGTTTATAATGTAATAGTTAGCCAATTTTGTTAAAGCCTCTTCGAATTAAATCAATATTTCCTTGTATGCTTAATAGTCTTTTTACGAATATCGAATTTAAATGTTGCGACTTGACTGACTGTGAATTTAGTTGAGGTAAGATGAGTGAAGACATAAAGTCTCATGTTCAATATCGTCGATGTTATTCGATAGCTTTTGAACGAAATATCAAAGCTGAAATGACAGCAAAACTATCAATTTCGTTCGATATGGAGATATGAGCCATTCAAAACTTTCTTGTGGTTTCTTCTGGTTTGAATAAGAAAAATTAAGAAATGAGAAATGCAACTCTTAATTCAACTAGAATTTTGTTTTTCGTATTTCGTTGATTGAACAATTCGTTTAAATTTATCAATTTTCACATAACCTAAAATGTTATAGCTTCTGTAAGGCAGATCCCTATTCACTAATTGTTATTTAAATGCTCCTTCAATGTGCCTTGTCACATATAAAGGCATACATTTATGTCGAATTGTCATAGTGAAGTCCGGCAGTTAGGCTGTACTGTACTACATAACTTTAACTTCTAAATAGTCAAAGCTGGAGTACATTTCCTTTCAAAAATTGTTAAACATTTCATTAAAATCGAAATCTATTTGTTACAAAACAAAAAACAAACAAACGTTAAATAGAAACACACACAACAAACACTACTAAACTCGTAATTACAAAACAATAACAGCAAAAACAATACAAATTATAGAAAAAAAAACAGAAGAAAATTATTTTTAATTAATGATTTTTTTATATCATTTTAATTTGATTTAAAAAATATGCATATAATTTTTTTCAACATTTTATTTAACATTTAGCATATACGTATATAAATAAATATTAACATGTAAGAGAAAGAGACCACCATTTACATTTTAATGCAGTTTGTACGTTTTTACTTTATATTACTTTTCATTGTTTGTTTTTTTTTCTTCTTAATAAGTATATATTTTTTTTTGTTAAATTTAATTTGTATTTCAGTGTTAATTCATTCATTTCAATGAACTTAAAAGCATAAACTGTAAAATATATAAACAACGGTAAAGTAAAGTAAAATGAAGTAAAGTAAAGTAAAAAATAAAGTAAATACAATTAAAAGTAATTAAGCGTAATGAAAAGTTTAAATATTAAGCAATGTAAACGTTTATAAAGAATTAAATACACACACACAAAATACAAATTGTTTATTTTTATGTGTTCGAATGGCCTGAGGGAAGATAAAAACAAAACAAATTCATTCAGAAAGTATTTTCGAAAAAAACCCATGAGAGGACTAAAATTTGAATATCGAAATGTAACGTAGAGATCATCCTGGGTGTGCGGATTTCTTTAAGCAACCACCACCCACTAAACAACAAAGAAGAAGCACCACAACAAGAACAACATTACCATTTTGATTCATGCCAATTTTTAAGTAAAATACAACAACAAAAGAGAAACACAAACCTTTTAATTGTAATTGTAATTATTGATCAACAAATTAAACAAAAATTAATTATAAATAAAATAAAAATTAATATGTTCTAAAAAAATGTATATAAAAATGTTGATTTATTTCCAATTTGCTAACTGGTGAAATTCAGGGCAAAAATAAAAACGAAAGGTGCAAAAAAAAGTACCAAATTATGTCTGATTTGGTCAAGTGATCATTAATTCTGTCAATTTCGTTCTATTACCATCCTGTGGCACATTTGGCCACAAGAAAGTAGTACGATCTGACATCAAGTTCTGCTTAACAAAATCATTCGTGTTCTTCCTTCCCACTCCTGTGGTTCCGGTGCTTCTGGCTTCTTTCGCCTTTACATCGATCCAAGCACTCTTATCTATCAATCTTTTCCTTGTTTTAGGAATAACGCGATTTTTGCGATTGGAGTTTCGCACAAGATATTATTCCTGTGCCACAGGCTGACTGGAAAGATCAGCGTAAATCGAAGAACATGGTTCTTGTTCGGAAAATGTATTGGAATGCATTGAAAGTCAGTTTTTTTTTATACATTGTCGGATTTGAAATCCTTACCATGAATTCCGGACTTCCTTAGCCTTGGGAGATTGACTTTCATCCCACCACATGAAATCTTAAATATAATGAGTTTAAGTTAACTGAAATTGCTAATTGGCAATGTCTCCTTAGAATTTTCCATTTTTTTGCATAGTTTTCTCGGGAAATCCCGAAATATAATAACTTCGACAAACCAGTTGAATCATAATAGATTTCTCGGAATATTGAAACATAATAATTTTCGTAAGGCAAATGATTATACCATGGAATTTTTTCAAATAGATCTGGTAGTACAATCCTTATTTATGTCAGATGGTTAAGATGGCGGAAAGTGTCAGACGCGACACTACCTTAAGGGCGCCCCAAAAGTATTTACATTTTAATAAATTTTATATCACAGTACAGAAAGCACAGCTTTTTCCATTATATATGTCAAAGAGTTTTTTTTCAGAATGGCCATTTCCATTTCCTGCTTCTCCTGCATCAGTCTCTTCTTGCTTCAATTTTACCTTTGTCCACCTGGCTTTTATTCCATTCAGCTTTTTCCGACTTGTCCTCACTCTCGACTTTTAATTTTTTCGCGTTTTCAGCTGACTTGGACTCGACTTGCACTCCTCGACTTCGGATTCTACAACGGCTGGTTCTGCAGCATTAAAACAATTATGAATATAGCTTCAATGAAATATTTAAAATTTAACTAACCTGTACCGTAGTACAGCGACCGTTCTTCTGTGGCGGCACGTTTCTTCGAATCCGCCTTCAAATTTAAATATTTTGTTTTAAAACTTTCGCACTTCGGTACAACTAAAACAACCAACTTCATGGCATAGACCACAGTGTTGCCAATCATATTTAATTTTTGACACTTAAGTTGCATTTAATTTTGAATTTACAATTAACTTAAATTCACTTTAAATACGCACTGTGAAATTGGCCTTACATGATTGTTTTCAGTTTTTTAAACATAAATAATAATTGTGATAATGATTTTATAATGAATAAGTGGGCGTGGCACCACCCATTCACTCATAGCAACATTCAAATGCCGTAATTTTTGAGCTATCAACTCCAAATTCCTCTTCCTTTTGGTTGTACATACTTGGTTGAATTGAAAATGGGCAACATCGGACAAAAATCTACGCCGACCTCTTCTACAAAATGGGAACTACTCAACCGATTTGGACACCGTTTTTTGTATTTGGTTGGTAATGATAAAGGGAAACGAAATGGAAATGTAACGGAACGAAGTGGAATCGAACCGGAACAGAATGGAATTGGAACAAAATTGTGAAATGGATCGGGAATGAAAAGGAAGTGTAACAGGTAAAATGGAAATGCAAATTTTATTGTATTTTAGTATGTAGATACTGAAAAAATGTTTTTTTAATTTTTGAAAAAATTTTAACAAGCTTTGCCTTATTTAACCTTAAAAAACTTTATTAAAATTAACAAATTAAATACAAAAAAAATATGATTCAACAAATAAATTATTGGCCAAGTAGGCAGCTGATGAGACATCTTATAAAAAGTTCAATTTACTCCATTTACGATTTCTTTTCCTGTTCGTCCAAAAACTGCTGCAACAAGGCCGAATCAATGGGTATGGTCAACTGCTCGGAGCCATCCGCAATGCGTTTCGACTTGACCAATTTGTGATCCAAAAATTCAGTCAACTGAGCGCGCAAAGCCAAATCCGAGCTGACCAAGAACGCCTCACGACAGCTCCAGTAGAGATCTTTGAAGGGCATGCCTAGGAAAAGAGTTTCAATTTACATGAATTAGTAAGGGTTTTATTTTGTATCACGATGCCTCGTACCTTGATAGTTGGGATTGCCCTTATTTTTCATTTGAAACTTCACAATCATCATGTAAATGCCACGCGAATTCGTCGTCAACGACGAGAACACACTGCGCATCGAAGACAGGGCCAATTCGCCGGAGTTCTGCACCAGCAGGGAATTCTCGAAGGCAGTCTCATCGGTATAGGGCAGCATAGTGGTGCAGTCCCACCAAGAGAAATTGAAATTGCTCAATTTGTTGTGGTCCCACACTGGAAGTGCACAAGTTAATTGAAAGTAGCCAAAAAAAAACGTTCTCTACTCACACAAGGGCGTATTGATGTGATCCACCGAGGCGAGCATATGGATATTTGCCACCTTGGCCAGGCGTGCCAAAATCGCCTGTGACTTGGCATTGCGCAGCATCGAACCGTCCAAATTGTGCACAATCAAGTACAAATGCGTTTCGGGTATCAAAGCGAATTCCTCCTCGATCATGTCGACAGCCTCGTGGGCATTCGAAGGACTCACGCCCGCATCGAGTATCTCATTCGTTATGCTGTCGAGTATGTCCTTCAGAGTCAAACTGGGAAAGAAGCCATTCACCACTAAGACGGTCTGTTGGGACAACACCGTGCGATGGAAGGACTGCAACAGCTGACGCTTCGAACCCAAGCCGTAGAGCAGCAGATTGAAACCCTCGTTGAGTATCCACAGCCATTTGGGAAAATACGAGCTGTACTCCTCCATGATGGCATTTATGGAGGATTCATGTTCGCCGGACAGCGTCATCTCGGCCAGCAGACTGAACAGACGGTCGGCCGGCAAGCGTGGATTCTTCAAGCGATCCAGCGTATGATCGGAGGTGAGTATTTTGCCGCTGGAATGTGATTGAAAGTAGCCATCGCTTTCGGGTACAAAGTCTGCGTCGGCAGACTTCTTGGCACGCTCCGATTGACGAAGGCGCGCAGCCGAGGGGGTCTTGGGCAAAACAGGCACTACTATGGGACGCCGTCCCTTATGCGGCGTCTTCGGTTCGTCATCGTCTGCGGTGTTATAGTCTGTGCCGCTGTCGCTGCTTGATGATAAATCACTGCCCGAAATCTGTTCAAAGTCTGACTCGTCAGCTGAGAAATCTGAGCCAGACATGTCTTCGACGAGTTTGGAAATTTCTGTAAGAAAAATGGGAATTTCATATGAAGTGTGGAGTCCTCAATCAATCTTCCAGCTACTTACGTGTTTTGACACGCGAGCGTATGTGCTTTGGTGTTTTGGGCTCAAGTACTAACTTTCTTCGCTTTGTGTCTGGTGTCTTGGCTTGTAGGTGTGGTGTCTTGGGAGTCTTGGGAGTCTTCGGCGTTCTGGGTGTTTTTGGCGTGTTCATTGCTGCCAAGGCCATGCCTCCGCGCTTTTTCGGCGTATTGAAACCAAACAGATTCTTGCCAGCCACCTCGTGGTCCACCTGCAGTAATTCCAAATCATGCTCGTTTAGTTTCGGTGCGGTTACGAGTTCCAAATCACTGTTCTCTTCATCTGCCGTTTCTTCACCCTCCTCATCATCATCATCGGGAGTTTCTTTTTCCACCGTTCTGCGTTTACTTTTTGTTCGTCCACTGCTACAACCTTCACCATCGTTTACCACAAAGTCCTTTTGGTATTTTTTGGTTGGACTCGGCTTCCGCGTCGATCTGCGCTGTGTCATTTCCTTGTCCACTGGCGTATCCACTTGCACTTCTGTAGCTTCATCAGAATCCGTTTCTTGTGTTGTTGACTTCCTCGGTCGTCGTTGTTTGGCCGCTGCATCGCTTTTCTTGGGCGTTTGGATCTGTCTTTTTGCAGGAGTGCCACTCATATTTAATTAGGAATTGAATAGTATTCACTTGGTTTTTTTTTTAGCTTCTACTTTATTTTTCCCACCTTTTTAATGAATGTAAAATGTAAACAAGCAACAAGCAGATGTTTTAATGTGACAACAGTGTCGACAATGTTGCCAGATAGTTGAAACTAATTTCCCACAAAAAAAGAATGTCCAATGATTCTCAAACTTTTTCAGGTCCGATTTTCCCCATTTGAAATTGATGCAATGGGTCAATAATTTGTTCAATTCCACTTATTATAATTTTTCATTGCTTATGAACCTTTAGAAATATTTTAACGTATTTTACCAAAAATTAGATATCCGAAATTGATAAAAAAAAAATTCCCCAGTACGTGAATTCGTGATATTTTGAATTGAACAACTTTTAATTAGGACAAAGATAATATTGTCCTTGGATCAAACTTCCTTTAAACCAGTGTTTGTCAGCATTGATCGACACTAGCGTTAGCTGTTGCAGAACTCTACAGCATTTAAGCTCTGGGATCATTTTGATGAACACTGCTTTAATCGCCTAAGTTGCAAACGCAGTCCAATGACCGTAGAATCAGAGAAAAACAAAAGCTATCATAGAAATCTCTTACATGATAATATTAGTAATCGATTTACCAGCAAATAAATACGCTTTGTTGCCAGTTAAGGTAACCTGTTGAGCTCGAAATCCAGATCAAGTGTTTGTAGTCACAATAAACGACAAAACTTGTCATTATTATTTGAAAATCCCCAAGGCATTTATTTGCAAGCTTCGAAAATTTCGTATTCATAGTTTTGTTTTCGTGGATAGATCTGGGTTCTTCCGTATCTGTTGCAGTTGACATAAAAGCAGCTTTTGCCCTGCTGGGTCTACTGTAGGGGAATATTTTCCACGTAGTCGTTCAATCCTAAAATTGTTTCCTAAATTTGTTACAGTAAACTGAATATAAAAACGAAAAAAAAAGATTACGAAATGAAATAAATTAAACTACAAAATAAATAAAAAGCAAATCAATGTTAATTTATTATTCAATTAAAAGTACTTACAAATCTCTCAAAAAAAAAAAGGGTGTGCGTACATTTTTACCATATTTGCAGTACAGCATTACGTAAAATGGTAAAACCACGAATAACGGTTAAATAAACTTTTGACAAATTTCAGATAAAAATAATGAGGTGCCGCCCAAGGCGATGTCATTTGTAATGGTTTGAACTTTAGATAAAAACAAACTTTATGCCAAACAAAAGTAAATACAATAATAAGAGGGCCGAGCTACTGTTTCTCGTTAACATAAATTCTGTCAGTGGGGGGTACTCGCATACAATTAAATTTGGAAAGCATTTTTAAAGCTTAGACGAGGTAGTAGAACGAAGGAACACACAAAACAAAAGCAAATAACATTTCATTCATGCTGCGTTGCTCCACTGATATCGAATGTGTGAAAATGAATTCTTTGAATACGAATACGAATGTGAACCACAAGTCCCAAATAGAAAAGGAGTTCAAAAAATGTCAAGGAGATTACGAGCTATTAGATTTTAGGTGGAAATTTAAATACATTTAATGTTCTCAGCTTTACGAACTCTTCTCTTAAATCCTTATTATCCTAGTGTCACCTTAATTTCATCTAACTGACTACTACATTCAGCGGTCTCACTTTAATTCGCGTTTATTCGCACAAAACGAAAATTAATACACTCGCGAAATGAATTGTACGAAATAAAATTACTCATCCGCCACACAAGCCAAGTGCTTCATAAGCCAACCGAAGAGCTTTATAAACTTAACGCGAGGCTTAAAGACAAATGCACTACTAGCGGAAAACAACATGCTGCGAATATAAATACAAACAACAACAAAAACAACAGGAGCAAGCTTTTAACTGATTGGCAAACATTAATTTTCATTAAATGGCCGGCAAACGCAAACACACAAACGCTCACACTTCAGCACTTGTGCACTTTGCAAGTAATTTTAAGACAGATTTGATTTTGCTCAAATGATGGTAACGGTTGGGCAAGAATCATGGAGAATTCGTAATCACTTTCTGTAAAATAATAAAATGAAAAACCATTAAGTGAAAATTGGAAGAAGAAACAATAAGTGAGGTTATGTGATCGAAGGAATATTTTTAAATTAGTTAATATTATAAAAAAGTTTAAATATGTAAACGATAAATATAAAAAAAAAACAATTTGTCAATAAAATTGAGGATAAGTGATTGGAAATTAATTTTCAATTTCTTTTATGGATTCCACACTGCTTCCCCATCCTAAGGAGATTTAAGACAATTACCATCCAATTATGCTCTCATATCCGTTGGTCAATTCACACAAAGTCTTTATGACTGATTATAGTTTACTGTGTACTTGTTTTTAGCTCATTGTTGTTGTTGTGCAATCACACTGCTTGTGTGTGTGTGTGTGTATGTGTGACTTCAACATGCGTCGGCGCAAGAGCTTCATCCGAGCAGTTTCAGTTTCAGGCCTCTTCGCTACAATTTACTGGCAACTGGTGTCCGAAAAGCAACTTCAGTGGACTTGGCTGACAGCAGCTTGTAACTCAAGTCGATTCCAGTTGAGGCGAACGTCGTCGTGTGCCTCCATTTCTATAAGACACCCGCTTTGTATTGAGAACACTTCAGAAGCTCAACGGTCGCGTTTCGAGGCGCACGGCAGCGAATTTATATTTAGTTTAGAGCGCTCGCGGTTAGTGGCTTGTGAGTGCGGTTTTTATTTTTTTTAAGTGCGGCCGGTAAGGCTTTTCAGTTAATTTTGGTTAAAAGGTGAATTGAATATTAAAAAAAATATTATTTCTGTAATAGAAAAAGTGCATTGAACAGTTTCGAGTGGCTGAACAATTGAACAAAAAAACATACACAAGTTTATGCAACATCAATTAGAGTGTTAATAACAACATTAAGTAATATTTATTATTGATATTGATTGTGTTATGTAGTTTAATAGCTTGTAAACTGTTAATTATGAACTTTGAAAAATTCTATGAAATCCCATGATGCCAATCTTAGTGCATTTTCACTTAGATGTGGGCTCGTGAAAAATTAAAACTTTTGTATACACTCTTAAACTGTATACGTAAAAGTCGTCAATAAATTGATGTCAATGTGTGTGACGCGCGTGTTCATAACAAACTAATTGATACATTTAATAGTATTTTGATGATAAAATCTAATATCACATTTAATGCACTATGGAAAAAAATCAAACCTTTCACTATTCTACAACTCAAAAAATTAATGCAGATTTTCTTTAAAAAAAAATACCTAAAAAAAACTTTTAAATTTTTTTAAAATATTTTTTAAATTTTTGGTTTGAATTTACGAAAAATAAAATTTGCACATGCTGTTCTATTTTTTTTGCAAATTAACAAATATTTGTTAGAAAAAGGAAAAACTAGAACTGGAATTAACTAACTCACTCAATTGTGCAAAATTTAATGCAAACTCTATTTCAGTTTTCAACAAATATATTGATTAAAAAGTTATTAACAGCAAAAGGTGTAATGTAAAAAACTTAATTACATTTAATTTCAAATAATTGTTGAACAAAATATACGTTTTTCCTATATGAGTTCATCTGTGACAAGATAATATTCGAAATTATTAATGGAATATGTTTTGTTTATTAAAATTTAATACAAAGAAACAAATTGTAACCCGTACTGGTTTCATTAAGTTCAAGTGCACTCGTTTTGACATAAAATTAAAATTTTAAAGTAATTGAACAAGCGGAACAAATCTGAAGCAATATTCCGGATTCATGAGAAGTAAATAATGGGAACAGCAATGTAAAAATTTCGTTTTTTATATTTGTATAAACTTAATTTTTGTTTCCCCAACAAATGTATCCAAAACTATTTATGAGCTCAATAAAGAGTACATGTTTATGCAAAATAGAAGCTGTGAAGCAATTAGTACCCACGATTAAAAATAATTTTATAACGAAAATTAAAAGTTTATGTTTTGCTGTGAAGGCAAATTATTTGCAAACAGTAAAAAGTTTAGGTGCTTCCAAAGAATATATGACACGCTCAGAATAAAAAAGCGATGAAATGTATAGAGCGTCAGTACATTTCATAGCTCTTTTCCTCTGAGCATGTCATATCGTTGTTGTGCATACAAAAACTAGTACAAAAATTATTACTTTACCTCGCCCGCCTCGTAAAATGTGCAATAGGAAAAAAAAGAATATTTTCCAAAAACGTTTCCCTTTCGCTGGATAATCTAGGGAACCAATAATTTTGTTTCTTTTTCTAATTTTTTTCTCAACATGCATTTTATTATTTCTTTAGTTTTTGTTCGCAATATTAGTTTTTTCAGCCCCATTGAAATGAAAATGGCTCATATAGCCCTCAAAATTGAGTTTTCAAGACTCTAGGGGTTTGTTTTTAAGACGAAATATGCAATCTCAGCATTGAAAATCAAAAGTTCTAATTTAAGAGCACATTTAATGAAAAACTACGGAGTGTTGAAGTGAATTCAAACTATAGATCAAAATTTGAGATAAATCTGCACTGGCAACCTCATTAACGGCTCATTTGCTAGAGTGTTACATATTACTTCGGCAGATATTTGTTTTCGATTGAAACCAACTGTTCGTACCTATATTTTTTAGCAACGTTGATAAATACTTTTTTTTCATTTCATCTGTTTACTTATAACATTTTTCGGGCTTTATAAACATTACAAACTTATACATTTCTATTTATTTTTTTTTTGTATTTCTACTGACCTACATTATGGCTACAACTGTCAACGATCGGCAAATTATTTGCAAATCTTTAACAAAACAAAAACGCTGAACTTGATTATTGAATATATTTTTGTGTTTTAATTTAAGAATTCAAGAAAATTACTTCAGCAATAAAATTGTTTGAAATGTGTCAATTTTGGGAATTTATTCGTTGCTACCAAAGTAAACTGTAAAGGTACGAAAAAATGCAAATTGAAATGCTCATAAATTATGCAAATTTTTACTAATTTAACAAATAAAAACATTAAACTGACACTTCATTAACTAAACTGGCCAGTGGCATTAACGAGAAGAGCCGTTTAATATGATATGTTGGCAGTCTAGAAGCCAATCAGAACGTATCGCCTGACGATTAGACATGGGGCGGCATATTAATTTGTTTTGAGTTCGTTTAATTTTTTGCATTTCAGGCCTCATTTGTATGTAAGTCGCACATCGAGGTCTGAGCCAATGAAACTTTTATAGTTTAAAAATTCGTTCGATTCGGTTCGAGACGCTCAATGCAAAGTCAATTAAGTTCATTTCAAATGGTGTAAATACAAATACTAGTACAAAAAAAACAAAGCAACTTGCAAAAAAATACAATTTTTGGTTAGACAAAAAAGTATCAACTGAAATGGTTTAGAACAAAAATTGTACCAAAAAAAAACAAATTCCATGTAATTCTCTATTGTATCAAACAAAATTCCTAAAATTCTTCATTTGCCAGGCTTCTTTACTGGCTTAGACTACTTTTGGTAGCTTGAAAAAATCTTTACGTATAAAAGAAAAACCACTTTGAGGCTTTGGGGGCTCTTTCTTGTATTGCCTTTTTATTAAAGCCGCTCAACTGGATTTGTTTGTGCACGAGTATGTACTCGTAGCAGCAGTCAATGCGCATAGGCAAGTGACAATTTTTATTTTTTGTTATTATCAGCAATTGCTTCATTTTTTTGTCTGCCCAAACCACCTTTTTTCCTGTTGATGCAAGACTTGGAGGAGCCAAGATGATTTTGTGGAAATAAACCGGAAATTGAATCTAGTTTCTTCTACGTAACGGAATTCTTTTTACTTGGTGGTCATTGAACGGAACGGCGGAAATTTTTAATTTTTTAATCAAAATTTATGAACGGGTTTGCTATGGATACTAGGGATGTGACGGAGCCATGCATCCGCCTTCACATCCACGGAGGACCCACATTAATTTGATCACATATTTTAGACATTCGTCACCGCAATATCGGGAATTTCGAAACTTTAAGTGAAAAATCTCCAAAAACTATAGGCGAGCAAGTGCAGATTCCGTTTCAGGACTTCAAAATACACAACATAAAAATAAAAAGTGTAAAAAGTGGTTTTTTTAAAACACTCCCATCCTTTGCCGCACCCGCGGTTGTCATTTCTAAACAACCCTCATCCGTCCTTTTATATCAAAATTTTATAAATATTAAATTTTTCTTTTCTTTTCAGTCGTTAGAATTACATTAAAAAATGCGACTGTCAATGCTGCTACTGGTGGCTTTGGCCATCTTCCTCCGAACGGGATGCTCGAATGCCCACGAGTTCAGTGAACTGAATGAATTCATCAAGACACCCATTACCTACGACCATTATCTGCTGCCCACTTCAGTGCGTCCGCGTGAGTACAATTTGCGTATTGTCACACATCTGGAGAATGCCGATAACTTAACCTTCGATGGAGAAGTGGCCATACTGCTGGACATTCTACAGGACACACGAAATATAACGTTGCATGTGCACAATTTGACAATCGATACAGCGGGAATTACTCTTAAAAACACCCAAAGCAATGGCCCAGACAATTGTGTACAGAAAACCGAAGTCATCGGTCAGCATGATTATTTCATAATGGAATTGTGTGCTCCGGTGAATAAGGGTGAAACCTATTTGCTGACTATGCCATTTGCGGGAGCCCTAAATCAGAAACTGAGTGGTTACTATAAAAGTTCCTATCACGATAAGGCCTCGAATGAGACAAGGTGAGTGAATAAATGGGTGTATTATTTTACAACGATTTTATTCATATTTTAAACGATTTCTTAGATGGCTTTCGATTACCCAATTTGAGCCTGCCCATGCGCGTGCAGCTTTTCCCTGCTTTGATGAGCCAGAATATAAGGCAAAGTTTACAGTGATCCTGGGACATCACAAGAAGTATACAGCGTTGAGTAACATGCCATTGAAGGAAACTACACCCATGTAAGTTGGTTGTGGAAATTACTTCGAATCTATTTTAGGGTGGGCTCCTTTCGTGATATTTGGAGACCCCAAAAATAAGTCAACCAAGTCTATAAAGAAAAGTAGAGGCATATTCGAGACCTAACTTTCCCTACATTTACCTAACCTTACCTAAGCCGAAAATTAAACTTACATAAACCTCTTCTTAAACCTTAATCTAGACCAACACAAGACTAACTTTACCGAAACCTAATCTATTCACCCTAAATCTAACCTAAAAGTACCCTGAACCTCACCTAACTTACTCTTTCACAACCCAACCCAAACCATCATAAAACTTATACCTTCTGTACTTACTCTGTTTCTGTTCACATTCCTCATAGGAGTGACCACACCGACTGGCTCTGGAGTGAATTCGAAAAGTCTGTGCCCATGTCCACCTACTTGGTGGCGTACAGCATCAATGACTTTGAGTATGCCAATGTCGAAACGAATCTGAAAAATAATGTACAATTCCGCACTTGGGCTCGCCGAGATGCCATCAATCAATGCGACTATGCGGGCATTGTGGGCCCTAAGGTCTTGGAATACTACGAAGATGTGTTCGACATAAAGTTTCCCCTGCAGAAGATCGATCAAATTGCCATACCCGATTTCAGTGCGGGAGCCATGGAGAATTGGGGTTTGGTCACATATCGTGAGACGGCACTCCTCTATGCCGAGAATGTCTCGTCCGTGGTGAACAAACAGCGTGTGGCTTCGGTCATAGCTCACGAATTGGCTCATCAATGGTTCGGCAACTTGGTTACGATGAAATGGTGGACCGACTTGTGGTTAAATGAGGGCTTCGCCACCTACATTGCGGCCCTGGGTGTGGAGCACATCAGTCCCGAATGGAGTTCGCTGCAAGAGGAGTCTGTCGACAATACCTTGACCATTTTCAAATTGGACGCCTTGAGGAGTAGTCATCCCATTTCGCAGCCCATACACCATGTGAATGAAATTTATGAAATTTTCGATTCGATTTCGTACAAGAAGGGTGCTTCCGTTCTGCGTATGATGCATAAGTTCTTGGGCAATGAGGCATTCCGTTCGGGTGTGACGCACTATTTGAAGAAGCATTCGTACAACAATGCCGAACAGGACAATTTGTGGTCTGCTCTGACAGAGTCTGCTCACGAATTTCGTTCGATACCGGACAGTTTTGACATTAAACGCATCATGGACTCGTGGACCCTGCAAACGGGCTATCCTGTGATAACAGTCACGAGAGATTACAAGGCCAAGACTGCCACTCTCACTCAAGTTCGTTACCTGCTCGATACGGAGGCCTCACGCTCTGAAGGCAACAATTGTTGGTGGGTTCCTCTAAGTTACACCACACAACGCGAGTCGAACTTCTCCTATACAGCGCCCAGAGATTGGCTGGAGTGTGACAAAAATGCCAAGGTTGGTCCCATTGTCAAGACTCTCGAAGATATGCCCGAGAGCAACGAGTGGATCATCTTCAATTTGCAAATGACTGGATTGTATAAGGTCAAGTATGACGAGGACAACTGGAATATGCTGATCGATGCTTTGTTGAGCAAGGACTTCCAAAAGATTCACATTATGAATCGCGCTCAGTTGCTGGATGATGCCTTGGACTTGGCCTGGAGCGGTGACATGGACTATGATATTGCCATGCGTTTGATGGAGTATTTGATCCAGGAGACCGAGTACATACCTTGGAAGACCGCTTTGGATAATCTCAGTGCGGTGAATAGAATTCTAAGGCCCTCGCCCGAATATGAATTCTTTAAGGTGGGTGCGAAGGATTTGATGAATCCACATCGATTAACTGTTAATTTTGTATTTATCTGTCTGACATGTTTACTTGGGCTGGACAAAATTTATTACAGTTTGGTTTTGGTGTAAGTTAAGAAAATGCTCTAGTAATCGATATTAATATCATTTGATTAATAGTTCATTATGGACGTAATACTTGATTAATCAAACCTAATTATTAATCAAATTCATTACAATACCATTAATTCCTTATTAAGCGAATAACAGAATTCACTATTCATCAGTCATCATAATTAATTATTAAATAACTAGTAAAATATCTGCGGCTTCCCACGTATACTTAACGTAATTAACCAAGTTCAGAAGTTATCGAAAATACTATAAACTCCCCTGAATTCTTCCAGAAATACATGCAAAAGATTCTCACGCCCATCTATCGCCACGTGAATGGCTTAAATGTGACCAAAGCGGCTAAGGAAGATCACACCGCCACACTGCACAAAATCCTCATCACTGGATGGTCTTGCCGCTTCGAGGTGGACGACTGTGTACCACGCGCCAGAGCCTATTTCAACGAGTGGCGTTTGGTAGAGAATCCCGATGAATTCAATCCCATACCCACAGACCTGCGCACAGTCATCTACTGCTCGGCCATGCGTCATGGCAACGACCGAGACTGGCACTTCTTGTGGTCACGCTATAAGAAATCCAATGTGGCGGCCGAGAAGAAAACCATACTCAGTGCCCTGGGTTGTACGCGTGAGATCTGGCTATTGCAACGTTTCCTCGAATGGTCATTCGACGATACGTCGGGCATACGCAAACAAGATTCGTATTTGTCATTCGGGGCGGTGGCACGCGGTGAGGTGGGCTTCCATTTGGCGCGAGATTATTTCATCAATAACATTGAGTTCTTGCATGATTTGTGAGTGATTGCAGTGAAGGAAACTATTTTTACAAAAATACGTTTTTACTGAAAGATTTCAATTATTTTTCAGCTATGAACCCGAGAGTACCAGCCTGTCGCGTCTGTTCTCGCCCCTGACCAGCCAAGTGACCAGCAAACGTGAATATGAGACGCTGAAGGAATTCGTCAAACAGAATAAACACTTTTTGCGCAAGGCCGAGCAGGGGGTGCGTCGCGCATTAGAAACGGCCCAAATCAATGTGCAATGGAAGGAGCGCAACTATGAGGCAATTTCCCGCCGCTTGAGAAGTCGTCTGATTGAGGTGTAAATCCGAAAGACATAACGAAGGCAAGGTTCAATTTAAATTGAATTAATTTATTTAAAAAAAAAAAAGAACTCACCAACTCATTTGAAAACATATGATTACATTCACAAAAATAAATTAAGAGAGTATGTATTAAAAGGAAATAATTAAAAAGAACTTAAATAAAATTAAAATATTTTATAAGATAAATTAGTGGACTTTTTTGAAATTTCTATTGAAAACTGAAGAAGGTAAGTTGAAAGCCAGGGTTGTCATATTCATGAGTTGACTTTTATCTAGGAATCCGTTACACTGAAATAAAACTGATTGTTTTTTTTAAATTAATAATAGTTTCACTTTTATTTCATGTTTGCTCTCTCTCATATTAATATATTCCACTTTTAATATTATATATATATATATATGTATGTATATATATTTATACGTTAAAGTTAATTTAATAATTCATAATTAATTTTTTTGTTTTTGCTTTAATATTTTACATCTTAATAAATAAAATACACTTTTGCTTTCATAATCAAATACAAGTATTATTATATTATTGGTTTTATATAGTTTTAAGAGCTAATTTAATGATATTTCAATGCTTCAACGGAGAGACACGACACTTTCAATTTTCTTATAACTTTTTTCATTTCATTTCTTTTTATTTTTTAAGTATTTTTTTTAACAGAAACGTTTTTTTCTCTTGAATTATTTTTCAAGTTATTTGTTTTTTTTTTATAAATTATTTAAGAATGTAATAATAATAATAATAATGAGTTCAGCTAACAAACAAATGAACTGAGTTCCATTGTCCATAACAAAAAGAAACTAAAAAAAAAACCAAGCTATGCTATTTTCACACAATTTTTTGAAATTTTCTATTGCGGCTTCTCCTCTGTTGTTTGCTTGTTGTTGTTCTATTAATTTATTGGTTGGCAAGCTCACGCAAAATACAAGTTTAAATATTAATATCACTAATGCAGCATATGTATGTATGTATATGTTTTCTTTTCCTTTTTTCTAAATGTATAATATGTATTCTGTTTTCCACTGTTTCCCGTTTAAGCATTTAAAGTATTTTTAGATATTTTTTGTATATTAAATGTAAAAAAAATGTCTTAACAATTGCAGAGAATCAATCAATCAATCAATAATTTCTTTAATGAATTAATGTCAACAAGTATTTAACATTTGATATAATAGCTTTTTTGTATGTATTAATTTAGCATGTGTTCTTTTTGAGGCTCTTGCATTTTAAATTATTCAAATTATTTTGCTTTAATAATTTTTTGTTAATTTCAATTTATTTATTTTTTTTAATTTTACACAAAAAATATTTGACATCTTGGCGATTGTTTTCTTAAAACTTAATAAGCCAATCTTGCAGAAGGTGTACATAACATTTTACTAAGGAGCGT
Source organism: Heteromyza rotundicornis (assembly GCA_951394025.1). Lineage (NCBI taxonomy): Eukaryota > Metazoa > Arthropoda > Insecta > Diptera > Heleomyzidae > Heteromyza > Heteromyza rotundicornis. The sequence goes on along the minus strand of OX596012.1, from coordinate 15,452,099 downwards.
AAAGGATGGAAAGCTGGAATGTGAAGCTGTAAAGGTGAAAGGGCGGATGATTATATAGTAGGGTGTCATTTATTTTGGAAAGTAATAATTATTATAATTTCTTGCTCCATACATACTTCTGAGAGTTAGAAAAACTCAGTGAATGCTAAAGAAAAAAACATTTTCCAAAACAAGCAACACCCTACTATATAAACGGTAATCCAATTCTAGTAAATATTTCTTTAATAACCATATTTTATACTTTTATTAATTTTACACACATACTTTCAGACAATTTCTTCTATTTTTTTGCAACAAATCCATGAACTCTGTTAAAGCCCGCATGATACTTATTTTTCATTTTTAATGTAGCATAAGTTTGCATTTTTTATTTCAAATATTTTATTGAATAATTTTTTAATAGTTAAATTCGTATTTAGTATTTGTCAGAAGGTTTTTAAATAAAAATGAGGTAAATTTTCTTGTAAAATGTTTAGGCTTAGTCAGAGACATTCATTGAAATGATCCCAGTTATTTTTTAAAGAAATTTACAAAAGTCTTGGAAGAAACATTTTGAAGAATATTTAATGACTGTTCACTGATGAAGAAGAAGCAGGGACACCACTTCCAAACAGATAGCAGTAAGGCGATTCATATAATATCGGAAAGTCCTCGAAATCGAGCAGTTGTGCAAATTAAATATCTGAAAAGTTTGATGATTTGACTGATCATCAGCACAACTACAATTTCAGCCAGGTCAGGTCAAAATCTACTAGTGCGAATATTCCCCTATACTATTTCGTTGAAATCTTGATAATTTTGTCGTCATATTCTATCCGTCATCTTCAATGTTGAAATTTCCACATCAAATTTAAAATCGACGACCCCAAAAACCCTCTTATACCAAGTTTGGTACTATTTCAGCGAAATTGTGTTAAAATATTAAAAGACACAATTTTTCAATAGTGTGGGAGGTAGGCAGTTGACCGATTGCGCCCTTTTTAGATCTAAAAAATTATGAATCCAAAGTTAAGACAAATGAAGAGGACGGCCAGATGGGACTGAATTAACTGGGTAGATAATGTTGATTATAACAAAATATTCCCTTACCTTAAAATAATAATAAAACATTTCTTGTTCAATTGAAGTCCTTTTGACTTATATGACTTCAATCTGTGACTAAACATTATAAAAAAAAGCATGCAGCGGGAAAGAACTATGCAGCCGAAGTAACGCATTACGAAATGTAAGGTTAGCTATCGCCAATCGACGAATTCGTTGATTTTTTTTGGGGTAATGGATTCTTTACTTTCTTGTCATTAGACGGAAACATTTGAATTGTTTAAAAACGGGGATAAAATAGAGAGAGAAACAGGTAGGCAAATAGAAAGGGTGAAAACAATCGGATTGTGTTATTGGTCCATAAGATTATTAAAATATAAAAAGCAGCTCTAAATAAAAGTTTTCCGAAGCTTTTTTATGACATGCTAATTTGATTTAAGTAAAAGTAAAAGTCTTAAGATCTGAAAATAAAATTTAAATTTTTTGAATTTTTATAAATCGAATCAATGCAAATTATATCACATTATACAATACAGAGTATTTGTTTTCAATACTATTGGACAATTGTGTGAGACTTCCAAGGGAAAATAATTCAAGAACGAAAACGAAATGAGAAAAATATTGGTTTTAATTATGGGTTTTAGGTCTCAATAGGTGGACAATCATGTAGTTAATATTAAAAAAGACCAAAAAATCCATGGAAAAATGAAACATTTCTCTTTTCCAGGGACCTACAGTTTAATGACGTAACGCTCGTATCCCTTTTCTGGCCAAAAACAGTATATTTCAATATCTTCGGTTTGCATTTGCCCTTTGAAGCAATTGTACGAAGCGATTCCAGCTTCTTGCTTTAAGGTATTTAATGAAATCAACGCATGGATATTTCAGAATACATTTTATGGTCAAAATCGCATTCAATGTTTCCACAAATAATCGGATTTTGTCGGATATGTGACTGTTTTATTTACGGCTGAAAAGTGTTGTTCTTCCGTTCAACAACATGCAGTTTGGAGTCTCAAAACATTATAATACCAAAAATAGTAGAGATACGAGAGTTAAGAAGACGTCAATACGTACATAACTTTAAAAAAATAAAGTTAAAAAAGCTCGAAATATAATTTTTTAAAAAAATCTTTAAAGATTTGCATAAATTTCGTCTTTCTCAAATCAAATATTTTCGAAGAGGTTTTCAATTTGTTCTTGTTCATTTCCCCACCAGAGAAGTCCTCGTCACTTCCGTGATATGCAAAACGTAATATGATTTATGCAATTAAGTTAATATAATTTCACAGTGGTATGAGTTAAGCTCGAAGGGGAAGCTAAGCTTAAAGTATACATGCATTTTTTTCGATATTTCTTGTTAGGGGATAAGCGTTTTTTTGTTGAAAATATAAGTGTTTTTTTAATAGAACATAGAATTTTGTTGAATTGTTTCATTTATTTAGTTTTTTTTTTAGTTTTATTTTTCTTTATTATTTAATAATTTTAATTAGTTTAATGTGTTTGTTTTTTTCTTGTTTTGTATATTACTAGAATTTGCATTATAAATGCCAAAAGGCAGGCGGTATTGGGTTAATTTTTAAGCAAATGTCCCGTTTATATTTTTAATTATCTTGGAATTTGTTTTATTTATTTTGTGTTTTGTTCTTTACTATTTGAAAACAGAATTTTAGAATACATTTGAATGCATTTCGAGAATATAACCATTTTGTTTTTTTTTTTTTGTGACACTCATCACTCTCACATCACACATCAATTTGCATATTTTAGCTTATATAATAATAAATATAGTTGTAGTACAGAAATGGAATCAGTCAATTAGTATTAAACGCTATCAAGAAGTAACTACTTGCTTCGCCAGAGACCCTCAAACAATTTTTGTTTTGTGAATTTATTTTTTTTCTTTTGCTTTTTGGGGGATTTTGGAATTTAACTTAACCTAAATTAAATTTTTAATTTTCATTTCAGAAGCAAATCACAATTCAAATTAATGCATTAATTACCCACTAGATGACGCTCTTGTTGTTATCGATTATCTAATACGATACTGAACACTGTAAGATGCGACCGGCTCTTCCCGCTGCATTGCTCAAATCTTATGCAAGCCACTCTGCAGACTGTCACTGGACCAGGAGGGCTGCGGCGGCGTTGTGGCCTGCTTGGGAGGCGACGTCGACGGTGGCGTTTGCAAGTCGAAGCGTGCATAGAACAGCAAATACGGCGTTATTGTGATCTTTCGTGAGGGCGAGAGCAGCTCTTCGAATTCGCGTTGGGTCATCGCCTTGATTTTGTCATCGTCGCACATATACCAAATGGGCTCTGCGGAAGGCCCCGATGCTGCCAGAGCAATGGAAGAGCTGGTGGAGTAGGTTGTCTTTGAGCCACCAACACCTGCACCACGGCCCGTACTGCCATAGCCCGAGGACGAGGAGAAATTGTTGTAGCCGGACGAGCTAAAGTTGGAACTGTGATTGGAACCGTTCGGCAACAGAAGGGATTCCTCGCTCATGTCAATATTGCCCTTGCCTGCATTCTGCTGCACCGAACTGCATAAGCGCGTGGCACAACAATTGAGACTGTGGCATGTGGTGTTCATGCTCAGCTTGCCAATGCCGTTGGTGATCGTTTTGCTCGTGATGCCATTGAGATTTTTCATGTTTTTACTCATATCGCCGCTGCTAGAGGCCTTGCTTCGGCCGAATTTCATTTTCTTCATGAGACTAGTTCCAGACGAGGCTATGACAGAGGCCGCAGCACTGGCCGCCGACGCAGACTGGGCAATGACTGCACTTGAGCCATTATTTAGCAGTCCATTGGCAGTCTGGTGCTGTTGCTGCTGCTGCTGCTGTTGAGCACTTGATCTTCGGTCTTTCGGACAATTCACATAGCCATTGGACCAGTCCAGTGAGCATGTATAGGCAATGTAATGACCCACCGACATGGTCGCCCCGACATGTGTTATCACACTGTACAGCTTGTAAATGTGCAATTTGTTCGCATCGCTAAGTTCGCAGCATTTCGCACAGAAGCACTGCAGCGTAAATGATGTGGGAATGTAGCTGTTAATCTTCTCCATGCCACCGGAGAAGCGACTCAATTGTATGACCAGCAGACGTGGCAAGACTTCATAGGAGATCGAGCGTATGGCTTCGGTGTAGCCAGTGCACTGCTCGCAGCGATATTTGTTTTCGCCGCGAAAATATTCGCGTGTAATGCAGGAATTCTGAAAATTAGAATAACAAATTATAACATTTTTAATTTAATTTAATAAAATGTTTTAATAAATTACTAATAAAAAAAATTCAAAATTCATAAAAAATTAAGATAAAAAATTTTAAATAAAACAAATTTAAAAATAAAAAAAATTTAAATTTAAAAAATTTATTTTAATTAAAAAATTAAAAAAAAAATTATTTAATTAAAGTTTAATTAAGTAAAAATTAAAACCAAATTTAAATAATTACAACAAAACTAAAAATATATCCAATTCAATAAAATTTTCATTTACCTGTATAAATGAACTGGGTTTCTCCGTATAGTCGGAGCTATCATAACCTGAAATGGGCACAGGTACGGCAATATCGATCATGCTCTCCTTTTGCTCGGTGATGGTCTCACAACTCAAACACTTCGTTGTGGAAACGGTGACACCCTCAAAGTCCTCACTGAAAAAATCCAAACCAAGTTCGCGGATTTTCTCATTTAAACGTTCCTTATCCTTTAGGAGACTAACAGGCGAAGAGGCTTCATCATCTGCGCCAGCACCACCACCACCACCGATTTGAGAACTTTTCAAGGCAGCAGCCGTTGTTGCATTGGAATTCGAATTTGACTGGGAGTTAGTCGCACTGCCAATGAGATCGACTGTATTCAAATAGAAGAGACTATTCGATGTGGGCTGTGACTGCTGTTGCATCACATTGCTGCCATCCTTCAGCGGTGATTGCAAGCGTGAATTTTTTGAATTTTTTCCCTCCTCTTTTCGCTTGGATTTGCGCGAAAAGAAATAGGCTTTCGTAATGTTACTTGTGCTGAGACTAGACGATGACGAACCGCCATTACCACCACCGCTGCCGCTGAGAGCATGATTATTCGCCACAGCAGAGTCTTTTTCCAGGTTATAGGCCGCATCAACCTCATCGGGATTGGCAATGTAACTGGAATTGTAGAAAATAATTTTTTTGTTCATTATTTTAAATTACTTTATAACCAATGGATTCACTTACCCATTCACTATGACATCCGGGCATTCGGCAATGGTTTTTATCAGCGTCTGACTGGTCTCTCGTATACTATTCAAGAGGCACATGAGAAACTCATGAGCATCCTGTTGCTGGTTACCCTCAAAGATGGAACTCACATCCTGGATGGCATGAAGCAGCGTATCCGCATGATACGGTTCCATCGACTCCGACAACTCATTGCGATGCAAACTCTGATAGAGTTCGTGCAGCTTCTCGGTCAGCAGCTGGTGGCTAGATTTTTGTGTTAAATTGCCAGCAACTCCTGCGACCACACCACCCGCACCACTGCCATTGCCGCCGCCACTATTCGGATACTGTTCCATTGAGGCCAAGTCCTTGCTACTCCAACTGCGCGCATTCTCCATGTGCACTGCACTAATGCCACGACCCAGGGAAGACGATTTGGCCGCTCGCTGCCTAACGATATTCTGCTGGATCGTACTCAGGTCCGATATCAGATGATGCAAATTGTGCAGGAAGTGGGGGGCAAAGCGCAGCGTATACACCACCGAATTCAAATAGCATGTATTGCCAATATTGCAGAGTGTGGCCATTGAGGGGGCATGATTGACGTGAGCTATTGCCGAGGAGGAAGCACTCACCGCAGCACTGCTACCGTTACTGCCTAGAGGAGTGCCAGATGTCACTGCAGCCGAGGCTGCCGCCGCAGCGGAAGACGCTGACATGTAGTACTGATTGGAAATATCCGGCGAGTCTGCGGCCGCATCTGCATGCATAGCCGAACTCGAACTGGCTGACGAGGTGCGCGTTGAGGTAAGACCATTGCTGACTACGCCGCTGCTACGCGCCTCATCGTTTTGATAGCGGCGTTCGTAGAGCGACATGATGCGTGGACGCTTTTTATTGGAGATGTTTATGACTGTCGTGGTGTTGCTATCCTCAACCTCGTTGGGACTAAGTGCGTCCACGTGCTCCTCTTCCTTGGCTTCCGAACTCCAATTGTAATTGTAATTTGTAGTGGTGTTTGGTACTTTTTTTCGTGTCAAACGTTTACGTGTGCCAATATTGGTATTGATGCGTTTTCGCTTGTTGCCGCCTTTCTTAACCTCAAACTTGAGTGTTTCGATTTTATTCAAGACTTTAGCGTCCAGATAACTGCGATCTAAGAGGGAATGAAAACAAAATTGATTATATTAGCATTTACATTTGTTTCTTCGTTGTGAAGATGCAATTGTGCGAAGACAGTATACAGTTTAACAAATAAAGTGACAATAAGTCTTAACCCTATTCATACCAATAAAGAATACGGTGCAATAATCTTAAAATAATGAATTGATAGGTGATTCCTTATGTCGAAATAACAAAAAAACTGCATGAGAGGTGATTGTCCATCTGCCAATAGTTAGGATCTACAGAGGTGTCATCACATTTTAGGCCTTAAATATTGAACGACTGCAGCTAGAAATACGATTCTGCCCTTTTCCACTACATGTGAGTAGCCACTAACTGAGTCCCATAAAATTTGCTATTGGAACACAAAGTGATTTTCCCAAAGTTTCATCGGATTTTCCCAAATCGGATAACTCTAGAGTCTAGACCACCGCGACACTAGGCTAACGTTTATTAAAATCGTCGGCGGCGGCTAGCCGATCGGCCGCATCGCTTGACACCTCTGTTGTAGAATAAGATAAAAAAAAACACAATTATCGATTTTGGGTGGTCGACATCCCGGATTAATAAACCAAAAATAATAAAAATGTGCCTTACAATGAGAAAAATACAAGAAAAAACTATTTTTTTGGTTTCCCTGATAACCTCCTCATTAGGACAATAAGATCGGAATAGAATTATCGGTTAAATAACTACATTTTTTTATTCATTCAACCAACACTAGTTAATATTGGAATTTTTTTTTTTTAAATAACAAGCAGACACAAAAAATCTTTTTTTTTTATTCTAATTTTTTATATCAACAATTAGGTTTAAGTTTAAAAGACAACATCATTTCACCATTCTTATATACGTCTTTTAACTACCACCCACCCAGACCTAAGCTCTCGGATCTCACCTGGTGCACTGACACTGGCACAGCTTTCCAGTGGCAATTGTTTGTTTTCACCTTTGGCCGCCTCCTTGTCTACGGCCGGTGGTACGTAAGCAGCGGTCGCTGCCTTTCTCGTCCTTAGCGTGGCAAGACGGCAATTTTCCTTTGCAGTGATTTTTATATTAAAAGATATCGGCTGGCATTTGCGTTTCCTCAGCGAGGAGGGTGAGTTTTTCTTTGGCTCCGAGAAGTCACTGACAGAGGAGACGTTGCAGCAGGCGGACGATAAAGGAAATGACGTCGATACCAGAGATGGGGTTGTTGCTGTTCGATTTGTGTCCAATGTTGCGATGACAATGGGATAAAGTGTTGCTGCTGTTGTTGTTACAGTTGTTGTTGCAAGTTCAGTTGCTACAATTTCGGTTATTGGATATGGACTACCTCTGCTTATGCTCTCATTTGTATTAAAATCTTCTTCATCATGTACTTGGCTGGAATCCAATAACTCAGTTGTTGCTATTGTTGCCGATGCTGTTGTTGTTTGTGTAGTTTCTCTTGTTGCCAACAAGTTTTCGGTAGTCACGGGATTTGCTGGTGGTTTGCTTAAATTTTCAAAAGTTTTGCGTTGTTCTAAATGCGTTGTTTGTAGTTGTTGGTGTAGTTGTAATGTTGTTGCTGCAGTTGCCTGAATTGTTAATGCATCCTTGTTGTCACTGCTGCTTATTGTTGTTGTTGCTATAAAACTATTTAAAACTGGAAGACGCTCTTCTTCGTTATTGAATTTTTCCTCAGCATTTCTGGGCATCTTTTGTGCACCTATCAAGCGATGACAAAAAGGACGAACAAAAAAATTGTCAATTAGAAAATGTCAAAGGTGAGTCAGAATAGAAAATACATAATAGAACATAAATTAACAACAACAAAGTCATCCTGAAGTGACTCAATGACGCTTGTCGTTCTGATGATGGCGGGGCCCTCAAGTAATTGTTAAGCCACTTGAGCTATTTGGTTTTATCAATCAGTCGATAATTATAAAAACTCACAAGTTTATAGTGGCCGATAACCGTTATAAAAACAAAAAACCAAAAAAAATAATTATTAAACTGTTTAACAATGTGCGAGCAATCTTTGGTGATAAATCCTAGCCAAGGTGAGAAGTTGTGAACGTTTCAGTTGTTACTACCCACGTGTACTTTATGGAATGCAAAAAATTTTATGTAGGAAGTGAGTTGAGAGGTGAAAAGGTATCAAAAAATTTAATTGTAAACAATATGTGAAATAATGAGGTTAGGTTAGCATAAAAGCTAAAATTTCTCTACAAAAATTTTAGATTTAGTTTTAAAAACACAGGCATTCAGAACAAATTTTTAAAATTTTTTTAAAACGCAAGGTTGCATTTTTATTAATTAAAATGTTGTATTTATTTTCCAATTAAAATTTCTTATAATTAGATACGTATGTACTAAATTTGTTTTTAACAAGTGGCATCTCTTGACTCTGCAATGAAAATCAATGCAAACCAATTGAAATTAATTAAAAGAGAATGCGAAAAAACAGCAACAATGTGAAGAGAAGATGCGATATTGCAATGAAATCAAATCAAATGTGAAGGTGAGTAGTAAATACACAATACGGCACATGGTGGGGTGGGGGAAACAAACAGACGGGAGAAAATGCCATGAATTTCACACCGAAAAAGGGGGTCAGGTGTAGTATAGAGTATAGTAAATCAGCGAAGAGGGGTGACGGTGTCAGAGGGGAGAGTAAAATAGTTTATTGATTTTGTTGCTGGAATGAAGGTCAAGTCACATGTTGCAAAAACAACAACAAGAAAAAAATAGCAACACAAAATAGCAGTTCAAAAATGAAAAGACATTGGCAAAAAACATAAATGGGGGGCAATGATGGAGCCTAGGGTTACCTCTTAAATGTGACCCAAAAAATGTTTAAAAAAAAGGACAAATGTTACATTTGGAAAATGTCAAAAGGGAGAAAAAACAGGAATGGTACCATTTCTTTATAGTTTAATGTTTTTTTTATGATCAGAACCGGTTTTTATTTAAAAACGAATTAGACCATTTGAAAAGTTTAAAAATGCATCAAATCCAGACATGCAGCAGGTTTTTGTTACTCTCTAATTGTCTGGGGTGGTCATTGAATCCACCTGTTATATATTATATCGCTTTTACAACTCGGTAGCTGAGATTTGCGATAGATCGATGAAAGTTTCGTGATGCCCAGTTTGCAAAATTTCCTCCTAAGACGCACAACGGCAACACTGAGGAGCTCCATTTGAGCTAATTTAACAGCTACGTTAGATAACGGTCACAAATCAGTGCTGCCACCACCGCGGAATCGTTGGAACGCAAGTTGCTTGTCACAATTTTCACAACGAAAAATTCCAATTGATTGCCTCAAAAATTGTTTTGATTTTGCGAAATCCACACTCACATATTCTGCTGGAAATGCATTTGGGGCTGCGCTACTGCTGCAATTACAGTGACGTAGCTTCCTCTTCGTATTTCTTTTTTTTTTGCTTTTCTATTTGTTTTATTTTCCTTTCAATTTGATTTTTTTCCACTCTTCTATGTCGTCTTTTCGTATTAAATTTTTTTTGTAATCGATTTTTCTTGCACTTTTACACTTATTATTTTTGGTTTTTCACACCAGCAGCATAAAAGCATGTGAATTAATCAAATCATGTGAATGGTAATTTTTTTATTTCCATCGCAATTCGAATGTATTTTCTCCTATTTTCACTGCATACTTGTTTTCGTCTCGTTGCTTCTTTTATTTTTTTTTGGATCTCGTCGCTCGAGTTTTCACTTTTTTCCACTTGCTTCTCCGCTTTTCTTCTTGACACTGGCAAAATTTTTCATCAGCAAATCAAATTTCGTTGCCTTTTTTTCCCACACGCACTTTCACAATTAGGTTTTTCCACTTATCCCGAGCGTTTATTGTAGTTTGTGGTTTTTCTGTCTGGTTTTGGCAATTGTTTCATTTAAATTTGTCCATTTAATATGGTAAAAATATGAAAATTTGCACGGCCGGTTCGCTGGAAAATTGGAAACACGAACTTTTTTCGCTTTTCAGCCTCAAGTAGTTTTGCGTTGTCGTGTTGGTTGTCCTGATTTTGTGACAGTTGAATTGGTGATGTATAAAATCAAGTGGTTATAAACACCGGGTTTTTTCGAGTACTTCTTCTAATGACAAAAAACCGCCTGAAAAACGGGTACTCGAAACAAGCGCACATTTCAAAATGTTCGCCAATTTTTTTGTTGTACAAGCCATTCCTTGGTACTTTCCAATTGATTTATAATTTTCTGAGAAAATAAAATAATATTTTTTGTTTTTACCATACAACGCTGGTACATACATTTCACACACATTTTTATTTATGTATAACATGATATAATGTACAAAAATAACATTCGAAACGAGTAAAGTTGCTTTATTTTTAATACTATTAAAAACTGGGCGTTGCATGCTATTAAGGCATTCAATCCCGAAGTGTTTTTGAAAATCCCGGGATTTCGGGATTTGAAATTACAATCCCGGGATCCCGGGATTTATTCGGGGTTTTCGGGATTAAAGAAAAAACTGTTGCAACAATATTTTAAGCTTAATTTTATCTTAATTCAACGTAGAAATACTATTTAATAAATATTGCATTAAACAAAACAAAATTTAAAAAAAATAAAACCAAAAGTTATTAATTATTATTAGATATATTTAATAAAATTTTTTTGTGACAGCGTGGCAAAATAAATAATAAAGCAACTCAATTTAACACATAAAATATCAAACTTGTTCGATCAGAGTAATTTAAAATTAATAACTTTTGGTTTTATTTATTGTCGAATAAAAAAATTGTTTCAATTTGAAAAAATTTTATTCAGATCGATAAAAATGTTGTGTTCACTGTTATTGACAAAAATTGTCTTAATTTTTTGTGTGTGTAGCACTAAGTCTACGAAAGTGAGCTTTTTGTGTTTACCAATTAGATTGAAAGTAAACGCACTGCAGTATTTTTGTGGAAAAGAGTCGAAAATATCTTAAACAATGCATAAAAAATCATTTTTTTTCAATCCCGGGATTCCGGACTCCAAATCCCGGGTTTGCGGGATTTAGAAAACGTTCGGGATTTCGGGATCCCGGGATTGAATGCCTTACATGCTATCCACAGTTGCAAGATAAATCTCTCTCAAAAAATTTAAAAAATATCACTTGAGACAACTTTGTATAGCAATTAAAAATTCTCCCAACAAAAGCTCACAGCTATTAAAAAATCACACACGAATTGAAAATTCTCACAAAATGCTCTGACATTAGTATCACAAAAATCTCAATTCTGACAAGACATTAAAAAATTCCAATATGAGGTAAATCTCACAAATCTAGTAACCGTGATGCAGCTCTCTAACTAATAGCAACTTTTTTTCTAGAAAAAAGTTCTAGCCTTACTTACATTTCATTTCCATTTTCTTTTTATTTGCGCTTTTTATCAACAACTAGCAGGGCCCGGTCCGCTTTGCTGCCCCTAAAAAAGTTATTTTTGCCTTTAAGGTCATAATAAATTAATGCAAACATTTGTCACATATTTTTATTGGGAGCCCAAGTGTAGCATTTTGAAATATTGAATTGTATGAAAAGTGCTACGCCCCGCTGTCCAATTCCGACCATATGTAACATTGAACTTAGAATTGAATGCATAAAATCATTCCCCGTTGAAAAATGTTCATTAGGAGCCCAAGTGTAACATTTTTTAAAATATTGAATTGTATGGGTAGTGCCACGCCCCGCTGTGCAATTCCAATATGTTGCATTAAAGGCATAGAACCATTTCCCGTTGAAGAATATTCAATGGGAGCCCAATAATGGCACTTTGAAGTATTGAATTTTATGGGCGGTGTCACGCCCCTCTGTCCAATTACGCCGATAAGTTGTATTTAGCTTAGAGTTGAAACCATGAAACTATTTTCCAAATTGTGTTGGAAAACATTAAATTAGAGGCCAGTTGCAGCAATTTTAAATATTGGTTTGTATGGGCGGTGCGACACCCCTTTGTCCAATTACGCCGATGTGTTGCATTTAGCTTAGAGTTGAAACCATGAAGCCATCTGCCAAATTTCGTTGGAAAACATTGTGTGGGAGCGCTATTACAGCATTTTCAAATATTGACTTGTATGGGCGGCGCCACGCCCCATTGTCTATTCCCGGCCATTTGTAGCCCAGATTATGGCTGGGGTCTTATAGTATGTTCATAGCAAATTTCATTTTCTTGTGATCAAAAACGTCTGAGATATAGCAGTTTTTACTAACTTGTAAAAAAACGTAAAAGCGGTAAAAGTGGGCGTGTCAAAACCTATCCTATGTCACGACTCACGACCCCTAGAACACATATATAAATTTTGGTCAGAATCGGTGCTGCAGTTTTCGCGTCTACTGGTGACAAACATACACTCTTTTATATATATAGATTTGTTTGAGAACTAAACCAAATTTTAGAATACAATATTTTGTATAGAAGTATTCACAATACGGCAGCGGCAGTAAACATACATTTCAGAAAAAAAGCGAACAGTTTTACTGCTACTGCTTCTGTCGACGCGATATTGTATTTCGGGCTTAAGCGCAAGAACTGTCACATAAGCATCTGTTGTGTGTAGGGTTGCCACACGGTCTGGATTCGTCTGGATTGTCCAGATTTTTTGTCATGTGTCCAGAGTCCAGTTTTTCAATAATTTGTCCAGACAAAATTTTCTCTGATATTTCTCAGTAAAAAAAACTAAAATAAGTCAGAAAACCTAATAGCGTTTTCGTTTTTATTATAAGATAAAGTTTTCTGTCAAATAGTTTTATTTTTTTTCAATTACTGCTAATAGTTTTTAGCCATTTAAATAACTTAGGTTCCTTACCTTAAGTAGAATGATGGCTGATTTCATAAAATCTGAAATATTTCTGCGGCCAAAGACAATATGCTCTTAAGTAATTAAGCATGAATTGAATAAGACTGTATACGTCATTCTAAACATTTTTCGAAGAGTCTTCTGAAATATTTATGGAACTACACCACACCACACAACCCTTTTTTAAAAAGTAGACCATTTTGAAATTTTGTTTCGACTTAAGTGCTTATTGCTTTCGACCACAAAATTGCCAGACTAAACTATAAAACTGTAAAGAGTTCTACACACTTTTAAAAACAGTAAATTGTTACAAGCGGCCCTTTGCTACAAAATATTTGTGGAAAGAATAGCATTGTATTGTTTTTAAACTGAAGTTGTAAAGCTTTCAACGACAAATTTACAGGTCTTTTCTGGCGAGAGACAAAAGGTAAAATGTTTGTTGCATGCCTATGAGAAGGTACTAAAGGCGGTTACAAACTTCTAACCGCGCAAAGGTGTTTTTTCATAATAAGCTATGTAATTTAATTGTTTTTTTTCAATGGGAGGAGTAACCAATGTATATTCCAGATTTTTTCTTTGAATGTCCAGTTGAAAATGGAAAAGTCCAGATATTTTTTTTCAAAATCCAGACGAAGATCACTTTGCATGTGGCAACCCTAGTTGTGTGAAAAACAATGGAGGCTGTTTTAATGGTCGGAACCTGTCGTTGACTTTCCGTTAATATATGTTGATATTAGATATTTCCGTAAGCAGCTTACAGTTTGACAACCCAGAACTTGTCAAACTGTTAGTTCTCAAAGAAATTGTTGATAAGAAGCGCAAATAAAAAGAAAATTGAAATGAAATGCTTCAAAAAATATTGAGAACTATTAATAAAGCTTGTGCGGCTACATCCTGTGCTTTTTTGCACTTTATCTGGAGAATAAATTTCAATTGTAAACAGAAAACAGCTGTTCGTCGAACGTGGTGGAACGTAGCATTATAACCACCTGCACGTTTCCTACGATGGGTCACGTCCCGTCACCGTCCATTATACCCAGTCCATTATACCTGGCTTACAATTGTGTAATGAAAAAAAGCCTTAAATATTTTAATTTCTCATTACATTACAACCCTGCCTCTCATATTGATTAATTTTGAACAACCCCGTTCACAGAACCGGCAAAGTGAATATTTGACAGGCACTGTAGCTCAGATCAGTGCTTGTCAAACCTCGTTATCTCCCGGCAAAAGCAACGGTGGTGTACCGTGGGTAATGCAGTGTCTCTAGAAACGACTTTTTCTGACATTTTCTTTACAATGTGATTATTACTACATTTTACAAGTTAAATGTGCACTCGCAAATTCAATAAACTATATTTAATACTAACAGGGCCCGGTCCGCTTACGGAAAATGCCGAAAAAATTGTTAAATCTGTGGTTCTTCACAACTTCGTCAAAATGCACGACATTGAATACAGTCAGGAGTTCTTCGTTAATAGAGAAAACGCAGTATTTTCGAAGACAAATTGATCACAACTTCAGCAATCCACATTTTTTACTCGCTAAATGCTTCAAAAGACGCATTTAAAATTCGTGACACCTTGATGGATTATCTTCAAAGAGCCTATATACACTATCAGTTCCATTACGAAAAATCTGACAAAGAGCTAATAAGAACTGCGGTACTGAAAACGTGATAGAACATTTTGCACCGAAAATCCATTCAAAAAACGTAAAAGGTGGCTACTCCATGCTTCGTTTATTTACATTTTCATATAAAAACTGTCAAATTTCGTCATGCCCATGTCAGTATAAATTCTAAAAACGGCATGCCCATGCGTCATGGGAATGAAGTTTTTCATTTAAATCCAACTGTTCAAATGGAAAGTTGAAGTTTACAGTAGCGCCAGTAAATTTAGAAAAAGAAAAAGCAGCACGTCAGGGGAGAGTTTACTGCCGCTGCCGTATTGTGAATACTTTCATACAAAATAGTGTATTCAAAAATTTCGAAACAGCTACTGCTTCTGTCGACGTGATATTGTATTTCGGGCTTAAGGTGTACTTTTTTGAGTTCTTGTGTAGAATTGTACTTTTCTGAAGCTCATCCCAGTTGAGTATTTTCATATAACCCGGACAAAAATAACCTTGCCACTGATGCAAAAAAAAAAGTGGTTGGTGCCTGGTACTCAGTATATTCGTGTCGATTAGATTGATTTTGTATTAGATAATGAATATTGATCAACTCCGTTTATTATAATATTCTTGGGATTTTTTACACAATTCGAGCTTAAAATATTAATTTCTTCTGAATTAAGAAATATCACCAAAAAGTATTTACTTCCGCCGGGTACTAGTCAATTCTGAATTGTCCATTACTGCCAAATGTACAAAAGTGCACAAGTGCACAAGAAAACTATTAGTAGGTTGAGGTAATGCACAAATGTAGAAATGCTAAAAACTGTCAGGCAGTACATTTTGTTGTTGCAGTGTACTTTTTTGTTACACTTCTACAAAGTGCACAAGTCCACCTCGTCGTGAATACCCTTAATTAGTGATACATACAACTTTGAGTGCTAAGTACCGAATACTTTAATCATTCAATGAGTATTTCAAAGTCAAGTATCGAATACAAAGTATTCGATGAGTACTTTTTAGCACATCTCTACTCTTTGGCAAGAAGCAACGATGGCGACAGGAGTAAGTGAAATTTGGATGAAAATTTAATTTGCTAATATCACAGGCATCGCCTATTATTAATGCGCCGATTTGAGTAAAATCGACGCTGGACAAAGTACAAAATCAGCAATTAATCAGTTTTTCTCTCCACCAACCGTCTAGACACTTTATACCTATCCCGATAACTTCCGCGCATACAAGGCGCTCATCGCGGCCCAATACTCAGGCGCTAAGGTGAAGGTGGCCGATAACTTTGTGTTTGGCGAGACCAACAAATCGGCTGATTTCCTGAAGAAGTTTCCCAGCGGCAAGGTGAGTCTCCAATGAAGTGGCTACGTCATCATTGCTAAATCCATACTTTACCCTCTTTCCTCCCCCTCGTCATCGATCGTTGCCGGCGAATAGGTGCCCGCCTTCGAGACTGCCGATGGTCAATTCCTGAGCGAATCGAACGCTATCGCCTATTTCGTGGCCAACGAGCAGCTGCGCGGCGGCAAGTGCCCCTTCGCACAGGCCCAAGTCCAGCAATGGATCTCGTACGCCGACAACGAAATCGTTCCCGCTTCGTGCGCCTGGGTGTTCCCACTGCTGGGCATCATGCCACAGAACAAGAACAGCACAGCCAAGCAGGACGCCACCGCCGTCCTGGAGTTGCTCAACAAGAAGCTCCTCAACTCCACCTACTTGGTGGGCGAGCGCATCACACTGGCCGACATTGTGGTCTTCGCCAGCCTGATGCACTTGTACCAGTATGTGCTGGAGCCAAGTGTACGCTCGGAGTTCGGCAGTATCAACCGCTGGTTCTTGACCATCCTCAACCAGGCGGCCGTTAAGGCTGTCGTCAAGAACTTTGCGCTGTGCGACAAGGCGCTCGTCTTCGATCCCAAGAAGTACGCCGAATTCCAGGCCAAGACTGGTGGCAAGCCACACCAACAACAGCCCGCCAAGAAGGAGGAGAAGAAGGCTGCTGCCCCCAAGAAGGAGAAGGAGGCGGCCGCCCCAAAGGAAGAGCTCGACGCTGCCGATGAGGCACTGGCTCTGGAGCCCAAATCGAAGGATCCCTTCGATGCCATGCCCAAGGGCACATTCAACTTTGATGATTTCAAGCGCAGCTACTCCAACGAGGATGAGTCTGTGTCCATTCCCTACTTCTGGGAGAAGTTCGATCCCGAGCACTATTCCATCTGGTTCGGCGAGTACAAGTACAACGAGGAGCTGACAAAGGTCTTCATGTCGTGCAACCTGATCGGCGGCATGTTCCAGCGCCTGGACAAGATGCGCAAGCAGGCGTTCGCCTCGATGTGCCTGTTCGGCGAGGACAACAACAGCACCATCAGCGGTGTGTGGGTGTGGCGCGGACAGGAGTTGGCCTTCCCGCTGTCGGCCGACTGGCAAATCGATTACGATTGCTATTCGTGGAACAAGCTCGACGCCAAGTCGGAGGAGACCAAGAAGTTGGTGGCGCAGTACTTCTCCTGGTCCGGCACCGACAAGGCCGGCCGCAAATTCAACCAAGGCAAGATCTTCAAGTAAACCGTCGTCGTGTGTCGCGTGTCTACTAGAAGTGGAAGCATCGCGTGTGTGCTCGTGTCCTATTCCTTTTTTTCGTTTAATTTTCTTTTTGGCTCAGGTCTTTGCCAACTGTTCTCAACATAGCTCAGCTCGCCTTTTTGTAATTGAAAAAAACAATGCTTTTTTCCTGTCACAAGTCCGTTCTGTTCTTAGAGACCAGAACCGGACACCTACACTCAGCCAGCCACGCAGGAATCATTATTTATATCCTTTTTTATAAACACCAACAATAAATAATTACAAGAAAATCAAACAGGACTCGTCGAGTTTTTATTTGAGTGATGGATCCATTTTTTGAATGGCTATGGAAATTCCTTGTGAAGAGGAGATGTTAGGGATACAGAGATATATGAATACATCGGATCAGTTTATAATGTCTTTTTGTAATCCTTACCCGATGACTTCCAGAACTCGGCGAAAAATGGTAGTGATGTGTTTTTACATCTCTCCTATTCGTCTACATGAGTCACTAGTCCAGCCCAACTTTGTATGGGAATTTTCAAATTGATTTTCCCCTTAAATGTGCTTAAATGTGTTACCAAGTTTCATCAAAATCAAATAAAGTCCTAACCGATTTTCAATAAAAAAAATTAAATTCCTTCAGAAGGAAAGAAATACAGAAAAAATATATTTTTAAAAAACCAAAAAATTGTTTGTGAGACATAGAGGCAAACAAAAAATAGTAAGAGAATTAACTTCGGTCTGGACAAAGCTAAAATACACTGCACTTCCATTGCATTTTTCTGTATTTATCGACAAATATTCGGTATTTCATCGATAATTTTTCGAAAATGTATCGATAGTTTTTCGATAATTTATGGTATCGTTAATTTTTCAATATTTATCGATAATTTCCATTTCCCAAGCCATTTCAAAATTTTGTTCCGATTCCATTTTGTTCCGGTCCAATTCCATTTCGTTCCAGTTTTATTCACATTTCGTTCTAGGCATAATTTCCATCCAAAAAAACCGCGTCCAAATCGGTTGAATATTTCTCAAGATAACCGAAAATAATACAAATTTGGAGACCATTCCGTGTGGGTGGTGGGCGTGGTTCTTATTCGATGTTACCCATTTTCAATGCCGTCCAATCATTCGCCAAAATTAGAGGTCGATATCCCAATAACTGTGGCAGTTATCATCAAGAATACTCTGCTTTTCTATCTTTCCACGCCTTCTTTTGGGCGTAGAAACGGTGTACCAAAAACCATATACCCACACAAATATCATATGACAGGTCAAGCGGGAGGAACGATTAATTTTTAAATTTTTTTTCTCAATCTGAATGAGGTGTTTGATTTGATTTTTTCACTGGATTTCCCCCCGTTAATTTTCTGATTTTTTATCGTACCAAATAGCACATGATAACCTAGAATCTCATTGTCGTCAATATCATGAAATGACTTATAGGAGTTAAGTAACAAAAGTTCGTAATACTCATCAAGATGTGGATTGGATCACTTTACTCCTTCACATTAATTTACATAAAAAATAAAACATATCAGGGAAAGAAATTCGAAAATTTTTTCTCATCGGCTAATCTAATACATCGCGATAAGCAAACAGCTTGAAATATGAAGAAATCTGTCTCTTTGTAATTCTGTAAATTTCACTTTATTTGAAAAGATCACCACTTAACCCTAACCCTGCTAATATAAATTTCAAAAGTAAACAAACAAATCCTTTATTTTTTTCCACACTTATATATTTTGTTTTGAATTGAATTCAATCAGGCGTTAGCAACGTTTTCCATTTAAATGTTTTACAATTTTCCTAAAGTAACTTTTTAAATTCTTATATTTAGGAAATATTCCAGATGTGTGTGTGTGTGTGTGTGTGTGTGTAACCACTTTGTGGCTAAGCCTACAGGACAATTATAATGAGACTAAATAGGAACAAATTGAAATTTTAAAATTACTAAAAAGAAAATGGAAACAAACCATTTAAATTTTAACAAATTTAAGTTTAATTGAAATTAAGAAAATAAAACCTTTGAGAGTGACTGTGGGAGAAATGCGTTTCAAAAAATTAACAAAACTTTTTGAACTTATTGCTTTTAATATCGTAATCAAGTATTTTTTTGTTTATGTAAATATCAAATTGTTTTTAGTTTTAATTTAACCCTTTCTTTTTTTTGAGAATTACAAATTTTTTTAGCAACAATGCAACGACTGGTTCAGAGAAAGAGGGTTCCAGGCCAAAAAACCGCTTATTTGTTCTTCTTGATGACTACGGGACCAACATTGTCGCCTGTGAGCTTATTGTGTTCGCCGTGGCTGCCGTCACAATATGGCCACTGTAAAAGTAAAAAAACATGTAGTAATGAGAACAAAATGTATATTTTTGAATTTTTACAAAAATATACATGCAACCCTGTGGTTTTTGTTTGAGTTTTCGCGAAAAGTAAATTTTTTCGAGTAAAATACTGATAACCTTTCTTTTAATAGAAAAAATATTTTGGTTCTTACATTCTTGGTCTTCCAGCAGCGACAGAAGGCCGCCTTTTCGGCAATATCCTCCACATCAATCATATCTACGACTTTAGCCTCGTGCTTGCGAACAGACTGATTGCAACGTCCAGTTGAGCATGAACGGGCAGCGGGGCAAAAGGCCAGGTAGGAAATGTAGCCAACGCCCGCCAGTATAGCAGTGGGTGGAATAAGCGTAAACCAGTCCCTAACTAAAAGAAAAATTTAAAGAGTTTTTTAAAATTTAATTTAATTAATTTTACATTTACAATACCTAAATTAGCCAAACCACAGAGAATTCAAAATCAGGGGAAGTGGGACCAGGAAAATGTGAATGTACTAATTAATTGCAACCCAAATTCAAACGTCAACGGTATTTTTAAAATTTAACGAATTTACCAAACTTATAACAACCCCGACTTTGATAGATTTATCTAATTTGAATCAGCAAAATTAGATTTAAAAATAATTACGAAAAAAGATATTAAAATTGCCTTAAATCATTCATAATTAACGTTCTGCAAGTATAAAAAAATCTATAAAAAAAAATACTTAAATTGTAAACCAAATATGGTGTAGCGCGGTGGGTGATAATGGGAAGATGGAAAGGGGGGAACTAATTATCAAAGCAAAAAAAAACACTTCCTATTGGGTGGCGAGGGGGGTGTAAAGCAACAAAATGAAAGCAAAAGCCGAATAGTTTAAACAAATTCGAAAATCATTTCATTTTTTGCACTTGTCACTCTCGGTCCCACAACGAAACACACACAAAATGTTGCATAATCGTAGCGACTGCGGGTTAAAATGAAAATAAAAGTGCGTAAGCGCAAAGAAACAACAAAATTTGATACCAAAATAGTAAATAAGCGTGCATTGAAAATGGCATGATCATAACGATAAGCGAGGAAATAGATAATACATATATGAATAAAATTAACATAAATTGGATTTTTTCCTATTGCACTTTGATACGAAATTGTGTATTTATTGGGGTCATTGGCGCACTTGGTTCGTTTGTTATACGCGATCGGGTGCCTCTCTTCGGGCAGCCCTTCACTAACACTACATTGACCCTATTTTAATTTGATTTAAAAAATTTGATTTTTTCATTACTTACCCGACAACTTGAACCATCCAGTAAAACTGTCGGGTATTGGCAAATTGGACAGGTAATTGGGTATGGTAGATTTAACGAGACTTGAGACACCTTCCATTTTAATTTATTAGTTTTAAATTTTTGCTCGTCTTGCTGTCTTTCGCTGCCACTGATGCAAAATAATTTATTGAAAGTGACAGAAGAGGAATAGATAATTTGTTCAATTCAATTCTTGGTGATTTCCTTTTGTGGTTGACATTTACCCGGCATTGACATGTGAGTTTGTGGTCGATTGTAATTTTTAATCGATAACACCGCAAATCAAATTTGTGCTTTGAAAATTGTTTTGACACATCTATGTCAGAGTACTTGTCACCAATAGTGTTATGAAAAATTAGCTATTTAACCTTTTCAACCGATATTTTATGGGATTTATTAATTGTTTTTGTTGTGTATAGTTTACACTTAAAACTTGTACTCCATTAAAATCTCGTTCGGTGTTTCACAGGGTCTAATTTATAAAGAACAATCGTGCAATGTCCCCTTTTCACGAAAATCTATTTTTTTGTTTATATTTTGGTCCTGAAAAATAGGTGCCTCAAATAGATTATATTGGTTTGCGGAAATAACTCAAAAAATGAGGAAATACAAATCCATCTCCATAAATAATAACAACAAAATAACAACATGTTTTTCACATTCTTAAGTTATACATGCTTTAAGGTATCGATATATTCTAGTGGCACAGTCGCCAGGTAAATATCTCACAAAAAATCTCACAATCTCAGACAAAATTTAAAAAGTCTCACATAAGACAACATTTTACAGAAATTAACAATTCTCACAAAGAACATCACAGCAGTAAGAAAATCCCACAAAAATCTCACATCTTACACGAAACAAAACATTTCATATAATATATTACAGCAATTAAAATTCTCACAAAAATATCACTTTAGTTTTAATATCTTACTTTTCACAAGCCATTCAAAAATCTCAAAATCAGATAAATCTCACAAATCTGCCAACCGTGGTGGCACTACATTTCTCTATTTTTTAATTCGATCCTCTCAAACTGTTTGTCGAAAAGCTAATTCTAAAATACAACTCTGTAAGCCAACCAAACAAAAAACGGAAAACAAAAGGGAAAAGCAGATTGGGCAGTAATGTTCCATGGGTAGTAAAATCTTTCGTAGGGTACATTTTCAAAATAAACGACAGAACAAATTCGTCAAGCAAACCTGCAAGTGAGGGACTGTATTTGCAATCAATTCTAACTTAAGGCATATTTGTCAATCAATTTAGACTCTTTCAATCAATCTAATTCGACATGAACTATAAATGTATTTTACTTTTACCCTTTTCGGTCTTTTTTACTGCTAATTTTTGCCCTTCCCAATGGGTATAATTTCGTAAAATTAACGGAACACCACTGCCAACGACAAATCAACGAACGAACATTGATGTGAATTAATGAACGCGAAATAAACGCGTTTCAAAAAACCGCATAACACGAAAAATCTTAATTGTGCAAACGATCTTCGGGCAGAGTGTGTTTTGTTGAGTGTTTAACAATTAAACGAAATCAATTAAAAGTGAGCAGAGAAATTGGAAATTCGTCAAATACAAAGTGAAAAAGCAATGATGACGACAGCAGCATAAAGCGAAGGATAGCAAAATCCGCGGCGGCGGACGACAACAGAAAGGAAATCGAACCCAAAAAAAAATAAATAAAAGAAACGGATAAAGAAAAAGTGGTAAAATTTTGGGAAATTTTTAAAGAAATATTAATGTAGTGAGTTGGAAAAGGTAAAGCAAGTGCAATTGCTAAAACCAACCGAAAAAAATTGACGCTTTAGTAGAAAATCGAAAGAAAAAACCCCGACAACGAGTCTCTCAAGAAGAAGACCGAAAGAAGAAGTGTACGGAAGTGTATGGTGGCGGGCGGTGCAGCAACGCAACGAACAACAGCAGCGGCGAACCAAGCCCAAAAATCCAGTCAAGCATTTCGAAATTCATACAGCAGCAGAGCGGAGTAGAGCAGGAGTGGAAACGCTTTGAGGAAGACTGACTAATGTGGATTTAATATTTGTTAAAATTTTTCCAAAAAAATATATACATATTTATATAAAAGTGCAATTATAACACCTTTTCGGCACACACTCACCTCCTCATTTCTGCTGCCCCTCTGCCATAGACCGACGGCGTTCACGTCGAAACAATGACCGAGGAACTGAAAGTGGTTTTGCGGCGCAGCGAACATTCCGGTTTTGGTTTCTCGCTTTTGGGCACTACCGGACCGCCGCATGTCATCTACGACATTGTGGAGAATTCCCCGGCTGCCGATTGTGGTGCGGTAAGTCAATGAGAAGTCCCCAAAAATGTTGGCAAATCAAATAATAAATTAAAACAATAAATAAAAAAAAAACTTTCAACTATTTACCAACAATTTTTTCCCTGGGTGCGTGTCATATAATCTGGCCCCTTTTCTTAACATTCTTCTTTAAAAATTTGGTGTTTTCGTTTCCCGGAATTCCCAATTGGATTCAATTTTTTTTGCGGGCATGACTTCATCCCTATTTAGACGGTCACCGTTGTTGTTGTGGGCAGTGTTGCCTTTCTCACAACAAATGGCAAATGGCCTGCCTGCCTCTACACTATTTCTATTTTCGCAGTTCGTTGTGCGGCTTTGCTCTTTAATTTGCCATTTAATTTTTTTTTTATATTTTACTGTTGTAAATTGTTTTTTTTTGTTTTGTTTTAATTGAAATTGGCGTGAAGCTAATTAAAACTTTTGAGGAAAAGATTTTCGCAATTTACTTTTATTTGAAAATGTTTACTCAAATTTATTTTAACTATTTTCTATTACACTTTCATATGGGGTGTGGTTGGTTGCGTTTTGCATTTTTTTTTTCATATTTTTTGTACGATAGATGAATGAATAATCACCACCGAATTTACCATTTTAGTCATTTTTTGGTGATTTTTTTCTCTTGTTTTTAGTTTTGCTGAGATAAAGAAAATATTTAAGATAATTTTCAAGTTGACTTTGGTTTTGGATTTAAAATGTTTGTCCATGGCTATTGTCACGTTCGTGGAGTTTAGAAAAGTCGGAATTCGGTCTAGAAAAATGAATTTGTTTGCTTGTTTTGTTTTGTTTAATAAAGAAAGTTGGCTTGATTGAAACTGGTTTAAGCCGGCTTGAGTCAGTCAGAAGATTGAAATGTCTGCTAAATTTCATAGTAGAAAGGTAAAATTATGGTTGAAATTATTCGAATGGTCAAGTTGTAAAAAAACAAATTACATACTTTACTTAAAAAATTAAAAAAAACTACTTTATATTAGACCGGTCACCGTAATGCCAAAGTGGCATCAAGTAGTTCCTACACTCTGTGGCTTCACAGTGCATACTTCCGTGCTGATCTGTTCTGAAAAATACGTCATTCTTTATAACTAATTGAACACATTAATATCCGTTGATGGCGATTTAACAAAATTGGAAAGCTGCTCTATGGTTATCTGTTCCGGTTTCAAAAGTCGTTTTCAAAAGTCATTTTTGAATCCAATCAAAGGTGCTGATTCATTTAATTTGGTAAAATTATTCGATTATGCAAAGCAAATTTGATTTTTATTGTCAATTGGTAAAGTAACTAGTTAGCCACAGTAACAACAATTACTAATTGAACAAACAAAAAAAGTATCACTTAAATGGTTTCATCTAGTCCTAAAAGAAAATTCCTCTATATTATTATAATCCTCGTAATCTTCTTATCAATTATGGAATTACTAAGTACTTTAGTTGCTGTCATATCTAAAAATTGGTTAGTGTCGGCGTTTTTATCTGCTGAAATATGTATTTTTTTAATTATAGAGCATGACAGTTTTTTTAAAGCTAAAAAAAACTTAGGTTGTGATTCGTTGTACGTCGTCGTAGGGAGAATAGAAGTACAAAAAAAATTTTGATTAAATTTAAATTGTAAATGCAATTGCCTATCTACGGCACCAAGTTCCAACAAATCACATGAATATTACTACTGGATCCTGTTTGAGACTGTCTAACAGAACCAATAACTACTAAAACTAAAAGAATGCCAGCTAGACCTAACCTTTTTGTACCAAATTAAAAAATGCACAGAACAATTTAGTGCCGATCGGATAACGTAGACTCGAAAGTGTTTCAAACAATGTTCAAACGGGTTAATGTTAAAAAAAAAGGAACTTTGGAGAAAAAGGGAAAAAAAAAATTTGTAGGTGCATGCATTGATAATACTATGAGGGAGTTCACAAAGGTTTCATAAAGTCCTATTGTGTATAATCATATTTAAAAAAATATGACATTTGTGAGCACCCTTTCAATGTGTTATTTCTACAATCGCAAAAATAAAGCAAGGAAAATGAAAGCTGATCGCAAAAATAAAGTAAAGACACAGACGCAGAGTTGTATTGGTACTAAAATTTTTTATATGGAAAAAAGCAACAACATTTTTATGACAATTGTATATTTTTACAACAATATGACTTTATGACCAATATGAGACCTTTTGTGAACTCCCTTTATAAGTTTTAACTCCGCCATTTTTATTTTGATTTCGAATTGGAAAAAATTAAAAAACACAACCAATGTGGAAATTTACCATTTTTTCCACTTTTTAAAATTTTAACAGTAATTTTATGCATCAAAAGCTAATTCAAATATTTGTCCAAAGAATTTGTTAAATTGAAAATTTTTATTAAAAAAAATACATTTTTTTTTCAAAAGCGCAACAATAAGACATTTTTGATTTTGAAAGAGGGGCATATTTCTTTTCATGAAAAATTTGTATTTTTTATGGTTATTAATTTTTTTTTTCATAATGCAGAAATGATTGAAAAAACCAGACATTTTCTGCAGATTTCCTTCCGAAAGAAAAGTAATAAATATTTGACATGTTTGATTTTTTTGGATTTACATAGCCTCACCTCCGGCAGGAAAATTTTAATAACTGAATTCTAACAGTTTTGGGTACACGTTTGGCTACACGCCTGTAAAGTTGCAAACGCAATTAATTTCACAAGCCACCTTATACCTTAAACTGTTAGAATCGTATTTAGAATGGCCTTGTGTGAAATGGGATATTCTTTCTGTTTTCAAATAATGTAAAATTTTGTGACCGTGTATGTATTAATATTAACAAAAAATTTCATGTTTGTGACAAACGTTTCGGATTGTATGGTTTCAGTAACTATTTACAAAAAAAACGTTTGAACTTTACAACTTTCGTTTCCATTTAATTAGTCGTGTGCTCATCTAACTATGCTGTAGGGTATTCTGACCCAACCGTTAGAAGGAAATGCACGAGACACATAAATCAACTTTTAAAAAAATTTAAGGAAGCATTCAATATATTACACTGGCCGATTTGCATTATATGCAGACAGTAACAATAACAACAATAAAAAATGCATTTTAAGAAAAAAACATAATAAAAAAAGAGTAAAAAACAAGTTTTTTAAAATATAACCCTTTAACCGACTAAAAAGCAGAAAATAAATTTTCTTTAAATTAATTTCTGCAATTTCTATTTAAAATTAAGGGTTTTTGGCTACTTCAAAATTTGCAATGATATTAGGAACAAAGAATGCATTGTCACCGGAGTTCTATCAGTGTTCCAAATTTCAGCTCTCTAGCTTATGTGGAAGTGTATGAAAAAGCTCGCCGCAGATTTGAGGATATATATATACATATATATATATATATATATAGTCCGCCCAAAGCAAGTTAATATAAGGGTTATAAAAAGGCAAACGTGTACAAACGATGCACTTTTGTAATATTTAATTTATTCAAGCCAGAACGTAACAATTAAAAAAGAAGAATTAAGAAAAAATAAAAAAAAATTCATGAGTATGATTCAATAAGAATATTTTTTGTATTTGCTTGACTTTGCTTAAAAATCAAAACATGTAACTAAAATTCAAAAACAACAACAAATGACAACAAGAAACACCAACGGCCACTTCCACCATACACGCACGCACACTTCCACACACAGTAATTAACATGCAAAACTGGATTTGTTATTGGAAAAAGGAAAATTGAAATTGCAATTGCATAAATTAATGGAAAGAGAAAAGAAGAAGAGAAGCAGAAAAAAAATTATTAAATAATATTTCTTAAACCACAGTTAATTGTTAGCGGCGGCGACTTAGCGTCAATTCAAGTCTTGAGGACGGGACGGGACATTCGTGGTTTTTGTAGACAATTTTCCATTTCTCGGATGTGGTTGTTGTTGTTGTTTGTCACTTTGGCGTTTGTTTTCTTCTATATGTACAGCCATGTCGTTGCGCCTGCGTCAAGTGGTCGAATGAGTTGTGTCCACTACACGTAATTTGGAAACCCCTTAAAAAGAATTGCAAAAAAATTTATGTAATGAAAAATCTAAATATTAAAAACACAAAAATGTTTGCAAAAATATTTTTTTTATAAAAAAAAAATACTCAAAAATTGTATTTTTATTTAAAAATCAAATTTTTTTAAATAAAAAAATTTAAAAAAAATTAATTTCAAAAAGTAAAAATTAAATTGTATTTTTTTTAAACAAAAAATATTTCATAAAATTTTAGTCTTCCGTACGTAGTGTAGAGTTCAATACAACTTCGTTTAGGCCATGGATGAGACTCTTACATGTCTGACAGACGTTATTGTGGTTATTTTTGTTATTTGTAGCTAGTCGCTGCAGCTGGTTTAGCGACAATTTTCTTTTCATTTAACGTTTGTGGCTTTTTTCGTTTTAGTTGTTGGGTTTGCTATTTGCTGTTATCTTTTTATTACTTGTTTTTCCGGTGTGTGTTGGTTGGTTTTTTCTACTTTTTTCCTCTTTTTTATTTCTTCTTTTTTCTTTTTTTCCTTTACTGATTGGCCTACGCCCAATCAACTCTCAATGAAAATTAATAAATTGCAAAAAATAGTTATTCACTTGGTATAGTAAATTATTACAATATTCTCTGTTTGTTGTTATTGATGGTGGTTACGGTTATTCCATTTGCAGTTGTCATATTTTTAAACGCATGAAATTATATAAAAATAAAAATGTTCAGATCTTCTACGTTTTACTTACATCTGACATCATATTCAGTGGCATTTGCATGGATATAAAGTGGTTGTTTGTTAATCATTCATCAATCAATATGGTAGTTAGTAGTCATCTTCACTCATTCAAGACCAAATGGTTCAGTAATTAGTTAGTTGCATTTGGCTTTAATATCGAATCCGCTAGTGACTGGGGTTTAGTTAAATTTAATATGTAACTATCATCACACTTACACTTATTGTGATGCCAATTGCGAAATTGAAATGGGATAGTCCCATACTGCTCAAATCACATACTGGTTCTTCAGCCCACCAGAAAATATCATAAAAGTGTTTCACAGATAACTCAGCCAGATCATAAAAGAAGTAGCTAGTAAATTCTTCAAGGGTCTGCTCCTAGACTGGCAAAGAAAATTATGATGTGCCACGTCTTCTTGATGACCGATCGACCCAATTTTTTTTGTATTTTTTCAAATAATTTTAGGGGCTGGCGCGAAAGAAATTTGAATTTTGTTAAAATACGGTCCTCTCTACTGCACTTACGAGTACGTTACATTCGCCGACCATTTTTCGGTAATTTTAAGTACATTTCTCGATATTTTAAATAATAACAGTTCGTTATTTTATCAATACTTTTTGAACAGTTCTTAGTTATTTTTTCAATAAATTTTTAATATTTTACCGATACTTTTTCAAAATTTTTTCGATATTTTTTCGATATATTTACATATTTTTTCGATAATTTTTCGATATTTTATCGATACTTTATCAACCATTTTTCGTTATTTTTTCGAAAATTTTTTGACATTTTATCGATTTTGTTCCAATTCCATTTTGTTCCCATTCTACATTATTTCCAACCAAATGGAAAAGCAGCGCCCAAATTGGTTCACTATATCTCACGTCTTGAGTGTCAAGATATACGAAAATAATACAAATTTTACGGCCATTTTATATGAGAGGTATGCGTGATTTACAGCGAATTTCTAGTACTTTGCAAATATAAGCTGAATGAAGAGGAATGCCAAAATTTGACGAAATGTCGAACAGACAGACATAACCGGGATCGTCACTAGTGTGCAGGGTATAAAAAAAGTAATACCTTAAAATTGTATAGAAAACATTTCCCCATTCTTCACTACGAAATTCTATAAAACAAATTTGCATTTTTTTATGATCGATAATAATCGATGCAACCAGCAAGCCAACAACTATCAATTCAAATCTCCATTTGCAATTGTAAATTGTGTAAAATTTCACATACACACAAACACACAAATGTATTGAATGGAAGAATGTGAAAAAAAAAAATGCCCCGGCATATAAGTTTACATTATAATAAAAATTTATGGCCAAGTTTGTTTATTATTTATTTTATTTTTTGTTTTGCTATTTGTAATTTTGCCATTCCAATTTGAAAATATTGTAGGTACACAGAAATTGCATTTTTATTTGCACCAGCAAATAATTTCTTGATTTTGATATTGATTTTACTTCAGTTTCTTCTTCGACTTTCGACGTAGAATTTTCATGCGCCAGTTTTTGCAATTTACGATTTTGTTCAACAACCGAACCCCTAACTCCGCCTGCGCGCCGCCAACATTTCGCCAAAATTATCAACAATTGTATGAAAATTGTTCAATAAATAATGAACCTATTTGACCTATTTCGAAAAACGTACATAACTACACAGAACCTCACGGCAACAAGCCGCCGTGCCGTATGTGCTGTACTGTGCTGCCTCGATTAATTGATCGTTACGCTTATTTGTGTATATTTTTTTTTGCATTTCATTTTTGTACCATATTCTTGGTATGATTATTGTAAATCATTTCGCAATTTAATAAAATTGACGAATGAAGAAGAATTGCGCAATTTCACCGCAAATTTTCTACTGATGACTAGGCGCTGAGCAGAAAAGTAAGCTAAACGTCTCTGCTGCAGTCAGTGGCGGTGTTGGTGCCAGGCGGTTTTATTTGTATTTTTTTTTGTATGTTGCTGTTGCGTCTGGTTGAGTGCGTTTGCCAATACTTGAAGCACAGTGGAAGCAGAAGCAGCAACAGAAACAGAAACAATCACAACAAAAATTTCTACAACGAACAACTTTGTTGTTGGTGTTTTTTCCCCGTTTTTTTCTTCTTTTTGTTTAGTTTGTTTTATTTGTGGAAAAGCATAGAAAAGAAAACCTTCTTAATACGCGCAAATTCAGTCTTTTTTATAATTCAATTAAGGCGAATTTACTTTTGCACTTTTGACTCGTCGAGGGAGTGACGCTCTACGTTCGTCGTACATTGCTCGCTGACTAGTAACATGGACGTTGATATCCCACTGTGAACTGGCTGACTAGCCTCCACTCATTGACTGCCCTCTTGTAGCCACCACCCACCTTCTGTCATTCTTCACTATCGTTCTTTAGCCGGGCTTTAGTAGTTTAATAGTAAATACCAAAAAACCTACGCACTTTACCCTCAAATGGAAGTTTTATGTTTTCCTTTTTATTTATTTTTGTTTTTGTTATTCTTGTTTGATTTTTTTTGCACTTATGTATTTCTACTGTTGAGTGTCAATTTTCAATTTAAACGACTTTGTCGCCTTTGAAGGAACATTTTTCTAATTTGTTATGTCTTAATGGAACACTAATTTTATTCAAAGTTAGTTATTTATTGCTGTAAATTTTTGTTTGCCTTTTAATTTGTATGCCCTAAAAAATATTATAATCGAGTTTGAAGTGATTGCCATTTAAATGTTTCTTCGTGTGCTGAGGGGAAATATTTGTTAATACATATTAAAAAAATTTCATTAAAGCATTTTTTATAATTGAAAAGTTACACCTTATCTAGGTTTAGTTAGAAAATTCTGTTATGACTCTCGAGCAATTAACTAAGTCAAAAAGTAGTTTTTGACTCGAAAAATGTAAGTGAATTTTGATGGAATTTTGAAAATTCTTTCTTTACATCTTTACATCTCTACATATAATTTTCATTTTATATTTAAAAGCTCATAAACTGGCTGGGCCCGGTTCGTTTTACTGGCATTAAATAAGTTCATTGTGTTGCTTTGCCTTCAAGGTAATAATAAATTAATGAAAGCAATTGTCAAATATATTTATGTGTCCACTGTCCTTTCCCGTTTATGTGTGCATTTGAACTAAGAATTGAAAGCATAAAACTATGTGACGTTGAAAAACATTAAATGGGAGCCCAGGGTCAGCATTTTGAAATATTGACTTGCATGGGTGGTGCCACGCCCCTTAGTCCATTCTAGTTAATTTGTTTCCCAGATTACTTCTGGGGTCCAATAGTATGATCATGGCAAATTGCAATCAAAAACGTCATAAACGTCGTAATTTTGTGGACGGTAACAGTGGCGTGGCAAATTATAGCCACGATCACAATTTCAAAATCCACATTTACGTTGATATGTGCTCACCTGCATATGGCGGTGCTAGGTCTTCAGAGAATCTCTCTAAAGAAAATCTGATAACTGTTTCACGTTTCACAGTTAAGTACAAAAAAATAAAATAAAAGTACGTTTCAGAACAAAAGAAAATAAGAGAAAAAAACCAAAAAAATGTTTTTCTGGGTGTTGAACCTTCTGGGATCAATTTTTTTTGGGGCTTCAACAAAACATAATTTATTTACCCAAAAAAAATAATAAAATTACATATGTACCCGATAATCTGTCAAACGCCCAAAATGGATAATAATAATTTTTTTCTTGTATTTTAAATAATTTTATTTTTTTTACTGGACTTTACTTTTTTTTCCAATATTGATACCTAGTTGTGCACATTTTAGGAGGTTAAAACGGAGGAAAATTGAAATATTTTCATTCTGGGCTGGTCTAATGATCATATTGCAATCTACAATGGTTTTTTTTTCAGTGTTGAAATTTTATTATCAAAGCAGTGTTGCCGGTGTTTTTGTACTGGCATTATAAAATATTTCTTTTAGTTTGGCAAAGGAAGCAAATTCCATATTTTGTCGAAGTTACTTACAATTTCCAAAACTCGTCAAGCAGATCATCGCGTGCTAATATTGGCATTACGTCCTTTAAAAAATATTTCAGGGTGACTGTTTTCATACCTTGCGTTCAAGATGTAATTCAAAATCTATCTGATACGTAAATATATTTCAAATGAAGATAAATATACTTTCAAGTCATCATTGCAGTCACCTGCTACTAAATTATGTAACTATTCAGTATTTTTTTTCCATCAGTCTAATAATTTAAAATTTTTATTCCTGCTCTACTAAATCCGCTAAACTCTTAATCACAATTATCATGAATCATCCGCGTTTACCCGCTCAATTGCCATCAGTAATTTATTATTACCTTTTATTAGTTTCTTTCAAATATTTGCTATCTCAATTCTCAAGACAAGTACGTGTAATTGGTTTCTCTGCTAAGCCCAATAACCTCCTTTTTGCCATTTATCGAAAATCAATGTTAGCAACGAATTTGCACGAGAGGTTCAACCACCTGCGGGCCCCGAGTCAGTGCTGCCAACCCACGCTGAACGGCGAGGTGGTAGCACCAAAAACGATTTCAACGAAGAGAACATACGATTAAGTATCTATGGAGCCCCCGAATGCGTTTCTCGAATCGCCTAAGTAGGTTACAACGAATTGTTTTTGCTACTGCTGCTGCTGCTGATACTTTTCGCTGTGGTTCGTTGCCTCGCCATGCGATTTGTTTACATCTCTTTCGCCTGCCGAATTTCAATTCTTGCGACATTGATGATGGTGGCAGCGCCGTGAACGTACAGTAGGAAGGAAGGACAGACAGATAGACGGACGGACGGACAGACCAAACAATATTCAACGTTTGCACATTGAATGGGGTAAATGTAATGTGAGACAGATACGAAGGCAAAGAAGCATGAATCAGTGTTGCTTTGTACTTACCTGTTCAATCGTTTTGCACACATTTAACACGGAAAACTGTTTGTTTTTATCAACATTTTCTATTTTATTTTAATTTATGAAAATTTTCTCTTCAAGGTAACTAATTCAATTCAATTTAAACCCAAAGTAAATTACTTTTGCTTTCATTTTATTTTTTTGTGTTTGCAATTGTTGTCGCAATTCCAAAAATGTTGCCACATTCACTACTTTTGTTGTTTGTTTATTATTTTAATTTTTTTTTTTGGGTGCGTGTGTGGGTGGTTGAATGCCAAATGTTTGTTTTTTTTAGGGGTGCCTCTATTATTGCGGTCTTCTTACTTTTATTTATCATCATCATCATTATTTACAATTTATTTAATTTTATTATTTTTTTGTATTGCGCAATGGTGGCAATTCCATCTTCCGTCGTACTTGTCACTTGTGTTAAATAATTGCGAAGGGTCAGTTATGAATTTCAATTGAGTTTCTGTTGTGTTGTTTTCCTTCTTGCCAAGTGACGATCAACTTTGCGAAATGATATCATAGTTACCTGCGAATTTAACACTATTTTGTTGTCCATAATTTATGGACTTGACTTTATTGCTCGGTTTGTTTTAATAAATTTCAATTAACATTGGTCATTCGCCACATTTCAGGTGATTCCCAGAAATGTGGCGAACGATAGTCAATTCCGATTAAAGTCGACGGTTTTGTTGATTTCCACATCGCAAAGGTAAGAAAAATATTTCAACCTCACTTCCCTAGAGCAAGAACAAACCTCAAATTTTTGCTTAGAATTTTTTCGGGAGAATTTTTTTCAATGTACTTAAATTACGTACAAGACATCAAAATATCGAAAAGTGGCTTATTTAGAATCCTTTGAAGCTTCCAGCACGCACTTGCCGTAACCGATATCTGCAAAAAAAATTATCTCTCGTCACCTTAACGGTTAGTCGCAAACGGTTATTCGAAGTCGAGCGGTTAACCGATACCGCCCTAACTGAATAAAACCGCATTGTCGGTTACTAATCGAATACATAATCGGTTAACCGAATTTCGCATTATTCGGTTAGACATAAGAGTCCTACCTTGTAGGTCTATGCTTAGCTTCGGCCAGCCAGCCAAACATAACCTCTGAGTCGATCTAGAATTCGACCACAAATATTGGCATTGCAAATGGGTAAAATTGAGTAAGGACCACACCTACACCCAGAGAAAAAAAAAACCTAAAATCAAAAATAACCACCTTAAAACAAGTAGAAACGTTAATGAAAGTCTGGTAAAGTTGAAAATTTTAGAAACAACTACGAACAAACTTGTTTTCAAATTAAAACTTAAATTCAAAAATAAACAAACTTATTTCAAAGTTGTTTTCCGATTCTTTCAAAAATTTTCCAATTTATATTAAGTTTGCCAGACCTTGATTTAAAATCGTTCAACTTTGTTTCAACGTTGACAACAGTTATTTTAAGTATTTTTCACTTCATTTCAACTTTGCAACTTTGTTTCAATGTTGACAATAGTTATTTTAAGTATTTTTCTCTTTATTTCAAAGTTGTTTCCATTAAGTTGAAAAAATGAAGGAGTAAATCGATCGTACTTGATTTTGCTATGTTTTTTTTCCCTGAGTGTACCTCCAATTTAAATAAAATACTGAACCGACACTTTTTATACCCCATATACCACATAATGTGAGACTGGACACAATTTTCGGGCTTTTATTTTCCCACAATAGCCAACACTTCCTTATATAATTAAATTTTTATCAAAATATTCGGGGCACCTTTAAAAATGAGATCTCTTTAACGACGACTCATGCAAATTTTATAACGAGACTAGGAAATTTCGGGTCACTTATTAGAAACATAATTAAACAATTTTTTTCTTCAGTCTATGCCCTGCCAAGGGATATTGGGCCAGTCTTTAATCAACTAAAATTAATGAAACATATTTTTAAAAAAAATCGAAGTCCATGGTATACTAAGAAACAATGTGGCGGCACTCCTTTAAGGCTGATAGAAAAAAAATATCCATCGAAAGGTTCCTTGAACCCTTTAATTAACTACTACATATTTGCTATTTGTGCTTTGTGTGCACATGAGAAACGCCTTTGTTGTCCCATGACTGTCATTTGATTTCATGTCTATAATTATTTAATTTAAGTTTTGTTTAGACCACCTTCATTTTTCGATTTCTTATTAGTTAATTTAGGTTACCTTTGCCTTAAAATATAACATTAATTGTCTCACCTCTTCCAAAACCTTTGATGCCGCACCTACATTGCAACGTTTTTGTTTTCTTCACCCCAAAATCCTTTGTTCACGGTTTCAATTTCAATTTCAATTTTATTTCATTTATTTTTGTTTTTGCATAAATTTTGACGTTTTCTTCCGGAAAGCGAAAAAATCAACAACAACAAATGCGCTTCTTTGCACTCACTCACTCTCACTCTCTTTCTCTTCCCCTGGTCGAACAAACGGACTCTCGTTACAGTTCACAGACATTTTCAACAGCTGCGCATTTCGAGCCATCGCAAGGGTCGACGTTGCCAAAGAGTCCGACCGACCGTACCAAATTAAAAAGTTCATGTGCACTCGAAACGTCAACAAGGGAGAGTCACTGCTCAACACCAAATCAAATTATGGCCAGGAATGGCCAAGTATTTCGTGTTGTTGTTTGTTGATTGTGCAAATGAAAATAAAATTCGAATCGGAATTGCAAATTGTTTAATTGCTAATTTCGCTATTAGGTGCGATTTGGTATTGTTGTTCCTTTTGTTGTTGTATTCTTATTAGCCAATTTGTTGATTCCCTATTATATGGTTCTTGTGTTTTCTATTTTTGGTGTTGGGATTGCTGTTGCTGATAAGGTGTATTGTTTGTTTCGATTGTTGTGCTTTAATTTTGATTAAATCACAAAACCTCAAATTACCAATTATCGCACATTTGCCGGTATCGTTTCGTTTCATTTCGTATCGTATCCACACAAAGAGAGGTAGGTGCGACTCGTGTTTGGCTTATAGCGGCTGTTGAGGGTGGCTAATTGCAAGCAGCCATTTTTTAATTTTTTTACATGTTTTTTATGTTTTTACACATGTTTTATCTTTTTGGTCTCAATCCGATATTGTAATACAACAACACCAACAGAAATGTGCTGCAAAAATCATTTAGCAACTGCATGTTAAATCGCACTCTCACCTCCAGCCCCCTCGACCTAACCTTCGTCCGTTCTCTTTCGTCTACACTGCAATCACTCTGCTGGTGCGGGAGGAAATGACTATCGTTTCGAAAATAAATACAAAATAGAAAGAAACACCTACACGCTAACCAAAGGCAATTAACAAATTAATCAAGGCATTTTAACAAATTGTTTAACAAATTGAGCTGTTAAGCCTCATAATTTATTTGTACTTTTTTCCGGACGTATAACAAAACGTAATAACAAATAATAAAAAAAAACCTTGTTTAAATAAAATCAAAACCACATAAATACGGAATTAATCTAATTCAAATTGCTTTTTCGGTGTTGCTTGCTTAATGCCAGTTAGTTGCTGCGTAAACAAATGACTTCGATTGCATGGAATGCTTGAATCACAATTTGTTTTTCAACTACTTAAAAGATAAGTCCACCCCGCAATGTATCACCTTTCTATTGTATAGAGAAAATGTTTATTAAATGATAACAATAAAATATAAACAAAAAATATTTTTTTAATTTCCGTTCCTATGTCAACTGACTAGTTTATAAATTGCATTCACAGTTTGACAAGATTTAAAATGAAATCGAGAGATAGAGTTCAACAAAACATACGCAACTAATGTAATGTCAAATATAGAAGCACAACTGTCACACGACCAGTGTGACGTTGAAAGGAAAACAAAACCGCCTCAAGATACAAAATGTTCATTTAAATTTGTATGGAATGACCCTTTTGAAAAAAAGACACTAACGAGTCTTTTTATAACAGTGCGATAAAATAAGAGTAAATAAGATAAAAAAAGATTTTTTTTGCAAAGTTCAAAATTTGAATTGAGAAAAATAATGACCAAAATGTGTTTCCATTTATTAAAATTGTAAAAAGGTCTAAACGTTGTCTTCAAGCTAATAAGAAGTTTATATTTAATTTTTTCCAATTTTTCATTGGACAATTTGGGTTTTTTTAATGTTTTATCAACAGTGATTATAAAAAACAAAGTCCTTCATTAAACATTTGCTTAATCTTAAACATTTTATTCTCTTCAAGTGTTACTCTTAATTTTGCTGCTCTTACATTTGCCAGCAAAAGGACTCTCTTTATCATCAAACCTACCGTAACTAAAACAATGAATTTAAAAAATTTGTTTTTGTTTTTTTTTTTGCTCCGCTAGGTGCTTGGGAGTAATTCTCACGTTCAGAGAGAGGAAATAGTGTTTTTATTTGTATTTTTTTATTGTTTATTTTCTCTTAATACAATTTTTTAGTACTCAAAGTTTAACATCCTTTGCATTTAATTGGCAATGGTTGGCGGTAAGGGTTTAGTTATAGAAAATATAAAATTAAGATCAAATAAAAAGAATTTAATTTATAAAAACATAAATTACAAAAATTTTGAGTTTTTAAATATTTTTGTAATGAATTTATTTATTAAAAAAAAAAAATTATTTTTTAAAAAAATTTGTGTAAAATTCATATTAATAAAATATTTAGGTTTAAAAAAATATACATTCCATATAAATAAAAGTATTTTTAAAAAAATTTTATTTATTTGAATAGGTAGGGGAACATGGAGTATCGCGTAACGGTCTTTAATCTGTCTTCTAAAAAGTACAAAGGATTTGGATATTGAATTCTTTTCAATGGCCTTTTCTATAGAGTGGTTTTATCTAAGTTTCTGCATCAACAGTCATTTGATTCGATTTTTGGGTTATTTTCCAAACATCTAGTTTTTTGACTTCTTGCCAAAAAGAAAGTGGTGGTAAAGTGGGAAATGCTTAAAATTTTAACAAAAATTAGAACAAATAAAACATGATAACAACTTATTTACACTAAAATAATGTACAACAAAACACCTTTAATGCTTTAATGACATTACCCATTATACATCAAGAATTTTCACTTTGCTTGACGTCATTTAACCAATATTGAATTGCAGTGGCGTACAGATAATTCAGGGCAGCTTAATTTAGTTATTTTGAATAACTTCAAAAATTTTAAGAAAATCTAATTGGGTACCATTTGAAAGGTCTTCTTGAGCCCGTTCGAATGAGTACAAGGATACATAATTCCGTTAAGTATCTATCAAGAAAATGCCTGAAATTTTACCTACTTTTCGAATTCTTTTCCTGGGGCTATACAATTTTTGAGAGGTTCGTGACATTCCACAAATTTTGATTTCCCCATATTACTTCATGTGCCGCATTACCCCATTACCTATTTACATGTTATTCAATTTCAACGTTTCGGAATTTCAAGGGTATTTTAAAATAAAAATAAAAACTCAAATGATATTTCGTAGAAAGTTTTTATAATTAAACTCTAAAATACTTTTTATTTTTTCACAATAACACTTCCTTACTTTACAATTTTTTTTCTCCTTCATTTTCCCTAAACCGAGCCAAACTAAAGTTTTACCTAAAAAGCGCCTAAAATGTCATCTCATCGGCTACTCGAACCTTAGCGGCGATGCCTTTCTCTACGATGTGCTGAAAGATTTTGTTGTTTTCGTACGTCGTTCGAGTGGGGGAATAGCAAACAGTTTTCAGTGTGTATTTCAATTGCAGCAACAAAAGACAACACACGAAAAGTATTTGGAAAAATTTCAACCGAAAAAAACCCCCCAAAAAAATACGCATAAAGAACACCGCAACTTCAATTATGCAATAAAAAAAATTATAAAAAAAAATTCAATTAAAAAATTTATTAAATTTGTGAAAAAGTTAAAACAATAACCTGACGAAATTAATTGTATTGAGTGATGTGCTGAAGTGTACGCCCCTGCTCCTATTTTTCCCTCTTTCTCCACCTAGTCATACTCTTCTATACACGTTCTTTTGGTTTGTGAAAATACATATTTTATTTCTTTTTTTTGCAATCGTTTGAATTGATTTCCAAACAAAAGATACGCCGAGCTGAGCGAGCAAAAAACGTTTGTGGCGTTTCTACCGAAGTAGTGATACGTTACAGTTACGATACGGCCACGGCTCTCGGGGCTTATCCGTGCAATGATAGTTCGTTCAGTTCACTTCTGTTGAGTGTCCCGACATTGTGTTTCTTTCTTGTTGCCGTTACAGCCGCTGATGTGATATTTCATTAAAAATAGTTTAACAAGTGCAAAATCAAAAAAGAAAAATTCTTGAAAAATATATAACGAAATGTGTGTGTGTGTACAAGGGAAAATCGATAAAATTTTGTTGTTATTGATAGCAAAACAATTGCGTCGACACCGTCATGCTCTGAAGTATTTTATTTTTGCAATGCTCTAACAAAGTTTTTTTTTTTTGGTTTTTTTGCAATGTTCTGAAATAGAATTTGTTACAAAAATTCTGAAAAAGTCGGAAAATAAGTCATTTTAGGAAATTGACAGATGCCAAGTGAAAGAAGAAAAGGGTCGCAGTTGTTGATGTTGTTAGATTAGAATGTGGGTGGGGTTTTGTTGTGAATGAGGATGACATGAAGGACGAGTAGGAGTCAAAGCACTTTGTTCTTCCAATTGTCTGCAACTAATATACATAACTACAAATTTGACCAGTTCTCATGATTGCTCTGAAGCTCAGCTGCTTTTGGGCCACAAAGTTTATTTTTACACTCTTAATTTATTCTTGATATGAGAGCTCTGTTGCGGGTATAAGAAGCGAGAAGAAAAAAGTGTGGATTTTCACTGTTGAAAGCTTAGAATTGTAAAAAACCCAAACCTGACCTAACCTACAAATTTATTTTTTTTTTTATAAAAAAAATTTAAATTTATTAATTTTTTTTCTTTAACTTTACAGGTCGAGGCTGGTGATATTATTTTGAAAGTCAATGGAACTGATGTACATCGATATACAACGAAAGAAGGTAAGTTTGGGTTCAAAGTAGGGACCTACCGCAACATGTCTGTATTTGACAAAAAAAATTTTGAAAAAATCGTTTTCCGGTCGTTCTCTACTAGAGAATCTCTAGTCCAAAGTAAATTAAATGCATTTAAAATTTAAAATTTAAAATAATTCCACCTTTCACAGTTTTAAAATGCCTTCGCTTATCTGACGACCTGGTCACCTTAGAACTGAAGCGAGGTAACCATTTCGAATTTGTATTTACTGAAATTATTGATTCACAAAAATGTTTTCCAGATCCCAAGTTGAAAGCCCGCATCAAGGAGCAGCTGGCCAATACGAAAAGCCCCCACTACGTCGATATCGAATCTCACAATATTTACGACTATCGTACATCACCCACACATTCACATCAGGGCGGCAGTGGTGGTGGTGGTGGTTTTGGTAGTGGTGGTGGCGTTGACGCCTACGACACGCACAACTACACAAATTCCAATGCTGCCGCATCGCCTTCGCTGCGATTTAAATCACCCACGCACTTGCCAGCAACAGGAGCAGCAGGAACAACAGCATCACAATACCGCCAAACCTCTTCAGCGAATCACAGCCGCAGTTCGTCTGCCTCGTCTGCAAAAATACAAATTGTTGAAACGAATAACACAACAACAACAACTGCCGCATCCACATCGCCCACATGTCGCCCCTCACGCATTCCAACGGCACTGAAGTGTCCTCAGCAAAAGCCCCCCGTACAACATTCGCCGCAACACAAGCGGCCGCGTCCCTCGCAAATACCCACTAAAGCCACAGCCGCCGCAGCAGTAGCAGCGTTTTCGTCGAACGGTAACGCCACAACTGTTACGGCCACTGGGCCACACTTGCAGCATTCGAACAGTTACAGCGGTAGTAGTACACGGCAGCAGCAACAGTATATAAAGGAGCGAGATCCCGAACCGATCTCTGCGCCACCGCAGCCCGCCAAGGCGCCGCGCTTCGAGGCGTACATGATGACCGGTGATTTGATACTGAATCTATCGAGGACACAGCAAAGCAGCAATTTGCTGCCCGCACACGCCAAAAAGGTACGTAGAGAGACGCTGACGATGAAATTGAAGAAATTTAGTTTATTTTCGAAATTTTGGTCTTTCCAGGTCGACAGCTTACGTGATTCGCCAAATCGTGCCGCCACCACAACTGCACGCTCGAACGGCGCCTTAGCACCGCGTGCCTCTGGTGAGTCATCGCCCACATCATCGTCGTCGGTGGAATCGCCCACTCATACGGCCAGTTCCGATTCGGTGAATTTGCAAAAGCAACAACAAATCGAAAACGCCAGACGCCGTCAGACGGCGCAACAAGGACAGCACCATCACAATCAGCAACACCAATTGTTGCAGCAGCAGCAACGCGATAGTATCAATAATAGCTACAACAATAGCAATAGCGGCGGCGACGGTCGTCAATATCGCAAGGATTCGCTCACAAATGATACGCTGCTACTGTGCGAGGACCTAGAACGCGACGACGAAGACGACGAGGCAGACGACATCATCGAAGAAGAAGACGACGACGACGACGAGGACGATCTCGCACTGGATCAAGGCAATAATCGCAGCAGACAACGACAGCAAAAGCAGCATCAGCAACGATATCGTCGTCAGCACTATCAGTATCAGAACGACGAAGAGGAAGAGAACGAAGAGGATCAAACCCACTACGACATCACGAACATTGAAACGTACAACAGCGGCGGGGCGGGCATTGATGGCGGCGATGAGGCCAGCGATCGTCAGTGTCTGGTAATGCATTACGGTGACGATGACGACGACGACGATGAAGTGTGTGGCCATTTAGATGACGAGGAATACTCCACCAATTCACTGGCAGCCGCGAATGCATCAGCAAAGCAACGACTGCGAGCTTTAAAGCAAAAGGCCGCAGCCGCCTCACGCTACAAATCACAACAGCAATCATCTCAAGGCGGAGTACGTGGCGGCGTAGCCAACTCCGATTCAATTGATTGTCCAGCGCGACAACATCACCATCACCAGCATCATCACCAACAGCATCAGCACTACGCCACACACGGCTCTGGATCGGGCTCTTCATCGTCGGCCACAGTGAAAAGCGACGGCATTGGGGCGAATACCTCGCAGGACGAAACTTCCTTCTCCGTGCCCACATCGCCCATATCGCTGTCGACGCCGCTCATCGACAAAGAGACCGCCAATTCAGTGCCCACCAGCCCTGAGCCCTCGAGTCTGGGTGGGGGCGCCATTGGAGGCGGC
This sequence comes from Heteromyza rotundicornis, assembly GCA_951394025.1. Classification (NCBI taxonomy): domain Eukaryota; kingdom Metazoa; phylum Arthropoda; class Insecta; order Diptera; family Heleomyzidae; genus Heteromyza; species Heteromyza rotundicornis. Next base: position 15,409,850 of record OX596012.1, on the reverse strand, counting down.
TGTGCGGGCGGTGCCCCTGTGGGCGACCCGGGCGTAGTGCGTCGTCACAACGGCATTGTACGCAAGTGTGATTCTGCAGGCTTTCGCACTAGCAAATCGGAAGATCATTTGCAGCAGATACAACGTGAGGGCATTGCGGCGGTGATACCCATCGACATCGATGAGGATGTGAATAGTTCGCTGAATACTCTGCTTGATACAAGACAGGATTCGGAGGATTCGCAGGTGAGTTTGAAAATGAAGAGAAATTTAGGAAATGTTTTTGTTGAAAATTCTTAAAATTACCAAAAAAAAAAAATATTTAAAATTAATTTTAAACAAATTTTATATAAATAATTATAATTCATAATTGATAATCGAAGTGTGTAGGAATTTATATAGGTTTTCATCGCCTTGGCAAACACACCTGTTGTTGATCTCATTCGATTCCTCTTAAGCAATTTCACTTGTGTTTGGTTTTGTTTTGAAACGCTCTAGATTCTTTTAATAAATTGTACTCTTTTTTTTTGTTGTTTTTGTTTTCTTCTATTATATCCATTTAATAGAGTATCATAAAATTAGCCTAGCACGCTCTGCTAATTGTAAACAAAAGCATTGCGTTGTTGCGTATATATTTATTCAGGTTTCTAGCTATTCTCGCCTGCTGCCATGTACCAACAGCGGAATCTCTGCGTAAAATCAGAAACTGTATTTGCTCGAAAATCCCTCAAAAGTGTTCAATAAATATTTGTCTAATACAAAGTTGTTAAGTAGCTTAGTAATTACTTAAACATTTATTGTTTTTTTTTTTTGGGAAACATTTAAACTATGTTTAGTTTAGTAAATGGTTGAAGAAAAGAATATTGTACGTGCTTCACTCTAATTTAAAGTATTTGTTTGACCTAAGTTAAGTAGTAATAATAGATTTATTTATACCCCATTATGTTTACTACTTTGTTTACAAGTAGTTTGTGAAGTAGGTATTGTTGAAACAACTAATTGACAATACTACGTTTTGCACAATAATGCAGTGTAGTTTATTTCCTATTTGCCAGAATTTTGTTTAACAATATATCAAGCGTCATCGATTGCGCAAGCAAGCCAAATCGAGCAGTGAAAATAGTCACCCTTTAAATGGGTGCATTATAGGGCGGCGCGCTAATTCAACTGAACTGAAAAATCCTATAAATAAGAAAGCCTAGAAGGTTAATGTATTCTAGAAACATGTTTCTCGCCAAATTTTAAGGCAAATCACTGAATAGAAGAACCATCTCAGTTCTAAATGTTATAATGCGATAATCAAGTATACCGTTCGACAAAATTCCACTTTTGCTTGCACAGAAGAGCAACTCATATGTATTCGGAAATTAGGTCCAACTGTGTCTGGTAGTTTTTCCAATACTATGCCGGGTTGGCTACAAAATCCCAATTTCTATATGTCCGAAACCATTTACCCGAATCCAAAATCTCGAATGGACATAGTCCGAAGTAAACATACTCTCGTATGGATACCACATTCCCCAAATTTTTGAAGAAAGGAAAAATTATAGAAAAAAGGGTCTGATTTGGTTCCGGGAAACAGGGCTTTGCCCAAGCTCTTACTCTTCCAGATACGTCAAAGTACGTAAACTTTACTTTTTGCCATACTTCCACTGAATGTAAGAGTTTCTCATGGGTTTCATCTTGTGTCGGAGGGATTTTTACGTAAAAAGAACTATTCTACAGCCAAAAAAAACCACAAGAACGAGCCAAGTCAATTTATATTAATTCGAGGTCGCCGATCACGAATCCGAAGTCCGTTTTTCTCTGTTACGTCACAATTTTTTTTATGACTATACAAATCTTTTATATTAAAAATATCAAAAAAATAAAAATGCAATTAAGTTTTATATATTTTTGCAAAAAAAAATGTATGTTAAAATTGTTTTTAAAATTTTTTTTATTAGCAAATATTTTTTTTTAAATAACTACAAAAACTTCGACGTACTAGCGCTTTTGTAGAAAAGTATAATCCAAATAGAATAAATGTTATACAATTTGTATAGTTCGTCTGTATAACCAATGAATACAACAGACACTGAATCAGAAATTATTATTTCTCCAGTATTTACCAAATATATGAGAACCCACCCAAAACATGTAGGAACAAATTCGCCCAGTAAGCACAGTTGTGGTATTTTGTTATAGAAGCATTAGTGCATGGAAATTATTTGAAATTGAGTTGAAAGTATGTAGCTAAATTTTGTGTATTTATTTGTGTATTTTCTAATATTCAAATCATATCCAAATTCATCAAATCGATTCATTCTATAAGTCGTAGTCCTATTGGTATTAAATGAATATGAAACCAAATACTGAAATTATGGTTTACACCATTCTTCCTTCCTATGTTTAGTTCTTGCGCAAGAGGAGTGGGAAAAATAATGAAGAAGTCACCAATCAAAAGCCTATAATATCTCTTAAATACTTGAGTGAAGACTTAAAAAAAAATTTAAAAAAGCTATAAAAATGTGGGTTTGGGTGTATTCAAAAACATATTTTCCATATTTAAAAATTTTTTAATTAAAATTTTTAACTTTTAAGACAATTTTGGATAAATTTCAAGATACATTATATTTAGTTTCTTCCCGACCAGTTTTATAAAAAAAATGTTCAGTCTTTAATTAATTTACCTAAAGAAATTAAATTAGGTGTGACAATCGATTGAATTGGATTTTTAAGCGATCTATATGACATTCTATGAATACATCCCTGCATTGTTAAGTGTTTATTGTTGTAAGTAGTTAATACTTTATTGATTTTGCTGTATCACTAGAAGTAGTAATGTAGAAACCTTTAACTGTATTTCAATATCATTTAGTGGCCAATTGAACTCATCCATTAACCTAACCTAACTTTCTTCTACATCTCATAGCTGTCTAACTATATAAACTATTTCAATTATTTTTTTTTTTTATTATTTTTTTATTGTAATTGTTGTACTTTTTGTGCTAAGCGAAAAGAAATTGAATGCGTTTTGTTGTTGTTGTTATTTTCCTTGAATATTTCTTCTTCTTTTCTTGTTCTTCTTCTTTCCCATTTTATCATTTTCGTTCTGTCTATGTCTATGCCTGTTCTCTTTAAAGTCAACGTCTACATCAACAACAACAACTCCCACAACGATAATACAATTCAAAACCAACGAGTTGTGTGCTTCCCCGAAAGTGCTCAGCCAACGTGATATTTTCAATAAACGCCGGCGAAAAGCGAGAACCGTAATAATACCGCGTATCACACTGGATCCACCCATAAGAAAACAAACGACCTTGCACAATAATGCTAGCGACATTAATGCAACAACTTCAAGTGTGACAACAACAACAACCACAACAGCCACTAGAGAAATTCTTATGAAAAAGGTTTAAAAAACACAAGAAAAATACAAAAAAAAGAAAACAAAATAAAACAAATCATAAGCTACAACCTTAGACTCTAGAAACTGGTAGTACTCCATTGTACACTTACACACACACACCGTTTACATATACATATACGTATGTATTGTGAATGAACAACTTCGAATAGAGTTCGAATTTTATGTTATTTTCGAATGAAGCTTCTTCTAGTTTTTATGTTGCCTTTTTTGCATGTTTTTAAAACTTTTTCTCTTGTAGTTAGCATGTTTTTCACACACACTGACACTCACATATACAACAACACTTACCTGAGTGTTTCGAAATTCTACGAAAATTTATTTATTTGGTATTTTGTCTTCGAAAAGGAATTCGGAATCTGAGATAATCTATCGGGCCGGGCAGCTTACACTGAACAGTCCCTTCTCCTTATTGAAATAAATATGTTCTTAAATGAGTTTATTAGTCTTAGCTGTTAAGAACTAGCCTAGAAATAGTTTTAAAAAAAAAATACTAAGCAAAGTTGAGTTTTATTCTTGTCAACTCAAACAAATTTGAAATTCTTTTTCTCAACTTTGCTTAGCATTTGAAGGAAAAGTTTTCTCTAGAAATATTATCAAAGTACATTTATTTATAACAGTCACTCAAGCGAAATACTAATTCCCTGCTTCCTCCTTTCGACAGGCTTCGAACCGTGAACGCATCGTGTGGACGTATAACGCGCCACTGCCGCCCCATCAATTGCATCAGAATCAGCAGCAACAGAGTTATTCTACGCATTATGGTCACAACAATTCTTCGCCCAATTCACATTCTAGTTCGTTAAGTTCATCGCCACAGCATTCGGCGGGCAGTCCACTGGCCTCGCCCACTTCCGTCTCAAGTTCGGTAATGTCTTCGTCTGGCTCCAAGGGAGCACTGGGCATTGGTGGAATGCCGAATAATGGTCAGAACCAGCAACAACAACAGCAGCAGCAACTGGTTAACTCCAATGGCAATATGTTGTCAACGAATGCTGCCGCAGCAACGGCGCAGACAATGGGTTTGTTACAGTGTCCCATTAACGGTGGTGGTGTTGGTTGTTCGGGGGGTCTTGGTAGTGCTGGTGGTGGTGGTAATTCTATTGCTGGCGGCGGTGACCAGAGTGTCTCCGAGGGCATTTCGAATATTTCCAGTCCCGACTATCAAGACGACGATAATTTACTCAGTTCTCGCGATATTCTAGGCGGCATGATACTTAGCGATCCCAGCGATTCGGATTCGACAATTTTAGTCTCAGATGCTGCGGCCCAGCAGCACCACCGTCAGCAGCAGCACTTGCAGAAGCAACAGCAAAAGCAACAGCAGCAGCAACAACAGCAATCGGAACATAAACTGGTCATACAGGTGCGCGGTCTCGACAGCAGCAACAGTACCTCACCTCGTTCTGTCTATTCGGAGCAGCTGAAAGATTCGGAAGATGAACTGGGCACGGCAACACTCACCGAGGAATCACCCACTACGATCATGGCTGCGGGCGGTGGTAGTGCTGGTTTTGGCGATGGTCGTGATTCGTCGCCTCCCGTCTCTGACGATGGCAGTGATGTGGAGTCGCTGCATTCGTATCATTACTCACCCAAGGCTGTGGATATGCCCTCGGCTATCAGGTTGGCCAAAAGACTGTACTCACTCGATGGTTTCAAGAAGAGCGATGTGTCGAGGCATCTCAGCAAGAAGTGAGTGGCCCTTACTTCCCAGCCCTGAATTCAATTGTTAACGCATTTCTCTCTTCCCTTAGCAACGATTTTAGTCGCGCCGTTGCGGATGAGTATTTAAAGTATTTCACCTTCGAGAAGAAGACCCTGGATCAGTCCTTGCGTGAGTTTCTGCAGCAGTTTTCTCTGTCCGGGGAAACGCAGGAACGCGAACGTGTCTTAGTGCATTTCTCGAAACGATTCCTAGACTGCAATCCGGGATCATTTAATTCACAAGGTGACCCAGCGAATTGACTGGATTTGTTTGTCACTAATTTCTAATTTTACTTCTGTTCTCTTTACAGATGCCGTTCACACGCTAACCTGCGCCATTATGCTACTCAATACCGATCTGCATGGCCAGAATATTGGCCGTAAAATGACTTGCGCCGAATTCGTTGAGAATTTGGCCGAATTGAATGATGGCGAGAATTTTCCCAAAGATGTGTTAAAGTATTTATATCAAGCAATTAAATCGCAACCACTGGAATGGGCGCTGTGAGTGCAAACAAATTTGATTGCATTCAATTTGAGATTGGAATATAAATTTTGCCTATTTCTCTTCTAGTGATGACGATGCTGCTGACATGCAAAAACGCTCAGATAATAATGTGGGCGGCGCTGGCTCTGGCAGTCAAGTGGGTCAAAATCCATTCCTCGATATACCCGAATCCTCAACGGCTGTGGAATATAAAAAGGGTTATGTGATGCGGAAATGCTGCTTTGATTCGAATTTCAAGAAAAGTAAGTTGGTATTTCACTCTTCAAAAATAGGTTACTTTTTCCCTTCGTTTTTACCCACTCCATGGAACGCCATGTGGACAAATATAGCCCTACCCTATATGGGTTGCGTTACGTAACATTTAATAGTCTTAAATTGCGACTAGAAATATCTACAAAATTGAGTACACATTTTGAAAAAGTCAATAAAGCTATAGACACAATAACTGCAAATAAGTAAGGCTGAGGTCCATCAATAGCCCAATGCGACGCAATTTCAAAAAATCGTATGAGCTCAGTTGAGATCGTATTTTGCCAACCAAAGAGGCTGATAGGCCAACCATTTGAGCTGAACAGATAGTCACATTGGAGCAATCATGTGACCTTAGCTTAAGAAATAGAAAAACTTTACGTAACATGTGGGTTAGGCTCTCCCCTCTCACACGTAACGCCATGTACACATTTCATTATTAATCCCCTCCCTCCTAAAACGGCGTTACGTGGTTTATGGACAATCTTAATATATAAAAACGTTGGTGCGTATGTATGAGTGAACATCACGGCTAAACCACTGAACCATACAAACACCATACGTTTATTTGTGAGCTCCGGAAGGTCTACGTACTACTTTGGACTTGATTGGTCAAAAGACCGTGGTACCACTCATACAATTTAAGTATTACTTCAATATATATCTGGGATACTTTCCAGCACACATGGTATTATGCTTCTTATTCCAATTCAATGAGTAAAATTGGACAATGGTCAATCATTTGACAAAAAAAAACTAAACAAAACAAACAAATTTTGCTTTAAAAATAATTTGTGCAAATGAAAACTTCAAATCAGGCGTCACGCAATTACAAATATAAAAGCGTTTGTCCCGATTGATTGAATGATTGGTGATAGACTGACTCATCACCGCCCACCCCAAACCGCTGAACCTAGAGTTCTGCAAATGTTTATGTTATGCTCTAGTGTTTTGGGGGTTCACGGAAAGGTTTACGGGAGGGTACTTTCACTGCTTTAAGTATAAGTCCGAGCAACGCCGGGGTATTCAACTAGTTTAAAATAAATTTTTAGATTCAAAAGATTATTATGTGAACATAAGGAAAATAAACTTTGATTTTTAACCTTTAAAAAAATGGCTTTAAAATATTTATTTTTATTTAAAAGTATTTAAAAAATTTTGTTTTCTATTGTAAAGATTTAATTTGTATTTTTTTTTTAATACTTGCAGCACCATTTGGCAAACGTTCATGGAAGATGTTCTATTGTACGCTCAGGGATTTGGTTTTATTTCTGCACAAAGATGAGCATGGTTTCCGAAAAAGCCAGGTGAGTTCAGCAAATTGCATATTTCATTCCCTTAAATTTTTCTTATCTTTTTCTTGCACCCATTTCCCCTTTCAGATGTCCGACAATCTACACAATGCGATACGCATTCATCATGCCCTTGCCACCAAAGCCACAGACTATACGAAAAAGCAACATGTATTCCGACTGCAAACAGCCGATCAAGCCGAGTACCTATTCCAGACAAGTGACTCCAAGGAATTGACTTCATGGGTGGAAACGATTAATTTTGTGTGTGCCGCGTACTCGGCGCCCCCACTCGAAGGTGGGGTGGGCAGTCAAAAACGTTTCCAACGACCGTTGCTGCCCAGCACGCATACGAAACTTTTAATGGTGAGATGGGAATAAAAATGTATTTTTTAATAATTTTGTTATCTTATTTTATTTTACAGAAAGAGCAATTAGAATCTCACGAAATGCAATTGGCACAGCTGGAAAATGTGCTCACCGAACACAAGAAAGGGCCATTGCCGAACAAAGGACTGCCTTTACAGAATCATAAGGAAAAGGATAGTTACTTGCAATATGAGGTTAATAACAACAACAAAATTTTTTTTAAAATTAATTTTTAATATAAAACTATTTTTTTTAAATTTAAAAACAAATTAATTAAATTTCAATTTTTCTCTTTTCCCAGTTACGTCGCTACAGGGCGTATGTGTCAATTTTAAGTGCGAAAATTTTAGCCGATCAACAGCAACAAATCGAACAAATGCAACAACAACAATTACCGACGAACGACGAGGAATCCGATACATTCCCAATGGGCGTACGCTTACCCCAACAGCAACAGCCGCAAGCCGAGTCAACGCCATCGAATAGTATTATTGCTCAACAGCAACAACAACCGCTGCCAACACTACAACAACAGCCACAAACACAGCAGCAACAACAACAGCAATCTGCAACCAGGTACAGTTACCGTGCTGCCATTTATCGTTCTGATGCTGCGGCCGCTGCTGCTGCCGCCGCCCAACAGCAGCTCCAACAACAGCAGCAACAGCAGCAGCATCAGCAACAAGATCTTGGCTGACGCGTAATGGGAGTTTTCTCAGCTTGCGTGGTTTAATTGTACATTGGTTTTTGGAGGTTTGGCTTTATGGTGTTGGGCATCATTCTTTGTTTACGTTTTTCTTTTTAATGCTTTAATTTTCTCCTTTTGTTTATAGCTCTTTCCACTCTCACTGATTCTTATTGTTTCTTATTGTTTCCTTTGAATTTTCTATTTTACGTTTTTGTCAAATTTTTCTGTTTTCTTAAGAATATATATATTTTTTTTTTGGCCATTTTGTATATTTGAAGAGAAACTTCCAAAGTATTGCAATACTTTTTGTTTGCTTGATTAAGGCGTTATTCAGTTCATCAGTCAAAGTCATAAAATGTAAGCTAAACCAGTTGACAAGTATTTGCTATCTTTTGTTTTATTATTTTTTTTTGTTTATATATGTAAATATTTAGAATATATTTGAAATTTGAAAATTATTTTTCTAATACTTAATTTTTTTTCGTTTAATTATCCACATTATTTAATGAGAAAAAATTGTTTAAAATTTGTTTACACCTTCTTGAATACACCTACCCTTCATGATAGAAGGGGAATAAACATAGATTCCGACTAGGTGGATCGCCCCCTTGTGCACTTTTATTAAAGAAACATGCCTTTTAAAGTATTGCATATTTTTTATGTAATGCGAATATATCGAGGAAATGAATGTGTGCATAAGTAACGTGGACTAAATGCAAACGAATATGATGTAGACCTTTTCTCAAAACAGTCCCATGGCTGTGAATTTTCATCACAAAACGTTTGATTTCATTTGAAAAATTCGATTTACCGGAATAGTTTGCAGGCAAGGCAGTGGGGCTGCGATTGAGTTAACCATTTCAAATCTCGTCCAATGAAAAGCACAACAGATTACAAATTCAAATTGACCGTCTTCGTGCAGCAAGTCATCACCTATGGCCAGTAGTAGGGTGGGGCGAAAAAACACCTCTTCGTTCAAAACATTGTATTTTAGATAATTGGGCTACACATTTTTGTTTATTAGTTTTTGGGGAGCGACCGCTGGAAATGAACAAATATGATTTTTTTCAAGTAATTCTCTTTTTTATACCATGGTCGACTTTAATTTATTGGTTAGACTGAACCATTCCAAAAATAAAAATGTGTTTTAAAAAAATATTGAATATTCATTTTTTTTATGTTAGCAAACTGTTTTACTTTGATTAGGCCCAAAACGAATAATATTATAAAGTTTTCTAATTTTCTGTGAATTGTTTGCGTATGCATCTCGTGCTATTTTAGGTTTGTTTAGGTTTGATACTTGAAACAATATCGAGCACACATTCCACACCAAATTAGCCGTCGTCACCGATAGGAAACCGAAATTAGTTTTTACTTCGAGCAATAAGTAAATTTGACGGACATGAATGATCGATCAGATACCGAATCTACATATATGGGGGCTGGTCACGACTGTGAATTGACGTTGGTCATTTCCAAACTCAAATCGTTCCTTCATTCATCTGCTACATTTTTTAAATTGAAGTCTACAGCTTGTACATTTCAAGCATGGAGCTTGTAATTCATTCACATTCAAACAAGTTCCAGAATCCGAATGAAAAAGAAATTTTTGTTTTTTAAGAATGGACTATTAAGGCTCCTGGGTTGCTCTGCAGCGACTCCTTGTTCAAAAACAAATCGAATTGTTGAGATTTTATTCTTCAGCTACATCTACTTTCATAATCAACATACATAATTCATTGAATGAGTGACGCTTTAATCTCCTTACAAGCTCAACAGTATGCAACTAAGATATTTTAATTTTTCTATTTTCCTATATGATTTTTTTTTATTTCCATCACTTTTTGTTGTTAATAAATTACCGTACGCCAACAAACATATAAATATATATATTTTGCTTCTTTTTGATACAAAAAAAAAACCAAATATTGTGAAATTATTTTTGTACTAACATTTAATACGCGCGCTGCCCGCTAGTGTTGTTTCATAATAATACTGCTTAATTTTAACTATAAGTTCTTTTTGTAAAATATAACATTTATATAACTTGTATATTTTTAATGTTTTTAGCATATATTAAATGTGTGTGCGTGTATATGATTGGTCAAATTCGAATTGCATAATACCCTATACATACGAATCATCATGCTACTTACGCGGCAGGAGTTTTTAGGTTGTACATAAACAATTTTTTCTGGATCACCAATCATAAGTTACGAATTGACGAATTGAAATATTTTTATATATCCACATTAATTTATTAATCAGTAATCATGTGTATTTAAGTGATTTGTATCAATTATGCCTGACAATTACAACAAGCACAACAACAACACACAAACGCAATAACAAATGCTTCAATTGAACGTTTAGCATTTTTATATAATACTAATTAATTAATTAATTACAATGTAATTTGAATTATTTAAACCAACCATACGAAAAGAAAGTATTTATTTAAACTAGAAAAGGGTGCAAGTTTTGCGGTTTTTTTCTTTTATTATTATTTTAATAGCTGAGTGTACATTCGTACTTGCCAGAGTAGTCGAACAAAATCCATTCACATGACTTACGGTTGCTTTTATTTGTGATTTAATAAATTAAAGGGCTCACAGTAAATAGTACCTACCCATTTTTTTAACTTTGATATTTTTTGTTCTTTAAATTAGAATTTTGTGTGTTTAAATCGTTCCCTTACCATGTTGAAGTTTATCTTTCAATGATAGTTGGTCACTTTTCATTTAAAAAAAGAACCTTCCCAACGAAAACTTTATAATTATACAGGATTACCCACATACACGGTTTTGTAGCCCCTCTGTAACCAATATGTGTTCCTAAGGCAGTCTTCCGAATCCGCTGTCCCAAGTTTTTACCTACTTCCACAAATCTTACATCAACTTTCGTTTGGCATTTTTTTACACAATTTTTGGAAGTGTTTCTTGTCAATTTGAAATATCGGAGCAAAATATAGGCAAATCGTTTCTTAACTATAACTTGAAGCGTTTGACCACTATCACCAATTTGCATTGAGTCAAGAACATAAGAACCACTCAATAATACTGAAGTCTCAGTTCTTTTTTTTTTTTGGATTTCTTTTGATTACCTATTTCACTTTGCACTATTCGTTCGCCTCAATATCCGTAATTCCATTTAAACTCTCAACGAATTTCCTATTTGATATGATTTGATTTGTTAACTATTCGCCCTACTGTAAATTGTACAATTAATTTTTTTCGATATCAGCCGACATTTGCAATTAATTTTTTTTCTCCTTCTGACAGTGTATGAATTTTTCTTGTTTGAGCCCTAGAACGAAATGTATGATTATAATTTATTTTCTCGTATTCTGATTTTAAAAAGCATTTTTTATTCATACCATTTTTTTGTACCGAAAGTCGGGAGTTTTCTTTCGCACCCGGAAGGGACGATAGGATCATTTATAGTTTGAGTGGATGTTCAAACAAAAAAATGTTCCGTAGGCAAAAAATTAAAGAAAAAACAAAAAAAATTATTGGTTGCCCTCCGAAGGGGCCATAGACCCACTTTTAAAAGTATTTTAGCAACCCGAGGAAACCGATAAAGCACAGTCATTCTGTCATTTTCGATAGTTTTATGTTTAGTTAAATTAGATGTGTGATCCGAACACATATTAACTTTCGAGGACAAGTATCGAATATCGATATTGCATCCCAGATCTGGGGCCAGTTCACGTAAGCCGATACTCGACTATCACAGAACCAAACCGATAGTGCAAATTTGGTTCGAGTAAGCCGATAAAACAAAAGTCGATTTACAGTTGTGTGAACACATCGAAAAATGAGTGAAATCGACACATCAAAAGATGTCGATATCAAGTATCAATAATTTTCATACTTTTTGTCGAGTGTCGGCAAAATAGATAGCCATACTGTCGATTTGGTTCACTATCGGCTTACGCGAACTGTCCCCGGATCAAAACAGGCCCCGGATTCGTGATCAGCTACCCCTTTACCTTTAAGCAACTATCAAAACCCCAGAATTATTTTGGCTGTCGAACAGTGCCGTTACTTTACTCCAAAAGTACCTTTCGATCGAAATTGAAATGAAAGTACATACCTCCTTTTTTTAAATAAAAACCTAATCCGTTTCTAAATTTGTTCGACTACCAGCAATGTTAGGGAAAGTATTTTAAACACAGTGACGAATTGCTCTCAAAATTTTCATTTGAATTTTTTTATTTATTTTATTTTCAAGTGAAAGCGATTCATAAAACTATAAAATGGTAAAATTGCAAAATTACAATTAAAAAATTAAAAGTATACCACAATTTCTGTGAAAACTCGTTGAGATTTTGAAAATCAGTCAGATTACATTAGAAAGAAAATAACTGTACTAAAATAAAATATTACTTACAAAAAAAAAATCAATTTTATATAAATTAGTATTTAGTAGTGCTTACGTGCAATGATTAATCAATTTAAAAACAAAAGTTAAACAGACTTGAAGAAAGTTAAAAAAAAGTACACAAAAAATTAAAAAAAAACAAAACACAAAAAAGAGTTATAAACTTCATATGCTAAACAAAGAAAATATTACGAATAAATTGAAAAAGGAAAAATTTGAAAACCAGAAACAAAATGATATTTTAAATGCCTAATAATATGACTTATTTAGAATTTAGTGAAGAAAAAAAAAATGAATACGAAAAAAAACGAAGTTGTTTTATTAGCGGATATTTCCGAACACAAAAAAAATTCAATAAAAAATAATTCCAAAAAAATCAATTAAAAACAAACTTATTTAAACACAAAATATATACTGCAAGTGAAGAAATATTCAAATAGCCTAATAGTACCTTTTTACCCAGAGTTTTGAAGTCTAAGTGTAGATTTGGACACTAAAACATAACCTCAATTATGTGGAAATTATTCAGCAATTTTCATATTTTATGTTTTTTCATTCAAAATTTTACGTTTGAATTGTAATTGGTACTTTCGAGAATCATTGACATTATGTACTACAATCATTGCGAAATACATACAAACACACAGACATACATACTTTAAGGCGCGATTTAGTGTTTCAATTCATAACCGTCACCATTTGTATTTTAATCATTCAATCATTCTAACAAAGTGGACATTTTATTTTGTAAAAAATGTACTTACTTGCTAATTTAACATGGCAAAGTTGTTGTTTTTTTTCTCCAAATTATTCAGTTATTGTTGTTTTCTTGTTTCGTTTTCATTTCGTTTCGTTTGAATTTGTTTCATTTCACAACCAAACAAACAAACAAAAAAGAAACCCCAAAAACGTGAACACATTTGAATATGTACAACAATTTCTTTCTTTCTTGACTTCTTACCCCATTTTCTTCTTCTATATTCTATAAAAACAACAACAATTTTTGCATTGCAGATGGTTGTGTGGCTGCTGTAGCATCGCCTGGCAGCTACTTTTTAATAAAAACTATTAATTGTTTATTGAAAAAAATGAAATGAATTGAAAATAAATGTATGAAATAAGGTAATGGCACACAGAGAGAAAAGAAAAGAACAAACAACAATATACAATATCCAAGGAGTAGGTGGTCACAAATATTTTATTTAAAAATTGCTTATTGGCTTGAAACAATTTCACTTCATTTTGCTTACACACACACACAAATAAACACCTATACTTTCTTTGCAACAACCAAACTACGTTATATGAAATATTTTATTTCAATTACATTTTTCTGACCGCAGTTTTTAGGTTAAGTTGAATATACTGCTGCTTGTTTCCAATATTGTTGCATTTTACTTTTAATTGTAATTTATTTATTTTTTGTTTTTTTTCCACTAACACTAAATTTATTTGCCTTTAAATTTAAAATAACTTAAATTGCCTTTAAAAAAATATTTTTTATTTTTTAAGTTTTTTTTAAGTTCAACACTTCTAATTGGAATTTCGCTTTTCATTTTCTAATTTTATGTTAATTTTTTTATTTCAGAAAAAAAGAGAAAAAGAAATGAAAATATGGCGATGAACTTGTGTGTGAATTATAAGTTTATGCTGTTATCGATTAATTATGAGATTGGTAAGTGTTCAAAGGAGAAATTCGATGTCATTAAAAGTTTTTACAATTACTGGACTTTTAAAAATGGTTGAATAAATATTCCGTAAGGTGAAAGCACCTAATTTAGGTTCATGTGATCAGTTTTCCCCTATTCCTTTCTCTTTAAAGGAGAAGACATTTCTTATGTTAGCTGATATATGAGACATTGACTACTAACGTATGGTGAATGAAATCTAGACAAGCACTAAATAATTAAAAAAAAAGGATTTAAATGCGTTTAAAAATTTTAATGATATTTAATTAAAAAACTTTGATTTAGTTTAAGAATTACGAACAAAAAATTTAATACTTTCATGAATCTTTGAATTCTGTTTGTATTTATATTTTTCAGTTATTTTTTAATGTTTTTAATCAAACAGTCAAAGTTTTTTGCTCGGTAACGTGTGCTACAGATATTTATCTTAAAGTTGGCCCAAAAAATTTCGATTGGTCTGAATTGTAGAACGTTTGGGGGTTACAATTTTTTGGGATGTACTCAATTCCACGATTTTGTAAATAATTTAATGTAGTGTGCCGATGATTAATCCGGCCAAACAATTATATTGTCGCATCGTCTGTTGATACGATTTTCCAATTTGACCCAAAGTTTTAGTTTTTAACTGAACGCAGGTTTTGCTGTCTTGCAGAACACACATTTTTCCTGAACCTTTTTTTCTTTGTATTTTTGCTTTATTCTCAAACAGTTAACTGTCTTATAAATAGTCGATTTTTTAATCCCATAGCTTTAAAGGTATGAAAAGTCACTTTTTTTATTCACCATACGCTAGTCGTAAACTTAAGACCACAGCTGAAATGTTTACGGCCGCAAAGATGTACAGAATGTTAAATTTTATCGTAAGCGACACTTAACTTAAAGAAATGAGAAAAAAGTAAAAAAAAAACTTCTCTTGTAAAATTTAGTTTTTGGTTGTTTTTTTTTAAAGGCATCGCACGCAATTTCTACCTACAATGTTGACTTGACTTTTTGGAAATATGATTAGAGTAGTGGGAGGTAGGAAGGGGGTCAAAGGCATATTTTTCATACAGGAGAGACACTTAGAGACAGAAGAACGAACAAAGCCGGGAACCTCGGCAAGCTCGATTTCTCTCTTTGCACTCCTCGATTCCGCCTGACCACCAACAATTACCTTGAAATCACAAAGTAGAAAATTTAAGTGGAATTTTTAGGTCACCACAAATTCCAAAGTAAATTCATGTATTAAAGGAAAGTAATGATGGACAAATTATAAAAGGGTAAAAGCACTTGGACCATGTGTCAACAGTGAGATTCGAAACGACGCCTCTTAGTCCCAGCATGCTTCCACTAGACTGCAGATGCCTACGTTAATTTCGTAGATATGCCTCGATACGTGGGCATTGTTCGCCAAGAAATTAACTTCGTTAAAGCTAATACGCTAAAAAAGTTTAATGAAAATTGAAGTTATTCGTGAAATTTTATTTTATTCTAGGCACTATTAAATTTGATGGAAAGAATGAAAGAGGATTCTCTGGTACTGAGTCAATTTTTATTTTGAATCGAAGTACTTTAAATTGAAAAATGTTACTCGGAATTTAATTTGGAATTTTGCTTTTTTTGAGTGTATACTTGAGATAATTTTTATATTTTCGTACAAATTGTATTTTGTGCGAATTTCACTTTCAATCCAAATGAGGGTTCGAGTAAAAACACAAAATACATTAGGGATGGTAGTCTTTGGCAACTCGATAGCTTTCTCGATTGCATTGGGTTATAAGGTTGTGCGGTAACTATGCACCATTTCCATTCGGAGGCATTACTACAGACACTCTTTCTAGGCGGAAATCATCCATCAGTTCAATTTTAAATATTCCCAGTGCAGTTTATTATAAAACATTGCAAAAGAGGTTTATTATGCTGTTTAATTTTTTTTAGCTCTTCTTGTGTTATATTGTGTGCCTACGTAATCAGACCAAAAAATGAAATTATTTTATGATTTCAAAATTTTTTATTTTCCGAACTAAATTATTTTTCTGTTAATTAATTTATTTATTTTTATACTTTCAGCGGCTTCAGTTTTCATGAATGAATTTATATATGCTTCAAATCTGTCGAAAAAACCCCCCTCCACAATGTCTGTGTGTGTCTACTACTGTGTACAGTGTCTGCCAATAGTTGTGAATTTAAAAACCAACAAAAAAACCTATACGATCGAGAGAACAAGTTTCGTTTAGAAATTAGTCTTTATTTATTAATATTATATTATTGAAAATATACTTGAAACATTACCTAAACTATCATTATAAATGATACAAAAAAAAAGAAGAACTTATCGGTTTAACAATCATTCGTTTTGTGATTGAGTAAATCATGTCAACAAATATTTGAAAAAAGGACACAAGATTAGAGATTTCGCTCATGATTAATCTATATCCAACAGCCAACGCTTGTGTGTATTAACGAAAATTCTAATTTCGACTTATGAACAAAAAACAAAAAAAAACAATTTCTTATTGTGACAACTAATCGTTTTTAACCACTCAATTGTATTCCTTAAATGTAAACATTTTCGTTTAATTCGTCATTATTTCTCTTTATTATTATTATTTTTTTTCTGTTTTGAAAGAAAGTTTTTTTTTTAATTTATAAAAATCTGAAATTATATACATATGTCCACGTAGTTAGAATATGAAAATTAAAAAATTAAAAACAACCACAAACTCATTTATGTTATTTATTTAAAAATTTATATATTATACATGTACGAGAGAAAAAAAATCAATATTATTTTGTATTATTATTATTTTTTTATATACTTAGTTTCGAAAGAATTTCGAATGAAAGAGCGTTCGCTTGAATAAAACAAAAAAAACTTAATATTTTGCCAAATTGCAAGAAACTTATTGGTTTGAACTTTAATGTAACATTTTTCTTTCACGCATTCATATACATTTACATATTTTTGTTGTGTCGTACGTTTCATACGTTTAGCCTAAGCCACAAAAAGAAGATATTTTAAAGTTGAAATTACAATGAGAAGCAAATAAACAAACCAACCAACAAACAAACAAGTAAATATATATTCATGATTGTATTAAATACACTTACTATAAAGCATTTACATACAACATAAAATTATATATATAAACGTATATATATATATATATATACATATATATAAAAACATGTTATATAATAATGTGAAACAAAAAATAAATACTTCCAATACAAAAATTAAACAAAATGTCTTTTTTTCGAGATGATACATACTATTTTTTAGAAACTGGGAATTTTTTTCCTGTATTTTGTTGAAGGTTTTTCGTGTAATCAAATGAATAAAAATACAACAGCTTCAATGCTTGTGTGAGTTAATAAGACCTTAAAAAGCATAAGAAAGAGGAAGGAGAGGTCCCCCCTAAATGCGTTTAACGTAGCAGAAATGCATATTCCATTGATGTTTCCGTATCATGTATCATCTCCTCCAATCGCAGTCCAATACGCTTGCGTTTCACATCCACACTTATAATGGAGGCCGTTATGCGATCGGCAATGCCCAGTGCAATGTTGTTCATTTTACTGGCATGTATTAGGCCATCACACTCGACGCCAATATCAACGAAGGCCCCGAAATGGGTGAGGTTGGTGACGGCCCCTGGGTTAAGAAAAATCAATTAAAATAAACATTTTTCAATTCCAAATACAACTTTTCCAACATACCCGTTACCAAATCACCCTCCTCTAGCTCGGTTAAGCGTGTAATGCCCTGCTTGAATAGCGGCCGTTTGTCAAAGTCTGAGCGATAGTCTTGGAAGAGTTCACGTTGCAAGGCAACGAATACGATTTCCACCTAAAAAAGGGGATTTTTAATGTCAATTAAAAAGTTAAAAGTAAGTACATATAAAAAATTAACAAAAATTCAAAATAAAATAAATAAAATTTTAAAAATATATAAAAATTAAAAATAACTAAATTAAAACAAAAAAATAATAAAAATATAAAGCAAAAAATCTTATTTTTGAATGCAAAATATTAAGTAAGTTTCGGTAAAGGATTGTTAAAGAACACAGAAAAAATTGGATGTTTTATTTTTTATCAGAAACACCCACAAAAGTATCAAAAAATCAGTCAAAAAATTAAAATGTTAAGCCTCCATTCGTTCTCTTGTTTTGTCAAATGGATTTACTTCTCGAATGAGGAACCAAGTGTAGTCCCCCTTTAAACATAAAATAAACTAGTAAGAGAACTATCTTCGGCCTGATTGAAGCTAAAATACCCTGCACTTGCGCGTACGATACGTTCTTACCCACCGTCTATATTAGCTATCGTTCCTCGCATGCGATCTGTCACTTTTCATGGTACGCGAAACCGTTATGAATTTTTTTAGTGGGCATTTCATGGTATTCTACAGGCATACGAACTCTTTGTAAAGATTTTTAGACTTATGATTTCGGCCATATTTCACTCCATTTTTATAATTTTTCGGTATTTTATCGATAGTTTTTCGATATTTTAATGAAATTTATCGAGGATTTTTCGATATTTCATAGATACTTTTTCGATAATTCATCAATAATTTCCATTTTCACTTCATTCCCGCTCCATTCCCAAATTTTGTTACATTTTGTTCTAGTTCCGTTCCCATTTCGTTCCCGACATAATTTCCAATCAAATACAGTCGAACTTCCCCATAATGAATTCGCACGGGACCAGAAAATCATTTCATTATATAGAAACTTCATTGTATAGAAGTACACAATAGAAAAGTTCGACTGTACAAGAAACGGCGTTAAGTATTTCTCAAGATAAATGAAAATAAAGAAATTTGGCGGCCATTTTATATGGGATGATTTCGATATTTTATCGATATTATTGCGAAAATTTATTGATTTTTTATTGACAATTTTTTTTACCAATTGACAATTTTGTTCCAGTTTCCGTCATAATTTCCAACCAAATTAAAAAACCCGCCTGTTTCTGTATTTCTCAAGATAAACGAAAAAAATTCAAATTTTCAGGCCATTTTGTATGAGAGGTAGGGATGGTTCTTGTCCGATGTTGCCCATTTTCAGTACCGTCCAATCATTAGCAAAAATAAGAAGATTGATAAAATTTGGCATTCAAAAGCTACGGTAGCTATCGTGCGAAATGACAGACAGACGGACAGACATGCAACGCTAAATAAACTCAGCAGGCTGATCAAGACATATTTGGCTTAATTCAGAAAAGGCGTAACACGATTTTTTTTAGAAATCGCGTTTTTAACATATCGTTGGCTTACTATATAATAGTACGTGCAGGGTATAAATATTAAAATGATTTAAAAAATGTATAAATAGTAAAAAAAAAACTATTAATTAATAATTATAATTAAACTACTCACTCGTTCTTTGGGCACTTTAAAATCTTTGGCTAAATCGTCAATGTTGCCTGCTGCCTCAGCATATTCCTTAATTTTAGTGATAAAATCCTCACAGCCCATTTCTTTCAAATTCAAGTTACATTTGGAAATAATTCTTAAAAGACAAACAAAAAAATTACAAAAATGAATAATTATAATTACAAAAGAAATTGAATGCAAATCCTACTTTTTAGCGATGACATAACTCTCCGGATGCACCCAAGTGCAGTCTAATAAATTGTCAATAGTGCCGCCTACACTGCGTGGCTCAATGCGTACAAAGCTAGAGAAATTTAAAACAAATTTAATTTAATTTAATTCATTTAATTAATTGAAATTAAAATTAAATGTTTACCCCGCACACTGCACGAATGTTTTCTCGCCAATCGATTTCACTTGCAGCAAGTCTTTGCGTGTCCTAAATGGACCGTTGTCCAAACGATGCTGAATGATTTTTTCGGCCTTTTTTGCTGAAAGGCCTGCAATGTGTCTGGATTTTGGAATTGAAAATGAGAATAAAAAACAAAATATTCGATAAAATATGTAAACTTACTTTAGGACACTCAAACTAGCGGTATTGATGTCCACACCAACAAAGCTCACACACTCGGAGACCACTTCATTGAGAGATTCGCTTAGAGTCTTCTCATTCACATCGTGCTGATACATGCCCACGCCAATGTGACGAGGCTCGATTTTCACATATTCACTGAGTGGATCGTTTAAGCGACGAGCAATAGACACTGTAATTAGAAGAAAAATGAGGAAATAATTTCATAAAATTTAAATTAATTTTTACCTGCACTAATTTCATTCATGTCCATGGTGGGAAACTCTTGCCGGGCCACGTCACTGCACGAGTACACAGAAGCTCCCTGCTCGGAGACAATACTATAGCGTACCGTAGCCGAGTCTAATATGCCCAATGACATCATTTTGGTAAGCCAAAACTCCGTTTCACGACAGGCCGTGCCATTGCCCAGAGCAATAATTTTGCAACTGAACAGCAAAGAGAAAAAAGAAATTAAAATAAATGAAACATTTTCAAATCGATTTCACCCACTTGTGCTTGGCCAGCATTTTGGCCAGCCTTTCGCCATGTTCGTCATCCTCATAAGAATTATTCCTTGTATGCGGATAGATAACGCCCGTGGCCAGGACATCAGCAGTCTCTGAGATCAAAGCCAATTTACAGCCATTGGTAAAACCCGGATCAATGCCCAGAATGCGTTCACCCTTCAGCGGCGACACGAGTAGCAATTGCTTGAGGTTCTTGGCGAACACATCGATGGCCGCCTTTTTGGCTATTTCATTCAAGTCCGAGCGTATTTGACGTGACAACAAGGGTTGCACTGAAATGAAAACAAAAACACAATTGAAAGCTCTGTAGATTTTCAGAACACGTTTACGTACACTTCTTGCTGTAGCACTCGTCGAAAGACCTTTCGAAAATCTGTTGTCTCAACTCATAGTGCATTCCCTCATTCATGAATATCGAGTAGATGTACCGCTTGATGTCATTCTTCACATAATCCGCTATGATGATTTTCACTGAAAGGAATTTCAGCTTTTCTCCACGATTTATGGCCAACACCTGGTGCGGCTTCAGGTAACGCACATCGTTTTGGAAATCGAAGTAATGCTCGAACTTGGACTCGTCAGTCTTGTTGCCTTTATTCTTGTGGGCCGCTGTGGCTGCGGCGCCTTTGGACTTATTCTCCTTGGCAGCGGCCGCAGATAATTTAGTTTTGGTACTCTTCAAAACAATGCGGTGAACTTTTTGGCTAAAACAAATTTTGTTTTTATTAAATTAAATTTTATGCTATTAAGGAGAAACTGAACGTAATCGAGTACTCTACACACAGTGTTCACGATGGGGGGTAGTAATTATTGCGATACCTTTTTTTATTTCCCTTTTTATTTTGCTCTTTTTTGGACTGTATTGGCAAATGGCCCAACTCGGCTGAGAGGCACGACTTACGTTCTACACAAAATGGACCCGTACATTTTACTAGTGTTGCATAATCCCCCGGTATATCAATTGGAAGTAATTTCGAACGGATTATATTATTAAATATTGGGGGTTTGTGGCGCTGTGATATTTTCGCTGTCATGAATTCAAACTACTGTATGCAGTCAAAGCAATAATCACAGTCACATTTTATAGTATCGATATTCGTATCAATCAAAAGGTGTATTTAATTGCTTTCGAATGAGTTTAGTATCTATCGAGAAAATGTACATACATACTTTCCAAACTTTTTTTCTTTGGGTGTAAACATTTTTTTTGTACAAAACCAACTACTTTACAAAAGAAAGTTTTGTGATAAAAAATGTTAGCGAATTTTGAACATATTTTTTTTAAATTGGTGATAGTGTAAATGTTAGGGAAGGAACGGAGCCTCCGCATGACACCCGCATCATAGTCTCGAATTTGAAATTTGTCATATATATCCCCAACATCTCCTCTTCAACATCCACATCCTCAAACATGCGGATGCGGATATTGAAGAGGTGTTGGGGATACGGATAGATATGCCCAATTTCAATTTTGAGAGAATTGTTTGCGGGTGTCTTGCGGGTGCTCCGTCACATCCCTAGTAAATATACCCTAGACGTCATGAGGAAAAATATATATATTCTTCATCAGCGTCACCTCCTGTGTTGATTTGGCCATATACGTCTGTCCATATTTTTTCTTGTAAACACGAGAAGAAAGCTATGGGGACCAAACTTTGGATTTATCGTTTTTAGGTCATTTATCGTTTTTGGTATAGAAAGTGTGCGGAATCGGTGACTGCCTATCTCCCCTATAAGTGAAAATCGTGTTTTGTAAAATTTGTAACCTAATTCCGCTGAAATAGTTTTAAACTTGGTATATGGGGCTTTTTGGGGTCGCAGAAACAAAAATTTTATTTATTGGTTCTGGGAGATCTCCCCTCTCTGCCCAAATTGTAATTAACTTTTTAATAAATTAATTTGTAGCCGAAACACGAATGGCACACGACTTGTCGTTCCATCGTATTCGATATTCACTGTTACCGTTCCGAACCCGAGCAAAGTATCGGCTTTTGGCTAAAATACTATTACAGACCTACTTGTATGCCTATTTTAAATTTAGTCAGACTAGTTTTTATTTTGGCTAAAACTGAAATTTCGTTCAGTCTCTACATTAAAGCTACAACCACTTACAGTCTTCGCAGCTCTTCCAATACACCAGTGTGCTTACTGATGTTATGCGAAATAATATTACAAATGCCATTCGCCACTTTCTCCACTGAATCCAAGTCTTCATTTCGCCGATCGACAATACTTTCCAAACGCACTTGGGGACCCTCACCATACAAAAGACGATCTGCATAAATCTCTAGTCCCAAGGCTTTGGCACGTTCGGCCAGGGAACCCTTACTGGCGGGTTTATAAGGAGCGTACTAAATAAAATTGAAATTTTTGAATTAGAAAAAAAAAAGTTTAAAAACCTTTCAAAAAATGTTACATACCAAAAATTCCAATTCCTCATTTGATTTGGCGCACAACATTTCTGTGCGTATATCGTCATTCACAATATTCTCCTTCTCCAATTGTGTGACAATGGTCTCCGCCTTCTTGCGCAGACCCACAATTTCGGTATAGGAATTTTTAATGTCACGCAAACGCTCTGGGGTGATATGATCCACCAGATCACGTCGATAGCGACAAATGAAGGGAATGGTATTCTCATTTTCGAAAAGTTGTACAATATTACGTGCGGCAACCGTTTCGATGTTCTCCGTTTCGGCCAGGAGCTCATGAATGTTCCAGACCTTGCGACGGGCTGGTAAAGGGAATTTAGGTTTTATTTATTTTATTTTGAATTGACTAATTCTCATACCCCAAAACGAGCTTCTTCCCGTAGTTTTTGGCAAGGATTCATTCGGATCTTCTGCTGGAGCGTTCCTGTAATTTCCTCCAATGGCCTGACTGCTGCAACTCGGTTCTTCGTGGTCCGCTGAACTGGACACATCTTTATTGTTGGATTTCTTCTGTTTCGGCGACAGCGATTTGTCTGCGATTTTGTCCTTTCCTTTACTAGACCGGCTACTGCACTGTCCGTCGGCGGTGTCAACTGCACCTGCGACATCTTTCTTGGCAGGGGCTCTCTTCTCTTTGGAGGGCCAACGCTGGGTCTTACTAGATAGATTATTCCCGAATTATGATAGTCAAAAAATCCTCAATTCGTTTCTACTCACGTTTTGGGAGCAGCCTGTTCAGCCATGCTCTTTGCGGCCCTGTCGATTTGTGCATTGGAAGCGGGGCGACTTTTCTTTACGGGCGAAATTTCTAAGCCCTCATCATCGGAAGAAATTTCCACAATTGTTGGGGCTTTGATAGCCGCTTGCCGTTTTGGTCGCGATGCCATAGTTAAATTATTTTGTTTGTTAAATGTTAAATAAATACCGTTTACAGTTTTGCAAATGAGTTTTGTTGGTGGAATTTAAATTATATCGAACGACACACAATTACAGTTATTTGAGATCTCGCCAGCTTTTTGATTTCTGCAAGGAATCCTTGAAATTCAATAAACCAGCTTCGTTCACCGTTTTAAAAGCGCCAATTGCCAATGAGACTTTGTCTTCTGCTTCTTCTCAAACAATTGCGTTCACAATTGTCACTTTGTGCTCGCCGGGTGACCGTTGAGCATTTTCAAAAAGCGTCCAAAAAAAGGGTCCTGTTGCTTAAAAAAGGGCTCCAATAAAAAAATTCCGAAAACACATAAATTAACGGCATTCGCGAGTTCATGCGATCTAATTGCACATTAACAAAAGTAGCTAAATGTATTTATTTCAACAAAAACTAACAATTCATTGAGAATAACAACAATAAAACATACGTTTAAGATCGGTATTCAGATGCGAACAAATTCCGTTTTGGAGAAATGATATATATTTTTAAACATTTCAATTTTTGTATTTTTGTAAATTCAAAAAATTTTTCCAAAGTATTCAGACAAGCAACTTGCTTTCTCTACATATGCTAGCCTAAATGGAAATTATGTTTGTTTTTGGCTTCGTTGTTTTTACATAGGTGTTCTTATGGGAGCGCATTTTTTTCCCGTCTGCATACCGGGCTTTAGTTAAAAAGTCTCAATATGAGATAAATCTCAAAAATCTGGTCGGTGAATTCTGTTATTTTTAACAAAACAGTAATTTTGAAAAAATATTTTTTCTGTACGAATTTTTTTGGGTTTTTTTTTACATACCTTGAAAATCGGAAATTGGATTTTCGGAAACAAATATGGCACCACTTTTATCGACTGTTTCATGTTTCACTACGAACTGTCATCATGTCTTTTCTCTTCCTTTCACTATTCGTACGCAGTTAATTAATAAAAGGAAAAATTATGTGGAACTTTGTAAAAAACTAGGAAAAAATAAAAATACACCGTCAACCATTAGGGAGAAAATTTCCAAAATTCCAAAAGGTAAATTCAATATAATTTGAAAAATAATGACGAAACATTTGCTTAATCGCTAAATCCATAAACAACAAATTTAATTTCCGTTTTTCCTACACCCCTTATCATTGTACATACAAACGTAAAATAAATTAGCGAAAATCCAGCAGAGCACCCCCTGACCCAGAAAAGGCAGTCAAGTAAATTCGTGTAAAGAGCGAACAACCTCGCAGCATTGCAGCACGTACGTTGTAGTCGAAATTAAATTCAATAAAATATTAAATTACGCTAGTGCTAGTAGCTGTTAAAGTCGGACAGGTAACTTTGTGCGGAAATGGAGGGCAATAAGGATGAGGCAAATCGCTGCATTGAAATTGCCGTGCAGGCCTTGTCGGATGGAAAGCTGGACAAGGCGGAAAAGTTTCTAATGAAAGCGGAGAAACTATATCCAACACAAAGGGCAAAGGGTGAGTGAAGAAGAGAAAACGAAAGTTTGTAAAATTTGAATTTTTTATTGAAATTTAAATGTGGAAATTTAATTTGATTAGGGACACATTTCAGTGTGAATGTGAAGTTATCACTTTAATTTCAATGAACTTTTAGTGTAAATGACAATATCCGGTTTCTACAACAACACAAAACCATCCCACTCGGTTTTGAATTCACTTTCAATTTCACTGTCACTCGTATTGATTATCCAACTTGTCTGTTAATTATTGAATTTTTCTTCCTTTTTCCTTTACCCAGAGGTCTTGGCCAAGGTGAAGAGTGTTCCCAGCAATCACAGTAATGGCGGCTCTAAACGTGAAACTGAGCCACAGGGCACAGAAGGGCCGCGCAAGCGTAAGAACTCCGACTCACGCAATACAGAGCCGGAATATACCAACGATCAACTGGAGGCAGTTCGCAAAGTGAAAAAGTAATAACAGAAAAATGTTCAAAATATTCACACCTTAATTGAGTCTTTCTCTCTCACAGATGCAAGGACTACTACGAAGTGTTGGGCATCACCAAAGAGGCCACCGATTCGGAAGTTAAAAAGGCCTACAAAAAGCTGGCCCTGCAGCTGCATCCCGACAAGAATAAGGCGCCCGGTTCGTCGGATGCGTTCAAGGCTGTGGGCAATGCGGCGGCCATACTCACCGATGCGGAGAAGCGCAAGGCCTACGATTTGTATGGCATCAATGAGTCGCACGGTGGTGGTGGCGGCGGAGGCAATGGCGCTGGTGGCATGCGTGGCAATTACTATTCCAATGAGTATGGTTATGCGCGTGGCTTCCAGGCCGATGTCAGTGCCGAGGAGCTGTTCAATATGTTCTTCGGTGGCGGCTTCCCGCAACAGAATGTGTACATGCGTCAGCAGCGACGTCGCCAGCAGACACGTGATGAGAGGGAGGTGAGTTGTGGCAATGAGAAGAGAACAAAATTTGAATGTATTTTAAAAAAATAACTATTCTCCTGACAGAATCAATCCAGCTCATCGGCATTGATTAATTTGTTGCCCATCTTGTTGCTGATTGGCCTGTCAATGATGTCATCCTTCTTCATTTCGGATCCGATTTACAGCTTGACTCCATCTCAGTGAGTTTGGTTGGGTTTTTAATTTGGATTTTGTTAAATTTCTTTTCTTCTTCTTCACAGCAAATACTCGGTGAAGCGTGAAACCAATGCCTTAAAGATACCCTACTACGTCAAAGACAATTTCTATTCGGAATATCAGGGCTCGGTGGGGCGACTCGAGGAGTCTGTCGAAGAGGACTTTATCAATCATTTGAAGCATTCGTGTAGTCGTGAAAAGAATTACCGTTAGTTTTTATTTGTTGAAAATGTGATTTGAAATTTATTCAAAATTTCGTTTGTACTTTCCAGGAGACTCAATGCTGGCCAAGGCTCGTACATTCGGCGATCGTGACCTGTTCCGCAAGGCCCAAAACATCAATATGCCCTCATGCGAGAATCTGCAAAAGTATTTGAACACATAGTTTAGTGCGTCTTAGAACGTTCTGTAATTACTGCATTGCTTCACTTCACTTCAATTGTTTTCATTATGTGTTTTTTTTTCTCTTGTAAATTTTATTATTATTTTCTCTCAAAAATTTGCTAGTTTTATTTGTAGTGAATTGGTTTTTAGCAAATTAAAATTATCAAAGAGAATTTTCAAAAATACAAATCAACAGTTAGATTGTGTTATTAACTTTTAATTGGATCCCTTGTTTGTTAATTTAAAAAAAAATTCTTTGTATTTCCAAAAAAAAAACAAAAAAAATCACGCTAGGCTAAACACGAACGATAAAACTCTGTCTGCACTTTTTAGCCTTTTAAGTTTCGATAGAAAAAATGCGATTTTGTTGGGAATTACATATGTCGGTGGATTTGTATTTGTATTGTATGATGTATGACCAAATAAAGCGATGCTACTCGCCTTGAAATGGACATTGGTTGGATTTTTTTTTATTATTTTTCTACTTTGTACAGGGTGACCAGATACCGATAGGAAAATAAATCTAAATAGAACAAGAACGATGTGGAAGATGAAATATATTTGGAAGCTACACATTTCATTGGCCGCCTCGTCTTCGCAGGCAGTCCTACAAGCTGTCGGTCTAAGTTTGTTCTTCACCACTTCGAGCTTTGCGCCGTCTTGTTGGAACCACAGCTCGGATATATCGATGTTGTCGAGCTCTGACAACAGGAAGTAGGCTAAGTCGGGTCTATTACGTGCTCCATTGACGGTAACGGAAGGAGACATCCTCATTTCGAAAGAAATATGGTCCGATGATCAATCTGTGTGGATCCATTGATGCTTGGTCGAACACATGTGGTTGCTCGAATGACGGCAATTTTGCTTGTTGACATAGCCGCTGCCCCAAAAAGGGGCCTCGAGAAGATGATTTTGGACCAAAATCCGGCTGGTGATGTCCCAGTCTGCGATTTTTCTGTGTCTTCTTCGACACTGGCCGCTGTGTCGGCTACGTTTTTTTTTCAATTCGTACCAATATAAGTTTGGTTAGTGGCTTAAGGTCCGAAAGAGTGTACTCACTCTCAAACTTGTTCACGAATTGCCATGGCTTTCTGAAGCTATGATGACGACCGATCTCACGACGAAATTTACCTTGGGAATCCGATTGGAAATAATCTGAAGTGAATACAATTCCGAAAGAACCGGAAATTCGATTCAATTTCATACCATTTATATTAAAGTAGAATTTAAAATTCCCCAATATTTAATTTGTAATATTTATGTTTCATTTTTTTATTTCCCAAAATTCGAAATTATTAATTACAAAAGCAACTACAAGAACAAGCGTAACTCATGCGCAAGCTATTTTCTCCAAAAAAAAAAAAATACCCAACTTCAATTCGCAATTATAGCCTCAAGTGCAGCTACAACGTCGCCGCCACTTTGTTCACGTAGAACCTTCTCCGCCTGAACTTTTGAGATCAGCATTTCGTTCATCTGAAAAAAAAAGATATAATCAAAATTAAATACAAAATCAAATAACAATGCATCGCACATTGCACACTTACAATAAGTTCAATGTCCTCTTTGCGTACTTGAACCTTTTGCAGTTCTTTCTCTTTGGCCACTTTCAGTTCATCCTCTTTGCTGCGCTTATTGCCGAATTGTTCTACTGCCTAAGGGTCATAAATTTACAAATTTATAACAATTCAAATTTCATTTTTCCCAATGCTTAACGTCCATGTGGTTGGTAGGCGCTGGACACAACTCACGCTCGATATATCTGACGATATTTCTTTCTCCTCTGCATAATCCGTCACGCGTTCCAAATCCGCTGCACCGCCATCGTGTTTCTTCACCTGCTTCTTGTCTTGGACCTCCTCTTCAGTGCCATTAATTTCAGTCTCGGACATTTTCTTTTTGCTTGTTGTTAATTTGGAATATTCAATAAATTAATTTTACGAAAAATCGTGCAAAAAATCGTGCATAGGCGAACAAGTGAACAGTGCTGCCAGATTTTTTTTTCCAGAAACTACAAATTTTCTAGTTTTTATTGTAAAAAAAAATCCGCAAAATCCGTACAAAAAAAGGCATAAGTTTACTTTAGGGCCTGGAAACTTTTTGGATTTTTTTTTTTTTATTACTTTGTATTTTCACGTCCTAAATCGAAATCCGGAAGAGTTTTGCCCCGGACGCTTATAGTTTCCGAGATATTTGCGTTTAAAGTTCCGAATTTTCCCATATAAAATATTCACTTATTCGTCATTGAATGAATTCTTCTTCTTCCTTGAATGTATTTGTTCATTCGTTTTAGGCACAATTTTTGTCATTTGCAATTTTCAAACACTACAACAACACCACAACTACAACAATACAGTTGTATTATTGCTATTGCAGTAATTTTGTTAATTTTGTTTTTGTTGTTGTAATAATGTTATTGCAATGCTGTTGTATGGTTCTTGTTGTTGTAATATTGCAATGACAATGTTGTTGTCGTAATGTTGTTGTTGTTGTTGTAATGTTGATTTTGTAATTTGTTGTTGGAACAGCCCTTAAAAACATTGCAACTATTACAAACACAACAACATTACATAACTCTAAAAATGAAAAATTTTAACAAAAAATCGCGCGATTTTTTGTTAAAATTTTTCGCCTCCGGCGTTTTGTGTTATTGTTATTGCTGTAAAGTTGAAAATGAAAAATTTTAACAAAAAATCGCGCGATTTTTTGTTAAAATTTTTCGCCTGCGGCGCTTCGTGTTATTGTTATTGTTGTAAAGTTGAAAATGACCCAAAAATTACTATATTTTCAATTAAATACATTGTTTCAATCCTTCTTTAAATTCATTTGCCTATTTACAAAATATATTTCCATAAATTCTTTAAAATAAGTAACTAAATACTTCATTGCCATAAATTTATTAAAATAAGTACCTACTTTATGCTCCCATGAACACATGAACATTAGTTTCGTGGTGCAAGTATCACCACTTTCATTCTGAATGACACTTTCAAGAAGAAGAAGAATTCATAAACAAGAATAAGTGGTTATTTTATATGGGATAATTCGGAACTTTAAACGCAAATATCTCGGAAACTATAAGCGTCCGGGGCAAAATTCTTCCGGATTTCGATTTAGGACGTGAAAATACATAAAAATCAAAAAAAAAAAGTGCAAAAAACTTCCAGGCCCTAAAGTAAACTTGTTCCCAAAAAAATTATTAGAGAATTTTTTCAAATTTTGTTTAGTCAAAAAAAAAATTGTTTTTGATGAATATATTCTACGAAAAAATTCTTCAACAGAATTCACCGACCAGATCTGTGAGATTTATCTCATATTGAGATTTTTCAATGGCTTATGAGAAGTGAGATTTTTAATTAAAGCCCGGTATGCAGACTGGAAAAATTCCGCTCCCATAAGTACACCTATATAAAAAACAATGCCAAAAACAAGAGAAGGCAAAAAAGGAGTTGTTTTTTTGACTACTTGGGAGATTTTTTGAATTTACAAAATTCAAAAATTTTTCGTCTTATAAGCGAACAAGTGAAAAAGAAATGTCAAAGGTGTGTTTAGTTAAAAGTTACGAATTTAAATATTTCCTACTAAACATAGCTTTTTCTACTGGAGCTGCCAGATGATATTGGCGGGAAATCGTCACTAGTAAATGGCCATAAATATCTCCGAAATTCTCAACTTGTCAAAAAAGTTTTATACAAAATTTATCATTTCTTGGGAATTGCCTGAAACATCTCGTATAAAACGGGATTTATTATAACTTATAAGGCATGTCATATAAATTTTATTACTTTTTGCAAAATGATTTTAACAAAATGTTGAACGAGTTGCGTTTTTGAGAGAGTGTCACATTTTGACACAAGTATGTCATTTGGCTTATTTAACTTATTCATCTTTGTATATGCTGAAAGTTGCACAATTTGCTTCACAAAAAATTTGAAAGGTGTTTTAAATTATTTTAACGACGTCCATCTGGCAACGCTACTACCTACTAAACGCCCCTCGAAGCTTCGATATTGTCTTTCCGCTTTCTTTTTCTCATTCGCTAGTGTATAGTTGTGCGAAAAAGTCGTCTCGTTCTCGTGGTCGAATTAACATTTCCAACAAACAAAAAAAACAGTATAAAAGGTACAAATCTTTGACAAATTTTGTGCATAAATTGTAAAAACAAAGGTAAGTAACATTTTGAAAAGATTTTTCATAAAAATGCTGTGTTCAGAATAGTTAAAAATTAGATTGAAAAGTTGGAAAAAAGTTGCTAGCAAGGCTACAGAAATCCAAAATGGCGGCCAATGGCGTGCGTAATTTGTGTCTGGGTGTAAATGCAGAAAATTGGGAGTGAAATGGTTCCTTTCTGTTCTAACGCTGAATTCATAGTTTCAAACGAATTTATTATGCTTTTGTTAGTCAATTAGTGGCTTTGGCGGAAAATGTGCTGAGACATAAAAGGGGGCGGTGACGACGTGCTCCTTTGCCATTGCTTCTCTGCTGCTGCGTCTACCGGCCGGCTGCCATCGTTTTTTTTGCAAGACAGATTTGAATTTTTGGTTTAATCGAAAATAGGCGGGGTATTCCGATTTATTTTTGAGATTCTGCTAAATGTGCAGAATTATGTTTCCTTTGTTGAACAACCACTACTAGGATTTTTGCTTCAACATATGTTTGACATTTGATAAGATAAATTGCTGTTAAACGTTAAAAATTGTACAACACAGCAAAGTAATCGGGCTACTGGGTACCCATTTACAATAAGCCCAGAAAGGACAGTAAATTTTAAAATGTAAAAAATTTTACCTACAAACAAAGTAACCAATTTGACAAAAACGGTTTCATATTCGTTTTCGAGTTCGTGAAAAACCGATTTACTGACTACCTTTTTCTAAAAAAAATTAATAAAAAAACAATCTAAAATAATGTAATTGGTCGAATACCTGTTTTTTTTTTTTTGAAAAGAAAGAAGAAATACCAGTTATTTAGTAGAGGTTTCGAGTAATCGGTTTCTCGAAAAACTTACAATAGTAACAACCGAAATATTCACACTGCTGAGTGTCCACTGGTTTTTAAAGCCATTGGCGGCGCATATTCATAGTTCAGACGATCGGTTAACCGGTTTTTTTATTCGAATAATTTCAAGAGCCCTAGTAGCTACTAAACATTAGTATCAGCGTAGTAGTTGTCAATTCAGTGCATTATCTGAAAACTTAGTAGAGTTAAGTTTGAACTTAATTTGACTTTGTCTTTAAGCTAATTAAATTAAATTGACTCAAAAAAGTTGAATAATAAGAAAATCAAAGTAGCCGGGTTTAAAAAACCGGTTACTTGAAATTGCGTGTTCTAGTTACGGGACGTCAGCATAAACTACGTAGTGTCAAATCCTGGACATTGTCTACATACAAAATTTGTATTTGCAGTAACCGGTTAAAAAAAGAAAAAACTGGTTACTTTATTATACATACAACTGATTGTTATTTGTTTAGATAATTTAATTTTTTTTACATTTGTTTCAGTCTCCTTTAGCCATGTCTGCAGATATGAAAGTAAAACCCGAAGGATTCTCGCAAGATTTCGAACAAGATCAATCGAATAATCCACAAGAGAACTTCAATGATAACGATGACGATGATGATGACCAAGACAATGATGCTCAAGGCAATTTCAATAATGACGATCAAGATGATGACGATCAGGGCAGCGGAAACGGTGCCGATAGTCCGAAATACATTAGGCTACGCGGTCTACCCTGGTCGGCTACGCACCAGGAAATTCTGGACTTCCTGAAGAACGTGAATGTCGTGAACGGCGCGAAGGGCATTAATTTGATAACCAGTCGTTGGGATGGCAAGAATACAGGCGAGGCCTATGTCGAGGTTCAGAGTACACAGGATGTGGAGGAATCGCGTAAACTCAATAAGGCCTCGATGGGACATCGTTATATCGAAGGTAGGATGGGCGGGGTTTTTTTTCAAATACTCGAACTTCACTTTACTTATCATTCACCCTTCCCTTCCCTTAGTTTTCACCGCCAACCCTAAAGAGGCGAACGAAGCCATGCGTAAGACCGGCAGTCATAGCGTGTCGTATGTGGTGAAATTGCGCGGCTTACCCTATGCCGTCACCGAACAACAAGTCGAAGAATTCTTCAATGGTAAGCGTCGTTTGGCAAAGTTTTTGCAATATTTCCTCAAACGTAACATAATCCAAATGTAATAGAAAGCCAAGAGAGAACTTTTACTGTACTTGGAATTTGCATGAAATTTGTGTTTTTTTTTTCCAAACTTCAAATTCAGTGAATAATTTCAAAAAAATCAAAAGAACAAAATTTGCTAATCCCGTCGTCAGGCAAAATGTAACATTTTGTCAACTTCCTCTTGCGAGACCATGGGCTACAGTGTTTAATTCAAATTCATTTTTCTGTTTCAAATTTGCAAATTTCTGGTTCATATTTTTTTTTTCGTTAAAAAATTTAATTTTCTTTTGAATTTTTTGAGTAATTTTTCTATTTGTATATGTCTCAGTTTTTTTAACATCATAGTCTAGGCATCATTTATACCTTTACCATCTACAGCAAAATTTTTACTTTCTCTCTCTCTATACATATATTAATCAATATAATGGTACCTTCTTTAGTATTTACAAGAAAAAAAAACAAACAAAAAAAACAAAAACAATTATTGTTATAACTTTGGTGTATCGTCATGGGCAGGGTTGGAAGTCAAACCGGATCGGGAGGGGATACTTTTTGTTATGGACAGAAGGGGTCGTGCAACTGGGGAAGCATTTGTTCAGTTCGAAAGCCAGGAAGACACTGAACAAGCCTTGGGACGTAATCGGGAAAAAATTGGGCACAGGTGGGTTGTCTTCTTTTGTTGTCTATATAAAAATATTACAAAAACAAAATTTTTATTAAAAAAAAAATTTTCTTGAATTACAAAAAAAAAATGTTTAAAAAATTATACAGTCACTTGTTTTGGTATACATTTTTAATAACATTTTTTTTTAAGCTTAAAATTTCTTTTTCAGCCAAACTAAATAATAATACAACAACAAAATATATATTTAAATTTGGTGCAAACGCTCTTGGGGGCACTTTGAACCATTTTAAATAAAAAAAATCTAAACATTGAAAAGCCAATTGAATCACGCTTTCTAAAAACATAACTAATTTTCAACTTTTACTGGGTCACGGTCATCGTCCTTCCTTAATCAAAAAACACACAAGCGCACTTATTCACACACAAGAGGTTCTCTGATTTAAGCTGAATGTAGTAACATTAAAAAAAAAACGAAATGAAAATGTTTTGATGAAAACTTGTTCTAAGGTCCGACGATTGAGATAATGTGACAATCTTTTCGGCCTTTTTGGTTGTTGGATCGGGTACTTGGTGCTTGGGTGTCAGAATACAATCTGCTCAAATTGAGTTCACACGACGAATTGGGCAATCGTCGGACCTTAGCTTAACTAGTGTTTGAAGGAAAAACTTGACTTGTTGACTTGTTTGATGGTATTTTTAAAGATTTTCAAATCTCCTTCAAATTTAAAAAAAGTGCGAAAATAATGATTAAAACTAAAAAAAGAATTTTTTAATAACAAAAAAGAAAATTAGTCTTAAAATCAAATACTTAGAATTTATTTACATAAAAACATTTTTTTCAATTAATAATAAAATTAACAATTAAATATACAGTCGAACTTCCCTATAATGAATTCTCATGGGATCAGAAAATCACTTCATTATATAGAAACTTCATTACATAGAAGTTCACTGTAGGGAAGGTTCCACTGTAAGTTAAACATTTTAAAATCTATATTTTTTTCTAAAAAAAAAAGTAAACCATTTTTAAGCATTTCAAGTGGTGTAAATGTTACCCATTGTACATTTTTTTTGTAGAAAAAATTACTATAATTTAAAAAAAAAAATGAATTTTTTTTGTTAAGTATTTTTTTAATCAAAAATACTGTATTTTCAATTAAAGTACAAAAAAATTTTTTTTTAAATCACACTGTTACGAAATAGAGATTCTTTAAAATAAAATAATTCTCTGGAGTTTTGGTACTTTGTACTACCATAATTTTGATACTACTGTGCTAGTTGGACAGACCGGATATAAAAAAATTGAAAATGTAATAATGTGTTTTTTGAAGTAAATTTTGTATGTTTAAATTTTATCGAACATTTTTAATTGTTTTAAAATTTTGTTAAATTCCGATCATTTCAAGCTCCAAATAAATTATTTTTTTTTTTTTGCTCTTGAGCCAAAAGAGTGCTAATGAGAATTATGTGGCTAAAATCCGAAACAGCTGTACACTCGGCCAAAGCTGGTTTTTGCTTGTTGTTGTATCAACCTATTTTACCTAAATATTTTTTGGTAAAAATAAGCTAAAGCCCAAAAATAAATAGTTTAATAATTTTTTTTTATATATTTTAACCAATTAATACAAAAAAAAAAATACCTAAAAAAAAAATAAGAACATTTTCGAAAATGTTCGAAAAAATTCGAAAATAGAAATTTTTTGGAAATAGTATTGTGTAAATATATTAGAGACAAATAGCCTTTGAGCACAGTGTAATTATTTTCGGTCTTTAATAATATTTGAGAGTTTGCTATAATATATACAATTATGTTCTGATGATAAATTCGAGTTGGCGGCTCAAAAGACTTAAATGTAGGCGTTTCCATTTTGGCCAAACATTCAATTCGATTTAAATTTCAGTCATTTACTAAATTAATTTAATTAATTGCTTAATTTTCATTGAAAATTTAACTCATACTAGCAATTTCTCGATAAAAATGGATGTCACCTAACCTTAATTAATGCACTTTATGAAATCTAAATTTAAAAAAAAAATCAATTCAAAGGGTGATAATTTTTGTGAACTTTTCTTTTTTTGAATACAAATTATAATAGTTTAAGTAACTTGTACGCGTTGTGTAGGAGGACTGAAAGATGACTCCGCAATCGTAGTGTGTACATAGGAAGAAAATTTGTCATATTTGTTTGGGTCATCTAATAACTGTTGTTCCTTTCCTATGCCCACTTTAGGTATATTGAGATTTTCCGCAGCTCTTTGGCTGAGTTGAAGCGTGCTTCGAACGGCAATGGACGCCCGGGACCATATGATTTGAGAGATCGCGGTGGCAATCGCGGTGGCAGCGACTTTGGCGGCGGCCGTAACATGCGCGGAGGTAATTGTCATTGTAATTTTCCATCAGTGGTTGTGTATTAATTTTCGATTGAATTTTCCTTAGATTGGGGCAACAATGGCGATGGCGGCAACGGCGGTGGCGGCTTTGGCATCGGTGCCAATAACACTCTGGGCTTCAGCAACTTGTCAGGCTTCACCAATTCGGGCAATTTCGGCAACAACTTTGGCGGCAATGGCGGCGGCGGTGGTAATTTCGGCAACAATGGCAACTTTGGTAACAACGGAGGTGGCTTTGGTGGCAACAATAATGGCGGCGGTGGCAACAATGGCGGCGGTTTCGGTGTCAATAATCGATTTGACAATGGCAATGGAAATTTCGGCAATGATTTCGGCGATTTTGGCAACTTTGGCAATAATCGCGGTTTCAATAATGGTGGCGGCAATAACGGCAACTTCGGAAATAATAGCGGTGGCTTTGGTAATTTTGGCAACAATGGCAACTTCGGCAACAATGGAAACTTTGGTAACAATGGCGGCGGTGGCGGCGGCGGCGGCGGCATGAATGCCATCTCTTTCAATAATGGTGGCAACAATATGGGCAGTGGCGGCGGCAATTTCGGCCCCATTGGTGGCGGACGCGGCGATAGTGATTATTTCACCATTCACATGCGCGGACTTCCGTATAACTCGTTCGAGAATGATGTGTTTAAGGTGAGTTGAGGGGGATTTTAAAATAAACGCTTGAGTTGCCTATATTTATACCATTTCTCTCTCTTTCTCTGTTCAGTTCTTCGATCCCATACGCCCGGCCAATGTGCGCGTTAATTTCAACAACAAAGGCTTGCACAGCGGCACTGCTGATGCCTTTTTCGAGACATACGAAGACACCCAGCTGGCCATGAAGAAGCATCGCGAGACCATCGCCAATCGCTATATTGAGCTGTTCTTTGACGGCAAGACTAAGGGTGGCGCCAACAATGGCGGCGACAACAATCGAAGTGGTGGCGGCGGCGGTGGCAACATGGGCGGTGGTGGTGGCGGCGGCAGTGGTCCCGGCTCGATTGGTTCGGGCAACAGCTTTTCGCGACGCATTTAAACAATTCCACGTGAGATTCGACCGGATTGACAGATTAGACAAGCGAAATTTCGAAATTATCATTTTTACACTCAATTGGTGTAAATATTACATAAAAACGAAAGATATTTCCAAACACGACTCCCTCCCCTCCTCAGCGCGCTATCAGCCGTCTCAGTCCGACCAACATGAAACAATCGCGAAATTTTTTTCATTAATTTTAATTTAACTTAAGCAAACACACAACACACAGTCTTTTTAATTTAACTCTCTTTTAACGTAAGTGGTTCTCATCTACCTTCTAGCCATTGTAACTTAATTTAAAAAATGAAAGAAAGAACAACACTTGGAAGTTGTTGTCCTCCGAACGATGGCCGAACTATTTGATTGTATCTATGATTTTTGGGGCCCACCAATGGAAGGGTTTCGTCTATTTTACTTATGCATCATTTAGTCCTTAGAGTTTTAAAATGTGTGAAGACGAAATGACACATCATTTCAAGCAGCGGAAAGAAAGAAACAAAATGCGTAAAATTACAATTAAAAAATATATTAATAAAGATTTAAAATGTTTTCGAAATAATTGTCTGGTTTCATTTAATTTTATTTGTATGGATTTGAAAATAATTTTAAAAATATTTCAAATCGAGGCTAAAAAATATTTTCTCATCGAGCTTGAAGTTTTCAAGAATTTGGTGGTTTCCTTCCGTAGTTTCATCAAAAACAAATGTCATTGCATACTTTTAGGCTGAAACATTTGACAATTACACAGTGCAATAGTGAAAGAAGAAACTAGACTTGACTATGATGGGATGAAAGTACTATTGCAGGTAAAACCATTTGAGGGTTGTGAAAGTTAGCAATCAACCCAACGCTTTAAAATGATCTTGAAATTTTTTTAATATATAAAATTCTAATGCAGCTGTTATCCCACCTGACAGGATTCATTCAATTATTTTCGTTATTAAAAGAGAAGGAGAATATCGCCATGTTTTTCCAGTCTTTTTTCTATAAAACCTAAAAAAATATGCATATTTTTTGCATATGATTTTGCATATAAATCCGCTTTCTACTGATAAGTACAGAGGAAAAGAGCGATGTATTATTTTGAAATTTAATTTTTTACACCTAATGAATAATTTTAAAATATGTAAAATAAAATACTGATTGGAATCGATTTTGTCTTTGGAATCTTGGGTTTCTGGTCAGAATAAGATCATTTTAAAAAAGTGTCGTTTGATTCACATTTCTCGACCAACTCTTGACCTGAATATTTTGTCGAACATTTTAATATACGGAACTGGAACTTGTATTGCATGTCCCGAACGAAGTTCGATGTATTTTTTGATCAGATTTACATTTACACAAAATGCAAATGAGTGCTTTATAGCCCAGCAAACACAGTCTCAAACGTTTGATAAAAACCCTATTTCTCGAGTCGATAACTAATTTGATTCTCGACTCGTTTTGAAAGGTTACTCTCGACTCGACATCAAAGTTTTTTCTCTAAAGTTTGAAACCGAGTCGTAATCTGTACATTTTTATTTTGTTTAGTTTAAAAAACTGATCTCTACTTATCAAATATGCAATAAAAACAAAAATATAATTTTAAAATTAATTAATTCACGTTTCACTTTTTTTATTTTAAGTCTATTTGAGAATTAACGTTTGAAACCGACTTGAGAACTAACCCTTTTCTCAAATCGAAAATTAACGTTTGAAACCGAGTCGATAACTAACTCCCTTTTTATTGGGAAAGCTATGATTCTCGGTTTCAAACGTTCGACATTAGAGAAAAACCTTTGATACCGAGTCGTTCTCGAGTCGATATCAAACCTAAATGTTTGCTGGGAGTCTACTAATTTGCAAACAGTTTGGAACTATTTTTTGCTTAAATTTGTTGATGTAATAAAACTAATCATAAAATTTCCTTTATGCATTGAAAGAAGTATCTGAAATACGTATTGTATATTTTTATATAACTCATGTAGTTTATGTACGAGTAGATCAACCAACCTTTAGCCCATTTTATTTAAATTTCAAAAAATTGCTCATAAAACTTGTCCCGAAAATCCCGAGATTAGTCAGTGCGAATCCCGGGATTTTCGGGACTAACAAAGAGGCGGGATCCCGTGATCCCTGACATGCCTAGTCAGTACATATGATGTAATATGATGTAGAGAATCGTGACAATATAAAATATATTTTTAAAAAAACTAAAACAAAGTTTTCGAAATAATAATGCTGAAACACAAAATTTCACAAAAAAAAGAATAACATTTTTTGGCTTTGATAATAAATTAACGCTCTTTATGTTGACCATTGTTTTTGTTATCGAATTATATTTCCAACCCCAGCCCATATATTGTTTTTTTATAAACTCGCCGATACATTGCCGTGGTGCAGTGGCTAAGACCACTGCTTCACGATCGGAAGGTATCGGGTTCGACTCCCACCTGGGACAAGGCAGATATTGTATTGTATGCATGTATGATACATTGTTGATATTGTAGAAAGTTCATAAAATAAATTGGGGAACACACTTCGCAGAGAAATATCAACTGGGCCCTCGTCGTCGAATTGAATGTTCAAAGTGCAATGTGGTTCTTTGTTTAAAATTCTTTGCTTATTTCTCAAAAATATAAAATGTCCTTAATCATGACCAGCCTGAACATATGTTCACGCCAAATAGTCCAAGTTTCAGAGGAGATATAAACAACAAAAAAATGGACAAATTATTATTATTTTTTTTAAATTAGAAAAAACGTTTTAGGTTGATCTGCATAATTATATCTTTGGAGCAGCCATCTCGCACCCGAATGATATCAATATCATAAAATAATAATAGAAATCGCTCCACCCAGTTCGGAACATTTTTAAACTCAATTGGAGGTTAGGTCGCTTTATTGCTAAGGCCCCCATGAAAGTAAAAGTGAAAAATGTCTTCAATTTCAATATGCCAGCATTCACTTAATTCTCTACTGATATAGTGTATTGTTATCTATTTTATTGTTGTTATTTTGCACTCTTAATTGCCCGAAAACAACAAAGCACTCGTAAAACAGATAAATAATTAAATTTACTTATCGCGCAATTAAGAAATAAATGACAATTTGTATTCAGAAATGGAGATATTCTGGTGAAAGTCCGGGCGTTGTCGGTCTGGTTGATGTGTAAAGATCCATATATGCGACTATCACCATGTAATTCAAATCTGGAGAATATAATGGGTGGCGAGGACCCTACTAGGCTCTTAATTTAAATCAGTTTTCCAACTGAATTTTTTTGCTCTCATGTCCTGAGTAAAATGTACATTAGTTCGACCAGGAGAATTGACTTTGAATGAAGAATTTTGAGGGAGTGGACTAAAAGTACCGATTATTATACATACCAACCAGTTTGCTGTAGAGTACGAAAACAACCGACAATAAATTCATCACACGTGATTTGACATCTCCTTGTCAACAAACGACACCCTACCATAAACAAAATAATACAATTTAACCAGAGTCGAATTTGGCTCTAGGCACAATATAATTTAGCGCCCCAATGTTGCAAATTGGTTAATAATATCGTGACAACTCAATGTTGACACAATTAAACCTGTAGAAAAATTTTGTAAAAAGCACTATTAATTGCAATTAAACACAGAAACATTTCAAATAAACTTTGAATCAACGTATACGTACATTGTCAAATTTACTTCTAAGCCATCAAATTGAAAAATTTTTTTTTTCTAAAATTTTTAGTTTTTTATAAGTCATTGTTTATTTTTGCTCTAGGCAAGAGCCTTC
This sequence comes from Heteromyza rotundicornis, assembly GCA_951394025.1. NCBI lineage: Eukaryota > Metazoa > Arthropoda > Insecta > Diptera > Heleomyzidae > Heteromyza > Heteromyza rotundicornis. The sequence goes on along the minus strand of OX596012.1, from coordinate 15,368,771 downwards.
TGTGTCTACAGGTAAATCCATCACCGAGTTTAACATCTTCAAAACACACTTGAAACACAATAATTTTCCATTTATCAAATCAGTCAGGCGAAATTTGCGATTTGTGTACCCTACACTCCAAATTGGAGTACTTGCATTTGTACAAACAATGAAGCTATAACAAGTGTGACCCCATTTGTGATGTGGTTGATTGGAATCAGGCTCATTTTGAGCTGAAAAGGTCTTCAAATCGTTTGGAAAACAAGTTTCGGTAATCAGAATTCGTTGGTAGGACCAACTTAGGTTAGGTTTAGTTAGGTTATGTTAGGGCGGTGGTTGTAAGGGCTCACATACATCACACTTTTTACAAACAAATTAAAGAGTGTTTAGTAGTCGAATTTTGTTCTTTAACTTTTTACAATTTTTTTAATAGATGGCAGTCGGGTCTATTTTGAAACATTGAAGCCGTCTAGGATCACCTTTTCGAAAAAAAATCATCATAAAATTTCTTTCCTAAATAAAAATCAAAATGAAATTTTATTTATATAAACCGTAGTAGGGTAACCAGACTTTTGTCTAGATCGCCGTTTGCCGATACGATTCTCACATGCCATATTTGCAATTGGCTATATACATACGTAAGCAAACAAACGATTGTTGTCAGCCGAAAGACACGATTAGGTTCATATTTTAACGCTGAATGACGTTTAGATAGAAAAAAAAAACATTTTTGAATTGTTTATTTTGCAAACTCGACACACTCAATTACTCAAAATGTTTGGGCAGATACTGACAGTTTATCGTCTTTTGATAGTAAATTTTTATTTTATAATAGATTGAATTATTTTTGATCGTTTTATGATAAGAAAGTGAAATTAATGGGCGAGTGCGTTCCAGATATTTGAAAATATTTTTTATATATTGAAATTAGAGAAATCGTTTTTTTAGAAGACGAACTTTGATGCTTTGACTGTTCTTGAAAAGAAATTTTCTTTTTATTAAATTCCATTTAAAAATGTAATCTTCTATTCATGTACCTCCAGGTGTTAAGTATAATCAATTCCACAGAATTGAGCTTTTATTAAAAAAAAAACTTTAAAAACAAGCAGTGATCATCATATGATAAGGGAAAAGGGTGCATCGGAAGCGGGAAGCGTGTGCCGGCGAGAGTATTGATGATTGGAGGCAACAGTTAGCTACCTTAGAACGTTCTCTAACAGCTGCCACTGTGTGTTCCACTGCACAATAATCGAGTTGTGGTGGCTTTGGTAATCGCCGACAAATTTTAGTTGACGTTCGAAGCTTTAACGGCTCGTTTACGTTTGAATCGCCAAACCGCGAAGTGACTTGGGAACTTGAAATCAAACGAACAAAATTGGCATAATATTAAAAAAAATGCTTTAATTAACTGAATTGTGTGCTGTAAAGTTAAATTTAAAGTTTAATTAAAATTATAATTGAAGTGGAAGTGAAATTCCATGTACCAACTATAAAATTTTTGAAAATGCAAAAGTTTACGCAAAATGTCAATTTAAGTGCAAAAAGTATGTGAAAAAATAACAACAATAATAAAATTAAAAAGGTGTTAGATTGCAAGATTATATAGATTGTGTCACGGAAGAAATTCTTAGTAATGATTTCATGTCGTCGTCATTCTAACAAAAATATCTAAGTCCAAACTTATAGTTTTGAGATAATTGCGTTTAAAGACAAAAATGCGCTCTAAAACCCAAAAATATCAATGACCTTGGGGTCAATGTATACAAGCACCCTTAAACAATAATCCACAGTTCTGATTGACAAAGATTTCGTTATAAAAATGAGAAATAATTCAACTAAACTAGGCGAATTTCAATGTTGTTGGACTCAATGCATAAAATAAACATTTTGTAATAACATACCTAGGAAATCTAGGTGCAGGGGTGAAGAAATCGGGACAAAGGCTAGGTTAGGTTAGACTGGCTGGCCAGAAAGGAGTCTATATTGTTTCAGAGAAAATATACATCATTTAGCGTGCTAGCGTTGTTTGCAAATCTTATAAGAGAATTCACACTAAGTCCGGCGACTTCTACTTTAATCGGGTTCCCGAGAGAGCGGGACAGACACAGAGAAGATGTTCCAGGGTCTCCCTTTCTTCTTCCAGTCATTTCCTGCATTCGTCACTGTCAGCCAATTTTAGCTTAAACGCGTGAGCTGCCACCATGAAGTGACCAGTTAGAACACCCACTAACTTTCTGCAGACTGTAGTTCTTTCGATCGAACGATATAACATTTTTCGTGTTCCCCTCATTGTATTGTTTGCACACGATTTTGGCAATTCTGCAGGTAGTTAAATGTATCCACCTTGCATTCGCCCTTCTCCGCAAGCATTCTTCCAGATATCTGTTGATTTCCTGCAGAGGCATCAGTACTTCGCTGATTTGATCCTCTGGCAAACTAGTTCCATTTTCAGCAATATCATCTACTGTTTTGTTTCCCTCTATGCCCTTGTGACTCGGTACCCAATAGATACAAAGCTTACGCTTGGTACCCAGTTTGTCCATTGCTACTCTACACTCTAAACGATTTCTGTTGAATTTTACTGCTACTATCGTCGGCAACACATTTCGAACTGAAAATGCTTAAAGTCACATACGTGCTTTTTTACATTTATGCGCTCGCATTTTACACATTTCTTTGCCCAGTGAGCGAGAGACACATTGGGCAAAGAAATGTGTAAATTTAAGAAATTTGCAAAATAGCTATTTTTCTTCCCCCTTCCCTTGTAACTAAACTACAAATATGGAATTAAAACGCTTTGACTTTTGGTTTGTTTTGTTTTATTTTATTTCACTTTGAGTATTAGAATTTCACATGCTTTCATTTCAATCTTGACGAAATACTTAAATCTAATTTGAACCACCAGAAATGCGCACGTGTGCATTGGGCAACTTATTTCTTTTGTAATGGGAAAAGTGTTTTAGCACATGATTATAAATTGTTTTCGAATTATATGCAATAAATTCACATAAATTTACAGAACACTTGTATGCGTTTCATTACTACGGATGCACTTATACATTTTATAGATACCTCAACAGTTAATAAATAAATAACTATTTATAAATAAAAAGAAACCGACTGAGCCGCACCGACTGTGTCGCAGGAAAGTTGACATCAAAACTGACAACTGAGAGCTGGTGAGAGAACTGAGAGAAACTGTGTTCGTTTAAGTCTAGAAATAAGCATTTTTTTACATAAATGATTTGCTTATACTTTTTCGTGTGGAGAGAATTAGGCAAGTGTTTTATTTCAACACATTTTTTCAACATTTGTATTGAAAGTTAAGTATTTTTGTTTGCATATTTTAGTTTTACATTAATTTGTATCTATAATTAGGCTATTCCTGATTTTTTGTATGAAATAAGCAGAAAAGTCACAAAATTTACCCAACAGCCGAAAATTCAGCAAAAATTTGCTATAGTTTCAATACCAATTTTCAACAAATATTTTAGAGTGTACACTGAGGGACATTTTTGGATGATGACCAGTTCGATGTTAGTGCTTTTATGGCCGCTTGACTGTGTATATATGTTTATTAAGCAGTTCTCTGTTTCATCTCCGCTGCCTTGTTGGAAGCAAATACTTCTACTTGGAATATGCTACAGTGGTCGGAAAGCTTAAAAATAAATTAAAATTGACAAAAGGACTCAGTTAATTCGGATGTCGCTCCTTTGAAAAAATTGCAAATCATTCTGCTAAAAATGGTGATGGTCGGATCGGAATGTTCATTGCATAGAAGAATCACTTTTTTGATAATTCGCAAGAAGAGGGACGAAGCATATTGTATTCAAACGAAAATCACCAAGTAGACTTAGAGATTTTTGACGAAAAAAAAAACTTCTTGGCCGGCCCCTAATTTTTCTACTAGCTTCAAATGGGTATCTGCTTCGGCCTTTTGTGAAGCGAACATTGCTCAACATTGTTCCGAAAATCACTAATCTGCTCTGAGGCTGCAAGTTATGTTCCTACTTAACTCTACTAAGTTGGCAGACAATACTCTAAATTGAAAGCTACTAAGCTAAGTTGGTACTAAACCAGTAGAAAATTGTTCAATTACCTTTTCAATTAATTTGACATTTGTTGCTTCCTATTTCTTTACACATTTTTAGTGGTTCGCTCGTATTTTTAAATTCTTATCTGCTTAACTGTTGAGCATAATCAATTTCCTTTCAACGTATTTTTTTATTATTTTAAAATCTTCAATATCTACGTCAATACTTGACTGTCAATAATAATTTGTCTGAAAATAACTTTAATCATTTGAGGTAACATCTTGTCAGCTGCTTCATTACATTTGTAAATCCCCCCAATTTGTTTAGGTTTTTTCTTTTCATCAAAGAAACAATGATCAGTTTATGTACACAATTTAAATTTATAAATACTTAACTTTTTTTTCTGTTTATATTGCCAGTCACTTTTCTGCCTTAAAAGATTTAAAATCAATTGTAATTGATTTTCAAAACATTGCTTCAATACATTAATTAATTGGAGCTTATTTTCTTATTTCGAAAAGTGGTGTTTTGCTAATGAGTTTACTTTAGGGATTAAAGATAAATTTGAAATGAGTAAGGACTGTCCCGAATATTATGAGTACACTTTGTACAAGTTATGTAGGCGGCGTTGAAAATTCGGTATCGTAGCAATCTGGACCGTTGAATAGCTGTGATTTTTCACTTCTGAAAAATGAAATTAGTTGTCGAAAAATTTCAACGCCGCGTACAATGAAGGGACTTAATTCGGAAAAGCGCGAATCAATTATTTGCAAATGGGCGAAAGAAAAAATGTCGTACCGAAAAATTGACAAGGATGAAGGCATAAGTGTGTGGGCTGTTCAAAAAACTATTAATAGGTTCACAGAGCACCATACTCTTAATGATTTACCCGGGCGAGGAAGAAAAAAAGGTGCCTCAACACCAAAAATCGACCAAAAAGTAGTGTCTCTTTACAAAAAGAAAAAAGAGTTATCTGTTCGAGATTGCGCGAAAAAATGTAACACCACGAAATCCATGGTCCAACGTGCTAAGCTAAGAAATAATTTAAGAACATATAAAAAACAAAAATGCCCTAAAAGAAGTAAAATTCAGAGTATCTCTTCCAAAACAAGGGTCCGTAAATTGTATCGTCACATTTTGAAAAACAAATTTCAATGCGTTGTGATGGACGATGAAACATATGTAAAAATGGACTATAAAACTTTTTTTACACAGTTGAGAGAGGAATAGAAGTCAACAAGTCCGAAAAGTAAATTTTTTGTGAAAAATTCGGCAAAAAAGTGCTGGTGTGGCAAGCGATTTGCCAGTGCGGCAAAGTTTCTTCGCCTTTCTTCACAACCGGGAATTTGAACCAAGAACTTTATCGTAAAGAGTGCTTACAGAAACGATTGCTTCCGCTGCTTAGAAATATACTATTAAACCGCTCTTTTGGCCTGACCTGGCATCTTGTCATTATGCATCATCGGTGGTAAATTGGTACGAGAAGGAAAACATTGAATATGTGAGAAAAGAGATGAATCCACCTAACTGCCCAGAGCTACGACCAATTGAAAAATTTTGGGCCGTAATAAAGAGGGACTTAAAGAATATGAACATACCCGCGGATTCCATGTCGAAATTTAAATCCAACTGGAACAGAGTGGTCAAGAAGCGTGGTGAAAGCTTGGCAAAAAATTTAATGAAGGATGTTAAGAAAAAAATCAATTTAATGGCTTCAGGAAAACCAGTTTAAAGAAATATTTTTCTATAATTGTGTTATTAACCTCCTTTACCAGAATTAGTAACGGAAACCCAATAAATACGTCAATTTCTTTTAAATAAAAATAAATTTTGGTGTACTCATAATATTCGGGACAGTCCTTATTGCATTTTACACTTACTTAGTTCTGATTCTTTTAATTGATGGAATTTTCCATTTGTTGTTGGTCTTTAGTAATACAAAAAATTGAAATCTTTTCTATGCAGATAATCTGATTTCCAATAAAATATTTTGACTTGAAACAAAGGTTTCGATCACAAATCTTCAATACGAGATGAGATAATTTGACTTCTTGAATTTGAGTTTATTACAAGCTCTTCTGTATATTTAGAACCACTTAAGGCTCCTTAGACTGTAAAGTGTTCACATATAGGTACTTATCAATCAAAATGGAAAGTTTCCTCTAACAAATGATATAGATCCTTTTATTTATTTTCCAATCAATAATTACACAAAAAATAAATAGTAAACCAATTCATTTTAATAACATTTTAAACTCAATGAAAGAACACACCACTTAATTGTGTAAAACAAGTGTTTCCAATTGGGCTTATCATTTGAAAGGCCAACAAAAAAAAAGAAATCCACCACAACCCATTAAATATTTACACAAAAGTTAAAATCTCCAAGTAAATGTATGAACGCGAAATGATAAAGAATGAATGATATGTACTAACTATTAAAATGCTTTTTACGGCCAAATTAACTTTTGTGTCTCCTCACATTCGTTGTGTTCTATTGTAAATTCAAAGTGAAGCGATCTGAGTCAACGCCTAGATAAGGAAGGGCGCGGAGAGTGGAAAAGTAAAAACCGGCCGGCCGGTGAATTTGTGTGTGTTCAATTGTGGCAGCAACACCACAAAAAGTGTACATTTGTTTGCTTTTGAAACTGTCCCATAATTGTAACAGCAAATCACAGAGCGATTTGTCGCATGACAATTGTGGCTGCTGTTGATGATACTCTTTTTTTTTTTTGGGCTCCATTGGCGGCATTGTTGATCTTGTATAATGAAGTGACTTTTGTTATTAATACAATTTGCAAATTGCATTGAGGGATGATTGCTAAATTACACTTGGTCGAATTTATTGACAGTTTTCTGAGTTTTTTGTTTTTTGTATTTCGGTTTTTAGTTTTTCGTAATGCGAAAGATACATACACGCTCGCTATAAAGTAAGCCGAAAAAAATTCCTTCATGAATTTTATATTTTGTTTAAATTAAAAGTGTGTTTGCTTTAATAAAATCGTGAGTGACATTTTTATTATGCAAATTTCACTTATAACAATTTGCAATGGAAGCAATTCAATACACCTTGCTGAGTGAATTGTATTTCTTATATTCGACCTCCTCATTCAAATTGGAAAATTGCCAGACAATTAAGTCAACTAACATTAATATTAATTTGAAACTGAAACTCTATAGAGTCTAGACACACTGGTTTGGTAGACGACTTGAGCGTTTAAGGTTAGAATTTGTGTACTCATCTAAACACTAGACTGGAATTATGGATCGAAATATGTATTTAAAAAGGGCTTAGTTCCTACTTAATTGGCACTCCCTTTTAAAGCTTATTTAAATAAGCATCACACTTGAAAATCCCACTTGAGTTGCTACTTTTTCTCATTCAAAAGAAAAAGAAGAGGCAATTCTATTCGCCCACGTTTAGGAACATTACACACAATTGACACGTAAATTGTACACTTTCAAGTGTTTCCCCCACAAATTCAATTCAATTCGTTTTGATTTATTTATTTCCAACGAATTTACAAAATATTTCTCAATTCGATTGAATTCCCATTCAAATCAATTGGAAAATCGTCTCAGAGCCGTTTTGGCTTGTGGCTAGCGTCCAGCCAACAGTATGTTTTCTGTTGTGTTTACAAGTTAATTCGTTTGTTTGTTTGATTTTTCTATAAATCGTGTAAATTCCGCGTAAACTTGAGCTTCGATAATGTCACTCAGTTACATTTAATTGCAGTCGCCCTCTAGCCAGTTTGCATTGGAACTAGTTTGTGTCATAAATGAATTTTAATGAGTTTGTACAATTAATTAGTAAGGAATATCAAGTAGGGGCTAGATTATAGCTTGAATTGCACCCTACGTTCTACATTATACTTAACCTACATAACTAGCCAACAACATGGAAGTGAGAGAATTATCGATGGAATCGGGTGTATTTTTTTTAATTATCAGAAAATATTTCTTTGATAGAAAAATTTCAATAACTTCCAAATATTTCATGGTGCTTCACAGAGCATATTGTATTGTCCAGGTTGTACCCCACTGTTGCAGTAGGCTTTTTTGACTATGCACTGAGAAGATTAGAGATAGGAGCTGAATTGGTCATGATGATATAATTTCTTTGATAGCAAGCTCCTTTCGCAGGACTTTAGTGCTGAGGGGGAGGCGTTAGTTCGGCTGCTAGAATATGTAAATTCCTTACCATCCTGAGTATAGTCCACAGCAAAATGTGGAACTAAAAAAATCAAACGAGTTTGTCTTCTCAATGAACGAATGAACCCAAACTTATTTATGCCTACGAAATTCTCTGAAATATTATGAGCCCATGAAACAAACTAAATAAAAAAGTTGTGCGCTTTTTAACTTGGAAGAAATATGTGACGTGATATAACGACTCCGGCAACAGTAGCAACTTTGAAAGTAGCAAAATAGCAAAGCGGTCATATATAATTTTAAAAAAGCTGTTAAAACGCTGATAGTCACCAAAAAAAATGTTTTGATACAAATCTTGGATTTGTGATGTGTTGGGCACGCTTACCAACCAACCTCGCAAGGGTGAAAGGGTTACTAATGAAGGGCGAAGGCACGCGTTGGAGGCTATAAAAAAAACCTATAAAACAAAAGAGAGGCATGTTGGCCCACTATTTATAACTGTTCGTACGTCTCCGAAAATAAAAACATGTATACGTGTTGTTATTGCAAACCAGCTGATCGAGTTGGAGCAGCCAGCGAAAGCTCCATTGATGAAACTCATATGGACTATTGACAGACGGCAAACGGTGGACTTTCTGAGAGCGATAAGCGACTGCTGTTCGTCGCGTTGTCAAGCGCGCGTACATCGCTTGTTGGCAAATGTGTCGTATTTGGAATTTGGTACATATTTTAAATGGCAAAATAATTACAAAAACAAAATGAACGGAACGTGTCGTCGACATATACAAACAAACGATCGCATAGGAATGTTTTGGTATTGAAACAGTTTGAAGTGTGACAAAAAAACAGACAAATGCTAGTCATGGAGGAACGTACTGGCTGACTGATGGACGACGACACGATTCAAGGTGTTCTTTCTGGAGCATTTCGCGTAATTCGTTTGTCGTGTACTCAATTTGTTTATTTCATTTTTTTATTGATTGTCAATTTCATTAACAATTGAAGAGTCTATCAAAAAGAAGAGAAGCGACTGACGAGTGTCTATAAACATGATTTCGATGCGGCTACTGACTTCTGTGTATGATAATTCTTGTTGTTGGCGCTGCTGCTGTTGTGATTGCGATTACTTTTATGAAGTCGTTACATTTTGTTTTATTTTTTTTGTGTATAATTAGCTGAGAATATTCATTTGAATGTCGAGTTTTTTCTGGCAGTATTTTTTTAGTATTTGGTTGTCGTTGGGTTTTTGTTATGCGAAACAAGTTGTTTGTGTTAAATGTGAAAGCTTTAGTGTTTCCCGAAACACGGTTTTATTATAAACCGATTACTCATTTAAATGAATTTGGTCATAATGGATATAACTTTGAAAACTTATGGACATCAAATGCCACTAAAGAGTGTAAGAAGAAAGTACAATAAAATGAAAAGGAAAATTTAAGACTTGGTTCCTTTCAAATTCTTTTTCAATCCTTCTAGACGAAGGTTCTTCAATGCAATAGTAAGAAGATTTATTAACAGCCAGAAAATCTGGCATCGTATTCAAAATGTTTTATAAAAACGAAAAAAGTTCACCCAATTACGTTGCGTATACGCCCTGTAGTTCGAATTCTTGTCAACCTGTTAATGGACAGCATGATAACTCTGTGAAACTTTAGATTTTTATAACCCTCTATTTAACTTGCTTTGGGAGGACTTTTTTTGATATGATTCCTTATTTGACACATACTAAAATTCTAAATTAAACAAACAAAAAAAAAAAAAAAGGGAAATAGGTTTCAGTTGGTACAAGTCAATATATACATACCCTCCACCTACCTAGTATAGTTAATCTAGATAAACATAGGGCTGATTGCACCTCTTAAGATTGTAAATTCCTATTGAGGAGAAACAAAAGTTCATAATAAACTGTCTCCATTCGGATTGGCCTTGTGCCAATCTCCTGACTTCGCTCCAGCTAAAGCATAAATCGAATTTCGGTTTCAAAAAGTCGTCTTCAGGTATTTGGTGGTCTCCCTACTCTTTGGCTACCTTTAGGATTCTAGTCAATAGTAGTTCTTGTGATATCGTCAGCCGGTCTGCGTAGAATGTGACTGGCCTAACTCCATTTTCTTCTCCATATGTTGACACCTCGTAACTATATTTTTTTTCTTTAAGTTATCTACGTCAAATATGTTAGTTACGAGGTGTCAAGGTATGACCATCGATATGTCCTCGTTTGATATTAGGACCAACCAGCACATGCATGGAATTGACTACATATGATCGCCCAGAGTTGTATAAATTTTAACCCTACAGATACCTGCCTGTGTGATACTTCTACTCTAACCACTTCTTGGTCAATACTAAACAATTTACATTCATAACTCTACGATGACTAATAAGAACTTGAACTCGAAAAAAAATTGAGTACCCGATTACACTCCATTAGAAAACGATCACCACAGCACCACAAGCCCAGCACCCAGCACAAATGATACCAGAAATACTAAATAAAAAAAATAAAAAAAAACACATTGGAATATGATTGGTGTGTAATTATCGCGCTCAATACGACGGACAAGAGGGAAATTTGGAAGAAAAAAAAATACAACAAAAAATCTGTGCGACAACGACTCCGCCAAAACTCAATTCAATTTAGTTTCAAATAAGAACTCGCGACAGAGTGATTTATATATTTTAATAATATTGGACTGCGGCGAAACTAGTGAGTGCGGTGTGATTATAGAAAGTCAATTGTATTGGAAATGTTAAATAAATATAAATAAATATAAATATTAAATTAAATAGTGAGTAACAAAGTGAAGAAAGTGAAGGAAGTGACTAAATTAGTTTAGAATAGAAATTCTTTTTAAAGCTTGACATATTTAACCACAAAAAATCATAAATTAGGCTGTAACAGAAAAAAAGTATATAAATAATAAATTTAAATAAAAACAGAAACTGTTGTTGGCCTCGTTCGCTGCTTGGTTGTGTCACATTTTTTTGTTTTATGGAAAAAAAAAAAATAAAATGCTTTGCCCTCAAAACAAAATTCATATGCGAATTACGCTCAAAGATAAGAATGTTCCTTCGGTAGTGACTAAAACAACAAAAACAGCGAGACATCAAGTAAACATCGTCCAACAACAACAACAAACGGTTAATATTCGCTTTTAACTCGTATCAAGCGGTGTTCTCCTGTCCGTTCAGATCAGCTGTTGCTCAGCTGTCTGGTGTGGTCTGTTCTGTTCTGTATGACAACACTCTCTCGGCGCTTTGATTTTATTTATTTAATTTTTAACGTCATCGAATCTTGTTATTCGTTACATGCCTCCATAGTGCTTGCTTGGAGCACGTCGTGTGTGTGTGTGATTGTATACGTGCTAATTATAATTAGATAAAGCTTATATATATATTTATTTGTTAATTTTTTTATACATATTCAAAATATAATAAATAAATTAAATTTTTTTTGTTTTTTTCTCTTCATATTACTACAAAATGTTTCAACACCTTGTAAAAATTCTACACAAATTTCGTGTATAATAAAAATATTAATTCAAATTAATACGCTCAGTTGATAATTATTTTTTTTTTTTTTACAACTTTAAGCGAAAATATTTACAAAAGTCTCTATAGACATGTACGAAAAAATATTTAAATAAAATAAACAATATAAATAAAATAAAAGTGAGATACAACCAGCACTTTTGACGCTTTCTTGAGTATGTCACGGAACAACAAGAACACGAAAACAACAACAACATACAACAACCACATGAGATAATATAATGATAATGTTTGTGATAATGAAACTGTGATTCGCGATTTGTTAATTAAAGCCCCCCATATAAATATACTTACAAATACATATGTACTACTCAAATATACATACATACATACATAGACATCAACTGATATATCATTTGGCCGCTTTGAAGACTCTAAACAAAAAAAAAACAAAAAAGGAACTCCTCAAACTGCAGACTTCTGTTGAATACTGTCAGTCACTTAAAGCAAGTATACAAAGCAGCAAGCAAGCAAGCAAGCATACATTAACTGTGATAACTTCTTGTTATAAAGTCACCATCGCATCGCGCCTCCAGCAACTCATCATTATTTCTTCGAACCTTTTAAAAAAAAAGAAAAAAATTGCAAACTGTCTTCGGTCTGCTTCCACTGAAGCTGGAGCACTCGAACGAACAGTACACACAGCACAGCAGAGTTCTTCTTTGATAATAAATAACTACGTGGAAGCAGATTAAATGCAACAGTTGTTAAACGTCAGCAGTCTACAACAACCAGAACTGCAACAACAACATAATACAATCGAGTGAATGATGGATAACTGCTGAATTGTATTTTCTTTACGTGAAAGTCATACTCACATACAAGTAGTACTCCTCACTTATCATGAACGTCGTCGTTACTGTTGACGCCGCCGCCTGAAGTATTTGCCGCCTGCCCGCTTCATGTCAATTTTGTTCAACAGCTCGACATTTTTATAACTTTAGTCGCTCGCTGTAATCGTCAGCATTTAAATCGTTACTTTAATAACGTTCCACTTTACTGCAATGAGCGCGTGAATGCAAAAGCTGTGATCGTTTCGTTTTTAAACTACTATAAAAAAAAAAAAAAATAAAAAAATAAAAACTTTAAAATAAATAAATTAAAAACAATAATTAATAAAAATAATCAAGTGCTGTGCTGTGTTAAGAAGAATTTTATATGGTTTTCTTTCGTAAAGAAAAAAAATTCAATATAATTGTGATTTAAAAATTTACAAAAATTAAAACCAATTAATTATTTTTCCAAAATAATATATAAAAAAATAAAATAATACACTTATTTGGGAAAAATAAAATAAAAATTTAATTCAACATAAAATAATTAAAATAAATTTAAAATTAAATTACATTAATTTATTTCCACAAAAAAAAAATTCAATTGCAAAAAATTAACTACAAATTTAATTTAACATAACATAATTAAAATAAAATTTGTTTAAACAAAAAAAAATTTTAAAAAAAATATATTATAAAAAAAACTTTAATTTGAAAATTTTTCTAAAAAATGCTACAATAGTCTTTTTTAATTTAAAATTAAAATAAAACTTAATTTACAAAAAAAACAATAAAAATTTTTTTTTCAAAAATATTTTTTAAAAAATTAAATAAAAATTAAAAAAAATTAAAATACAAAATATTCTATGTAAAATAATATTTATGAAATTGTAAACGGAAATAATTGAAATCTTTTAAAAGAAAAGTCAACGCGTTCTCTGGAAAATAACTTCGCCACAAAAATTATGAAACTCAAAAACGGCTCTGCCGCAATGGAATCTCTGCTCACTGTGCCCTCGTCGAATGTACGGATTCAGCCGATGCGCACCCATTCGAATGCTTCGTCCATTATGAATAGCAGACATTTTGGCGGTAGCGGCAATGCCGTGCATCCCGATGACAATCTCGAGGAGGAGGAAGGCGGTTTGGGCTATACGCATACTTTGGTGAGTGGACATTTTAAAATTTTTCAATACAATTTTTGTATTATTGGAAAGCACCAAGTGCTTAAGGCAACCTAGAATTGGCAAATGTTTTTTGGATTTCATTTTGAATGCAAATCGCATTTTCTATTTCTTTAATCATGCCACTTATGGACCTAATCCACTATGCAAATGAACGCCTCGCCTCATCTTTACTCATATAGTGAAATTCTTCGTGTGTAGGTTTGAGGGTTTGTATGTTTGTTCCCTAATAACTCCAGAAATACTTGAGCGGTGTTAATGGAACACATATCAAAATGTAGGTAATTTCAGTCACCTCGACATGGGCTATAAGCCATTTCATAAACTTTGAACATTCGAGGTGGACGTGACAAATAATATTCTAAAATTGTATAATTCATGCAGTGTTTAATCGATTTTACTGAAATTTGGTATGTGGTGTTGGGTGATGAATGCACCGACTGCTGACTATGAAAATTTGTGGTCCACTCACTGCCACGACCTACTATTTTTAAAGGGCTATAACTTAGGCCCTATTCAAGGAATTTCGTTGAAATTTTGATTTTGGTGCTGGGTGGTAATTCGTTTGGAGTTCCTGAATAGACTCTGCGTTAGGAGCTCAAATACTTGAAATGCGTATTACTAGTAATAGTATAAGGCTGACAGTTTCTGCCAGTTAGCATTTAATTTGATTGCTTCAAATTTGTTAAAGTGTAAAATCTAATTCAAAAGCTCACAAGTTTTTGATCTAACATCCGCTAGTAGATTTAGGGGGTGTGGATTTTTCTATATAGTGATTCCTTAAATAAAAAATTCCATTAAAAATTACAATAAAATTTCACATTTTTTAAATTTCTAATTCCACATTGAATTCAGCACACAGCCAAAGCTGAAAGGCAGTCATAAATATTAATGTGCAAAAATTAACTATAGTATAAAAAAATATACTAAAATTAATAAGCTCGTGCCCGCATTTAGCATGCACACGCCGAGTGCGAGTCAGCTTGCTAGAATTGGCGGCAGCGGCAGGTGTTAAACAATTTAGCAACTTTTCGGAAAAGTGTGGCAAGGTTTGGGTTATTTACAAAGTTTATTAAAGGCCAATAACAAAAAAAATGTTTAGGAAGATGCGCCCAAAATATTAAAAAGTTTATAATCACATTTTTGTTTATTACAAATTAGTCATAAAAAAAACGTAATCAATCAACAGGCATAAAATTTTGATTTTTTTATTTCAATCGTGGAAATATTTTACGACACTTTACTTATCACAAATTCATGATTCCAATTTGTTTTTGTACATTTTGCGAAAAATCCCAAATTGTGATTAAAGGTCGATGTAAAGCCACAAATTAGGTGGGTACATTTTCAATAAAAAACAAAACAAATTTCATAAATGATTGATTGGGGACAAAAAGAAAAATATGTTAACATTATTGAAGTCAATCAATCGTGAAGCGAGAGCTTTTGCGAGGAATTTCAAGAACAAGAAACAATTGTCTGAAAAAGAAAAATTATTAAATAAAAATTTCTTCTTCAAAAAAGTTCATAGAACCTCAATTTATTCCAACCTATCAGAAATCTTCTTGTTCTTCATTTTCAAGTTCAAAATTCCAATCTCATAACTGAGGGTCAACCAACTTCAAATAAAGCAAAAATTAAAAGAAACACAAAAGTTATTCGGTCCCAGAAGCCGCCACCGGTCGAGTCGATGTGCCGCTTGTCTTGCTGCCGGCCAGCTGCTGCCGCCTACAGCCTTTGAATACCTCCACAAGCCACAAGTGACGTAGAATGAATAAATACCCCATAACCATAAAAATGATAATTCCAAAGCCACTGCCATTATAAATAAATAAAAAATATAATAAAAAATTAAGATATGATGCCGGACAGCTTCCGTTGATTCGGTGTGTACCAAAAAAACGTTTTGTTATGTTCATAAAACAAATATTTAATTTATGAGGGGTTCCCCCGTTAGAAAGTTCGAAAAAAAATCGTCACACAAAAATCTAATGGAAAGTTTATGTTCAAGTATTTGAGGTGAGCTGAGCTTCTTTTTTTTTTGTAAGCGTTTCAGTTTCTATTTGCATATTGCCATACTTAATCAATCACTATTGCAGATTACAAAACAACAAAGAAACAAAAGATTTATTGGAAAGAATTAAATATTCAATTTGCAATTCGTAATATATTCCATAATGTGGAATTTCTAAAAATTAAAATTCTAAAGCCTCGGTCAGACTGGGCAAATATTTGACTAATTACACTCAGATATTTTTTGAATCAAGTACAATCGTATGTGGATGAAAAAATATTTTCATTTTCTGATTGTATTTTACATATATTTAGGAAACTATTTGCCTAGTCTGACCGGGGCTTAAAAACCAGTTCTAAAAAAGTCAGCCGCCTTTGTCTTGCGTAAGGTGATACCCGTTGGCTTAACGAAGTGCTGTCAGGCTGTTGTCATCTGTTGTCATTTGGTCCTTACATCTAAGATGCGGTCGTCCTCTTCTGCGTCTTCCATCGATGCGTTTCTAAACAGAATAGAAAACTTTCTTCGTTCAACTTTCTTTTTTTCACTAAAATATTAGCGATACCAGCTCTCAATTTTAACCTTGGATATTGTAAACTACTTGTGCTTAATTGTCTATTGAAGAGCGCTTCGGGTGCAATTTAACCAGGGATAGAAATATTCGTATTGGTAACTGTCTTTTTTAAACTATTTTTCATTTAGTTTTTGCAAAATTATTTCATTTTCTGATTGTATTTTACATATATTTAGGAAACTATTTGCCTAGTCTGACCGGGGCTTAAAAACCAGTTCTAAAAAAGTCAGCCGCCTTTGTCTTGCGTAAGGTGATACCCGTTGGCTTAACGAAGTGCTGTCAGGCTGTTGTCATCTGTTGTCATTTGGTCCTTACATCTAAGATGCGGTCGTCCTCTTCTGCGTCTTCCATCGATGCGTTTCTAAACAGAATAGAAAACTTTCTTCGTTCAACTTTCTTTTTTTCACTAAAATATTAGCGATACCAGCTCTCAATTTTAACCTTGGATATTGTAAACTACTTGTGCTTAATTGTCTATTGAAGAGCGCTTCGGGTGCAATTTAACCAGGGATAGAAATATTCGTATTGGTAACTGTCTTTTTTAAACTATTTTTCATTTAGTTTTTGCAAAATTATTTCATTTTCTGATTGTATTTTACATATATTTAGGAAACTATTTGCCTAGTCTGACCGGGGCTTAAAAACCAGTTCTAAAAAAGTCAGCCGCCTTTGTCTTGCGTAAGGTGATACCCGTTGGCTTAACGAAGTGCTGTCAGGCTGTTGTCATCTGTTGTCATTTGGTCCTTACATCTAAGATGCGGTCGTCCTCTTCTGCGTCTTCCATCGATGCGTTTCTAAACAGAATAGAAAACTTTCTTCGTTCAACTTTCTTTTTTTCACTAAAATATTAGCGATACCAGCTCTCAATTTTAACCTTGGATATTGTAAACTACTTGTGCTTAATTGTCTATTGAAGAGCGCTTCGGGTGCAATTTAACCAGGGATAGAAATATTCGTATTGGTAACTGTCTTTTTTAAACTATTTTTCATTTAGTTTTTGCAAAATTATCTAACTATCAGACTAACGTAAATAAAGTAACGATTGGCAGTTTTCCAATTAACAATGAGGCCTGTGCTCACTATTCTTCTTCTATTTCGTGGGAAGTGGGAATTGTTTAGCGATGTTGTTGTGGTTGTGGCAACTATAGTTTGAGTCATTACGAGAAAATATCTACCAAGAATATCAGTTAGTTTGCTTGCACGTCGTCAGTCGGTTCGACCATGTCGAGTCCTAGGAAGAGTGATACTTTCACAGGTTCTGACCAGAGGTGGAGTGATGTCAAGTTAGTCGGGTGTGCTGTGCAGTTGAAGAGGTGTAGCGTAGTCGGAACATACATACATCGATCACTTCGACGGCTCCAACAAGAGTGAAGTTGCGATAGAGTGCATCTGGTGGCCCTGTGCAACTGACCCTCTTATGGAGCAATGGAGGTGATCTGGCGTTGAGTGCTTGAATACATTGTGTTGGCCAATTGGTGATGTAACAGCTTCTGCATGAAGGGCCTTTAGCGCAGCGACATAATCGGCTGGGTCTAGGTGAATGGTCTGCTGTCGTTGACGACGTTTGTAATGTCACCTTTTATGCTGGGTGAAGTTGGTCGGCTTGATGCCAGTAAAAACTGCTTCGTCAACAGCTCATTCAGTGGGGTCCAGATCGGTGCTCCATAGTTTATGATGGACCTACACTCAGGGAAAAAAAACATAGTAAAATCAAGTACGATCGTATTTACTCCTTCATTTTTTCAACTTAATGGAAACAACTTTGAAATAAAGAGAAAAATACTTAAAATAACTATTGCCAACGTTGAAACAAAGTTGCAAAGTTGAAATGAAGTGAAAAATACTTAAAATAACGGTTGTCAACGTTGAAACAAAGTTGAACGATTTTAAATCAATATCAATTGGAAAATTTTTGAAATAATCGGAAAACAACTTTGAAAGTTTCTACTTGTTTTAAGGTGGTTATTTTTGATTTTACGTTGTTTTTTCTCTGTGTGAACCAATTGCTTTATAGGTGGTCAGCCGAGTCTATTTTTCCTTTCCTCATGTATACCCTGCCATCAGCACATTATTCCTACCGCAGATGTTATTTAGCAGAGTCGATGCGTCTGCAGTTAAGGTGAAGATACTGTTGAATGTGACGTACAGTATTTTTGAATTCTTACGCATTGGGATGATTTGCCTCTCATTGACTATTTCCAACTCACGGTGCACCTCTGTGGTCCAGGGTGGTGAATTAGCGAATAGAAGCCCATATTACTTTTTAATGTTACGTTGAGCTTTGTGCCATCTTAGACTAATTCGTTCCGGGAACATTCCACCCATACTGTAATATCAATTTGCTTCGTTTCTTTATATTTCGTTATTGTTTATTACGAGAGTTTTGAGAGACAATTGGATTATTTATCAGGAATTGATTCTGTATAATTATGGCTAGCCTACCATGGTCGTATCCACTTGAGTACATTTTTTGTGATACCGTAACTACAAAACTATTGCACTACCTTTTTCCTAAGTACTATTCACAAAAAAATATGCTCATTGAAATTCATTGCTAATTGTGTGTGTACCTGACTTTATTTGTGCTAATTTAGCTTTTTTTTACTTAGTTTTTTGTTATATAGACTTTTTTTATTTTACTAATTTCGCATTTAATTAACTCTGATAAATGTCATAACTCATAGGAAGTGCTACTATATTATTTCATTTTTTTTGTTGTTGTTGTTTTGTTTAACTTCGAATAATGGCAGCTGTTGCCATTTAACACCTATTCATGTGTTTTTTCCGCTCCGACATATGACCGCCGCGCCGCATTGGAATAATTCTTTTTAATTCTGCATTATTGACACTAATTGTTGACAATTTTCACTTTTCGTTTAATTTGCGGCTCATGTGATGAATTTTTGTTCTCCGTACATTTCGGCATTTTTAATTAATGGAATTCTATGTTTACTCACGTGATGATTAAACGTGACTTTGTGGTATATACAAAAAAAATTAAAATAATTAAAACTAAAACAAACTTTTTCGTTCAATACACTGACTGAAAAAACGTCTCCGCTTATAGATGATAATTTTACATTTCTGTTTTAATTAAATGAGTCATGTAAAATTATGTGGAAAAAAAGTATTTTTAAAAACGTTCAATAAGTATTTCGAACTTAAATAAGTAAAAGTCGATTCCACATTTGAGTTTTCGTGCTTTAACTTAATTCGCTAATGAATTTTTAACACTGCACAAAGCAATAAGCATTTCAAGATTTTCCAATGCTTATAATTGCATTAATTAGTAAGCAAAAAATAAAAAACAAAAGAGTACTAAGTAAATAAGCAAGTATTTGTTTTGTTAAATTCCTATTACTTATCTGTTCCAAAGATAAGGATTGCAAAGACCTGTGTTTGCCATTATATAGTTATTGGGGTGGTGATTGCCAATATCAAAGTCTTAAATTGCATTAAATTTCTTGACAATTTATTAAGGCTCAATGCTTCCTCTTTTAAATCTTACATCGCCTTTCAGCCACCACACTCAATAGTCTCCGTTCAAGGGTTCTAGATTAGTGTTTGGTGTGGCATAATTAAGCACAAAAAAGTATATATAATCCAATCGACTTTACTCTCGTCCGAACAAATTTCAATTATCAGCTTGGCTTGTGTGTCGCTCATTTAATTGAAGCAAACAACAAATAAAAACAATTTCAATGACTTCCGATAGAATCTGCCTATCGAATAAAAGAAAGAAATCGACGAAAATTATACTGTTTGCCACCAGTGCATTTTTGCGATTATAAAAACATGATTTCTTTTCCACACTTTATAACTATTTGTTTGCTACTGAACTTGGTCAGTAGCAGAGTTCGCTAATCTAATCGGAAATTTATGACCCTGCTTGGCACGTCCGTCCAGTGAAAATCGAAAATCTTTACTTACTGGCTCTGATATCGCGCGGCGTATCATAAGTGCCCATTGTGAAGTGATCGATCATTGTGGGCTCTGATTTTTCCATGGATAACATAGTGAACGACGCGCAACAACGATTTGTGTTTACTTTTGGTTTAGATTGATTTTGGAATTTGTTTTTTTTTGTTTATTTTTTTCTTTTAGAGATTATTCCAAGATTTCATAAAGAGGCCAATTGATTGTGAATTGTTCGGTGGTTTCGTACTTTTGTTAGTTTGTATTGCTATTGCTATTGTTGTTGTTGTTGTGTCTTTGTTATTAATTAATTAGCTCAATTTAACATTGCAATAAATGTCTTGTTAGACACGCGGCATTAAAAACAGTTAGCATGGCTGTAAAAAAAATAATAAGTAATCAATTTAAGTCACTTATGTGCTGATAGATTTTTGGGGGTGATAATTGCAGAGGAGTAGTAAGAACCCTTAAAGACTATGTGCCCCAAATATTTTCACTGCTATTTACTAATGAACCAGAAAAATTGGCAATTTTATGGTTCCAATGCCAGTTTAATCTGACTGTCTGTGGCACTGAAAAATGTACGCAAAAATGAAATTTATTTTGTATCGAGAATAATCTGGTATTTGTTGAGGCATTATTTTTAGGCGATTATCGAGCTTACACACTCTGCTTGCTCTCAATTTTAATATTTGTCTTGTAAATTAGTTTCATTTTTAATTAATTATTTTTTCAATTTACGTATTTCACGGCTTTTATCTTAGCAATGTTGGGCATCTCTTGGCTTTGGTTGGTGGCATTTTTTATAACGTTTTTGGCAAGCGTGAAGTTAACATTTGTAGTGACATTTAAAACAGAAGCAAAATTAAGATTTAAAAATCAAGAAAGATTAAAAATTCTCTAGAAGTTTTATAAAAAGATTTTAAGGTTTGTACTGATTCATTTTGTTTAAAGAAAATTCGAAAAAAGTGCCCTAAATATCAAATTTTTGGTTAAAAAATTTATCAAGATTGTATAGGCGAAGGAACATTTTAGCAGTTCAATTTCCCTTTAGTCCTACTGTGACATCGAAAGTGTATCGAAATTCCCTTCAGACTTATTCTACATAATTCGTGTCCGATTTCGTTCGAGAGGTACAACTCAAAGTGCTGCTCCTCTTTTCGTTAAAAAAAACGATTGAGAAGCAAACAATTAAGTATGTAGTAGAATTTTTTCGGTCTATGGACTTTTGACTGCAGATCAGTGAGTAGAATCTAATTTAAAACCAGGTGATGTCGAGTTTTACTCCAGCCTGAAGCGAAAAAGGAAAAAAAGATACTTTTCTTGTCGTGCGGAACCGGCACTAACCTCTAAGGCCTCTGTAAACTCTTCTAAGTCGTATCTGTGAGAAGCTGCAGCTAGAAGTTCGGCCACAATCACTCAAGGAACGTATTTAT
Organism: Heteromyza rotundicornis; assembly: GCA_951394025.1. NCBI lineage: Eukaryota > Metazoa > Arthropoda > Insecta > Diptera > Heleomyzidae > Heteromyza > Heteromyza rotundicornis. The sequence goes on along the minus strand of OX596012.1, from coordinate 15,347,164 downwards.
TTTTGTTATGAAGAGATCAAATTGCTCGTTTTTCCCATTGTTTAAAAATCCCTTAAAAATATGATTACCACGAATGTGGTGGTGTAGGCAAGTGGTTTTGAAAACTGATACATTTTGTAGCTACAATGACGAAAATATTTTCGTAACAGTGTGCTACAAAATGATAAAACGGACCAGCCAAGTCGCCAATAAACTTGGAATTAAAAACACAAATTAAGTACATTAATGCCTCACACAAAACAATAATCCATGATTAACAAGTGATAATCAGCACAGCCAACCAAACACCAAAGCGGCTGTATTTTCCCCAAGCATTTGGGAAATTTTCAAAGGCACACCTTAGCACACGGCACGGAGCACCTACACCGATTATAATGTTTTTAAATAGTTTAAGTCATGATAAGGCAATTAATTCTATACGAATAGAATAATAGAAAAAATTAACACAAATTTTTATATTTTTAATTCCATCGCGAAATTAAAGTAGGATTACATTTGTTTTAGGTAATTTAAATTATAATTAATAATGATAAATCTTATATTGAGATTTTTTATTTGCTTGTGAGAAGTGAGATTTTTTAGAGATTTCTTAGCTAATGTGGACTTTATCAAAAAACTTTTTTGTGAGAATCGAGTGCATTTTTTTTATTGCTGTGAAATATTTTTTAACCTGATTTATTTTGTGTGAGATTTTTGTGAGATTTTTAGCTGCTTAGAGAGTTTTTTCATGAGAATTTGTAATTGCTGTTAGATGTTGTCTTACGTGCGATTTTTTAAAATTTTGTGTGAGATTTTTTGTGAAATATTTATCTGTGAAACTGTGGTATTTTTTTATGGAATCATTTGATAAATTGGACACGCTGGAGGAGTCTTCGGGCAAAAATTACAAAGTTGGCAACTATGTTTTGATATGATGTGAGCGGAAAATAATTCCAATGCAAAAGATATCCCAACAGCTGGCAGCATGTTCAGTGAACGTATATTTTGTTGATTTTCAACTGACTTATTCACTCAACAGTTGTGGAATTGCTGCTGGCTCTGCTGCATGAGACAGAGCGAGACAAAACGGTTGTACAACTACTATGAGAGCGGTTGACTGAATGCTGAACGAAGCAATTGGTTAGAGGGTGGCAGAGAGAAATAATAAAAAGTACTTTGGAAAATATAAAAAAATATAACATTTTTTGCTTCGAATATTCTTAAGAATTCCATACAGAATTTTAAGCTGAACATGAACTTTTAAATAGACTTGAAACATAAAAACATAAAATTTTACTTTTGCCCTGGGATGGCCCAATGTTGGTTATGCAAAATTACGAAAAAGACTGTTTAGCAAATGTCTATAGGTAATCTTGGTGTAGTTTCGTTTTTAGTCACTTTCCACTGTTAAATTTCAAATTTGCAAAATGTACTTTGGACGTTTGAAAAGTACGAAAATAATCGTATGTTTGCTTGGAACTCTGGCGTGGCAAATGCTTTGTATATTCGTTTTGCAATCCGTAGCTGCTTGATAGATGATAGGAAGTTGAAAGATTTAAAAAAAGTTTTACAAAATGAGTGATTGCGATGCGGAATTTATGAATTTCATTGAATCCAATGGTGAGTGGAGTATTGATAAATGTATTCAGTTTGTATTCATATTGTTTCCTGGCTTATTTCTAGAAAATCCTAACTCCCCCGAACAAGAAACCCATCACACATGGACGGCAAAAAATACCAAATTAATGCTGCAGTTGTATTTAAAAAAAAAAGAACAATTTCGTGATAAAAGGGTGAAAAAGAAAAATCTTTGGCTAGACATCAGCAGAGAGATGAAAAAGTCGAGTGCTGGCTGTGAGAACTTGACGGAAGACGGTCTGGACCGCAAGATGCGCAACATGCGAAAGACCTATCGCACCATTAAAGAAACCAACCGCACAAAGGGAAGAAAGGATGTGGGTTGGCCCTACTACGATACCTTTGAGGAGTTGTTTGGCAATGAGCATAGCCATGTTAGCATAGCATCGACCATTTCATCGCTTGATGTCGAGCCGGAAATTGTCCTTTGTGACACAGATGAACTTTTACATTTTGGCGAGGATCCCACAACATCTCACAAGGGAGAAGACCGCAGTTTGCGCAAGCAAATGATTGAGACCGAAAAGCAGCGCACTAAGGCAATTGATTTGCTGGCAAAGAAAATCGACGAAGCCAATCAGATACAAAGGGAGAGGAATGAACTGCTAAAGGAGTTTTTAAAGAAGCTGTAGTACATAGTAACGTTGTTTTTTTATTGCTTAAATATACATAGTAAATAATTACAAATTGCGTAGAATATTATTTCTTTTCTCTTCGGCCGCTTCGGTCTCGGCTCTTTCCTGCATTTCTTCATTATCAATTATGAAGTTGTGCAGCATACAGGCGGCCGCCATAACGTGATTATCCATTTCCACATCGCCACCAATATTTACATACTTGAGACGTTGGAATTTGGATTTTAATCGCTCGAATGCTCGCTCAATAGTCCCAAGAACTTCATTCAGCCTCCTATTAAACAGTACTTGTTCGAAAATAAGTTTTCCATTGTCATGAAATGGCTTCAGCAAAGTCTTTAGTAATGGATAGGCAGTGCCTGCTATCAGATGTTGACTAGGCTGGAGTAGTGGATTCTGGGAGCTGGTTAATTTCTTGAATAAAGGACTGCTTCTGAAGACGCCCACATCATCGTTGCCTCCGGGCGTTCCAATGAATACATCAATAAAACGTTCCGAGCTGTCACATACGCCTTGTAGAATAATGGAGAAGAATTTCTGGCGATTAAAATAATCTTCGGCTCTACGCATGGGTTTTTTGATGGAAACATGGAACGTATCTATTACACCAATAATGCCTGGTATGCCTTGCGAACGTGTCTCAAAGGTTTGAGCGATATTAGTTTGTTGCGTGGCACTAGGCCATTTTACATAACCTGGCATTATCTTGGCCAATATATAAACAATTGATTTGAATGTGCTGCGCCCAGTGGCAATGGGCATATTAAATCGCTTACAAACTTCATTAAAAGTCTCTTGTGTACTTAGCACCCAAATTGTAAATAGGATTTTCTTATTTAATAGTACATTGTCCTGCGGTAGAGCTTCTTCCACCTCCAAGTGATGATGACCCACAACATTTAGTAGTACCTAAAGTGAATAGACATTTACATTTTAATAAATATGTTATTTTCACTAATAAATATGCATTTACCTCAAACGTTGTTCTCCTCATTCGAAAATGTTCTTCAAATTGATCACTGTTGTAGGACAGCTTAAAGAATTTTTTCTTCCGCCCTATAGTTGGTTGTTCTGGTATTAGTTCTGTTGAAAATTGTGTAAGTTCAGCTATTTGCGCTAAAATATTTGCATCCAATCCATCGTCCGCCATGAATTGCAATAATATGGCCCGTTTAATATCCATTTTAGTGGATTTTATGTATTTTTGAATTTATTTTTAGTTTTTTAAGCTAAAACATGACGGCAAACAGCTGTTGTACAACAGTTGAACAGTGAGCGCCCTCTTCTTCACAATATTTTAGGACAACAACAGTTCTACAACTGCTTTGATTCACTGAATGTACCAAATACATTAGTTGAGCTGTGGGTTGTGGGTTGCCAACTTGTGGGAAATTCTCAGATGGACCAATGGACAATTAACAAAAAATAATAAAAATTAACAAATAAATAAAATTTTATTTCATAACAGCAAGAACAGAGCAAAAAACGTTATCACCACCAAAGATTTTGTGGGAAGATTTTGTACCAACAGTTAACATATTTCGTGCTAATGTTTAAAACTAAAAAAAATGTTTATTAACTTCCAGTTTAAAATCCATGTCCTTCACATTTTATGTGCCCCGCTCGTAATCTTATATACAAAATTTGCCCATATAAATTTGTTTTAATTTCTTTAAAATAGGGCTTTGAAAAAAAATTATTTTTCTAAAAAAAAAACAATTTTTTACACATTTTTTTTAAAAAAGAAAAATTTTTTTTTTTTTTTAAATTTCTTTTCAAACCAGTTTTAAAATACTTAATTACAGCCGAACTTCCATATAAAAAATTCGCACGGGACCAGAAAATCACTTCAAGATATTGAAACTTTACTATGGAGAAGTTCGATTGTATTAGGGAAATAATACTTTTATATTGGTTTTACTGTGCAGTCCAAAATATTTTGGATTTCTTCATTAGTCACGTTCCTTTACAAAATTTGAGGCAAATCGGAGAAATCACCTGCCGGTTTGGCTTGGAATCGCTTATATATGCAAACTCCAATGATTGCTAAATGAGCGGTTTTTGTAAAATTTGCAGAGAAAATACCCCTCGAGGAAGATATATAGAAATAAAATGTTATATCCTTCTTGCCCCTCGAGTAACACCAGACTGTCCCTAATCCGTTAATTATCCATTCGCAATGGACTCAATTTTATATGGGCTGAATCCCATATAAAACTTGTTCAGCTATCGCAATAATGTACCTATTATTTATCGGAACCACGATTTTTCCATGTCTCGTAGACGTCGGGAAAGTCGATCGGTAAATTATTGGTGAAAGTGGGATAGAAAGCCCCGGAACACTATAAGCCAACTAATGGCCTAAGTTTCTTTCATTTAAGGCAAATTTCTTTCATTTAAGGCAATTGGATAACATAATAATAAGTGATTAGCCTGAATACTTTTCATAAAATTGGAGAATTCTTGTTTTCACAGTGTACTCAAATAATTCTTCTTCTGTCTGTCCGTTTAAGTAATAATATCTTTGCAGGCGTCACAAAAGTTTAAATTAATCAATTCCATAAAAAATACTTAACTCGACGCCATTTGCGCAAACACACTGTGCACACTAACTACACGAGCGAATATACAAACGTTACTCCAAAAGACAATAGACTGACCGAAGCCGGAATCCCAAATGAAATGAACTCAATTTGTAGACTTTGCGCGATATCATCACATCACAAAATCATCATAACCGAGTCAAAGAAGGAAATTATTAAATTTTCTGGAATCAACTATATTGAATTTTACATGCAGCCGTTTTCTGACGCGACTTGAGAAGAGCGGCTTGAAGATTTTTCGCTTGAGTAGCTGAAGGGGCAGAGGCTGGATCACATTGCTCAACTTGACTTGAGTATGAAAAAAAAGCATACAATTTGAGCACAAGCTCATCTAAATTGGTTGCGATCTTCATGTGATAATTTCAGCTCCGATCCGTGGACTCTAGACGAGTTGAAAATTATTCACACCGATTTCAGTTGAGTGAAAAACGTTGTACGGTTGAAATCTTATTACGCCCAACCTAAGTAAGGCACAAAATCACACTTCACTAAAATCCTCTTCAATTGCTATCGAGATGAGGTTCTGAAACGTTTTAAACAGGCAAAAGCAGACGTTTACCGGAAATGTTTAATCGAAGAAATTAGCACATTTCGAAAAAACTTGCCAAAGTTAACCGAAATAAAAATAAAACCAATAAAGAAATTAAAGTGAAAAAAAATTAAATAAAAAATACGAAATTGTGGAAAATTTCGGCCAAAGTCTCTGTGAAGTGTGAAGTTAATTAATAATAATAAAAAAATAAATTTAATTGAGTCTGAAATACTTTGGCGTTTCAATAATACGAATTGTCACACAAATTGGCAAACACAAAAAAATTGTCGTTTGGTGACGCAAATTTGCGCTAATTTCATAAAAGTTTTCAATAAAAAAAAAGCCACAACACATTTTTACCAATCGATCAGACACTATTCGTTTTTTATTTGTTTTGATTTTTTTGTGTGCTTCTCTGAAAGAAAGGCTCGTCCCAATCGAATTGCGCGGCTGATTGAACCAATTAAGCTTATTTTTCGGAAATTCCGTATTTTTTTGTCACAAGTTCCTTGTTTTATTGAAAATCTCACGCCATGGTCTATATCAATAGTCGCGATCGTGATCGGGCGCGTGAACGTGAAAGAGATCGCAAACATGTCGAACGCATCATACATGATGAGGAATTTGGTGAGGAAAACGTCGAAGTGGTCGATTCCGAATGGGCTGATTTCGAGAAGTTCATTCGTCAATTTCGCCAGCGTCGCAATAGTACCATTTCAATGGAGGAGGAATTGGGCCATGTACAGCGTCAGCCGAAAATCAAATCACAAGCATTTTATCCTTGCCCACCGCCGGGCGAGTACGGTCATTATTCGGATTCGTCGTCGGATGAGGATGATCCCTTTGGATATATTGACACTCTAGTAAGCATTACACACAAACAATTTTATATTTGCTTTAATTTAAGTTTCAAAAGGTGACTGCTGTTTGAATTTAAATTTCAAGGTTGATCCTTGAGATCACAATGATATGAAATTACTTAGTGAAAGAAGAGTGTATGTGGAAATAGCTGAGAAGCGGTGGTGTCAAATAGCTTCACAGCTTAATATTAATTAAGCTGTGATCAGTTTAGGATTTTAAGGAACCGAAGATTCATTATTTTTGTCTGTTCGCCTGACCGTTCCTTCTCTAGAAGAGTCTAAAAATTTCACTCAGTTCATTCCCAGTAAAGAAAAGGAGGAACAAATGTACTACTTTCCAAGTTACTTCAAGTATCAAGAAAATTACGCTATCGTGACTACAGATAGACATACGGACTTGACTAAATCGGTTCAGTATTCGATGCTAATTTTTTAACAAAACGTACAAAATAATTCAAATGTCAAAAAAATTTATTTTTTGGTTTATTACTTCTCGTTTAAGACAAAGAGATGCGTCTCGCCACTGACGCGTGTAATGTTGTTCTATATGTGCTCAATTATAGCTGGCTTATCAGTGTGGACAATTGCCTTCACGTGTCCCCGAAGGAAATAGTCCAGCGGTGTCAAATCACATGAGCGAGGCGGCCACCTGCTCAAATGGACGATAACGGGCACCGTAAATTGTGAAAAATGCCCTGTTACATGGTAATTCGCCATACTGACCAACAAAAAAATGACAGACGAACCCAGCCTGACAGTTATCCATATCGGAAGTTATATGCTCGTTTTAAAAAAGGACCATTTATATACTTTTCTAAAAAAATTGGAAATTCCGGCCTCCTCAACCATTAATCCTCAGTCAAATCCACAGTTCACACAAAAATGTAAATCTTTTTTTTTTCGATCCGAGGACCAATTTGGTCCGTAGTGTTACCACGCCTCTGTGTTCACTCGACGTTTGCAGTCCTTTCTTCGTGATCACTATCCAATCTGAATTTGTAGACCTGCAATGTGAAGAGTTTCAGCTGAGAGATTTTTAATTTGAATACCTGTTTTATCGAACTGAAGATGCTCAAGTGTTTCCTTGTTTCCTCCTCATCATAAAGGGGTGAGCTCCGATAAGACAGTGTCCAATTACCACTCTTACAATCGGTCTGCATTTCTCTCGGTTGAGAAATAAGATGTATTTGGATTGATGTTTGCTGTAGTTTGGTCAGAATATTTTTGTAGTTTTTCTGTGACTAATACTCGTCCATCTATTTTGTGATTTTGAGAGAGTTTAATTACCTTGTTTAATAAAGAAGTATTTTATATGTAGGTACACGGACCAACAAGGGTGTAGTATCTAATTGAACTTTCTCCTTCAAAAGGACACGGAAACTCACAAATAGTTTCTAATAATTTATTGAATTTTTGAAGTAGCTGAGGTGAAAGGACCATTAAATTTATTAATTATTTGTCAAGTTGTGTTTTTTTTTCAGTACCATTACTTTTTATTTAATTAAAATTATTGTTTAACTAAAGCAATTGGACAACTCCGCGTTGCAGTGCATGAATGATTCATGAATCATGATCCAAAAAATTGAATTTCCTTACTTGCCATTTCTAAGATCGTTATTAATGGTATTCATCATTACAAATGTTGTCAGGTTGTTTACGCGTACACCAATTCCGAGTAAATTGCAAGTTTTAATAAAAAATTATTTTTTTTTAAATTTTCAATGTCAGATTCTTTGTAGTTCGACTCAATTATCCGGAATAAACATGCAATATCGTAAAAATAACATTTCACAATTTAAACTTCCATCATCAACTCAATCAACATTCATATTTGATGAACATCATTAAAATTTCTGAAGTACACCTTGAATCAATTAAGTTTTATTCACCAAAATAAGCAAACTAGAGTAATTTTAGAACTTCCTTCGCTATACATACCTTCTGGCTGATGTGTGATCCAAACCATAAGCTGTTTTGTGTTGTTTTTTTAAAATGAGAACACACAAAAAATTATGCCAAAAAAGTCCAATTAAATCAAAATTTCAATAAGTTCTCAAACCGGAAAACACATTTTAAAACCCATCAATATTCAAAAAATTGAAGAATCAACAAAAATACACATTTGAGGGAAAATACTTCAACACATTTTTCTCGTAAATAAAAGATTTAACCTCTCCACGTCCATCAGTTCGCACTTTGCGCATTTTTTTGCAAAAGTAGAATTTCGGAAAAATGTTTCCATATTCAATATGAAATAATGACCATTTCGAAACCAATACGAAACACTTTCGCTACAAGCACCACCGCTACTGACGCCTCCCGGCTCCTGGTAGGCGCTCGGAGCTCTAAGTATCGCTGTTGTTGTTGTTGTAGTTCATTTATTTATTTTTCATTTCCAATTTAAATTTATGTATTTTATATTTTGCTCTCACCGTTTGGTATGCACGTTTCGTATGTTTTTACTTTAACAAAAACAAAAAAGAAACACAAACAAATTATTGACCATTCATGAATATGTATATGCTAAAAGCTAAGATTTTGTTTTAACTGTTTCGTTATTTATAATCGGATTATATCTTATTGTGTTTTTAATATTTCTCTTCTTTATTATAAACAAAAAAAAAAAAAAAAAAAATTGTTTTTCGCAGAAGGTAAAGAAGGGCATTCGATTGAGGTGGCCAGGTAGACAGACGCATTTGGTTTAAATGTTTAAAAAATGATTTTATTTGGGAGAACTTTCAATAGTTTAAAGTTTACCTTGACTTGAATACCAAATATGACGCATTTCAAATTTCATGTTGAATTATTCACGTGACAATGTTTTGTACAACCATTCCGTTGTATAATTAAACAACTGAATGAATGAATTTATATTATTGTTTATTCAATATGGCGAATTTTTACAATGATGTCGTGTGGATATTATAAATTGCTCGGATCTATTGGAACAGTTGTCTTCATTCTTACAATTGAATTATTATTTACTATCAAATAAATACTAAAGAACGTGAAGAGTGCAAATGAACCATTGGAGCCCACGAAATGATAACCTACAAGTTTCCTGTTTAACATATTAAAATATAAAAATTATCCTTTAATGTAAGATAAGCTATCGATTAATAAGTTCTGTGGTCAAAAGAAGATTTTTTTAAAAGAGCCAACAAAGGCAATTCCTGCTTATTTCAGCAATGTTGACTTTACTATTCGGTAAGGGGATGATAGATTAGTGGGAGGGAGAACCGTGGACAACTGCATATTTTTTGTCAGAGAGGATAGACAATGAAAGACATATGAACGAACAAAGCCGAGACAAGTGTTAATCCTTTGAACCTCGGTTAGCTCGCGTTCTGCCTCTCACAGAGTAAAAAGTTTGTAAGTGGAATTTTCAAGTCACCACAAATTCCAAAGTAAATTCACGTATTAAAGGAAAAAAAGAATGGAAAAACGGTAACAGAACTGGGACTATGTGTCAACAATGGGATTTGAACCCACGCCTCCTGGGTGGTACACCTAGCATGCTTCCACTAGATCACAGAGGCCACTAATCTAGTATGTGATCGCTTTGGTATTACTACGTTTAAAAAGCTTTATATTAACTTTTACGATTATTTCACTCTTATTTCAAATATTGAAGTGGGGTAATTCTGGCTTAAATTGAAGGCCTCGGTGGAGAAAGAGGTTAAGTCCATTTTGCAAAAGTTTACAGGAACTACAAAAAATCCGTTTAAATCCACCAGTTTCATTATTTTAGTACAATTTTAAATGTAATAATAAAGAAAATGTTAATTTGTATGTCAAAGATATATGACTTGTTTCACGAATCAATTTTAACTTTTGTGACTAAAAAAACGTTGTGACTTGAAGTTTCATAATTAGTCATTTCCCCAATTTGTCAAATGCAAAATGATTGGTGCAAGAGGGCCCTGATCAACAAAATTATATTTTCACAATTCAAAAATTCTTAACAAGCCTACACAAACACACTTGGTCACCTCAAAAAAAAAATTGTTACCAAGCAGACAGCAGCAGAAAACTAACAAAAAAAATTTTCAATAATTTTTTCCACCAAAAAAGCTTTTCTTCTGTTCAGTTTCGAAAAGTTTTCGCAAACGTTGGAACGTTCCAACGTTCAATTTAAATATTATATATATTTTTGAACAAAACACATTTGTTTTTTATATAGTAACCATTTCGAATACCAACAATAATGCGAATTACATAAAAAAATTTTGAAAAAATTCAACAATAAAATATCCTAAAAAATAAGAAAATATTTGAATGAAGAAAATTAGTAAATTGCAATTGGAATAGAAATTATTGAAAATATACAAATTAAGCAATTAGTGATGAGTTGTTTTAGTGTGGAAAAGCGAGACGAAGAAGAATCAGAAAAAGAAGTGCTAGAAAATGTCGTTGAAATCTTTTAAATTCAATTCTATAATTTTTCATAATTGTGGTAAGAGTGCAAATGTTTTTTTTTTTTTTTTTGCTAAATGAATGAAATAAAAATAAATGTACAATTGCGCTGCGACCAGGGCAAGCGAGCCAAGCATAAGAATAATACGAATAATTATTGTTGTATTATTCAATTATTTTGATACACAAATTGAAAATCATCGTGTGCAGTTTATCCTTCGGTGGGCGAAAGCGAGCCACAAACAGGCGGTTGGACGGCGGACGAACGGCAGATTGGACGGACAAATGATGCGACAAATAATCGCCATCAGCATAACCAACCGAGCGGCTGAAAGAAGCACTGCAATAGGCTAGCCAAAGACAGCATGTGTGTGGTGGTGGCAGATGCGAGCAGCGCTAAAAGCACAGCACAAGACTTGCTTCTTGCTGCACTTAAATGATGTGGTGCAAAGGTTCTGTGTGTAAAATGCAATAAAAATTCAAATTGAAAAAAAAAAAACAAATTCAAATTCAAATACAATAAAAACAAATAAAACTAAAGTTTACTAATAAAAGAGCAGCGCGACGCGACGTCTCTTCCGTCTGCGAAATCCTTCAAAAATTGCTTGACATTTTTGTTGTGGTCCACAACGCGTCCGCGCGTTTGCTTCATGTATAAAATCGAACAAGATATCGAAGATGAATATATCCGCGAGTACGCCTTCGAGCCGGAGTTGTTGATCAATCGTGACGATTTCCTGCGCGAGGAACGGCAACAGCAGCAACAACACGGGGATGCAGCAGCGCCGTCAACGCAACGCAAAGCCAGCGTCGATCTTTCCAGTGAAAGCAAAAACCAGGTTGAAATCGAAATTGAGGCTTTCTATTATGTGAGTATGTGTTCGTGTGTGTGTGTGTGTGAAGATCCTCAAAGAATCGATCGATCAATCAATCAATCAATCAATTACGCACTTGCTTGGCTTTTGCTTGACGCAACGTGTATGGGTTTTTTTTGCTGGTATTTTTACGCGACTCGACATTGGTCGAGTGACGCTGTTGTCGTCATCGACATCGTCGTCGTCGTTTGTTTGTCAGTGTCTTAAGGCTAAATTTGCAATGACATCGAACAATACACACTTACGCTGGGCAGTACAGTGGTTCTTGAGTATCATGAAAATTACAATAAATGAAAATTGTATTAAATTTTGTGAAAAACAACATTTTTTTATTTGCACAAAATTTAAAAAATAATAAAAATAATTTTTGATTCTTAGAAAAATGTTTACCCTTTTAAAGATTTTATTTTATTTTGCATTCAAATTGTGGTCTAAAAATCGATAAAAAGAAAATAAATGCTTCAGAAATGTGAACTGTGACAATTATTCACTTATTTTTTTACCGGTTTCAGTTGATTTTTTTAAATTTAATAAAAAAAACCCTACAAAATAAAAAAGTTTTTAAAACCTACATTTTTTTTAAATTTATTCTTTTTTTTTTATTGTATGACATAAAAATATTTTTTTTAAATATTTTATTTACAATACAAATATATGCCTCACGGTAGAAACGAGCTCCTTGCGTTGTCGCCGATCCTAAGCCAGTCTTTGAATTTCTCGCCACGTTCCCCTGAACTGACCACAGGCATGCACTGACCTAATCCAAATGTAACTGCGGCCTCCTCTTCGTCGTCGGGGGGCCATTCCAGGGCAATTTTTGTAATTTTCATCGCTCTGTTGACCTCGTTTGGAATGGTTTTGCAGCACGGTTTCTTATTCATTATATCGTTCATTCCCTGCAATAAATGCCATTAGGACCCTCAGATATTCCAAGTGCTGAAATTCAAAAAAATTACTGAAATTTAAAATTTAAAATTGTTATTTCCCAACAATATGATTTTTTGAGTTATGTCTTTATTGCAGGAAATTTGCGATATGTACATCAACTATTTTCCAAAGTTATACTGGGCTTCAATCTATTGAGTTGGTCACCTTAGAAAATGTATTGAATAAAAGAATCGCTGTCTTCAGACTATTTAAAATTTGGAAGTGTCCTATACCAGTTTAGATTTATATTTAGAACATTTTTATTTTAACTTACTTGTGGAAAAGAACTGAGATAAACTAGAAGCAGGAACAGAAATTTGCTGTCGTATGCACATATGTAAATATCGTTGTCAGTATCGCGAACCGGCGTAACTAATGAATTTTAAAAGGCACAGTACTTGTCACTTAAGAACTGAAACTCATGCTTAGATGTGAATAGGTGGATCTAATTTGGGGACCCTTCAGTTCAAACAAACAAACAAGCAACAAATAAGGACATTTTTTCCACCCAATATTGTAAAATGCTTAGATTCGCTCGACAAAGTCCGTGCATTTATGCAAAAAAAAAATGGTTCATACAGACACAAAGAAAGAAAGACAGACAGATCTGGACAAATATATTTTTAAACTTTTCTATAAATTAACTAATTTATTTTATTTCCATCCATCTTTCACTTAAAATCCAATCAATAATTTTAATCATAAACCACAAATTTTGGCCACTTTTGCCGCACTCCGGTGCAACTGTATGGCCACTAGCCGCCATTAGTTGGTTGTGTGTCCGCCACCGCCGCCGCCAAATTTAATTATTTCGATCAATTTTACGATCATGACGAGCTGGCATCTCGTCGCATGTGTAAAAATAAACACTTTGCGAAATTTGGCAAATCGACATTGTAAATTGTAATTTGTTTGTTTTGCTGTGCCCATTGGAATACGTATACGTTGTACGTCAAGACGCACAAAGAGACGAAATTGTAAAATTTGTAAAACTTTTAATGGTGAGAATTTAATTATTACATTGTTGATATCAACAAAGTTTCAAATGGCAATCCTGAGAGACTTTTGAATCGTTGACGGAGTAGGAAATTAATTTGCCAAATATGACAAAAAAAAATTTAAAAGAGTGCGAAATGTGCTTTAAAATAATAAACATTTCCAACAAAAAAAATTGCCATGTGTTCTCAGCTCAAAACAGAAATTGCAATGATCCAAATAAAACTATTTTTGTGTAAAATTAGAAACCGTTAAATTTAGTTTATACATAGTTTGTGTCGTTAAACGGAATTACATTCTTTGCTAAATTTAAAGAAATGTAAAAATTTTTTTATTTACTTGTTTGGAAATTACTCACAAAGGGGGGAGGGGGGGGGATTGCGGCAAAAGTGTGACAGTGTACAATTGTATCAAAAGTGTACTGAATTTGTAATGTGCTCTTTGCATATTGGTCATACTTTTTAATGCAAGCAAGTGTACTTTACAAGCTTGTTCATGTGTTTCAGGGTCTCCGAAATTGCCATGGGTCAAATAAATATTCAACAAATCAAAACAAAATGTGCATCAAATCAAAAACTATAGTGCAATACAATGAAAATTGCAAATTATTCAAATTCTATGTCTGACTTTGATGGCCCCAACATTGACAAGACCATGACAGACATTCTCAAATGAAAAGTCAATATTAAACAGAAGCAATCGGTGTGATTATAATGGCATGCATTTGCTCTACACTATCATAAAGGAATCGTAAATTTGATTAATTTAAAAATGAAATTTAAAGAAAAATGTTTTAAAAATCACATCGGAAAGTTAAATCCAGACCATGGAAAGTGACTGTCTCAACGTACGGAATTAAAAGAATTGCAAAACATCACAGAATAATTCTAATACTTTCGAAGGGTCCTGAGAACACATTTTTTTAGTCCGACGTGGGATATATTGTAATTTAGCTACGGGATTGCGAAGATAGTTCATTCCACAGAATAAGTTTCTAAATTTGACCTCAACAATTTTCGGGTTCAACGGATAGATGGACTTAAACTTTAAAAAAGCTATAAAAAGTGGTCGTGGGTATGCGAAAGTGCATAATTTTATGTGTATTAAAAAAAGATTAAAAATTATGCAAAAATCGCAGAATTATCCAATTTGGATGGATTTCTTTAAGTCTTCAAGTTTCAATAATCCTAAGAGTATTTGTATCCATTTTTTTTTTGAATTTCTTAAATTATCTCAATGCTATTTTTTTTCGACACTTTTTACTTAGCCACGCTGCAGTAAAATGTCTAAATTAACATGAAAGCGCTTAAAATATATGTCAACCACTCTCTTTTATGATATTTGGGGTAAATTTAAAAAAAAGGAAATTGTTTGAAAAAAAAATATATATTGGCATATACTGCGTATCAGGAATAAAATAGAATCACACAATTTTGAAATAAAAAACGTGAACGATTTGATCTAGTGAAATTGGCACCGAGCGATTGTTTATTCTGAGCCCCACCACCACAATATAAAGGAGTTTTTCTTGAGATTAAGGTTGTTTCTGATGGTGTAATAAATTTTCCGCCCTCTTGCAATCTCTGCTACAAAAATTAACAAGGGAAATTTTCCTTTTTGAGAAAATTTTCATTAAAAATTTTGACAATTTGGAAAAATGAAATTTATTTTCTTTTCCTATGAAATATGTTGAATTCGTTGCCACCTCATTTTCGTATAAGCTACAATACAGTTGAGCATTTTAACCTATTAAAGTAAATATTTAGTGGTTATAAAACGCCTAAAAAACAAAAAAAGTTTTTTAGAAATTAAAAAAAAAATTTTTATTGAAAAAAACGGAATTTCTCCTTTGAGGGAGTCATTATGTAGACCAAGATCTTTCAGAATATGTTATCAGATCGGCAATCAAATCGCATACCGATATAGTGCCAATCGAGCAGCTAAAAAGTGTTTTCAGCAAACATTTAATACTTTTAGACAAACTACAATTGCATTTGCCTTAACTGAAATCGTGGACAGCAAGGTGTATTTGTCAAATCTGTTGAATGAACAATTAGGTAAATTAACTAATAGACGAAATGTATTTTTTTGAAAATACAATCAACTTTTCAGTATTTGGAAAAAATTTTTGTGCGAAACGAAGATCCTTTCTATCAAATTACCATCCAGAGTTTTGGTCTAAAAGCATTAATTACAGAACACATATTAAGCAGAACACATCAATTCTATGATTGAAGTTGTTAGAATGAAAAGACAAAATATTTTTCGTATGGTTTTAAACTGTCAAAGTTTTACGAACTGGTTGATTCCTTCGAAAGAAAGTTTCCTGCTGAATGCAATGGTTCAATGTTTACTTCCTTGACGCGGCATATGTTAACTTTTTACTTTGCAGCGATTGAGTGAATGCCATCATCTGATTTTTGAATCAAAAGTTTACTAATATCTTAATATTAAACGAGTTTTTAGGCCTCGATCAATTAAATAAGCAAGAATATGAATTTTACAAAAAATCGTTGAGTGACGGCGTTACTTGCCATGTCCATTGCCAGCACACTACACCTCACAAGTAAAAGCAGAAGGCAAATATGCTTGGTTTTGCAAAACAAAATTGAATTTCGCCGCAGACGAAACGTTTTTTTTTACATACACAGTTTTCTGTTGTTGCCATTATTTTCTTGAGGACAATTCTGCAGCCGTTGCCAGTTTTTTTTTGGTTCTTGTTGGGTGTCCAAGTGCGTTTTAAATACTTTATTCTTGTGTGTTTTCTTTTCTTTATTATTGCATGCATGCAATGCTATTTATTCATTTATTTATATATATTTTTGTTTTATTTAATATGTATGCTCTTGGGCCCAACGGCAACGTGTCGGCACATCGATTTTCATTTTGTTTGCTGCATTTTCTGCATTTGTTACATTTTATGTTTTGTCGTCTAGTGCTTCAACGGGAAAAGTTATGTTTTGTTTTTATATTTCGAGCAATGTCTTGTTTTGTGGTATTTTCAAGAATATGAATATGCAGCCTGGTCAAGGTTGCCTCGTTGTAATTTGTTAGAATGTTTTGATTTTCTTTTCTTTGGTGTATTTTCCTTCTTTGATACTTAAAAATAGAAATAGGCTACCGTGGCGTATGCGTAACCTTATTAAATAGTTTATTCGAAGTGTGGTTGTGTGTGTGCGATATTGCTAGTCTCAATGGACAGTAAACAAAGTTATTATTGGCGATTTAACAGTAGGCGCTTTGGGTTTTCCACTTTTAGCACCACACTTTATCAAAGGAGATCTTTCTGCTCTCAATTTTGATAAAACAAAATAATTATGTATATAAATAAGGAATTTGGCTTGAAAATGCTTGGATGGCTTTCAAGAAAACTGAAGAACAATACAAATTTACAAATTAAAATGCGGCGGAAAAAGGGATTGCTAGTATTAACCCTTCTCTGCAATGATTTTCATGCTCAACGAAGTCTTTAATGCTTTTTCATTTCTCTACTTTTGTACTATCATTATTTATTTATTCAATTGAAAGGTGAAAAGCATTTTGTTCCAGAGTCGATTGAGTCCAAATTCCTAGAAATATTGAGTTAAAGTTAGCTGTAGTCATGCAAGTTATATGGGAGTCATTGGAGATAATAGCCTGTCGTTGCTCTAATTTTTAATGTTGGAAACATAATTATCCGATTATGAGAGCTTTTTCAAAGAGTTTAAGTTTTTGGAAGAAGATTACAATTCTCCAAAGAGAGCGCGTAAAAATTTAAATTTAAGGATTAAAATAAATATTATTCACACTACTGATTTAGAATCGGACCAATTGTCCATTCCAATTGGTTTGGTACCGAATTCATCTGAAATCTTTAACCTTTCTCCTTGTGTTGCTTATACAAAGGAGAAATATGTCGCCAAATCCACTGCTGACTCTTCTAAAACAACGTTGATTTGATAACTTATCCGCTAAAGAGTCATCAAATACAACTGATCCTGTTCTTAATACTGCCCCCAAACCAGCTTCGAGTCCTAATACTGTGTCACAACCTAAAAAGCTTGTTGTTGTCCCACCAAGAAAATCTATTTTTATTTCTCGGTTTGCGAGTGACACTACAGCTGAAGATGTGTTGCATCACATATCTGCACGGCTAAAAGTTTCTCCCGACAAAATACAAGTTTTTAAATTTAATTACAACTATGCCCGTATAAATGCATCGTTTAAAATTATGATTCCTGAATATTTATTTTATAGTGCATTGAACCCTAACTTTTGGCCTCCAAATGCGTTCATCCGTGAGTTTATACCACGTAAAAATTGAGCGCCTAAAACGGCATGTTTACCTTGTGCACCCGAGTTAAATGTTCCAAAAAACTAAATTCTTCAAATTCTTGTTCTATTTTGTATACGTTTGCTGTCTTAACACTAAAATTAAAGATCTGTTTCGATTTAGAATATGATATATAAATTTTACACTAAATACTGAAATATTTTGTAATAAATATTCTGTTTTCCGATCGTAATTCAATACTAAATAATACTGCAATTGGAGGTGGTTGTTTGATAGCCATTCGTTCCACTTATTTTGCAGAAGAAGTTATTTTACATGATGCTTTAAATATTGAATTTGGCTGTGTCAAAGTAAAGTATCAGTCCTTGACTGTATTCATTACGTGCTCATACATTCCTCCGAGCTCTTCCAGTAAAACACCTAATGAAATTTGTTCCAGACTGAAACCAAATGAACATGTAATTGTTTCAGGTGATTTCAATCTGCCAAGTACTTGTTGGGAAAGTGATATTGTAAACCCTTCCATCATCTAACAATTTAAATGATATTGAGTTCCTTAACTCCCTTGCCTTACAAGGTTTATCACAACTCAACCAAACAATCTCTACTTAAGTATTGAAAAAATACCACAGATCACATTCAATATATTTTATACTTTTATACCCTTTCTAACCGCTGGAATTGCTCAATGAATCATCTTAATTTTATAGTATACTAGCAGGGACCGGTCCGCTTTGCTGGCCCTAAACAAGTTGTTTTTGCCTTTGGTCATAATGAAAGAATGAAATATTGAATTGTAAGAAAAGTGCCACGTTCCGCTGTCCAATTCCAATATGTTGCATTGATGGCATACAACCATTTCCCGTTTAAGAATATTCAATGGGTGCTCAAGAATGACACTTTGAAGTATTGAATTGTATGGGCGGTGCCACGCCCCTTTGTCCAATTACGCCGATATGTAGCATTTAGCTTAGAGTTGAAACCATCAAGCCATTTGCCAAATTTCGTTGGAAAACATTGTGTGGGAGCGCTATTACAGCATTTTCAAATGTTGACTTGTATGGGCGGTGCCACGCCCCATTGTCTAATCCCGACCATTTGTAGCACAGATTATGGCTGGGGTCTTATAGTATTTTCATGGCAAATTTCATTTTCTTGTGATCAAAAACGTCTGAGATATAGCAGTTTTCACTAACTTGTGGGCGGTAAAAGTGGGCGTGTCAAAACCTATTCTATGTCAAAACTCTCGACCCCTAGAACACATATATAAATTTTGGTGAGAATCGGTGCTGTAGTTTTCGCGTCTACTGGTGACAAACATACACGTCTCTTTTATATATATAGATGTACAATTCAACCAAATGTCATACAAAACATGTGCATCTCCTTGAACCTAAACATTAAACGGTTTGAGCGAACACCTTTCTCTGACCATTTTATTTTTTAGAATTAAAAATAGACACAAATTTGATATATTTAAATACTTATTTCTCATAATTTCTGTGTACTTTGTTTTTTGCAGATGTATGGACGCTATACCAAAGATTTAGGAGAATTCGCAAAAGATGAAGCAAGGAAACTCAAATTGCTCGAAAAGCGCCGCAAATTGGAAGACAAACAAAGGAACAAGGTAAATCCAATATGAAATCATTTGGAAAATCATTAAAACAAATCAATTACTTTAACAATTATTGATTTTTTGTATTTTAATACGTTTTTAATGCAAATTTATACGCTGAAACAATATTTAAGGTAAAAATGAACGAAAATACACAATCACACAAAGCACCACATTTAATTTTAGATGTGCGACTTTACAATAATAATAATGCCTACTTAATACGATGAGACACAGACACAATACATTTTTATTTCTATTTATTTTTGCAATTATTTGTCGAATTTATTTGGAAAAGCGGCGAACGTTTTCAGAATTTTGGCAAAAAGCCCGACCAGCAGCAATTTTGTGCTCGATTGGCAAAAGAAAACAGCATAACTCGATTTTGAACGCTAGACTAACGTTTTGAGATTTAAAAACATAAATATAATTTGAGACGAATTTGGGTATGAATAGGGAATGTGTGATTAATCGATTTTTCAGTGTTGGGATTAATTGATTAATCAGTTTATTATTATATTCACAATTCTTATTAATTTATTAATAATTCTGATTAATTAAGATCACTTATTAAACGATAACCGTTTATTTTGTATTTTCTAAAGTAGACGTCAGTTGGTCCTAGTGTGTACTGTGGTTTCTCCGCTGTTAACGCATTACATATTACCGATATTCATTGGTCCACAAAATGTTCCTCCGCATTTCCTTGGACCAACTGACGTATACCTTAGAAAATGACAAACATTTTGCTGGATATTACTTGGTCCGGTAGAGACTTTTCGCGGACTTTTGACAAAGAAACCGCCTTCTATTAGACGCCTTCTGATTATAACTGTTTAGAAAGTTTAAAGTCGTACCTGATTTCCATGGAGCTGATAGTAGGATTGTTCTAGGCAAACTGGATGGTTCGTCTGTCAAATCGTTCAGACTTCACCGCTTTGGAGCACCTGTTTCGGATTCATTTACCCATTTCAGAGCGTTGGCGTTCATGTTCATATAATTTTCCCTCAATGCTTTTATAATATTTCGTAATTCTTCTGAGCAATGTTTGGATCTGCTAAAAATGTCAATATTATTCCTTTTATAACCATTCACAGCAAAAAAAGTTGAAAAAACACAGCCAATTGTAGCTTTTTAGCCAATTTTTTTGTAACACTGCTATTATTGTGAACAACACTTTTCGCTGACCCGAAAATAAATAGGAAACGGTATATTTGTGCAGATGTGCAGATGTGAAATTTCACAGTTCTTTTAAGCAAGTGCGCGTTTTCGAGGGCTTTCCAACTTAAAATGAGTTCCCTTAATGACTGAGCCGAAGGATAGCGAACCGATCGTAAAAACTAATAGTGCGCTGCTTTTTTTGTGAACGCAGCTGTGCATAACATATCGTCGTTTATTACCTTTTTTTAGTCCATATGATCTGAAATTCTTGTGACATAATTGGATTCCAGTTGGAATCAGTTAATAAACTCAAAATTGACACAATTATGTCATTTGTAGGAGGTTTTATAGACATTTTGAATAACAAAGGATAATAGTAATAATTTGGTACACTCAAAGAATTTTTTCGTTCGTAAGAAACGAAAAATGAGACAAACACATTTCGTTTGTTGTTTCGTTTGCAACCAACGTTTAAGTAACGAAAAAAAAAAAATGTTCAGCTCAGCCAGGATTCGAACGCGGAATGTAAGGTTTATAAGTTACGCACATACACGCTGTGCCACTGAGCTACTTTCGTTCTGGTCGATAAAAACAAAGCTTATATTCGTTTAAACGTTTATTAGAAATTAGTTTTTAATTTGCAGCAATTTAAAAACGTTTCCAATAAAAGTAATACTTGCAATACTTTTATTGGAAACGTTTTTAAATTGTTGCAAATTTATTTATTATTTGCGGCAAAACGACATAATTTGGAGCAAATGTTTTTTGTTTGTTTTTTCGTTTAAGTTTGTATTCAAAAGCAGTATATTTGAAGCAAACGTTCTCCAAACATATTAATTCTTTGAGTGTACAACAACCCATAATAATGCTTAGGCCGAACTTCTTTATGCGATTATCATGGACATCATGGCATTGATTGCTTACCTACAATTTTGGGAGACGATCTTCCTAATATAATTTAACGAATTTTACAATTTCTTGCTTACCACAGCCCCACAATTTTCAAAATAATATTTATAAAAATTATTTATTTCTTCATTATAAAGTTTTGTTCATTACTCGAGCTATGCGGTTTTCACTTTATTATTGGCAAATTGTTGGCATTTAATAATTGAAATTATTTAATTTTTTTTATTAGCTTCTCGTCTCGCCACACACTTACAGTACTTAGAAATATTTTAGTATAATTTAAATACACTTTTTTAAATTTGTTTTTATCTAATTTCGTTAATTATTTTCGATTAATTTACTTATTTACTACAACAACAATATACATATGTATGTACGTATTAAAAACAAATTGATTATAAAGCAGCAGTGGTGGGTCATTCTTTCAGGAACTCTTAGGCAAGCGATCATCACGTGTGCTGAAGGTGCTGGGATGGGTGTGGAAGCGTACATTTGCCCGTTTGGGCGAAGATTGGGTATTTTTAGCGTTATTAGGTGTAATTATGGCATTTCTCTCATATATCATGGACAAAGGCACATCAATATGTACAAATGGTAATTTGAAATTGAATATTTTTGCAAAAGAAATACAGTCGCCTACAAAGAAACTATGGGACTAAGTAGTAACCTAAGACCTAAATGAGTCCTGAAGTCCTATAGTTTCTATATGGAACTAATATTTTTTTGTATTTTACTCGTGAATTTGATTTTATATTAATTTCAAATTTTTACAGCGCGTGTCTGGCTATATCGCGATCTAACCTCACAGCCGATCACACAATATTTTGCCTGGGTCTCATTGCCGGTCTGTTTGATATTATTCTCAGCCGGTTTCGTGCATCTCATAGCGCCACAAAGCATAGGTGAGTGGAAACCAAGCACTTACTACACATTTAATTCACATTTTGCATGATAAGTATTTTAATCTCTGTAGGTTTTGAAGATTTCACTTACACTCTCCATAACTCAGTAGAACTCAGAATTTCATGCATTGAAGTAAAGTAAATGATTGCAATCAGTCGGTAGAAATTCAAACAAAAAGTCATTAAATTTAATTAAATTCTGGTATATAGTAAAGTATATAAATTCATAAAGGCGATTCATTTAAAGTGGGAAACCCCTCGAAAACACACAGTTGCGGGGGGTTTCCCACTTTTAATTACCATTTTTGCAAAACTTTAATTCTTACTCTTTCATTTTTGTAAAACGTTAATTTTCGTACTTACTTACTTTACTTCAATGGATTTTCACATAACACAAACTGATTAGATGTCCTCTTCTTTCTTTCCTTTTTTACCGATTCAACGACTTATTCAATTTTTTTAAATGTTTCTTTTTACTTGATAACTGCTTGTTTGTTTAACTTTATTCGCCTTCTTGATTCACTTCTTCTTTTCTACACGTATGAACTCTATTTTTACAAGGTGTTAATTGCGAGAGAATGTGTCTATTTTAATGGCGTTCTAAATCATTAAATTGAATATTGTCAATATTTAGAAATGCTCTTTAACAGTCAGTTAACATTTACATAGAAAGAATTTTTAAAAAAGGAAACGATTTCCACTTACATTCTTGTAAATAATTTTTGGTGTCTTTAGATTCCCCTGTAACACAGAGTTGTCATAAATGAGCGATACTTGGCCGTTACTTCAGTTTACAGCTGATTAGTAATCTATGTATATTTACTATTAATTTTCTTCATATAAATTCCATCCAAAGTTGCTTCTAACCATCCAACCATCCATGGTGGTTAAGTATATAAATATTTTGGCTCAACAGTCAATCTACAGAGAACATACACTAAGCAGAAAATCTATCGGAATTACTGTATCACTTCAGAAACATGCCTTCTTGTTAGTGTTTTAGAACAAACTGCCGAAAATAAATTTTCTATCTGGACCATTTTTGATATAAAAAGACGATGTGGCGTATGAGTAACATTATTACACGAATAATTTTTGTTCAACATTTGGCTTAAAAAACACTGACCATAAGTGACTTTTTGGCAAAGTTTGTTCATGAAATTGGGCTAGCGAACGAGCTATGGACTAAATAAGGATGAGATCAATTACAAAAACTTGCTAGATCGAATTAAGTCAGGTTAACTGATCAATTTTTTAAGAAACTCAAAATAGATTTTCGCAGTAGATGGCCATCTTTCTTAGAAATGTACAGATCTACCTCTGACAATTTAAACATTTTTTTTTTAAATAACGTTCCACTGTTTTATTTGGGAAAAACGGATCCAAAAACATCTAGTAGAAAGTTTCTAGGCCAATTAACTTAGTTAGGCTCCAACTTTGAAGTAAAGGTTCAAGTAAAATTGCACTCAGTTCTCTGAAGACACTTATTTCTGACAGATGACAAGGAAGTAATGAACTAGAAGAACTTAATTTACTTAAGCAGTACTTGGGGATTTATATGAAGTTCGAGCAGTGATTGAGAACTGTAACCTGAGGGGAACCACTTAATAAGTGTCCATATGACCAACATTTATAAAAAATGGATTTTCTACTAAATGATAAATGATTTGAAATAAAAAATCAAAAAATAATTAATGCAACTGAGCGATAGGGAATTGTACTCAAGAAAGCTGTTATGATTATGAGGCTAGCTTAAAGTGGCGGGTGGTGTTACCACGACTGATTTTCACTCGAAGGTTGCAGCCCTTCCTTCGTGCTTCTTATCCAATGTGAATATTTTGTCTGCAATGCAACCGAGTTTTCAGCTGAGAGATTGTAAGTTCCTCTCCTAGTATTTTCAGTCTGGTCTGGACATACGCAGAGCAGATGTTCAAGTGTTCCGATACTAGCTTTTGGACACTGTACCCATTCTATAGGCGTGATATCCGATGAGACAAAGTTCAGTTAGCACACCTACCGTCAGTCTGTCCTCTCATTTGAGGGATGACATGTATTTGGATTATTGTTCGCTGTAGTTTGGTCAATACATTTTGCAGTTGTGCCGATATGGTTAACAAGCCATCATAAGTAGAACTCGTGGCACTAAAACTGTTCCTTACTAATGCCTAAATATTCTTTAAATTAAGTTACACTTTAAACGCGGTTCTTTAGTTTTGAAGTTTTAGTTCATTGCCTAAAATTTTTTTTAAAATTTGTATTCAACCAAATGACCAGCGTGGTAATAAGAGGCTGCTTTAGGTACGCTTTTATTGTGTTACGCATGGTCTTGTGAGAACCCTTTCTATATTTTGTAATACGAAATTAATCCATCACAAAACTAACTAACTAAAAAGTCACCACTTTTGTTCCAAAGCAAAAACAAAGAAACTACTATTATGTCTATTCCTAGGTTCCGGTATACCTGAAATGAAAACGATATTACGTGGCGTAGCACTCAAAGAGTATCTCACATTTAAGACATTAGTGGCCAAGGTTGTTGGTTTAACGGCAACTTTGGGCAGTGGGATGCCATTAGGAAAGGAAGTAAGTAATAAAATTGATTACAAAACCGATTCATGACATCTCAACGTCTCAACTGATCATTTGTGAGTTATTGTGGATTAATTGTTTCGTATTTTCCCCTGTAGGGTCCTTTCGTTCACATAGCAAGTATTGTAGCACAATTATTAAGTAAACTTGTCACATCATTCCAAGGCATCTATGAAAATGAATCGCGTAATTCGGAAATGCTGGCCGCTGCATGTGCAGTGGGCGTGGGTGCTTGTTTTGCGGCGCCCATCGGTGGTAAGTTGTTTAATCGAATTAAATTGTGAATTGCGCTCTGAGAGAAGAAGTCTTTCTTTTGTTTAACCTTTCATCTTAGGTGTTCTCTTCAGCATCGAAGTTACCACAACGTATTTTGCGGTACGTAATTATTGGCGTGGTTTCTTTGCGGCCGTATGTGGAGCGACGGTCTTTAGGCTATTGGCCGTGTGGTTTCAGAATGTTGATACGGTGCGGGCGTTTTTTCTCACCAATTTTACGACGGAATTCCCCTTCGATCCACAAGAGTTATTTGTGTTTGCTTTGATGGGGTGAGTTGGATCTTTTGAGGTGACTGAAAGGAAGAATGTTTTCAAAACTTTTGATTTAATTTGCTAACAGAGTCGTTTGTGGCTTGGGAGGAGCATCCTATGTCTGGGTTCATCGTCGCTATGTTCTGTTCATGCGCTCGAATAAGAAGATTAATAAGTTCCTACAGAAGAAGTAAGTTGTGATGAAAATACGCTGAAGATCCTTTCCATAATTTCGTTTTCTATTCTTTTAGTCGCTTTCTCTATCCGGGCTTTCTGGCTCTGCTAGTTTCCACCATTTCATTTCCTCTGGGCACCGGCCAGTTCATAGCGGGAGAGTTAAGCACACACGAACAAGTCACTCAGTTGTTTAGTAATTTCACTTGGTCACGCGAGGATCTGACAGTGGAACAGGCTGCCATAGTCACTCACTGGATCACGGGCTATACGAATGTCTTCATCAATTTGACCTGCTATGTTCTTTTTACGGTGAGTTTGAAGCCAACTCGCGAGAAAGCAAACTAACTTGTCCCTTCTCTCATCCGAAACAGTTCTTCTTTTCCATAATTGCCTCAACGATACCGGTGCCATCTGGTATCTTCATACCCGTGTTCAAAATTGGAGCCGGTCTCGGCCGCTTAGTTGGCGAAAGTATGCATCTGTGGTTTCCCAGTGGTGTACGTTACGGCGGCCGTCTTTCGCCCATTATACCGGGCGGTTATGCTGTGGTGGGTGCTGCCGCCTTTTCCGGCGCAGTAACCCACACCGTTTCGGTGGCCGTGATCATTTTCGAAATGACCGGCCAAATAACGCATGTGGTGCCTGTGATGATAGCCGTGCTCATATCGAATGCCATAGCGGCGCTGCTGCAGCCCTCGATGTACGATAGTATTATATTGATTAAGAAGCTGCCGTATTTGCCCGATTTGCTGCCCTCGAGTTCGGGCATGTACAGCATCTATGTGGAGGACTTCATGGTGCGCGAAGTGAAGTACATTTGGTATGGCATTTCGTATCAGAAACTGAAAGAGGTGCTCAAGGCGAATAAGACGCTGCGATCGTTGCCGTTGGTGGAAAGTCCGGATAATATGATTTTACTTGGCTCCGTTCAGCGTTATGAGCTGATCAAATTGATTGAGAAACATATTGGCCGCGAGAAGCGCATGGAGGTGGCCCAAAAGTGGCAAAAGGAGGCCGAAGAAAGGTTAGTAAAATTGACCGGGAATTTCTCAATACAATTTGACTATTTTTTTGTCCCCCTTCCACAGAGCTCGCGAAGAAGAAAAGAAGAAACTCGAAGCCGAACAAAAGATGCGTCGCCCCTCGCGCTTTGAAGTGCTACCTGCTCCGGACATTTTGAGTTTACGTCAAATTGCCAACGATGAAATGTTGCCCCCCAAGAAACGCCAAGAGACGCTCAACAATAATTTGGCTCCCCGCAAATCCATTTTGAAAAAGACAAACTCCTTCAATCTGAAGGCTTTCACACCTACCTCACCCAACAGTCCCAACATTACGCCGTACACCACAATTACCGGCACTGAATATCGCATACGATCGGCCTTCGAGGCCATCTTTAAGAAGTCATCCACACTGCAAGATGTGCAACCCGATCCCGAGACGGGTTCGGTGGTTAGCACGGGCGAAGTGGCTCCGTTGCAGCGTGCCCCCAGCACACCGGGCGTATCGAAGAAAGTTCAATTGGTAGGTGGTTTTTACATGACTATTGTGTGTTGTGTGTTGTTGTACTTTGTTTCGATTGTTTGTATGTGAGAGTGTGCGTCCTTTTGGCCACTAACCCTGATCGATTTTTTTGTCTCTGTGCTTTGTTTCATTGACTTGTTAGTGTTGTCAATTCTTTGAGAACATTTCTTGTGTCTTTTTACCTACTTTGTTGTTAAGCAAGCACAAAGTTCTGCGAACAGCGCGAACGAAGAGAATGTGGTAATTATTTTACTGCTTATTAACACTGCAAGTCACACAGCAATCCTAGAAGCTTTGCTTTTAAAATGTTAATAATAATTTTCCAAAGAAATACAACAAATCATTTAGTCATAAAAAACCTCAGATGTTTGTGATAGTTTTTGAATAGTCGTCGATCCTCACCCTTTGATAAATACATTTATCAACCGATTGTACTCATATTGGGCTTATCATCCCATGGTTATCGGAAGGGTAATTTTATTTACTTTAAAATAGAATAAATCTACACTTGATCGGTTCTATCGATATTCGCATATAAGTAAAACTACTTTCGCGGACTTTTTGACCCGGACTCGGAGGTAATTGACACAAAAAAAGTAGTCTGTCGTCACCAGTGGACCTAGAGAGATGAAATTTCACATATATATCCTATGCACCCATAGCTTAAGACACTCAAGCCGGAAAACAGTTCGGTCTCAATTCTGTCACATTTATATGAAGCTAACCGGCAACTTTAATATTGCGTTGTCATTGGACATTTGGCAGTCAATCTAGCAAAGTCTCCAAAATCGACCCTCCAAAATAGGTGCCCAGCTACTGGTACCCAATTACAATTCGCTGTAAAAAAATCGAAAATGAAGCATAAACACTACACCAGAGAAAAAATAAAGTAAAAAAAAAAAAACACCCTCAAAACAAATAGAAACTTTAATGAAAGTCTGGTAAAATTCTGAATTTTAGAAACAACTACAAACAAACTTATTTTCAATTCAAAAAAAAACAAACACATATAGAAATATTGTTTTCCGATCCCAGTGGGAAAAGGAGCGCTTCGAAATGCCGATGAAAGCAATTTGTTGTCAGCAGTGAGCGCTGACTCTCCGTAAGACGCTTTCTTTTTTTTTAGCAATGCGTGTCATTGGGAAAGAGCACTTATTCTACCCTTCCTGAAACTGCTCCATTTTCGCTTCTCTGGGTAGAGATGACAATACGGCCCGCTGGGATTATTTCAAAAATTGTTCAATTTATATTAAGTTTAAATCGTGCAACTTTGTTTCAAAGTTGACAATAGTTATTTTAAATTTTTTTCACTTTATTTCAAAGTTGTTTTCTTTAAGTTGAAAAAATTAAGGAGCAAATACGATCGTACTTGATTTTACTATGTTTTTTTTTCTGAGTGTAGTTCCTTCCTTTTTTATGTGTTGTTTATTCTTTTAATTATTCTTTCAATGGTGAACTGAAAAAAATTATTCGTGAGATTTTATTAGCAATATAAACGGAAGAACGTGAAAAAATGTGTTAATATTATGTTTCGCTGTCTTTAGCTTCCTCCTCATATTCAGAACCTCAGTTTCTGCAAGTGAAATAGTTCCTTTGCATGTTGGCACATTTGAAGTAAACAGCATTTGCTTGTAGGTGGACACTCCTGCTATTCCGACAGAATCAAAATTTTTTCTTTCCATTTCATAATAATGTTCCATCGTTTGTCGAAAATGTGAAGAGTGAAAAACAAACTAAGAATTCCACTTGCTTGGGGTATTCGCTAACGACTTCTGTAGGATTTGTATTGATGAGGAGGAGAAGGAGACTGTGATGCATCTCCTCTGCTCCTGCCCGGCACTGTCTCGAGCAAGGAGAGCCCTGTTGGGGTCATTCTTCCTGGATAGTCTCTGTGATCTCTCAACGGCTTGCATATCAGGCCTTCATACATAGGTTCTTCTTGAACTCCAAATGGTTTGGGGCATAAGGGAAAGGAATATGGATCCTGTGGTATCACAATGGACCTGTTTTGGTCTAAGTGTGTCGCCGTGCCGACAGTCACCTTAACCTAACCTAACCTACCCTTTTATATTGACGGAAAACACTTGAAAATTCACTTAACAAAGATGAACGATTTTAGATCAGCCTCGATTTTTTTGTATTTTTTACTTTCGACGACCGCGTCTATACACCTCAATGATTTATGAAAAGTTAAAGGTTAATGGGATGACACATTGACACTAAGCACATTGCCGCTGTCATCGCCACGAACGTCAGAACTGATGGTTGCCAGTAGCTGGGCAGTGCCAGTAGGTGGGCACCCTACCTTACATAAGGGACTTTATTTCTATTTTAATGCAATAAAGTCAAACGTTGCTTGCCCATTAATCATTTTTTGAAATTCAGAAAAGGAGAGAATCTTAAAACTTAATTTCTATAAGAAAAAACATGTTGGTAGTCACTTTTGATAATTTTACGCATATTTACAAGCAAGTACCACCCAAAAGTACACCGGAGAACTCGACGAATGCTACTCAAACGGTAGGTATTTTGAAATTGAGTCCTTGTACAGACTAACTGTCATGCTCGCCTTTTTCCTCTAAGTGTGTCCACTAACCTACTTACTATCTGAGATATACATCTACTAAAAAAACTAAATATTTGTTTTAAAAGCCTGCTAAAAAGGAAAATTCATTGGCAAATTCCATTAACAATCTCAACAAGGTGGTAAGTATTTCCATACGTTAATGTGGTTGTTATTGTTGGCATGCCAAATGTTGTCCAAAAAAAATGTTAAGTTTTGTTGTACTAACACAGACTTATCAGATAGAAAAACGAAATTGAAAACTCATTTGTATTATAATTTCTCTTTCTTCTTCTGTCTACTTTCTTCCATTGACAAAAAAAAACAAAAACCTCAAAAAACCCCAAAATTACTCAACTCTCACAGTCGACGAGTATAAAAAAGACGAAATCCGTAACATTGGTATGTGGTAATTGGCATTGAAAGCAGAAACAATTGAAATTTAAGCAGAAGAGACTTTTCAGTTATATTTTTGGTTTTTAATTAAAATTATTTGCTAATTAAATGAATTTCCTTTTAGCCACGCGAACGTGTCATCGACATGTCACCCGAGGACCAAAAGAAATGGGAAATGGAGGAAATGCTAAAGGCCATCGATCTCGAGCAGGTGAGCGTGCACATTGACCCCTCGCCATTTCAACTGGTGGAACGCACTTCGATACTCAAGGTGCATTCGCTGTTCTCCATGGTGGGCATTAATCATGCGTATGTGACGAAAATTGGACGCCTTGTGGGTGTGGTGGGACTGAAGGAGGTAGAACACATCTTGTATTCCCTAAATTATCCCTTTTTTATGCCAAGCATTTTTCTGTTCGCTTCTTTACCAGCTACGCAAAGCCATTGAAGATATCAACAGCAATAATTTTGTAGTACAAAATCAACTAAAAGACGAAGAGAAGCCGCCCGTCGAAGAGCCTTTACTACACGATGGCGCCAGCGATAAGGCCGTACATATGACCGTAACTTCCATGGATTCGGCTCTGTCGAATTCGGATAACTGCTCCGACATCGAATTGGAGAATATGAAGAGTAATCAGAAACAAGATTCACAGCAATCAACGAGTGAAAATCGCAAAGAATAAATGTAGAATAACAGAAATTGAATGAAAAAGGGAAATAGATAAGAGAGAGAATTGTTATTTTTTTAAAACAAAAAAAAGTAGTTTTTTTAAAATAAATAAATTATTGTGTAATTAATTAATTATTTTATGCTATTATAATGTAATTATGTCATTAAAGATATTCATTTATGTGTATACAATTATTTATTAAGTACCGTGTATGTTGTAATTTGAAGTCTTGAAAAACAAAAAACAAAATGAAAAGTATGTAAATTATTAGTACTGTAATTTATAAATATTTGTAGTAAACTACCTACCTACTATCGAAATTAAATATGTATAATTAATTTCCTCTGCTATTGGTGTGACTTTTAAAATATTAAGTTGCAACAAATACAATCAGAAAATTTGTATGTTTCGTGTGAAACCAAAAAATATACGTATAAGAAAGAAAGATAAAATAAATAAAAGAAAAAGAAAAGAAAACAGAATAGTTGCAATATTTTCAATAATTTTTTGCATAAATTGTATACATAGACTCAGTGAGCGTTGTTTGATTTCCAGTCATGTCCAAGTTGCTTAACAAGTCTAAACGAGCAGCTACTCGGAGTAGCGCACCGCACTGCATGTTTTAGAGCCTTGATCTGGTACATTTCCAAACCAATTTTGAGCGTTATCTAGCATTTTACTATAGCTTGGGCGTCAATCAATTCAAAATTAAAAATCACTGAGAAAAGATTGTAGTTCGACTGTTAGATTGCAGAACCTTTTCTAATTAATTCAGGGTTTGGTCGAGTAACTGCAGAGTCGAGGAGGAAGAGGAAACAGCGAGTAGAAATACTGATCCTCCTAGTGTGGTCAAAGTATTTTGCTGTACCGGAAGAAACCTCAACCTAACCTAATTCGTCAATAAATTTTGTCTACAATAAGCATGATAATAACGATCTTTTAGCAGTTAAAATCATATTATTCACAGTTAGAGCCCGACCGACCAGCACTTTCAGACCGATGACGAATGTCAATTGGTAACCTATTACTTCAGCCTACGCCGAAGGCCTATACCGATGCCGAAGACGATACTTTATTTTAATAAATAATAAAAGTAACCAAAAAATTTTTCAAAATTTAAATTAAAGGGAATTTAGTAGAAATGGTAGAGAATTCCTCAAAGAATAAATCCCTCTAAGTAGCTGTTGTTTAAGGACTCCCACACTCCTTCAGGTAATGGAAAAAGGATGCTCTAGTTAGTGGTAAATACCACCCATAAAGCTTTTAACTTTAAATGTAAAAGCAAAATCGTTCCAGATTTCAGCACCAGAACTACTTTTCATATATGTTGGCGCAGCAATTTGGGCTACATTTCTCAAAGTCAGAATCCTTCCGTGAACCTCCTACCCCTATATTTAAAATTTCATACAGTTCACCAGGGCTCCTTTAATATAGATATCGGTAATCCACCCAGAAAGTGTCCAAGGACGTACTTTGTGGCAGCTGTAATCCCATGCCACGCAATTCGAGTGCGTGATTCACTCAATGTTTGATGGTTACTAAATTAAATTGATATCATATTTTTTGTTTTATCCCAGCAAACATTTAGGTTTGATATCGACTCGAGAACGACCGGTCTCGAAGGTTTTTCTCTAATGTCGAACGTTTGAAACCGACTCGAGAATCATAGCTTTCTCAATAAAAAGGGGAGTTAGTTCTCGAGTCGAGAAAAGGGTTAGTTCTCGAGTCGGTTTCAAACGTTAATTCTCAAATCGACTTCAAATAAAAAGAGTGAAACTTGAATTAATTAATTTTAAAATTGTATTTTTATTTTTATTGCATATTTCATAAGTAGAGATAATTTTTTTTTTTACTAAACAAAATAAAAGGTACAGATATAATTTAAAAATTAAATTATTAACGTTTCACTTTTTTATTTGTTGAAGTAATCTTTGAAAACGAGTGGAGAATCACATTAGTTATTGACTCGAGAAATAGGGTGTTTCTCAAACCTTTGAGAACGACTCGAGAACGGGCTTTGATATCGAGTCGAGAACTAACCTTTGAAAACGAGTCGAGAATCACATTAGTTGTCGACTGGAGAAATAGGGTTTTTCTCAAACGTTTGAGACTGTGTTTACTGGGATGGGCCTCTTTTGTCCCATTGCAGATTCCATCACTTCCACAATTTTACATAAAAGTTTCTAGAAAATCAGTAAGGCGGCTTAGCCGTGATGTGGGCTAGAAAATCGTATGGGCTGTGCTACGCCCATTGTCCAATTATTCCCATATTCGACCCGTTGAACAAAATAAAAAAAAATCGTTTTAATTCCATGTGTTGTGGTTTTTTGGATTTCCGTGTCGCAAAAATAAAAAACATTTTCGAAAAACTCGGCCATTTTTCGGGAAAACGGATGCCGAATGTGCATTTTGGCCGACAACGGACGAAGCCGATTAATCGATCGGGCTCTACTCACAATGAACCTTCTGACCCTCGAAATCTAACTATATTATGTCACTAATCCTGGAATAACAACAGGACCCTGTTTCATTGGTCACAATGCAAGAGAAATAGGGCTTGTATCCATCGATTGGTGTTGCAACTGCAATGAGCCAGTTGAGGAAGTAACTCGAGAATATCTACTCTGCAACGGCCCAGTTTTATCCAGAAACAGATAGTAGATTCTCGAGCTACGTCCAGCACGCTAGCAGAACTTGTGTGAAATATATTACTTACATTCGTTTATTTGATGTTCTCCAAAATCGTCCCCCCAAATTAATGAAATCAAAGTCACAGTTTTCAACATTTTTTTGCATTTTTCGCGTTTTATTGACTCTTTTTTTTCTGTAATGTATAAAACAATATTTTTAGATTTTTTTTTTGGATTTTCTGTTTGTGGTAATTTTAAAAACAATTTGTTTTTCTTCTTCTTAGTTCTTCTTCGTTTTTTTTTTGCATTTTTTCATTGTGGATTTTTACAATAGTTATTTTTTCTCATCATTTTCGTATCATTTCGCTTAACATTCTTTAAATCGCAGAGGAGATTAAATAATGGTTTCGTAAACCAAAGGAAATACAATTAAAATTAATAATCCGAATGCAATCTTCGTTGGATTCGGAGTGTGTGGTCGCTATGTGTGGTGGCGTTCGTATGAGTTGAAATTAAATTAAAAAAGGACACATTTTTTTAGGGCAACACTATAGGGTTTTGAACTTTCATTTGAAGACAACTTAAAGAATTTAACAAGAATGATTAAAAATTATTATTTTTTTGTAGTGGTTTTTAAGCTTAAATAAGATTTTGTTTTTGTGTTTTTTTTTTGTTTGTTTTTTTTTCTTTTGGAAAAAATTAAATAAAGCATAAATGGAAAAGTAGCAATATTTTAGTTTTATATATAAAAAAGTGGAGTTTTTTTTTGTTTTTTATTTTTTGGGAGGAAAGAGGGTGAAGAGGAAGAGGAGGGGAGTTTAGGTTTTTCTTTTGAGAAGAGAAATTTAAAGTGTGTTTGTTGTTGTGGTTTTTTTTTCTTTTTATTTTATTTTATTTAGTGAAGCATTCCCACAAATGTCTGCTCTGACTTAAATTGTTCACAAAGAATCCGAGTGCCAAGGGAAATTCTCTGACCTTTTTTTGTGTAAGCTTTTGATAGTTTAAAAGAAAAAAGAACTATGATGGCACAAGTTTATACAGTTCAATTGTAGTTTATATTTTAGGTTTTTTTTTTGTTTTGCTTATAAGGATTCATTTCATTTCATTTTCATTCAATATCACACATTTTACAAAAGCTTTGATTAAAGGTCGAGAAAAGGTTTCCCTCTCACTGCCAAAAACAAATACGAATTCAAGTCAAAAACATTATTAGTACACAAATGTTGAGGAGTTTCCTTCACAGGGGGGTTTTATGTGTTTTTTTTTTGCTTTGCATAATTTCTTAAAATGTGAAAAGTATTTTGCGTCAACGCATTCAATCTTCTTCGTGTTCTTTCTTGCAACTTACATACAAATTACAGTTTATTTTTTGCGGCCGTCATCGTCGTTATCGTTATCATCATTATGTCATCATAAATAATTTAATATAATTTGAAACAAATTTTTATACATATATGAATTTTCAAATACAAATACAAAACTGCTGATAATATGCATGTATTAATAGTAATAATCATATAATAATAACTTCAAGTAGAAAAATAGTTACTTTTTTTTATATTTGAAACAAAAACGAATCGAAAGCGAATGGTTTTTGTTAGTAGAGGGTTGTGTGTTGTTGACTGTTGGCAAAACAGCTGTTAATCGAAGAATTGTTTTTTTTGTGTTTACATTTGAGGTATGAATGAATTATACGTTGACGATATTCAAACTAATAAAAATGTATAAACTGGTGTAATTAGCAGTGCAATCGATTCGATTAGCCAATGGACGTATGAATGTATTTTTTGTGTATTTATTTTTAGTTTTTACAAAAGCATAAAATATATCGATTGAATCGGTTCATTTCATACATATTTAATTGAATGTGAAAAGTTCAACTCATGCTATTATTATTTCGCACAAAATTTGAATGAAAAGAATTTTTTTGTAATTTATTTCATAATGTTAATTGTAATTAAAAAAAAAATAATTTAAAAAAATAAATTTTTTTCAAAATTAAATTTTAGATAAATTTGATAAATCAATAAAAAAAAATTAATTTGATTATTATCAAAAGAGAATCAATATTTAAATAAAACTTAATTTCGATTAAAAATAAAACAACTAATTTCGTAATTGCATTTAAATTTGAAAACAAAAAAAAGCATTTGACAAGTTTCAGAAAATATTTTTTTTTTAACAATTTAATTAAAAATTTCAAAAATTAATTTTTTTTTTAAATTTTTAAAATAAAATTTTTTATAAAAAAAATTTTAAATTTATTTTTTTTGAATTTTGCTTGAAAATTAAATAAAAAATTGCTTTTATTTTATTAATTTTTAACTTTTTAATTAAATTTCGAAATGCTTGGAATGGCGATTAAAACAAATTGAGGTTGTATTGGAATCATTCATGCTTATTGGCAATTCCGGGCGAAAATCTAGTTCGCACGGAATTTTCTGTTCCCCATAGTTTGAATTCTCCGAACCGTTCACGAAATGTGAAGTGAATAAATTCCGTGTGAAATATTATTCACGGTAGCCGTGATTTGTCAATTCTTTTGAGTTTTATGTTGAGCAGTTTTGGTTTTTTTATTATATTGAATTTGTAAAATTCAGAATCAAATTTTTTAATTTCAATCTCCATCAAAAAAAAAATTTTAATTTTTAATAAAAAAATAATTTTAAAAAATCCAAAATAATTTTTCCATAGAATTAGTAGAAGCGTTTTTGAAATTGATTTTGGGTAAAAATAAACGTTTTAGAAACATTTTTTCATTCGATAAAATATTTGATTTCGATGGAATTGTTTGTTATGTTAACTTTATGTGAAATCATATTTTTTATACAAAATCGAACTTAAAAATAAAAACTTTTTTCATTCGATATCAAATTCGATTTCGATCAAAACCGAATTTGAAAAAAACTTACATCGTCGTTGGATATCAAATTCGATTTCAATCAAAATTGAATTTGATACAAATAAATTTGGAAGAAGCCTATTTTTAAATTAGATTTTGTTTAAAGTAAATAATTAAAAAATGTAGTTCGAATGAAATTATTAATGGCTGTCAGTTAAATTTGTTTGCTCGTTTTAAAGTTTAAAAAAATTACATTTAATACCAATCTTAAACTATTGACGTACGAAGAGTTTATGCAGCGCACCTCTCTTCACATTAGATTTCGCCAGAAGCCCTCTAACTACAATTGCACTCAAATATGTTCACTTCAACGAAATCAATTTTGAATAATTTATAAACAAATAAATAGCAATTGACCAATCGATATATTTCACGTATAATGGCAAAGTAAATATTTTATGGAAATACAACCAATTGGATGCATTTGTACATTATCAATTGCTGTCTAATATCGACATTTACTCAAATACAAATTCTTATCTATTATTTTTATGAATTATTACATAAATACTTGTTGCAATTGCGTTAATCTTTCATTGTTTTATTTATAGTTTGTTTTACTTTTTATTTTTCGTAAATACATCCAATCGACGTATTTGTACATCATCAACTAGTGCTCAAAAAAAGAAAACACATATGCAAAAAGTTTTCAAGCATATTGCTAAAAAAAAAACAAAGAAAAGCGTTTCAAAAAATGACATGAAAAACAAATCACTTTCATTGGAAATCGAAGGTTTTTCCAAGACTTTTTTACTGATCTCTTCCTTCAGCGGTTGTTACTTCGCCAGAATAGACCTAATAGAATAAACCCGGAATGAAGATATTCAGGCAGGTTCTATATTTCAGTACCGGGTTGAAAGTGGGACTGAAATCACTCTCACTTTCAATTTCATTCGGTTTCATAAATTAAAATTTAAAAAATTTTACAGGTGATTGAGTTAATCACTCAGGGGTGCAATTGCATATCTCGAAAACGTGCACAAATTATATATAGTCTTGCTTACATTTTAGGTTCGTTTAGATTTGATGTTTGGTCCGATTACTATCGAAATACATTCGTGTATCTCAGTAGTTGTCAGGGCCAAGTATTGAGAGACACGATTGCACCCCAGCTCTCTGGATTTTTGGAACCTTCATTAATTTTTATTCTTTTCTCGCGGTTTTTTTTTGTTCATAAAAACCTTTTGCCAACAGTAGATTAGTAGTTAATGCCTTTCGAAAGAAAAAACAAAAACAATTTCATACCATTTTTGAGTGTTTTTTTTTAATTTTTTGGTACTCACTTTTTTATTTAAATTTTTTTATTCGTTTCGTTTTGTTTTTTTTATGTATAAATTTGTTTTCACTTCTCATTTTAGCAAATTTTGCCAATCATTTCTTTTGTTTGTTTCAAATATGTATACTTGTTTAAAGGGCAATGTATGCGTGTGTGTGTGTGTGTAATAGTGTTAGTGTTTTTTTTTAGGAATTCTATTCGTTTCACATTTATAATTCTTGCCTCATCACAACATTGCAAAATAATTTTTTGTATTGTTTTTTTTTGTAATTTTTTTTTATAACATTTTTAATAAAGATTTTTTAGTTTATTTTGTTTTTTTTTTGTTGTTTTATTTGCTTTAACATTTTATAACAATTTTGGCAATAAAATGTTTTTTTTTCTCTTTTAAATCTTTTGTAGTTTCTTCTTCTTCTTCTCCTTTTTGTTTGCTCTGTTTTCATTTGGTAACCCAAAGACGCAAAATAAGTAATATATTTAAATATATACGCAAATAAGTTCAATTATATTTTCTTTTTTAAAATGGTTTGTTCCGGGGGGACAGTGGGCGGAGGATATACACAAAAAAACATTAATGGTTACATTTCATATTTACTTATTTTATGTCATTTACTTAAAAAGAAAAAAGAACAGAGAAATGGACTTAAATTTGCTGTGATTGCTGTTGGTTGGTGGTGAGGTGTTGAATGGATTATATGTATTTTTTTATATATAAAATATTTTCAAACTTACTATTTTGTGGTTTTTTTAGAGCGACAACAAAAGTTTTTTTTTTTTCGTTTTAACAGTAATATTTTTTAAAGTTAAATTTAAAGAAACTTAATTTTGTTTTGTATGCAAAATGTTTTACAATTTAAAATTATTATTTTTAATATTTTGTTTTCTTTCATATTTAAAAAAAAAAGAGGTGAACGACTGTTTGGTTTGTTGTTGTTGTTTTGTGGTATGCTAGGGATAGTTTCTTGCTATGGAATCGAATTACAAACGTATTTTTTTATTATTTTTGTTTCATTACTAATTAAAAAGCTTAGGGCAAAAGAGACAGCGATTAGAAACTCGCAAAAAAAAAATTAAACCAAATTTTAGGTAAAAAAAAAATTACGAAAAAAAGTGTATGTATAAGTATTTATTTAAAATACATTATTTAGTATAAAAAAAATTTTTGAAGTGTAAAATTTTGAGAGCCTTTAAAAGTGGAGCGACGTGCACACCGCGGGAAAGAGCATTCATGGAAATGTATGGAGAAATAATGAAGTAAAGTTTTGTTTTTTAAAAGATTTGATTTTGATTATTTCGGAGCTTTGGACGTATGTATTTTAACAATAAATTTTCCATTCAATTTAGTTGAATAACATATTATTTGCAATCAATGTAATAAGTGTAAGTTTAAACAATTAATCAATGTTCCATTTGTGGAAATTCAACAAATCGAGTAATAGGACGAGGCAGGTTTAGTCGATTTTCTCGTTTTACACGGTTTACACTTTTCAGTTCGTTTTCATGGTTTTATTTTTAAACCGAAATTTTTTTCATTCTCTTATGGTTTTCCTCTTCTTTTAGGGTTGCTTTCAAATATTGAAATTGAATTTTTTGAAAAGTTTTTTTGTTTCTAGGCTTCCTTGTGTAAAGAGCTTTTGATTATAATGGACTTGGCCATATTATTGTAGTAGTGAAAATATTTCCAGAAATATTTCCAAAATATATTGCTGTTTGTAGCCGTATGACAATGTTGTTGTTATATAAATGGTTTTAAATTTGTATTTTTAAAAGTCTTTTATGAATTGTGAAAAATTCTGAATTGCTTTACAAATTTTTAATAATACGGACATTACGTTAAAGCGTTACAAGTTAAACGCCGTACAAAAAAAAGCCAAAGTGCTTTTATGTTTAAAATTTTCTTTAACCCTATTGAGTACTTAAGATCAAAATTGCACCACAATTTTTTTCATTTCTTTTCACTTTTTATTCATAAAAATGCTTTAAAAGTGAAAAACACAAAAAAAATTATTAAGCCAATTCTGACCCCAAGTACTTAAGAGGGTTAATATTTCTTGGAAAGAGACAAATCAGTGTTTTGAAGTAATTTTAAATACTTTTTTTTTTACTAAAACACACGAAATTTTTTTAAATTGGAAAATTAACCCATGTAAGTGCTTGTAGACCACATTGAGCCCAATTTTTTATGCCGTTTCTTTTCACTTTTTTCACCATAAAAAGTTTCAAAAAGTAAAAAAAAAAACGGCAACAAAATTTGAGTCGAAATTGACCCCAAGTACTTCAGAGGGTTAATATCTGTTGGAAGGCGACAAATTTGTGTTTTCAAGTAATTTTGAAATTTTTTGTTTTTTTTTCTTTCTTAAAATTCATTTACACATTTGTGCTTCAAAAATTTTGTTTAGGGTTAAAGGTGTTTTTTTTTTATAATATTTGTTATACGTAATTTTCTCTTACAATTGAGAAATAATACGCTCCGTTTCAAAGCTCCTTTTTTATATAAAATATATTCTTTAACAAAAAGAATGTTTGTTGGTTTTTCAAGCTCATTTCTCCGTCGGGGCAGCGCTCCACGCTCTCAAACGCAAATACAAAAACAATGAAAAACTTTTCACTTAACCACTTGCCGTTGCCGGCTGACAATAATCGCCTACAACCAAATCGCCATTACGATGATGACGCGAGCCGGAAGCAATGCGCATGCGACGCCGCAGCAATAGACTCTCGCTGGGCGGCGATAGACCAATGCCCAGTGGAGGCGAGCAATCCTCGCCTATAAAGGCGGCCGCCTGTGGATGCATCATGAAGCCATTCGAAGAATGTGGCGAATTCGGGAAGCGTCCCGAGCCTATGCGTCCCTGCTGTTGGCGTTGCTGCTGATAGTGCTGTTGCGGCTGTTGATAGTGGCGGCGCTGATGCATGCCCGCATTTTGCATGCCACAATTGCGCGCCGCTGACGAATAGATGGAATCGTTGCGCCAGTTGCGTATCTCGTTGTTGGCATAGCCACCACTGTTGTCGTCCGAGGGCGGCGAGCCTCCATTGCGCTGCTGCTGATGATAGTGCTTGGGCAGCTGGTAGATGCGTTGCGGCTGTGTGCCGCTGTGCGAGAAGCTGCCCAGATAGTTGCGCTGCTGATTGCCGGCATAGTAGCTCGAGGAGGCCGGTGGCGCATTAACGGTGTTCAGAGTGCTGTTGTTGGCATTATTGCTAGGGCGATAGGGCTTGCGATACGACGAGTTCATCGATGGAGTCTCTTCTGAATTGTGGCTACGGTAACGCCAATTCTCAGTCTGTGGCCCACCGGCTGGCTTCTTGGGGGCTATGTAGCGTTTGGAATTCGACTGGCGCCTGTTGTTGCCCGGGTAGGTGTTGTAGGGCTTCTTGAAGCCATCGTCGCCCTCCTCATCGGCATCGTCTTCCAGTTCGGCATCGTAGTAGCTCTGATATGGATCATCGATGTCGTCATCGTTGGCAATGGCAAAGCAGACATTGCGATTATTTTTCATTTGTTGTTGTTTGTTGGGGGTAGTAGGGGAGTAGTTTTGGGGCGAGCGTCTATTCGCTGGCTGTACTTTAGACTGTTGTGGTTGTTGTTGTTGTTGTTGATTGCCAAAAGTCGTTCGGATTGTTGCCGTCTCAGCTTGAGCTACTTGAGTTTTTTCATTTTCAACTTTAGAGTTGTTTGGTGGGCACGACACTGCCGCTACTGCTGATGACGATGGGTTTCTCTCCGCGTTGGCCATCTCGTCAGCTCCGGCTGATGCTTGATCATCTTCTTCCTTTACTATTTCTGTTGCTGAGGCGACAACAATATTTGCAGTCTCATTAATTTCAGGTAGCTTTTCATTTAAATCACTAATACTATCCAATATTTTAGCATTTTCTTCTTTTTCATCACCTTCTTCTTCTTCTTTTTCTTGTTTGTCAGCTGCTGATGGTGGTGGTGCTGCTGCTGCTATAGTATTCATCATCTCCTCCTTCGTGTTGTTGTCGTGGGTGGTGTTGGTGATTGTTACTGTTTTAATATCACTTATTGGAAGTTGATTCGACAACAACACTTCATCATCATAATTATCTTCTAAATTTGCGTTCAAATTTACTTTCTTTACTTCTTCTTCCTTCTCCTCTACTGCTACTTCATCTTCTGCTTCGTTAGCAAATTCTTTTTGCTCTTTAAAATTAGAAATATTTTCATCATCATCATCAACGATGACATGATCATCATGAATATTAACATTTTTATCAACATCATCATCCAAACTATCAACGTGATCATAACCTTCATATTCATTGGCAGCTTCCTCTTCATCAAAAGCATCATCATCATTATCATGATGGGCGTTGTTCAGTTTTGCTTCTTCTTCCATTCTAGCGGCATAGTTGCCATCGAACTCAACGCCACCATTATTCAAATGATGCAAATGCAAGGCTTTCTGTTCTTCGTATGAGCCATGCTGCCAGTTACATTCAACCTCATCCTCTTCGTCATCATCACATTCATTCAATACACGCCATTCACGTTGATAATTCTCTTCATCATCCTCTTCGTCTACTTCTGCTGCTTGTGCTTCTTCTTCTCCTTCAATATTCACTTCGTCTTCCTCCTCAGCGGTAGCTTCTATTCCTTGGTTTGATTGGTTTTGGCTGCTCTTCGATGCAGCCCATTCATCATTCTCATCCAAACGTCCGAAGGCTTCTAGGGCCTCCTCATCATCGTCATCCTCCTCATGGACGTTCAGGGTTTTAAAGCCCGACGCCGAATTATTGAAAATGCTTGAGGCATTGCGTGAGGCTATGACACTGCTGCCGCCGCTGCCGTATTTACCAATCGATTGTCTTTGAGCGTAATTGCTTTGACCGCCGCTGCGTGAGCTTCCAAAGGCGGAACGATTCAGGCCAATGGCTGTGTTCATTGAACGGCTCTTGAGCGGTGGTTTGGCCGCCTGAGGCATATAGATTTTGCCTGGATCTGCGGTGCCGCTGTGCTTGTCCAAATACGCTTGAGAGGGTTGATAGATATTCGGGCGCTCCTTCATATAATCGTAATGCACGGAGAAGTGTTGCAATATGACACGTTTCACAGCCATTGCCGATTCGGCGAATTGCGAGATTTCGCGAGCCGATTGATTACTGCAAATAAAAGAAATACAAAAATTGTTATTTGATTAAAAAGTTTTGTATTTATAATTTTTTTTATAATTATTAAAATTATAGTATAATAATTATTTACTAAAAAATTTTAAAAAATTTGTTTGTATTTTATTTAAACGTTTTTTTATTATTTTTTTTTTATTATTATTTTTTATTACTATTTTTTTATTACTATTTTTTTTATTATTATTTTTTATTATTATTTTTTTATTATTATTTTTTATTATTTTTTTATTATTTTTTTTTTACTAATGTATATTTTTTTTACCGTCTTATATTTCCTGGAGTGCGCAAGGCTTTACGACGATTTTCCATTTTCTGGCTATTTGGCGGTTCTGCTTTGGAAATCCTAATCCAAGGATGATCTAGAACTGCTTTGGCGCTAAGACGCTTAGGAGCCTGCTTAACGAGCAGACCACGAATCAGATCTTTGGCATCTTCACTTACATCATTCCATTCTGCCTCGGGAAAGGAGAAACGTCCTAAAAAAAGATTGAATTACATTTGAATATGATTGATTATGGCACAAAATTGCTCCACACTTACCTTCTTGTATGGACTCAAAAAGCAACTCCTGACAGGTGCGGCAATTCTCGCCACGATTCCAACCGCAATCCTCTTCGCAATTACCCGAAAATGGTGGATAACCGCATAACAAAATATAAGCAATAACGCCCAAGGACCACAAATCACAACGCTTATCATAGTAATTGGCCTCGCCCACGAATAGATCGACAACTTCGGGCGCCATAAATTCAGCGCTACCGACCTGAAAATTACAAACACAAGATGCAACATTAAATTTCATCCATTAGTTGCATTAGTTTGAGTTACTTACTGGTGTCAAAAGCTGTGGCGTGGCTGCAGGCGATGATAGATCTGTGGTAAACTTAATGCCCGAGCCCAAATCGAAATCGCAAATCTTAATCGGGCACAACTTATCGGGATTTACGCATAGTATATTCTCAGGCTTCAAATCGCGATGGGCAATGCCTTTCCTATGCAAGAAATCCAAACCGGAAGCAATTTCTTTAATAATCTGAGCAGCTTCGTGCTCAGAGAAACAAATGTGCTCCTGGATGCGTGTTAGTAGAGGGCCACCGTTGATCTGCGAGAAGAGAAACGGTAAATTAGAAAAGGCTCTCTTTGGGGGAAAAAATGGTTCAGTTTGCATTCCATACCTTCTCAAAAACCAAAAAGAACTTCTCATCATCTTCGAAGAATTCAATTAATTGCAAAATTCCCGCATGTCCCTGGCAATGATGGAATGTCTCCACTTCACGAAAAACACGTGCACGCGCATGACCGGGTATCTTATCGATCACCTTGACGGCATACTCCAGATCAGTGTAGATGTTCACGCATGTCTGAACGGAAGCGTAGGCACCTTCGCCAAGAATTTCGCCTGTTAATTTGTATAATTCTGAAAAACAACATAAATTAGGATTTGTATAAAA
Organism: Heteromyza rotundicornis; assembly: GCA_951394025.1. Taxonomy (NCBI): domain Eukaryota; kingdom Metazoa; phylum Arthropoda; class Insecta; order Diptera; family Heleomyzidae; genus Heteromyza; species Heteromyza rotundicornis. The sequence goes on along the minus strand of OX596012.1, from coordinate 15,302,977 downwards.
TTAGTAAAAGAAAATAAATAAGAAAATGTTTGATTACAAAAATTCTACTAAAGTTTATTCAATGAAGTGGACGGTCGCAAGAGTTATGGAGACGATTAAATATGAGACTCGTAGAACAGAGGTGGCAAAGTTGTATTGATCGTATTTTTTGTATGGAAAGCAGCAATAACATTTTTGGGACTATTGTAGATTTTCACATTACGACCAATATGAGACCCTTGTAAATTCCTTGTATCTTTCTTATGTATTTTTTTTTTTTAATTTTTATTAGTTTTTAGTTTTTTAATTAATTCTAGGGGACTTCCGCCAAAACAAATGTTAGTCCGTTTTGGCCAACTTTAGGAATTGCCCTTATTGGATCGGCTTGAAATTTGAAACTTAAGTATATTGGGCATAATTTAACACATTATTGGCCAATGAAAGGAAGAAAATAGTTAACTATTAATTGGTAATGAATTGAAGAGACATACACCATCCAGAGATAGTACTCTTAAAGGCAGGCCTTTGGAAGATGTCCTATTGAAAGGATAGTCCTTTGAGAGGAATTCCATTTAATGTCAGACAATTAAAAGGTATCTCTACTGTTTTATGTTATGCTCTGGTGCTCTGGGGGTTCACGGAAAAGTTTACGGTAGGGTACTTCCACTACTTTAAGTATAAGTCCGAGCAACGCCGGGGTATTCAACTAGTTTAAAATAATTCTTTTCAATAAATTAATATTTCCCAACTTATCTATATATATAAAAGAGATGTGTATGTTTGTCACCAGTAGACGCGAAAACTACAGCACCGATTCTCACCAAAATTTATATATGTGTTCTAGGGGTCGTGAGCCGTGACATAGGATAGGTTTTGACACGCCCACTTTTACTCCCACAAGTTAGTAAAAACTGCTATATCTCAGACGTTTTTGATCACAAGAAAATGAAATTTGCCATGAACATACTATGATTCCCCAGCCCTAATCTGGGCTACAAATGGTCGGGATTAGACAATGGGGCGAGGCACCGCCCATACAAGTCAATATTTGAAAATGCTGTAATGGCGCTCCCACACAATGTTTTCCAACGAAATTTGGCAAATGGCTTCATGGTTTCAACTCTAAGCTAAATGCAACATATCGGCGTAATTGGACAAAGGGGCGTGGCACCGCCCATACATTTCAATACTTCAAAGTGCCATTCTTGGGCTCCCATTGAATATTCTTAAACGGGAAATGGTTAGATGCCTTCAATGCAACATATTGGAATTGGACAGCGGGGCGTGGCACTTCCCATACAATTCAATATTTTAAAAAATGTTACACTTGGGCTCCTTATGAACCTTTTTCAACGGGACATGGTTTTATGCTTTAAATTCTAAGTTCAATGTGCGTGGCACTTTTCTTACAATTCAATATTTCAAAATGCTACACTTGGGCTTCCAATAAAAATATTTGAAATTTGTTTTCATTCATTTATTATGACCAAAGGCAAAAACAATTTTTTAGGGCCTGCAAAGCGGACCTTGCTAGTGTCTGTATAATTTTCAACAATTATCACTTTCAAAGTATGTATGCAGTAATGGGCAAAAATTATGAGCACGTGGAGTAGATATGCACATATGCGCATTTGGCTTTCGTCTGCATCACAGAGAAGCGATAATAATACAGCAACCCAATTCATTTAGTTTCGTATGCAAAAACCGATTGCGGGACATACATTTGTGTGTTGTTTTTTTTGTTTGTTGTTTTATTTTAAACATTGATAGGTGCTTTCAAGAGACTATGACGACGTTACGAGACGGTAGTCAAAGTTATCAACGACGTCAAGCCGAGATACATTAATTAAATTAAATCAAAGTACATTTTTATATATTTTTTTTTTTATAAAAATAAAATCAAAAGTAAAATTACCTTGAAATGTTGAAGAATGCAATGAGGAACTTGTACGCTTCTTCTTGCGTCGTTTCTTTTGCATTTCCTCCTTATGGCGATTGAAGTCCGCTTGACGTTCGCTTTCGGTCATTTTGGGCGCTTCGCTGGATTCATTGCCCGACACATCTTCGCTGCTATAGCGTGTAATTTCGTTGTGACCGCCTGGAAAGGGATGGCAAAGAAAAGTCAAGAATTATTAGGGAATTTTATCAATTGCGAATGAAAGAATATGAGAAGCTTAAAATATTTAAATTTAATTTGCAAATAAATTAAATTTGCAGATAACAAAAGGGAATTAAAATTTTATTTAAAAAAAAAAATGCAACAAACAAAGGGGCGGCTTTGGTCTACGCATAAACAAAAGAATATTTCATATAATTTTTTTAAAATTTTTTTTTTTTGTAAATTTGCACAACATACGACCGAACGAACGTATGATTAATTTTATTATTGACGCAATTGATAAGGAATTCTAAATAGACCAAATTGAACCTTGTTAGATAACACAGCGAGAGTCTATAAAATTGTATAAAATTGATATTGGCTTTGGCTTCTACAATAAACAAGAATCTTTCAACACAAAAAAATGCATACTTAACAGTGATAAGAGGGGTACGTACTACATACAACAAACACATTTATTCAGCACACAGCTGTGTGCTAAAACAACAACAACAAAAGTTAAATGAAAACAAAAACATAGTCAAATTGTTATTGTTGATAAAATTGGTTTTTTTAACTGAATTTCCAAAATTACGGTTAAAAGGTTTGGGTGGAGTTTCCCCCCCACACAAGTGTATGAGCCTGACGGGCGATAAGAGATATGTTAGTTAAAGTACAGTTAAGAACAAACGAAGGCCATTTAGAATTTGTCATACAAAAGTCTACTAAAATGTTTTTGTTTATCCAACAACTAAAAAATGAAAAAACAAAAATCACATGAATAATTTAGAATAACAAGTTGTTAGTTTTATTTTGTTGAATTTATCTCCAAAGTACGCACTTTATTTATCCCCATTAAAGAAGTGCGTATTTGAGATAAAGTTTATATTATTTTAGTTGAAAATTCAGGCAAAAACCAAAACAACAACCACCACACAAAAAATAAGTGACCAAAAGTAGGAGAGAACGTATAAAATTCAGGAAACATGCTTTCTCGCGGGCATCATCTCAGCTCATCATTAACAAACAACGCAATTCATTGGGATACCACTGAACGCATCTGCTAAAAATAGGCTTCCGAGCCTTGTAATTTTATGATAATAAAGCGTCTGTTGTCCACCACAATGAACTTTCGATTTTGCTGCTTTTTTATCATAAAATTAAATTTTTGTTTCGTTCGTTTTAAAGAAAATTTACGCAGTTTTAATTCTGAATCGATAATAAAAAGTGCTGAGTTGACAGAAAACGTGGCATTGCAAATGTGCGAAAATCGTATAAAAATACAAAAGTATGCTACAAGCTAGCTGATAAAGGCGAATGAGTTGGTAGTAGTAGATATGCCAGATTTACCCAAAACAACCTTTTTAGGATTACAAAAGTAGGTAATAAAAGGGGGACGTAATAGACATTTTTGCATAAAATGGAATTTATGACCAGAAATTGATGTAATAATAAAATATTCCAAGGACACATTTGTTGGCTGCAATAATCCCACCTTAACAAGAATCACCCGAAAAAAGCCCAAGGATGCTTTTGGTGGTTGCAGTAATCCCGCTTGATTTATGCTACAATCTACATGTCTATTATCATAATTCATATTTAGGGTATAAGTTAAAATGCTGCTAGAATTAACAAATAAAATTAATACAACTCTAATTTTCAATGACTTTTAAAGAACCCCATTCTTATTTATTCCAGTTATTTTTTTAATCTGTTCCATTATCATTTCGTTCACTATCCAAGTTTGTTCCATTATCATTTCGTTCCCTTTCCAAGTTTGTTTCATTCCCATATCGTTCCCTTTCCAAGTTTGTTCCATTCCCATTTCGTTATCTTTCCAGGTTTGTTCTATTCCCATTTCGTTCCCTTTCCAAGTGTGTTCCATTCTTATGTTGTACCGGGTCATTTCCTCTTAGGTTTCATTCTATTTATTTCGTTCCAGTATCATTGCCAACCCATTCCCTATAATGAATTCGCACGAGACCAGAAAATCACTTCATTATATAGCAACTTTATTATATAGAAGTTCACTATAGAGAAGTTCGACTGTATAATGACACTGTGACGTCACGTAAAAAAGTTTAATTTTGTTTGTAAAAAATGTCTAACTTTCATGCCTTAAAAAAACATGTTCAACCCGGCTCAGTGTTTTGTAAGTTGCGTAAGGCATGCTTCTTATTCGATTCTAGTATCCTTTCTTTTGCATACATTTTCCAAACTATCCAAAAAATTTTCAAAGACGAAACGACAGACCTTTTGATCTTAAATTGTGATTTCTCCAATGACTCCTTCAGAATCGAGGAAAGTGTATGAACCTTGCTAACGTTCTGTTTTTGTTGCTAAGCTTTTGCAACATGTGTTTTTGGATCATCCAGTTTGAACAGGTTTTCTTTTTTAATCTGTTTCATGTTTCAACAAAAGAACCTAAATAATGCGTTGAACTTTCGGGTTGAATTAAGAGAATAACAATAATTTCTTTTAAATGTATTATTTCAGTTCCGAAAATACTTATTTGATTACTAATTTGAAATTTTCATTATAATAATCGATGCGCTGTTGATTGTTTACTGAAAATGAATGTCCAAAATGACAATTTGACCCTTATTATTATCTCCGCCATGAGTGCAATTAAAATGCTGACGTACATGGCATTGCAAAGCGATGACTCTTCAAAATAAACGAAAGAACTTTTTAGAAGATTAAACTAAAAAGTAAAATTTTAGATGAAGTATTTAGTGTTGTGTCCTTTTAATTGTTTGTTTTGGATTAATTTTTTAACAATTCGATGAAGGAAATTGTGAAGGGAATTGTTATTTTTTTTATTTCAGATGAGCCCAAGGGACACTCAAAGGAATTTGTATTAGTGGCAAAAATGTTTCAAAAAAACAAAATAATCGAATAAGTATTTTAATCTTAAATTTGTTTCAACAACTTGTTTATATGGTGGTTCATTAAGGTCTATGCACTTCCACATAACCTGGATCTAAGTGCATTTGAAGTTTGTACTATCGTTTACCATTACATTTCTTGTAATTGTTTGAACCTTTGAGCTGTCTGCGCCTGTCTTATCTTCAAAACACTATTCTGTTTTGCACTTGCGGACACATTTTATAATCATGTTTGCATTTTTAACAAAACAATGAACTCCCTCCTCATATTTTTTTTTATAACAACACGCACGATTAATTTGTATTCATTATAAGTACTATTTTCGAAACAAAGCATAGTAAAATGTATTTATGATAATGTATTTATTATTGTTGCAAAAATAAAATGCATTATTGCACAAACGCACAAACCAGAAAGATTTGCAGTTGGAAATGGTTTATCAGTGATTAGCGAGAGAGGCCAGGCCAAGCACTAACTCGTTTATTGTGTTGTTTTTTTTTTTATTGCATTTTCAATTGCTTATATATGCATTGGTATCAGGCAGACTTTAAAGGGCTTAGACGATAGCATGACAGACTGCCTTGTACGGCTTGTTGGGTTTTCAGTTTATGAAAGTGATTGAAAGTTTGCAAAGATTAAGAGACAAGTTCACAAAAGGGAAAACAATTGAAAGAAGGGACCTTATCCCAATATTTCCAATAGGGGATCGATCTAATTTCTATATAACATTCGACTTTACAGCATCATTCAATTGCGTCATTAGAATTCAATGTAAGTCCAGAGACAAAATTTTGAATTTGTAAAATTTCTTTCTTTTGTCCGTTTTCTACTACAAAAAAAAACATAATATATGAAACGCCATTTTTCAACCAACTTTCAACTGAGTTTCGTTTCTCTTACAAAAAAAACATTTGTTTATTTTAAATGCTTATCTTTATATTTTTGCCGTGCCCAGCGTGCCGCGGCGCTGTTTCGTCTATTCACATACGACTACGATCATTTGTACACAAGTAGATATTGTATATAAAGCCGGCTAGCCCCAGCTTGGCCGAGCTTATTTTATTGCGTCGCATTTATAAAAGAATTTTAGAAAAACTCACACTTTAGCTAATTGAATTTGCAAATAAAATTTACACCCAAAATAAGTAAACATGAAGGAAAAATAAGAAGAAGAACAAAATTAATGGTGTGTTTCAATATTTACAAATATGGCAGACGCGCACAGCTAGAGAGCTAAGTGGTGTACAAATTGAAAGATTAAAAAATGAACATACTTAATAAATTATATACAAGTATGAAGAAATGGTTCTTCTGCACACAAGAGGCACACAGGCACTTCTGAGCAAATTTTATATTTGCTATAAATATTAGTTCCATTTCTCGCCCCCTTTGTGTATGTTGTTTTTTTAACAAAATGTCTACAAATTAAAGCAAATTTTAAGCCACACGTGCTGCTTTTTTTTGCCATTTCATTGCTGTTTACCATATTCAAAAACTTTATAGACTCAAAGCATATTTAAACAGAAGTGGAATTTCCTATAAACTCAACTTTTTCTGGTTTTACCTTTTGGGGATTTCTTCTTTGGAATAAAATTTATTTATAATTAATTTTTAGCAGATTGTATATGACTTTTAGCAATAATAGAAGTACACATTATAAAATAATTGTAACTGAGTCTGCTAAAGGCTTACTGCAACATTATTGCAACCCTGGGGACTGTGCACGCCTATTGTTGTCTTTAACATAAACCAATTTTTATTATAATTTTTGAAAACATGTTAATTATTCTGATAATATTTAGGGGAAATGCAAATCGCATTGAATTGTATAAATATACAAAATTTCACATCACTTTATAATGTGTACGAAATATTCATTATAAATAAATACATTCAGACAGAAGTCACACATAAATTGAAGGACAACACTTTAACTTTAACTTTAACAGTGTCATAAAATCGAGGTAGGTACATACAACAAAAGCACGCTTATATTTAGCAAAGTCAATTATTTTTGTTTGTGTTCGTTCATATATTTTTTTTATCGTATTTTTCATATGAATACACAGTCTTCAGAAAGAGTAGAGAATTGAAGACTTGTTATCGACTTAACTGCGAATCTAACCGAGAGGAAAAAAGGGAAACGAAGTTAAAATTAAAAAAACGAAAATAAAAACTGAACAAAATGTAATTAGAAGTAGAAAGAAGAACCAGAAAAACATAGTGAAGTTAAAGCAAAAAAAAAATGCAAAAAAATAACACAAAAATTCTAAGAATATTATAACGAATTCTTGGTATTGTAAATAACAACAGAAACGGTGAGTAAGAAAAATTATGGAAACGAAAACAAATTAAGTCACTAACAATACCACTTAGTGAATTTGTTTGTTGCAAGTCTCAAGCGCTTTATTCGATTTCATACTAAGCTCATAATAAACTTGATAATTGCCAATCATGTTTAATCACTGTTAAGTGACAAAAAGCTACACATGTGATAATTGTAATTATAATTTATAAAAGTATTCCAGTAGCATATTTTCGAATTAAATAATATGAATTTTAAGTACTAAGTGTGGAGTTAATCACACTACCGATTGATTGACTGACTGGGCAAGCGGCTGCAGGGGCCCTCCCTGCGCACAAAAGCCGCATCAAAATTACATGCTTCGGGAATTAATTTGTAGCAAGAAGAAACGAAAATGTAGAAAGAAATAAAAAAAAAATAAATACAAAATGACAGAGATTTAATGTGAAGGAGAAACGAAAACAAAAAAATAAATAAAAATGAAATTGAAGAAAAATGAGCAAAAAAAAAACTCAACAGAAAATAAAACTATTTAAAATGGGGGAAAAATAAAAGAACTAATTAAATTAACACACACAAAAATACATGACAAATGAAAGTACGTAGAAAAAGTACAGGGCAAGTTAGAGGATTATTCAAATTCGACTTAGACAAAGATTTGAGATGTTGATCATTCAAAAGAAAGCATCACATAGAGTAGTAAGGAGGGAGTAATGAAAGGGCACACTGTTCAGTTTATTGGCTACACACAAAAAAAAATAGGTAATAAGAAACATATTATATTGAAGCAGCTATCTCCGGATTGTGAGCAGAAGAAGTAGAATGTTACTAGGAAATATGTTCCAGCAACCAGCAGACAAAGACTTATCCATTTTGAGAATATTTCCTTTAAGATTTGAATCTCGAGATCTTAAACAGGAAACAAATATTGTTGACATCAAATAAAAATTTTGATTCGACCAAAAAAATGTAAATAAATTAAAAATATTACCCTATTACCGAATAAAAAAAACGCAGAAAATAAATTTCCTTTAATTTTATTTCCGCATTTTCGATTTAAAATGAAAGGCTTTTGTCTAATTTACTTCTAATGCCATTGAGTTACTGAAATTGGAGATCATAAATTTTAAAAAAGTGTTTGCTTATTTCAAACCCTTTTCTGTTTGAGATCCTTGGGAATTGTTATCAAAATTTGATCAAATTGTACCAATGCCTTCTTATCTAAAGCTCACACTTGAAAGCCAGACAAACAGACGGACTGATAAGATGGGGAAATGATAAGAGACCAGCTAGTAGATTGGAATCTACACATAACGCACATATGAATAAAAGACTTTCTACCACCACGCCTACTTTTAAGCACTCTAAACAACACACACAACAAAATATCACTGCTAACCAAAGAAATTATACATTCCACACCCCCAGCTAAAAGTGTACATTGGGGGATACTCAACACAACAGCGCAGATATAAACTAGGAAGTACGTACGTACGAGTATAGCATAAAAATAAAGCAATTTAAAGTAGAAACAAAAAGTAGGAAGCAATCGAAGAAACACAAAAAAAAAACATGCGGTTTTCAAATAGAATATTTTACAATATTACAAAACACAAATGTGTGGGAAGACCGAGGGGGTGCGAGTGCGGGAGGGTGGTGGTGCTGGTGGTGCCTATGCGGACAGACAGAATGAATTGCTGAGAAACTATTACGCCGATGAAATTGAACGGGAGAGCAAGCGCAAATGAAGAAATACGCATAAATCTACCAAGCCAAGGTCGTGGTGTTTAGCAAAAAGCACGTTGGTTGCTGTTGTTGTTATTGTTGTTGTTATTGCTGTTGCTGCTTTGAATGTGGTTGATGCTTTTAGAATTATTTTAAATAAATACTGCTATGAAATTAATTTAATAAATGCAAAAATAAAAAAGTTAAACTAGAAAATGCAAACAACAACAACAACAACAACATTACAAAAACGATAACACTTATAAGCCGCAGCAAAAAATGTATCTCGAATGGCATTGTTTTTGTTGCTTTTTGCTTTTGTCATATTCACCGAAAGAAGACCAACAACAACAAAAAAACACCGCTCGATGGTTATGGATCAAGTTTAGCGGCAACTCTACAACAACAACACACCGACCGGCCATAAGCACGCGTTTTTATTTGATTTATAAAGGCGTAGTAGAGGAAGAAAATCCACAGCAGCAACAACAACAACTGCTGCAATACCCAACCGAATTTTAATTCAATTAGTTTCTTAATGCTAAAATATACTTTTTTTCGATTATATGGATTTTTTTTTCTTTTATTTATTATAAACTTTTTTTTTTATTAAATATTAGTTAAATTAAGGCTGATGCCTAGAAATGAGTAGCACAAATATTTACCAATCATTTTGTTGTTTTGGTTGTTGTTGAAAATAGTTTTAACCTAATTTTGACTAATTTTAAAGTTAATACGCAAAAGAAATCGCCACACAGCATGGCAGCCACCATGCAATCGGTCCCCGCGTCCGTGTCCACAAATCGACAGAATATAATTCGCTACGAACAACGATTGAGCGAGCAAACCCCGCAAACATACGCGCGACAAAAGCGGCAAACGAGATACGAGAGCAATAATAACCAGCGAGCGGTAAAATGAGGAAAGCGACAAAAGTTTCCAACTAGGCGAGAGTACGGAGCAAACACGAACTTGTGGTTGAAGCGAGAATTCACAATGGGGAGGTTGGGGTGTAAGAGGGGTGGTAGTGTTTGTTGGAGGTGTTTGTGTGTACGCTCCTGGGCTACACCACCGGTTCGGTTTGGTTTCGTTTCGATTTATGCTCTTTGGTTTGTTCGTTTTTTTATTTTATTTTATTTTATTTTTTCTATATAAACTTTTTGAGAGGGTGATGAAGGCTGAAGTGCGGGCTAGATAGGCACTATTCAAAACTTCCGACTGATCCAAACCTATTCCGAATCTAACCGCATGGCAGAAATTGTTGCCACATTGCGCAAAATATACTTTAAAAACTGGGAAAGAGACTAATTCACTCTAAGTTAAGATGGAGCCAGTCGTGCCTTAAGCTAAACCAACTTTACAGAAATCCAAACTCATCCAATGGACATCTACAAGCAACCTTGCCAAAAATTGGTCTATGCAGTTAGTACCAAAACTAGTGCCAAAAATGGTGTCTTTTGTATGGAATTGGTTCACATCAAATCATCATCATGCAGCAGTAGCAGGTTTAAATAAATTGCCAGCATTGATCTTCAATTACTGTGGCGAGAATTGCTGTAAACAATTTTTAGCAGTTGCTGTCTTGTGCTGCTTTTAAATCATTAGCATACAAAGCAATTGAAAGCAAAGAAAGTAAGTATTCCAAGCATTCAGAACTCAGCAATGAAATTCAAAACGGTTGCTGTGCTGACTTGAAAACTTTTATGAACCAAGCACTGCTAGCTTTTGTGAAATAGCAAAAGACCTAGGATTATTGATATAGCAAATGACCTAACACATGATTGTTTGTTGCTCGCAATACCTCGTAGTTTAATCAATTTTCGAATTGGCACTCATATTAAGACCATTCCACAGAGGAATAAGTTTTCAATAATAACAATTTCTAATACGTATATTCTCGGTCCACTAATAAAATAAAAACAAAAAATTACCAATCTTCTATGCCAAAAATACCAAATGTGGCAACGCGTCACTCTAATTAAATCCCCATTTTTATAATTTGCGTAGTTTTAAATAAAAATCCTACAAATAATAAAAAAAAAAAATTAAATAAAAAAAGTACTAAAAAAATTCTTCACCGAGTGATGGTAACATAGAAAGAAAAAAAAACTTAAGAAAACCCGACCGACTCGACCGCCTCGACTGACATAACCCACGATGTTTTGATTTTATTTTGTTGTGAGCACGCTCTTCGTGACAAAACTGCAAAAGAGAAGAGAGCAAGCTGGTAGAGGCTACAGCTCACACCGAAAATATATGTGGAGAGAGAACATTTCGCACATATGCGCTTCCGGAACGAATTGGAAGCTTTGCAGTTCTACCAGCAAAAGATACAAGCGACAAGTGGCGTCGCGTCGTTGCGATATGTTGGAGAAGTTTTTTTTTTTTTGTAGAAGGAAAGAATATGTGGTGTGAACATTGGGTGGTTGGAAGAGGGGGTGGGACGAGGTGGGGAGACTGAACTACTTGGATGGAGAACGAACGAATGAACACACACATTTGGAAGACCGGTACGACCACGCAAAGCAAAACCGTCTGAACACACAAAATATCACGTAGGCAAAAAAAAAAATAAAAAATCAAAGAAAAGAAAAAAGAAATAAGCATAAAAGCTAAAAGAAAATATTGAAAGAAGAAAAAACAACAACGAATCAAGTTAGCAAAAGAGAAACGAGAAACGGGGCAAAGCCAAAAAACACAGAGTGTAAAAAAAAAGTTTACATACGTACATATATGTATGTAGGTATGAATTTATGTATGTATAACGTACGTATGTAGAAGCGATGTTATCATCGCTTTCAACCAGCGTATCGTATCGTACGATAAATGTGTTTTTTGTTTTCTTTATTTTGTTCGCAGCATTTGCACAATTCTTGTTTTTGCTTTTTGGTTTTTTTTTTCATTTTTAAGTGTTTGGCAAGTCAGCACGAAATGAAAACAAAAAGAAAAGAAAATTTAAATAAAATTAACAATTTAATTCATTAAAATTAGAACAAATTGAAAAGAATGTTTCTTTGTCTTAAAGAAAATAAATTGAGACGAAGATTCCTCGGAAACCGTGCAGTTGTGCAGTCCAACCATACAGACTTTCCGGCTATATATGAGTCGCATTTATATTTTCACAAATTCAAATCAAATCAAATTTATTTAGCTTTGATTGGCGAAAAAATGCCACGTTGAGCCTGAGAGGAAAGATTTTTCCTTCATATGTTTTTTTCCTTCATATATTTTTTTCGTTATTCAGTTGGTCTGTATTTCGCCACAGACGTCACCACGACAAGCATTTGCATCAGACGAGAGTGGCGAATTGCGGCGAAATTGAAGCGACGAACGATTCGACCAACGAACGAACGAATGTACAGACCATCCCTTCCGCCTGACCGTCCCAGCTGTCCAAAGCAGTTTTGCTCAAATTTCGCAATGCGGGCATATCGTATACGTGTGTTTTTTTTTCGTTTCAATAAATTGCGTTAATAAACCTTCAAATGCAACACACAGCAACAGCAACAGAAACAACAACAAGACCTGCCCCCCAACAACACCCCCAACCACGAACGTCTCATCTCGCCAATGGCCAAACAAAACGTACGTTCCCCTCTCTCTTTCTCTCACATTTATATATACTAAAACACCCACCACTAACCCCCCCCCCCCCCCCCCTCTAGTGTTAAATGAAGTATGCACAGGCCTTTTCATTCGTTTTTACCCGTTAAAGCTCCATGTCACTCTGGTCCCCCCCCCCTGGGCTCTCCCTCCTCCCCCTCACCACCTCCATAGCTTCATCTCACACGATAAATTTACTGCAATTGTTGTCATCTTCTCGGCACACACACACAACAACAAAAAATTTTAAAAAACAACCACAAAAAAAAATTGTTCTATTTTGGCTGCAAAAATGCACTAAAGTGCAATAAACGTCATCAAGGTTATTCGCTTGCGGTTTGCCGATAGTTTGTGTGCATTTTGCTATTATTTTGTTGTTGTGCGAGAGTGCGAGTCTATTTTGTTGCTTTGCGGGCTGCTTCTAACGTCGTCGCCGTCATATCGATCGCAAAAAGTACTACGAACTATTTTTAACTAGTTTAAGCCATCGTTAGTTGAACTTCTTTGCTGTTGTTCGCTTCGGTTTGTCATGGCATGATGCAATTCAGCCATTTCTTTGTGGAACTAGGGAACTGACCTGGCTTCTCGCATACATTTAATTTGCCAAAAACAAAATCGATATGAATCATATGTCGCACACATTTGCCATATTTCGTCATCATTGAATTTCATCAAGTATCAAATCCGGAAATCAGCTGAGACAGTTTATATATGCATTTTTTTTTTTTCTTTCTTGACTTGTGGCCAATTGAGTCATTACTAAAATTAGTAGAAAAGACGACCAACTGAGCGAACACGCTTCTTGTTAAACTTAAATGATAATTTCTATAAGAACTTAAATAAATTGAAATTATTTTGTGTATTTTTTTCAAATTCCTTGGAAACTTTTCAAAATACTGAATAAAATATATTTTTTTCGCTTTGAATTTGAAGATTTCTCGGAAACTAGGTGGCAAAAGATAAACGGATCGTTTCACTTTTCCTAGGAACGTTTTTCAATTACACTAATTCATTTAGCAAATTAAGAGTTTTCGTACCATACACATTTTTTTGTTGTTTGTTAATGAGTCTCTGGCCTACGAAATATGAAATGGAAATATCCGGTTTTGATTGGAAATATATTCGGTAATTTTGTATATGAATTTATTTTTATGGAATTTTTTATTAAACGTTGTTTACTTTATCTAATGACTAATTATGGTATTTGATTTTTGCCAAATCAGCGTGATTTAGAAGATAGCAGTATAATACACATAATAAAAATTGATAAAATCAGAACTCCAGAAATAATACAAAAAAAATAAAAGAAGGTCAGGACAAAAAAAAAAGGTTATTGTGGAAATGTGGATTCATTTAAATATATAAACTTTTCTCAATAACAATTTAGTTACTATTTATCGTATAATTTTTCACACAATAATGAGGCTAACCGAAAAATAAATAAACTTAATAATAAATCTAAACATTTTTCACACTATTGTTCTCCATTGAATCAGACTTTAATTACAAACAACCACGCTGATCATTAAGCTCAACACAAACGAATTAAACTTGTTAGCTATTTTATAATTACATCGTTAAAAGTTATAGTTCGAAGTGTTTAGAAGATTCAATAAATAAAATATAATAAAAAAAAACATTGAAAAAAAACTGCCCTTAATTAACATGAAAATGATTTGATATTTTTTAAACCTTATTTTCTATATTCTTATAAATTGTTTTTAATTTTTTTTTTACTATTTTGGGTTCGCTGATCACGAATCCGTGATACACTTTTTGCGAAATCCGTTTTGCTCTGTCAGCTATGTACGTCACAATTTTTTTGTATGACTATACAAAATCTTTAATATTAAAGATATCAAAAATATTGAAAATGCAGCTGTTTTTTTTTGTAAACAAAATTTTGAATGTTCGAATTTTTTTCAACATTTTAAAATTTTATTTCAATAAATTTAGATTTTTATAAAGAATTTTTTTTTGTGTTGTATCTATTTTTTTTTTTATTTATAAATAATTAATTTTGTCTAAATTTAGATTTTTTACATTAAAAATTTTTTTTTTAATTGTAAAATTTAATTTAATTAAAATTTTGGTATGTGAAAAGTATGAAAATGATTTTTTTCCTATTACAATACAACCTTCTACTAATATTTTTTTAAAGTAGAATTTTTTTCGACAACATAATCTTGAAATTTGTATTTTGTCATTTGAAACACTTTTTGTGTTAATACAAAAAAAATGAGTTTCAGCCAAAAAAAAAAAATGTCTTAATTTTCTTATTGTACTTTTTGCAACCTAGTTATTTTACAAATGACACAACAGCTGTTAAGAAATGTTAAAGAATTTGACAAAAAAAAAACGCAAATAAACTGTTGACAGAAATTCAAAGGAAAATTTATAAAATTAAATAGAAAAATATATTCAATTTCCATTTCTTCTACTTATGAGCAAAATAAAAAATAAAATAAAGCATGAAAGTCATTTAAAATGGAAACTAAATTGAACTCAATTATCTCACATCAGTTTCCACAACAAAAGTTCGAAACAAAAGAAAAAATTCTATTTCGAAATTCTTTCCTCGTTGTAGCAATTTCAATTTCCCATAGAACATAGTGAGTGGATGAGGAAAACAATTTAAGTTTTTACTTTCTAAAATATATGTACAAAGTATACAAAATAGCAGCACATGTGTGTTGTTAGGCGAAACGAAATATGTTTGCATTTGCAAACGTTTCACCTGAACTGAAATGCAGACGACGGACAATGGGTTGAGTAAGAAGAGAAGCTTCTCGAAACGACATTAAAATAACAATTTATAAAATGAAAGAAAAAGATTCTATTGCATCAGCTGATTTAATACACACAATAAACAAAGATATTGAATAGTTGCACGTTCAATTCTAATTTGAAATTTACAGAATTTAAGAAAACAAAGTTTTATATAAGTACGTAAAAGGTTCAGTTGTAGGGACCTAACCAATTAAATATTTTCTCATTCAATTATAATTAAAAAATCATAACCTCAAAAAAAAAGTTTTTTCTACGAATTTAGCAAATAAAAATTTCTTCATATGAAATGCAATTGAATTTACCTATTTTTAAAGGACGTTCTAAGCAATTAAATATGCAGTTGCATGTTTATTGGAAATTTCAAACCTCATAACCTCAAATCCTTTCCATTTTGAGGAATTTAATTAAATGTAAAATTGTCTGTTTAACTAAAATGTAAACCATTTTTATTATATCCCTCCCATTTGTACATATGGGCGCAATCCCATTCGATATTCTGCAATACTCAACCATTCCACAAAGTTCTATGCAAGCTTTCAATAAGCTGACGGACGTCTAATCAAAACAACAACAAAGGAGCGTAGAAATTAAACAAGTGGAACACAAGCAAAAACAAACAAGAAAGTATAATTGAGTGAAATATGAAATGAAGCAAATAAAGCGAAAAACAACCAGTGAAGTGAGTCAGTTTCAGTCGGTCAAAGCCGACTTATAAATACTCTCGTACCCACTTGGTATTAAAAACATGACTTATCATAATCAATCCTATCAAGGATTTAATTGAATTTGTTGCAAAACACGAATTGAATCGGAGACATTTACAAGTATCAAATCCTTCTAGAACCGTCAGCGTTTAAATTAGCTTAAAAATGTTTTGCTTGCTTGTCTGTTTTAAAGGAATTTGGCCGTTGAGCGGATAGAAACAGGACATGATATGTTTTATTTAAAGTCAGGAATGTGATAGGAACATGTGTCCTAGAAGGGAACAGGCACTCGCAATTAATTTCGTAGGATTTAACTAGCGATTACTGAAACATGCAAAATACTTGTAACGAAAGTACAAATAAAAGTTTGGATACAGGCATTTGGAAATATCCACACATACAGACTGAAAATTTCAAAACTAAATACAAGCCTGTTTATGCTAACGGTTAATAAATAGCATATCGACTTGTTTAGGTGTTTGACAGGCAGCAGGGTACACAAATGGTTTCTTTTTGATTGTACTTAAAAACACTATGCAACCGAATGGGAGATATTTTCCTGATAACAAATTCTAAGTTTTTTGTTTACATATTAACTACCCAAAGGGGGTATTTTCAGTGGAGGAGATTGTGGCAAGTTATAAGATCTAATTTTCTTTTTATGGCATAGAACCCTAACAGTACAAAAGTACATATATGTACGTCAAAAAAATGTCTTCGAAAATATGGAAAATTTAAATTCTTTACGTCACACATCGAAGTATTAAAATGGTCTATCCTAGTTAAAATGATCTATCCTAGTAAAGCAGTTAATTCCATTCGATTTTAATACTCGGATTTTTTCAATTATAAGTTTTGCGAGCTTTTTACAGACAAAAAGATTACTCCAAATGTGTTTTTTCACATCATTTTCTGCTTCAAAAAACAAATATTTAAAATGTCAAATTTATTTTTTTTGCCAAAAAATTATATAAAATTAGACAAAATAGTTTTTAGATTTTAAATAAATTACATTTTTTAAAAGTTAAAAAATATTTTTAAAAAATTTCCTCTTGACAATTATGGTTTTCACAAAAAATTACCAGACGCAGAAGACTTAAGTATTAGTCTCATCCCAGAACTATTCTAAAGCGTAAAATTAGCTGAACAGTGTAATTAAAGTAATTAAAATTAAATATTAATGCAAAGGAAATAAATAGCACGAACAACGAAAATTACCCTACTTGAGTTTAAGTAGGGCAATAGTCAGGTCCTTATTTATGTCAAAAATATCAAACAGGGCAAAAAAAAGTTCCAACTATTTTTAAACAGTAATCAATCAGTATTGAATTTTACGACAAAAAAATATGCCACAAAGTTGAGTTGTTTTTAAAAATTGTGATTATCAAAAAAAAAAAAGAAAATTTGTTTTATTTTAGTTTAAATGTTATCAAAGTTTTAATAGGAAATAGGACAAAATTGATAATAGACAAATATTTTGTTGATTGTAGAATGTTTTAGATAAATAAATGGCACACTGTACCTTCCAACTAAATTCTAATTAGAAAAAAATTATTTTTTAATTTATCATTACTGCACCAGAACGCCATTTTGTTAAGCTTTTCAATTTCTAAATAACTGTCAAATAATAAAAGAGTCCCCCGCCCGCCACCTACAACGGTTAATATACCTTTTAGCCGAGTGTAGCTCTTAAAAGAGGTTAAATGACAGAATCAGAATCGTTTATTTTTATTTTTCTAAACGTTTAGAGAATTCTATTAAATAATTGAAATAAATTGCAAGAAAGACAATAAAAGCGTATGACAATAACAAAAACAACACGGTAACTAGTTTTTCCACACAAGAACACTCACCCGACTGACTGCAGCTGTTGTCCGTGTCGGTGGAGGAGGTACCGCCAACCGAAGTTGCATTCGCAGCTGTGCTGCAATTTTCTTCTAAAATACGTTCGACCATCTTGGCTTTTTTTTGTATCAGCCCAATTGGAAATTGATTTTTTTTTAACAGTTGAAAGTCGAATTGGAAATTGTGGTTGAAATCGGGGGAAAAGCACAGCTTAGGAAAACGCCGTTTAAAATTGTTGCGTAGAAGAGGAACACGGAAAATAGAATGTTCCGGCAATTTGGATAGAAATTCGCGCTAGTGTGCCTGCCTGCGCCTGCTTCCTTCTGTTCTGCCCAGCAGCACCACGGCTGTTGTTGCCGCTGCTCCAAAACAAATTTAACAACAAAAATAACGAACTGCGCTGCTGCTACTCAGCTGCTGGTATTTTTTTCTTTTCGGACGTCGTCGCTGTCTCTACTGTCAGTTGCGTCTGGTCTCGTCTTTTCGTACGCTGGCTGCTTCTGCTCTCTTGTAGTTTCTCTGATGGTTGGTTGCAGCTACTCTGCTGCTTTTTGCTCATTCAAAATGGTGGATCTGAATCTGTTTGCACGTATGAATTTGAAATTTTCCTTTTGTATCCAAAAAGGTTGAAAACCAAACACAAAAACGAACTTTTCAATTTCTGCGTGGTCTTCCGAACTATTTGCGGTTTTGGTCGGTTCGAAATTATACTTTTTTCCTATTGATTGCGTTGCATAAAATTGAACTCTGTATGTGTGGGGGTTTGATTGAGGTGGCGCTGTTGCAGCTCAGTCAAATTGCGCAGCATTAAAATTTTCGCCTTCAGAATGAAAATTTTCAACAAAATTCCAGAATTTCTGCAGTCCACCTTAGCTTTAAGCAAGTATTTACTTGAATTTCGCCTTAACTTTCTACAAAAGAACTAGTTTTTTCTCATTAAGAAAAGCCTTTTCGCTGCTGCTATTTTTTTGGTCTTGCTTGACTGCGGACTGCGCTGCAATTTCGCTATGGCTATTGGGATTTTAGCTCTGCTCAGCTGGTTGTTGTTGTGTTGAATTTCGCTGCTGCAGCTCTGCTTGACGACGTCGACTTGGATTTTGCAGTACAAATTTTATTGGATTTTTTACATTTAATTTTTTCATCACAAAATTCTTTTCCTTTTTGCGTTCGAGCCCCTTTTGTTATTGTATAGTACAATGTAGCTGGTAGAAAATATATTTCCTGTAAAATGGTTGGTGGTCGTTGTTTGATTGGATTTTTGTTTTTTTTTAAACAAAAAAATTCGCTGAAATAGCGGACACAAAGGCCGTTTTCTTTGCGTTTTTTCGCTGTTGTTATATCTTTAGCTACCGCTCCTTCATTTTAGCACGCAAACCTATCGATGATGAAATTCGACTGAAAAACATTTGCCAGCGAAAGAGCTTCGCGAGTCGTCCCCACGATTCAGTGTTGCCAAATTGAGGGAAATTATACTTTTTGAAGCAAACTTTGACTGGCAAAAAGGTACTTTTCATATGCGTCTCAAGAAATAAATTTATATTTAGAATATTTTAGACTTGTTTTTCAGAAAATTGTGAATATCATAGGGTCGTTCATAATAACTTATGAAAGCTTAATTTATGAGATACCCATATTGATGCCCATATTGTAAATTATTGCAAATTTAAAATTTATTTTATTATTTACCAAACTATTTTTTTTATTGAAATTTTTGTATTTTGTAAATGTTTGTGAAATTTCGAGAATTTTTTTAGAGGAAAAAAAGTGTTTTTTTATTGTTGGAAATCCTGAATAAAATGGCAACACTGACTGGGGATTTTTGGCTGTTTGCAGCAGTGTTGCATTTTTTCATTTCGTCAAATGGGTCATACATTTCTTTTAATTTATGATTTGCAAGATTTTTTAAATATAATTATTTTATTAATTATAATTAATGAAATTTGACTATTTCCATAAATATGTATGGCCATTGTCCATAGAATCAATGCCATAGATGCAATATGACATTTTTTTATCTCGCAAAACCCCCTAAACCGAATCAAATTCATCAATAAATCTAATTAGAATTATAGAAATGTCAAAATCAATTCTGTCATAAACTTTTTCAGAGACTATTCAACTGTTCATGAACTAAAGCTGATTAGGCAAATATTTACCCAAATACTGGGGAAATACATTCAGAAAAATAAAATACTGGTTCAGTCACATACGATTTTAGTTGATTTTAAAAATATCTGAGTGTATTTTTTTAACGAGCCATTCAGTCGGCGATTACACCGACTGAATGAATGGCATTTTGTTCGCGAGTTCGTGCGATCTACATGCACCTTAAGAAATCTACTCCTCAGTAACTTATGTGAGTTTACTACTATGCAAAACTACTTCCACTACTATACAAATCTACAAAACTATGCTCATAGAAATGGTACTACTTTATACAGGACAAAAAATCTACTCCACTTTCTTAAAATCCAGAATAGAAAATAGTACTAGATTTTTTGGTAGATTTTAGTATTTTCCAACCCTGTTTTTAGTAGAAATTCATTTCCATAAAAAGGTCACACTATTGCAGAAATTTTCAGATTTTGTTTTCTTTCAACAGCTTGATTTTGTCATATTTGTTATTTGTAGAATTAATTAAATAAAATAGATCACAAAAACGGCGAGTCGGTAAGTTTCCTCATAAAGAATTCATAAAATTGTTTGAATAATACTAAAATTAAAGTTTTGTAACCACAAATCCCAAACATCGCAGCATTTTCTTTAGCAGCAAGCAAGTTGCTCCACAAGCTATTTTTTACATTTTTTAGTTTATTGCATCCATTAACCATTTACAATTTAACAAATCCACTTTCTCTCACATACAACACACTACTCAATTCCAGCAATCATAATCTGTGCCTGTCTACTCCAAAACACACGCTTCACACCACACACTCGCCTCTGCCTCCGCTACAATTTTGCTTCTATTTTAATTTTATTATTTCAAAAAAGTACTCAACTCCTCTGGAACGCATCCTCATACACACACACTGCAAACCTATTCATCCTCTTCTTCCTCCAGCTCTCCTTCCACTGGTCAGGTTCTGCTCTCACTCTACCGGGTTAAAAAAAAAAACACTTAAAAACAAAACAACAAAAAAAAACCAAAGAATCTTTCCAAAAAATTCCAAATCAAAAACGTACAATGTCGGACATTTTTAACAATTTTGATAGTAACGGTGCCGGTGACGAATCTCAGGACAACATACACATGGCCTCGCCCTCTCAGAGCAGCCCCATGACCAATTCGAATTCAAACTCGGCCATTGGCAGCTCGACCAATGCGGGCGGCGGCGGACAGAACTCCAGCAGCAGTGCCGGCACAGGAGCTACCAGTGGTGGCAAAAGTGGTAGTGGTGCCGAAAATCAACCCGTGAGTGGAAAAACAACAAATACAACAAACATTTTCTCTAACTTTCCCTTACCATTTGCAGGTATTGACCAAACCGCGTTTGCTCGAGCTGGTGCGTGAGGTGGACGTCACGGCCCAGCTGGACGAGGATGTTGAGGAATTACTGCTGCAAATTGCGGACGATTTCGTTGAGGATGCCGTGAAGGCTACTTGTGCCTTTGCCAAGCATCGCAAAGTCTCGAAAGTGGAGGTGCGCGATGTGCAGTTGCATTTGGAGCGGAAATGGAACATGTGGATTCCCGGCTTCGGCACGGACGAACTGAGACCCTATAAACGCGCTGCCATCACCGAGGCGCATAAGCAGCGCTTGGCGTTGATAAGAAAAACAATTAAAAAGTATTGAAAAGCGAATTTATTTTCCATCTGTAGTTTTTAAGTATTTTTTTTAAAGATATTTCCATGAAAATATAATTGAAAGAAAAAAAAACTAAATGAATTTCAATTTTTATTATAATTCCGAACGCGGTTCGATCTTCATCATTTCCACATCGAATATCAGCACCGAGTTGGGAGGTATCTTATTGCCCGAACCGCTCTTGCCGTAGCCCAACTCGGGCGGTATGACCAAGCGACGTTTTTCACCTTCACACATGCCTAACAGACCCTGGTCCCAGCCCTTAATCACCTGATTGGTGCCCAGTGTGAAAGTAAAGGGATTGCCGCGCGAATAGCTGCTGTCGAATTCCGAGCCATCTTGGAGCGCTCCCTAAATAAGGAAAAAGTCAAATTTAGTTTGGAAAAGATTGGCCTGCCAATTTCAACCACTCACCCTGTAATGAACATGGACAAGATCATTTTTTTGTGCCTGTCTCGTACAATTCTCTGCCCGCTTCTTGATGCCGATTTGCACCTTTGGCTCACCTGCCGCAATTATTGTAAGCGATGCGAAGAAGAGTGCAACGGTTAATAGCTTCATTATTTTTATTTTCGTTTAAAAATAACTAGAATGGAGTATTTCTAGTTTCCTTTTTCGAAAAACTAAATAATTTATGACAGTCCACAAAAATCGGCAGAAACTACCCCGTTGGAGTCGGAAAGTGTTTGGAAAGTTAATGTTTTTATCAACTTGCAGCGTTGCATAGACAGTTTTGATTAAATGAAAACGAGTACGGTCTGGTCGAAGCTAAAGTACCCTGCACATGCGAGTACGTTACGATCCTGAACCATTTTTCAGAAAAATCATCGAACATTTTTCGATTTTTCTTCGATAATGTTTCGATTTTTCTTTTCGATTTTTGATCGCCAATTTTTCAATAATTATATATAATTTTTCGATACTTTATCGATACATTCAATAATTATCGATAATTTTTCGAAAATTTTCATTTTATTCTTGATCTATTTCAAAATGTTGTTCCAATTCCATTTTGTTCCAGTTCCATTCCCATTACGTTCCAGACAATATTTCCAATTAAAAAGAAAGCAACGTTGGTTAAGTATTTATCAATATAACGAAAATCCTACAAATTTGGGGATCATTTTGTATGGAATGTTGCCCATTTTTCGATATTTTACGATAATTTTTCGAAAATTTTCCGACTTTTTTTTATAGATAATTTTTTTTTATTTATCAATAATTTTCATTTCCGATTCCATTTTAAAATTTTGTTCCAGTTCCACTCCCATTTCGTTCTCGACATCACTTCCAACCAAATAAAAACAACCGCGTTCAAATCGGTTCAGTATTTCTCAAGATAAACGAAAATAATGCAACTTTGTCGGTTATTTTGTATGGGTAGGCGTGAATACGAATCAGATGTTGACCATTTTCAATAGCGTCCAATCATTAGCAAAAATAAGAGGACTGTCAACATTTGGAGTCAATAGCTCACTAATAATGACTGTAGTTATCGTGCGAAATGACCGACATTAGTAGATCGACTCAGCAGTTCTTCTGGTGGGTGTCACCTGGGCGGATAGAGGGTATCACTCCCACTTTTTTCGAACATATTTTGTATATTTGTTATTCGCGATAACCGTTTTATTACATTTTTTATTTTATAATAAAACTACGTTACAGTGAAATAGGGGTCTCATCCTATTTTCTTTATAACTTCTGTAGTATTGCCTTGAATTCAAATATGCATAGCGCTATGAAAAGATAAAAGATAGAAAGAGCTTAAAAAATGATCTTTGTCAAAAATTTAGGACTTTTTTTTGGGCACATTTTCTTTTTACTAAAAAGTGAACCAATCGAAAACCGGTTGATATTAAACCACTTTTAAACAAAATCGTTCCCGAAACAATACAGTTTGTATCGAATATAAACAATTTTTTTATTTCTTTTTGAAACCGAAACGACCGAAATTGTTTATTTTTTTTTTCGGCCGAAACTGAAATTGCTGAATTTTATTTTTTTTAATTTTGGCCGAAACCAAACCGAAAAAAAAGAAACAAAGTGAGTTTTTATGTAATAAAGTGGTACATAATTAAGCTTATCAGTAGGCTGAAATCGATGGCGCATATTCATAGTCAAATTTAGTAGCTGCTAAACTTTAGAACCAGCTTAGTAGCTGACAGTTCACGGCCGAAACAGCTTTTTTGGCCGCAAAGCCGAAAAACCGAAACCGAATTTCGGTCGGTCTCTAATTTTAACTTTAAAATGTTCGCTAATCAATTTGGAGGTAAAAAAAATCCTTTTAATTTTCCAAAAATTTTAATTGGAAACAATGTTTACAAAATGCACTGCTTCAAGTTCTTAGTAATCCTTTATTCACACCACCCAATGCCAGAGCACCCTAAATTTTCTAATTTAAGTTTTAAAGAAATTACAGATCACAAAAAATATCTGTAGTTTATGTGGCTATGTGAATAAAAACACTTCGCGTACTATTCTCAAATTAGATATATAATTTTTATATATTTTTAATTTGTATACTAGATAAATGAATAATTTTACAGGTATTTATGTATATATAATTAAATAATTCACAAAAATTACACATTTCTTACATTTAAAGTGTAAGAGAGTACTAAAGGCATTCATTGTATACCAAATACTTATTTACAACAGAACAGGCAAATCAATAGATGAGTGAAGGAAAGAAAAACTAAAACTTAATTTTCGTTTAACAAATGTTTAAAATATATGTTTATATCACAATATAGAGGAATACATTTTTTTTTTTCAAAATAATATTATGCAAAAAAAAAAGAAAATACAACAAAATTTGTTTGAATTTTTAAAGAAACAAAAGAAAATTTCGCAAAAACAGTTAAAGCTGCACAATTTTTAAAGAAACAATAATAGATAATTACTAATAATAAACTAAAGTATAATTTAATAATTACATACTTTCTATTATACATAATTATATACGACTATTGACTATAAGGATTTATGAAAGGATATCCATTCAAATTCATCAAATTACAAGCGAAAACTTCAGCTACATGAATACCCCCCGTTGTGTTTTTCTTTCTTAGATTTGTAAATTTAAATTTTTGTTTAATTTAATTATCATTTGATAGGTTTGTGATTTTCGTGCCGTACATGTTCGTTACTTTATAAATAAATTCGTATTGCTCTTTCGTTTGCACCGCACTGGCGCGACCGCGTCGCACATAGTAGACAATCTGCGGTATGTCCACGGAACGCTTGGGCGTCTCCAAGCTGCGTATGGCCATGTCACAGGCGATAATGGTCCCCGTGCGTCCAGTACCTGGGGAGCAGTGAATGGTTAAGGGACTAGAAGTAGAGAAAGAAATGAGCACACAAAATGGATTACACACAAAAGTTAGGCAAAGGCGGATCAAGGACAATTCACAAGTTTCAGTTAACAACAAAAAGCAAAGCAAACCTACCCTTGATTGCGTGCAGCAGCCTTTAGTTTGTCCGTGGAGACATTTCCATTAATTTCCCCGCTACTACTGCCCGAGACGCTGCTCACTTCCTTCTTTTCCATACTCGAAGTGGGCGAGGCTTTGCCATCACCAGTAGTGGCCCCCTCACCACTGTCACTCACAGACTTGAGCGTAATTGTGGAGGACTTCTCCTTCAGCTCATTCGCCTGTTCGATGGCGTAGCTCTTAAGCGACGAACGTGCTTCCAAGAGCATTGCAATGATGGGCGCTTCCTCGGCCGGAACGCCTGTTTCGGGCCATTTGTACCAGTAGTGCGTCAGCTCACGACTGGCATCCTCCACAATGTTCTTCAGCATTAATGTGGAAATGGCATATTTATCTTTCACTTCGCGATTCTTCAGAGTCACCTGATAGTCGCCGTAGGTGGTGTGATTGTCGAGGGTGACTGACGGTGGCAAATATTCGGCACACTTCTCAATGCCATTCTCGATGAGATCAGTGGCCTGGATGATCACGCGCGACTGTTGTTCCCAGATCATGCGCCAGAAATCTGGCACTGTCGTTTCCAGTGGCGCCTGACAGGCTACATAGTAGTTGGGAGCATCCTTGGGACCCTGTGGGAGAGAGAGTAGATTATAATTTTTTTTTAAAGGAATTCACTAAAATTTATTGAAATAAAAGTAAATCTGGGGGCCTGAAAAACTACAGGAATGGGCTCAAATTTGTATAAATTTTGCATTTCAATTGGTATTTTATTTTTTGAATATTTGTAAGTGACAGATTAGGTAATTCGACCGCTGAACTTTGTACAAAATGCCTTATGTCTTGCCAAATATGTCTCACCACACGTAATTGTTTTAAGAGATTTCGTAATTCCGAAGCTTTATTTAAGATTAAGTGTGATTTCCTTTTTAAATAGGGCCCCCACGCTTGAAATATTTAAATAATAATTAATCACAACAGAAGAAGAAGAAGACTCAAATCGCTTCAAAACTCTGGCAACTGGCAATTGCTGCCATAAAACAAAAACTAAATACTCATTTTCACTATGAAACGTATGAACAATAGTAAAATTATGCCAAAAACAAAAAAAAAACTTATCAAAAAATTTTATTAATCACGCTTGTTTATCGCAAATTAAAAAAAAGACAACACACAGCAATAAAAAAGAAACCAACCACAGTCAGTTTGTCCGTCCGTCCGTCCGCACCCGCATTTAATTCTTTTCTTCGCTAAAACAAAACCATATAAGCGTAATTTTTAGCTCCAAAGAGATTGAAGAGCAACAAAAGAAACTATAGCAACAGAAATAACAACGAAAAAAAAACGCTTAAATGATCGCGTAATTTTTCGCTCGTTGCCTTTCATGATTACAACAATTGGAACAGCAGGCAGCCAGAGCTAGCACTGTGACAGTCTAGTGATTCTGTGTGAGCGGTTAAATCGTTTTTGCTACTTTTTTACTCGAATCTCGGCAAGCGGTAACGCACAAAATGTCAGCCAGCAGTCAGTCAGTTGTTCAGATTAGATAGAAAGATTAGCTCATATCTGCCCCCCAAACACCCTTGCCCAGTCATTTACATGAAGAAACCAAGAAAAAATTGTCTCAGAAATTTAATTTTCCAGAAACCATTAAAGTAAAAAGTGCACAAAAAATTTACAAGCATAGCCTTACGACGAGCTGGGAGGCAGGCAGGCAGGCAGCCAGTTAGTTTTAGTTTTACTTACCCTGACATAGTTGGCATTAATGTATTCCGTTTTCTCATCATCGTTCTGTTGTTGGAGTATGACACGCGTCTCAGGAAGCGGAATTACATTGGCGTATCTATATTTGGAGGTTAGAAGAAAAAATAAAAAAAATATTTATAAATAAGTGCACGAGTATGAAAAAAATACAAGGAAGGAATTCAATTTAATTAAAAATTTTGCAACAAAAGTATACAAAAACAAATAACAAAAAATGATGACTAATTAACCGAACGACCGTAATTGCGTTTATGAAGAAAGCTTGTGTTTTGTTTGAACTCAATTAGGCACCCAGGTTCGAATGACTAAACTGTCTAAGCTGCTCATTTATTACGTTCATTAATTACATTAACGCTTAGTCGATAAACCTTTTAGAATTATTAAAATTTTGTCGTTGTGATGAAGCGTAGAAATGTTTTTCGAATTAGCATATTACGCATATACGATTTTGTATAACTTCTTCGACTGCCTGTGTAAAAAAGGATAAAGTTAGAGAAGAACCCAATCAAAGAATCTAAACTTATCCTATAAGGAATTGCAAATTTGCTTCCCCAGATATAATTTGTATAGAATTGACGAAATACAAGTGTTGGACCTCTTTTTAAAGAGTTCTAAAAATAAGTTCAAACCTTACTCTGTATTTATGCAATCTTGTACGAATTTCTCACGATCAATCTTGAAACAACTCTTGAAGAAATGCTCGGAGTTTTCAGAGTTTTCCTCATGAGTTTTCAGAACTTTTTACCTTGAACATCTGCTTTCCGGGTACCTTTAAAAACCATTGTCCAAGCTACATATGATGAGCTGCTCATATTCTATATTCGATATTCTATTAAGTCCATAAACCGACTCAAAATGGAAATTCACTATGTGCTTCCAGAAATCTATGGACTTAATCCACTATGGAACAGAGCCCTACGGAACACTATTCCCTGATATAAAATTACTGAATAAAAATCTACAAGAAAAACTAATCCAAAAACATATTATCCCTTAACCGAGAGGAATGCAAATCAGAGTGGGGAGTACCGCATAGAATTTAATTTTCCATTTATTTCGGTGATATGAAGGTACTGGAGACTTAAACCTTTAGAAAAACTAAACATTCAGTGGTAGTGGAGTGTTTTTGCACTGCCACCGAACATTCAGTGGTGGAGACCTTTTTCCACTACCGCTAAGAATTTTAGGTGCAGTGGATGCAATAGTGCAATGCCAAGTGGCAAGGGACGCTGTCTAATGATAACCTCACGCTTTTCGCATAGGTATGGTGTCTAACAACAGTTGACGGAACTGAAAAAAACTAACTTAATAAAAATACTGCTTGAATTCAATACTTTGAATGCCTGCTCAAAAACATTTGGATTGGATTAATATAACGGAAGAAAAACTCTAAGCTTTTATTATCACATCGAGTCTTACTAAAATTGCCTTAGGGTCGTTTTCTCAATGTCCGGTTAGCACTCTAATCTACACAAACGGGTGATTAAAGTGCTAATCAGATACGAAGAAAACGGCCCTAAGCATTAGAGGCTATTAGCCGTCACTGTAACCTAATGTAATATTGAAGGAAAGACATGTTTGAAAATTAAAAAATGTTGCTTCGAAATGCCAAAATTAAGCAAAAATGGTAGTAGTAGAGCTGGGAACTGTCTCTACGGACTGCGCGGCACTCATCAACCACACTTGTATTTCATGGTTGAAGGATTGAGAGAGAAAATTTTGCATGTCATGAGACAATTAAATTCTTCCTCATGTTTCAAGATCTCCAAGGGTTCATTAGCAGGTGTGTTTCTATAGGGTTTCAAAGGAAATGAACTCATTTGATATTTGAAAAATTCCAGAGCATAAAATATATTTTTAACGTGCATTTTGTTTTTATTAAATTACCCAACAATAGGACTATCAAGTATCAAAGTAACGTTTTGAGAGGTCTGACAGTTTGCTAACTAGTAAACTAATCAGGTCGGTGTAAATACCACTAGTGAACTTGTTGCATTTAGCTTGAATTTTGCTGAAAATTTCATGGCAAGTTTAAGTTTATCGGACAGATCTTTCGAAGACTCAAATTAAAAATTCTGAATGAGCAAATAGTTTTTAGTTTGCGATTGAAAACTATTTTTACAAACAACCTACTACTATTATCAAACAACCTTCATATTGGCTCTATTTGCTTAGCTTTCAGATTCGTCACTGTCTCCTACAATACAACAGATTGTTCCTTTTGTACTCTTCCACCCAACAAGTCAATACTAAACTGCTGAGTCATCTTATTTGTTCTTTAAATAACACTTCCTCTCCTTATTTACTCACTTATTATCACATTCGCATTTCCTTACTCACCTATTCTTATCCTCACATCCTTGCGGCACTTCGTCGGCTCTCGCAATAATTTGCGGAACATCGCGGAATTCTTCGAAAATACTCGAACGACGCTCGGCGAATTTCGCCAATTCGCTGGCACTCAAGTTGTTATGCCTCAGCGAAGGATCATCGAAGGCTACATTGCCATAGGAACGTTTTGAGGCGCGCAAGGCACCCTTCCTTCGAACACTGCCCAGCACAGAGACATTCTCCAAACTGTAGGCATCTAAGCTGACCGGACGACAACGTTGGCCATATGACATTTGCTTTTGTCGTTTACGCATTAAATACAAGAAGGCCACCAGCAGAATCAGAGCCACCACACCAATGACACTGACACTTATGGCAATAATCACATTGACATCAGTGCCGCCAGTGTCTGCAGAATTCGGATGAATATTTCCACTGGTCATATCGGGTGGGGAGATGTGTGAAGGAGTGGCGGCCGTATTGCTTGATACACCGCCTATGGCAGCATGTATTACTACAGGCGGCAGCATTGTTGTAGTTGGTGTGGAAGTCTCACTGGTTGAGGTGGTGTCTAAGGGTTTTTCTGTTGTTGTTGTTGTTGTGGTTGAGGATGTTTCTGACTTTTCTGTACTTGCTGTCGTTGTTGTAGTTGTACTGGGGAATACCGAATATATTTCCTCGTTCTTAGTCACTATACTTGTAGGCGTTGAGGTGGTTGTTGTGGGCCTTGCTGTGGTCGTTGTTGTTGTTGTTGAAGAATCATCCAGTAAACTGATTAAAGGTGGCTCCGTTGTGGTCGTTACAGTCGTCGTATTTTGTACAAATGTACCCATCGTTGTGGTAGTAGCCTCTGGTAACAAGGTATTCACATTGTTTTCTTCCTGCTCAGTCTCAGTTTGACTGTCCTTCACAGATTTATCCTTGTGGTCGGTTGTTGGCGTTGCAGCTGTGGTAGTAGTTGTTGTAGTTGTTGTTGTCGTTGTGGTGGTCAACGTTTTCTCCACAGGATCAATGACATTCGTTTCGATTGAACTTTCGGACTCGTGTGAAACGCCACCATTAGCCGAAGTGTTAGCCTTCGTTTCAACTAAGACTTCCTTCACGTGTGGTGTGGCCACAGTAGTCGCTACCAGCTGGTTGTCTTCTACCTCTGACCCAGTTGTGGTGACAGGTGATGGCAGTGTTGGCAAGGGTAACTTAAGAATAGGGGTTGCTGTAGTATTTGTCGATATTCTTGTTGTTGTTGTTGTTGTGGTTATTTCTGTTGTTGCTTCTGTCGCAGGCTTTATTAATAACTCGTTTGCGGATGACGTCGTCGTCGTCGTCGGAGCTGTTTCTTGAGTGTTTTCTTCGTTTAAATGCGTTTTAGTTGTACTTGGAATAATATCAGGCTCAGCTGTTGTTGTTGTTGTTGTTGCTGCTTCTAAATCCACTTCATTACCAATTTGGCGAACTTCCGTTGAGGCATTTGGCAAAATTGCAGGCAATGTGGTTGTTGTTGTTGCTGCCGTAGTAGTAGTAGTGGTAGTAGAGGTGCTCGTAGTGGTGGTTGTTGCTTTTTCCAATTCGTCTACGTCTTTTTCATTTTTTACAATTCCTTCAAGCGCGAAATTCGTTTCGTGTCCGTCGGTTGTATTCACGTTGCCTGCCTCTAGCGTACTAAGTGTCGTTGTCGTACTGACAGAGAGCTCAAGCTGTTGTGTCGTAGCAGCAGTAGCATTGTGAGAGTCATCCTCGTAAACGTTGGCGTTGTTAGCTTTCTCAGTAGCACTGCCTACACCACTGCCATGCTCATCGTCACCGTCGTCGCTTTTGTTATTATTTTTATTAGAATTCAGTGTCACTTCGTTAATACTCGTATTGCTGGCTGTGGGGGGAGGCGTTGGAGTTAACTTAATAGCCGCACCACTTAAATCACTTTCGGGGAGCGTCATCTCTGTTGTTGTAGGCTCATCCGTAGCCAGAGGCGTTGCAATCGTTGTCGTTGTTGTTGTTGACGTTGACTGAACTTCTACAATAGTCTCTGATTCTTCGGTTCTTTCCTCTGCTTTACTCTCTAGCTTAGTAGGTTCTACAGTGGTTGATTGCTGGTATAGAGAAGTACTATTTTGTTGCTCTTTCTCCGACGGAAGAGTCGTCTCTTTGGTTACTGTACTGGTTGTATTTGTATTAACCATGGAGCTGTTATCGTTCTTATCAATAGATAAGGTTGCTAGGCTGATTGTATGGCCCGTAGAAACATCATCGGAAATTGCTGACGTTAAGGTTGTTTGCAAGTAGACTTTAGGGTCTTCTTCTTCATCTTTTTCTTCTCTATTCGTGCTATCTGCTTTTATGTTGGGAATCTCCTTAGTGGCTATTAATGTTGCGGCTGTCGTTGTCTCACTTAAAATTTCATTTTCTCGATTGGGCAAATGCGTGGACGATGTACGTTGTGTGGAGTAGTCTTTTGTCACTGCTTCGGCCTCAGTTTCATCTGTACTATCCACTGTGGAGTTTATTTGAATTTCTGTGTGATTATCATAGGAGGAGGAGGGCTCATTCGATTTGAGGGGCATTTCAGTGGTCGTACCATCCCAGCCCCTTGAAGGTTTAATGTCACTTAAACTATCTGTGCTGGAAATGGTACTCGCCTCTATTAGATTATCGAATTTCTTGCCATCCAAGTCGCCGTTCATCATTATCTGTGACCAATCCAGCAGATTCTTCTCACTGTTGCTACTCACTAGGCTATTATTTTGTAGTGTTAGTGGAGTCTCCTCGGTGGTGTCAGAGGATTTCTGAGGCACTGACTTCAGGCCAGCCAGAGACCACACTTCGGCCGCATCGGGCAGATTCAATTGCTGGGCATTGGTGGAGTTGTCATTGATGAATTTAGGGCGTTTCTCTGAGCTAGCCTTGGAGCGTATCTCATTTGATTCTTCTATGACATTGTTGTTGACCTGATTCGATTGAACGGATGAAGCAACTGTGGTCGGTGTTGCATTGTCACTTCTATCAATATTATCGCGGCCCTCAGCTGTTGAGATCGTTAAATCCGAAAGAAATAAGGGCTTCTCTGTGGCTGCCTCATCAATGCTAAATGAGCTCTCCGTTGTTTCGGGTGCCTTGACGCTATCCGCATTTTCAAACCTCCTTTGTGTGGGTTCCTCTAATTTGTGTATCATGGGTTCGTATTGTATTGTTGTGGCTGCATCCTCATCGAGATTAAACATTTCTTCGCTGTGCAACATTGAGCGGCCGCCACTATCAAATTTGTTAACATCACTGCCCGAATTCAAAGTGGAATTTGTGGTCAAATTGGCATTCTTCTCTTGATGCAGGGCAATGTCTTCCAAGTCCTTTAGGATTTCTTCGGTGGTAGACGACACAGTTGAGTTATCATTCAAGCTATCACTAGTAACATCCGCCTCCACTGTTGGCTCATTATCCAAGCCATCATTGACATGGTTACTAATGGTGGAAGATTCGTGAGATTCTTTTGCGGCCTCAATGTCATGACTGAAGACTTTCCCTTCACTTTCCTTATCAGTTTCTAACTGTGAAGTGGAATTTTTACCTTCAACCACTTTCTTATCAATTTCTTCTACTTTCATAATCTTCAACTCCTCTGTACCCTGGGCTCTTTCACCCAAACCCCCCCCTTCAACTCTATTCAATACCAAACTACCAGTGGTTTGAGGCCTCAGTTTGGTCACATTTTCACTTTCCTCGTGATGGACTCCGCGACTACTATCTGCCTCAGCCATCAATTTCAATTTTTGCCCACTACTACTTTCAACAATGTCAGGGTCATTATTGGCCCATGTGCCAATGGTCGTCGTAGCATTCGCGGCAATTTCTCTTTTTTTGTGTATGACTCCCGCCTGGGCATTTGTAATCACCGCTGATAGTATCACTTGAGCAATTATTAGGCGGGTGACAATTTTCGTAAATGAGTCTACATTGAATTGAAGCATTTTTTGTTGTTGTTCGTAACTTGCGTGCTTGCGCGTTTGTGGCGGGAAATTTTATTTTACTTGACTTAAGTCTTGAGTTTACTTTGTGTGTTTACTTCTTTACGAGTCGGCTCCTTTTTTTTTTTTTTTTTTATAGTTGCTTGTGTGCGTGCGTGTCTTTAAACTTTGGCTCAATTACACTGTTGGTTGTTTTTGTTGCAATTATTATTAATAATAATAATAATTTTTGTTTCGATTGCCTTTTGTACTCGTCCGATGGTCTGTCTTTGAATATTCAATGTCGTCGCTGTGGCTTCGGTAATTTGTTGCTGCTGCAATTGCTAATTAAATGCTTTTGTTGATATTTTCTAATGTTTCTTGGCTGTGCTGGTTTGCTGTTGATACGTTTTGGCTTGTGTATTGTAATGGTTTGGAATTCCATGTTTCCATTTTAGGTGTGTAATTTGAGTGTGGCTTCTGTTGCGGTCATGGATGTGCAATGGATTTCAATTGCTTACAATCGGTTCGGTTTGGATCAAGAATTCGATTGAAGTGTTCTGCAAAGAAGAAGAGAATTAGGGGAAATTAGTATTGGCATTAGTTGGGCTGGATTGCATAAGATAAGACTTATTGTCTGCAGGGAAATGCTTTTATTTATTTAAATTGTCCTCTTTCCTGGAATAAAAACCCTTTTTTTCTACCACTAAAAACTCTCTAAAAGCGCAATAAATCTCCACCATTCAAATGACAGTTTGCCAAATTAAACATCAGGAGTAGGGTGGTGGTTGGCAGTTGGCATAGCTAATTCCGTGCATGTCTCCTAGCAAATTTCTATTCAAAAATATGGCAACAATTTGTCATTGTAGTGCAGAGTGACATGACAATGACAAGGCACATTTTAAATTTGTACTGGCATATGCACTTCGTTACGACAATTTAAATGCAAATGCAAATGTCTACAACCTCACACATCACAAGAAAGCAAAACAAAACCCAAGCTTAAATCATAAATTCCACACTCAACCAAACTATACGCAGGTACGATTTACAATGCCATTTGTACTAAATTGAAATTGTTATTCCTGCCTGTGTGACTATCAACAAATAACAATCAGCAAAACTATCTTCCCGTAGTTACTAAACACAACTTTACCCAATTACCGCCAGCAGTTACTACTCCATGCCATACATTCGTTCCATGTTCCACATTAAATGTTGTTTGCCCAATTGTTTCTTGCCTTTCAGTTTTGAAATTGCAATATTTACGCTTTTGGAAACATCATTGCAATGTGGCAATCATGTTTCATTCGAGTAAGTGTGTGGGGGCGTCTGTTGAAATTACCCTATCAAATGCACCTGGCGCCCAAGTCCTGGGCCACAACACACTTCCATGATAATCGACATGGTGTGGCATATGTGCGCTATGTACTTTAGCATAACACACTCCATGGCAAATATCATAGCAAATATATTGAGACTCCTTCTACTAGGTGAATGGAGTGCTGGGTGGACTCACGGTAATGTGCCATGAACTTAATGCATTGACATGAAATTAGTGTTTAGATAATAAAGAGCGATAATAAAGCAAAAACAAAAAAAACCTGGACACAGTAAAGTAGACATTTTTTTCTTCATATTTTTTTTATCAGATTTTTCAAAGCGAACATGAACTGCATTTGAGCGACAATTTGTTAGCTTTTTCCTATGAAATTTGAAATAAGTTGAATGAACTTTTGTCTAATGTATGTTTTGGTTCAATTGTGGATTCTACTCGCTTATATTAAAATATTCTCTTTCATATAGGGGAGTAAAATAATGATTTTTTAATTGATAATGGCAAGTGCAATGAACCGTTTTAGTTTAGTGATTTTTTTCTTTTATAATTTCTGTTTATTATTTATTTTTAGTTTTACTTTTTAATACAAATTCAAACGCAAAATTACACATTTTTCATGTGTGACTAATTACATGCAACCCCCAATTTGATAAGATAATTGTAAAGCCATGCGCCATAAAAAAATGGCCAGAAAATAATTCCAAATTTAATGATAACAAACAATTTATTGTGACCAAAAATTCCCCATTGACATTGATTTTTTTTTGAGTCCGAGCTACTGCATACCATAGCGATGGTCATACGTTGACACCTCGTAACTAACATTATTTTATGTAGATAACTCAAAGAAAACCAATTTTGTTACGTGGTATCAACGTATGACTCTATATCGCACAAATCACAAAATTATTTCCTACTGTATGCTGAAAACAGTAGCCAGAAAACTTTGCAAACTTTTAGGCTGAACATTTTATTACGATCATTTAATGATCATTACAGTAAGACATTGTGAGTTAGGGAAAATGATGTATGAGGTTTTGATTGTAAGTTATTTAGCTACAGGTAGACAGAACTTGTTTGATTCGTTGTGAAACTTTTGAAACAAATTGGGGATAAATGGGAACTTCAAACGATTTAAATATAAAATCACAACCCATTAGTATTTTTGCAGTACATTTTCAATCAAATATAGAAAACAGTCACCCTGACTCATTTTTCTGTCCTCTTTCAATGACTTTTCGAAGTAGAAAATTGACGTTTGATGCTTGGTGTTTCTACTTGCATCGCCTGTCTAACATACTCTGGGACGTGTATACTCCGTATGGTGATTAAAAAAGGCTATGGGCAGTCAGGAATGAAAAAAGGCTTCTCGGTATCGTTCAACTGCACGCAGAGAAAAAATATGATTGGAACAGAGATCAAACCTTTTTTGATCTAATAATATTATGATTGTAGAGATCATTGATGGTTGGGGTGACAAAATGCATGATTTCAGAGATCATAATATGATACAGCCAATAATATAATATGATTGGATATTCAATAATTATAGCGACAATCATATAATGATCGGTTTGAATAATAAAGTTTAATAATGATAACGACAATCATATAATGATCGGTTTGAATAATAAAGTTTACGTATTTTGAAGATGTTTTAATCATAACATGATTCCATTCAAATATGATTCTGACAACCATGTTTTTTCTCTGAGTGTGCGAATGAGACTTTAAACTGGGTGACACTCTATCGTGCGGCTTCATCCTTGGAGAACGTTGAAGTACCCTTAACGGCTTAAGCTTCGTTTCCAGCTCTAAAGAAACAACTCAAGACAAATTTGGCCAAGTTTCTTATACTGTAAAATAGTATTAGTATTATGCTGCTGTTCTTCGTCCATTTTTGCTTTTTAATATGGTTAGTGCTCCAAATTTTACAGCTGATAATGCCAACTTTTCTAAAGAAATTGGCTACAATTCCAAATTTCTCCAGTGTCGCATTTCGTTGAAAAAAATTGTTACGAAGTGGATACCAGTTAATGAAAATTTACGTAAGGAAATTTACTTATAAGTTTCTAAGCTTCTTTTTACATTAAGTTTGGCAGGTACTTTAGAGCTGGAAATGAACCTCTAACGGGTGCAGTCTTCTATATTAGTTTGACTTCGCAGGCATTGAGAAAAATGCAGCCAGACTAGTATCATTTCAAAATAGTATTTAAAAAAATCTTCAAGTCACTGTGGTACGGCCAGCTCTGAACTAATTTCAATGCAAAGTTTAATGAATTTAAAAAAAAATATTTACACATTTCTGCGACGGATGTTGCTTCAGTAAATGGAATGGTGGGGGTCAATACTATTTGAATTTTTTCACAACGAGTCATGGAATGTTTCTTTGGGTGTTACGATGGAAGGAGGAAGGCTCATGATTGGTTTTCTTGTTTTTTGGGTTTAAAGATAATTTTTGTTTAGTTTTCAGTATTATTAATACAATAAATATAGTTAGTTTCTTGTTAACTTAGTCTATCGAAACGCCATGTATTCAAAGTTTTCTTTAGCTTCGGTGAAATTATAAAACAAACGATTGTATTTATAAAGTCTATTCTCATTGAATTAGATAATATGGGAGTAGAGTTTTTTAAATTGAAATTGACCATAGCAATTATTCCTTTTAAACCTTCCTTTTAAAGCATACGAGGTATACCCTTAACAAGTTATTTCTCCAATTAATATTATGGACTTGTACTAACAATAAGCTTTTTAAGTCTAATCTACCACATAATAACCAAACTAAAGTTCGAAGATTACATTTCCGCAGTCTACTTACTATTAGTAACGCTTGTTAGGTATCATATTAAAGAAGAAAAAAAACTAACAACAAACAACGACGACTTGCCGTAACAAAATGCTCCATGCAAAGTACAAACGAACGAACGAACAGAAATTACCCTTGCAAACCTTTCACTTCGTTGCTGACCTCACACAACATCTCTCGCATCAAAATACAATGCAAATGTAATGGGATTACGCTCCTTTAGGCCATTTCGAATAGGCTATTTCCTCTAACCTTCTTGGCATAAATTAATTTAATTGCACACTGAAAGTTATAGAGAAAAACTCTACGCATGCGCGTAGAGTTGCTGTGGAAGCAACAGTCGCGGTACGAGTCTCAGAATACACAATGAAGAAGTTAAATAAGCAGCAGAAGAAGTATAAGATGAAGATGAGGTGAGCAATCCAATCAATACAAAGAGTGGAATTTCTTCTAAATTATAATGAAGTCAGAGATGTTTTCAACACAGAATAAAAATAGCAAAGAGTCGAAAAAGACCCTGAGTCACGCTATATACCAAGAAAAAAAAAAGTAAACATTCATTCCAACCAACTTTTCAGCCGTCTCTCCACTGACTACCTGGCTACTCCAGATTTCGCGTTCCAATAATGATGATTTCATTATGATCATCTGACAAGATACGTGTACGAAAGAAAAGCAGATATAACAAGAAGAAGTGGAAAGAAAAAAAAATCTTGTACTGTGAACCAATTCGTATTGAAATCGATTTTTGCAATTGCGATTTCACTCGATACGTCATAATCAAAGCGTAATTGTTCATGGCCTACGATTTGTGTATAGTGAATTAGTTTCGGTCAAATGTTTGTGGTAAACATGAAGGCAGTGATATTTTTTGGGTAGTGTAGACTTTGGCAATTCAGTAAAATCTTTGAAAATTATAATAAAAGTACAGTCGAACTTCTATGTAGTGAACTTCTATATAATGAAGTTTCTATACAATGAAGTGATTTTCTGGTCCCGTGCGAATTCATTATAGGGTCGGTAATAGGAAAAAAAAATATCTGACCTCACCTCACAGATGCCATCAGTGGACCTAGAGAGCTGAAATTTCACATATATGTTCTATGCACCCATGGCTTGAGACGCTCGAGCCGGATTTTCGATTTTCGAAAAGGGCAGCTCAGAAAAGTGGGCTTGGCACATATTAGTAATAAGTTTCCTGAAGCCACCAGTGGACCTAGGACGCTGCTATTGCACATATGTGTATGAATATTCTGTGAGACGATGGCTAGAGATTCTTGAGCCAGATTTTGGATTTTTGAAATATGGGCGTATTAGTTAATGGTGGATTGTGGAATGTATGCTCTCCTGGAGCCACCATTGAACCAAGGAAGCTGCAATTGCACATATACACTTGATGAGACCATGGGTAATGATTCCATATTTGGAATTTTTCCAGAAGGGGCGTGGCAGTATATAGCATATACTGCACCTGTCACCAGTGGACCTAGGAAGCTATAATTCTATATATACAATATATTCAGTGAAAGCTTGGCTAGAGATTCTGGATCAAGGTTTTTGATTTTGAAAGTGGGCGTGGCAGTTCAAACTATGGGAGTGACAGTTAAAGTTTGGTTAAAAAAAAGGGTTCAAAGGAAGTCCCAAGGGCGTCGATATGAGGTTGATGGGTGGTCAAAGAGAATTGCAATATATATACGATCGGAGTCATGATTTACTAGTATTGAATAAAATCCCAGGCATGATTCACCTGATAAGTCCTATGAACGCAAGTCCTAGGAGCTCCTCTAATACAATAATATATTTTTTGCTTAAATATTAAGGGTATTCACGAGGCAACCGAGTAACCAAGTACCTGAATAATGTGTAAAATGTTTAATTTTTTCGCTGCAGTCATTTTGTTATTCGAAAATATTTTTATTTCACACTTAACTATGTTGAAACAATTAATTTAAATTGTAATGGAAATAAGTAAAGTTTATAAAAACCCAAAATGGCTACTAATTAAAAATGCTAAATGAAACATAAAATAAATAAACGTAAATAAATTAAACGAATTAATTTTTTCTAGCTTCTGTATTCAATAGAAGATATTAAGACTTGACTAACTAACCTTTTAAATTCCTCAGATTAATTAATCTTAATTTAGATTTAAACAGAAAATTTATACAGTTAAAGTAATTAGTATAAGTCAACCTTTTGTTGAAACGCACATTTGTTATCTTTGATTATTGAAATCTTCTTCTTTGTTTTTTCAACAAATTCTTGTTTGATTGTGGAAAGTTTTAAAAACAATTAGAAGAATAATATATTTACTGTACATTCCAATATTTCTTCTCATAGTCAATGTGACCGAATATAATTTTTCCACTTTACAATTTCTTCATGGTAAATCTCTCAACGATTATTATGCAGCCGATAGTTAGACTGCAAATAGCAATAAAAACAGATTGATCTGCAAGAAAAAACTGGGCATAGATTGGGGAAAATTGATTATGGGTTGCCTCCATAATTTTGAGTTATTAAAATCCAGTTTTTACTATTGCGCCAAAATCATTTTCATATAGGAAATAGTTATGAAAGGAAGTAATAATAATTTGGTAACCAAACAAAATATTGAAAAAATATATTTTCAAACCACTCGTTAGACCAAAATTTTAATTGTTTATAAAGCAAAAATCAAAATAAACCATCAATCATCAATGACAGTTTAAAGGTTTCACAAAAGCTTCAACGAAACGGATTTTCGGATGGAAAATTTATGACGGTCAAGGTTTCAACAATTCCTTTTACTGTTTTGTAGTTTACTTCAAATATATGAATTCATTTGAAAACGTGCTCACAGGCAGTGTCACTGTTGGAGTTGACGAACTGCAATTGAGGCTTTTTCTGAAATCTCAACCAACCCAAAAATATAATGGGAATGAATGCATGCACCCACGCTGCTACGTGGTATGTATGAGTGGTGCATATGCATTGCATTGCATTTAAATGCCAATTGAGGGGGAAAGTCATTCGATAAGTGATTTTTCTTGTTATTGTTATTATCATTTCTCAACATGTGACAAGTCAACCAGACACAGACAGCTTATGAGATCTTGAACGGAATTTTTATCGGATTTAAATTGGTTATTTGACATTGTTGACACTTATGGAGAATAGGTAAATGGTACTTAATCGATCAATCATGTGATTGTTTCTGTAATCCATTCAAATTGTTCAACGGTTTGAATGAAATCAATCAATCGATTTATGAATGCATACAAGCTTTACGTGGAAAAGGAAAATTTTGTCATTTCAGTCAAGTTTTCACTAAATTCTAGGGTAAGTGGAAATTGGTCGCCTAAGTAACGAATAAAAAAGTGATAAAATGTTTTTTTTCTTCATTTGAAATTCTTTAAGATAATCGTTATCGCATATCTCATTATACACTCATTCATTACAGTTAATCGTGTCTGTCCTCTTTCAACTCTTCAATTTGAACAAAAAATCTATCTTCTTACTCCAAAATTTTGTTAATTTCTGCTAATACCACAGCAATTAGTTTGAAACAGTCAACTGGAGCATTAAATTAATTTGTCATTTCATTGCTGCTCAACTGCTTTACTCCCGTCCTTTCTCTGCTCTTCAATTCCACCAGTCGATTTAGAATTTTTGCGGTTGTTGAACTGCAAGAAAAAAAAAACCACAACTAAACTAAAAATAACTGCTCCGGCGTCTAATTCTATTTACACTACATTACCCGCTCATACATGTTCGTAATAATTTGTAACTTTACAAGAAAACAGTAAAGCACCAACAATTGGTGTTATTACTCTTGCATAACATCCACAATGATACTATTCGTAGTAAGAATTATGCTTTTTTTTTGAGATTCTTATCAAAATATTTGTGTTAGTTTGAAAAATATAACATTTAATTTGCCAGGAACACGCAACTTTTGATGCTCTCTCAACTGGTTGGTTGTGACTACCAAACAGAAGAGTCGTACAGGAATTCACAAACTTTAAAACGTCGCAGTTGGCAAAGTAGACCACTGCATGCAATTATGCATTTTTGTGCGTTCTTCACAATTTTCATATTGCTGAAACAATGCGTTACATTTTGCTGACAAAGTTTTTCGTCAAAAACAAGTTTTGTATTTTTCGGCAGATTTGACTGTCAGCAAAAAAGCTGTTAGTCTGACAATACCTTATAGAGTGACTTCACTGCAAAATGGCTATTGTGTCAGTTCTCGCAAATGCGTAATTTCTTTTTCTATAAATATTGGCGCATATTCATAGTCAAATGTAGTAGCTGCTAAACTTGAGAACCAGCTTAGTAGCTGTCAGTTCACTGTATTATCTGTCAACTTAGTAGATTACTTAAGTTAAGTTGGAGCTTAATTTGACTATGAATATGGGTCATTGATTTTAACCCAGTGTTAATTTGAGCTGTAGTAGAATTCCAAAATTTTAAAGCCCTGGAATGATTTTGATGTACACAGTTAGAGTCTAACCTAACCTTAATAAGCCAACCCAATTTCATTCAACCATTTTTGTTCTCTTGAAAAAAATGTTTGGATATCACTGTTCAGGAATTTTAAAGAACAAAAAAATGCTTTGAGAGATTAGAATTGGAATTGTTTTGTTTACGCTTTAATTGTTTTAGCGGCAAACTTATGGAATTTCGCCTCAAAACGTCATGCAAGATGTGTCAGTGGAATTAGTAAAATAAACAGAGCCAATTTTAATTAAACCAATTTAACAGCATTTTATGGTGTAGCAGTTGCTGCAATCAGTCCATAAAGTCATATTTTGTACAATATTAGAACTAGAATTTATGAACAATTGATACATTTTTGGACTTCTGTAAAATGGATCAGGGGAAAGAGTGGAAATACAAATATTTTATCATATTTTATTTCATTTTTCCCTTCTCCAATTTCAACACTTCATTAAGTACATTTTCTTTTACCTGTTAATTAAAAGGGAAGCCAATCCAAAAACACTTAATTATGAAGCAAGTCCATCAAAATGGAAAATGTGTACTTGTACAAAAGCAATGAAAAGCATTTAAGCGAAACAATAAACCTCAGTCCAGTCCGTCCGTCGATCAAGTTGATTTTTTATAATTTTTCTAAATGAATTCACAAAGTCACAATTGTCAAGCAAAGCGGAGAGGACTGAGGCTACTACAGTGAAGACTAATAACTGTTGCATACATAAATTGTGGAGCAAAAAAACTTATAGGAAAACATTGATTCAGTAAAGAGAAACCTACTCTCAGCTGTTGTACTACTCAAAAACCATGAATTGATTGAATTCAACAAAAAGTTGGTCTGAAAAGTGCACAAAGTGTAATATGCACAAACGCTTTTAGCGACGAACCACCAGAGAGCCATCACTTCTCTGTCCATTTGACCAACTGTTTGGCTGGCTGTCCAACATCATCATTATCAAGTGTGTGTGTAGCGTTATTGTGTCTATTGTATAATAGAAATCACTCATTCAAATCGAACAACTGTTTTTTCCATTTTTTCCATCACTCGTTTTGGTTTTTATAATTTTCATTTTTTTTCCACTCGTTTTTTGTGTAATTGTGGTTATTTTTGGGTCATTTTTTTTGTAATATTTCTACATTTGTCGTTTTGCAGTGTTGGTTCAAATCAAATTTCGTATGTAAAGAAATAACAAAAAAAAAATAGAAAAAAAACTGCATTAGGGCAAACAGCCATGCCATTGTATTGTGTTGTGGGTACTTTTGCTTTTTTCTGTAGTTGTAATTATTGTAATGACATTTGAGCGCCGCTGGTAGCTACTACAAAACAAAAACAAGTGTGACATTTGTGTTATTGAACAAATTGACAAATGTCTTTTTTTAGTATTCATTCATTTGTTTTTGTTTTGTTTATTGCACTAGTGAAGGTTAGCAAAGCGGTCAGTGGAATATTAGGGTAAGAGAGTGAATGATAGAGAGATATGCA
Source organism: Heteromyza rotundicornis (assembly GCA_951394025.1). NCBI lineage: Eukaryota > Metazoa > Arthropoda > Insecta > Diptera > Heleomyzidae > Heteromyza > Heteromyza rotundicornis. Next base: position 15,259,659 of record OX596012.1, on the reverse strand, counting down.
TGTGGGAGAGGTAAAATGCGTAAGAGTATAACGTTTTCTATAATTTACTAATGAATTGATGGAGCTTATCTGATTGTTCTGTTTTTTTTTTTGGGTTGAAGTTACTTTTGTTTGGAACATGAACCTTTAATGACAGACAGTCACCGCTCTAAGCTAACTCCATTCAATTGGGAAAAATTATTTTTAATTTGTGCAACGGAAATGGTAAATAATCAATTATTATCTGAGATCGTAAAAAAACAAAAAAATTTATTGTATTTTTTGTTGTTTTAATTCTCAAAATGCGTTTTAGTTTTTTGTAAAAACTTTCACTTTAACAAAATTCTATTGCTCACACAATTGCAGATCAAAAATTCTTACTGATTACGGTATCCCCACGGTCTATCAAACAAAATCAAATTTATTTTTCTTGGCGTAGAGATTAGAGATTAAAACAAATATCCGCAGAAATCTAACAACAAAAAATCTAACTGGAATAGTTAAATTTTTCGCGAAGATACCTCACTGGTCGTTCGGAACCGTCACTAAACTGTAGGGCCCCTGCAATTCACAGAAACGATTTAGTGTCTGTGAATTAAAGAAACGAAGTCGTCTCTGTGAAACGTGGTAGCTAGAAGTTCAACCATGATCTCTTTAGGGTCGTAGTGCCAAAAAGTTTTTTTACACGACTAACCTATTCGAATCATGCTAACTAATTTTTTTTTCCTAATCGAAAAATATTTGAAAGTCGCTGGGATTTGTTGGATTTTTCAGTGTAATTTTCCACTCAAAGTGCCAAAAAATGCTCTTTTTAACCTCGATGTTAGGAGTGAACCTAGTGTTTACAGCAAACACAATCCACTTTCAGACCACAAAAAACTTGCATTTTCATTTACTGAACTCTCAACCGAACGTCATTTGTATGAAACGAACAACTGTTCTTTGAAAATGTTTAAAAAATCTTTTTTTTCCTCTTAGCAAACTAATTCTACGCAAAATGTTATAATTTTTTATACCATTGATGTATGTACGTCATCATGATTTTCAATTGTGCTATTGACATTCAATCTCCAAGCAAATTAAGTAATAATAATAATTCCATTACACAACAAAAAATAAAATAAGAAACAAATGCCGCACAAAATCTTCTTACGCATAATTTTTCTATATTAGTGCCGCACCAAATTCGCTAATGTCTGTAATTGCCATCACACTGCTCAAGTAGACTCAAGCCACTTGAATGTTCACGCAAATCATAGAATTATATACATACAACTTACATATTTTTCTTCTTCTTATTTTTTGTGCTTTATTTCCTAAGAAACTAAACAGTAAATTGCGCTATAATCAAAACTGAATTGATTTCGTACGCAATTTGCCACAAAAAGTATTTGAGACACTCACTACACAAACTGCTGACCTTGTATGGCAGAGAGTGTTGAACCAGACCGGGCCGGTAGTTGGCAAAAATATGCGAAGAATTTTGAATAATTTGGATACCAAACAAAAAAAAAATAATAAAAATAAAACATAAATGAAAACAAAACTGAAATTGATTGAGTTCATGACGTGTAAATAATAAAAAAAGAAGAAATTAAATTGAATTTGAACACGTGAATGGTTTTTTTAAAATTGTGATCAATACTTCCTGAAACTTAGATAGAAATTGTTGACAAACTGTTTAATTGAGTAAATAAATGTTGTTTAGGGTTGTGTAATTAATTAACTAATCGAGTGTTTTAAAACTTTGTATACATGTAATCTAACAAACAGGCATTTATTATGCTTTTACTACTTACTTATCTAAAAAATCGAAAACAACGTTTGAAATAATGTAAAGTGAGGGTCAGTACTAAATTGCAAGCTCTCTGTTATCGTTTGTCGTTAATATAATATCGAAGCTTATAACTCACAAACCCTGAACTGAATGACACTCACTTCACCTCAGCTTAATTAAACTCAACTCAAAACACCCTCATAATTTTTAATACCTACTCCCAACTATCGATACCGCCATCTAGTTGCTTAAAACCTTGAACCCGCATTTGAAATTATTGTTTGTCAACAAAATCAAAAAATTTCTCTAAAAAAAATATTACTAACACGCATCAAGTACCAAAGTCATTGACATTTTCTTTCCAACTAATGTTTAACAACTAATTGGTAAACAAATAAATAAATAAAAAGAAAGAAAAAAAGTTTGAAAAAAAAACGTCAAAGAAAAAGTGTCAAAATACGAATGAACGTCGAGAAAACGATGCTGTGAAAATATAAAATTAAATTTGCGTGGGAAATTTCATCAAGCCAAAGAGTTTAAACAAACGCGGTAAGTGATTATAATGAGGCAAAGATTGTTAAAGTGAAACCTTTTATCGCATTTGCAGCATTGTTAGACATTAGCGTATAAACGGCGCATGTTTAATTTGAGAAGAAAAAAAAAAGAAATAAGTAATAAATAACAAATAACAAATAAAAACAATTTAATGACTTAAGCAAGCCGGGGTTTGGAAATTTGCGTAAATAATTTGCACTTTTACACTTCATTGTGAAGAGTGGATAGTTTTCGCTATTGAGAATTTTAAAAAAGTGACACTTTGTTGTATAAATAAAGTATTCATAAAATAAAACTAACTAAATCGTCAATCACTTAACTAGTAAAACCTGCAACTTCAATGAATACAAATTTTTATCCTCTGGATTTACTCTTTGGATATTTCTAATTTTCCTTCCCCCATTAATACACTAAAGCCGCTATTATTGACCTCTAGATATTTTCTGAATTTTGGAATAATTTCAATAAGGGTTTTCACTAGACCCTGTGTAACCTCTGACTTCTTAACACAGCGAAACAAAGAGATCATTTTGATATTAGAAATGGTTATCAGCGTAATTTTGACATGAGAAAACTTAAATTTGATATGAGATAACGTAATCTGCAAATCATTAACTATTCAGCCATAGACTACGCCAGGAAACTGCAATACACACCAAAAGATTTGGATTTTTTAATCTAGTAATCTCGATTGAAAGACTTCAAATTTTAAGTAGAGTCTATGAATCTGAATGTGAAGCAATAAAGGTTAGGTTCCAGTTATAGCGTACCCCTGCAAAAGTTACCAAAAATACTGGTGAGCTGGAACGATGCTGAAGTAAACATACTTACGTTATCTTACTTAATACACTATACTAGATGAAACTATATGAAAATGCACCGATTTGGACAGAGCCGATACAGCGGTAGCCGCCGAACTTAGATTTATTTCTACTTTTATGGTCGACAACTGACGGTACAGGGTTGCACCATGATATCAGTGACCGCTCCACTGTCAACCATCGAAATTCTGTTTATGGCATTAGTTGTGGATTTTAATATGCATTTTTACTAGTACTTGAGAGCTTGAACATATGCGTAACCTTCAGTACGTAGCGGAATTATTAATTGTCATCAATTTCTGTGTGGAATGCCAAAATTTTGGAGATCTAAAAATAGACTTCCAACCTATTATTATTATTTAATTTGGGTAATATTATTATACTGAGCAAATTTTATTTTGGCAAACCAGTTTTGTTTTTTTAAGTAGCTACCCAAAATAAAATATCAAATTGTTTTTTTTTTATTAATTATTTTTAGCATGCAAAAGTGTGATTTGAAGTTTATATTTGTATTAATGTCACACACAAAAAAAGACCTTTAACCCAAGGTTTATTGCTGAGAGATTGTCCAGACTGTGTGGTCTACATTAACAACAATCTAAAATGGTTTAGTATGTTTGTAAATGTGATTGCAGATCAGATTTATTTGATCACTCGAATGGCAGGAAATTTCCTAATTCACCATTGGTAAATTTTGCCAACACTACTTCAATTCGAATTGCAATATGAGCATTTAACCGCAGATACTTTTACCAGGAACTAGTTGTGTTTGATTTTTACAAAACCGCCCAAAGTTAGTGGAATTCCCTTTCTAAAAACCACAAAACGCTAAGCGCATACTGCTCCAATTGCACTTCTACTTATAATGGCCACTTACAAATGGGAAAAAAGCGCCTGATTTACAAACTGGGCTGTTACGATTTCCAAATTAAATCACGATTTTTACTCGAAAAGCATTCGTTTTTTTTAACAAGTTTTTTGCAACTTGGCGTGCCGGTATTGTTTACACCATAAACATTTTAATACCCAAACAACAAGCCCGAAATGAAAGAAAAACCAAGAAACAAAATCGACAAAGCAAACGAAATAGTAAATGTGAAAAATGGAGTAGGTACTTCAAGCCTTTGTGCGGTTGCGATGAGTTAACATTTGAAATTGGTGACTTGAAACAGTCAGACAGACAAAGAGACACAACCTCAACGTGAACTCATGGCTCAGATGCCGTTGAGCTGCGGGCTTGAATGCGGTAAGGTGAGTCATCGTGCATTGAGACTGAATTTAAATGTGCTTCGAGCGCAGGCGCGCACAGATTACGTGAATGCACAAAAAAAGCAAAAATGAAGCAAAAAAAGCAAAAAGCAAATAAAGAAAACAAAATAAAAGAATAACAAAAAATAATAATAATAAAAAGAGTAACTGTCTGAATTGAAAGTAGAGTGGCATGAATTACTCTATGCCGCACTTCACTTCATCACCAGTAGCTTAATTGAAGTTTTAAGTGAAACCTGAAGAAAAATAAAAATGCAAATAACAACAACAATAATAATAACGAAATAGCACATACAAAATGTGGTAACACAAACATGCAAATAGCCTAGCAGTAAAAGTTGCTAATAATTTGTTTGGATGGCACAAAACCGAGACATGAATATTGGCGGGCGGACACAAGTACTTAGCGGACAGACAGACAGAAATAATAAAATATGTCGTATAGTCCCATTCATCTCATTCGAAAGGTAAACGATCGCAGTCAGAGCCAACGTCATGGTTCGTCAGCGTCTCACCTCGCCAAAATACGAGTATATAACAATGAGATGCCCCCACTTGCCGCTAACTGGCTTCCGTTCGCGTCACCGTCTCAGTGTCACTTTTACTTTTCACTTTGGAATTTCTTCTGCTTCCAGCGTATGACTCTTCTACATATTTGCTTGTGTGTTTAGCTTTAAAAAATTTGAGTATGTCGAAAAATTCCCAACTCTCTGCATTAATAGAAAATTTCTATAGTCGCGTCGGACGACTGCCATGTTAATATGGTGGTAATGTGATTATAATGTGTGATACGTGTGAAGTTGTAGTTACCATTGACGACGTTTTTCGAGATTACAATGATCGTGCGGTGCAGGCTGAAGAGGCAGGAGGAGCATTTGTTGTTATTTTTGTCTTGTATTGTTAAATTATACTAAAGGAAATTAGGTTTCAGAGATCTTGGGAATTTGCGATATGTGACGATGGTGATGATAATGATTATGCCATGCATAGAGATGAGCTGAGTGGAAACTATTTTGTAAACACGAATTATGCAATTATGTTAAAATATTCGATGTATGTATGAGTGGCGTTGCTTGGTGAAAATTTAAATTAGAAGAAAGTGAATCTCTGGTAGTAAATGGCATATTTGCTACGAGCTAAGTTAAGTGATTTGTTTAACGATCAGCTCAGAGGCCTTCAAAATAAGAAATAAATAAAATTGTAAATTTACAAAAAAAAAAGAAAAAGATAATACAAAACATAATACAAACATAGATAGTGCGGTCAAAACTGCATAGGCTGAAAAGCCAAGAAGTGGACAAGGTTGAGGGAACCATGACGGATAATTTTCCAAAATGGAGTCGAAAACAAGGCAGAATAGCAGGAGTGTAGCAGTTACTAGGGATCGAAGCAGGGATGAAGAAGAAGCGGATTACATTCAGAATTATCCCCACGGTTTCCTTGATGTTTCACAAGAAAATATAACCAACCTTCATCTTTCTCTCACATCAAAGAATCTCAGTTGGACAATAATGCATCAGCAATTTATTTATTTAGTAAGGACACACCCAGATCCTTGATCAGTTTAGAGGAAGTACGCCATTAGCCATGTATCGCACGAAGGCACGTATTTTATATTTACTTTCTGTCTGTTTGTTTCTAATCTACCTTACATTTTTTTGGATTCTTCCTTCGATTCCTTACCTTTTGTAAGCAGAGGATTATCAACATTGTCATAGTGTGGCATCTGAGTAAGGTGAATAAAGTCGAAATGAGCACGAAGCCATGTCAAACCTAGAGGAAATCATTCCTGAGTCGGGACAATCGCTTGAGAGCTCATGGATCGATTATTTGTATATGAATTGACTGAATTGACACTAAATAAAAAAACATTTGTGAATATGATAGAATGGCCAACGCTGGAACGCTGGACTAAGGTTATGTGACGCAAATGAAATTGGTTGAGCATCCAATCAAAAGTAGGTAAGTCCTCAGCTCTTCGCATGTCTTGTTTTTTAATGTTTAAAAGTTTTTGGGTTAATGAACAAATCTATAGTCAAGAGAAAACCTACTGTACTGCCATTAGACGCTCCACCCTCTGCCTCGCCCATATGTACTTCCACTACTGTTAGTATATGTCCGAGCAATGCCGGTTACTTAAACAAATATTCTAGCTTCAATTTAGATATTCCATCAGCTGACAATCGAGTTGAAATGTGAAATGTGCCTTAAATGCTCTTTCAAGCACGATCTTTGATTAAAAAAGTTAAGTTCAATCCGAATCAGCAAACAATTTAATTTTATACAAATTTGTTGTGATTGAATGCAAATTTTCGAATTATAATTGTAGTACACCATAAATTTACATTACATAAGATTGTAGTCAAGTTAGCTTAAAGCTGATTTACCGCAAATAGCATTTGCACACAATCAGCAGGTTTAAAATGAAATGGCGGGAAATTCCAACAAGTCCATGTAACTACTGACAGATAGGTAGTAACATCAAGTAAAGTCGAAAGAAGAAAACAAAAATAAATAGAAAAAGTTTTGCAGCTGTAAATATGCAGGGCTTGTTTTCAAAAAAATTCAAATTATAAACACGAGCGCAAGTGTGAGTTTGTTTGAATGCAGTTTGCTGGAAATATCAATAGATAGAAGGTACACTCGCGTGTATATATTGGTGTATTCACCTTTAATACGAAATTTATGGTGAACAAACTGCACCAAAAAAATTGCATATGAATGTGTGACTTGTACTGAATACTAAACAAATTTTATATTCAGTAATAAAACATGGGTGTTTTGGTATAGAAAAAAACCCACAAATTTAAATTATTCAGCTATTACTCTCTGTTATCGAGCAGCTGTATGTGCACTACATAATTCTGTAAAGAATTTTATGGAGCATTTGAAAACGAATCTGCATTCCACTTCCCCACTTTGTGAAATGTAAACAAAACAAAAAACAAACACAAACCGAAGAAGAAGAAGAAAAAAGAACCACAATTTATAAACAAACTCTCTGCTGTTGGTAAGGTAAATAATAAACATTTGAAATGATGGCTTCTGTGTTAGAAGCAAGAAATATGTAGATAAAAAAAATATTCATTTCCATGCAAAAAGTACCAAGGCAATTTCAACAAGTCCAACTGGGCGCAGTGTCAATATGTATAAACAGTATCATTTAGGTGAGTTGGTCAATGTGAGAAATAGAAATGCATAGAAGGAGTAGATTTGAAAAAATGATGGTTGATATGATTTTCTAGTCGAAATTCATGTTGGGGTGGTAAATTTGAAGAAAATATCTTAATACATAGCAGCTTGAAAAATAGTAGAAAAATATTAGTTAGTAGATTTTTTCTAAGACAATTACCAGAAAGTAATAAAAACACATACTAAAGTCAAGTATGAGCGCATTTATTTCTTCAACCACTTTGAAGTAAAGTGAAAAAACTTGAAATAAATTACTTTGTAGTTGTTTCTAAAATTCCCCACCTTACCAGTTTTTCATGATCGTTTCTACTTGATTTAAGGTGATTACTTTTTAATTTTAGCTTGTTTTTTTTCTGAGTGTAGGAACATGTATTTAAGATTAACTAATTTTCATTTCATTAAAAAAAACCAAGACAGTTTTATGTACTCTTGATCAGAGACGGATTAGGCCCATCTAAGGCATCAAAAAAGGGTAGAAAATATAAAAAAATTTAGAAAAAAAATCTATTTTGTATTAAGACGTTTTAAAAACAATTTAAAAATCCCATACAGAACATAGCATTTCCGGTTCACCAGGGTCCATTGCATAGATAACAGCAGAAAGTGTCTCACAATCTAATCAACGATTTGTATTGTTGCTCTGAGTCAGTTCAAAAGATTAAGGGAAAGCCGATTGCTGCATTTCACCTGCCAATTGCTTCCCTTCAACTACCAAATCCTGCATTCATTTCACTGATGGGTTTATGCACTCGTCATACAGAATTTTTAAAGTTTCACGTAAAGTAGATTCAAAACTCTGTCGTTTTTTTCTTTCAGATGTTTTCCAATCACTTTTTGGTATCGGCATCATTCAAATTATGCCACATTTGTAGGCGCTAGAAGTTTTCAGATTATGTGACCTTATAAAAGTCGTAGTCAATTTACAAATCATACAATTAAAAAAAAAATTTACAGAAATATTCCACAAAAAATGTTGACTGGGTTGCCAGATTGACTTCTTCAGTGTAATCTTGTTTGTAAATTGATTTGTTCAAATTTTACAAGTTCCTCAACATTTTAAGTTCACAAATATTTTATGCATTCCGGCATATTATTTGTGAAGCACCAGAAAATTCAAGGGCCTAAGACCTAATCCGCGCCTGCACCTTATAAGAACAAAAGTTCTTAAAGAGTCAATCTCATCGAATTATGGATAGTTTTGCTGAAATGCACTCTGGTTATTCTTAAGTAGTATTATTACACATAAAATATTTTTGTTTTGTATTTCCTGAATAATTAAAGTAAAAAATCATTTCCTCGTTCATTGACACCCGACTACTGCTGACAGCAGCTGCGAGAGGGCCATATGGAAATCAATGAATAAATACAAACATCACATAAAAGTCAAAAATCATTCAATATTGAAATGATTTAATTTAATTTACAACAACGTTATCAGTTGAAAATAAATTTACAATCAAGAAAACAACCAAAAACAGATCAATGTACGTTTAACGCCACAAGCCAACACCTCAATTGATCAACAGTTGAAATTTCACGCCCCCACATCAACATGATGACGAGTGTATTGAAACAACAATCTAAAAACAGTTGTCTTTTCTTTTGTATTTGCAAAATATCAATTGCAAAAGCTACACCCACTGTAATTATACAATAATTACACACCAGAGGGGCGACAACGCAACTGTCAGGCAAGTTCAAGTGCGTATTTAAGGCACTTTTTAGTTTTTTGAACCTCTTCTATATGACAAATGCTATGTTTTTTCCAAGTGTTTATTTTTTCAACAACTTTTTAACAATTTGTTTAACTTTCAAATTAACATGCCAAAAAAAAGCGGAGTCAATGAAAGTTCATCAGACAAATCTAACAAATTTGGCAATTACTGACTATTAAACTTCACATTGCTAGTCTTGTGTCTGGCCCAATCTCTTAGCCTCTAGCTAGAGAAACGTCCAATCTTACAATGATGCTGATGGCAATAATGATGGTGTTGCTTGTGATTGGCTTCGTTGTCAATCGCGCGTGCTTGAGCTCTTCGAGTGTTTCTTTTTGTGGTTTTTTTTATCAAGTGAAGTATTGGGTGTCTTTGGCCAAAATGAGTCATACGAATTTTTATGAACTCAAAGTGAGAAAGGTAAAAATATGCACAAGCAGAAAAATAAATTTTGCATTTTTACAATTCATACTTTTTTTTGGCTTTGTGATTTACCTGAAGTGATTGTCGGGGCCAATAGTTTTCTGTGGAATTTTTCGAGGAGTGTCACCATTTGGTTTATGGATTTTTAAAGTGATTTTACTGTGCAGACATTAACTTAAATGAAATCATTTGTATGCATTTTTCCGATTTATACCTATGTGGACAGCCAAGCCGCTCTTAAAGCTCTTAAAAATGTAACTATAAAATCCAAAACAGTTGAACGTTGGTACTCGAAGGTAGCGTAGAAAACACAATGGCCCATATTCATAGTCAAATTAAGCTCCAACTTAACTTTAGTAATCTACTAAGTTGACAGATAATACACTAAACCAGCTACTAAGCTGGTTCTAAAGTTTAGCAGCTACTAAATTTGACTATGAATATGCGCCAATTAGTCTAGTGAGAGTCGCGGAGCACTGCGATATATAAGGGAAAGAAAGGGCAGATGTGTTGGTGGAGTAGGGTGTGAAATTAGATGCTAACCCTTTGCTGGTTCCTTCTTTCATATACACTAATATTATATGAAAGAAGATAATAAAACTTTATTAATATCATAAAAGAGATGGACAAACATAAGTCACAGTCACACTACTAAGATGTTCTGGCCAAACTACAGCGAACATCAATCCAACTACATCTTATCCCTCAACCGAGAGGAATGCAGATTGACGGTACCTGAAAAAAGTAGCTATCTACTTTCAGTTGCTACAGCGTCCACAATCAGCCCACATAACATCCGCTCTTTGCTGCCTCAGCATCCACTCTTCGTCGTCACATCAGCCGCCACTGATGTCGCAGCATCTATTGCAACAGCTGAAAGAAGATGTTCCAACAAGCGCTAACATTCGGTTGGTCACAAATCTGTTGGCACAACCGATTTTGTTTTCTGGGTGTAGGAGTGATCAACGGACATTGCCTTATTGGACGCTAATCTTTTAGAATTGGTCGGAACAACAACTGGTGTCGGAACTGTAAGGAGCCTGATGTCCCAGTATGATTTCCTTAATTTATCTTGTTCTGCCTTTAGTATAATAGAGATGGTCCCTTTTCCCATTCCACAGTTCTGGCCTAACAAAGGGAGTTTCCACTCCTTTCTTTGCTAGTTGCTATTAGGATGGGTCTGGTGTCCAACAACTGGTGTCATAACTGTAACGAGCCTGATGAGGAAACACTTGAACATTTGCTCTGCTATTGTCCTGCACTGGCCAGATGCAGACTCAAAATAATCTTTTAGAATTGGTCGGAACAACAACTGGTGTCGGAACTGTAAGGAGCCTGATGTCCCAGTATGATTTCCTTAATTTATCTTGTTCTGCCTTTAGTATAATAGAGATGGTCCCTTTTCCCATTCCACAGTTCTGGCCTAACAAAGGGAGTTTCCACTCCTTTCTTTGCTAGTTGCTATTAGGATGGGTCTGGTGTCCAACAACTGGTGTCATAACTGTAACGAGCCTGATGAGGAAACACTTGAACATTTGCTCTGCTATTGTCCTGCACTGGCCAGATGCAGACTCAAAATAATCTTTTAGAATTGGTCGGAACAACAACTGGTGTCGGAACTGTAAGGAGCCTGATGTCCCAGTATGATTTCCTTAATTTATCTTGTTCTGCCTTTAGTATAATAGAGATGGTCCCTTTTCCCATTCCACAGTTCTGGCCTAACAAAGGGAGTTTCCACTCCTTTCTTTGCTAGTTACTATTAGGATGGGTCTGGTGTCCAACAACTGGTGTCATAACTGTAACGAGCCTGATGAGGAAACACTTGAACATTTGCTCTGCTATTGTCCTGCACTGGCCAGATGAAGACTCAAAATACTAGGAGGGGCCTTCTTTAACTCAATAACGGAGGTGTCTAAACTAAAAATCTCTCAATTGAAGCATTTAGTGTTGCAGACGAAAACTTTCGGATTGGATAAGGATCATGAAGGAAAGACTGTAAACCTCGAGTGAACGGAGAGTCGTGGTAACACTATGGACCAGCATGGTCTATTTGAGGCTATTAGCCACCACTCTAACCTAACCTAACCTTTGTCAGGTGGTGTTCCATTCATGTTTCATTACCTTCTATCCCTCTGTGGCCCGGCACCCAGTAGGCACTCCCACACCAGTTTATAGCTTACCTGGTATGATTTTAGTGCTTTGATTGCCGCTTGACCCAAACTCGTAGGTCTGGACAACATTTTTTATTATTGAAAATTTCTACACACTTCAAGCTGGTTTTAAGATGTAAACCGGTATCAATCTCAGAACTTTCTTATTCCCGAAGTCTTTAATAAAACTATACTCACAAAGTATCAAAATTTCAATCAAATTCCAAGTAATTTTATCTAAAATTAGAATAAGTTTATACTTAATTTGTTCACACTTTAATGGATCCAAAAAAAAAATAAATAAAAAAAGAATTGCCCTCTCCCTGTGATAACCCCATAAATTCTTCGTGTCATGTGTGTGTGTGTGTTGTTCCTAAAAATAATTCTTCCATTATAGGCATTTATCGCACATAGAGAGATGCCTTCTAGAAGTCAAAAATACAAAAGCAGAGCGTGGAAAATAAATGAAATTACGACACAAAACAACTTAATTTAAATAAATTTATATAATTTCTGTGTTCAAGTAACACTTACACTGATTGACTTCAATTGAATTAACAAAAGAAGTTGGTTGGTTGTAGAATGAAAATGGAAAAATTTTGTTTATTTTTTTTCAGGTTTTTTTGTAATGGACAGCGAGAGTAAAGCTTACTCAGAAGAGGGCAAAGGGATTTGAGGTTGTAAATTAATAAGAAGCAATTTAAGAAATTTGCTGAATGGGGACAAATTGTAAATGGGGACAACTAAACTAAGCTCAGTAAGCTTAGTACCACAGACAATACTTTCTAATTACAAGAAAATACGATCTAATGACCTTCTGATTTCCATAAGTGAACGTCAAAATAGAAAAAGAGTTTTTCCAACCACTAAGAAATAAATTATATTTTCAAAAATTAAAATCCCACAAGATTATAAAAGATAAAATCTGAAATGCCCGTGCAACAAACAGATTTCTTAGAAATGATGCCATAAAAATGAACTTTAATTATTGCGAAATCCGCATTAACCGCAAAAATGCCACAGAAGAACTGATTGCAACCCAAAAAAATGGCCACCTCAACTCAAAATGAGTAACAAATAGCCAAGAGCGGATTATAAAAAAAATTAAATTAAATGGAAAAAAAGAATCCAACAAACTCCATAGGTCAGGTTTGCAACTCCGCCTTTTCTTTCTGTGCCAAAGTAACAAAGCCAAAGAACAGAATCCACTAAAAAATGATACGAACAGAAATTAATACTTGAGCAGAAATCAGAAAAGTTTGTAAATGCCAAGAAATAAATGAGAATATAAGTTCAAAAAAGAACAGTCGAAAGACAAAAGACATTGCAAATACATAAATGTTAAAACAAAGTTCAGCACTCACCCAAAACAAGAGACACTCAAAGCAGGCCAACTAAAGCCGGACCTTAACTTTTCGTTTTTTTTTTGTCTTTAAAGTCACTCAAAGCCACGAAAACAGCATTCTTGCGCAATATTCAAGAAACAACAAACGGCTGAGAGTGTAGGTAAGAAAAAATTGCAAAAAAAAACATAACAAAGAAATCTACAAAACCCTCGCCTCGCCTCGAGTCGTTCCAATAAATTTTGCAAAATAATTTATGGCTTTGAGAATTGATTGGCGGACAGAAACTCAATTCGAGATTTTTTTGTATTTCGTAGAAGAAAGAAAGAGTGGGTAGGACCAGAAAAATGCAAGTATGTCTATGACGAATAATAGCAGGAGTCTATGTTTGTGATGTGAAAGAATTTAAGGACCGCTTAGTAAACAAAACATAATTTTCATAGTGGCGACTAATAAATAAAATCCATATATGTAATCAAATCACGTTCCCTGGCAAATGCCAACAATAATTTTAAGCTGTCGACTGTAAAATACAAAAATACCACTCATAATTATTCATTTTACATAAACGATCACGTTTGAGGTTCTACTGCCTCTTCTAAAATTAAAATTTTAAAAACAACAGCATAAAAATTGCACAAGCCATGATCGAACACTCCATCGACGATCATGGCTTGCGATTAGACTGAAAACCGGTAGTTGAGTATTTTTCCACATGTTGATGAAGGTGGCTTTAAATAATGGCAGAGACGTGTATGACGTTGTTGAAGTGTTTGATTATAAGAAAAGTATAAATTATACAAAACCATATCTAACGATCTTAGAGTATTGACGAAAGAGTTATTTCATAGAAAAGGAATAAAAAGAGACAGAATATAATCAAATTGAAAAAAAAAGAAGTTAAAAATTTGATGTAGAATGTGCCATTATGATGATGACTCACCCAACATCAACTCGCGCGACCTGTGTTTGCCAAGAATTATGCGGTAAGGCAGGCTTGCCAAGTGTGATTTTTATAGTCAAAAAAAGTTCCAACTAAACTCTAAGCTGGTACTAAGGTTTAGTAGTAACTAAATTTGACTATGAATATACGGAATTGTTGTGAATACCCATCCGGTACAAAGCTCGTAAAAATCTAGCCTTCGACTTTTTGGAATCAAATCACTCACAGCAAGATTACAAACTAAAACGGATGGACTAACCCAGAGACTCACAATTGGAATAACTACAGGTCACTGTTTCATCGGCCACTATGCAAGACGAATGGGGCTCGTATCCATGAATTGGATAACCTGACGAGGAAGAAACTCTAGAACACATGCTCTACAACTGTCCAGCTTTAACCAGAAGCAGATGGAAGATTATTGATAGAGCAACGTTCAACATGGTAGCAGAAGTCAGAGCCACTTAACTCAAAAGTTAAAAACCCTTCGCTTTAAAGTCCATCACGTTCGGACTATATGCAAACCAAGGTTGAAGTCTAAAATCTTCACGTAAAGGATAAGAGAGCCTTGTGGTATTGCTATGGACCCATGTTTTGGACTATGCTAGTCTATAGAAGTTTTTTTTTGTACATTTTGATAGTGGTATTTGCACCGGGTTTGTTAATGGTTATTAAGCTACGACCAAAAAAAAAAGTCAGAACTTGGTGCGATACAAAGTACCTGTATAGTCCATTGATGGACAAGCTCGGTCCCACCTTGAATGTGTTTTCACATGAATTTCAATACCGGTTTGTGGTCCTAAGTACAGATTTTTGGGGTGTATTTTTAAATTTCTTTGTAGGGAATTTTCTTATGTGACGAAACGTATAACCGATTTCTGTTTCACAGTAACGTAGTGTTATTATTAAACTATCGGACTAACCAACATCAAAGCACCGACCTGGCAGTCCTTACAAAATTTTTCAACCAATGAAGTATCAAACTTACAACGGTTGTGTGAGTACCACTAATAACTTAATACTCAAATTATTTTGAGCTTAAAAATTATTTTTTGAGGTTTAAAAAAGTTTTTTTACTTTTGACAGAATCAGTCAGACAGTAACATACAGACAGAATGGTCTGTGGACAAAAACACAAAGCCACAGATTTCAAAGCAAATCATATGATTAATAAGATGTAAATTTGACAGTATTCTTTAAAGATTCTTTGTTATTTCCAACTGTTCAAATCCGATTATAAGTTAGGTAATCTACTGAAACCTTCATATCTGATAATTGAAAAGTATTCTAACCAATCCCGCCTTCTCACAATGTTGGAGACTTCTAAACAGGCTCAAAATGTCTGAACCTTAATACTTCCGTTGTAAATAAACCGTAAAATGTTTCCATCCAAATTCCTATCAAATGGCAAGCCTGCAAAATAGCTAAAACAGCTTTATTCTCATTTCTGATTTGAGCTGCGCTTGAGAGTATGGGCAAAAATAAAATAAACAATATTAAAAACTACCACAACAACAATAGCGAAAAACGAGAAGTACTAAGACAAAAAAAATCCCGTCAAAATACCAAATGATGTTGAAAGTCGTTTTGCCAGTTTCCATAGCCCAGCAGCGAACGGCGCTTACGTATTTTTTAACTGATTTGTATTTGTTGTGTGCTAGTGTTTTTTTTTCTCTCCCATTTTTTTGTTAACTGATTTGAAGCCTTTGTTTGAGCTGAACATGTACAAATAATAGAATTTACTTTTTAACTGAAATCACAGCCGTTTTGAATTGAAATTATTAAATTATTATAATTGCATTTTATATTTTTCAAAAATAATTAACAACTTACCTTTGAAATATTCATAAGCTTGTTGGATGTTTAGAAAAAGAAATCCCCTTTTTCAGTTGAGGTTGCAATTTTCAATTATGATCCAGTTTGGATGGAGTCCATCATCATTATTAAGTTTTCTATAATTTTGTTTTGGAAATTTTTCTTTAAACTTTTTTTTTATTTTATTTTTGCTTGGCAAATTCTTTCTTTTCTATATATTTTTTTGAAGGGGCATTAAAAACTTTCTCATAACAATTAATTATTGCTATTTTTGTGGATTTTGTGGGACAGTTAATTGCCAAAAGAAAAAAGAAAAAGAAGAAAATAGCAAAGAAAAAATAGAAAAAATATAAATAAATATTTTGTTGCCACTTTCCTTTCGGTTTGATACTTAATTGTTACATTCTATTTCCTTGTCTACTTTATTTCTTTAACTTTTTCTCATTTAATATTTTTTTAATACTTAATTTTTTTGCAATTAATTTATCTTTTTTTTTTGTATTATTTTATTCTTTTCTGTGTGCTAAAAACTTTTCAGTGGGTGGAGGAAGTATTAGTTTGCCATTTTCGCGTATTTACTTTTCTTATTTATTTTCGTTTATTTCCTACTTGAAAGAGTGCTTGATTAGCACGTTTTCAGCTGATACAAAGAAGTGTAGCGAAATAGTAAGTAATAATATGAAATTAAAACAACAATTTAACACGCTGCTAAAATCGACAACTTAACACTTTTTTCGGTTTCTTGTATTTTTTAACACATTTTCGAATTGAATTTACAATTAATTTGATTTCGAAATTAATTATTTCTTTTTGTTGAATTTTTCACCTTATTTCGTGTAGTTTTTTTTTCTCCTTCAAAACTTTTCCAGCACTTTGCACTTGAGTGTGAAAATTGGCAAATCGTTTAAATGGAAAAATTTCTCGTTAGCCACTGTTCACAATGAGGCGTTTTTCGTTTAAATTAAAAATTCGGTTTGAATTCAAATTCGAATTTGACTGGAAATATTTGTGCGTTTATATTTTATCTCCACCGTCCGCCGTCTGCTTTATTTTTGTATGCTGTGCAGCCAATACACGTCCGCTCAACACAATCGTTCTCACTCGAATGAGCCGAATGTATAGTGTGGAATTGGAGATGGACTGGAGCTTTGGCAACCGCGCGCACACAGCACAAACAAACAACCCGGCTACAACAACAGCAGCAAGAATAGCAACATATGAACGATATGAGTGGTCTTGGAGCTGCTGCTGTACTGTTGCTCTGTTGGTGCATATGTTGCTCAGTGCTTCATTGTGCTGTTGCAGTTATGGTTTTTGTCGTTTTTTTTCTATAAACTGGTGGTTAGTTGGTGTTGTCTCGAAAACGAAAATCAAACAATGTACAAAAAAAATATTGTGTTTGCTTTTGTTTTGTGTGCGTTTTTTTTTGTTTGCTGAGTTTGTTCGGTGTTTGGTGTTGCACGCTTAATGCACAGTGGAACTAAATGACTTTTTATCATATTTATTATTATTTCATCTTACGACTTTTTTGCCTTTCAGACTATAATAAAAATCATTGTATGTACTAGTAAATAGTATATATTTTGTACACACAAAAAAATGTTGGTAAATGTACCCAAAAACGACAGTTAAAAACGCTTCAACCTTTCAATTTAGTACATTTAACCGATGAGAGCCACTAAATTAATGTAAGCATTATTTTGCAGTCAATTTGTGAAAAATGATCATTTATCCAATAATTTCGATAAAATAACTTACAATAACAACAACTTTTCCGGTTTTTTAAACTGTTTTGAAGATATAATTTTTTTTCGGGAAATTATACCCTGTTAACATGGTTAATAAATTTAACTTTGATATTTTGTAAGTTAACCACTTTTTTGGTTAATTTAACTACTTTTTCTGTGTAGATCATTAAGCAAGTGCTTTCTGTACCTATAGGTAAATCAATCACTGGCAATCACACCTCTTTACGTCTATTAATTGTTTCAGGATAACCTATTTATATCCATACCTCCTTTTGAAAAATAAAAAAAATTCGAATCTAGTGCTTTCGGGACCCTATTGTGTCTTCAGGAAGATGTGACTACACACACACAAAAAAGTCGGTAAATTGCACCATTTTTTTCTCAGTTGAGTTGTAAATTTTTCAGTAAATTTGTGAAAAATTCACATTTAATAAAAAATGGTGGGAAAAGAACTTACAACAACAACAACTTTTTCGATTATTTAAACTATTTTATGTCGAATTTTGAAGATTTATTTAAAAAAAATTTTTTCGGGTAAGCCACCAACAACGGTTAATAAATTCCGGTTTTTCATACACTTTGAAAAGTTGTACGCTAACAACTTTTTTCGGTTAGTATTACCGAGGTTTTTTTTTCTGTGTAGAAATCCGGACAAACAGTAGGATTTCAAAGTAATGCATAAAGCGGTCAATCGAAATCTCCCAGGCTATCATACGATGAATTCTTTAGGCTGCACCACGTAAGGCGGATTTTTCCAGGGAACTATTCATAAACTCTTTCAATACTTTATGACTGGTCCCATTCTTATTGGTATAATTAAGAGTACTTAATAGCTTCAATGAAACTCCTACCGCGGTTATGATCTTTTGCAATGCCTTTTAATTGCTTTCATTATTCATTCGTTCCGCGGATATACCTTAAACGTCCTTTTCACTCGACTATTTTCATTGAACCCACGGAAGATTCTTGGAAACCTCAACATCAGTGAGAATTAAAACCTGGCCCCTACTTCAATTCACTCCATCGCCACAACTTCAACTCTTTTTAGATTCATCTTAAAACGAATTTTAAATCTTTTTAATATTTTACAATAATAATGTTGTTACCAATCTGCCTCACTGTAATCACAATGCACAGTGTAGCGAGTGCGGCCAAAAAAAAATCGCACAAAAATCAAGTTTGAGGTTTTGTAAAATTTAAAACAGTTTTGTGATGTCTTCTTTAGTATGACCGTGCGAAATCAACCCAATTTTTAATAAATACTAGTCCTTTGACCAAAAAAACAGCTTCATGCAATATTTAAGCCAGCTTGTTTAAGAATTCCTGATGTTTTTTGTGATTTTTATAAGCGAAAAAATTATCTAGCCACGCCCATTTTTCACACATAAGTTTCTTTTGGTATAAAAATCAAATACGCAAAATTTCATAGAGGCCGGACAACGTTACTATTTCTGGCAACGGCTTATATGAAGTAGCTACACTGTGCAACGTCGTGTCCGGTCAATAAGGGAAAATCCATTAAGGAAAACCTGTTTGTATGGCAGGTAAGAAGGCAGGTTGTGGCGGCGCGGCGGTGTCGGTCGACCGGTGTCTGTGTGTGTTTTTCATTTCAACACTTCAGTGATCGTTGAAAAAAGCAAACAAAAAACAATACAAAAACAAATGTCCAAAATCACTGCTCCACAGAGTGAGAGAAACAAGACAAGAGAACATTGGCGTTTCTTGGGCAGCAACAGAACATGTTGGTAATAAAATTATTTAAAAAAAATCATTTAATAAAAAACTCACTTTGGAGAGAGAGAGAGTGAGAATAATGAACAATATTCAATAGAAAAGAGCAGAAATAAAGAAGGAAATTCTATGGAGTAAAAATAAAATTAAAAAAACTCAAAAGAGAGAAAAGCCAAACCATAAATTGTTGAATGCATTTCACAATATAAACTTGTTGAAAATAAAAGCCGGCAAAATAGCCAAAGAGGGGAGTTTGATTTGATTTGGATGCACGCAAAATGAAGGGCGTTCCTTTGGGGGTTTTATTTTTGTACTTTAATTTTATCAGCAATGTACAGTTTGTTGTCCATCTAACGCCCCAAAATGATTGATTTAAATACCTAAATAATAAAAAAAGATTTTTTTCGGTATTAAATCTCAATCGCAAATTAAAAATAAAATGAAATTGTTTTAAGAGCAAACTCCCCCTTTTTTCTGATTGAAAATAGCGTGAGTTTTTCCACATGTACCTATCGTGATTTTTATAATGAAATAATTGGAAATTGAATATTTTTATTTTTATGCATATTTGTAAATGCTTCGTTAGTTTTCTTTGTTTCTTCTTTTCCATCTCTCCTTCGTCGATTTTCCAATAATTAATTGCTATTAGTAACAATTTAATTAGTGAAAGTAATGTGGTCCAACATACATTATTGCATGTCCAGTGTCGTATTGCTGGCAACACTGTTTAAAAACAACTTAAACTTTATTGTTATTTGCATATTTCGTAAAATATGATATTGGCTCATGAAAGCGAAACTTATGGTCTTTCACGCACTCTGGCTTTGAAAGGAAAACTTTTTGGTTGCGATTTGTAAGCGATTCATAATCCTTAGTAGAAATATTTATTCATATATTTTACAATAAAGTAGATTTTGTGTGACTTTGTTAAAAGTAAAAAAAGAGGCGTTTTTCGAAGTTCCATTTTTTATCGCAGTATTTCATGTTCCCAGTCAATGATGCTCAGTTGGGGTTTGAAACGTTTTTGTGGATCTGAAAGGAAGAAATGAGAACATTTTTTTATTATTTGTATTTAATTTTGTTTGTAAAGAATACAAATTAGAGGATGTTGACAGAATCAGTTATACAAGTTAATGATCGAAGATAAAAAATTTCAAGGAGCAAAACTACATCTAAACAAATATTTGTTCACATATTGAGTTCACTCATACAGGGGATGACCCTGAGAAAGAATGATTGGTTAGTGGGAAGAAGGAAAGATTTAATAACAAGCCTAATACTACACCTAGTACTGCAAAGACCTACACCCAGAGAAAAAACAACCTAAAATCAAAAATAACCACCTTACAACAAGTAGAAACGTTAATGAAAGTCTGGTAAAGTTGGAAATTTTAGAAACAACTACGAACAAACTTGTTTTCAATTTAAAACTTAAATTCAAAAATAAACAAACTTATTTCAAAGTTGTTTTCCGATTATTTCAAAAATTTTCCAATTTATATTAAGTTTGCCAGACCTTGATTTAAAATCGTTCAACTTTGTTTCAACGTTGACAATAGTTATTTTAAGTATTTTTCTCTTTATTTCAAAGTTGTTTCCATTAAGTTGAAAAAATAAAGGAGTAAATACGATCGTACTTGATTTTACTATGTTTTTTTTCCCTGAGTATATGTGTGCAATCTCATCCCAAAAAAAAAATAGGAAAATAAAACAATGTTGGTCTAATGGACTTAGACCCTTTTACATGTAGCGAAACATTGTATCAAAGAAAGGCACTTTTAACTGTGCGAATAGCAATCAAATCGAATAGTAAATCCTTTTTTACTTGGAATAGTTTGAACAGTTTCAATAATTCAAATAAATCAAATAATTCAAATAGTTTAAAAAATAAATTTGAAAAAAATTCCCATGTGCGGTGATACACCCAAAGAAGTACCAAGAACGCTCTTGGGATTTGATCTAATCCCAAGTGACGTAATTCACTCAAAAAATGTCCAAAGATGCACCTGGTGGCAGTTTCAAATTCGTTAAATATTTGATTCCAATTACTTTAAAATTTTTAAAAAAATGTTTTGAAATTATTTGAATTGCTCGAATTATTCGAACAATTTGAATTATTTGATTTGAAGTTCAAATTGAATAATATGATTTGACTTGTATTGAGTTATTTCGATACCTTAAAGCACAACCATCCTATGTCAATTTTTTCAAAACTCTATAAAATGAAAAACAAGTTTTCGAATTGGTATGTTTTGTATGGAAATTGGTTTTTATTTCCTCATTTTTCAATTACTTTCATTACGATTCCCACAAACCACTATAGCCTGTCTGATGCAACCTCTTCTCAGGAATCCAAAAATGCGTAAAATTTCATGAAACGGACATAGGATGATTGTGCTTTAAGGTATCGATTTGATGTTTCAAATTTTCGCAAACTCCTCTACTTGTAACCTTTCCAATTTTTAAAACTAATTTCATTTTAGTTTGTCGTTATAATTCAGTTTTAGTTTTTTTGGTACTAAGGCCCAATAGACTTTCAACCGTTCAATTGATTTGATTGATTTCTCAAACCATTACAATTTGTATACCCCCCCCACACACACTGTGGCAGGGTATACACAACGTTTGTAACGCCCATAAGGAGGCGTGTCCGGTATGGAAAAGTATATATATTCTTGATCAGTATCACCTCCTGAGTCGATTTAGCGATGTCCGTCTGTCTGTCCGTCCGCACGATAGCGGTCGCAGTTTTGGAGATATCGACTTGAAACTTTGGGTACATGTTTTTCTCGTGAATACTGAGATCAAGCCAAATCGGATAAAAACTGGGCGTGGCTCCCATACACCGAAAAAAAAGGTAAACATTTTTCAAGTCTTTTTTATGGTTGTATTCGATTGGAAATGTTTAGAAACGTATTTTTGACATGGTCCGAGGTTCCGAAGCCACATATATAAGGGTCTAAATGGGGTCTTGAGACCAATTTTTTTTTTTGGTGGATTTGATTGGAAATTTTTAAAAATGGATTTTGGACATGGTTTGGGCTTCAAAACCACCTATAATTGACTCAAAATAGGGTCTTGAGACCACATTTTTTTATGTTCGAGGTACTTCTTCCTACTGTGTGGGGGTATTTCAGCTTTGGTATAGCCGAAGATAGTCCACTCTCTAGTTTTAATTTGTTATGGGTTGAGATTGATTAAATTTTTCTCGTTTCGAAACGTTAAATGTATTTCTTGCTTCATTAGATGCTATACCGTGAAGTAATCTGAAATTTGAATTTTTTTACTGCAACATTATTATACTGGCAGAAATAAACATTACATGCCTAACTAAATAGGTTTTTTTTTCCAAAAATAAATTTTGGACTTAAAAAAAGTTTTTTTTAAATATTTTGTAAATAATGCTGGTAGGAAAACTTTAACTGTGTTAAATAGAGTTAATAGAAGGGTTACCAGACGTACTCTTTTAAAGAATGCTGAACTCCTCTTTTTTTTGCCACTCCTCTTTTTAGTTTTCAATTTCAAAAATAATAGCATAATTGCCAATACTATTATTCTTTTTATACATAGCCATGCTGCATATTCGGAGTTTCGGCTTAATTAGTGTTCCTCCAAATATTTCGGCTTTTGGAACCCCCTACAATATTGTACTCTTTTCTATACAAGAATCTGGTAACCCTAGTTTGTAGACTGTTTCTTATGTACATATTTTGCCACGCTGAATCCGAATATAGTTATGGCATTTTTTCAGCCGTATCCATTTGCGATAAACGCGAAAAAAGAACAAATTATTTAAAATTTAAACCCTTTTTGTATAGAAAATCAATTAGTTGTACAACTTTGTGGAACATTATTTTGCTACATCTCTTTTAGTTTATAAGATAAGAGAGCTCAAAATAAAAAATTAATCATTTTTAGTCATTTTTAAAGTGTGGAATTTTTTTCTAATCAACAAAGATTTGCTAAATGCGAAACAAAGGCTCAACACAAGAAATAAAGTTTTGTTATCATAAGATAGATAAATTCAGATTTGCATTTATCAGATGGGTCATAATTTGTTAAATATAATTTTAACTTAAACATACCCCCCCCTCAAAAACACTTTTACTCACTTATCATGCCATAGCGCTGTTCGTTCTGCAACTGCGTATAGTCAATATTCGGACCGGTCAAATACTGCTGGGCCGTCATCATTTCGGGTATCCAAATCTCATCCAATGACTCCTGGACCAAAGTCAACAACTGTTTGTAACGTTTTTGCACAACAGCAGCGCCGCAGTCTTGCTGTTGCAGCTCCATTAGAGCCTTGCATGTATCACGAATGTGAGACTGCTGATGAACGATCTTCATGATGTGATTATGAAGCGCATCGATTAGGGCGATGTCTTCGAATGGATTGCCAGGCTTCAAGCTAAGCAATTTACGTTCATGTTTTCGACGATTTTTACTCGAGCGGAATGTTTTGCTGCAATGAAAACAACAAATAATTGCAAAAATGGTGTAAGAAAAATAAAAGAAAATCGCAGAAAACGGCAGAAATGTGGCAAAAATTAAGTGATAATTTGAGCATTCAAGCGTGAATTGCATTTTTGCAAATTTCAATTTTAAAAACAGCAGCGAGTTTCTAGTAGTTTTACACCTACCCCGTGCCTCGCGAACTGCCACTGAAGCGCGATGAATGCATGCTGGTGGTATCGGACAGTATGTCGCACTCATCCACTTCGGCATTGTGTTCGTAGTCATCTTCGCCCATTTGCAGTTGTTTGGCTTTCTTTTCGCGTATGGCCAGCAGCCGCTGCTTGTAGGTGACAAAGAGCTCTTGATCGGCCAGCAGTTGTGATTCGAGTAGCGAGCGATAGGCTATTAAGTCAGGGCTGATCACTGAAACTATTAAACAAATGAGACTATGAAAAGAATTCATTGAATATTGCGGCAGGGAGACAAACCAATCAAATCCTCATCTCCATCGGTGCGTTCTTTCATGCGTGCTTCAAAGAGAGCCTTTAAGAAGAGTTTACCTTTCAGCAAACATTGCAAGGCTTCAGTAAAACTACTGCCATAAGTTTTAAGCAACTGATAAGCCTCGTCGTATTTGCCATTTTCTTGTAGGGAAGGCACCAAGGATCTAGAAGAATTGCAAATGACAAGAAAATTAATTTAATTTAAAAAAAGTAAAATTAAATTACACTCACAAAGCTATGCTCTCAACACTTTGATTATCCTTCCTAGCCAAATGCAGGGCCCTCTGCCAGTCCAACACATGCTTAGCACTCAGCAGGGCTTGAGTGTAGTTTCCCCCACGCTCATACATTATACTGGCATTTTCCAATTTACCATTCGCACGCAAATAGTCACCAAATGCCAGGCAAATTTGTCCATAACACTCCTCTTGCTTCTCATAGCATTTCAAGGCCTCCGAGAAGAGCACATGGCGCTTGATGAACTCTAGGGATTCATTGAACTTGTCCAAGCCACACAACGAAATATTACTCAAAGCCTTCTCGAAACGCTTCAAGTGCTCGTCGATTTTGAATTTGCGATAATTCAACTCAAACGTTTTCAACTCATTCAAGAAGGGCAGAAACTCGCGTGGATCCTTTTGCGACTTCTGGGCCACGAACAGCACCAAACCAAAGTCGTACGTGCCCAGAGCCACATTGTACAACTGATTGACATCCACCAGGTAAAGCAGATATTTCAAGGCCTCTTCGGCATGTTTGGTATCTGCCTTTAATGAACTTTCACGTTTCTTCTCCTGCCAAATGATGTCCAGGGCCTTTTCCATTTTGTCTATCTTCACATAGGCAGTAATAATGGGCAAACGGTAACGATTTTGAGCCGCACTTTGCTCCATACGTTCGCATATTTTCTCACAAAGATAGGCCACCTTCTGTTCGATTTTGAAGCCCTCCGGGTAATGCTGTGAACCCTCTTTATAGTTACTCGCATACATCGTCCTTGAGAAATCCTCATTCTGCAAATCGCTGAGGAACAAATTCAACCAATTCGGATTGCTTATATCCTCCAGGAACACATCCAAGTTGTCCACAAAGCACTGCATGTTGTGGTCACAAATTATATTCAAATTGATGCGCTGTTTGCGCAGCATGTCCATGGCTGCCTTGTAAGACTTGCGTTCCAACAGGGCAGCTATGATCTCCAGTGCGAGTACACGCGGGCATATGGCCTCCAAATTGCCCCTTGGCATTTGGAGTACAGTGCGCGCATCATTATTGATGGTGGTAATTAATTTGCCCCCGCGCTCGATTTTCCGTTCATCCACAATGCACTGGTCTGTCAGACGCATGAAGAACAGCCCAGTCAGCTTGGTGAAGGCCAAATAGTGGCCAGCCAAACAGAAGGAAGTCACATCGCCCGCAATGCGTTGACTGTCCACATAAAGACACTGATTCGTACGCAAAGAGATCAAACCCGAAGTGTAGAAGTCACGCGTAGTGAACCACTTCAAGTGATCAGCTGGTTGGTCCAATTGCATATAGACTTTGTCCAGTTTCATGGTGTGATTGGCTTTTACCGAAATTTGTTGTATTTTTCCATCTAAGGTTTGGGCAAAGATTTGCTCTAACTCGTCACTGCCATTGGCTATGACATTGACCACACCACTGAGCTGCAAAGCGCTTTGCAATCTGTACTTTTCCCTGTCACTGTCTATGGCTATGAGTTGAACATTTGTGGAGCTAGATGAGGAAGTGGCACACACCAAATAGTTTTCATTGAACCAGAACATATTGGCCAATGACAAGGGGGTGTTTTCCGATCGAACATTGTCCAGCGGCTGTAGGATGGCCATTTTTGCAAAATCCAATTGAGCTTCGGGGGACGATTGGTACAAGTGAATTTGCTCGTGGGCATCATAGACACCCAGCAGCAACTCGTCTTTGTCGTTGGCTATGAGTGCACAAGCATTTATATTCGAATCGATTTGAAGTTGTTTATTGCTCATGGGTGGCGGCACTACGGTTTTGGAGAAATCCGTCAAGAGCAACTGGTTGCCATCGATGACGGCCACTATGCCGCTACGCTTGAATTTGTCAATGGAATAGTGCCATCTGGAATTAGAAATATGTAGTTGTGTTAATATAAAAATAGTATTATTATTTTAAATTTTTAGAAAAAATTTTTTTTATTTTTTGAGGTTAGGTTTGAGGTAAAAAATTTTAATTTGAGAAAATATAATTTTAGTTTGTATTTTCATGCTTAGTTGAAGGTATTTAACACAAAAATTAATTTGTTAAATTTTCTTAATTTTTTTAATACAAAAAAATTGTTTAATTTGTTTATAAAATTTTTTGAGGTTAAATTTGATTTAAAAATAAAATTTCAATTTCAATTAAATGCTCCATCGTAGGTATGTCCCACAAAAATATACTTATTTATTCACATTTATTAAACTTTTTATTACTTTTTTTTAAAGAAAAATTGAGGTTAAGTAAAAAATTTTTTTAAAACTAATTTTTAATTTAAAAAAATTTTATATTATTGTAAAATTAATTTTTTTTTAAAATAATTTCAAATATCCTACCTATAAATCAAATATCTGCCACTTTCCAGAATCACATGCAGCGTCTTCTCTTCGCCAATTCGATTGTCCCAATTGTACACCGCAATGGGATCGTTCAATTTGAAGCTCAGCACCTGCTTCAGATACCAATGATAATTTCCAATGGTATACAAATACAAATTGTGCTCGTCCGCTGAGACTTTCTTCGTCTCAATGGCCAGTATATCAGAATCGGGACTCCAAGTGAAACTCGCAATCGGTGCATCATTCAAATCGAAGGGTAGCACAATTTCACGATGCCTCAGGCCGTTCTTCTCGAACAAGGCCACTGTACTTTTATTCGGCAAACGTTGGGGCACCGCAATCCAAGTGCCCGAAGGACGCCAGGCAATCGAGGGCTGCAAATCGTTTTGCCTTTCGGAAGTGAAGTGCAATTTGCCTTCCTTATCGAAGACCTTGAACATGCGACCCACTTCCTCGCTCACAAAGGAGACTGCAAAGTAAGAGCCGTCCGCACGCCAAGAGATTTGGATGTCCTAAGTGGATAGAAGAAAAGGTAATGGAACAAATTGAATGCCATTGTAAATTCCTGCTTACCTGTGGCAAATCTTTGATATTTTCCGGAGCCTGAAAGTTGGACTTCTGTTTGGCTGCCAACTTTCCCTCGGTGCCATGGAATTGTGTCTCCTTTTTGCCCCAGCCCACATTCACGAATTGTCCATCGCCGCCACATTGTTCGGCCAGCGTATGCTCGGCTATGGGATCGTATGTGCAAGTCATGACCACCACATTGCGTGTGGTCTTGGTGACGAAGGCTACGACTTCCTGATCGGGACTCCAGGCCATACACTCAATGCCCACATCACAGAACGTTCCCTCGGTTACTGCCTTGGTTTGTGGATTGATCAGCAGCACTTCACCCACATCCGTGGCCAGGCATATTTCATTGTCCAGTGCCAGGTATTCTGCTCCCACAATGCCAGGCACTTCGGCGAGTTCTTCTGTTGTGTTTGTGGCGCCCACCCGGCAGGCGTATAATTTGGATGAATCAGCCGCGTAAATGAGATCGCTTTGTCCCACCGCATTTGGATCGAGTAGCAGAAATTTCGCTGCCGCGATGGTGGCTGGAATTTCACTACAGTATTGCAGTTTTAAATTACGCATTTTTAAAGGATTTAAAAAATGTAATTAAACAAAAATGCAAAAATTATTATTTGTAATCGCAGAATCGAAAAAAGCCAAACGTGCTGACGAAACAGCTGATGATAAAATTCACAACTAGATGGCGCCTCAATCCAATGTTAAGTTTCACGATATACCATAAATCCGGTAACGTTATTTACGATATTTAATAAAGTTTAAAAAACGACTACGAAAATAACTTTATTGAATGAAAATTGTATGAGATGGAATTTTTGGAGGTTTTTTGAATTGTTTTATTTTAATATTATTCCAGTATAAATTTGGAAAAGTGCGCGCACGTATCTTCAAGTTTAGGATGTTTTAAAAAATTCTTTATTCTTAAAGTATTTTTCAACCCTTCTATAAGTTTAGAATCTAAAGCAGAAGCGGCGGAATTCCGTTTTGAAGAAATGGCAATTTTTTGGTTTTGTGCAGAGCAACCTTTTCTGACAATTTGATTTTTGAATCTTGTAAATAAAATTTAATCAAACTTTGAAAAATTGTTTAAAAAAGTGATTGTGAAGGATTTTGCGGCTAATATAAATTGTTTTCAAAGCAATATAAAGGACATTTTATTAATTTAGCTGTGCGGGTTGTCAAAAACAACAAATGTAATTTACAAAACAATTTTTGTGGCCAAAATTTCACATAGCTGTTTTTTTTACTTATAAATTATTTTTAGTACTTACAACACTTGCAAGTTTGTTCGCTCTTTCGTTAAAAGTTTTTTGGAAAAAGGTTCGTTTTCAGCTCTAAAGTACTTGTCAAACTTCATATAAAAAAGCTAAAGCTAAGTAAATTTCCACTTTAGACACTGCCACTCTGTGCCCTCTTGGGAAACTTAAATTGTGGCCAATTTCCTTAGGAAAGTTGACAAATATTGAGCTCTAACCAAAATATATAAAGACAATGGCAATGCTCCATAAGCCAAAAGCTCAATTAAAATATTTTCTTTGTCGTCTGTCAAAAAATGCAGCATTAGTACTATTTTTCAGCCAAAGAAACTTGCCCACAATTTTCTTGAATAGTTTATTTAGAGCTGGAAACGATGTCTTAACTTTTGCATTATCTTTCGTTAAAAAAGTGCAAATAAAGATTTCCTACTGTCATGGAGGAGAAATTAAACTAAATGTTTAATTTGAATTAGAATTTTTACGAATACTCAAATATTTAATTTTACTAAATTGTATTCAGTAAATTAATGCAATTTGAATTTCATTTATAGAATGCAAATCAAATGCTATAAAAATTATTGTTTTTCGATAAAATACCATTTACAAAAAAGGACGTAAACGAATAACTTAAACTTTCGTTAACTTTTACATTTCGTGCGGTTTCTAGTCGTGTTGCGGTGCTGCCATTCCACTACGAATGACCATCCACAGAAGAAGAAGGCGAGTTTGTGGAATGTGGAAGGAGAAATTGACAAAAATTCCAAAATGGTGGAATATGTGTGTGTGTAAAAAAAATGTAAGGTGTTTTCTGCGTGTCGTCACAAAAAATATGAACTTTTGTGAATAAAAGCCCAATTTCCACAATAAAAATATGCAAAAAGTGAAATTAAATACACCAGTGATGAATTAGAATAGAAATAAGCAACGAAAATGCTAAAATAAGCATTGAAAATACGAAAAAGAAAAACGGCTATTGGAATATAGTTTTTTTTTTGGTGGTGTGTGCGCTGTAAAGTGGATGAAGACGAGGAGAAACGGTGAAGTGAAAAAAACGAGAAAAACAGGAGACAGAAGACGTGTGAAAAATTCCTCAAAAGTAGATGAAGAAAATATGTAATGAAAAAGAAGTACAAAAGCACAAACTGGAAAAAGTGAATTCTGCTTCGAGAAAATATATTTAGAAAAATGCAATAAGGAAGTTAATAAAGCATAAAACCAGAGCGGAAGAGGATATAACAACGAAGTGATGCAGTAAGAAATAGGGTGAGTACAATTGGAAAATTCAGATAAGTGATATTTTTTGGTAAATTCCTCAATGCTCTAGAAACCTCTCATTAATAATTAAGTGAAAGGAAAGAAGTGTCTAAAAGCCACTAAAATTCGTTGGTCATAAAAACATAGGAAACGGGAAACGGATGGAAGTAGAACACAGGATATCAAATGCTAAAATTCGCGATAAGAGCAAGTCTGGCCACCGTTTGTCAGTGACGCAAACAAAAATGTCAAACACAATTTCTGTGTGGGGGTGGTAGACAGGAGCCTGGAGCCAAACATCCTTCTTTATGTACGCATTTTTGTGTGTGTGTTGCTGCTGTTTGGGGCGCGCCTTTATTTTTGCCTGTGCTTTCAAACACTGTTCCTGGTTGTTTTTTTTATTGTGGTGGGCCAATTTGGTTTGTTTTTTTTTCCTTTTCAAATTTAAATTGCTTGCATAATTTTGTGGCTCACAAAACTATTGCGTAAAAGCTCATCATCGTCTATTTTCCCGTCTGTGCGCTCATCCTCTTCATCATCATAAATAATTTTACAAAGACTATATTAATTAAAATATTTAAGACAGAAATCGCAAAAATCTGTATGTGAATTCGTTTGGCGTGCGTCGGTCTTCTCTTCTCTTGACTTGTCTTTTTACACTATTTTTTTTAAGTTTTGCGGTTTCTTTTTTTTTTTTGTCTTTCTTTACGTTTCATTTTTTGTTTATCTTTATCGTTGTAAAAATTGTGGTTTTTCGATGTTTAAACTTTTTTTAGGTCATGGTAAAAACTACACATGATCTTTGTAAGTCGTTGTCGGTCGTTTGCTGTTCTTTTTCTCATGTTGTTTGTTGGCTGAATGCATCTTAATGCGTCGCCAAAACGGAAAAACTACTCATTCCTTTGCTCAATCATTATTGCTTGTGTGTGTATTTGTGCCCTAGAAAGGGAATTGGTACTTACCCAGTTGGCAGGGAACACTATTGTCTGTCTTATGTGGCTCTTCTTTGTCTGATTAGAAACTGGGTTCGAGAGGAATTCATTTTATTGGTCGAATGAAGCATTCGAACGGAAACATTGAATTGGATAATTAAGAAGTGGACCAGGAGATGAACTTAATAAAAATGTACATTGCAGTTTATTTATTATGTAGTAATTTAGTTAAATTGTGGTCAATGATCTTCCGGCTGGAAAAGTAGAATTTTCTGAGTTACATAAGTTACATAAGTTACATACCATAATAATAAAAAATACGCTTAATAAAGAAAAGAAAGACAAAACTAGTAAGAAAACTACCTTTTATCAGACCGAAGTTCAAACACCATTCACTTACGAGTACGATAACTTTTTCGACCATTTTTCGATAATTTTACGTACATTTTTCCATATTTAATCGATAATTTCTGTTGCCACTTTATTCCTGATCCATTTACACATGTTCTTCCAATTCCACTTTGTTCCAGTACAATTTTAATTCATTCCAATTTCATTCTTTTTCGTTTCCAACATCATCTCCAACCAAATTAAAAAAAACTACATCAAAATCGGATTAGTATTACTCAAGATAAACGAAAATAAAGAAATTTTGGTTTAGGACGCCATTGAGGTGATACGTGTTTTTTCTTGCTTCTTATGTTGTTTTAATAATTAAAAAGTGAGGTTAAATGCGTTTTATCGCATATACGTTGTAAGCAGTAGTCAAGCCTTTGAAGAACTATTCCTAAAAAAAGGAACATAATTTGTCATGGCGTTATAGGAAACTGGCCAAATAATTCTCTTTCGAGAGACCTCCTATCCTTTCCAAGGCGAAAGGGTTACGGAAAACAAAAAAAAAACAAAAAAAAAAAAAGAAATTTTGGCAGCCATTTTGATGGGAGGTAGGCGTGGTTTTCATTCGATATTGCCCATTTTCAATACCGTTAAAATAGAATCAAAAAGAAGGGGAATGGAGTCAATAGGTCATTAACTATGAGAGTTATCGTTCGAAATGAAAGACTTGCTGCCTCTCACAAATTCTAATTTTTTTTCATTTTATATTGAAAACAAAATTTGTGACCCTGACCGCCTGCATAATTTTGCCCTTAAGGAGCATGGCAGGAGGGATATTTCAGAAAATAGCTTTTTGTGATACCTCAACTTATTTTTAAACTGGGTCCAATATAATGGGAATGGGCCGTATGCATAAATCGAGTGAACACTTCTTTCAGTAGTGAACTCTAGAGCACACTACTTTTTTTGTATGTAATTTGACATTTCTATTGTGAATATTCGAGTGAAAAGTGTTCACTACTTTTTTGCATACGGCCCAATATATATTCTAAATTAAATCCAAAGGAGTTAAAAAATTTTTAAATTAAAACAAAAATTTTACTTTTTACAAAAAAATTCTTTTTTACTTTTTCAAAAAAATTCTTCTAAATTAATAAAAAAAAAATACCCCAAAAAATTTCAGACAAATTTAAAAGAATTAATTTTTATTGACAAATACATTCCACTTATTTATATTTTCATTTTTAAACTAACTAAAGTATTTGCCATTTTATATGTATGCCTTTGTTGTTGCTATCTAAGGTCAACGAGTTTAGAATTTATTGTATGTTTTCTTTACGACCTACAGTAAATCTCTCAAATTAAAACAAAACATTGTTTGCAGCTAACTAGAAACAAAATTTAAAATTAATTGAAATTAACAAAATTAATATAAAATTTTCATTCAAATAAACTTTCAATTTCCGTTTCATTTTCGGTTCGTAAACAAAAATGGCAAATTTTTAATAGCCAAAATGGTCAAGAAATACAAACCCAAAAAAAAGTGACGCAATTTTTATTTGAACCAGTATTTTTGTGTTTCGGTTAGAGGCATGCTTTATAGTTTTTGGTCCACTCTACTGAAGAACAGACGATAAAAAGTTTTTATAGTCAGTGGATGTGATTTTTTTTGTCGTTTGCTCTATAAATTCGTAAAACGAATATAGTAAAACAAAAACAACTTCCACTATTACTATTACTACTACATAAAACTGAAACAGCACTCAAATGTGGACAATACACAATTGTGTGGAAACAACTCCCCCTCGTCACCCCTCTACCAGTCACCGCTTGCAATGAATGACCGAAAAAAGAAAAACAAAATTCGTACAAAGTTTTCATAGTAAAATCGGCAAATTGTCACTCGGTGGCCAGTTCGTTTAAATGCGAAGCATATTTGCTCAATTATACATACCGAATTGGACTAAATTCCTCCACTGTTAACTATCCACAAGGAGGAGGGGGAAGCGATGCAGTTATAATCCAAAATAATCATCATCAGCGGCAGTCTGTTGTCTTTTGTGAGTGGTTTGAGTTGTGAGTGGAATATACAAATACGCACGTACCACCGAACGTACGCATGGATTTTACGTTTTGATATTGATTTTGTGTGATTTGTTGTTATTGCTGTTGTTGCTGCTGCACCAAATCTCTCAAGTAAATACAAATACAAATTCAAAATTTCCGAATTCGAATCATTGCGAAAAGTCTTCTTCATCCACATCTACGTTTTGCATGTGTGCATTCCAGCGCCGTCGTAACAATACAATCGCTCAACGATTTGGACATTGCTCGGCTACGATGCCAACACCTGTCGCAAAAGTAAGATAAATAAAATGTATAAAAGATGTGGTAGCGAGCACGACCAACTCCAAATAGCAGCAGCACCCGAAGACGACGAAGAAGTCGCAAAAGACCAGTTTGATAAGAAGAAGGCGAGTGAATGTAAATGTTTTGTTGCTACACACATGGCATGGGCGTGTGATAAAAATGGTTTTCTTGTCATCGTTTTTTTTTTTTGTATGGTGTTGGTTTAGTTTTGCATTAGGAAAAATTTGAAATTTATTTGTTTAGTTTTTTTTATAGTATTTTTCGGAAATAAAATTTTAACATTTTTTTTTATGATGGCTCTGCGTGAGTGTGAATTGAGTTTTTATGTGCTCAGCTGGATTTGTATTTGCTTTATATTCTTTTTTTTTACCTTGAAAATAATAGACTTTATCTATTTTAATACACCTGCAAGATTTCTTCATCAACATTTATATAAAAGAAATTTCATTTGAAAAAAATACCATTTTTATTTTCTTTCAAAAGAAAATTTCAAATAAAATAAAACTTAAGTTAAAATCACAATCTTCATTCGAAAAAAATAAATTTGTCAAATGAATTGTTTTAAAAAAATTTATTTTTTTCGATTTTTTTTAACAATAATTTTTTTTTTGCAGGCAACAACCCAATGAGAATATTACAGTTTTTTTTTAGAGGGCAGTTTTACCAATGCCTTATTAGACCTTTAATCGACCCTTTAATCGTCGGTTTGCCTATAAAAGTAAAAGATCCTGCCCCGTTGTTGGATATGTTTTCGTTTTGAACCATAGCTTTTGTTGTAAATACAATAAGGAGAATAACTAACTATTATATCATGCAAGATTTTCAAATTCCAAAAAACAATATTTTTAGAGTCACTTTGGTGCGGATTCCAAAGAAACGACCCCCAAAAATGTCTTCCCACCTGTTGGACTCCTGAAACACACCCTTGTCAAAGTTTATTAAATGTTTATTCCGTCAATGGAACTAAAACCTGGTAATAAAAAAAATTAAATTAAAATAGGGTGTGTCCCCTGAAATAAGCACTTCTGGTCCATATTTTGTATTTGAAATTTCTCTTATGGATTTTTTTCATTTAACTATGCCTACAACATGCACTATGTATCACACCAAGATCTGGGATTTTTTGATGGCGTAGTGCAGTCTGAGAGCTTAGTCGGAAAGGTGTATTTTGTAATGTGTATTTCGAGAGAAAAATTTAGGTTCGGTAAAATAATAAAAATGACAATTAGATGCTTGAACTGCTCCATATCCAGTGTCCAACATTTGGGCAGATCTTGTGGCCAACAGCTGACATCATATTGCACTTTATCAAATTATGAAAAATATAAAAGCAAAAAAACATTCTTCTTTTTTTTAAAGTTTTTTCTCGTTTCCACGATGCTAAGAAAAACAGATAGGTAACCTGAATATTTCACTAAAAGTGATCAGACAATTAGATAAAACTTTTAAGCTTCGGGAATTGTTGGTCTAAACACGGACAACATCAGAATTGTCACTGTCCAACAACTGGGCAGGTTCAATAGCTAGCCAGGGTCCCGTATTTAATTGTCAAATGGCACTATTCACACTCATAAGGTGCACTCACATCATAAAGAGGATCTACTCCCATAGTATTAAGCAGAATGATAACACTCCGGCCTGTACCTTCTGCAATATGAAGTCAGGTATTGCTTGAAAAGCGCGCTAGGGTACTGCAGAAGACTACCGATAAACTGAAATTTGATAAACCTTCTACCGAATTTTTGTTCGGTCCAAAGAACTTTAAACATCAATACATACTTTACAATAAAATAAAATTGTGTGCATATTTTTTTACCATAACAATAATCAAGAATTGAATAAAAGCTCAATCAATAAGCACAAAGTCCCAATCAAAAATAAGTCCGCCAACCAACCTCAAGAAATGACAACTGGAACGTCGTCGTACCCAAAACGTGTGTGTGTGCTTTACCGTGTCGCACACTGCCCCCGAAGCTGAACTGTTTTCATTTACATTTATTTTTAATCTTAATTGTTTTTTCTTTCATTTTTTCTTTATTTGTTTTTGAATTCTCGCAAATTTGTTTATTTTCTTTCGATTTGCACATTTTTCACATGCAGTTTTGCTGTTTCGGTTTCTTTTCTTGTGTTTTTTTTTCGTAAAGAAAAATCTATTTTTAGCCCCAGTCCGAGAGAGTGGTGCTAAAGCATTGCTACTGAATTTCAGAATTTCTGGCTTTCGATATTGAAAGTGTGGTGCGCTTTCGGTTTGTTTTGTTTTTCTTTTCTTTTGTGGTTCTTCGATTTGCGAAAGTTCCTTTTCTGGTTGGTATTTTTTATTTATTTTCATATTTTTTCCTTCAATTTTACGCTGACTTGTGCCTTGTCTTCTTGACTTCTGGCTTCTCCTCGTTGCATCGTTTTCTTGTTTGCACTTTTTGAACTATTTTGAATTCCATTAAAAATTTCTTGCATTCCATATTTTTTTCTGAACTTTTTGCTGTTATTTTAAAATTGCCTGATCTTCTTGCTTTTGTATTTTTGCGATTGCGATTGCAGTTGTTGCTGTGTGGATATTTCAAGTGACGTCAGTGGTTCAGTAATTTTTATTGTTGCTTTTTATTACTTTTTTGAAATTTAAATTACAAATCCTGTGATTCATGTTGTGTACACAAAGTCTCTTTGACCTTAGCTTTTTTAATTTATTAAATGTTTTCGCTTTAAATGATTGCGACCATTCGCGTCGAGATAAACGATTTTATTCAAGGAACTGAAACGTTTTGTTTATGAAACACATCAGAATGCTCTCAAAACAATGAATGCTGGCTTTACAAATATAGGCATCTTTGTGTCTCAGGATATAGACATCCGCAACAACCCTACTTTAAATGTATGACAAATCAGGCATGCTTTGTTTCTCCTCTATTAGACCTTTTATCTTCCATTGTATCATATAGTTTCAATAAAGCATATTATGTTCTTTTGGTTTTTCATAGGATTTCCACTCGCTTAACTAGGGTTGCCACACGGTCTGGATTCGTCTGGATTGTCCAGATTTTTTGTCATGTGTCCAGAGTCCAGTTTTTCAATAATTTGTCCAGACTAAATTTTCTATGATATTTCTCAGTAAAAAAACTAAAATAAGTCATTTATTATAAAGATAAAGTTTTCGTTTTTATTATAAAGATAAAGTTTTCTGTCAAATATTTTTATTTTTTTCAATTACTGCTAATGAGTTTTTAGCCATTTAAATAACTTAGGTTCCTTACCTTAAGTAGAATGATGGCTGATTTTATAAAATCTGAAATATTTCTGCGACCAAAGACAATATTCTCTTAAGTAATTAAGCATGAATTGAATAAGACTGTATACGTCATTCTAAACATTTTTCGGAGAGTCTTCTGAAATATTTATGGAACTACATCACACAACCTTTTTTTAAAAAGTAGACCATTTTGAAATTTTGTTTCGACTTAAGTGCTTATTGCTTTCGACCACAAAATTGTCAGACTAAACTATAAAACTGTAAAGAGTTCTACATACTTTTAAAAACAGTAAATTGTTACAAGCGGCCTTTTTGCTAAATATTTGTGGAAAGAATAGCATTGTACTGTTTTTAAACTGAAGTTGTAAAGCTTTCAACGTCTTTCAAAACAGAAAAAGACAAATTTACAGGTCTTTTCTGGCGAGAGACAAAAGGTAAAATGTTTGTTGCATGCCAATGAGAAGGTACTAAAGGCGGTTACAAACTTCTAACCGCGCCAGAATAGACCTGTAAAGGTGTTTTTTTTGTCATAATAAGCTATGTAATTTAATTGTTTTTTTCAATGTGAGGAGTAACCAATGTATATCCTTCCATATTGCTATCCAATTCCTACTTTACTATTTCTTAAAATAATGCCATTAAAATAAAAAGAACTTTCCGATTTTTTCTTTGAATGTCCAGTTGAAAATGGAAAAGTCCAGATATTTTTTTTCAAAATCCAGACGAAGATCATTTTGCATGTGGCAACCCTACGCTTAACACATATTTTGGAAATACTCCTTTCTGGAATATGCCTTCACATTTAATTAAAAATTAGGTTATTTGCACAGCTTCGCACATGCCCTTGCATTTACATATGTAAAAAAAACGATCGCTCTGTTTTTAAGAGCAATTATTGTAGTGTTTGGTACAGTGTTGCTATTTAAAAATCCAATGGGAAAAATCAGTCTTGAAAACATTTTTCGAACTATTTGAATCCTTTTTGAATTAAATATTTTTCAATTATTGTGGAAGATGATTCCATCTATTTTGACATATTTTATTCTTCTTACTGTTGCTTCAATCATAAAGTGGAAAAAAATTTCGCTACAATTTCGAAAATATTGTAAGAATTTTGCCGTGAAGCTCAGTAGTTAGAAAGAATGGTTAGAAAGAACCATGCAATTATGTGGTGTACAGAAGGATCCAGAACAGACGTATTCGGGCCACGTACTAAATATTCCAAACCTGCATCTTCCAAGCAGATGTATGTAATTCCACATTGATAGAAGGTACTGTAGGCGCGAAATTCTAATACTTTATTGCAGCTGGACGGCTCTTAAAGCTCTAGACTCTCACATAATAAGCTCCACACTATCCGGGATATGCTCAGAGAAACAGAACGAACTTTTTTGTCCTACGGCAAGTCAAAACTCTCCTTGGCAAGTATACAAGACCGCAAGAACCGGCTTCGAATTCTAATGTGGTTCCTCACTGGTCACTGCAGACTGAGGGGGCCATTTTAAACGACGACTCATGCAATCTGCATCAGCATCTGCAATAAGGATGAAGAAAATCAGGGTCATTTACTTCCTGCGGAGCAATCATCCACACAAGAAGGCAACTGGGGAAGTATTTAATACCAGAGCATAATTGACCAAAATTGGACTCTTTACTATACTTTAAAGTCCTTGGAAATTCGGGGTAGGTTTAAAGGTCCTTATCAACCGACACGGATTCGGAGTGGGTGCACAAAACACCAAAATTATACCAAAACCATTAATTTTTTTAATTTTCAAAATTTTGTATTAAAAAGAAAATTAAAAACATTTTTTTAAAACCAATTTCTTTTAGTACTTTTTTTTTAATTAATTAAAATTTTTGTTTTTGTATAATAGGTTTTTTTTTTAATTGTCTTTTTTATTATATCAAATTTCTATCCTCTCTTAATTGCTAATACGTAACTCAATAACTGTTTTCAATTTCCATGCTATTTTCTGACTTCTCCTATATATTTCACACAGACTCCTAAATTTCAATTCGCAGAAAAATTCAATTTCATTTCTCACAACAAACTGTGACTTTTTTGCCATCTCGCCATTTTACCATCATCGTAATAGTTAGAGCAATGCAAGCACAGCAGCTTCGTACTCCTTTTCCAAGCCAATTAATATCAAAATACTAATTTTCTAAGAAATCCGCAGCCACAATAGCGAAAACGGCACGAATGCGATTCGCTGCCAAAGTATTAATTTCGCGCCAACTACAAATTTAAGTGCGAACAAGCTCATGCGGAGTAATTCGCGGAGACAGTCGATTTCTGCAGTAACAATGAAACAAAAGCAGAAGAACACAAAAAAATAGTTAATTAGAGATGCAATTTGCCACATTTGTGGCTGCTTCTGTTTGGCCAAATGAAAGAGTGATCATTCGAAACTAAACACCCATTAACTGCAGCACATTTGATTTTTCATTAAATTTTTCACATTGAAATTTTGTAAAATTTTGTGTTTGTGTGTGTGTGTGTTTGAGTGAGTTGGATAAGCCGTTGCACTAAGTCAAGTTTGAATCGAACTTAAAAGCCAAAATGTAAACTTTAATAACCAAACATGTTCGCAAATACTTACGGTAAAATTACAAACAAACCACAAAAAATAACCAACTAAACGAAATAAAATGTAAAGAGAAAAACTGTATAAAGCCAAGTTAATGCGGCGCACACAACTTGAGCAATTCACTCTCCACCTTTAAGCAGCATTCACTTGTTTTGGAACGAACTCCAAACTAACTAAGCTGAACTGAACTGAAATAGTCGCCTCGGCACTCCTCTGCTGTTCAACAAGAAAATGT
Source organism: Heteromyza rotundicornis (assembly GCA_951394025.1). Lineage (NCBI taxonomy): Eukaryota > Metazoa > Arthropoda > Insecta > Diptera > Heleomyzidae > Heteromyza > Heteromyza rotundicornis. The sequence goes on along the minus strand of OX596012.1, from coordinate 15,219,855 downwards.
TCAGCCAAGTTGGCGTACATTGCCGAAGAAGAAGAAGCAGCAGCACAGCAGCACATGGGTGAAGGGGAAAAGCCAGCCACTGCTCTACTGCCAGTTAGTTGGCCGTGTGTGTGGAGCATGCTACAACTTTATTTTAGCCCCAACGAGACTTGCTTGAGTCACAAGACTCACTAGCGCGCGCGCTCAACTACACACACGCACTTCACTTCGCTTCACTTTACGATATTTTATTTTACTTTACTTTAGTTTTTTGCTTTACCTCTGTTCAGCTGGCTTGCCATTCGGTTCGTTTGGGTTGAGTTCAGTCGATTTTGAAACTCGCGCTCGAATTCATCGTGTAACGGAAGTTAGTCGCTCAACTCTCGGTGGCATCGCATCGCATCGTTAATCTTTGCGGAAAAAACGTATAAGTTGTCTTCATTCATTCATTAGGAATAAAAGTTAATTTGCGAATTTGGAAATTATCCAAATAACGGTTGGACACAATTAATCGCATTAACTAATCAAATATCAATAAACAAATCCGTCAAAAGCAAATGGTGTAAAAATTTTAAACACAAAAAAAATATTAATTTGGAATTCCCTAAGGAAATTTTAAAGTGGAAATTAAATTAATTGCGATTGTGAAAATATCAAAAATATTAACTAATTGTGTAAGCATCAAATTGTGTTTAATTTAAAATTAATAAAACTTTAACAAAACCATAAAAAATTAAATAAAAATTTAAAAAAATTATAATTTAGTTAAAAAAAAAAAAAAAAAGGTTTTAAAAAATTTGGTTTAAAATTTTGTTTAACTTTTAATATTAACTAAAGAAAAATCAATTAAAAATATAAAAATTTTAATAACCTTTAAAAAAATATTTAAAAACAAAATATTTTCAATTGGAATATATTGTAACAATAACTAATTAAAAAAAAATAATAATTATTTTTAATGAAAAATATAAATAAAATAAAAGAACTAAATTAAACAAAAGTTCATACATATATTTTAAATAAAAATTTGTTAACTTTCATCAAAAATAAAAAAAAAATACATTTCAAACCAACAGTTCTTGTTCTTCCAAATTTAAATTTAAACAACTTTACGTTTAATTTAAATTATTTTTTTTGTTTTAACTCAAAATCCGAAATCTACCAAATTTGGCTGTTCACCACCACCTACGTACTTCCTCTACTTCTATGGATTCTTCATCACTTTATCGTTTCAAAAGCGGTTTCACCAACTTCATATCACTTTTGTGTAAAATTAATTAAATTTGCTTTTGATTATAGAAAATAATTTAGAATTTTTTCACATGAATTGTTATTAAATGATATTGCACTGTCTTTTCTATTAACCGACTAGGTTAGGATAATTAACTTTTCTATCAATTTGCAAGGTTTTGGATTACTCCAAACCGTTGGCATTTCAAGAGTTCCAATTATTTTATGATCATTGGCATGGAAATTTTAAAACAAATTAGTTGAAAAAGAAACAAAATTTTGGAGTTATAACCCAGATTTGAGTTGAAGGATTGAAGTAAATAAACTATTCTATCTGCAGGGCCCACAAGTTATTCTATGATACTATCTTTGTTTATTTAGGTATGTGTAAAAAACATAGCATCCAATGTCAATAGTATTCAATCGTAAACTTGTAAATTACACATAAATTTCTATCTATTGCTTGAGAAAGCCCAAAAAACACAAGTTGCTTTTTATCGGAGAACCACGGTACATTTAAACAACGCCAATGACATTTCGAAAAACTTCTGACGTAGAACAGAAAGTTGTGGAGTTGGAGTTTGAGTTTGAGCTGAATAATCAAGGATCAGCCAGTTCTGTTGTGCTTTTGAAGTGTCTGGAAGATAATTTTTTGTCGAGCATAGTAATGTAATCCCTTAGTTTCTAATTCCTTCTCGTCGTTTCAACTTCTGGGGTTCACTACGTTCACTAACTACTTGCCATCATCTCGTCATCGATGGTGTTGTATGATCACGCCCATAAGAATTTTTTGTAAATGATAGTTAGTAAAAATAATAATTTGGCACAACATATTAGGGCTTAGGTCGAGCATCTTGATCCTACAGTTTAATACAGAATCCGTATAGCGAGACTTCCAACTTAAAGAAGCTTTTTCATGACAAATTACTCTAGCTTACCGTTGCTTGACGAGAGAGTGCCGGTATTCACAGAAAAACCAGATAACTCCTGGCCGCCACAAATGGCATTTAGTATATTTTATGGTGGAATCTGTACTTAAGTTGACAATAAATTTTACAATTATTTTATAAACTTTTGTATAAATTGGCACCAGCTTTTCGAAAATATTAATTCCAGCTTGTAATTAAATCCTTCTGTCATTCGATCTATTTTATTAGATTAGATAGAGACGTTTTCTTGCATGGCGTTATAATGGTTTCAAATGGAGATACTTTTTGGAAGTTTAAAAGGAATAAGTGATTTAATGAAGTATCATACGGGCTTTACTGAAATATCTTAAATCCAATTTTACCACTAAATAACAACAAAATATAATTCGATTATAAAGCAACTTTCATAATAAATTTGATGCTCAAAACTTAAATCTATTAATGGGTTTTTAATGCAACATAATAAAAAAAATAATAAATATTATTTACATTTTTTTTATTTGTGTGAACGAAATTTGCAAGTCTTAAACCTTTCGCAACGCCATTAAAATTTAAATGAACTGCAAATAACCTCTCGAATCGCCCATTTTTATTACATTTATTTCTTTTTTTTTTCATTCACGTATTTGTTTGTCTTGCTAGAGCTGTTTAGAGGATTAGTCATCCGCTAGTCGCTGTCCGTCCGCACGTTTGTCGGGAAAAAGGAAAAATCATACACCATTGAGGCAAACAAGTTTCTTTCGAAAAACCTAAATGATTTTCCACGCAGGCGTCATATGCTGTCTTTTATTCGCCAATACAATCGCAAAAAACGACTACATACAAGAACCAGCGACGACGACGTCACAAACAAACCGCAACACAAGCGAATCTCTTCTTCTGCGCTCTATAGTGAAGTTGTACAGTGAAAGTAGACTTTTACGTTATTTTGCAATATGTATTTCCAACATTTTTATTTTCTTCTGTTGCTGTTTGGGATTTTCGTCAGTAACTTAAATGAAATTTATTTTAAAATGGAAAAATTATAAAGAAACAAAAATTAACACTAGTCATGATTGTCTGCCTTGTGCGGTGGTAGCGCATCAATTCACAACTTACACTGACCACTTCGCACGCATGTAATTAATAATGTTGCGCATGCGCTGCCACTAGCTCTCCAGCAATTCGCACATAAGCCATAAGCCTATATATATTTGTGTTGTTTTATATATTTGACTACGCGCGTGCTCAGCCGTACCACCGCCGCCATCTTCATCATCATCATCATCGCCTTCAGCGCAGCTCTTTTACTGCCAAAAAATTAATTGCAAATTCGCCACTGCCGCCTGAGCGAGCGCATGCATAATAAAGTAGACGGTTATGTTTTTTTTCTGTTTCTTTCCATGAGTTTTTGTAAAATTTAACGTGTTTTTGTGTCGAAAAAAAAAACTTTCACTGATTACTCCATCCCAAAGCGTAGTAGCAAACTAATGCAAATATCAAACTACAATGTCGTCGTCGTCTGCGAGGATATCCGCTGCTGTTTTTTGTTTGTTTCTGTATTAATTGTGTACATTCATCATATTCAGATTTGTTTATTTTCATTTAATTTTGTTTCACGTTTTTTTTTTGTTTGCTGTTTTCCTTTCATTTTGGTGTTTGCAGCTTACCCTACTCTATTGTCTTCAGTCTGTTGGGGTTTGGTTTATCTTCTTTGTTGAATGTATTCGAGGAAATTGCCATATTGATCCAATACAATCGGTGTATTCACACTTGGAAGAATATATAATAGGGCGGAGTAAAACAAAAGTAAAACAAAGCATATCGGAACCCAAGTTTTTTTGCATATGGTTTGAGCCAATCCAGGACGTATTTTCAATTTTCATAAAGGAGGCAGTTCAATAAATTGGCTCTCCTGAAGCCACCTGTGGACCTAGGAAGCTGTAATGGTAGATATGGCACGCTCAGTAGAAAAAAAGCGATGAAATGCACTGACGCTCCATACATTTCATTGCTCTTTTCCTCTGAGCGTGTCATATATAATCTGTAAGACCATGGCAAGAGATTCTTCAGTTGAATTTTTCCGGCGTGGTAATTCGAACTGTGCGGCTTATTAGATAAAGGTGGGCTGTGGAAAACAGGCTCTCCTGAAGCCATCATTGAAAATCAAATGATATTTCCAACTCTACCACATTATTATGACCAGTCCTACTTTATAATTTTCTTTAGTGTGTATCACCTAATTTGTGGTAATTCGAAATGTGAGGCTTGTTAGATATAGTGAACATCAACTAATCTTTCCAACACTACCACATTATTATGACCATTCCTCCTTTATAATTTAGTGTGTATCACCTAACTATTCGGTTTTGACCCATACCTAATTTCATATTGGCTTTTTTTTCATTTAGTTTAATATTTTCGTGTCCGTATCTTCTTTCAAAATGACATCTTCTGTTTTGAAACATTCGCATCGTGTGTAACATATGCTTATATGTTAATAAAGGGTCACAAAGCAAAACAAACAAACAAAAATGTTGACTGATTTTGTCATAAGCAAATTAAATGATGTGCAATTATTCAAACGAATCTGGTGAATGGACGCTTTGGTAGCCATGAAGACTGTGGTCTGTTGTTTAGTATTGAACCATCTTAACGATGTTTGGTAACTAAATAAACAAAAATATCAAATTGCTAATGGTTAAAAATTCCAATGCCTTGCAAAAATATTCTATGCATCACAACTTCCTGCTAAAATAATCTTATTTGATTTAAAAGTTAAATAGTTACACGAAACTATCAAGTTCGTTCCACACCTGTCTCTCCGCTAGCCAAATAAGATATTACACATCATTCTGGTATTTAGGAGTAGGTACACACGGTTCCAACGCCTTCGTCACAGTCACTACGTTGTAATTTAGCGGTATCTTTTCACAGTTATTGTCTTCATTCTTCAATTTGGCAAACATTAGGAGATAAATAAACTGCATTTAAATTCGCCTGACTTACCCACGTAATATTTATACCAAAAATCAAAGTACATTTTCTCACATAATTGTGTCTTAGTGCTTGAGCTTAGTGCAAATCTAATATCTAATCTAACATGGCATATTTCCATGTTTAATTTATATTTTCGCGCTTCAACTGCCTTACTGCGTTTACAGTTACTTGAGGTTTTTTGTTGTATTTTTAATTAAATTCTATTGCCAATTCCCATAGTCACAAGTAGTGAGTCGCATTACAAGACATCAACTATGGAAACGTCATCATGAATCGCAAATATAGAGCAAATCAGCATTGTTGCCACACTCATCTCCCTCCTCCTTTTCTCATATTAATAGAAAGAAAAAATACAAAAATCATTTGCACATAATGGATTTTTATGCGCATACACTACACTTGCTGGTTTAATCGATTTGTGTGAAGGTTTCTTTCTAATTAACATTTTTAATATTTATTGGGAGTAAATGGATTTCAAATTGTGTTCCGTTTCTATTTCGTTTCCCCTAAAATTAACTGGATTCAATCTGAAGCACAATGTCAATAAGCCATAATAATTTAATTTACCCTAAAGCACATAGTTACGCCATAAAATTGAATATTTTTCATTTTATGCTGTACCATTTCCATTTCTTTAAAGTGTTTCATGTTCCATTTCATTCTCGAGTATATTAATAGGAATAGAACTGGAGCGAATGAAACGAAAAGATGAGACGTTCCGTGGTTTATGCTCATAAAAGAATATTTTGTTACAGTAACCAGTAAGCACTTAGCTTACAGAGTTTTGTTAAGTTCTTTTTTTCTTATTTTTGTTCTACTGAAGTTATGAATACAAAAAATTGGCTTAAGTTTCCATATTTATAATCTGGTGCCGCCAAGAGCCGGTTTCGCAGCCGAAACTGTATCAATTTATGGAACCGAAACCGATATTTTGGAAATTCTGGAAACCGGAATTGATATTTTGTGAACCGAAACCGGTACCGATATTCGTTCCAGTCCCTGTTTACAATATCAGTTAGCACAAAAATGTAGATTTATGATCACTAACTGATTCGTTTCCATTTCGTTCCTCTGGCCAATCTGCATTCATAATCTTTAATACATTCATAAAAGACCATTGTTTGTCTGTGTGTCCGGATGGCTTTATTTCGTTGCCTAGGGGCCGAGGGCTTACCTCGAACCGTATGACATCGCCAAAAACCAGACTCTTGGATGAGCTATAAAAATATCATAGTCTTGTCACAATAGTCTCAATGTGGCCGCAGTTATAATTGAGACTCTCCTCTTTCGAAAATCTAATTTAATGTCCTGTCCTATTTGTCTGCCCCTTCCTGAAGCCGGGAGAGGACCTAGAGATATGTAATTTCACATAAACATATATCTTATGCACTGGTTCTCTTGAAGCTACCAGTGAACCCTGTAATATCAAGATGTTTTTTCAATCTTTATATAGTTAGTGTTCCATTACATTTCGTTCCTTGTTTTGTTTTTTTTGAGCTAATTTAAATTTCAAAACTAATTAAACTTTTTGTAAGCAGCGGGAATCTAGTTTTTAGGATTGTTAGTTTCACCTTAGGCCCCCTTCTAGCTTTCTTCTCGCTTTCATACATTTACCGCCTTTGCAATATTCGTTGAGGCCAACTATACAATTTTACTTGTTTACTGTATAATACCCAGGCACTTGCCGTTGTTGCCGCTTTTGTTTGGTTTTTTTTTCTAACTATTTCTGGCTTTGTCTTCTATTTTCTGCTCTGACGTTGCCGCTGTTGACGGTTTTTATTTTCATTTTGACCAATTTCATTTGTTCGTAGTCGATTTCAGTTTTCTATTCACTTGCATTGTTTGTGTGCGCGATATTTTCGCCTTAGTTACTTTTATTTATTTTTTCTTTCTTGCGAAAAGTGATTTTATAGAAAAATATTTGCTGTGGCACAATTTGTGCTGGTTTTTGGATTCTCTGTGAGAGTTTCCTAAATACTTATTATTTGCTTTACACACAATTAATGGGTTTTTTTTCCATTTCTTGTTTGGAATTTTCTAACACAAGTAATACTTAACGGTCATTGATTCGGGGTATTAATTTTCTAGTCAATTCTATGGAACTTTATTTTTTTTCAAATACGTATTTTTAATTGAACTTTGATGGAATTGTGTTGCGAAATCTTCTTAAATTTAATTCTGAAAAGATTTTTTTTTTCTGAAAGGAAAAATATGAAATAAAAACTTTTGTGAGCTTCTTCTACCGAAAAAGAAAACTTTTCAAATAAAAAAAAATTTACAAAAAAACCACGGTCTTCACTTGTCCATCATCAACATCAGCCAACAATGTTGTGTTGTGAACTTTATCATGGTGACAACAATAAAGATAACAAATGATGGAGTTTTCATCCAATCAAATTCGTATTTATCATCACCGTCGTCCGCCAACCACACAACATCAACGACACCAACAGAGCAGGACAAGTCCGATGAAAATTCCATAGACTTTGAAAAATCTCTCAGAAAGTTTAAAAGCCAAAGTGAACACCAAACAAACACAACAACAACATCAAATAGTTCTTCCAAAAGTACAACCACATCACCATCATCATCGCCCACAACAACGTCGACCAACACCTCTTCAATAGGATCTCAAAGACGTCGCCGAGGCAGTACCACATCCTCGACATCTTCTAGTCCGCGAAATCATCACCATTCCAGCAATATTGCTGCCAAATCGGATACTCGACGACGCTATTATTTTGGCAGTAATAACATTTACTGGTGCAAGCAAGCGAGTGGCTCTAATTCGCCATACAAACAAGACAACAATTTACGAACCAAATCCAGTAGCAATTCGACGGTAACCTCATCCTCAGCACCAACCAATCGTAGTGGCATTTCACGCAGTGCCAGCAGTGTCACTCACAAAGAATTGCAAAACTCTTTCAATGCAAATGCGAATGTGTCGCATGCAGGTCTCTCAAAAACGCGCCGAAAGCTTGTGAATTCCTCTAGTCTGAGTGCCGCCTGTAAACTCGTCAATAACAATCCAAATAATCGTTTAAATTTCGATAAATTTACACCAAATTTACGCAACAGTTTGAAATTGTCGAGCAAACCTTCTGCTGCAGGCCCCACTGGCGGCTTTAGAGGCAATGGCTCTGGTTTCAGTGTGAATATTTTGAATAATAATTCGACGAAATATAATTCCGATTCGACGCGTCTGTTTGGTTTTTTGCGTAACGCTCGTAAACTATATCGTAATAATAACAACAACAATAATTGTGTAAATGGTGTAAATGTTCCGGATGGTTCGCGTAAAGATCAATTTGATTGTGCTAAGAAGGATTCAACGGCAATAAGTGATGATTGGTTTGGTTAGTATTCATTGAACATAAATTCTTTTAAATCGCAAAGAATTCACTTGTAGTATCGTTTTTAAAAAAATTACAGAAAAGCTGTACTTTGTATATTTTACCTAGTTATTATGAGTTAAGGGTATACTCACATTGAAAATATAGAAAAATTTATATATTCTTGATCAGCATCACCTCCTTGGTCTTGGACTTGGTTGAGCAATGTCCGTCTGCCTGTCGTGATTGGTAAGCATGATAGAAGAAGCTAGAAGTAAGCTAGGTGGTCAACTACCAGCCCTACCTCTCATACAAGTGAAAATAAAATTTTGTAACATAAATAAACAGTCCGTTAGTTGGAAGGGGTTCGGTACCGAAGGATCAAATGTTTAGGTGAAGTAGGGGCGTATAAAAGAATACAATGTAGAAAAGCTGAAATGTCAGCGACTTGATTCGCTTGTTTAAAGTATTGGATCTTACATTGATCTAAGTATGTGTAGATGCTGTTTAGAGATCCAAGGGGGTGATGCATTTGGTGGGGATGAAGTAAAAGTCCAAACGTTGTCCTCCTTCTGTGTTAGTAGAGCTGAAGCCGGGAGTATTCGACCCAGTAGCAGTAGGATATATTTAACTCTATTTAGATCGACTAAAACTTACTAACTGTTGACATTATTTCCTTGCTAGTTGGTTCCATTTTCATGTAGTTTCGTTTAACTTCCATTTTTTTCAATTCCATTTTCGTTCCACTTCTAAGACTACTTAAAATCCTTTCCTTTTCATTTGGTTCCGATTCTCAATCCGTTTCTTAGGTGTTCCAATTCCATTCAGTTCCGCTTCATTTCCATTTCATTTCATTTCATTTCATTCCGTTTCCATTCCCTTTTCCTGTTTATTACATTTTCATTTTGCTTCTGTTCATTTTGCTCCACAACCATTCCGTTCCCTTTTCAATTGGTCCCGGTTTCAGTTATTTTAGGTATATTTATACCCCCACACTCACTGTGGCAGGGTATACTAACTTTGTCACAACGTTTGTAACGCCCATAAGGAGGCGTGTCCGGTATGGAAAAGTATATATTTTCTTGATCGGAATCACCGCCGGAGTCAATTTAGCGATGTCCGTCTGTCTGTCCGTCCGCACGATAACGGTCGCAGTTTTGGAGATATCGGCTTTAAACTTTTGGTACATGTTTTTCTTTTTGTATGTTTTGAGATCAAGTTCGAGAATCAGCCAAATCGGATAAAAACTGGGCGTGGCTCCCATACACCGAAAAAAAAGGTAAACATTTTTTAAGTCTTTTTTATTGTTGTTTTCGATTGGAAATGTTTAGAAACGTATTTTTGACATGGTCCGAGGTTCCGAAGCCACATATATAAGGGTCTAAATGGGGTCTTGAGACCATTTTTTTTTTCTTTGGATTTGATTGGAAATTTTTAGAAATGGATTTTGGACATTGTCCGGGCTCCAAAACCACCTCAAAATAGGGTCTTGAGACCACATTTTTTATGTTCGAGGTACTTCTTCCTACTGTGTGGGGGTATTTCAGCTTCGGTATAGCCGAAGATAGTCCACTCTCTAGTTTCATTTCGTTTCTGTTCAATACCCGTTTTCGTTTCCGTTTCCGACAATATTTCGCTTTAAATAGAAAACGATTTGCAGAGTAAATATATTAGCAAAAATTTCGACACTAAACGATTTCAAAAGCATATTACATTTCTGCTAAATTATTGACTGTTGCCATGGGACTTCTGTACTTACTTTATATTCCACTTGTTACTCATTTGCCTAAATTTTGTGTCTTTACAAATGTCGCCTGTGCTACAGTTTTAACAATTACGAGTATCGCTTTTGTTTTATACTAACATATTTCGAAACTCGGTTATATGGGCGGTGTCATTTCACAAGAACCAACACGATATGAATATAAAATTTCTGTTCAGTCGTCTCAGTTGATAATATCGTAAATGTTCATGTGACATACAATGGCATACAGTTTGTAGTTATGTTTATATTGTAGTTGTCACATTTTACATATTATTATTTTACGCAAGAAAAGCCCAACGTACAAGTTAATACTCGCATAAGTAAACTTACTTGCATGCAACAAAGTATCTGGTTTGGTACAACAGTTCATTGGCTCATTGGACACTGACACCTCGACACCCTTTTTGCTTGATTTTGTGTTTGTATAAGTTTTGTGTGTGTTCATTTGTTTGTTTGCCTGTCTGTCTGTCACGTATTACTTCATTTGTTTCTCATTTTGCGCAATTCAATTGCATTTTGTATTGAGTATCAGCAATCACATTTGAATATGATGATTCAGATTACCAGCATGCATGATTTTTGTAGATAAAAAAATATATTCAAAGCAGGTGTAATGTTGGTATTGCGGTCCAAAGGTCCAACCGTATTGGTTGAAATTAGTTCATACATACTTCAAATATCGATTCCCTTCCTTTCAATCAATTTACATTTTTTATTCCTTGCACAATGTAACCACCAGCCGCCTTCAATTAAAATATAATTTAGAGCAAACTTCATTATTTTCTACTCGAATTTCATAAATTTCCAATTCCAGCTAGCCTACATACGTACGAAATTCAATTTCCTTTCACACCGTCTCTCCACAACAATTGCTTGTGTAAATTCCTCAAAGCAAAAATATATTCGGTTTCACCTTTCTGTAGTAATCAGATTTGCTCATCACATCACTATTGTTGTTGTTGTTTTTCTCTGCTTCTATTGTAGCACCTTTGTCTGCTTGTAATTAGTGCAGAGTTTCCTTTACCTGAATTTTTCTGGTACGTATTAAGTTGTTTTGCGGTTTTCTTGAGTTTTGCGATTTTTCATTCATTCAATCCAGTCAGTCAGTCATCCACTTACTTACTCATTCATATACTTACATACTTACATGGTATATTGTTGTTTCTTCTACGGTTCGTTATTATTTCACCTTTTCTATATGAATATTTACGTTCTTTGTTTGGCTCTTTGTGCACTCTACATCCTTATGGAGAAGGTATTTGGATTTTCTAGAATACCCATTTTGTAAGGAAGCCAAAAGCAGGTGTTGGGAAGAGATTTTGAACAGACAGAGACACACGACAGAGACACACGATAGACAGATCTAGACAATTTTGTAATTTTGATGGATTCAAAGATTCTTGAACGTTTGCCAATATCTGTTTCAGTTTCCGCGACCTTCAGTAGTTTTTGAGATACACGAATAATCTCTTATATTTCTACTAGGACGGAACCTTCCCTTCAACCCTCTTCAACTAACAGTAGCGTAAGTACCCTCCCGTGAACCTTTCCATAAACTTCCCCTGAACCTTCCTTGAAACCCCCACGTGAACTCCTCAACCATAAATACCATGAAATACGTAATCGGCGACCCCAAAAAGATGGGAAGGGCGAAAGAGCTTGTATAAAATGAGTTTTAGGAATTTCGGCCGCCATATTGGATCAGCCATTTTGAATTTTCTTGTTACAGTACTTGACTCCACCTTTCCGAATCACTAAATGTCAGTCTCAATTACCTATCGGACCAAACTTTTATATATATAGTTGCACTATCCTTTATTCATAATCACAAACTCAAAATAATTCATGATAGACCGTCTTCAGTTAAGCTTAAAAAAATATTCTTACCTTGCTATAAGCGATTCAAACTTGGGCTTCAAGGCCCCAGTAGTTATAGGGTATACATTAGTCATCTCCAACCGACTAAAACTTAGCTACCCACTTTTTTATTGTTGTATTTTTGCTCAACTTTCTTTGATGATTCCACAACACTTTCAACTATTCTGCATCGGCAGAAGAGTGGCAGCAACCACATGAAATCATACTAGTGCCTTTGACTGGCTACGCTACTATTGATGGTAACCTTTTGTGTAAAGTGTAAAGAGTGTGAGGGCTTTGTTGTTGTATTTTTATTTTTGTTTCTCCTTTGAAAACAATGAGGAAGCATCAAAGGTTCTCACGTACGTATTCTGTTGTCTAGAGGTTTTCTTTTCCGGTGGTGCATACACACGAGCAACGGCACAAGGAAATTACTTTTAACTTCATATGAGTAGTTAGTGCACTCGCCACTCTAATCTGAGTCAGTATAGACCCAATTGTTTTTTTTTTTTGTTTTTTAATTTATTATCTCGTATGGCTTTTTCACTTTGAGGTGAATTTAATTAATTCCTCGATCGCACGATGCGCAATTTTTTAATTGAAATAATGAAATTTTGTTTGTATTTTTTTTTCTCACACACGAAATATGCAAATTTTGTAGTTTTCAAAATGGTCGAAAGTCATAAATAAATTTCAATTTCAATTTGCGACAACTTTGCTTATAAGGCAATTTAGTATAGTTGCCCCAGTGTATATAAATTTCAATTTTACATGGAATATTCTTTTGTGATTTTTTTTTTTTTTAATTTAATTGAATTTGGTGCTGAAAGGCCATAATGACTTGGTAATTGTATATTGTTGTATTTTTTGTCATTATTTGCCAATCGCTCAATAACTCAAATAGTTTATGGGAACAACAAGAGTCTCGTCTCGTCTCGTCTGCCTCCCTTGCGAGTGAGTGTCTGTGTCGCTGGCCAAAAACGTTTTCATTTTGAACAACAAAAACGAAACATTTACTACACATTTGCCTCCATTTTGGGTGTGACAACAAATTTTACAAATCCATTTAACTTTTACTTTAGGTAAAATCAGCTCATTTGCAAAAAAAAAAAAGTTAAGAAAAATATTTCGTACTGAAACCATTTACGTTTGTTATTTTTAGTTTTACTTCACTCATTGCAGAAAAAAAGCGAAATGTTGTTTATAATTCCAGTGCTGTAAACACTTGCAAAATATGTTAACACTTGTGAAATATTTCGTTCGTTTGCCTTATGTTTACACATTTCGCTCGCTTAATTTTATATAATTTTTCTTCTTTTGCATTACACTAAATAAACAATAACTTTTTAATATGGCAACACAAATTCAAATGGAAATACCACAACAGCAAATTAAACTTCTCACAACTGCTCCCATTTGTGTATTATTTGGAAATATGTAAAAAGATGTTTCTGTTTTTTTTTGTACATTGATTGAAGGCTTTTTCGCTCGAGAAATATTGTAATTACTAAAAGCAACAACATGTTTTTCACCACAAACATTCCTGGCTGCCCAATCACTGCAACAACAACTAACTCCACACTCATTTGTTGTGTATAGAAAAAAAACAATTCAAATCACTGAGCTGGAACATTTTAAACGGAAGCCAAGAATCGAATTCCAGTGTCCAGACAAAGGCTCATTTCGTTTTCGATTGGCTTTCGATTAAGGCACGTTTTATAGTTTATTTACTTGCTACTGGTAAAAATTTATGAAAGAGTTCCACATAAATTAAATTACTCTAGACAGGGAATTAAAAAAGCAATAACATTTATTTAAATCGGAAACGGTTTGGGAATGGACCCTGAATGAAGCGGAAATGGAACGTGAACGGAATAGGAATTGATTCGAATCGAAATGGAAATTAAACATATTTGGGAATGGAATGGAACTGAAGTGAAACACGAAACTATCGAAAAACAAGAGAGTGAACTATCTTCGTCTATGATGTAGCTAAAATACCCCCACACTTTATGGCAAATTTAGAAGAACCTCTGACCTGATTTGGGCTTAGAACCCTATCTTGACCCATTTAGTGTTTTTTCGAAACCTCGGACCAAGTCCAAAATCCGTTCATGAACATTCCCAACTCAAAACAAGTTCCAGTCGGTCAAAGCCGACTTTTATATACCCTACACCTACTCAGCCATATTGGATCCGCCATCTTGAATTTTGAATTTCCGACATAAAATTCGAAATCAGCGACCCCAAAAACAACCCATAACCAAAATTTCAAACTGTTTTGATATATTGGTTCCATCTTGAATTTTCAAATTCCGACATAAAATTCGAATTCTGCGACAGAAAACATAAATCCACTCAGGAGGTGACGCTGATCATACAAAGTTTTCTATACCGAACCAGCCTCCTTCTTGGTGTTACAAACATCAGACCAAAGTGAATATACCCATACCTCATTAGGTGTAGGGTATAAAAAAAATTCTGGTCTTAAATGTTTGCCTCTAGAAGACTTCAAGAATTTTCGCCTTCCTTTTTTGATATTTTGTATGATTTGGCTAATTCTCATACTTGTAAAAACTTTTTCACGTGCAGATGGGATATGGCAAAAATTATTAGATATTTTTACAGAAAAAATCATATTAAAAATCGAAAAAAATCGATAATTCCGGAAATTAATCGATATTCTACTTTTGAAGTTTTTGAAACATTTTTTTAAATTTTCACTGGATTTACTTAAATTTTCTATTGAATTTGAAAACTAAAAGTTACAATTAGTTCGAGTTCATTTTTGATTGAAAGCGAATCTTAACACATGCACAACATGCAGGCAGACAGATCGTTATCTAAAAGTGATCTCATGCAACGTATTTATTTATTTTAATGCATGATATCGAAAATGAGTTTAGAATTTCAATCATCACAATCATTTTCACTTGTCATACACATTAAGTTGTTTATATAATTTGTTCGATTTGAATAAATATTATTTATTCACCACTTGTTCTCCTAATTGTTTTTGCGTCAGTGCAATTGTCCATACGTAAACACTGAACTTTCTAATGGAAGTTTTATCAGCAAAATTGATATTATTTTCATGGCATGTGTATGTGGACTACCTTTGTACTTGGTGCGATTGACGATACTAGGAAACTACGCAGATTCTGTGTGTTTGTAAACTGTTTTAATAATTTGTATTTTTTTTTTCATTACGAATCAAACTTCAAAGCACACTTATGCATCATTTATATTTTTAACCTAAACAAAGGGCTACACTGTTTTGAAAAATTACTTCAATTCATTTGTATAACTCATTCTCATGCTCTGGAATACTTTAATATGCATACTTTCTGCATACATACATGTGAATGAGTTGTAAACAATGTCCGAGTCGAGTCGAGTCAGCTTGGAATGAATGACTTAATTGGATTACTCAACACTTTAGTGATTTTGTATACATGTTGTGGTTTTTTTTTTTATTTTTCTTTTCTTTTAACTTGACTTGGCGATTAATTATGTAATTCGTCAAAACGTTATTTATAGCTGGGTTGGAAATAATATGTAAGCACTTATAAGAATTTGTGCACTTGCTACTCTTTTTAAACAGACAAGTTTCATTCAACATTCAGTAAACTTTTGAGTTTTCGAGAGTTCTTAGTTGATTTTTTTTTGTGGTAAGGCATATATTCGACTCACGGACTTCCTTCGAAATCTCCAACAAATTGCTTAGTGGTTTACTTCAATTGATGTAGTGTACAAGCAAAAAAATGCAAGATATCAGTAGCCTCTGCCGTACTGCCTGGCATGCAGATTATCAGTTTTGTCACCATCTCCATATTTAGCGATTTAAAAAATATATATTGCGTTGGCAATAAACGCTTTAGTCGCATGCGACAAGAAAAACACTTTTAAGATTTCCACGTTTTGGCGTACAAATTCTGAATCATCGCAGAATTTCACATTCGCATCAGTGGAATAACAACAACAAAAAACGACAACAGCAAAAATCAGAAACAAAAAACAAAAACAAATTGTGTGTTAATTCTGTTTAAGCTTAAACTACGCATTGTCTACGAAAGAAACACGACATGGGCGGTATTGTTTTGTTATTTTTTTTATATTCTCTTTTTTTTTTTGTATTTTGTTACGACATTCACAACATCTCGTAGTTTATTGTTAGTCAGTTTACCTTTTTATAACCGGGAAATTAATTTATATTCAAATTCCCATACAAAGCAAAAGTCACTCAAACGGAAATCCACTAACTAGCCATTTGGCGAATTAGGTATAAAGAAACAGAAATAGGGGCAGAGTCAGAGGCGACCGGAATTTAATTTAAAAACACAACAAAATAGATTTTGTTATTTTATATTAATGTATCTTGTTTAAGTTTAACTAACAACAAAGAAACCAACTAAATTTATAGTGACTGGCTCAAATTGGTGGGCCTGAGCGACTAATTCTGTTACCCTATAATTTACTTGCAAACATATGAATCGGCGGTCAACTCCGTAGTCGATCAAGTACATTCACAAAATCAGAAGTTAAAACTACGACCAACATAGGCCACCAACGACTTCCATTTATCAGAACAGTGTTGTATGGACTTGATCTACTATGGAACTAAGTGCCTCATATAATTATCAATTATCATATTGAGTCATACACGCGAAATAAACGTAAGCGTCAAAAAGTAAAGCTTAAGACGATTGCCTCAATTGGCCGATCAAGCGGCAATCTGTTCGGTACATATGGTTGGTGTATGGGTCTCTTTGGTTTTTGCCTGAGTTTGGGCAACGCTGCGGACCAAAACTTTCGGATTGGCTAAAGAACTCGAAGGAAGGAAGTTTCGAGTGAACAGAGAGTCGTGGTAACACTGTAGACCTGCATGGTCTATGTGAGGCAATCATCCGCCACTCTAACCTAACGTAACATTTGGCAATCGTTGGATCTTACCATAAATTTTAAAGGATAAGGGCTTTTTTAACTTATTCTTTAAGAAAACTGTCGCTTACGATAACATTTAACCCTCTATGATGTTTAGACCTTCATCAAGTAGTTTCCATTGTTGCAATTGCTTTGTTAAAAAGGTTTCCAGTGACTTTCACTAACTGTTTGGGTGTACTGGCTTCGAATGAAGTTCTCATTACCGGGGTTATTCTGTATCTCGATTTTGTACATTTATTAAATTTGTCTTTCAAATTGGATTGACATTCAAATTGCGATACCGCGTAACCCCCCACCAGGGTTTTGAATAATTCTCAAAGAATTAATTTCCTTTATCACAGCCTGTAGCGCAACACAACAAGTCGCCTAGGTTAAGCTCGCAATTAAATTTATGAGATGATGTAGATGTCAGTCTTAATTGCTTACTCTTCATGTTATTTGCTAATTAATGTAAATTATTTAATAACGAAAATAAACAAAAGAACACTTGGGAAATGTGTCAGAAAACCAGAAGCATTAGAGCGAACGCTTTTGTACTAAAGTTATTCTAACCCAGCACGATAGTATTCTTGAAGACTTCTTCAAGGAGATGGTGCCTTTTCAATGTTTTAAATATATCACCAAGATTAAAAAGCATACAAATATAATTGTACAAGAAGATAAAGTCTTCAAAGGTTCAAAGGGAAAGAATCTAAAGTTTCTCTTGAAGAAATAGATAAGAAGAAACTTAAATATCAATTTGAAGGCAATACGTTGTGAAGTGTAAATCTCTGTGGATATTGGACATGGTCTGAGATTCCAGTACCAGTATTTTAGCTACGGCATTACCGAATATAGTTCGCTCTCTAATTTTATATTAACTCAAATATAAAGTCTACTCAAATATTTCTTGACCGGAAATATATCGAATATTCTTAATTAGTAGAATACTACCTTTCACTGTCTCAATTTCTATTTCGATGATATACCCAGACATTTCCATATTAGGTTTACGTTATTTTGTCATTTTTATATATTTTTCTATTTTCCAAATCATGTCTTAAATTACAAATCAGCGTTATTCAATTGAATGCTCCGCTGCTAGCTTTTCTCCATTTGAGACTTAAAAGCGAATGATGCGAAAAAAAACAAATTTTTTTAATACGCAATTCCATTCAATTAAAATTGTTTAAATTATCTACTTTGCCATACACACTCAATAGTCACACACACACACGACACAGTTGACACTTTGAAATCAAAATTTTTCCATAAAAAGTCAAAGTTACTTCAGTTCGAATACGAGTGTGTTATGTACCTTGCATAACTATTCTGTAATGCAATGACACTTGAAGCAAAAATTATTTACAAAACATTTGAATTACTCAACGCAAATTCTCGAGTCATATCATTTGCCAAGTCAACAAAAACCACACACTAATGAATATGACAAATGTTTACACAAAGGAAAAAAAACAACAAAAACCACAACAACAAAAATACTAAACAGAAAATGCAAACAAAAATTAAAAGCAACTCAGCTGTTTCCATCAACGAAATTCATATCACAGTTGACCAGGTACACACGGGTGGATGGACGGACGGACAGACAATAAGTCATATTCTACACATACACCATCAGCAGAAGCAGAAAGTGTCTCCGACTGAATGAGTAAATCGCACTTAATCACAACTTAACTGACCTTGACAGTGACTGCTGTTGTGACTCTGAATTTGCTCAGTTTAAGCTCGTTTCGGCTGCTAGCCACTGAGCAGCGGATGAGTGTTCTCTGGGGGAATTGATTGAAGGGGCGCACTCATGCTGTTTAGCTACTTTATACAATAATTTTTTTGTATACATTTTTTTCCTACAATATTCTAAACTTGTTACTACACATTTTAAAGTTCGTTAAGTTTTAATTAATTCCATTTTTCACACATTCACTTAACGAATTTACCCCAAATGCGAAACAGTGGCTTGGGAACGTAAAATTGTTAATGAAATAATTTTTATGTATGAAATAATTTTATGTATTAAAAAAAAAAATCTAAATTTTTTACTAAAGAAATAATTTTTTATAAAAATTGTTTTGAT
The DNA here is from genome assembly GCA_951394025.1 of Heteromyza rotundicornis. NCBI lineage: Eukaryota > Metazoa > Arthropoda > Insecta > Diptera > Heleomyzidae > Heteromyza > Heteromyza rotundicornis. The sequence goes on along the minus strand of OX596012.1, from coordinate 15,200,763 downwards.
TTGACTAGTCCGAGTGCTTACAACAGGTTACCCCATGTCCCCTTACTTTAAGCGAATAACCGGTTCTTAGGCCCGTAGGAACCGGTAACTGAGTTTTAAATGGGGTTTGTCATGTGACACTTGGGTTAGTTTGTTTGGAACTGGTTAAGAACCTTAGTTCAGAACCTTAGTCTAGGATAGAGGCATTCCTCTGTCAATTGAGAACCGGTACTCTTCTATAATATTACCCATAAAAAGTTCACCGGTTATCGCTATATGTTTCAGGACCTGTGATAGATCACAGAACCAATGTAGAACTTTAAAAAAGAGCCTGATATTTCTGAGTGAATTTTTTTTAAATGGATTAAGTTGTGAGCCTTTTTTGTACAAGTCTGTATTTGACCAGTAAACTTTATAAAATATTTTTCCAAAAAAAAAAAATTTTGGAATTCAAATTTAAAAAAATTAAAACTTTTTATTTAATACATAGTTTTTTTTTGTTTATTTTTTAGTATTTAGTTTAAACAAAAAAATTCAATTAACTCAATAAGTTACTTATCGTTAATGCGCTTCTAACCCACTGTACTTCGTACAATAACAATAAAAAAAAATACGCTCTAATCGAAATCGTAAACAAAATTTAAACTCGCATTTGAACTTGAAGTTTTATTAGACTCGTATTGTTATTGTTGTTGCCTTGGTCCAATTCCCACCAACAACAGCCATTCGGCTGTTGTTGGTGGGAATTTGTGTGTTTCGCTAAATCATATTCATACGATTCGATTGCACAATTCATTTAGAATTCGTTATCGCTTTGAATGAAAACGAACGTTGCGGGAAACCGCATACCATAAGGGCAAATGAGATAGGAACCACAAAGAATTATAAAAATGGCAAGGTGCGAGCGACTATCGCAAAGTAGGACCAGAGCTGATAAACTTAATTTGATAATTTCTAGAATTTGACTTTGAATTTAATTAATAAAATGTTTTCCTTTTCTCTATCATTTTGCAGACGAAGAAGCTTTAATATCGAAAGAAAACCAGCAACCCGAACAGCGCACACCAGCAGTAGCGCTTAGCGAACCGAGCAACCACAACAAACAATCGCAACAGGACCAACTGAGCCAACCGGCCAACAACTGCAATACAACCAAATCCCGCCGCAATACCAGCACATCCACAACTGCTGCTAACAGAACCAAACTAACCTCAACGCCCAGTGGCCACGGTGGCAGCACTACTACTATTAAAAGTGGTGCCACACCCCCAGCAATAACAAAAACAGCTGCTGCAACAACGACAACCGCAACACCACCACCAGCAATAGCAACAGTGATGAACAGTCACGCCACAGCCACACAAAGCGGACAAACATCGGTCGTCGGTCATCATCGCGGCTTCTCGCAACCCTCGGCCGCCAACTCGGCCGGCGATCCATGGTACTTACAATCCACCGGGCATCAGATGCCGCCCACAGCACCGCTGCGTCACAATAAACGTCCGGCACCACAGCCCAGTGTAGGAGGCGGAGTAGTGGGCGTGGCGGGCAATAGCTCGGCCGGTGCTCTACTGGCAGCCGGCAGCGGCGCTGCAAATGCAAGTGGTTTGCTGCATCAGCAACAATTGAGCCAATCGCAGCCGCACATTGTGCCGCCCAGTATTCCACCGCATCATCATAATAACGTGGTAATAGCAACAACAACAATATCAATAATATATTTAATTTAACAAAATTAACTTTGTTTCCCTCTCATTTCCCGCAGAATCAACACCACAACGCCGCCGCGATCCACTTGTCCTCGCATGCACTTAATAGTCATAATTTAATAACAGCCGCTTCCAATCATTCGCCCAAATCACCCAACCAGCTACAACAACAACAGCAACTGACAACAACACAATCTCAGCAAATCCAGTTGCAGCAACAACAGCAACACCCGCATCCTCCCCACACCCACATAATGTCCACATTCGCACCACAACCACCAACAGTGTCGTCGGCGGTGTCCACAGCAGCAGCGGTGCCAGCGAATGTTACGGCTGCTGCCGTTGCGGCCATCACCCAACAACAGCAGCAGCAACATCTCCAGCTACTCTCCAACACTTCCAACAACAATTTGATGTCGTCCTCACTGAATGCCGCACACAATGCACTGTCACTGCACGAACGTGGTTTGCCTCCCAAAAGTATGGGCATTGGCGGTGGCAGCAGTGTACTGCATGGTAGCAACATGTTGTTGCACACTTCGGTACAGCAGCCCTCATCGCTGTCTGCCCTGACCAGTACACAACAACAGCATCAACACCAGCAGCAGCAACAACAGCAGCAACTGCAACAGCCCTTGTCCGCCTCAACGGGCATGTCCACTTCATTGCATAGCTTCGATATAAATGGCAGCGGTAATGTGGCGTCTTGGACTACCACAGCGAGTGCATCGCTCTCGCCCACCTCGGCTTTGGCTCCGAATCATGGTTCAGCCTTACAGCAGCAACAGCAACCGCATCGCAAATGCGAAGTCAAATTGAATGCAATGCCGTAAGTGAAAAGTTCTTTTGGGGAAATAGTATTTTTTTTTTTTTTTTCTTTTATTATTTTTCCTAACACTCACTCTAAAAAAAAAAATATGAAAAAATTTCTTTTTGTCTCACAATTAATTAATTTGACTTTTCCTAACCTCACTTTTTTGCAGAATATTTTGCAAACTATTGGCAATAACTATTGGCTTTTATTACAATGATACAATTTTCTCTTAATAATCATTCCAATTTGTCTTATCATTTCAATGATTTAATTAAACAAAAAAACGCAAACCCTTTATGTCACGGCCAACTTGCAGATATTCACTAAGCCACGAAATCTAATTTGTTTGGAAAATAAACTTTCTTATCTTATCGGGCTTATCAGCAGCCGCACACAAACAATAGAATATTTCCTCTACATTTTTGGTAATTTTGTAATTTCTGTGAATGAATTGCCAATTCGAGGCATAGAAAGTTCAATGCTCAACTTCAAATCGCTGGCATTATAATGAAATTTAACATAAAGTATCCGCCAGTGGTCTATGTGTATGTTAAAGAGCTTCAACTTGAACTTGTGCTTTTTTTATTGAAAATAATTTAAAATATTAAATAAAAAGTTTTGAGGTTAAAAAATTAAAATTTTTTTTAAATTATGTCTTTTTATTTTTTAGTTGGTTTCATGGCAGCATTACGCGCGACGAAGCCGAACACTTGTTGCAGCCGCGCGACGATGGTCTGTTTTTGGTGCGCGAATCAACAAACTTCCCCGGTGATTACACGCTGTGTGTGTGCTTTCAAGGCAAAGTGGAGCACTATCGTGTGAAATATTTGGAAAATAAATTGACCATTGACGATGAGGAATACTTTGAGAATCTGGGACAATTGGTGGCGGTGAGTTGGTTTTTAATTTTAAATTTAATTCATTTTTAATGAAACATTTCACCTTTCTGCCTTTCAGCACTATGAGGCTGACGCCGATGGTCTGTGCACACAGCTCATCAAATGCCTACCCAAAAAGGGTAAACAGGAATTCTGCATAAATTCCAAGGACTTCGTGGACAAGGGTTGGGTCATACCCGAGGCGGACTTGCAATTGCGCGAAAGCATAGGCAAAGGTGAATTCGGTGATGTTATGCTGGGCATCCTACGCAGCGAAAAGGTCGCTGTCAAAATGCTCAAGGATGAAGGGGCTGTGCAAAAGTTTCTGGCGGAAGCTTCTGTGATGACGTGAGGAAAATAGAAATTTTTTTAAACTTCATATTTTACAATTTTTTTTTTAAATTTATTTTTTTAGCACCTTGGAACATGAGAATCTGGTGAAATTCATTGGTTTGGTTTTCACAAGTAAGCACATTTACTTGGTCACGGAATATATGAGCAAAGGATCACTGGTTGATTATCTAAGGTCGCGGGGACGGCAGCACATTACGAAAAAGGATCAAATTAATTTTGCATAGTAAGTAATAGAAAAAAAAAGTTTATTTGTACATTTTTGAATGCCTAATATACAGAATAAAATATTTTGACGAACTGTTCACTTAATATCCCTTTTCTTTATTCCCATTTCTCCCTCACTCCACAGTGACACCGCCTCGGGCATGGAATATTTAGAGGCTAAAAAGGTGGTACATCGCGATTTGGCCGCTCGAAATGTTTTAATTTCCGAAGATTGTGTCGCTAAAGTATCCGATTTCGGTTTGGCCCGCGAGGAATGCTATAATTTAGACGTGGGCAAGTTGCCCATCAAATGGACAGCTCCGGAAGCTCTGAAAAATGGCGTAAGTGTATAAAGTACTAAATGTACTATGTTTATCTTAATTTTTGTATTAATTACATTTTGTGTATTCATTCATTCATTTCAGCGATTTTCGAATAAATCCGATATGTGGAGTTTTGGTATTTTACTTTGGGAAATTTATTCATTTGGTCGAGTTCCTTATCCAAGAATCGTAAGTACCTTAATAATTCTCAGTTTCACTTAATTAAAAATAATTTAGATTTTTTTTTTAAATTTTTAATATTTAATTAAATATGGGCGTATTATTCTACTGTTTACTTAGTAGAATATTATAACTACATTAAAAAAAAAACACAACCCAACAAACACAGTCTCAAACGTTTGAGAAAAACCCAATTTCGCGAGTCGATAACTAATGTGATTCTCGACTCGTTTTTAAAGGTTACTTCAACAAATAAAAAAAGTGAAAGTTAATAATTAAATTTTTAAATTATATTTTTGTTTTTATTACATATTTGATGAGTAGAGATCAAAACAAAATAATTATTATTACAAGTAATCGGTAATAATCTGTACCTTTTATTTTGTTTAGTGTAAAAAAATTATCTCTACTTATCAAATATGCAATAAAATCAAAAATACAATTTTAATATTAATTAATTCATGTTTCACTCTTTTTGAAGGCGATGAATTAACGTTTGAAACCGACTCGAGAACTAATCCTTTTCTCGAATCGAGAACTAATCCTTTTCTCGACTCGAGAACTGACTCCCCTTTTTATTCAGAAAGCTGTGATTCTCGAGTCGGTATCGACTCGATTTCAAACGTTCGACATTAGAGAAAAACCTTTGATACCGAGTCGTTCTCGAGTCAGTATCAAACCTAAATGTTTGCGGAAAAGAGTTGTCCATGAACTTCGTAAAGTAGGTTAGAGAGGACGCGGTTAATAACATGACGTTAGAGCCCGACCGATTAATCGGCTTCGGCATCGGCTTCGGCCGTTATCGGCCAAAAATTCACATTCGGCTTCGGTTTTTCCGAAAAATGGCCGAAGTTTTGGCCGAAGCTTTTAAATTTTTTTCCTTATTTTTGCGACACCGAAAACCAAAACTAATTTTTTACGATACGATTTTCTAGCCCACATCACATCTAAACGGTCTTACTGATTTTCTTGAGACTTGAATGTAAAATTGTATAATTGATGGAATTTCCAATGGGACATAAGAGGCCCACAAAACAAAAAATATGATTAAAATTTAAATTAGTAATCATCGAATATTGAGTGAATCTCGCCTCAAATTGCGTGGCACGAGGTTAAAACTGACACAAAGCACATCCTTGGACATTTTCTGGGTGGATTACTGAATTTTAAATATAGATTTAGAAGCTACTACTTGCCCTGATGTCTATGTTAAAAGGAGTCCTGGTAAACTGTATGAAATTTCAAATATAGGGGTAGGAGGCTCACGGAAGGATTCTACCTTTTAGAAATGTAGCCCAAATTGCTGCGCCAACATATATGAAAAGGTGCTGAAATCCGGGACCGTTTTTGGTAAAATTTTACATTTAAAGTTCAAAGCTTCACAGGTGGTTTTTACCATCAACTAGAACATCCTTTGCCCATCACCTGACGGATTTGGGGAGTCCTGAAAAAACAGCTACTTAGATGGATTTATTCTGTGAAGAATTCTCTACCATTTCTAAATTCCCATTATTTTAAGCTTTACTCCAAATTTTTAAAAGTGATTTTAGAAAAATCCAATTGTTCTTACACGGGATATATGGGATAATTTGAGGCTATTGTTAGTTTTGACCTAGGATTTGTTTGTGAATTCTTTTGGTTACTTTTATTATTTGTTTAAATACATTTTTAGTTCCTTAAAAAACTAAATGTGTATTTATATACTCGAATTCGAATGAAAATACACGAAAAAACAAGTTTTTAAAGGGTTTTTATTTAAGTATCGGCTTCGGCTTCGGCTTCGGTATAGGCCTTCGGCGTCGGCCGAAGTAATAGGCTGCCAATTGACCTTCGGCATCGGCTTCGGCCTGAAAATGCTTATCGGTCGGGCTCTACATGACGTAACTCTTCTTATTTATTATTCATTTGCAATTACTGTGTGTAGCGCTTATTTTACATTTTTAAAATTGTGCACTAATTTTGGTTTGTTTCTAGACGTTTTCGTTTCGTTGTAGACAAACAGTCTAGAATTTTAGAATAATGATGGAGGGGGTGGTGTATTTGTCTACATTGTTTTTCATAAAGAGAAGCATTTTTTCAAAATTAAGTGGTTTATGGACAACCCCAAATTGCATTTTAAATTTTTTTGGTATCTTTCATATATAAGAGTCTCTCTTACTTATATAAAATTCTTTGTGAGTTTGTAGGTTTGTAGGTTTGTATGTATGTATGTTTGTTCCCTTATAACTCAAGAAATACTTGACCGATTTTAATAAAACACATACCAAAATGTAGGTAATTTCATTGATATCATCATTAAATTTGGGCGTTCGAGGTGGGCGTGGCAAATATTATTCTAAAATGCTATAATTTAGGCAGTGTTTAACCGGGTAGCATGTTGATTATGAAAATTTGCGGTCCGCCCACTGCCACGCCCTAAAATTTTTAAAGCTCTGTAACTCGGGTCCTATTCAAGGGATTTCGGTGAAATTTTTGATTTGGTGCTGGGAGGTGAATGGGCAGAGGGATGACTTGCAAAATCTATTTTTATTTGAGTTGCTTAAATAATACATATAACATTTCTACGTTAACATGAAATTACACAATTACTGCGAGCGAAGCTGTGGGTATAAGCTAGTTAAATTATAAATAAAGATTATTGAATTTGAGATTTAACAGTTTTTTTAGTATTCATATTAAACTACTTTATCTTTCTGATTACAGCCTCTTGCTGATGTTGTCAAACATGTCGAGGTTGGCTACAAAATGGAAGCGCCCGAAGGTTGTCCACCTGAAATCTACGAAATGATGCGGCAAGCCTGGGACCTGAATCCCGCTAAACGGCCCACCTTTTCGGAATTGAAAGTGAAACTGCTGCTGCTGAAGAATACAACAGCGTGAGATAATCTACGGGTGGGCGCCACATTTAATATTTAACCGAATCCAATCAAAGTGAGAAAACAGAAATTATTTATAACAACAACAAAATGTGAAGCGTAATCCAATTGGTAATTTCGAATTATCGAAACGACAACAAACGAGAAGCTCTTAACGCAACAATTTAAAGTAAAGGAAAGAAAGAAAAACAAATAATATTTTACAATAATTTATGTAATAAGTTTAAACCAATCAAGAGCAATGAGTTAGTGAGAGGGCGGGTTGGGGGATGCGTTTCGATTTCAAATGCGAAACAAAAAAAAAAAACAAAAAAAAAATGAAAGAAAGGAAGAGAGAAGAAGAAAACAATACTATTACAATATTACATAATTAGTAGTTATTTATACTTTTAGATATGTAGTTAAGTTTACTTACAATGTATGTTATTTATACAAGAATTTTGTTGATAAACGTTTTCTCTTTACCTTTACTTTACTTTACCTTACCTTACCTTACTTTTACGTTACATTTAGTTTTATTTTATTTTATATAAATTGTGTCTTACATGTCTTCTCCTTAATACTTAATATTTGTCCAACAAAAGAAATAATAACAAACAACAATAACAATAATGCAACACACAACATTTTGCACACAATTTTTTTATTTTTAGTTTTTTTTGGTAAATTTTTTTTTGGTTACCGGCAAATGCAAATTTTATAAATAAAATCTTCTGCTTGTAAAACAAGTAGTTGGGCGTGTACATTTTTTTCATCGCTTTAAATTCTTTTATTTTTATTAATTATCTCTTTTTGGTTTACTTTTCATATCACTTACTTTTTATAACATTGTTCGACAGCGAAAAAACGCTGGGACGAGACAAGACAATTTATGTTAAATTGAGATCGGTGATCGAAGTCGTTTTGCTGTGCTGCTTCAGAATTTTTTTATGGTTTTACAAATCGTTATTATTAAAAATATTAAAAAATAAGAATGCAACTGGGCTTGTTTTGTAAACACTTTTTGAAATTTTCGAACATATTCAATTTTTTTCGAAAATTTTCGGATTTTTTTTTTGTATTAAATTTATTAGATCATTTATGTATTAGAATCAAACTTTTCTTTGAATTTAGTATACATTGAAAAATATTTGTGGCCTGCTTTAATTTTTTAAAGATATCTTTATGAGGCCGTTTTTTTATAATAGAAAAAAATCTAAAAATGTAAAAAAAAAGTTTTCAAGTTTTTCGAAAATGTTCGAAAAAAATTCGAACATTGAAACTTTTTGTAAAAAAAAACCTAAAAGAATTTTGAATTTTTTTATATTAAAGATTTGTATAGCCTAAAAAAATTTTGACGAAGCAGAGCCAAATGGACTTTGGATCAGTGACCTCAAATCAATATAAATTGGCCGAAATAATTTTTTTCTGATAGAAAAAAAATTCTAAACCATTTTAAAAACAAAAAATATAATTTCGAAAAAATTAGAACGTTCCTAGTGTTTTTTTTTTCAAGATGTTAATTTTGTTTGTCGAATAGTGTTAATATATTTTTTTTTTTCATTAACGAACTTTACTTTTATCATTACTTATTGACCGAAAAACCACTTAGCAAAAATTGACTTACTTAAAAATTAGTTTCATTCAGTAAATGCATAAAGGCTTTCTAAAACTAAATTACTAATCTACATACTATAATTATACATACTTGTCTATGTGCTCTCTGGCATATTACACATATTATTATATATATATATAAATATATGAATTCAATCAACTACAAACTATCCCCTGGCAGCAACTAATAAATACATTAAAAAAATTAAATTTAAAAAAAAATCGAGAAACACAAACCATAGTTACATAGGAAAAAAACCACTTGTGAAAATATGCATTATATTCTATATACATAAATAAATAGCATATAAATAATTTTTAATTCGATAAAAAAATTAATTTAAAAAATTAAATAAAAGAATTAATTCAATCAAAAATAAAACCCCAAAAAAAATCATAAAAAAAAACGTTTCAGTGCAACCAGTTGGTATTCATTTTTCACTCATTCGGCATTCAAATAATTCAACAAATGTATATTTTTAAAGCTGATGACCCTAAGCGACTGTTCCGACTTAAACTTTACAATTTCCATTGTGAAATTGAAAAATTTCAACTTCACAACGACAATTGTTTTCGAAACATTGTTGAAAGTCCACATAAGGGTCATTTGTTTATGTTTTTTTAACTTAATTTTGTATACATATTAAAAAAAGTAATAACAACACAAAGTTACATACATACAAGTCTCTCGGAATCTCTACTCCTTTGAAAAAATTGCTTTAAACCAATCCTTAACAAGCAGCTTTTAATTTTTAATTAACATATTTTATACATATAATTTATTATATACGTAGTTAGCAATTAGATTTATAGAAAATTAATATATTATTTTATTAATAATTCTATTCTATTAAATTCGTTCGCTTTTTGTTTTTATATCTAAAAAAAAATTCATTATGCAAGAAAAAAAAAACGAAAAATCGAAAATGTAAATTTCTTATAAATATATTTAATTTCCTTTATAATTGCAAGTCTCTTTTTAAGTTTACAAAAAACAAACAACAACAACAAAAAATCACATGACACCCAACATATTTGAAAAAATCCTTTTCAAGCCTTTGTAAAACACACACACACACTCATACACAAATACACACAATATTGAACATTAAAACAAAAAAATAAAAATACATATTTAAATTTGGTTTCATTTTATAATTTGGTTAGATACTTACATTTTTTATTTAATGGCTTTTTAGAGAATTCCTTTAAAAAAAATAAAATTTTTAGGTTATGTTCGAACCAATTTAACCTCAAGTTAAACAATTGAAACATAGGAGTACGATACCTTCATCGTTTTTCGATATTTTATCAATAAATTTCACTATTCAGTTGGTTTTACTCCATTCCATTCCACTACTAAGTTTAATTTCGTTCGAATTCTGTTCCCGACATCATGGCCAATCAAATAAAATGTGTAGCATACCCTTGGAATTCTACACAGCAAGTGCCGTTGTAGAATGTCAAAACTTTTAAAATCTGGAATAATTTTGATGAACAGTACAGTGCGTTATGAATAAAATGTGCCACAAAAACTATCTGGAAAAAAATTGAATTCTCTAGTTGAAGAGAACATTGCCGGTAATTGAACCAAGGTTGTAAAATGAAATACTCTTCGATATCTTTTGAACGATAAAAAATTATGTTGGTGGTTTTTCGCGCAAGACTATCAGGTTACGTTCAAAGGGAATATGGCTTTTTTTCATCGCAAATGTATACCACGAGAAAAATGCTTCGTTTTTTAATAAAAACTAGAGAGTGAACTATCTTCGACTATGACGAAGCTAAAATACCCCCCACACAGTATAATCCATTTAGAAGTACCTCGAACATTAAAAAAATTTTGTCTCAAGACCCCATTTTGAGCCATTTATAGGTGGTTTCGGAGACTCGGACCACGTTCAAAATCCGTTTCTAAAAATTTTCAAATATAATTCACCAAAAAAAAGAATTTTTATCTCAAGACCCCATTTGGAAGCTCGGACCATGTTAAAAATCTATTTCCAAACATTTCTAATCAAATACAGCAATAAAAAAGACTTGAAAAATGTTGACCTTTTTTTCGGTGTATGGGAGCCACGCCCAGTTTCTCTAAAACTGCGACCGCTATCGTACGGACGGACGGACAGACAGACGGACATCGCTAAATCGACTCAAGATGTAGTGCTAATCAAGAATATACATACTTTTCCATACCGGACACGCCTCCTTATGAGCGTTACAAACGTTGTGTCAAAGTTAGTATACCCAGCCACAGTGATTGTTGGGGTATAACTAGTAAGAGAATTATCTTCGGTCTGACCGAAGCTAAAATACCCTGCACATGCGAGTACGATACATTCTGAGACCATATGTTAGTAATTTTATCGAAAATTTCCATTTCCACTTCATTCCCGAATCATTTTACAATTTTGTTCCAGTTCCCATTTCGTTCCCGACATCATTTCCAATCAAATAAAAGAAACGGCGTCCAAATCGGTTAAATAATTCTCAAGATAAAGGAAAATAGTACAAATTTGGCGGCTATTTGGTATGGGAGGAGGCGTGGTTCTTATCTGATGTTGCCCATTTTCAATACCGTCCAACCATTCGCCAAAAAAAGAGGAATGCCAAAATTTGGGGTCGATAGCTCAAAAGCTACGGCAGTTGTCGTGCGAAATGACAGACAGACGGACATGGCCTAATCCACTCAGAGGTGATGCTGATCAAGAATATATACACTTTTACATACCGGACACGCCTCCTTATAGGTGTTATTATATATTTCTTAGTTTTTTTTTTAATTAAAAAATTATTTTTGTTTATTTTTATTATTTAAAAAAAATGTTTGTTTGTGTTTTTAATGGTTTATAGTAAAATTTTACGAGGAACATTTTTGTAAAGTATGTTAACTCTCTAACTCCCTTATTACTGCGAATTTTGTTTTGCCTTTTTTAATTTTTGTCTAAACTATAAAAAATATGTGGCCCACAACCGAACATAGATCTAGCGTAAACAATATAACTTGTATGAAATCCTTTGTTTCACTCCAGACCTTTCTCGATTCCCCCCTTTCCGTCGTTCATCCTGCTGTCTTATACAATTTAGTAAAACTTTGCAGTCAAACTGTAACGGATGTTTCCAGCACTATCGTAGGTTGATATCAACTCTATTGATGCTGATCACTAAAATTTTACTCACTAACCAGAGAGTGAATCATATTCTTTTTACTGTCTATGACTGAGTTCGGCGAGGTTTCATCATTTGCTAAATAATACTGCCAATAATGTTCACAGAGCTGCGTCCAGAACCTTTTGGTAAGGTTCCCTTTTCTTATTATAGGTTAGGTAGCACATTTTGAGCTCCTTCTGCAAAAGTTACTCTTAACACAAGCGATCGCAAAACTCTATTGGATGATTTGCGACCAATGATATAATTTTCGTTTAGCGTTTTTACCGGATTGCCTATAAAAGTGTCGGTTAGAGTGTGCCGATTAAGGTGCTACCCTTGTTCCAATTAGTTTTGTTACTTTTTATTTACAATTATGCTACACGAAAAATTCTGCTCGAACATTGATGAATGCCACTGTGAGAAATAATACCTAATATTTTTTACAAAATTACGATTTAAGTTTTTTAAAACGTTCATTTACATAATGAAAAAAGTATGTTCTTCCTAAACCAAATAAATATTTGGTTGGCTAATAAGTATTAAAACTTTTGGAATGTTGTAATTAAATAATTTATAAAAAAATCAAAAACAATTACATGAATTAAAATTAAATATATTATGCATGAAGAGAAATTATCATTTAAATAAATAAATAAAATAAAATAACAATAAAAACACAAAATACCGTTGAAGTTTATTTGTCTTAATAAAAAATGTTTGGTTAGGATGAAATTTACTGAAATTTTCAATTAGTTTTGAAAATTTATGTTTAGTTTCGGTTAAATGAGACCCCCTTCTAGAATTTCTCCGCTACGGCTCATAGTCATGGTTACGCTTCCCTAGTAACCATCCACCCTTTAATTTAATTATCCTTTGCACCTGCCTCAAAAAACAAACTCAAGCATGAGACAAATCCCAGTGCAAATTCTCTACAGTGGAAAACGCCTCTCCGGACCGACAACATGTCCAATAACTACTTCAATGAAGTGTGGCATTTGAGCCAGCATGCCAGCGAATTACTGGCCACCACCGACTACGAGCGTCAGAATCAAGATGTGGAAACGACAATTGCCATGCTGGCTGCAGCCAGTGGCATTGCGGTGGGCACTGAAATCGGTGCACTGGACTCGAAGTCGCTTATACAAGCCAGCACCTATGAGTTCTATTTGCGTTACATTTGCATAGCCAACAAACTGGAGGAGGTCTACGATAAGATGACCCAACCGCAAAAGCGTCTCCTCGTGCGCAAACTACTGGACGCCTGTCTGGGTCGGGTGATCGAACTCAAACACGATTTGGTCAATATCGATCTGATGGAGTTCAGTTATAACGATGCGGTATTCGAGAGACTCCAATTGACACCCATGGACACGGAATTGCGTATTCCGCGCTACTTTCTGCGCGAACGCAGGCAGGAAATTGATCAGCGCAAAAAGGCCACAAATGAGATTCTAATCAAGTTGGGCTGGCTGGAGGAGAATCCCAGCGAAGAGCGTTTGACCGAAATCGAGGCCATACACATCATTCAAATTCACGAACGTGGACGGCAGGGCCGGTTGCGGGCCCATTTCATGAAAGAAATACGCATGCTGAAGGACAAGGGCAAATCGGAGGAGAGAGGTAAGGATGGCACTGACTCTGGTTTGCTGGCGGCAATGAAAATTCAGAAAATGTGGCGTGGCCATACGGCGCGTAGGAAGACGCGTCGCAGGAAAATGGATGAAATGATTTTAATTGGCATGGTGCCGCCGCCCACGCAGGTTCAAAAGAAGCGGGCCGAGAGTGCGGACAAGTTGAATGAGGTAGGAAATTTATTTTCAGTGTACGGCCCAGATATGTTTGAAGTGATGACAAACTTTTTTTCAATTTGAAACAAAGTGAGGATAAAATATTTGCCAATTTCTTAAACAGATTTACGAACGTCGCTATGCCACCCAGGAAGCTTATAAGGAGCGGTTCGAGTGCGCTTTGCAGTCGGTACGTGAGGAAATCAAAAACAAACATGGTCCTTCTATGACCGAAGACATAGCCGATGAGATAAGGGCTTGGATAAAGGACTGCTATGAGAAAACGGGAAAGTTGCCTGATTTCCCCTCCGAAGATCAGGGGGGCTCACTGCATTTGTTCAGTAGGCCAGGTGGGGAAATGTACATTTAGTGAATTTAGTAAAAATATTTTTGAAACAAATCTCCCCAGGCACTGAAAGCGAAATGAGTCGCTCTTCGGCCCGATCCTCGAAGGAATCACGCAAAACCAAAGACAAATCCAAGTCACCCGCACGCAGTGGCGACTTAAACGTGAATGAGACTCAGCCTGATGGCAGTTTTCAGCCCGGGCAGTCCATGTTTTTGTCGGACATTAAAACGGAAATTGAAGAGTTAAGGGTTGAGAGGAAATTGTAGGGAAATTTCTTTATTTTCAATTCATTTCTTCATAGATTCAACGAAATCTGGCGTGACAAAGACGAGTCGGGCAATTTGAGGCAAGCTCAATACGACGACATGATCTACGACTTGAAATATGAAGAAGTTGAAAATGAATTTCGTCGCACCGTTGACGAAGTGATGCGCCAGGAATTGGAATTGTTGCAGGTTAGGTGAACAGATCACACGGCAAAGGCATTTATATCCTAATTAAAAGTTCTCACTTCGATCCTGTAGACTGCCGTGGGCAAGAAGGCCAAGAAGAGCAACAAGAAAACCCGCCGTTCGGGCAAGAAGGGCAAAAAGAAGAAGGAAAAGGATCTAACGCCCGATCGCACCACAGAGTCTTTGTACGAAGAGCTAGTGACCAACGGAGTGATACGTCAGTATCCGGAGATTCGTCTGAATCAGTTTCTGGGCGACAAGGCCCTTACCGAGCGAAATGGCATCAATCCCTCGGCTGGTGACATACGACAAATTCTCACAGAGTACTGCATACTACCCCTGGGCTCGGAACAAATACGCAACTCTTGTCCTCTAATACGTTCAATTTTGATAGCCGGGCCGAAGGGTTCGGGCAAAAAGTCTCTACTGCATGCCATTTGCACTGAAGTTGGTGCAGTTCTGTTCGACCTGACGCCCGCCAATATTGTGGGCAAATATCCAGGCAAGTCTGGTCTAATAATGCTCATACATTTGGTGCTGAAAGTGTCCAGACTGCTGCAGCCCGCTGTCATCTATATGGGCGATGGCGAGCGGCCGTTCATGAAGAAAGTACCCAAAACCGATCGTACTGATCCGAAACGCTTGAAGAAGGATTTGCCGAAATTGATTAAGAATATTGCACCGGAGGATCGTGTCTTCTTTATAGGCACTTCGAATCTGCCTTGGGAGGCTGATCAGAAGCTTTTGCAGCAGACTTACAATCGTTTCATTTACGTACCGAGGCCCGATTATGGCAGTCTGTCGTTTGCTTGGAAGGCTCTTATCAGGTGATAGATTTATAGAAAATTAACAGCGCGGAAATGAAACAAAAAAATTTCTAATTTTCCAGCGAATATTCGGGCGGTTTGTCGAATTTGGATTGTAGTGTCATAGCGAAAATTTCCGATGGCTATACTATCGGGGCAGTGGACTCCTGTTTGAAGGAGGTATTAACATGTAAACGCAAACTGCAGCTGCGTTCGCAGCCATTAACGCATGTGGAATTGATAAATGCTTTGAGGTATGCTGAAAGAAATGCCATTCGATTTCGAAAATATTTTTAATTTTGTTCTTTCAGCACGCGAGATCCGGTCTACCGAGAGGAAGAGGAAGCCTTTGAGTCATGGTGGTCGAAGACACCATTGGGTCGTCGACGACAGCGGGCATTGGAATTAGAGGAGGAAGCACGTCTCGAGCAACAGGAGCAGGCATCCAAGCAAGGCAATGGCAAGAAGAAGGCTTAAGTTTGGTCTGAGTTTTGCTGGAGAAGAGATGGGCGCGTGGAGATTTGGCTAACGATCATGCACACTTACGCGAGAAAAAAATTTATTATGTACACTCACGCACAGCTAAAAGACACTCAGCACGAAAATGCAATTAAATTGAATTTATTACTTCTAATTAGAGACCGACCGAAAGCATTTTTTTTTTATTTCGGCCAAAACCGAAATGGCCGAAATTTTCTTCTTTTTTTTTTGGCCGAAACCAAAATGGTCGAATTTTAATTTTTTTAATTTCGGCCGAAATCGAAGCCGAAACCGAAAAAATTTTGAATTTAAATGTAATAAAGTAGTACATAATTAAGCGCATCAGTAGGGTGAAATCGATCATTTTAAGTTCAGATCATGAATTAGATGAATTTAGAAGCAATGAATTTGAAGGGGCAGGGTTCTCACCTTTTGCTACGACGAGAGTAGTAGATATTCAATTTTAGGGGAGTATATTTGAAGAAAGGAGAGTATATTTAATTTTTTTTTGCGTAGAGTAGTAGAAATTCTGTCAGGGTAGTAGATTTAGATATGCGTTTCTGCGTAGAGTACTAGAAATTCTACGAGAGTAGTAGAAATTTCTGCCGGGGAAGCAGATTTGTTGAAAGAGTAGTAGTTTTGCATTGTATGAAACTGACATGTTATTTTGAGGAGTAGATTTCTTAAAATAGTAGTAGAACATATCTTGAGGGAAGTCGAAAAATCTACTACCGTAGTAAAGGAGTAGAAATTTAAAAATCATCGCGAGAGTAGTAGATCTACTCTGATAGGAGTAGAGTGAGAACGCCTTAATGGATGAAATAAGTTTCAAAGTTTTCCATTTTTCCCTTTTCAATACAATTTGGGGTCATGTCTTCTTTGTCGCTTCTGATTCCTCGAAACTATGATCAATTCTTAAATTTGTGTTACATACCGATTTTATCCACTTGTTGTTCCTTATATATTTTTCATTATTATTTTCGTATTCAGCGCGGCAAAATACATAAGAATTTGTCTATCAAGTCTAGTTTACACACTAAAGTTCAGTTTTGTCGATCAGTGTAATCTTTGTTATTTATTTTTTACATTTTTCGTATCAAACCGAAATTTTCGGCGGAAATATCGAAATTTCGGCCAAAAACGAAATTTGGCCGAAAACGATATTTTATTTTTCGGCCGAATCCGAAACAGCTTTTTTTGGCCGAAAAACCGAAACCGAATTTCGGTCGGTCTCTATTTCTAATATCAAAGGTCTCTGATCCACTTTTTTTTTTGGTAAACTTTACTATTATACGAGGCCTCGTTTACCCGCTAGACGTCTTTAAAGAAATTCTAGATACAATCACAAAAAAATAAGTATCTAATGATTTCTTTATTTATACATTTTATTGAATGTTATTTAAGCTTAAATGTAAAATCCTTATTGCCAGTTTTGCAATGGATTTCGCCTATGTGAATGCGCAAGGCTTCACGTTCATATAAACTATTTACTGCTGAAACCAATTTATCTAAGTTTGAATTGAGTACATCGACGTTATCACCCAAGCACCAGAGGAAACTAATGTGAAATGAAGGATCCTAAATTGTCATAGAAATACAATTTGAATTACAAATAAATGAAAATGAAAAATCCTTCAATTTCATTTTAGTTAAAGAATTCTGTGATATTTTCGCTTTTATTTCGCTAGCTTACCTCATAGAATAGCTGTAGCTTATAGTCGCGCAGTACACTATCCACTTGGCTCATTACTCTGTGCACTTTATCGAAATACAAATCGTCTACTTTAAATGCAATAAACGTGCGCGTTTTCTCTTCGTTGGTATAAATTTTCAAATTATGCAAAGAAACACTGAAACTAATCAACATATTAAAATTAAGAAGTTTTTGTAATTTTTCTCCCTTTCTATCACCTGGAGCACGTTTCCATTGCCTCTTCCAAGGACTTGGCAAACGAGTCTATCAAATGATATTGCAAAACGACTGTTCTGCTTAGACTTATGTGCAAATCTGTGGCCATTTGCAAGTCCACCACGTCCTCCAATGCACTCTGGCATAGCTCTTGGATGTCTTCCAAAGTATTGGCCTCCACTTGAAATTCGAATTAGGAACAATGTGTTAAATATTTAGTTATATACAGTTTAACACTTTACCTGGCACAAAAATGTACGTAGCCCAATTGCCGCGCTCGTGTTTGAATGTTCTTTTTCGTCCACCATGCTTTCGGGGATCATCGTTTTCATCCTCGTCTTCGTTAGTTAAGGCCTTTTTCACTTGTCCTAACAGGGTGATGGCCCTCGGCAGCGACAACCTGTTCATAATTCAAAAAGTAACTAATTATGTTTTTACTTTTGCTTCAACTAATATTTTACCGGGTTTCTGATAGCTTTGTGGTTGGTGCAGATAACTTGCACTTTTTGTGGTCCGGTTCTTCATTGCCTTCCGTTTCCGCCGTACTCGCGCCAATGTTTGCTTTAATATCCGTTTCACTGTCTGAAGACGAGGAACTATAATTTACTAGGGCCATATTATTTTTAAATTCTATTTTTTTGCTGCTAAATTTGTATTCACCAGGGTTATCAATGGGTATTTCTTGAAACGTACAAAATTCCAGATTGTACTAAAATAGAGCGGAGCTTCTTAGGCTCAAAATATAACAGTAGTAGATGCATCCCGCGGCTTGCTAGAAATGGGTACTCTTGAAAAAAAAAACGGTGTTTAAAATTTCCAGTTATTTCCACCGGTGGAAAACCGGACAATCCGGCAATTTAAAAGCACTTTTAGGCCCAGAATATAACAGTGGTAGAAGAATCCCGCGGCCTGCTAGGTCCTTAAAATTTTCCACCGGTGGAAAACCGGACAAAAACCCCGGTTTTGCTAAACACCGACATTTTTTTCTTGAACTCTTTAACACGGATTCAGAATCAATTGACTACGGGTAAACTATAAGGAAATGATTTTTAGTCTAACATCGCCTCAAATACAATGGCGCATATTCATGCTAAACTTTAGAACCAGCTTAGTAGCTGTCAGTTCAGTGTATTATCTGTCAACTTAGTAGATTACTAAAGTTAAGTTGGAGCTTAATTTGACTATGAATATGGGCCAATATATCTAAATATTTATAAAATATGCATTTTCCAAAAATGTACCTACATTTTGGTGCTATGTTATTTCAAAGAAAAACATTTATTAATTTAAATTAGGGGATATATTTATGTTATATGCATTTTTGTATAGTGTAAACCTTTTTACAATTGTAAAGGACTAATCAATACCTTTTGAATGATTACCAGGACACCTTAATCCGTTAAGTACACTTCGAGAATATCATGATTGAAAAGACTTTTCGAACTTTTTTCCTGGGATTATACATTTTTTTTTAGGATGCGAAATAGAAAGGGTATTCATTTAAAGTGGGAAACCCCTCGAAAAAGCGGTGTTACTTAACAGAACTGTCAAATTTCATATGTTTTGACTTCTCATCTGCACAACTGAATCGTTTCCGAGTGGTTTCCCACTTTAAATGAATCACCCTAGAGATTGATTGCTGTTTTGCTTTTGGAACTTAAAATATGCGTTTATTTTCTTTATTTTTATAAGGCACACGTTACGTCACATTTTTGAATATTTTGTAAAACTTTATCAAAAATCCACCAACTTGTGAATACCTCTTTTACGCCAATGTTACCTACTGAATTTTTTCAACAGTCACCAACACTCACGGTTTCCAAAGAAACAGCTGACTTTGACAGCCATTCAACATAACCTCGTAACAAATTTTTCTCAGTATTTCATGCCATCAAAAGTTGTGGGCAGCTCCGCGTAAAATTCTTATTATAAATAAATCCGTGTAATTCCATTGTCAATGCATTTCTGCAATAAAAGCACAATCGAGTAAACAAACATTAAAAACAAAATGCGTCTGGGTGCAGTGCTGTATGTGTACAAAGGCGAGTGGGGCCTGCCGTCCATCGATTTCGAGTGTTCGCGTGCACTGGTAAGAGTAGTTGGTAGTTGCATCATTCTAAGCAATTATTATCAGTGAGCCCAAAGTATTTTTCATAAGTGTCTTATCATTGCAATTAGTCTGAAGTTCATTGCGAATTGTTCTTATATTTGTGTCTTCTATTTTAGTGTTTGGTAAAATTCACTCGCTGTCCAGTACAAATAGAAACCAGTGCCAATCCACTGCGATCTGGTGTCGGGAAACTACCCTACTTGCAGATAGGAAATGAAAAGTTCGTCGGCTACAGACAGATTAAGAAGCTGTTGGATAAGGAGGTGAGTGTATATTTGAACTGCGAGCCGGTAACTTTCAATTTCATTGCACGGTAGAGCGAATTCTTTCAAATCTTGGACGAAATATTCGAAAGTTTCCAACTATTGAGATTTCCAAATAAAGAGAAGCTAGACATGGAGAATATAATTATTCTAAAATCCCCTGATCGCTATAACCTGCCGATGCAATCAAATGCGATGCAAAAACAAAATGCGATGGCAAAAATTTGCCCATTGCTTTCTTATGTTTATGCTCCACAGTGCAAGTTTTCAACGGACAATGATCTCGTATTATTTCGCTGTGCTTTCTAATAATAGTCATTTGCGTATTGTTTTTTTTTCCTTTCTTTGCAATTGTTATTTTGTTTTTCTTTAAAATTGTCTTTCTTCTATTTTTTCGTACAAATTTCCGGCTCGCAATTGATTCATCTGTACTAGGGCTATCCGATCGATGTCGCTCTAAAGAATAAACAAAAGCATCTGTCGCCCGCCTATGCCAATTGGGTCTTCACAAATCTGCATGCCTACTATCATTACTTTATGTATGGCGAGCCATTTAATTATGATACGACAAGAGCTCTGTATGCCAAGCGTACACCGTTTCCGTTCAACTTCTACTATCCAGTGACGTATCAGAAGGAAGCACACGATGTCATCCTTACAATGGGCGACTTTGATTTCAACGATAAGGTCGAAAGGCACGAAACTGAATATGTGAGTGGGAGGGGAATCAAATGAAATAAGAGCTATTCACTGTATTTTCTGTTCTTTTTTAGCTGGTCGAAAACGCCAAACAGTGTGTCAATACGTTGGCCAAAAAACTGGGCAAACGCGTCTGGTTCTTTGGTAATGTGTTCAGTGAATTCGATGCCATTGTCTATTCGTATCTGTCGATACTGCTCAAAATAACACTGCCGAATAATCCGCTGCAGAATCACATTAAAGGCTGTCAGAGTCTCGTCAATTTCATCAATCGAATATCGAAGGATATATTCAAGAACGAAGCATTCAATTCCGACAAAACCACCAAAGGCTGTCCGCCCCATGATCCCATGCTGACGGCAACCGAACGAAGTTTCATGGAATCGGAGAAGAAGACAAAAATCCTAGCGGGCTTAGGCGCAGTAGTGGCAATGGGCTCCTTTGCTGCTTGGCGAGGTTTGTACAATCAGGTGTGTACTTTGTTGGTAGTGAAGGGTTTTATTATTTTTTATTATTTTACCTTTTTTATTGGTTTACTAGTTGACAAAAAAAATCACAAAAATTATACTCTTCGACAGCTACAAACCGCTGGAACGAGAGCCCCATCTCAAATTAGTATAAAGACAATTTATACTAATTCGAGGTCATTAATTCCTAATCCGGAGTTCGTTTTGCCCTCCTATCAAAGATATAAAAAAGGAGTTTAAGAAGTGAAAGTGTCTTATGAATGTGTCTTAATTAAGCTTTAGAAACCATCCTAAGAACATATTTCCACCCCGTCCACATTCTTATTAACCCAGAACTTTCCCTCATTTCAGTTCTCAAACTCTAAGCGTTACTATGACGGCTTTGAGTATGATGAGGACGACGATGATGACGATATGGAATAACTTGGGCGGACACAACCCAAACACATTTCTAAACTTTTATTCATGCATCTCATAACTGCGTTTCAAGTGTTTTCCTGCAATGCAAACAAAAGAATGATCGCAAAACAAACTGAACGAAAATTCAATGAAACAAAGAGCTAAAACAATGCCTGTTAACACGTCTACTGCTGGCCCATACTAGTGTTTAAAAGCGTTTTAATTATAGTTAATAAAATAAATTGAAAGAATGAAATAATAAACCAAAAAACAAACAAACATACAAAAAAAAAACAATCTAAACCGAAATGGTGTTTCTTTATTTATTTTATTTTGTCTTTTCGTAAACCATAAAATTTCAGCGCAAAAAAGTACTCATCGGGCTGTCCGCCCCATGATCCCATGCTGACGGCAACCGAACGAAGTTTCATGGAATCGGAGAAGAAGACAAAAATCCTAGCGGGCTTAGGCGCAGTAGTGGCAATGGGCTCCTTTGCTGCTTGGCGAGGTTTGTACAATCAGGTGTGTACTTTGTTGGTAGTGAAGGGTTTTATTATTTTTTATTATTTTACCTTTTTTATTGGTTTACTAGTTGACAAAAAAAATCACAAAAATTATACTCTTCGACAGCTACAAACCGCTGGAACGAGAGCCCCATCTCAAATTAGTATAAAGACAATTTATACTAATTCGAGGTCATTAATTCCTAATCCGGAGTTCGTTTTGCCCTCCTATCAAAGATATAAAAAAGGAGTTTAAGAAGTGAAAGTGTCTTATGAATGTGTCTTAATTAAGCTTTAGAAACCATCCTAAGAACATATTTCCACCCCGTCCACATTCTTATTAACCCAGAACTTTCCCTCATTTCAGTTCTCAAACTCTAAGCGTTACTATGACGGCTTTGAGTATGATGAGGACGACGATGATGACGATATGGAATAACTTGGGCGGACACAACCCAAACACATTTCTAAACTTTTATTCATGCATCTCATAACTGCGTTTCAAGTGTTTTCCTGCAATGCAAACAAAAGAATGATCGCAAAACAAACTGAACGAAAATTCAATGAAACAAAGAGCTAAAACAATGCCTGTTAACACGTCTACTGCTGGCCCATACTAGTGTTTAAAAGCGTTTTAATTATAGTTAATAAAATAAATTGAAAGAATGAAATAATAAACCAAAAAACAAACAAACATACAAAAAAAAAACAATCTAAACCGAAATGGTGTTTCTTTATTTATTTTATTTTGTCTTTTCGTAAACCATAAAATTTCAGCGCAAAAAAGTACTCATCGGTATCTATTCAACGTAAGCGATAAAATGCATATACCGTCAGTACAGTAAGCGATGAAATGTATAGACCGTCAGTACATTTTTCAGTACTGTTTTCCCTTGAAGGGGTCATATTACGTTAGTTGATCGGACACCTACAGGTGCGTTCACAAAAATAGCAGCGCACTATTTACGATCGGTTCACTGTCCTTCGGCTCAGTCATTGTTTCTCCATATTTGTTTGGTGCATCTAACAGTATTCACATACATTACTGTAATCGTTCAAATGCGCCAGCATTAAGATTTTCCATTTACAGGATAATTTATTTCCGGATCAGCGAAAAGTGCTGTTCACAATAATAGCAGTGTAAGTTCTCGAGTCGGTTTCAAACGTTAATACTCAAATCGACTTCAAATAAAAAGAGTGAAACGTGAATTAATTAATATTAAAAGAGATCATTTTTCTTACACTAAACAAAATAAAAGGTACAGATATAATTAAAAATTTAATTATTGACGTTTCACTTTTTTTTTTGTTGAAGTAATCTTTGAAAACGACTCGAGAATCACATTAGTTATCGACTCGAGAAATAGGGGTTTTCTCAAACCTTTGAGAACGACTCGAGAACGACCTTTGAAAACGAGTCGAGAATCACATTCATTATCGACTCTCGAGTAGGGGTTTTCTCAAACGTTTGAGACTGTGTTTGCTGGGATATTATCATTTAGCAGAATGGGTCGATCCATTTTCAAATTTTCAAAGGTACACGTCAGTTGGTCCAAGTGTGTAATGTGCCATCGAGCTGAAGCTTATATTTATCGTTAGCGAGAAAATATATTAAATTTTCATAAAAATTTGGTCTCATACAATTTTTGCTTTTAACTTGTTTTCCTATAATGTTTTTTTTTTTGGAAAAAACAATAAAATATCTTAAATTTGCATTTTTTTAATTTTTATTTTAATACATTTTTGTTGTTGTATGGAACAATGTTTTTAGCTTTCAATTGGGGAGACATTTGACAAAGATTACGAATAAAATCTAGTTGTAGGTTTTATTTTTGTAAAATTTAATAACTTGCACATTTTTTTTCAATAAAAAAAATATTTTTTTGTTTTTTTAAGTTTATTTAAAAATTTTTTATAATTTAAAAAAAAAACACACAAATTGTAAAAATAATTTAAGCGGAAATTTGTAAAATAATTGATTATGAAACCACTTCTGTAAGCTTTGAATGAGAAACTATAGTTTCACACAATAATTCTACTCTGCTAGGTCTCATGTCGATGGATATTTTACGCGAATTTAAAAATTAAATACATTCATACGAGGAGTTCAAAGTACAGCTAACATATTATTACGACTTAATTAGATTTAAATACATTTTTGTGCGACATACACATACTATTCAAAACGATTCTCGATTTTTGTTTACTTCATTGACGACGACGCATGCTCCTATCATATACCTAATACACTAAGCCTTTAAAGCATCCTGCAATTTCCGTCTAGCCACATTCACGCGTTCCTCTTGCCGGCGCAGATCCTCCTCGGAAATGACCACAGACTGCATGAGAGGCTGTTCGGGGTTAATGAATGCGGTGGCATTTTTATTAAATTCAGTCTTAGTGGAAGTTTGTCCCATCACGGGGGTGTTCAGCACATGCAAGGCGGTGGCCAACGACTGCAGCACGGTCTGTTCGTTGACATTCGGGCCCACCGAACGCAGGCCCTTGGGCAAGACGATGTCATCGAATTCCTCGCCGGTGGCATGACAGGCGCGCAAACGCTCCAAACGTTTCTCCCAGAACAGTTGCTTGGGTTTCTCTTGGGCACCATGTTTCGGATCGTGCTTCACTTTGCCGTTCTCATGATTGCGTATGACGGTAACGGGCTGTTTGAAGATCGACGCGGTCTGGCGTATGGGCGGCACTAGGGACACATCGGTGCGAAGGGCTCGACTGTAAAGTTGCGGGAAATGGATTAAATCAAATCAATGCGTCGATTTCGATGGTACGATGGAGACATTTATAAATTGCTGGATTAACAGAAGGACAAACATGACCTTTGACAGAGAGAGAGAGAGAGAGGCCGAAAAGGACAACATATTTTTACACCACATCAAAACATGCAAACATAGATTAAGATGAACAGAAACAATACAAAAGGACAACATTCAATTTGTAACGGCAAAAATTAATTTTGTTAAGACAGAGAGTACAGTGAGTAGCACAAAGCTTTGGCCAATTCGAAATAAATGGTAGGTACCAAAGAAATATTAAAATTATTTTTTTTCTCTAAATTGTATCTCTGTCTTTATATTATTTTCATTGGACGCCAATTCGGTTTGCAAATAAAGCAAATACAACTTTTTTACTTTGTTGAGCGCATGCATGCATCATCATTACGGCAGAAACACAAGACTCGTAGCCGCTTCTCTACCTGAATTCTAAATGTTGGCGTAAATTCGCTGAATTGGAAGTGTTCGTGATGCCATAAGAACCGCTGACATTGGTATTGACTCCCGCCACAGTCTGTGACTTATATTTACGCTTCAGGGCATTTGATGGCGCAGTAGAGGCGGCCGATGAATTGGGAGAACTTGCGTTGCTGGCTCCAACAGCAGCAGTAGCTGCAGCAGCGGCGCCAACACCGCCAATTCCAACACCGCCACTTGGTGCCGTCGTCGAGGCACTATTGCAGCGGTACAAGGATATTGAGGGCAGCGCCAAGTGCTGTATAATTTTGCCCGTTTGAAAATCGAAGCTGCTTATGTCTATGGCATCGCCCAGATGACGCGCTAATTGCGGTTTGCTTTCGATTTTCTTACCTGTGGGGCTGTGGGGAGGGGAGGAGGGGTGGATTGTTTTGTAGTTATGCGGTAGACAAAAATTATGATGACAATAAGAGTAGTGTATCAAAGAAGTGCAGTATGCAGTAATTGTATACAGTGGCTCAGTGGGTGTAAAATGTGTGGGGGTGGGGGGAGATTAGCAGCAATAGCCATTTTGTGGGTATTGTGTTAAAAGGGTGAATGTTGCAAAATATATTTTGTTTGTGTTTAAGTTGATTTATACAAATTACAATACACTCTGCCGCGCTCTAATCACTCACCTGTAATAATAAACATCCACTTTGCCCGCTGAGATTCCACTTTTTCTTAGCACCTCCTCCCGTTGCCAGCCTTTGGGTAGTGAATTACATTCAATTCGTTTGCGTTCAATTGTTATGCTGTTGTTCAGTTGCATGGTCTTCGTTTCTTCTCTGAGATATTACTAATATTGACTAATTATATTTTGTTTTTTATTTTTGTATTTGTTTATTTTCGCACACAATACAATTTTCACACAGAAAGAAGAAAAGCGTCTCCAAATCTTCTCAGGCAGGCAGCTGTCAAATGTCAAAATTCGTATTAGTTGGAGTTGCCATGATACAAGTCAACATGGTAATAGCGTCAGCCAAATGTGCCTCTTCACAACAACAATGAATATTGTTATGTCAAAAACAGCATTCATGCAAGTTACATAATTTGACAGGCTCAGAGGTAAAGAGAAATGAAATGTACTGATGCTCCATACATTTTATCGCTTTCTTTCTATTCTGAGCTATAACGTTGTTTGTTGTTGTCTATAACGTTGTTTGTTTAATAAAGAGATTCAAAATTAGGTGTGTTTGGTCTAGTATCACGGCTATATAATTACACCGTGATCTTGTGTATTTTAAATTTAAAAATTTACACAATTTAACAAAATACACAACAATACAAAACTAAATGACACTACTATTTTTTGTACCATATGAGTTGCCAACTACACTCAATTGAATTTTAAATTCGAAGTAAATCTCTCTCCGTTTGCCATTTGGAGAAGAAAGCCGATTTCTCCAACACTTTGGAGCTGCATTGAGCGAAAATTGGCCAAGTAGAGTAGCGTATTTTCTTATTTCCTCAATTCCAGTTGGCTTTTCATTGTCATTGCAGTAGCATGTCATGTTGTTGTTGTTGTGAAATAAAAACGTGAATTTTTGGTAATTGAAGGAGAAAATTTCCAACACTTGCTATCATAGTTGACCATTGACCACCACCACACATTGCAACCACCACCACCTAACGAACAACTTTCTAATTGCGGGAAAAGTTATAAGATTTTCTATTTCTTTTCTGCCGTAGACTGCATCGAGCAACTGAAGTATCATCAGAAAATCTAACTACTACCAGCACCACAATCAAACGAAAATGGATCTAACTTGGGAAATTGCCTCCTACATATTTGTGGCCATTTTAGTGCACATTTTGAT
This sequence comes from Heteromyza rotundicornis, assembly GCA_951394025.1. Classification (NCBI taxonomy): domain Eukaryota; kingdom Metazoa; phylum Arthropoda; class Insecta; order Diptera; family Heleomyzidae; genus Heteromyza; species Heteromyza rotundicornis. The sequence continues at coordinate 15,173,408 of OX596012.1, read as the reverse complement.
TTTTCTTTTCGTAATGCGAAAACGTACAAAATCAATTGTCGGTCGTCATGTGGTCATCACAGGAGGCTCCCGGGGAATTGGCTTGTGTCTGGCTGTGGAATGTGCCATGAAGGGCGCAAATGTGACTGTGATTGCACGCGATGAACAAATGTTGAGTAAGTATTGAGGGCTGTGCGGTGCACGCACACTGTAGATAAGAAATCTATTGAAATTAACTGAGTTAACGAACCGCACCCAAATTTTTTTCTTAATTTCTATTTATTTATTCTACTCACATAACTCTAATGCTCATATATGAATTCCGCGCACAGGTGGTGCTGTTGCCCTTATGGAGGTGATAAAACAAGTGCCCGATCAAAAGTTTCAGTATCGTTGCTTGGACATTGCCTCGGACTATGACGAGGTGGCCAACACTTTGGCTGAAGCGGAAGAGTCTTTCGGCGATGTATATATGCTAATCAATTGCGCGGGCCTGGCCATTTGCGGTGTCTTTGAGGAAGTCTCGGTGAAAGATTCGCGCAAACTGATGGAGGTGAACTATTTCGGCAGCTATAATTGCACACGCTACGTTCTGCCAAAGATGAAGAAGGCCGGCGAGGGCATCATTGTGGTCACCGCATCGCAGGCAGCCTTATTTGGAATTTATGGATATGGAGCATATGCGGCCTCGAAGTTTGCCCTGCGTGGCATGGCCGAGACCATAGCGATGGAGTGCAGGCATTTGGGTGTTTCGGTAACTCTGGCACTGCCCGCAGATACCAACACGCCGGGTTTCGAGAACGAGGAGAAGACAAAGCCACAGGAGACGAAAATCATTTCGGGTTCGGGTGGTCTGGCTCAGCCAGAGGAGGTGGCCAAGAAGATTTTAACTGATGCTTTGGTAAATACGAACAGTTTTTCCGAATTCAATTCCTGAACATTGCCAAAATATCTTTACAGAAAGGAAACTTTATTTCCATACTCGGCTTTGAGAGCTGGATGCTGACGCTACTCGGTGGTGGCCTATTTCGCTGGGGGGGTTTCTTCCAAAACATCTTCCATGCTGCACTCTTGGGTCCACTACGAATTGTGATCTGCTTTTTGCACTTGCATTTCGAGCGAGTTATCAAAAGTTGTGCCAAGAGGAAAACCGACTGAACATAACCTAAAAAAAATCTTTACAATTTTTAAAGTGAATCCTTTTTTGACCGGAAATAATTACTTATTCATAATACTTTTTACTATACATACATATATTCTCGAAAAGTATTTATTACAAAGCCATTCACGCATTTTAATCATGTTTATCAACTTTCGTATCGACTAGACAAAAATCTAACCAAAGAAATTTTTTCATAAAAACAACAATGGACGTTATTATTAGCAACACTGTTCTATAGCTAAAAAAAAACTCCAAGGACTATGTGAAGTGTATTTACATTGATTTGGAGTTTGGAGTCACAAATATGTGGTCTGTTTTCGACTCCGTTACGTCTAGACGTAACAGTAAAAATAAAAATAAAAAAATTAACTGAAGTTTTTTTTAATTTTATAATTTGAAACAAAAATTATTTTGAAAAATGTTACCAGAAAAATTATTTCTTGTAAAAAAAAAAACATTTACTTAAATTTTTTTTAATACTTTTTAAAAAAAAATAATGTTTTTAAATAATGTATCAAATTTGTTTTTTATTTTGAGTTACTCCGAATTGATAAATCTATTGTCAATGCATTTTTTTATAAATGTGAATTTGTAGAACAGTGTAATTTATTCAAATTCTATATAGTAGTTGGCCGATTGATTTTTTTTCCATTTCAAAATAAGTATTTGTAATCATTTAAATATAATACGTATTATTTGGAGGAAGTAATAAGGTATACACTATGGATCTTATTGGTCTATGTGAGGCTATTCGCCGCCACTCTAACCTAAAAAGGTATATTTTCTCGCCAGGTATTTTCCAGCAATATTAGAATAAATAAAACTTTAGCACAAACAAAAAAAGTATTCTTGTCTCTATTTTTAATTCAGTAGAAATATTAGATTGTCTGTAACTTAAATGGCTCATTTCGATCCTTTCGTACGAGGGACGTCCTCCTAGTTTAAATACATCTATGAGGAAGAAAATAATTAGAGAAAATATCAATCAAAATCCCACAAAAAATCTTACCATAATATAATATAATATATAATATAATATACCATAATATAATATAATACTAGAGAAAGTTCTCGAAATGCTCTCTTACCATCCCAATTGTATTTCATCAGTAGATCATCAGTAAATAAGTGTCGTATAACTTCACCAGCCGGAGATGGTCCTTTAACTTTGAAAATGTAAATTTTCTGTTTGGGGAATATTAAAAATCGGTTCATTGCGTATAATGAAGTGTCGGTTTCAAAGGTAAATCGGAAGAGTTGCTTGATTTTTTAGAGCCTATTTACACAGTCATTCCCATGACGCATGGGCATGCCGCTTTTAGAATTTACACTGACATGGGCATGACAGTTTTTATATGAAAATGTAAATAAACTAAGCATGGAGTTGCCACCTTTTACGTTTTTTGTATGGATTTTCGGTGCAAAATTTTCTATCCCGTTTTCACTACCGCAGTTCTTATTAGCTCTTTGTCAGATTTTTCGTCATGGAAATTATAGTGTAAATAGGCTCTTAGAATCCACGACCTACCTAATTTTTAATTTAAAAACAAAGACATGATAGTTTTGAGTCTTTACAACATCATAATTAATCGGATTTTTTAAAATCCACTTGCAATAATTGGTCAAAAATAATCGATTAATCCATCGATTGTTGGCCATCCCTACTCACAAGCCATACAAAAATCTCAATGTAAGATGGATTTCACAACTCTGGCAACCGTGAACCGATACCATATTTAAAAGAAACTACTCGTTCCTAATCGAACATCGGTAGTTCCTGAAAAGCATTCGATAAATTGGATAAAAAAATCATCACTATTCGAGTGCTTGCAAAAAAAATGTGCGTTGGTCGCGTAAAATTTCGTTTTTGTGTGAAATTCATGAATTAAGAAGTCGGAACATAAATCAACCAAACTTTGTGATAAGCAATTAAGCGATTGAAAAGATTTTTTAAAAGAAAATTTGTATATTAATCAAATTGCGCCAGCTGCCATCGAGTTCCAATTGAAAAGTCAGTCGACTCTGTCGTTGTTCAGCTAACAAGTTTATCGCGCGTCGTCATGGATAAAAATAGTTTGGAACGGCGCTTCAGCTTGAACGCGACACGTATATCAAATCCCATAGCCGAATCGACCTGTCTTAATTTGAACGGCACAAGGTAAAATTCAGCAATTTTGAAAAGTAAACAAAACTCAATTGATTTTTCGTTTCTTTTTTACTTGGCACAGTTCGCCATCACACTTCCAATGGGGCGGCTCATCGATAAGTCCGAAAAATCGCAGCAACTCTTCCATTTGTTTGGCCAACACCACCACCACAAGTGGTCACGCAACACTAAATGGTAGCAGAAGCAGCAGTGCATCAAGCCCACAGCGCGGCGGTCGGGCTAGAGGGAATGTGAGCAGCAAAATTGATCCAAGGTTACTACAAAAGTTGTGTTGCTGAGAGTGAAAATTTCACATTTTTTAATATACTCCATTCTACCTTTTAGGATGTATGCTGACGTGCAAAGCAAGGGCTTGGCCTCGCGTATTGTGAAATACCATGAAAATGGGGCCCGTCTCAGTCGAAGCATGTCGGTGAATAATCTGTACAATAAGCCGGGCCAATTTCCCGTTGTTCATCTGAAGAAAACCGAACTGCCCTATAAAGCCTCTAGACAGAATCTTTCAATGACGCGTATTGCTCCGCCCGGTAAGTTCATTTGCGGTCCACAACAATTTTCTTTTTAATAACTATTTTTTTTACCTGTGCTTTTCAGGGAAATCCATGTTCTATGGCAACACCCTGTCGAGCCTTTTGCGCTCGAATTCGATTGTGGGTCTGCACAAAACGGACGAGGAAATATCACGCGAAAATCGCCCCATACTCCATCCACCGCCCACCGAAAGCGAATTGGCGCCCACACGCAGTGTCTTGGATGTTTTGAAGGAAATCTCCAGGAAACGCATCAATAGTGACGTAAGCAAATATAATTCATTACGCAATTTTTTTCTTTCAATTTAAATTTTTTTATTTTCTCTATTTGACCAAAAAAGGATTTGGATGGCAAAGACTCGAACAAGAAGTATTGCAACCGCGAAGGTGGCGGGGCCCACGAACAAGGTTTGCCTGATACAATTCCCAATCCTCAGCCTCCGCAAGTTAATCATCTGGCGCGCCACCTCAACTCTGCACCAACACCACAAAGCTATAAAAGACAACGCGAGCACATCGCCTCATCGCCGTACTATCCTCATCAACTGAACCTTCATCATCAGAAGCAGCTGCCTGCCACCACGGCCAGTCCAAGCCGTGTTCAATCACCTCAGGCACAACACTCACCCGAACAGATAGCAAAAAAGCGCATCTGCACCTACAACAATGACATTACCAGTTCGCTGAGTTCCAGCATGAAGCACACAAACAACAAACGGAAAATCTACGACCAATTGCGTACCTCGCCGAACAGCTCCCAACTGAACGCTTCGACGGCTGCTGCGGTTACTTCGGACTATGAAATGCACAAAAAGAAAATGCAACGCAGCCAGCAGCAGACCGATTTGCGTTTCGAGCAACTCTCGAAGACACTCAGCTGCAATACACCAATTACGCCCATACCGGCCACGCCACTCAATCAGACAGTAGGCGGAGAGCGACCAAGAGCAAGCACCTTGGAGGCCGTACCACCTCAGCGCACCCTGTCTGAGCCTGTTTATCCCACAGCCACCGCCAATGCGAATAAACCCAAACTGACACTCTTCAATAAGAACTATGACACTGAGAGCAGTAGCAGTGCGTCCGCCGCAGAGTGCCCAAAAGACACGTCCGCCGAAGAGGGTGAATATGCGGGCATACAATTTGTCAAGCCCAAGAAGAGTTCTTCGATTTCGGGCACGAAAAATCCTCTCATCGAACGTACGCAAAAATCCAAACTGGCCATGATGCTATGCGGTTTGCGTGGCGAACTGTATCAGGGCGACGAAGAAGAAGACGAAACGGATGCAAGGAAAACACAAAATGCAATGACAACTAAGACTACAACAAATACCGTAGTGACAGGCACTGTGGCAGAAACCGTTAAAACAACAACACCAACAATCAGTTTCAATGCAAATTCCATAATGACACCCACGTCGACACCAGCTTCGTCAGGGTCGGGCTTGACAAGCAGCAGTGCAAGTTTGATTACAACAACCTCGTCGGACAGCAACCTGAAAATGGGCAACATTGTAGGCATAAATAGTCTGAAAGCCAAGGAAGCTCCTGTCAGTGCCTCAACAACAACCACAACAACAACAGCATCAGCAACCATAACCTCACAAAGTCAACCCATAAATGCCGCTAGCACGATTACACCAGTTGTTAGTGCTGCTGCTATACCTCAACTTGGAGGCTTTAAATTCACACCACCATCAGCAACATCACCAGCAGCCGCCACAGCAACCAACACATTAACATCAATTACGCCCATTAAGAGTCAAGGAGCTTCACCGTTGGTGGGACTGAAGTTGACACCACCTTCAGCGTCAGCAGTGCCAACATTTTCTTTTGGTTCAGCCGCAACATCAACAGTGTCCACTACCACAACAACAGCCACAACAACAGCTGCAGCTCTGCCCGTACTTGGAGGCTTTTCATTTGGTCTCACTTCGATGAGCAAACCAACAACGGCCACCACAAGCACTACCCCGGCCTCCGGAATGGCCGGTGCAAGTAGATTTGCCAAGTCGTCTGCGCCTGGCTTAGTTTTTGGTGGTGCACCAGCATCCACACACATGGCACCACCCACTTTTGGTTCAATTGGTATGGCTGGGGGTGTAGCAAGCACCACCACAACAGCCACACCAGCCACTTCAGTAGCCACGGTTGCACCCACTTTCGGTTCACTTGGCATGAGTATGGGCATTTCAACGCCGGCCACAGCTGCTGGTACGGCCACTTTTGGTTCCTTGGGAATGGGCAGTGGAAACGCAACAGCAGTGCCTTCATTTGGCAATTTTGCCAGTTCTACCTCAAAGCCGCTTACATTTGGTTCAACGCCATCCACGGAAGCAGCAAAGCCCACCGCCCCACCAACATTTGGTTTGCCAGGCGGAGTCTTTGGCACGGCCAGCAGCAGTAATTCTTTTGCAGCAACTGCCGAGAAAACATTTAATTTCGGTGCCACCACCAAAACGGCCACAGCAACTCCTTCGGTCACATCGACCAGCACGCCGGGAGGCTTTTCATTCGGCGCTGCTGCGCCTACAACCACGCAGACGAAACCTTCGGCAGCTGCGGCCCCCTTTTCATTTGGTGGCTCATCGGCAGCACCTGCTGTGACTACCGCAAGCAACAGCGCCTTTGCTGCCGTTGTGACTTCCAGCTCGAATGCATTCTCATTCGGTGCCAGCACCAATACAAATGCTGTGACACCCTCGTTTGCCTTTGGCTCAGCAAATCAACCTGCGCCGAATGCAGCTTCTTCGATATTTGGCGGGGCCCTCAACCCAAGTAATGCTGCAGCAAATCCACCGCCAGCGTTTGGCTCAGCTATTTCCGCCACAACTCAACCGCAACAAACTTCGGTATTCGGCAGTGCTACTGCGGCCACTTCAACCAATGCCGCCAGCACACCATTTGCCTTTGGTGGTAAACCGGCTAACAATGCCCCTCCATCAGGAGGCTTCGCCTTTGGAGCCAGCAATCCCCCACAAGCACCAACACCTGCTGCGGCCCCAACAAATATTTTTGGCTCATCGCCTCACACCACCACCACCACTGGAATTGTGAAGCCCAGTTTCAGCTTTAGTGGAGCTCAAACAGCAACCTCTACGGATGCCTCCAAACCATCATTATTTGGCGCTCTCACAACATCGTCCAATAGTGCAGCACCGGGCAGCAACAACAACACTTTCGGTTCGCTGGCAGCCAACTCGAATACGGCTCAAAATAAAACCTTTGCCTTCGGCTCGAACAACAGCAGCAACAACAATGCCAATAATATCTTTGGTGCTGCCCCGTTGCAGCAGTCAGTGGCGCCCAACAACAGCTTGAAGCCGGCAGCAGGTGGCTTCTCCTTTGGCAGTGCATCTGCAACGGCAGCCCCCGCACAAAGTATGATGCAAAGTAAACCCACAATGGCCGCTGCTGCGACACCCTCGAATGCCTTTGCCTTTGGCAGTCCCAGCAACAATACCAACAACCAAACCTCGACCACAAACACATCGTCACCATTTGCCTTTGGTGGCTCTTTGGCGGCGGCCGCAGCTGGTACGAATGCGGCACCCAAAATTGGCACTGCAAATAAAACGTTCACATTTGGCAGCAGCAGCGGCGGCGGCGGTGGCGGAGCTCAAAATCACATGGGTGGGGCAGCCAACATTTTTGGCTCTGCCATTGCTGCAGTCAGTACGAATGCGGCACCAACAGCACCGGGAGCATTTAACTTTGGTGGCGGCTCGATGGCGGCTCCCCCCCCCATTGCTGCCGTGCCCAATGGCAATATTTTCCCTACGCAACTGGGCACTATGGGTGCTGGACCCGGACCCGACCGTCCCATACGACGTGCCACTCGCCGCTTGCAGAAACCATAACAGTTCCAAAGATAGCAAAAAAGAACATTCGACTTTTCATAGGAAAATACCGACTAAATTTTTGTAATATGTGATTGTGGTGTAATGTGTGTATAAAGAAAGGTTGCTTTGCGTACTCTAATTTTATCAATTGGAAAAAATATTCTGCCTCCAGCCTACAATGTACGAACTTTGTCTTTTTTTTTAGGTGTAAATTTTGAAATGCCTATTCCGCTATTTATATTGATTGTCCGTTGACTTTCCAAAGCATGCCAAAATAATTAAATTATTGAAATTGAAAATTGTTTGACAGTGAATGTAATTGTAATTGGAGTAGACAATATTTTTACACCAAATAGATTCCAAGAAGTTTGTATAGAATAAATAAATAAATGTGCTTCGAGGACATGAAATGTTCTCAGTCGACAATTGAATTGATTTTGTAAAACAAAACAAAAATTTAATAAAATTATAAAATAAAAAAAAGGACTTTAATTTTGGTTTAATTTAAAAATCTTGGGTATGCAAAAGAAACTAAGGGAATCCGAAACCTAGAAGCGGAGATATATGCAGCTGAATCTGGAAAATCTTGAAACTGCTCTATCTCCTAAACTAAGGCCCGCAGCATACCTAGTATGCAAAAAATTCTAAAATATTTTGGTATAGAAAAACCTTTCTATCCTTTTAAATACACTTCGTGGGGGATCCAAATTTCACATGAGGCTAGATTTTCGTCTCACCTTTCATATGCAAAAGAAACTAAGGGAATCCGAAACCTAGAAGCGGAGATATATGCAGATGAATCTGGAAAATCTTGAAACTGCTCTATCTCCTAAACCAAGGCCCGCAGCATACCTAAAGTATGCAAAAAATTCTAAAATATTTTGGTATAGAAAAACCTTTCTATCCTTTTAAATACACTTCGTGGGGGATCCAAATTTCACATGAGGCTAGATTTTCGTCTCACCTTTCATATGCAAAAGAAACTAAGGGAATCCGAAACCTAGAAGCGGAGATATATGCAGTTGAATCTGGAAAATCTTAAAACGGCTCTATCTCCTAAACTAAGGCCCGCAGCATACCTAAAGTATGCAAAAAATTCTAAAATATTTTGGTATAGAAAAACCTTTCTATCCTTTTAAATACACTTCGTAGGGGATCCAAATTTCACATGAGGCTAGATTTTCGTCTCACCTTTCATATGCAAAATAAACTAAGGGAATCCGAAACCTAGAAGCGGAGATATGTGTAGTTGAATCTGGAAAATCTTAAAACGGCTCTATCTCCTAAACTAAGGCCAGCAGCATACCTAAAGTATGCAAAAAATTCTAAAATATTTTGGTATAGAAAAACCTTTCTATCCTTTTAAATACACTTCGTAGGGGATCCAAATTTCACATGAGGCGAGATTTTCGTCTCACCTTTCATATGCAAAAGAAACTAAGGGAATCCGAAACCTAGAAGCGGAGATATATGCAGTTGAATCTGGAAAATCTTAAAACGGCTCTATCTCCTAAACTAAGGCCCGCAGCATACCTAAAGTATGTAAAAAATTCTAAAATATTTTGGTATAGAAAAACCTTTCTATCCTTTTAAATACACTTCGTAGGGGATCCAAATTTCACATGAGGCTAGATTTTCGTCTCACCTTTCATATGCAAAATAAACTAAGGGAATCCGAAACCTAGAAGCGGAGATATGTGTAGTTGAATCTGGAAAATCTTAAAACGGCTCTATCTCCTAAACTAAGGCCAGCAGCATACCTAAAGTATGCAAAAAATTCTAAAATATTTTGGTATAGAAAAACCTTTCTATCCTTTTAAATACACTTCGTAGGGGATCCAAATTTCACATGAGGCTAGATTTTCGTCTCACCTTTCATATGCAAAACTAGAGAGTGGACTATCTTCGGCTATACCGAAGTTGAAATACCCCCACACAGTAGGAAGAAGTACCTCGATCATAAAAAAATGTGGTCTCAAGACCCTATTTTGAGCCAATTATAGGTGGTTGTCCAAAATCCATTTCTAAAAATTTCCAATTAAATCCACCAAAAAAAAAATTGGTCTCAAGACCCCATTTAGACCCTAATATATGTGGCTTCGGAACCTCGGACCATCTCCAAAATCCATTTCTAAAAATTTCCAATTAAATCCACCAAAAAAAAAAAATTGGTCTCAAGACCCCATTTAGACCTTATATATGTGGCTTCGGAACCTCGGACCATGTCAAAAATACGTTTCTAAACATTTCCAATCGAATACAACAATAAAAAAGACTTGAAAAATTTTTACCTTTTTTTTCGGTGTATGGGAGCCACGCCCAGTTTTTGTCCGATTTGGCTGATTCTCGAACTTGATCTCAGTATTCACGAGAAAAACATGTAAAAAAAGTTTCAAGTCGATATCTCCAAAACTGCGACCGCTATCGTGCGGACGGACAGACGGACAGACGGACAGACGGACAGACGGACAGACGGACAGACGGACAGACGGACGGACAGACAGACGGACATCGCTAAATCGACTCATGAGGTGATACTGATCAAGAATATATATACTTTTCCATACCGGACACGCCTCCTTATGGGCGTTACAAACGTTGTGACAAAGTTAGTATACCCTGCCACAGTGAGTGTGGGGGTATAATAAACTAAGGGAATCCGAAACCTAGAAGCGGAGATATATGCAGTTGAATCAGGAAAATCTTAAAACGGCTCTATCTCCTAAACTAAGGCCCGCAGCATACCTAAAGTATGCAAAAAATTCTAAAATATTTTGGTATAGAAAAACCTTTTTATCCTTTTAAATACACTTCGTAGGGGATCCAAATTTCACATGAGGCTAGATTTTCGTCTCACCTTTCATATGCTAAAGAAACTAAGGGAATCCGAAACCTAGAAGCGGAGATATGTGTAGTTGAATCTGGAAAATCTTAAAACGGCTCTATCTCCTAAACTAAGGCCCGCAGCATACCTAAAGTATGCAAAAAATTCTAAAATATTTTGGTATAGAAAAACCTTTTTATCCTTTCAAATACACTTCGTAGGGGATCCAAATTTCACATGAGGCTAGATTTTCGTCTCACCTTTCATATGCTAAAGAAACTAAGGGAATCCGAAACCTAGAAGCGGAGATATATGCAGTTGAATCTGGAAAATCTTAAAACGGCTCTATCTCCTAAACTAAGGCCCGCAGCATACCTAAAGTATGCAAAAAATTCTAAAATATTTTGGTATAGAAAAACCTTTCTATCCTTTTAAATACACTTCGTAGGGGATCCAAATTTCACATGAGGCTAGATTTTCGTCTCACCTTTCATATGCAAAATAAACTAAGGGAATCCGAAACCTAGAAGCGAAGATATGTGTAGTTGAATCTGGAAAATCTTAAAACGGCTCTATCTCCTAAACTAAGGCCCGTAGCATACCTAAAGTATGCAAAAAATTCTAAAATATTTTGGTATAGAAAAACCTTTTTATCCTTTCAAATACACTTCGTAGGGGATCCAAATTTCACATGAGGCTAGATTTTCGTCTCACCTTTCATATGCTAAAGAAACTAAGGGAATCCGAAACCTAGAAGCGGAGATATATGCAGTTGAATCTGGAAAATCTTAAAACGGCTCTATCTCCTAAACTAAGGCCCGCAGCATACCTAAAGTATGCAAAAAATTCTAAAATATTTTGGTATAGAAAAACCTTTCTATCCTTTTAAATACACTTCGTAGGGGATCCAAATTTCACATGAGGCTAGATTTTCGTCTCACCTTTCATATGCAAAATAAACTAAGGGAATCCGAAACCTAGAAGCGAAGATATGTGTAGTTGAATCTGGAAAATCTTAAAACGGCTCTATCTCCTAAACTAAGGCCCGTAGCATACCTAAAGTATGCAAAAAATTCTAAAATATTTTGGTATAGAAAAACCTTTTTATCCTTTCAAATACACTTCGTAGGGGATCCAAATTTCACATGAGGCTAGATTTTCGTCTCACCTTTCATATGCAAAATAAACTAAGGGAATCCGAAACCTAGAAGCGGAGATATGTGTAGTTGAATCTGGAAAATCTTAAAACGGCTCTATCTCCTAAACTAAGGCCCGCAGCATACCTAAAGTATGCAAAAAATTCTAAAATATTTTGGTATAGAAAAACCTTTTTATCCTTTCAAATACACTTCGTAGGGGATCCAAATTTCACATGAGGCTAGATTTTCGTCTCACCTTTCATATGCAAAATAAACTAAGGGAATCCGAAACCTAGAAGCGAAGATATGTGTAGTTGAATCTGGAAAATCTTAAAACGGCTCTATCTCCTAAACTAAGGCCCGTAGCATACCTAAAGTATGCAAAAAATTCTAAAATATTTTGGTATAGAAAAACCTTTCTATCCTTTTAAATACACTTCGTAGGGGATCCAAATTTCACATGAGGCTAGATTTTCGTCTCACCTTTCATATGCAAAATAAACTAAGGGAATCCGAAACCTAGAAGCGGAGATATGATATGGATCCAAATTTCACATGAGGCTAGATTTTCGTCTCACCTTTCATATGCAAAATAAACTAAGGGAATCCGAAACCTAGAAGCGGAGATATATGCAGTTGAATCTGGAAAATCTTAAAACGGCTCTATCTCCTAAACTAAGGCCCGCAGCATACCTAAAGTATGCAAAAAATTCTAAAATATTTTGGTATAGAAAAACCTTTCTATCCTTTTAAATACACTTCGTAGGGGATCCAAATTTCACATGAGGCTAGATTTTCGTCTCACCTTTCATATGCAAAATAAACTAAGGGAATCCGAAACCTAGAAGCGAAGATATGTGTAGTTGAATCTGGAAAATCTTAAAACGGCTCTATCTCCTAAACTAAGGCCCGTAGCATACCTAAAGTATGCAAAAAATTCTAAAATATTTTGGTATAGAAAAACCTTTCTATCCTTTTAAATACACTTCGTAGGGGATCCAAATTTCACATGAGGCTAGATTTTCGTCTCACCTTTCATATGCAAAATAAACTAAGGGAATCCGAAACCTAGAAGCGGAGATATGATATGGATCCAAATTTCACATGAGGCTAGATTTTCGTCTCACCTTTCATATGCAAAATAAACTAAGGGAATCCGAAACCTAGAAGCGGAGATATATGCAGTTGAATCTGGAAAATCTTAAAACGGCTCTATCTCCTAAACTAAGGCCCGCAGCATACCTAAAGTATGCAAAAAATTCTAAAATATTTTGGTATAGAAAAACCTTTCTATCCTTATAAATACACTTCGTAGGGGATCCAAATTTCACATGAGGCTAGATTTTCGTCTCACCTTTCATATGCAAAAGAAACTAAGGGAATCCGAAACCTAGAAGCGGAGATATATGCAGTTGAATCTGGAAAATCTTAAAACGGCTCTATCTCCTAAACTAAGGCCCGCAGCATACCTAAAGTATGCAAAAATTCTAAAATATTTTGGTATAGAAAAACCTTTCTATCCTTTTAAATACACTTCGTAGGGGATCCAAATTTCACATGAGGCTAGATTTTCGTCTCACCTTTCATATGCAAAAGAAACTAAGGGAATCCGAAACCTAGAAGCGGAGATATATGCAGTTGAATCTGGAAAATCTTAAAACGGCTCTATCTCCTAAACTAAGGCCCGCAGCATACCTAAAGTATGCAAAAAATTCTAAAATATTTTGGTATAGAAAAACCTTTCTATCCTTTCAAATACACTTCGTAGGGGATCCAAATTTCACATGAGGCTAGATTTTCGTCTCACCTTTCATATGCAAAAGAAACTAAGGGAATCCGAAACCTAGAAGCGGAGATATATGCAGTTGAATCTGGAAAATCTTAAAACGGCTCTATCTCCTAAACTAAGGCCCGCAGCATACCTAAAGTATGCAAAAAATTCTAAAATATTTTGGTATAGAAAAACTTTTCTATCCTTTCAAATACACTTCGTAGGGGATCCAAATTTCACATGAGGCTAGATTTTCGTCTCACCTTTCATATGCAAAATAAACTAAGGGAATCCGAAACCTAGAAGCGGAGATATGTGCAGTTGAATCTGGAAAATCTTAAAACGGCTCTATCTCCTAAACTAAGGCCCGCAGCATACCTAAAGTATGCAAAAAATTCTAAAATATTTTGGTATAGAAAAACCTTTCTATCCTTTCAAATACACTTCGTAGGGGATCCAAATTTCACATGAGGCTAGATTTTCGTCTCACCTTTCATATGCAAAAGAAACTAAGGGAATCCGAAACCTAGAAGCGGAGATATATGCAGTTGAATCTGGAAAATCTTAAAACGGCTCTATCTCCTAAAGTAAGGCCCGTAGCATACCTAAAGTATGCAAAAAATTCTAAAATATTTTGGTATAGAAAAACCTTTCTATCCTTTTAAATACACTTCGTAGGGGATCCAAATTTCACATGAGGCTAGATTTTCGTCTCACCTTTCATATGCAAAAGAAACTAAGGGAATCCGAAACCTATAAGCGGAGATATATGCAGTTGAATCTGGAAAATCTTAAAACGGCTCTATCTCCTAAACTAAGGCCCGCAGCATACCTAAAGTATGCAAAAAATTCTAAAATATTTTGGTATAGAAAAACCTTTTTATCCTTATAAATACACTTCGTAGGGGATCCAAATTTCACATGAGGCTAGATTTTCGTCTCACCTTTCATATGCAAAATAAACTAAGGGAATCCGAAACCTAGAAGCGGAGATATGTGCAGTTGAATCTGGAAAATCTTAAAACGGCTCTATCTCCTAAACTAAGGCCCGCAGCATACCTAAAGTATGCAAAAAATTCTAAAATATTTTGGTATAGAAAAACCTTTCTATCCTTTTAAATACACTTCGTAGGGGATCCAAATTTCACATGAGGCTAGATTTTCGTCTCACCTTTCATATGCAAAATAAACTAAGGGAATCCGAAACCTAGAAGCGGAGATATATGCAGTTGAATCTGGAAAATCTTAAAACGGCTCTATCTCCTAAACTAAGGCCCGCAGCATACCTAAAGTATGCAAAAAATTCTAAAATATTTTGGTATAGAAAAACCTTTCTATCCTTATAAATACACTTCGTAGGGGATCCAAATTTCACATGAGGCTAGATTTTCGTCTCACCTTTCATATGCAAAATAAACTAAGGGAATCCGAAACCTAGAAGCGGAGATATGTGCAGTTGAATCTGGAAAATCTTGAAACGGCTCTATCTCCTAAACTAAGGCCCGCAGCATACCTAAAGTATGCAAAAAATTCTAAAATATTTTGGTATAGAAAAACCTTTCTATCCTTTTAAATACACTTCGTAGGGAATCCAAATTTCACATGAGGCTAGATTTTCGTCTCACCTTTCATATGCTAAAGAAACTAAGGGAATCCGAAACCTAGAAGCGGAGATATATGTAGTTGAATCTGGAAAATCTTAAAACGGCTCTATCTCCTAAACTAAGGCCCGCAGCATACCTAAAGTATGCAAAAAATTCTAAAATATTTTGGTATAGAAAAACCTTTCTATCCTTTCAAATACACTTCGTAGGGGATCCAAATTTCACATGAGGCTAGATTTTCGTCTCACCTTTCATATGCAAAAGAAACTAAGGGAATCCGAAACCTAGAAGCGGAGATATATGCAGTTGAATCTGGAAAATCTTAAAACGGCTCTATCTCCTAAACTAAGGCCCGCAGCATACCTAAAGTATGCAAAAAATTCTAAAATATTTTGGTATAGAAAAACCTTTCTATCCTTATAAATACACTTCGTAGGGGATCCAAATTTCACATGAGGCTAGATTTTCGTCTCACCTTTCATATGCAAAATAAACTAAGGGAATCCGAAACCTAGAAGCGGAGATATGTGCAGTTGAATCTGGAAAATCTTGAAACGGCTCTATCTCCTAAACTAAGGCCCGCAGCATACCTAAAGTATGCAAAAAATTCTAAAATATTTTGGTATAGAAAAACCTTTCTATCCTTTCAAATACACTTCGTAGGGGATCCAAATTTCACATGAGGCAAGATTTTCGTCTCACCTTTCATATGCAAAAGAAACTAAGGGAATCCGAAACCTAGAAGCGGAGATATATGCAGTTGAATCTGGAAAATCTTAAAACGGCTCTATCTCCTAAACTAAGGCCCGCAGCATACCTAAAGTATGCAAAAAATTCTAAAATATTTTGGTATAGAAAAACCTTTCTATCCTTATAAATACACTTCGTAGGGGATCCAAATTTCACATGAGGCTAGATTTTCGTCTCACCTTTCATATGCAAAATAAACTAAGGGAATCCGAAACCTAGAAGCGGAGATATGTGCAGTTGAATCTGGAAAATCTTGAAACGGCTCTATCTCCTAAACTAAGGCCCGCAGCATACCTAAAGTATGCAAAAAATTCTAAAATATTTTGGTATAGAAAAACCTTTCTATCCTTATAAATACACTTCGTAGGGGATTCAAATTTCACATGAGGCTAGATTTTCGTCTCACCTTTCATATGCAAAATAAACTAAGGGAATCCGAAACCTAGAAGCGGAGATATATGTAGTTGAATCTGGAAAATCTTAAAACGGCTCTATCTCCTAAACTAAGGCCCGCAGCATACCTAAAGTATGCAAAAAATTCTAAAATATTTTGGTATAGAAAAACCTTTCTATCCTTTTAAATACACTTCGTAGGGGATCCAAATTTCACATGAGGCTAGATTTTCGTCTCACCTTTCATATGCAAAATAAACTAAGGGAATCCGAAACCTAGAAGCGGAGATATATGCAGTTGAATCAGGAAAATCTTAAAACGGCTCTATCTCCTAAACTAAGGCCCGCAGCATACCTAAAGTATGCAAAAAATTCTAAAATATTTTGGTATAGAAAAACCTTTCTATCCTTTTAAATACACTTCGTAGGGGATTCAAATTTCACATGAGGCTAGATTTTCGTCTCACCTTTCATATGCAAAATAAACTAAGGGAATCCGAAACCTAGAAGCGGAGATATATGCAGTTGAATCTGGAAAATCTTAAAACGGCTCTATCTCCTAAACTAAGGCCCGCAGCATACCTAAAGTATGCAAAAAATTCTAAAATATTTTGGTATAGAAAAACCTTTCTATCCTTTTAAATACACTTCGTAGGGGATCCAAATTTCACATGAGGCTAGATTTTCGTCTCACCTTTCATATGCAAAATAAACTAAGGGAATCCGAAACCTAGAAGCGGAGATATGTGTAGTTGAATCTGGAAAATCTTAAAACGGCTCTATCTCCTAAACTAAGGCCCGCAGCATACCTAAAGTATGCAAAAAATTCTAAAATATTTTGGTATAGAAAAACCTTTCTATCCTTTTAAATACACTTCGTAGGGGATCCAAATTTCACATGAGGCTAGATTTTCGTCTCACCTTTCATATGCAAAATAAACTAAGGGAATCCGAAACCTAGAAGCGGAGATATGTGCAGTTGAATCTGGAAAATCTTGAAACGGCTCTATCTCCTAAACTAAGGCCCGCAGCATACCTAAAGTATGCAAAAAATTCTAAAATATTTTGGTATAGAAAAACCTTTCTATCCTTTCAAATACACTTCGTAGGGGATCCAAATTTCACATGAGGCTAGATTTTCGTCTCACCTTTCATATGCAAAATAAACTAAGGGAATCCGAAACCTAGAAGCGGAGATATGTGCAGTTGAATCTGGAAAATCTTGAAACGGCTCTATCTCCTAAACTAAGGCCCGCAGCATACCTAAAGTATGCAAAAAATTCTAAAATATTTTGGTATAGAAAAACCTTTCTATCCTTTTAAATACACTTCGTAGGGGATCCAAATTTCACATGAGGCTAGATTTTCGTCTCACCTTTCATATGCTAAAGAAACTAAGGGAATCCGAAACCTAGAAGCGGAGATATATGTAGTTGAATCTGGAAAATCTTAAAACGGCTCTATCTCCTAAACTAAGGCCCGCAGCATACCTAAAGTATGCAAAAAATTCTAAAATATTTTGGTATAGAAAAACCTTTCTATCCTTTTAAATACACTTCGTAGGGGATCCAAATTTCACATGAGGCTAGATTTTCGTCTCACCTTTCATATGCAAAATAAACTAAGGGAATCCGAAACCTAGAAGCGGAGATATGTGCAGTTGAATCTGGAAAATCTTGAAACGGCTCTATCTCCTAAACTAAGGCCCGCAGCATACCTAAAGTATGCAAAAAATTCTAAAATATTTTGGTATAGGAAAACCTTTCTATCCTTTTAAATACACTTCGTAGGGGATTCAAATTTCACATGAGGCTAGATTTTCGTCTCACCTTTCATATGCAAAATAAACTAAGGGAATCCGAAACCTAGAAGCGGAGATATATGCAGTTGAATCTGGAAAATCTTAAAACGGCTCTATCTCCTAAACTAAGGCCCGCAGCATACCTAAAGTATGCAAAAAATTCTAAAATATTTTGGTATAGAAAAACCTTTCTATCCTTTTAAATACACTTCGTAGGGGATCCAAATTTCACATGAGGCTAGATTTTCGTCTCACCTTTCATATGCAAAAGAAACTAAGGGAATCCGAAACCTAGAAGCGGAGATATATGCAGTTGAATCTGGAAAATCTTAAAACGGCTCTATCTCCTAAACTAAGGCCCGCAGCATACCTAAAGTATGCAAAAAATTCTAAAATATTTTGGTATAGAAAAACCTTTCTATCCTTTCAAATACACTTCGTAGGGGATCCAAATTTCACATGAGGCTAGATTTTCGTCTCACCTTTCATATGCAAAAGAAACTAAGGGAATCCGAAACCTAGAAGCGGAGATATATGCAGTTGAATCTGGAAAATCTTAAAACGGCTCTATCTCCTAAACTAAGGCCCGCAGCATACCTAAAGTATGCAAAAAATTCTAAAATATTTTGGTATAGAAAAACCTTTCTATCCTTTTAAATACACTTCGTAGGGGATCCAAATTTCACATGAGGCTAGATTTTCGTCTCACCTTTCATATGCAAAAGAAACTAAGGGAATCCGAAACCTAGAAGCGGAGATATATGCAGTTGAATCTGGAAAATCTTAAAACGGCTCTATCTCCTAAACTAAGGCCCGCAGCATACCTAAAGTATGCAAAAAATTCTAAAATATTTTGGTATAGAAAAACCTTTCTATCCTTTCAAATACACTTCGTAGGGGATCCAAATTTCACATGAGGCTAGATTTTCGTCTCACCTTTCATATGCAAAAGAAACTAAGGGAATCCGAAACCTAGAAGCGGAGATATATGCAGTTGAATCTGGAAAATCTTAAAACGGCTCTATCTCCTAAACTAAGGCCCGCAGCATACCTAAAGTATGCAAAAAATTCTAAAATATTTTGGTATAGAAAAACCTTTCTATCCTTTCAAATACACTTCGTAGGGGATCCAAATTTCACATGAGGCTAGATTTTCGTCTCACCTTTCATATGCAAAAGAAACTAAGGGAATCCGAAACCTAGAAGCGGAGATATATGCAGTTGAATCTGGAAAATCTTAAAACGGCTCTATCTCCTAAACTAAGGCCCGCAGCATACCTAAAGTATGCAAAAAATTCTAAAATATTTTGGTATAGAAAAACCTTTCTATCCTTTCAAATACACTTCGTAGGGGATCCAAATTTCACATGAGGCTAGATTTTCGTCTCACCTTTCATATGCAAAAGAAACTAAGGGAATCCGAAACCTAGAAGCGGAGATATATGCAGTTGAATCTGGAAAATCTTGAAACGGCTCTATCTCCTAAACTAAGGCCCGCAGCATACCTAAAGTATGCAAAAAATTCTAAAATATTTTGGTATAGAAAAACCTTTCTATCCTTTTAAATACACTTCGTAGGGGATCCAAATTTCACATGAGGCTAGATTTTCGTCTCACCTTTCATATGCAAAATAAACTAAGGGAATCCGAAACCTAGAAGCGGAGATATATGCAGTTGAATCTGGAAAATCTTAAAACGGCTCTATCTCCTAAACTAAGGCCCGCAGCATACCTAAAGTATGCAAAAAATTCTAAAATATTTTGGTATAGAAAAACCTTTCTATCCTTATAAATACACTTCGTAGGGGATCCAAATTTCACATGAGGCTAGATTTTCGTCTCACCTTTCATATGCAAAATAAACTAAGGGTATCCGAAACCTAGAAGCGGAGATATATGCAGTTGAATCTGGAAAATCTTAAAACGGCTCTATCTCCTAAACTAAGGCCCGCAGCATACCTAAAGTATGCAAAAAATTCTAAAATATTTTGGTATAGAAAAACCTTTCTATCCTTTTAAATACACTTCGTAGGGGATCCAAATTTCACATGAGGCTAGATTTTCGTCTCACCTTTCATATGCAAAAGAAACTAAGGGAATCCGAAACCTAGAAGCGGAGATATATGCAGTTGAATCTGGAAAATCTTAAAACGGCTCTATCTCCTAAACTAAGGCCCGCAGCATACCTAAAGTATGCAAAAAATTCTAAAATATTTTGGTATAGAAAAACCTTTCTATCCTTTTAAATACACTTCGTAGGGGATCCAAATTTCACATGAGGCTAGATTTTCGTCTCACCTTTCATATGCTAAAGAAACTAAGGGAATCCGAAACCTAGAAGCGGAGATATATGCAGTTGAATCTGGAAAATCTTAAAACGGCTCTATCTCCTAAACTAAGGCCCGCAGCATACCTAAAGTATGCAAAAAATTCTAAAATATTTTGGTATAGAAAAACCTTTCTATCCTTTCAAATACACTTCGTAGGGGATCCAAATTTCACATGAGGCTAGATTTTCGTCTCACCTTTCATATGCAAAAGAAACTAAGGGAATCCGAAACCTAGAAGCGGAGATATATGCAGTTGAATCTGGAAAATCTTAAAACGGCTCTATCTCCTAAACTAAGGCCCGCAGCATACCTAAAGTATGCAAAAAATTCTAAAATATTTTGGTATAGAAAAACCTTTCTATCCTTATAAATACACTTCGTAGGGGATCCAAATTTCACATGAGGCTAGATTTTCGTCTCACCTTTCATATGCAAAATAAACTAAGGGTATCCGAAACCTAGAAGCGGAGATATATGCAGTTGAATCTGGAAAATCTTAAAACGGCTCTATCTCCTAAACTAAGGCCCGCAGCATACCTAAAGTATGCAAAAAATTCTAAAATATTTTGGTATAGAAAAACCTTTCTATCCTTATAAATACACTTCGTAGGGGATCCAAATTTCACATGAGGCTAGATTTTCGTCTCACCTTTCATATGCAAAATAAACTAAGGGTATCCGAAACCTAGAAGCGGAGATATATGCAGTTGAATCTGGAAAATCTTAAAACGGCTCTATCTCCTAAACTAAGGCCCGCAGCATAC
The DNA here is from genome assembly GCA_951394025.1 of Heteromyza rotundicornis. Taxonomy (NCBI): domain Eukaryota; kingdom Metazoa; phylum Arthropoda; class Insecta; order Diptera; family Heleomyzidae; genus Heteromyza; species Heteromyza rotundicornis. The sequence goes on along the minus strand of OX596012.1, from coordinate 15,152,352 downwards.
CTAAAGTATGCAAAAAATTCTAAAATATTTTGGTATAGAAAAACCTTTCTATCCTTTTAAATACACTTCGTAGGGGATCCAAATTTCACATGAGGCTAGATTTTCGTCTCACCTTTCATATGCTAAAGAAACTAAGGGAATCCGAAACCTAGAAGCGGAGATATATGCAGTTGAATCTGGAAAATCTTAAAACGGCTCTATCTCCTAAACTAAGGCCCGCAGCATACCTAAAGTATGCAAAAAATTCTAAAATATTTTGGTATAGAAAAACCTTTCTATCCTTTTAAATACACTTCGTAGGGGATCCAAATTTCACATGAGGCTAGATTTTCGTCTCACCTTTCATATGCTAAAGAAACTAAGGGAATCCGAAACCTAGAAGCGGAGATATATGCAGTTGAATCTGGAAAATCTTAAAACGGCTCTATCTCCTAAACTAAGGCCCGCAGCATACCTAAAGTATGCAAAAAATTCTAAAATATTTTGGTATAGAAAAACCTTTCTATCCTTATAAATACACTTCGTAGGGGATCCAAATTTCACATGAGGCTAGATTTTCGTCTCACCTTTCATATGCAAAATAAACTAAGGGTATCCGAAACCTAGAAGCGGAGATATATGCAGTTGAATCTGGAAAATCTTAAAACGGCTCTATCTCCTAAACTAAGGCCCGCAGCATACCTAAAGTATGCAAAAAATTCTAAAATATTTTGGTATAGAAAAACCTTTCTATCCTTTTAAATACACTTCGTAGGGGATCCAAATTTCACATGAGGCTAGATTTTCGTCTCACCTTTCATATGCTAAAGAAACTAAGGGAATCCGAAACCTAGAAGCGGAGATATATGCAGTTGAATCTGGAAAATCTTAAAACGGCTCTATCTCCTAAACTAAGGCCCGCAGCATACCTAAAGTATGCAAAAAATTCTAAAATATTTTGGTATAGAAAAACCTTTCTATCCTTTTAAATACACTTCGTAGGGGATCCAAATTTCACATGAGGCTAGATTTTCGTCTCACCTTTCATATGCTAAAGAAACTAAGGGAATCCGAAACCTAGAAGCGGAGATATATGCAGTTGAATCTGGAAAATCTTAAAACGGCTCTATCTCCTAAACTAAGGCCCGCAGCATACCTAAAGTATGCAAAAAATTCTAAAATATTTTGGTATAGAAAAACCTTTCTATCCTTATAAATACACTTCGTAGGGGATCCAAATTTCACATGAGGCTAGATTTTCGTCTCACCTTTCATATGCAAAATAAACTAAGGGTATCCGAAACCTAGAAGCGGAGATATATGCAGTTGAATCTGGAAAATCTTAAAACGGCTCTATCTCCTAAACTAAGGCCCGCAGCATACCTAAAGTATGCAAAAAATTCTAAAATATTTTGGTATAGAAAAACCTTTCTATCCTTTTAAATACACTTCGTAGGGGATCCAAATTTCACATGAGGCTAGATTTTCGTCTCACCTTTCATATGCAAAAGAAACTAAGGGAATCCGAAACCTAGAAGCGGAGATATATGCAGTTGAATCTGGAAAATCTTAAAACGGCTCTATCTCCTAAACTAAGGCCCGCAGCATACCTAAAGTATGCAAAAAATTCTAAAATATTTTGGTATAGAAAAACCTTTCTATCCTTTTAAATACACTTCGTAGGGGATCCAAATTTCACATGAGGCTAGATTTTCGTCTCACCTTTCATATGCTAAAGAAACTAAGGGAATCCGAAACCTAGAAGCGGAGATATATGCAGTTGAATCTGGAAAATCTTAAAACGGCTCTATCTCCTAAACTAAGGCCCGCAGCATACCTAAAGTATGCAAAAAATTCTAAAATATTTTGGTATAGAAAAACCTTTCTATCCTTTCAAATACACTTCGTAGGGGATCCAAATTTCACATGAGGCTAGATTTTCGTCTCACCTTTCATATGCAAAAGAAACTAAGGGAATCCGAAACCTAGAAGCGGAGATATATGCAGTTGAATCTGGAAAATCTTAAAACGGCTCTATCTCCTAAACTAAGGCCCGCAGCATACCTAAAGTATGCAAAAAATTCTAAAATATTTTGGTATAGAAAAACCTTTCTATCCTTATAAATACACTTCGTAGGGGATCCAAATTTCACATGAGGCTAGATTTTCGTCTCACCTTTCATATGCAGAAGAAACTAAGGGAATCCGAAACCTAGAAGCGGAGATATATGCAGTTGAATCTGGAAAATCTTGAAACGGCTCTATCTCCTAAACTAAGGCCCGCAGCATACCTAAAGTATGCAAAAAATTCTAAAATATTTTGGTATAGAAAAACCTTTCTATCCTTTTAAATACACTTCGTAGGGGATCCAAATTTCACATGAGGCTAGATTTTCGTCTCACCTTTCATATGCAGAAGAAACTAAGGGAATCCGAAACCTAGAAGCGGAGATATATGCAGTTGAATCTGGAAAATCTTGAAACGGCTCTATCTCCTAAACTAAGGCCCGCAGCATACCTAAAGTATGCAAAAAATTCTAAAATATTTTGGTATAGAAAAACCTTTCTATCCTTTTAAATACACTTCGTAGGGGATCCAAATTTCACATGAGGCTAGATTTTCGTCTCACCTTTCATATGCAAAATAAACTAAGGGAATCCGAAACCTAGAAGCGGAGATATGTGCAGTTGAATCTGGAAAATCTTGAAACGGCTCTATCTCCTAAACTAAGGCCCGCAGCATACCTAAAGTATGCAAAAAATTCTAAAATATTTTGGTATAGAAAAACCTTTCTATCCTTTTAAATACACTTCGTAGGGGATCCAAATTTCACATGAGGCTAGATTTTCGTCTCACCTTTCATATGCAGAAGAAACTAAGGGAATCCGAAACCTAGAAGCGGAGATATGTGCAGTTGAATCTGGAAAATCTTGAAACGGCTCTATCTCCTAAACTAAGGCCCGCAGCATACCTAAAGTATGCAAAAAATTCTAAAATATTTTGGTATAGAAAAACCTTTCTATCCTTTTAAATACACTTCGTAGGGGATCCAAATTTCACATGAGGCTAGATTTTCGTCTCACCTTTCATATGCAAAAGAAACTAAGGGAATCCGAAACCTAGAAGCGGAGATATATGCAGTTGAATCTGGAAAATCTTAAAACGGCTCTATCTCCTAAACTAAGGCCCGCAGCATACCTAAAGTATGCAAAAAATTCTAAAATATTTTGGTGTAGAAAAACCTTTCTATCCTTTCAAATACACTTCGTAGGGGATCCAAATTTCACATGAGGCTAGATTTTCGTCTCACCTTTCATATGCAAAAGAAACTAAGGGAATCCGAAACCTAGAAGCGGAGATATATGCAGTTGAATCTGGAAAATCTTAAAACGGCTCTATCTCCTAAACTAAGGCCCGCAGCATACCTAAAGTATGCAAAAAATTCTAAAATATTTTGGTATAGAAAAACCTTTCTATCCTTTCAAATACACTTCGTAGGGGATCCAAATTTCACATGAGGCTAGATTTTCGTCTCACCTTTCATATGCAAAAGAAACTAAGGGAATCCGAAACCTAGAAGCGGAGATATATGCAGTTGAATCTGGAAAATCTTAAAACGGCTCTATCTCCTAAACTAAGGCCCGCAGCATACCTAAAGTATGCAAAAAATTCTAAAATATTTTGGTATAGAAAAACCTTTCTATCCTTATAAATACACTTCGTAGGGGATCCAAATTTCACATGAGCAAAATAAACTAAGGGAATCCGAAACCTAGAAGCGGAGATATATGTAGTTGAATCTGGAAAATCTTAAAACGGCTCTATCTCCTAAACTAAGGCCCGCAGCATACCTAAAGTATGCAAAAAATTCTAAAATATTTTGGTATAGAAAAACCTTTCTATCCTTTCAAATACACTTCGTAGGGGATCCAAATTTCACATGAGGCTAGATTTTCGTCTCACCTTTCATATGCTAAAGAAACTAAGGGAATCCGAAACCTAGAAGCGGAGATATATGTAGTTGAATCTGGAAAATCTTAAAACGGCTCTATCTCCTAAACTAAGGCCCGCAGCATACCTAAAGTATGCAAAAAATTCTAAAATATTTTGGTATAGAAAAACCTTTCCATCCTTTTAAATACACTTCGTAGGGGATCCAAATTTCACATGAGGCTAGATTTTCGTCTCACCTTTCATATGCAAAATAAACTAAGGGAATCCGAAACCTAGAAGCGGAGATATGTGCAGTTGAATCTGGAAAATCTTGAAACGGCTCTATCTCCTAAACTAAGGCCCGCAGCATACCTAAAGTATGCAAAAAATTCCAAAATATTTTGGTATAGAAAAACCTTTCTATCCTTTCAAATACACTTCGTAGGGGATCCAAATTTCACATGAGGCTAGATTTTCGTCTCACCTTTCATATGCAAAAGAAACTAAGGGAATCCGAAACCTAGAAGCGGAGATATATGCAGTTGAATCTGGAAAATCTTAAAACGGCTCTATCTCCTAAACTAAGGCCCGCAGCATACCTAAAGTATGCAAAAAATTCTAAAATATTTTGGTATAGAAAAACCTTTTTATCCTTATAAATACACTTCGTAGGGGATCCAAATTTCACATGAGGCTAGATTTTCGTCTCACCTTTCATATGCAAAAGAAACTAAGGGAATCCGAAACCTAGAAGCGGAGATATATGCAGTTGAATCTGGAAAATCTTGAAACGGCTCTATCTCCTAAACTAAGGCCCGCAACATACCTAAAGTATGCAAAAAATTCTAAAATATTTTGGTATAGAAAAACCTTTCTATCCTTTTAAATACACTTCGTAGGGGATCCAAATTTCACATGAGGCTAGATTTTCGTCTCACCTTTCATATGCAAAAGAAACTAAGGGAATCCGAAACCTAGAAGCGGAGATATATGCAGTTGAATCTGGAAAATCTTAAAACGGCTCTATCTCCTAAACTAAGGCCCGCAGCATACCTAAAGTATGCAAAAAATTCTAAAATATTTTGGTATAGAAAAACCTTTTTATCCTTATAAATACACTTCGTAGGGGATCCAAATTTCACATGAGGCTAGATTTTCGTCTCACCTTTCATATGCTAAAGAAACTAAGGGAATCCGAAACCTAGAAGCGGAGATATATGCAGTTGAATCTGGAAAATCTTAAAACGGCTCTATCTCCTAAAGTAAGGCCCGTAGCATACCTAAAGTATGCAAAAAATTCTAAAATATTTTGGTATAGAAAAACTTTTCTATCCTCATAAATACACTTCGTAGGGGATCCAAATTTCACATGAGGCTAGATTTTCGTCTCACCTTTCATATGCTAAAGAAACTAAGGGAATCCGAAACCTAGAAGCGGAGATATATGCAGTTGAATCTGGAAAATCTTAAAACGGCTCTATCTCCTAAACTAAGGCCCGCAGCATACCTAAAGTATGCAAAAAATTCTAAAATATTTTGGTATAGAAAAACCTTTCTATCCTTTTAAATACACTTCGTAGGGGATCCAAATTTCACATGAGGCTAGATTTTCGTCTCACCTTTCATATGCTAAAGAAACTAAGGGAATCCGAACTCTAGAAGCGGAGATATATGCAGTTGAATCTGGAAAATCTTAAAACGGCTCTATCTCCTAAACTAAGGCCCGCAGCATACCTAAAGTATGCAAAAAATTCTAAAATATTTTGGTATAGAAAAACCTTTTTATCCTTATAAATACACTTCGTAGGGGATCCAAATTTCACATGAGGCTAGATTTTCGTCTCACCTTTCATATGCAAAAGAAACTAAGGGAATCCGAAACCTAGAAGCGGAGATATATGCAGTTGAATCTGGAAAATCTTAAAACGGCTCTATCTCCTAAACTAAGGCCCGCAGCATACCTAAAGTATGCAAAAAATTCTAAAATATTTTGGTATAGAAAAACCTTTCTATCCTTTTAAATACACTTCGTAGGGGATCCAAATTTCACATGAGGCTAGATTTTCGTCTCACCTTTCATATGCAAAATAAACTAAGGGAATCCGAAACCTAGAAGCGGAGATATATGCAGTTGAATCTGGAAAATCTTAAAACGGCTCTATCTCCTAAAGTAAGGCCCGTAGCATACCTAAAGTATGCAAAAAATTCTAAAATATTTTGGTATAGAAAAACCTTTCTATCCTTATAAATACACTTCGTAGGGGATCCAAATTTCACATGAGGCTAGATTTTCGTCTCACCTTTCATATGCAAAAGAAACTAAGGGAATCCGAAACCTAGAAGCGGAGATATATGCAGTTGAATCTGGAAAATCTTAAAACGGCTCTATCTCCTAAACTAAGGCCCGCAGCATACCTAAAGTATGCAAAAAATTCTAAAATATTTTGGTATAGAAAAACCTTTCCATCCTTTTAAATACACTTCGTAGGGGATCCAAATTTCACATGAGGCTAGATTTTCGTCTCACCTTTCATATGCAAAAGAAACTAAGGGAATCCGAAACCTAGAAGCGGAGATATATGCAGTTGAATCTGGAAAATCTTAAAACGGCTCTATCTCCTAAACTAAGGGAATCCGAAACCTAGAAGCGGAGATATATGCAGTTGAATCTGGAAAATCTTAAAACGGCTCTATCTCCTAAACTAAGGCCCGCAGCATACCTAAAGTATGCAAAAAATTCTAAAATATTTTGGTATAGAAAAACCTTTCCATCCTTTTAAATACACTTCGTAGGGGATCCAAATTTCACATGAGGCTAGATTTTCGTCTCACCTTTCATATGCAAAAGAAACTAAGGGAATCCGAAACCTAGAAGCGGAGATATATGCAGTTGAATCTGGAAAATCTTAAAACGGCTCTATCTCCTAAAGTAAGGCCCGCAGCATACCTAAAGTATGCAAAAAATTCTAAAATATTTTGGTATAGAAAAACCTTTCTATCCTTTTAAATACACTTCGTAGGGGATCCAAATTTCACATGAGGCTAGATTTTCGTCTCACCTTTCATATGCTAAAGAAACTAAGGGAATCCGAAACCTAGAAGCGGAGATATATGCAGTTGAATCTGGAAAATCTTAAAACGGCTCTATCTCCTAAACTAAGGCCCGCAGCATACCTAAAGTATGCAAAAAATTCTAAAATATTTTGGTATAGAAAAACCTTTCTATCCTTATAAATACACTTCGTAGGGGATCCAAATTTCACATGAGGCTAGATTTTCGTCTCACCTTTCATATGCTAAAGAAACTAAGGGAATCCGAAACCTATAAGCGGAGATATATGCAGTTGAATCTGGAAAATCTTAAAACGGCTCTATCTCCTAAAGTAAGGCCCGTAGCATACCTAAAGTATGCAAAAAATTCTAAAATATTTTGGTATAGAAAAACTTTTCTATCCTCATAAATTCACTTCGTAGGGGATCCAAATTTCACATGAGGCTAGATTTTCGTCTCACCTTTCATATGCTAAAGAAACTAAGGGAATCCGAAACCTAGAAGCGGAGATATATGCAGTTGAATCTGGAAAATCTTAAAACGGCTCTATCTCCTAAACTAAGGCCCGCAGCATACCTAAAGTATGCAAAAAATTCTAAAATATTTTGGTATAGAAAAACCTTTCTATCCTTTCAAATACACTTCGTAGGGGATCCAAATTTCACATGAGGCTAGATTTTCGTCTCACCTTTCATATGCTAAAGAAACTAAGGGAATCCGAAACCTATAAGCGGAGATATATGCAGTTGAATCTGGAAAATCTTAAAACGGCTCTATCTCCTAAACTAAGGCCCGCAGCATACCTAAAGTATGCAAAAAATTTTAAAATATTTTGGTATAGAAAAACCTTTCTATCCTTTCAAATACACTTCGTAGGGGATCCAAATTTCACATGAGGCTAGATTTTCGTCTCACCTTTCATATGCAAAAGAAACTAAGGGAATCCGAAACCTAGAAGCGGAGATATATGCAGTTGAATCTGGAAAATCTTAAAACGGCTCTATCTCCTAAAGTAAGGCCCGCAGCATACCTAAAGTATGCAAAAAATTCTAAAATATTTTGGTATAGAAAAACCTTTCTATCCTTTTAAATACACTTCGTAGGGGATCCAAATTTCACATGAGGCTAGATTTTCGTCTCACCTTTCATATGCAAAAGAAACTAAGGGAATCCGAAACCTAGAAGCGGAGATATATGCAGTTGAATCTGGAAAATCTTAAAACGGCTCTATCTCCTAAACTAAGGCCCGCAGCATACCTAAAGTATGCAAAAAATTCTAAAATATTTTGGTATAGAAAAACCTTTCTATCCTTTCAAATACACTTCGTAGGGGATCCAAATTTCACATGAGGCTAGATTTTCGTCTCACCTTTCATATGCAAAAGAAACTAAGGGAATCCGAAACCTAGAAGCGGAGATATATGCAGTTGAATCTGGAAAATCTTAAAACGGCTCTATCTCCTAAACTAAGGCCCGCAGCATACCTAAAGTATGCAAAAAATTCTAAAATATTTTGGTATAGAAAAACCTTTCTATCCTTTCAAATACACTTCGTAGGGGATCCAAATTTCACATGAGGCTAGATTTTCGTCTCACCTTTCATATGCAAAAGAAACTAAGGGAATCCGAAACCTAAAAGCGGAGATATATGCAGTTGAATCTGGAAAATCTTGAAACGGCTCTATCTCCTAAACTAAGGCCCGCAGCATACCTAAAGTATGCAAAAAATTCTAAAATATTTTGGTATAGAAAAACCTTTCTATCCTTATAAATACACTTCGTAGGGGATCCAAATTTCACATGAGGCTAGATTTTCGTCTCACCTTTCATATGCAAAAGAAACTAAGGGAATCCGAAACCTAGAAGCGGAGATATATGCAGTTGAATCTGGAAAATCTTAAAACGGCTCTATCTCCTAAAGTAAGGCCCGCAGCATACCTAAAGTATGCAAAAAATTCTAAAATATTTTGGTATAGAAAAACCTTTCTATCCTTTTAAATACACTTCGTAGGGGATCCAAATTTCACATGAGGCTAGATTTTCGTCTCACCTTTCATATGCAAAAGAAACTAAGGGAATCCGAAACCTAGAAGCGGAGATATATGCAGTTGAATCTGGAAAATCTTAAAACGGCTCTATCTCCTAAACTAAGGCCCGCAGCATACCTAAAGTATGCAAAAAATTCTAAAATATTTTGGTATAGAAAAACCTTTCTATCCTTATAAATACACTTCGTAGGGGATCCAAATTTCACATGAGGCTAGATTTTCGTCTCACCTTTCATATGCAAAATAAACTAAGGGAATCCGAAACCTAGAAGCGGAGATATGTGTAGTTGAATCTGGAAAATCTTAAAACGGCTCTATCTCCTAAACTAAGGCCCGCAGCATACCTAAAGTATGCAAAAAAATCTAAAATATTTTGGTATAGAAAACCCTTTCTATCCTTTCAAATACACTTCGTAGGGGATCCAAATTTCACATGAGGCTAGATTTTCGTCTCACCTTTCATATGCTAAAGAAACTAAGGGAATCCGAAATCTAGAAGCGGAGATATATGCAGTTGAATCTGGAAAATCTTAAAACCGCTCTATCTCCTAAACTAAGGCCCGCAGCATACCTAAAGTATGCAAAAAATTCTAAAATATTTTGGTATAGAAAAACCTTTCTATCCTTTTAAATACACTTCGTAGGGGATCCAAATTTCACATGAGGCTAGATTTTCGTCTCACCTTTCATATGCAAAATAAACTAAGGGAATCCGAAACCTAGAAGCGGAGATATGTGTAGTTGAATCTGGAAAATCTTAAAACGGCTCTATCTCCTAAACTAAGGCCCGCAGCATACCTAAAGTATGCAAAAAATTCTAAAATATTTTGGTATAGAAAAACCTTTCCATCCTTTTAAATACACTTCGTAGGGGATCCAAATTTCACATGAGGCTAGATTTTCGTCTCACCTTTCATATGCAAAAGAAACTAAGGGAATCCGAAACCTAGAAGCGGAGATATATGCAGTTGAATCTGGAAAATCTTAAAACCGCTCTATCTCCTAAACTAAGGCCCGCAGCATACCTAAAGTATGCAAAAAATTCTAAAATATTTTGGTATAGAAAAACCTTTCTATCCTTTCAAATACACTTCGTAGGGGATCCAAATTTCACATGAGGCTAGATTTTCGTCTCACCTTTCATATGCAAAATAAACTAAGGGAATCCGAAACCTAGAAGCGGAGATATGTGTAGTTGAATCTGGAAAATCTTAAAACGGCTCTATCTCCTAAACTAAGGCCCGCAGCATACCTAAAGTATGCAAAAAAATCTAAAATATTTTGGTATAGAAAACCCTTTCTATCCTTTCAAATACACTTCGTAGGGGATCCAAATTTCACATGAGGCTAGATTTTCGTCTCACCTTTCATATGCTAAAGAAACTAAGGGAATCCGAAATCTAGAAGCGGAGATATATGCAGTTGAATCTGGAAAATCTTAAAACCGCTCTATCTCCTAAACTAAGGCCCGCAGCATACCTAAAGTATGCAAAAAATTCTAAAATATTTTGGTATAGAAAAACCTTTCCATCCTTTTAAATACACTTCGTAGGGGATCCAAATTTCACATGAGGCTAGATTTTCGTCTCACCTTTCATATGCTAAAGAAACTAAGGGAATCCGAACTCTAGAAGCGGAGATATATGCAGTTGAATCTGGAAAATCTTAAAACGGCTCTATCTCCTAAACTAAGGCCCGCAGCATACCTAAAGTATGCAAAAAATTCTAAAATATTTTGGTATAGAAAAACCTTTCTATCCTTATAAATACACTTCGTAGGGGATCCAAATTTCACATGAGGCTAGATTTTCGTCTCACCTTTCATATGCAAAAGAAACTAAGGGAATCCGAAACCTATAAGCGGAGATATATGCAGTTGAATCTGGAAAATCTTAAAACGGCTCTATCTCCTAAACTAAGGCCCGCAGCATACCTAAAGTATGCAAAAAATTCTAAAATATTTTGGTATAGAAAAACCTTTCTATCCTTATAAATACACTTCGTAGGGGATCCAAATTTCACATGAGGCTAGATTTTCGTCTCACCTTTCATATGCTAAAGAAACTAAGGGAATCCGAAACCTAGAAGCGGAGATATGTGTAGTTGAATCTGGAAAATCTTGAAACGGCTCTATCTCCTAAACTAAGGCCCGCAGCATACCTAAATTCTAAAATATTTTGGTATAGAAAAACCTTTCTATCCTTTTAAATACACTTCGTAGGGGATCCAAATTTCACATGAGGCTAGATTTTCGTCTCACCTTTCATATGCAAAATAAACTAAGGGAATCCGAAACCTAGAAGCGGAGATATGTGTAGTTGAATCTGGAAAATCTTAAAACGGCTCTATCTCCTAAACTAAGGCCCGCAGCATACCTAAAGTATGCAAAAAATTCTAAAATATTTTGGTATAGAAAAACCTTTCCATCCTTTTAAATACACTTCGTAGGGGATCCAAATTTCACATGAGGCTAGATTTTCGTCTCACCTTTCATATGCAAAAGAAACTAAGGGAATCCGAAACCTAGAAGCGGAGATATATGCAGTTGAATCTGGAAAATCTTAAAACGGCTCTATCTCCTAAACTAAGGCCCGCAGCATACCTAAAGTATGCAAAAAATTCTAAAATATTTTGGTATAGAAAAACCTTTCTATCCTTATAAATACACTTCGTAGGGGATCCAAATTTCACATGAGGCTAGATTTTCGTCTCACCTTTCATATGCAAAATAAACTAAGGGAATCCGAAACCTAGAAGCGGAGATATGTGTAGTTGAATCTGGAAAATCTTAAAACGGCTCTATCTCCTAAACTAAGGCCCGCAGCATACCTAAAGTATGCAAAAAAATCTAAAATATTTTGGTATAGAAAACCCTTTCTATCCTTTCAAATACACTTCGTAGGGGATCCAAATTTCACATGAGGCTAGATTTTCGTCTCACCTTTCATATGCTAAAGAAACTAAGGGAATCCGAAATCTAGAAGCGGAGATATATGCAGTTGAATCTGGAAAATCTTAAAACCGCTCTATCTCCTAAACTAAGGCCCGCAGCATACCTAAAGTATGCAAAAAATTCTAAAATATTTTGGTATAGAAAAACCTTTCCATCCTTTTAAATACACTTCGTAGGGGATCCAAATTTCACATGAGGCTAGATTTTCGTCTCACCTTTCATATGCAAAAGAAACTAAGGGAATCCGAAACCTAGAAGCGGAGATATATGCAGTTGAATCTGGAAAATCTTAAAACGGCTCTATCTCCTAAACTAAGGCCCGCAGCATACCTAAAGTATGCAAAAAATTCTAAAATATTTTGGTATAGAAAAACCTTTCTATCCTTTTAAATACACTTCGTAGGGGATCCAAATTTCACATGAGGCTAGATTTTCGTCTCACCTTTCATATGCTAAAGAAACTAAGGGAATCCGAACTCTAGAAGCGGAGATATATGCAGTTGAATCTGGAAAATCTTAAAACGGCTCTATCTCCTAAACTAAGGCCCGCAGCATACCTAAAGTATGCAAAAAATTCTAAAATATTTTGGTATAGAAAAACCTTTCTATCCTTTTAAATACACTTCGTAGGGGATCCAAATTTCACATGAGGCTAGATTTTCGTCTCACCTTTCATATGCAAAAGAAACTAAGGGAATCCGAAACCTAGAAGCGGAGATATATGCAGTTGAATCTGGAAAATCTTAAAACGGCTCTATCTCCTAAAGTAAGGCCCGCAGCATACCTAAAGTATGCAAAAAATTCTAAAATATTTTGGTATAGAAAAACCTTTCTATCCTTTTAAATACACTTCGTAGGGGATCCAAATTTCACATGAGGCTAGATTTTCGTCTCACCTTTCATATGCAAAAGAAACTAAGGGAATCCGAAACCTAGAAGCGGAGATATATGCAGTTGAATCTGGAAAATCTTAAAACGGCTCTATCTCCTAAACTAAGGCCCGCAGCATACCTAAAGTATGCAAAAAATTCTAAAATATTTTGGTATAGAAAAACCTTTCTATCCTTATAAATACACTTCGTAGGGGATCCAAATTTCACATGAGGCTAGATTTTCGTCTCACCTTTCATATGCTAAAGAAACTAAGGGAATCCGAAACCTAGAAGCGGAGATATATGCAGTTGAATCTGGAAAATCTTAAAACGGCTCTATCTCCTAAACTAAGGCCCGCAGCATACCTAAAGTATGCAAAAAATTCTAAAATATTTTGGTATAGAAAAACCTTTCTATCCTTATAAATACACTTCGTAGGGGATCCAAATTTCACATGAGGCTAGATTTTCGTCTCACCTTTCATATGCAAAATAAACTAAGGGAATCCGAAACCTAGAAGCGGAGATATGTGTAGTTGAATCTGGAAAATCTTAAAACGGCTCTATCTCCTAAACTAAGGCCCGCAGCATACCTAAAGTATGCAAAAAAATCTAAAATATTTTGGTATAGAAAACCCTTTCTATCCTTTCAAATACACTTCGTAGGGGATCCAAATTTCACATGAGGCTAGATTTTCGTCTCACCTTTCATATGCTAAAGAAACTAAGGGAATCCGAAATCTAGAAGCGGAGATATATGCAGTTGAATCTGGAAAATCTTAAAACCGCTCTATCTCCTAAACTAAGGCCCGCAGCATACCTAAAGTATGCAAAAAATTCTAAAATATTTTGGTATAGAAAAACCTTTCCATCCTTTTAAATACACTTCGTAGGGGATCCAAATTTCACATGAGGCTAGATTTTCGTCTCACCTTTCATATGCAAAAGAAACTAAGGGAATCCGAAACCTATAAGCGGAGATATATGCAGTTGAATCTGGAAAATCTTAAAACGGCTCTATCTCCTAAACTAAGGCCCGCAGCATACCTAAAGTATGCAAAAAATTCTAAAATATTTTGGTATAGAAAAACCTTTCTATCCTTTTAAATACACTTCGTAGGGGATCCAAATTTCACATGAGGCTAGATTTTCGTCTCACCTTTCATATGCTAAAGAAACTAAGGGAATCCGAAACCTAGAAGCGGAGATATATGCAGTTGAATCTGGAAAATCTTAAAACGGCTCTATCTCCTAAACTAAGGCCCGCAGCATACCTAAAGTATGCAAAAAATTCTAAAATATTTTGGTATAGAAAAACCTTTCTATCCTTATAAATACACTTCGTAGGGGATCCAAATTTCACATGAGGCTAGATTTTCGTCTCACCTTTCATATGCTAAAGAAACTAAGGGAATCCGAAACCTAGAAGCGGAGATATATGCAGTTGAATCTGGAAAATCTTAAAACGGCTCTATCTCCTAAACTAAGGCCCGCAGCATACCTAAAGTATGCAAAAAATTCTAAAATATTTTGGTATAGAAAAACCATTCTATCCTTTTAAATACACTTCGTAGGGGATCCAAATTTCACATGAGGCTAGATTTTCGTCTCACCTTTCATATGCAAAATAAACTAAGGGAATCCGAAACCTAGAAGCGGAGATATATGCAGTTGAATCTGGAAAATCTTGAAACGGCTCTATCTCCTAAACTAAGGCCCGCAGCATACCTAAAGTATGCAAAAAATTCTAAAATATTTTGGTATAGAAAAACCTTTCTATCCTTTTAAATACACTTCGTAGGGGATCCAAATTTCACATGAGGCTAGATTTTCGTCTCACCTTTCATATGCTAAAGAAGCTAAGGGAATCCGAAACCTAGAAGCGGAGATATATGCAGTTGAATCTGGAAAATCTTAAAACGGCTATATCTCCTAAACTAAGGCCCGCAGCATACCTAAAGTATGCAAAAAATTCTAAAATATTTTGGTATAGAAAAACCTTTCTATCCTTTTAAATACACTTCGTAGGGGATCCAAATTTCACATGAGGCTAGATTTTCGTCTCACCTTTCATATGCTAAAGAAACTAAGGGAATCCGAAACCTAGAAGCGGAGATATATGCAGTTGAATCTGGAAAATCTTGAAACGGCTCTATCTCCTAAACTAAGGCCCGCAGCATACCTAAAGTATGCAAAAAATTCTAAAATATTTTGGTATAGAAAAACCTTTCTATCCTTATAAATACACTTCGTAGGGGATCCAAATTTCACATGAGGCTAGATTTTCGTCTCACCTTTCATATGCTAAAGAAGCTAAGGGAATCCGAAACCTAGAAGCGGAGATATATGCAGTTGAATCTGGAAAATCTTAAAACGGCTATATCTCCTAAACTAAGGCCCGCAGCATACCTAAAGTATGCAAAAAATTCTAAAATATTTTGGTATAGAAAAACCTTTCTATCCTTTTAAATACACTTCGTAGGGGATCCAAATTTCACATGAGGCTAGATTTTCGTCTCACCTTTCATATGCAAAATAAACTAAGGGAATCCGAAACCTAGAAGCGGAGATATGTGTAGTTGAATCTGGAAAATCTTGAAACGGCTCTATCTCCTAAACTAAGGCCCGCAGCATACCTAAAGTATGCAAAAAATTCTAAAATATTTTGGTATAGAAAAACCTTTCTATCCTTTTAAATACACTTCGTAGGGGATCCAAATTTCACATGAGGCTAGATTTTCGTCTCACCTTTCATATGCAAAATAAACTAAGGGAATCCGAAACCTAGAAGCGGAGATATGTGTAGTTGAATCTGGAAAATCTTGAAACGGCTCTATCTCCTAAACTAAGGCCCGCAGCATACCTAAAGTATGCAAAAAATTCTAAAATATTTTGGTATAGAAAAACCTTTCTATCCTTATAAATACACTTCGTAGGGGATCCAAATTTCACATGAGGCTAGATTTTCGTCTCACCTTTCATATGCTAAAGAAACTAAGGGAATCCGAAACCTAGAAGCGGAGATATATGCAGTTGAATCTGGAAAATCTTAAAACGGCTCTATCTCCTAAACTAAGGCCCGCAGCATACCTAAAGTATGCAAAAAAATCTAAAATATTTTGGTATAGAAAACCCTTTCTATCCTTTCAAATACACTTCGTAGGGGATCCAAATTTCACATGAGGCTAGATTTTCGTCTCACCTTTCATATGCAAAAGAAACTAAGGGAATCCGAAACCTAGAAGCGGAGATATATGCAGTTGAATCTGGAAAATCTTAAAACGGCTCTATCTCCTAAACTAAGGCCCGCAGCATACCTAAAGAATGCAAAAAATTCTAAAATATTTTGGTATAGAAAAACCTTTCTATCCTTTTAAATACACTTCGTAGGGGATCCAAATTTCACATGAGGCTAGATTTTCGTCTCACCTTTCATATGCAAAAGAAACTAAGGGAATCCGAAACCTAGAAGCGGAGATATATGCAGTTGAATCTGGAAAATCTTAAAACGGCTCTATCTCCTAAACTAAGGCCCGCAGCATACCTAAAGTATGCAAAAAATTCTAAAATATTTTGGTATAGAAAAACCTTTCTATCCTTTTAAATACACTTCGTAGGGGATCCAAATTTCACATGAGGCTAGATTTTCGTCTCACCTTTCATATGCTAAAGAAACTAAGGGAATCCGAAACCTAGAAGCGGAGATATATGCAGTTGAATCTGGAAAATCTTAAAACGGCTCTATCTCCTAAACTAAGGCCCGCAGCATACCTAAAGTATGCAAAAAATTCTAAAATATTTTGGTATAGAAAAACCTTTCTATCCTTATAAATACACTTCGTAGGGGATCCAAATTTCACATGAGGCTAGATTTTCGTCTCACCTTTCATATGCTAAAGAAACTAAGGGAATCCGAAACCTAGAAGCGGAGATATATGCAGTTGAATCTGGAAAATCTTAAAACGGCTCTATCTCCTAAACTAAGGCCCGCAGCATACCTAAAGTATGCAAAAAAATCTAAAATATTTTGGTATAGAAAACCCTTTCTATCCTTTCAAATACACTTCGTAGGGGATCCAAATTTCACATGAGGCTAGATTTTCGTCTCACCTTTCATATGCAAAATAAACTAAGGGAATCCGAAACCTAGAAGCGGAGATATATGCCGTTGAATCTGGAAAATCTTAAAACGGCTCTATCTCCTAAACTAAGGCCCGCAGCATACCTAAAGTATGCAAAAAATTCTAAAATATTTTGGTATAGAAAAACCTTTCTATCCTTTTAAATACACTTCGTAGGGGATCCAAATTTCACATGAGGCTAGATTTTCGTCTCACCTTTCATATGCAAAAGAAACTAAGGGAATCCGAAACCTATAAGCGGAGATATATGCAGTTGAATCTGGAAAATCTTAAAACGGCTCTATCTCCTAAACTAAGGCCCGCAGCATACCTAAAGTATGCAAAAAATTCTAAAATATTTTGGTATAGAAAAACCTTTCTATCCTTTTAAATACACTTCGTAGGGGATCCAAATTTCACATGAGGCTAGATTTTCGTCTCACCTTTCATATGCAAAAGAAACTAAGGGAATCCGAAACCTAGAAGCGGAGATATATGCAGTTGAATCTGGAAAATCTTAAAACGGCTCTATCTCCTAAACTAAGGCCCGCAGCATACCTAAAGTATGCAAAAAATTCTAAAATATTTTGGTATAGAAAAACCTTTCTATCCTTTTAAATACACTTCGTAGGGGATCCAAATTTCACATGAGGCTAGATTTTCGTCTCACCTTTCATATGCAAAAGAAACTAAGGGAATCCGAAACCTAGAAGCGGAGATATATGCAGTTGAATCTGGAAAATCTTAAAACGGCTCTATCTCCTAAACTAAGGCCCGCAGCATACCTAAAGTATGCAAAAAATTCTAAAATATTTTGGTATAGAAAAACCTTTCTATCCTTTTAAATACATTTCGTAGGGGATCCAAATTTCACATGAGGCTAGATTTTCGTCTCACCTTTCATATGTTAAAGAAACTAAGGGAATCCGAAACCTAGAAGCGGAGATATATGCAGTTGAATCTGGAAAATCTTGAAACGGCTCTATCTCCTAAACTAAGGCCCGCAGCATACCTAAAGTATGCGAAAAATTCTAAAATATTTTGGTATAGAAAAACCTTTCTATCCTTTTAAATACATTTCGTAGGGGATCCAAATTTCACATGAGGCTAGATTTTCGTCTCACCTTTCATATGCTAAAGAAACTAAGGGAATCCGAAACCTAGAAGCGGAGATATATGCAGTTGAATCTGGAAAATCTTGAAACGGCTCTATCTCCTAAACTAAGGCCCGCAGCATACCTAAAGTATGCAAAAAATTCTAAAATATTTTGGTATAGAAAAACCTTTCTATTCTTTTAAATACACTTCGTAGGGGATCCAAATTTCACATGAGGCTAGATTTTCGTCTCACCTTTCATATGCTAAAGAAACTAAGGGAATCCGAAACCTAGAAGCGGAGATATATGCAGTTGAATCTGGAAAATCTTAAAACGGCTCTATCTCCTAAACTAAGGCCCGCAGCATACCTAAAGTATGCAAAAAATTCTAAAATATTTTGGTATAGAAAAACCTTTCTATCCTTTTAAATACACTTCGTAGGGGATCCAAATTTCACATGAGGCTAGATTTTCGTCTCACCTTTCATATGCAAAAGAAACTAAGAAGCGGAGATATATGCAGTTGAATCTGGAAAATCTTAAAACGGCTCTATCTCCTAAACTAAGGCCCGCAGCATACCTAAAGTATGCAAAAAATTCTAAAATATTTTGGCATAGAAAAACCTTTCTATCCTTTTAAATACACTTCGTAGGGGATCCAAATTTCACATGAGGCTAGATTTTCGTCTCACCTTTCATATGCAAAATAAACTAAGGGAATCCGAAACCTAGAAGCGGAGATATATGCAGTTGAATCTGGAAAATCTTGAAACGGCTCTATCTCCTAAACTAAGGCCCGCAGCATACCTAAAGTATGCGAAAAATTCTAAAATATTTTGGTATAGAAAAACCTTTCTATCCTTTTAAATACATTTCGTAGGGGATCCAAATTTCACATGAGGCTAGATTTTCGTCTCACCTTTCATATGCTAAAGAAACTAAGGGAATCCGAAACCTAGAAGCGGAGATATATGCAGTTGAATCTGGAAAATCTTGAAACGGCTCTATCTCCTAAACTAAGGCCCGCAGCATACCTAAAGTATGCAAAAAATTCTAAAATATTTTGGTATAGAAAAACCTTTCTATTCTTTTAAATACACTTCGTAGGGGATCCAAATTTCACATGAGGCTAGATTTTCGTCTCACCTTTCATATGCTAAAGAAACTAAGGGAATCCGAAACCTAGAAGCGGAGATATATGCAGTTGAATCTGGAAAATCTTAAAACGGCTCTATCTCCTAAAGTAAGGCCCGCAGCATACCTAAAGTATGCAAAAAATTCTAAAATATTTTGGTATAGAAAAACCTTTCTATCCTTATAAATACACTTCGTAGGGGATCCAAATTTCACATGAGGCTAGATTTATGTCTCACCTTTCATATGCAAAAGAAACTAAGGGAATCCGAAACCTAGAAGCGGAGATATATGCAGTTGAATCTGGAAAATCTTAAAACGGCTCTATCTCCTAAACTAAGGCCCGCAGCATACCTAAAGTATGCAAAAAATTCTAAAATATTTTGGTATAGAAAAACCTTTCTATCCTTTTAAATACACTTCGTAGGGGATCCAAATTTCACATGAGGCTAGATTTTCGTCTCACCTTTCATATGCAAAAGAAACTAAGGGAATCCGAAACCTAGAAGCGGAGATATATGCAGTTGAATCTGGAAAATCTTAAAACGGCTCTATCTCCTAAACTAAGGCCCGCAGCATACCTAAAGTATGCAAAAAATTCTAAAATATTTTGGCATAGAAAAACCTTTCTATCCTTTTAAATACACTTCGTAGGGGATCCAAATTTCACATGAGGCTAGATTTTCGTCTCACCTTTCATATGCAAAATAAACTAAGGGAATCCGAAACCTAGAAGCGGAGATATGTGTAGTTGAATCTGGAAAATCTTGAAACGGCTCTATCTCCTAAACTAAGGCCCGCAGCATACCTAAAGTATGCAAAAAATTCTAAAATATTTTGGTATAGAAAAACCTTTCTATCCTTTTAAATACACTTCGTAGGGGATCCAAATTTCACATGAGGCTAGATTTTCGTCTCACCTTTCA
This sequence comes from Heteromyza rotundicornis, assembly GCA_951394025.1. Lineage (NCBI taxonomy): Eukaryota > Metazoa > Arthropoda > Insecta > Diptera > Heleomyzidae > Heteromyza > Heteromyza rotundicornis. The sequence goes on along the minus strand of OX596012.1, from coordinate 15,132,236 downwards.
TATGCAAAATAAACTAAGGGAATCCGAAACCTAGAAGCGGAGATATGTGTAGTTGAATCTGGAAAATCTTGAAACGGCTCTATCTCCTAAACTAAGGCCCGCAGCATACCTAAAGTATGCAAAAAATTCTAAAATATTTTGGTATAGAAAAACCTTTCTATCCTTTTAAATACACTTCGTAGGGGATCCAAATTTCACATGAGGCTAGATTTTCGTCTCACCTTTCATATGCAAAATAAACTAAGGGAATCCGAAACCTAGAAGCGGAGATATGTGTAGTTGAATCTGGAAAATCTTGAAACGGCTCTATCTCCTAAACTAAGGCCCGCAGCATACCTAAAGTATGCAAAAAATTCTAAAATATTTTGGTATAGAAAAACCTTTCTATCCTTTTAAATACACTTCGTAGGGGATCCAAATTTCACATGAGGCTAGATTTTCGTCTCACCTTTCATATGCAAAATAAACTAAGGGAATCCGAAACCTAGAAGCGGAGATATGTGTAGTTGAATCTGGAAAATCTTAAAACGGCTCTATCTCCTAAACTAAGGCCCGCAGCATACCTAAAGTATGCAAAAAAATCTAAAATATTTTGGTATAGAAAACCCTTTCTATCCTTTCAAATACACTTCGTAGGGGATCCAAATTTCACATGAGGCTAGATTTTCGTCTCACCTTTCATATGCTAAAGAAACTAAGGGAATCCGAAACCTAGAAGCGGAGATATATGCAGTTGAATCTGGAAAATCTTAAAACGGCTCTATCTCCTAAACTAAGGCCCGCAGCATACCTAAAGTATGCAAAAAATTCTAAAATATTTTGGTATAGAAAAACCTTTCTATCCTTTTAAATACACTTCGTAGGGGATCCAAATTTCACATGAGGCTAGATTTTCGTCTCACCTTTCATATGCAAAAGAAACTAAGGGAATCCGAAACCTAGAAGCGGAGATAAATGCAGTTGAATCTGGAAAATCTTAAAACGGCTCTATCTCCTAAACTAAGGCCCGCAGCATACCTAAAGTATGCAAAAAAATCTAAAATATTTTGGTATAGAAAAACCTTTCTATCCTTTCAAATACACTTCGTAGGGGATCCAAATTTCACATGAGGCTAGATTTTCGTCTCACCTTTCATATGCTAAAGAAACTAAGGGAATCCGAAACCTAGAAGCGGAGATATATGCAGTTGAATCTGGAAAATCTTAAAACGGCTCTATCTCCTAAACTAACACCCGCAGCATACCTAAAGTATGCAAAAAATTCTAAAATATTTTAGTATAGAAAAACCTTTCTATCCTTTTAAATACACTTCGTAGGGGATCCAAATTTCACATGAGGCTAGATTTTCGTCTCACCTTTCATATGCTAAAGAAACTAAGGGAATCCGAAACCTAGAAGCGGAGATATATGCAGTTGAATCTGGAAAATCTTGAAACGGCTCTATCTCCTAAACTAAGGCCCGCAGCATACCTAAAGTATGCAAAAAATTCTAAAATATTTTGGTATAGAAAAACCTTTCTATCCTTATAAACACACTTCGTAGGGGATCCAAATTTCACATGAGGCTAGATTTTCGTCTCACCTTTCATATGCTAAAGAAACTAAGGGAATCCGAAACCTAGAAGCGGAGATATATGCAGTTGAATCTGGAAAATCTTGAAACGGCTCTATCTCCTAAACTAAGGCCCGCAGCATACCTAAAGTATGCAAAAAATTCTAAAATATTTTGGTATAGAAAAACCATTCTATCCTTTTAAATACACTTCGTAGGGGATCTAAATTTCACATGAGGCTAGATTTTCGTCTCACCTTTCATATGCAAAAGAAACTAAGGGAATCCGAAACCTAGAAGCGGAGATATATGCAGTTGAATCTGGAAAATCTTAAAACGGCTCTATCTCCTAAACTAAGGCCCGCAGCATACCTAAAGTATGCAAAAAATTCTAAAATATTTTGGTATAGAAAAACCTTTCTATCCTTTTAAATACACTTCGTAAATCTTAAAACGGCTCTATCTCCTAAACTAAGGCCCGCAGCATACCTAAAGTATGCAAAAAATTCTAAAATATTTTGGTATAGAAAAACCTTTCTATCCTTTTAAATACACTTCGTAGGGGATCCAAATTTCACATGAGGCTAGATTTTCGTCTCACCTTTCATATGCAAAATAAACTAAGGGAGTCCGAAACCTAGAAGCGGAGATATATGCAGTTGAATCTGGAAAATCTTGAAACGGCTCTATCTCCTAAACTAAGGCCCGCAGCATACCTAAAGTATGCAAAAAATTCTAAAATATTTTGGTATAGAAAAACCTTTCTATCCTTTTAAATACACTTCGTAGGGGATCCAAATTTCACATGAGGCTAGATTTTCGTCTCACCTTTCATATGCAAAAGAAACTAAGGGAATCCGAAACCTAGAAGCGGAGATATATGCAGTTGAATCTGGAAAATCTTGAAACGGCTCTATCTCCTAAACTAAGGCCCGCAGCATACCTAAAGTATGCAAAAAATTCTAAAATATTTTGGTATAGAAAAACCTTTCTATCCTTTTAAATACACTTCGTAGGGGATCCAAATTTCACATGAGGCTAGATTTTCGTCTCACCTTTCATATGCTAAAGAAACTAAGGGAATCCGAAACCTAGAAGCGGAGATATATGCAGTTGAATCTGGAAAATCTTAAAACGGCTCTATCTCCTAAACTAAGGCCCGCAGCATACCTAAAGTATGCAAAAAATTCTAAAATATTTTGGTATAGAAAAACCTTTCTATCCTTTCAAATACACTTCGTAGGGGATCCAAATTTCACATGAGGCTAGATTTTCGTCTCACCTTTCATATGCTAAAGAAACTAAGGGAATCCGAAACCTAGAAGCGGAGATATATGCAGTTGAATCTGGAAAATCTTGAAACGGCTCTATCTCCTAAACTAAGGCCCGCAGCATACCTAAAGTATGCAAAAAATTCTAAAATATTTTGGTATAGAAAAACCATTCTATCCTTTTAAATACACTTCGTAGGGGATCTAAATTTCACATGAGGCTAGATTTTCGTCTCACCTTTCATATGCTAAAGAAACTAAGGGAATCCGAAACCTAGAAGCGGAGATATATGCAGTTGAATCTGGAAAATCTTAAAACGGCTCTATCTCCTAAACTAAGGCCCGCAGCATACCTAAAGTATGCAAAGAATTCTAAAATATTTTGGTATAGAAAAACCTTTCTATCCTTTTAAATACACTTCGTAGGGGATCTAAATTTCACATGAGGCTAGATTTTCGTCTCACCTTTCATATGCTAAAGAAACTAAGGGAATCCGAAACCTAGAAGCGGAGATATATGCAGTTGAATCTGGAAAATCTTAAAACGGCTCTATCTCCTAAACTAAGGCCCGCAGCATACCTAAAGTATGCAAAAAATTCTAAAATATTTTGGTATAGAAAAACCTTTCTATCCTTTCAAATACACTTCGTAGGGGATCCAAATTTCACATGAGGCTAGATTTTCGTCTCACCTTTCATATGCTAAAGAAACTAAGGGAATCCGAAACCTAGAAGCGGAGATATATGCAGTTGAATCTGGAAAATCTTAAAACGGCTCTATCTCCTAAACTAAGGCCCGCAGCATACCTAAAGTATGCAAAAAATTCTAAAATATTTTGGTATAGAAAAACCTTTCTATCCTTTTAAATACACTTCGTAGGGGATCTAAATTTCACATGAGGCTAGATTTTCGTCTCACCTTTCATATGCTAAAGAAACTAAGGGAATCCGAAACCTAGAAGCGGAGATATATGCAGTTGAATCTGGAAAATCTTAAAACGGCTCTATCTCCTAAACTAAGGCCCGCAGCATACCTAAAGTATGCAAAAAATTCTAAAATATTTTGGTATAGAAAAACCTTTCTATCCTTTTAAATACACTTCGTAGGGGATCTAAATTTCACATGAGGCTAGATTTTCGTCTCACCTTTCATATGCTAAAGAAACTAAGGGAATCCGAAACCTAGAAGCGGAGATATATGCAGTTGAATCTGGAAAATCTTAAAACGGCTCTATCTCCTAAACTAAGGCCCGCAGCATACCTAAAGTATGCAAAGTATGCAAAAAATTCTAAAATATTTTGGTATAGAAAAACCTTTCCATCCTTTTAAATACACTTCGTAGGGGATCCAAATTTCACATGAGGCTAGATTTTCGTCTCACCTTTCATATGCTAAAGAAACTAAGGGAATCCGAAACCTAGAAGCGGAGATATATGCAGTTGAATCTGGAAATCTTAAAACGGCTCTATCTCCTAAACTAAGGCTCACAGCATACCTAAAGTATGCAAAAAATTCTAAAATATTTTGGTATAGAAAAACCTTTCTATCCTTTTAAATACACTTCGTAGGGGATCCAAATTTCACATGAGGCTAGATTTTCGTCTCACCTTTCATATGCTAAAGAAACTAAGGGAATCCGAAACCTAGAAGCGGAGATATATGCAGTTGAATCTGGAAAATCTTGAAACGGCTCTATCTCCTAAACTAAGGCCCGCAGCATACCTAAAGTATGCAAAAAATTCTAAAATATTTTGGTATAGAAAACCCTTTCTATCCTTTCAAATACACTTCGTAGGGGATCCAAATTTCACATGAGGCTAGATTTTCGTCTCACCTTTCATATGCTAAAGAAACTAAGGGAATCCGAAACCTAGAAGCGGAGATATATGCAGTTGAATCTGGAAAATCTTAAAACGGCTCTATCTCCTAAACTAAGGCCCACAGCATACCTAAAGTATGCAAAAAATTCTAAAATATTTTGGTATAGAAAAACCTTTCTATCCTTTTAAATACACTTCGTAGGGGATCCAAATTTCACATGAGGCTAGATTTTCGTCTCACCTTTCATATGCTAAAGAAACTAAGGGAATCCGAAACCTAGAAGCGGAGATATATGCAGTTGAATCTGGAAAATCTTAAAACGGCTCTATCTCCTAAACTAAGGCCCGCAGCATACCTAAAGTATGCAAAAAATTCTAAAATATTTTGGTATAGAAAAACCATTATATCCTTTTAAATACACTTCGTAGGGGATCTAAATTTCACATGAGGCTAGATATTCGTCTCACCTTTCATATGCTAAAGAAACTAAGGGAATCCGAAACCTAGAAGCGGAGATATATGCAGTTGAATCTGGAAAATCTTAAAACGGCTCTATCTCCTAAACTAAGGCCCGCAGCATACCTAAAGTATGCAAAAAATTCTAAAATATTTTGGTATAGAAAACCCTTTCTATCCTTTCAAATACACTTCGTAGGGGATCCAAATTTCACATGAGGCTAGATTTTCGTCTCACCTTTCATATGCTAAAGAAACTAAGGGAATCCGAAACCTAGAAGCGGAGATATATGCAGTTGAATCTGGAAAATCTTAAAACGGCTCTATCTCCTAAACTAAGGCCCACAGCATACCTAAAGTATGCAAAAAATTCTAAAATATTTTGGTATAGAAAAACCTTTCTATCCTTTTAAATACACTTCGTAGGGGATCCAAATTTCACATGAGGCTAGATTTTCGTCTCACCTTTCATATGCTAAAGAAACTAAGGGAATCCGAAACCTAGAAGCGGAGATATATGCAGTTGAATCTGGAAAATCTTAAAACGGCTCTATCTCCTAAACTAAGGCCCGCAGCATACCTAAAGTATGCAAAAAATTCTAAAATATTTTGGTATAGAAAAACCATTATATCCTTTTAAATACACTTCGTAGGGGATCTAAATTTCACATGAGGCTAGATATTCGTCTCACCTTTCATATGCTAAAGAAACTAAGGGAATCCGAAACCTAGAAGCGGAGATATATGCAGTTGAATCTGGAAAATCTTAAAACGGCTCTATCTCCTAAACTAAGGCCCGCAGCATACCTAAAGTATGCAAAAAATTCTAAAATATTTTGGTATAGAAAACCCTTTCTATCCTTTCAAATACACTTCGTAGGGGATCCAAATTTCACATGAGGCTAGATTTTCGTCTCACCTTTCATATGCTAAAGAAACTAAGGGAATCCGAAACCTAGAAGCGGAGATATATGCAGTTGAATCTGGAAAATCTTAAAACGGCTCTATCTCCTAAACTAAGGCCCGCAGCATACCTAAAGTATGCAAAAAATTCTAAAATATTTTGGTATAGAAAAACCATTATATCCTTTTAAATACACTTCGTAGGGGATCTAAATTTCACATGAGGCTAGATATTCGTCTCACCTTTCATATGCTAAAGAAACTAAGGGAATCCGAAACCTAGAAGCGGAGATATATGCAGTTGAATCTGGAAAATCTTAAAACGGCTCTATCTCCTAAACTAAGGCCCGCAGCATACCTAAAGTATGCAAAAAATTCTAAAATATTTTGGTATAGAAAAACCTTTTTATCCTTATAAATACACTTCGTAGGGGATCCAAATTTCACATGAGGCTAGATATTCGTCTCACCTTTCATATGCTAAAGAAACTAAGGGAATCCGAAACCTAGAAGCGGAGATATATGCAGTTGAATCTGGAAAATCTTAAAACGGCTCTATCTCCTAAACTAAGGCCCGCAGCATACCTAAAGTATGCAAAAAATTCTAAAATATTTTGGTATAGAAAAACCATTATATCCTTTTAAATACACTTCGTAGGGGATCTAAATTTCACATGAGGCTAGATATTCGTCTCACCTTTCATATGCTAAAGAAACTAAGGGAATCCGAAACCTAGAAGCGGAGATATATGCAGTTGAATCTGGAAAATCTTAAAACGGCTCTATCTCCTAAACTAAGGCCCGCAGCATACCTAAAGTATGCAAAAAATTCTAAAATATTTTGGTATAGAAAAACCATTATATCCTTTTAAATACACTTCGTAGGGGATCTAAATTTCACATGAGGCTAGATTTTCGTCTCACCTTTCATATGCTAAAGAAACTAAGGGAATCCGAAACCTAGAAGCGGAGATATATGCAGTTGAATCTGGAAAATCTTAAAACGGCTCTATCTCCTAAACTAAGGCCCGCAGCATACCTAAAGTATGCAAAAAATTCTAAAATATTTTGGTATAGAAAAACCATTATATCCTTTTAAATACACTTCGTAGGGGATCTAAATTTCACATGAGGCTAGATTTTCGTCTCACCTTTCATATGCTAAAGAAACTAAGGGAATCCGAAACCTAGAAGCGGAGATATATGCAGTTGAATCTGGAAAATCTTAAAACGGCTCTATCTCCTAAACTAAGGCCCGCAGCATACCTAAAGTATGCAAAAAATTCTAAAATATTTTGGTATAGAAAAACCATTATATCCTTTTAAATACACTTCGTAGGGGATCTAAATTTCACATGAGGCTAGATATTCGTCTCACCTTTCATATGCTAAAGAAACTAAGGGAATCCGAAACCTAGAAGCGGAGATATATGCAGTTGAATCTGGAAAATCTTAAAACGGCTCTATCTCCTAAACTAAGGCCCGCAGCATACCTAAAGTATGCAAAAAATTCTAAAATATTTTGGTATAGAAAAACCATTATATCCTTTTAAATACACTTCGTAGGGGATCTAAATTTCACATGAGGCTAGATATTCGTCTCACCTTTCATATGCTAAAGAAACTAAGGGAATCCGAAACCTAGAAGCGGAGATATATGCAGTTGAATCTGGAAAATCTTAAAACGGCTCTATCTCCTAAACTAAGGCCCGCAGCATACCTAAAGTATGCAAAAAATTCTAAAATATTTTGGTATAGAAAAACCTTTCTATCCTTTCAAATACACTTCGTAGGGGATCCAAATTTCACATGAGGCTAGATTTTCGTCTCACCTTTCATATGCTAAAGAAACTAAGGGAATCCGAAACCTAGAAGCGGAGATATATGCAGTTGAATCTGGAAAATCTTAAAACGGCTCTATCTCCTAAACTAAGGCCCGCAGCATACCTAAAGTATGCAAAAAATTCTAAAATATTTTGGTATAGAAAAACCATTATATCCTTTTAAATACACTTCGTAGGGGATCTAAATTTCACATGAGGCTAGATATTCGTCTCACCTTTCATATGCTAAAGAAACTAAGGGAATCCGAAACCTAGAAGCGGAGATATATGCAGTTGAATCTGGAAAATCTTAAAACGGCTCTATCTCCTAAACTAAGGCCCGCAGCATACCTAAAGTATGCAAAAAATTCTAAAATATTTTGGTATAGAAAAACCATTATATCCTTTTAAATACACTTCGTAGGGGATCTAAATTTCACATGAGGCTAGATATTCGTCTCACCTTTCATATGCTAAAGAAACTAAGGGAATCCGAAACCTAGAAGCGGAGATATATGCAGTTGAATCTGGAAAATCTTAAAACGGCTCTATCTCCTAAACTAAGGCCCGCGCATACCTAAAGTATGCAAAAAATTCTAAAATATTTTGGTATAGAAAAACCATTATATCCTTTTAAATACACTTCGTAGGGGATCTAAATTTCACATGAGGCTAGATTTTCGTCTCACCTTTCATATGCTAAAGAAACTAAGGGAATCCGAAACCTAGAAGCGGAGATATATGCAGTTGAATCTGGAAAATCTTAAAACGGCTCTATCTCCTAAACTAAGGCCCGCAGCATACCTAAAGTATGCAAAAAATTCTAAAATATTTTGGTATAGAAAAACCATTATATCCTTTTAAATACACTTCGTAGGGGATCTAAATTTCACATGAGGCTAGATATTCGTCTCACCTTTCATATGCTAAAGAAACTAAGGGAATCCGAAACCTAGAAGCGGAGATATATGCAGTTGAATCTGGAAAATCTTAAAACGGCTCTATCTCCTAAACTAAGGCCCGCAGCATACCTAAAGTATGCAAAAAATTCTAAAATATTTTGGTATAGAAAAACCATTATATCCTTTTAAATACACTTCGTAGGGGATCTAAATTTCACATGAGGCTAGATATTCGTCTCACCTTTCATATGCTAAAGAAACTAAGGGAATCCGAAACCTAGAAGCGGAGATATATGCAGTTGAATCTGGAAAATCTTAAAACGGCTCTATCTCCTAAACTAAGGCCCGCAGCATACCTAAAGTATGCAAAAAATTCTAAAATATTTTGGTATAGAAAAACAATTATATCCTTTTAAATACACTTCGTAGGGGATCTAAATTTCACATGAGGCTAGATTTTCGTCTCACCTTTCATATGCTAAAGAAACTAAGGGAATCCGAAACCTAGAAGCGGAGATATATGCAGTTGAATCTGGAAAATCTTAAAACGGCTCTATCTCCTAAACTAAGGCCCGCAGCATACCTAAAGTATGCAAAAAATTCTAAAATATTTTGGTATAGAAAAACCATTATATCCTTTTAAATACACTTCGTAGGGGATCTAAATTTCACATGAGGCTAGATATTCGTCTCACCTTTCATATGCTAAAGAAACTAAGGGAATCCGAAACCTAGAAGCGGAGATATATGCAGTTGAATCTGGAAAATCTTAAAACGGCTCTATCTCCTAAACTAAGGCCCGCAGCATACCTAAAGTATGCAAAAAATTCTAAAATATTTTGGTATAGAAAAACCATTATATCCTTTTAAATACACTTCGTAGGGGATCTAAATTTCACATGAGGCTAGATATTCGTCTCACCTTTCATATGCTAAAGAAACTAAGGGAATCCGAAACCTAGAAGCGGAGATATATGCAGTTGAATCTGGAAAATCTTAAAACGGCTCTATCTCCTAAACTAAGGCCCGCAGCATACCTAAAGTATGCAAAAAATTCTAAAATATTTTGGTATAGAAAAACCATTATATCCTTTTAAATACACTTCGTAGGGGATCTAAATTTCACATGAGGCTAGATATTCGTCTCACCTTTCATATGCTAAAGAAACTAAGGGAATCCGAAACCTAGAAGCGGAGATATATGCAGTTGAATCTGGAAAATCTTAAAACGGCTCTATCTCCTAAACTAAGGCCCGCAGCATACCTAAAGTATGCAAAAAATTCTAAAATATTTTGGTATAGAAAAACCTTTCTATCCTTTCAAATACACTTCGTAGGGGATCCAAATTTCACATGAGGCTAGATTTTCGTCTCACCTTTCATATGCTAAAGAAACTAAGGGAATCCGAAACCTAGAAGCGGAGATATATGCAGTTGAATCTGGAAAATCTTAAAACGGCTCTATCTCCTAAACTAAGGCCCGCAGCATACCTAAAGTATGCAAAAAATTCTAAAATATTTTGGTATAGAAAAACCATTATATCCTTTTAAATACACTTCGTAGGGGATCTAAATTTCACATGAGGCTAGATATTCGTCTCACCTTTCATATGCTAAAGAAACTAAGGGAATCCGAAACCTAGAAGCGGAGATATATGCAGTTGAATCTGGAAAATCTTAAAACGGCTCTATCTCCTAAACTAAGGCCCGCAGCATACCTAAAGTATGCAAAAAATTCTAAAATATTTTGGTATAGAAAAACCTTTCTATCCTTTCAAATACACTTCGTAGGGGATCCAAATTTCACATGAGGCTAGATTTTCGTCTCACCTTTCATATGCTAAAGAAACTAAGGGAATCCATAACCTAGAAGCGGAGATATATGCAGTTGAATCTGGAAAATCTTAAAACGGCTCTATCTCCTAAACTAAGGCCCGCAGCATACCTAAAGTATGCAAAAAATTCTAAAATATTTTGGTATAGAAAAACCATTATATCCTTTTAAATACACTTCGTAGGGGATCTAAATTTCACATGAGGCTAGATATTCGTCTCACCTTTCATATGCTAAAGAAACTAAGGGAATCCGAAACCTAGAAGCGGAGATATATGCAGTTGAATCTGGAAAATCTTAAAACGGCTCTATCTCCTAAACTAAGGCCCGCAGCATACCTAAAGTATGCAAAAAATTCTAAAATATTTTGGTATAGAAAAACCTTTCTATCCTTTCAAATACACTTCGTAGGGGATCCAAATTTCACATGAGGCTAGATTTTCGTCTCACCTTTCATATGCTAAAGAAACTAAGGGAATCCGAAACCTAGAAGCGGAGATATATGCAGTTGAATCTGGAAAATCTTAAAACGGCTCTATCTCCTAAACTAAGGCCCGCAGCATACCTAAAGTATGCAAAAAATTCTAAAATATTTTGGTATAGAAAAACCATTATATCCTTTTAAATACACTTCGTAGGGGATCTAAATTTCACATGAGGCTAGATATTCGTCTCACCTTTCATATGCTAAAGAAACTAAGGGAATCCGAAACCTAGAAGCGGAGATATATGCAGTTGAATCTGGAAAATCTTAAAACGGCTCTATCTCCTAAACTAAGGCCCGCAGCATACCTAAAGTATGCAAAAAATTCTAAAATATTTTGGTATAGAAAAACCTTTCTATCCTTTCAAATACACTTCGTAGGGGATCTAAATTTCACATGAGGCTAGATTTTCGTCTCACCTTTCATATGCTAAAGAAACTAAGGGAATCCGAATCCTAGTAGCGGAGATATATGAAGTTGAATCTGGAAAATCTTGAAACGGCTCTATCTCCTAAACTAAGGCCCGCAGCATACCTAATGTATGCAAAAAATTCTAAAATATTTTGGTATAGAAAAACCTTTCTATCCTTTTAAATACACTTCGTAGGGGATCCAAATTTCACATGAGGCTAGATTTTCGTCTCACCTTTCATATGCTAAAGAAACTAAGGGAATCCGAAACCTAGAAGCGGAGATATATGCAGTTGAATCTGGAAAATCTTAAAACGGCTCTATCTCCTAAACTAAGGCCCGCAGCATACCTAAAGTATGCAAAAAATTCTAAAATATTTTGGTATAGAAAAACCATTATATCCTTTTAAATACACTTCGTAGGGGATCTAAATTTCACATGAGGCTAGATATTCGTCTCACCTTTCATATGCTAAAGAAACTAAGGGAATCCGAAACCTAGAAGCGGAGATATATGCAGTTGAATCTGGAAAATCTTAAAACGGCTCTATCTCCTAAACTAAGGCCCGCAGCATACCTAAAGTATGCAAAAAATTCTAAAATATTTTGGTATAGAAAAACCATTATATCCTTTTAAATACACTTCGTAGGGGATCTAAATTTCACATGAGGCTAGATATTCGTCTCACCTTTCATATGCTAAAGAAACTAAGGGAATCCGAAACCTAGAAGCGGAGATATATGCAGTTGAATCTGGAAAATCTTAAAACGGCTCTATCTCCTAAACTAAGGCCCGCGCATACCTAAAGTATGCAAAAAATTCTAAAATATTTTGGTATAGAAAAACCATTATATCCTTTTAAATACACTTCGTAGGGGATCTAAATTTCACATGAGGCTAGATTTTCGTCTCACCTTTCATATGCTAAAGAAACTAAGGGAATCCGAAACCTAGAAGCGGAGATATATGCAGTTGAATCTGGAAAATCTTAAAACGGCTCTATCTCCTAAACTAAGGCCCGCAGCATACCTAAAGTATGCAAAAAATTCTAAAATATTTTGGTATAGAAAAACCATTATATCCTTTTAAATACACTTCGTAGGGGATCTAAATTTCACATGAGGCTAGATATTCGTCTCACCTTTCATATGCTAAAGAAACTAAGGGAATCCGAAACCTAGAAGCGGAGATATATGCAGTTGAATCTGGAAAATCTTAAAACGGCTCTATCTCCTAAACTAAGGCCCGCAGCATACCTAAAGTATGCAAAAAATTCTAAAATATTTTGGTATAGAAAAACCATTATATCCTTTTAAATACACTTCGTAGGGGATCTAAATTTCACATGAGGCTAGATATTCGTCTCACCTTTCATATGCTAAAGAAACTAAGGGAATCCGAAACCTAGAAGCGGAGATATATGCAGTTGAATCTGGAAAATCTTAAAACGGCTCTATCTCCTAAACTAAGGCCCGCAGCATACCTAAAGTATGCAAAAAATTCTAAAATATTTTGGTATAGAAAAACCATTATATCCTTTTAAATACACTTCGTAGGGGATCTAAATTTCACATGAGGCTAGATTTTCGTCTCACCTTTCATATGCTAAAGAAACTAAGGGAATCCGAAACCTAGAAGCGGAGATATATGCAGTTGAATCCGGAAAATCTTAAAACGGCTCTATCTCCTAAACTAAGGCCCACAGCATACCTAAAGTATGCAAAAAATTCTAAAATATTTTGGTATAGAAAAACCATTATATCCTTTTAAATACACTTCGTAGGGGATCTAAATTTCACATGAGGCTAGATATTCGTCTCACCTTTCATATGCTAAAGAAACTAAGGGAATCCGAAACCTAGAAGCGGAGATATATGCAGTTGAATCTGGAAAATCTTAAAACGGCTCTATCTCCTAAACTAAGGCCCGCAGCATACCTAAAGTATGCAAAAAATTCTAAAATATTTTGGTATAGAAAAACCATTATATCCTTTTAAATACACTTCGTAGGGGATCTAAATTTCACATGAGGCTAGATATTCGTCTCACCTTTCATATGCTAAAGAAACTAAGGGAATCCGAAACCTAGAAGCGGAGATATATGCAGTTGAATCTGGAAAATCTTAAAACGGCTCTATCTCCTAAACTAAGGCCCGCAGCATACCTAAAGTATGCAAAAAATTCTAAAATATTTTGGTATAGAAAAACCATTATATCCTTTTAAATACACTTCGTAGGGGATCTAAATTTCACATGAGGCTAGATATTCGTCTCACCTTTCATATGCTAAAGAAACTAAGGGAATCCGAAACCTAGAAGCGGAGATATATGCAGTTGAATCTGGAAAATCTTAAAACGGCTCTATCTCCTAAACTAAGGCCCGCAGCATACCTAAAGTATGCAAAAAATTCTAAAATATTTTGGTATAGAAAAACCTTTCTATCCTTTCAAATACACTTCGTAGGGGATCCAAATTTCACATGAGGCTAGATTTTCGTCTCACCTTTCATATGCTAAAGAAACTAAGGGAATCCGAAACCTAGAAGCGGAGATATATGCAGTTGAATCTGGAAAATCTTAAAACGGCTCTATCTCCTAAACTAAGGCCCGCAGCATACCTAAAGTATGCAAAAAATTCTAAAATATTTTGGTATAGAAAAACCATTATATCCTTTTAAATACACTTCGTAGGGGATCTAAATTTCACATGAGGCTAGATATTCGTCTCACCTTTCATATGCTAAAGAAACTAAGGGAATCCGAAACCTAGAAGCGGAGATATATGCAGTTGAATCTGGAAAATCTTAAAACGGCTCTATCTCCTAAACTAAGGCCCGCAGCATACCTAAAGTATGCAAAAAATTCTAAAATATTTTGGTATAGAAAAACCTTTCTATCCTTTCAAATACACTTCGTAGGGGATCCAAATTTCACATGAGGCTAGATTTTCGTCTCACCTTTCATATGCTAAAGAAACTAAGGGAATCCATAACCTAGAAGCGGAGATATATGCAGTTGAATCTGGAAAATCTTAAAACGGCTCTATCTCCTAAACTAAGGCCCGCAGCATACCTAAAGTATGCAAAAAATTCTAAAATATTTTGGTATAGAAAAACCATTATATCCTTTTAAATACACTTCGTAGGGGATCTAAATTTCACATGAGGCTAGATATTCGTCTCACCTTTCATATGCTAAAGAAACTAAGGGAATCCGAAACCTAGAAGCGGAGATATATGCAGTTGAATCTGGAAAATCTTAAAACGGCTCTATCTCCTAAACTAAGGCCCGCAGCATACCTAAAGTATGCAAAAAATTCTAAAATATTTTGGTATAGAAAAACCTTTCTATCCTTTCAAATACACTTCGTAGGGGATCCAAATTTCACATGAGGCTAGATTTTCGTCTCACCTTTCATATGCTAAAGAAACTAAGGGAATCCGAAACCTAGAAGCGGAGATATATGCAGTTGAATCTGGAAAATCTTAAAACGGCTCTATCTCCTAAACTAAGGCCCGCAGCATACCTAAAGTATGCAAAAAATTCTAAAATATTTTGGTATAGAAAAACCATTATATCCTTTTAAATACACTTCGTAGGGGATCTAAATTTCACATGAGGCTAGATATTCGTCTCACCTTTCATATGCTAAAGAAACTAAGGGAATCCGAAACCTAGAAGCGGAGATATATGCAGTTGAATCTGGAAAATCTTAAAACGGCTCTATCTCCTAAACTAAGGCCCGCAGCATACCTAAAGTATGCAAAAAATTCTAAAATATTTTGGTATAGAAAAACCTTTCTATCCTTTCAAATACACTTCGTAGGGGATCTAAATTTCACATGAGGCTAGATTTTCGTCTCACCTTTCATATGCTAAAGAAACTAAGGGAATCCGAATCCTAGTAGCGGAGATATATGAAGTTGAATCTGGAAAATCTTGAAACGGCTCTATCTCCTAAACTAAGGCCCGCAGCATACCTAATGTATGCAAAAAATTCTAAAATATTTTGGTATAGAAAAACCTTTCTATCCTTTTAAATACACTTCGTAGGGGATCCAAATTTCACATGAGGCTAGATTTTCGTCTCACCTTTCATATGCTAAAGAAACTAAGGGAATCCGAAACCTAGAAGCGGAGATATATGCAGTTGAATCTGGAAAATCTTAAAACGGCTCTATCTCCTAAACTAAGGCCCGCAGCATACCTAAAGTATGCAAAAAATTCTAAAATATTTTGGTATAGAAAAACCTTTCTATCCTTTTAAATACACTTCGTAGGGGATCTAAATTTCACATGAGGCTAGATTTTCGTCTCACCTTTCATATGCTAAAGAAACTAAGGGAATCCGAAACCTAGAAGTGGAGATATATGCAGTTGAATCTGGAAAATCTTAAAACGGCTCTATCTCCTAAACTAAGGCCCGCAGCATACCTAAAGTATGCAAAAAATTCTAAAATATTTTGGTATAGAAAAACCTTTCCATCCTTTTAAATACACTTCGTAGGGGATCCAAATTTCACATGAGGCTAGATTTTCGTCTCACCTTTCATATGCTAAAGAAACTAAGGGAATCCGAAACCTAGAAGCGGAGATATATGCAGTTGAATCTGGAAAATCTTAAAACGGCTCTATCTCCTAAACTAAGGCCCGCAGCATACCTAAAGTATGCAAAAAATTCTAAAATATTTTGGTATAGAAAAACCTTTCCATCCTTTTAAATACACTTCGTAGGGGATCCAAATTTCACATGAGGCTAGATTTTCGTCTCACCTTTCATATGCTAAAGAAACTAAGGGAATCCGAAACCTAGAAGCGGAGATATATGCAGTTGAATCTGGAAAATCTTAAAACGGCTCTATCTCCTAAACTAAGGCCCGCAGCATACCTAAAGTATGCAAAAAATTCTAAAATATTTTGGTATAGAAAAACCTTTCTATCCTTTTAAATACACTTCGTAGGGGATCTAAATTTCACATGAGGCTAGATTTTCGTCTCACCTTTCATATGCTAAAGAAACTAAGGGAATCCGAAACCTAGAAGTGGAGATATATGCAGTTGAATCTGGAAAATCTTAAAACGGCTCTATCTCCTAAACTAAGGCCCGCAGCATACCTAAAGTATGCAAAAAATTCTAAAATATTTTGGTATAGAAAAACCTTTCCATCCTTTTAAATACACTTCGTAGGGGATCCAAATTTCACATGAGGCTAGATTTTCGTCTCACCTTTCATATGCTAAAGAAACTAAGGGAATCCGAAACCTAGAAGCGGAGATATATGCAGTTGAATCTGGAAAATCTTAAAACGGCTCTATCTCCTAAACTAAGGCCCGCAGCATACCTAAAGTATGCAAAAAATTCTAAAATATTTTGGTATAGAAAAACCATTATATCCTTTTAAATACACTTCGTAGGGGATCTAAATTTCACATGAGGCTAGATATTCGTCTCACCTTTCATATGCTAAAGAAACTAAGGGAATCCGAAACCTAGAAGCGGAGATATATGCAGTTGAATCTGGAAAATCTTAAAACGGCTCTATCTCCTAAACTAAGGCCCGCAGCATACCTAAAGTATGCAAAAAATTCTAAAATATTTTGGTATAGAAAAACCTTTCTATCCTTTCAAATACACTTCGTAGGGGATCCAAATTTCACATGAGGCTAGATTTTCGTCTCACCTTTCATATGCTAAAGAAACTAAGGGAATCCATAACCTAGAAGCGGAGATATATGCAGTTGAATCTGGAAAATCTTAAAACGGCTCTATCTCCTAAACTAAGGCCCGCAGCATACCTAAAGTATGCAAAAAATTCTAAAATATTTTGGTATAGAAAAACCATTATATCCTTTTAAATACACTTCGTAGGGGATCTAAATTTCACATGAGGCTAGATATTCGTCTCACCTTTCATATGCTAAAGAAACTAAGGGAATCCGAAACCTAGAAGCGGAGATATATGCAGTTGAATCTGGAAAATCTTAAAACGGCTCTATCTCCTAAACTAAGGCCCGCAGCATACCTAAAGTATGCAAAAAATTCTAAAATATTTTGGTATAGAAAAACCTTTCTATCCTTTCAAATACACTTCGTAGGGGATCCAAATTTCACATGAGGCTAGATTTTCGTCTCACCTTTCATATGCTAAAGAAACTAAGGGAATCCGAAACCTAGAAGCGGAGATATATGCAGTTGAATCTGGAAAATCTTAAAACGGCTCTATCTCCTAAACTAAGGCCCGCAGCATACCTAAAGTATGCAAAAAATTCTAAAATATTTTGGTATAGAAAAACCATTATATCCTTTTAAATACACTTCGTAGGGGATCTAAATTTCACATGAGGCTAGATATTCGTCTCACCTTTCATATGCTAAAGAAACTAAGGGAATCCGAAACCTAGAAGCGGAGATATATGCAGTTGAATCTGGAAAATCTTAAAACGGCTCTATCTCCTAAACTAAGGCCCGCAGCATACCTAAAGTATGCAAAAAATTCTAAAATATTTTGGTATAGAAAAACCTTTCTATCCTTTCAAATACACTTCGTAGGGGATCCAAATTTCACATGAGGCTAGATTTTCGTCTCACCTTTCATATGCTAAAGAAACTAAGGGAATCCGAAACCTAGAAGCGGAGATATATGCAGTTGAATCTGGAAAATCTTAAAACGGCTCTATCTCCTAAACTAAGGCCCGCAGCATACCTAAAGTATGCAAAAAATTCTAAAATATTTTGGTGTAGAAAACCCTTTCTATCCTTTCAAATACACTTCGTAGGGGATCCAAATTTCACATGAGGCTAGATTTTCGTCTCACCTTTCATATGCTAAAGAAACTAAGGGAATCCGAAACCTAGAAGCGGAGATATATGCAGTTGAATCTGGAAAATCTTAAAACGGCTCTTTCTCCTAAACTAAGGCCCGCAGCATACCTAAAGTATGCAAAAAATTCTAAAATATTTTGGTATAGAAAAACCATTCTATCCTTTTAAATACACTTCGTAGGGGATCTAAATTTCACATGAGGCTAGATTTTCGTCTCACCTTTCATATGCTAAAGAAACTAAGGGAATCCGAATCCTAGTAGCGGAGATATATGAAGTTGAATCTGGAAAATCTTGAAACGGCTCTATCTCCTAAACTAAGGCCCGCAGCATACCTAATGTATGCAAAAAATTCTAAAATATTCTGGTATAGAAAAACCTTTCTATCCTTTTAAATACACTTCGTAGGGGATCCAAATTTCACATGAGGCTAGATTTTCGTCTCACCTTTCATATGCTAAAGAAACTAAGGGAATCCGAAACCTAGAAGCGGAGATATATGCAGTTGAATCTGGAAAATCTTAAAACGGCTCTATCTCCTAAACTAAGGCCCGCAGCATACCTAAAGTATGCAAAAAATTCTAAAATATTTTGGTATAGAAAAACCTTTCTATCCTTTTAAATACACTTCGTAGGGGATCTAAATTTCACATGAGGCTAGATTTTCGTCTCACCTTTCATATGCTAAAGAAACTAAGGGAATCCGAAACCTAGAAGTGGAGATATATGCAGTTGAATCTGGAAAATCTTAAAACGGCTCTATCTCCTAAACTAAGGCCCGCAGCATACCTAAAGTATGCAAAAAATTCTAAAATATTTTGGTATAGAAAAACCTTTCCATCCTTTTAAATACACTTCGTAGGGGATCCAAATTTCACATGAGGCTAGATTTTCGTCTCACCTTTCATATGCTAAAGAAACTAAGGGAATCCGAAACCTAGAAGCGGAGATATATGCAGTTGAATCTGGAAAATCTTAAAACGGCTCTATCTCCTAAACTAAGGCCCGCAGCATACCTAAAGTATGCAAAAAATTCTAAAATATTTTGGTATAGAAAAACCTTTCCATCCTTTTAAATACACTTCGTAGGGGATCCAAATTTCACATGAGGCCAGATTTTCGTCTCACCTTTCATATGCTAAAGAAACTAAGGGAATCCGAAACCTAGAAGCGGAGATATATGCAGTTGAATCTGGAAAATCTTAAAACGGCTCTATCTCCTAAACTAAGGCCCGCAGCATACCTAAAGTATGCAAAAAATTCTAAAATATTTTGGTATAGAAAAACCTTTCCATCCTTTTAAATACACTTCGTAGGGGATCCAAATTTCACATGAGGCCAGATTTTCGTCTCACCTTTCATATGCTAAAGAAACTAAGGGAATCCGAAACCTAGAAGCGGAGATATATGCAGTTGAATCTGGAAAATCTTAAAACGGCTCTATCTCCTAAACTAAGGCCCGCAGCATACCTAAAGTATGCAAAAAATTCTAAAATATTTTGGTATAGAAAAACCTTTCCATCCTTTTAAATACACTTCGTAGGGGATCCAAATTTCACATGAGGCCAGATTTTCGTCTCACCTTTCATATGCTAAAGAAACTAAGGGAATCCGAAACCTAGAAGCGGAGATATATGCAGTTGAATCTGGAAAATCTTAAAACGGCTCTATCTCCTAAACTAAGGCCCGCAGCATACCTAAAGTATGCAAAAAATTCTAAAATATTTTGGTTTAGAAAAACCTTTCTATCCTTATAAATACACTTCGTAGGGGATCCAAATTTCACATGAGGCTAGATTTTCGTCTCACCTTTCATATGCTAAAGAAACTAAGGGAATCCGAAACCTAGAAGCGGAGATATATGCAGTTGAATCTGGAAAATCTTAAAACGGCTCTATCTCCTAAACTAAGGCCCGCAGCATACCTAAAGTATGCAAAAAATTCTAAAATATTTTGGTTTAGAAAAACCTTTCTATCCTTATAAATACACTTCGTAGGGGATCCAAATTTCACATGAGGCTAGATTTTCGTCTCACCTTTCATATTCTAAAGAAACTAAGGGAATCCGAAACCTAGAAGCGGAGATATATGCAGTTGAATCTGGAAAATCTTAAAACGGCTCTATCTCCTAAACTAAGGCCCGCAGCATACCTAAAGTATGCAAAAAATTCTAAAATATTTTGGTATAGAAAAACCGTACTTCGTAGGGGATCCAAATTTCACATGAGGCTACATTTTCGTCTCACCTTTCATATTCTAAAGAAACTAAGGGAATCCGAAACCTAGAAGCGGAGATATATGCAGTTGAATCTGGAAAATCTTAAAACGGCTCTATCTCCTAAACTAAGGCCCGCAGCATACCTAAAGTATGCAAAAAATTCTAAAATATTTTGGTATAGAAAAACCGTTCTATCCTTATAAATACACTTCGTAGGGGATCCAAATTTCACATGAGGCTACATTTTCGTCTCACCTTTCATATTCTAAAGAAACTAAGGGAATCCGAAACCTAGAAGCGGAGATATATGCAGTTGAATCTGGAAAATCTTAAAACGGCTCTATCTCCTAAACTAAGGCCCGCAGCATACCTAAAGTATGCAAAAAATTCTAAAATATTTTGGTTTAGAAAAACCTTTCCATCCTTTTAAATACACTTCGTAGGGGATCCAAATTTCACATGAGGCCAGATTTTCGTCTCACCTTTCATATGCTAAAGAAACTAAGGGAATCCGAAACCTAGAAGCGGAGATATATGCAGTTGAATCTGGAAAATCTTAAAACGGCTCTATCTCCTAAACTAAGGCCCGCAGCATACCTAAAGTATGCAAAAAATTCTAAAATATTTTGGTTTAGAAAAACCTTTCCATCCTTTTAAATACACTTCGTAGGGGATCCAAATTTCACATGAGGCTAGATTTTCGTCTCACCTTTCATATGCTAAAGAAACTAAGGGAATCCGAAACCTAGAAGCGGAGATATATGCAGTTGAATCTGGAAAATCTTAAAACGGCTCTATCTCCTAAACTAAGGCCCGCAGCATACCTAAAGTATGCAAAAAATTCTAAAATATTTTGGTTTAGAAAAACCTTTCTATCCTTATAAATACACTTCGTAGGGGATCCAAATTTCACATGAGGCTAGATTTTCGTCTCACCTTTCATATTCTAAAGAAACTAAGGGAATCCGAAACCTAGAAGCGGAGATATATGCAGTTGAATCTGGAAAATCTTAAAACGGCTCTATCTCCTAAACTAAGGCCCGCAGCATACCTAAAGTATGCAAAAAATTCTAAAATATTTTGGTTTAGAAAAACCTTTCCATCCTTTTAAATACACTTCGTAGGGGATCCAAATTTCACATGAGGCCAGATTTTCGTCTCACCTTTCATATGCTAAAGAAACTAAGGGAATCCGAAACCTAGAAGCGGAGATATATGCAGTTGAATCTGGAAAATCTTAAAACGGCTCTATCTCCTAAACTAAGGCCCGCAGCATACCTAAAGTATGCAAAAAATTCTAAAATATTTTGGTATAGAAAAACCTTTCCATCCTTTTAAATACACTTCGTAGGGGATCCAAATTTCACATGAGGCTAGATTTTCGTCTCACCTTTCATATGCTAAAGAAACTAAGGGAATCCGAAACCTAGAAGCGGAGATATATGCAGTTGAATCTGGAAAATCTTAAAACGGCTCTATCTCCTAAACTAAGGCCCGCAGCATACCTAAAGTATGCAAAAAATTCTAAAATATTTTGGTTTAGAAAAACCTTTCTATCCTTATAAATACACTTCGTAGGGGATCCAAATTTCACATGAGGCTAGATTTTCGTCTCACCTTTCATATTCTAAAGAAACTAAGGGAATCCGAAACCTAGAAGCGGAGATATATGCAGTTGAATCTGGAAAATCTTAAAACGGCTCTATCTCCTAAACTAAGGCCCGCAGCATACCTAAAGTATGCAAAAAATTCTAAAATATTTTGGTTTAGAAAAACCTTTCTATCCTTATAAATACACTTCGTAGGGGATCCAAATTTCACATGAGGCTAGATTTTCGTCTCACCTTTCATATTCTAAAGAAACTAAGGGAATCCGAAACCTAGAAGCGGAGATATATGCAGTTGAATCTGGAAAATCTTAAAACGGCTCTATCTCCTAAACTAAGGCCCGCAGCATACCTAAAGTATGCAAAAAATTCTAAAATATTTTGGTTTAGAAAAACCTTTCTATCCTTATAAATACACTTCGTAGGGGATCCAAATTTCACATGAGGCTAGATTTTCGTCTCACCTTTCATATTCTAAAGAAACTAAGGGAATCCGAAACCTAGAAGCGGAGATATATGCAGTTGAATCTGGAAAATCTTAAAACGGCTCTATCTCCTAAACTAAGGCCCGCAGCATACCTAAAGTATGCAAAAAATTCTAAAATATTTTGGTTTAGAAAAACCTTTCCATCCTTTTAAATACACTTCGTAGGGGATCCAAATTTCACATGAGGCCAGATTTTCGTCTCACCTTTCATATGCTAAAGAAACTAAGGGAATCCGAAACCTAGAAGCGGAGATATATGCAGTTGAATCTGGAAAATCTTAAAACGGCTCTATCTCCTAAACTAAGGCCCGCAGCATACCTAAAGTATGCAAAAAATTCTAAAATATTTTGGTATAGAAAAACCTTTCCATCCTTTTAAATACACTTCGTAGGGGATCCAAATTTCACATGAGGCTAGATTTTCGTCTCACCTTTCATATGCTAAAGAAACTAAGGGAATCCGAAACCTAGAAGCGGAGATATATGCAGTTGAATCTGGAAAATCTTAAAACGGCTCTATCTCCTAAACTAAGGCCCGCAGCATACCTAAAGTATGCAAAAAATTCTAAAATATTTTGGTTTAGAAAAACCTTTCCATCCTTTTAAATACACTTCGTAGGGGATCCAAATTTCACATGAGGCCAGATTTTCGTCTCACCTTTCATATGCTAAAGAAACTAAGGGAATCCGAAACCTAGAAGCGGAGATATATGCAGTTGAATCTGGAAAATCTTAAAACGGCTCTATCTCCTAAACTAAGGCCCGCAGCATACCTAAAGTATGCAAAAAATTCTAAAATATTTTGGTATAGAAAAACCTTTCCATCCTTTTAAATACACTTCGTAGGGGATCCAAATTTCACATGAGGCTAGATTTTCGTCTCACCTTTCATATGCTAAAGAAACTAAGGGAATCCGAAACCTAGAAGCGGAGATATATGCAGTTGAATCTGGAAAATCTTAAAACGGCTCTATCTCCTAAACTAAGGCCCGCAGCATACCTAAAGTATGCAAAAAATTCTAAAATATTTTGGTTTAGAAAAACCTTTCCATCCTTTAAAATACACTTCGTAGGGGATCCAAATTTCACATGAGGCCAGATTTTCGTCTCACCTTTCATATGCTAAAGAAACTAAGGGAATCCGAAACCTAGAAGCGGAGATATATGCAGTTGAATCTGGAAAATCTTAAAACGGCTCTATCTCCTAAACTAAGGCCCGCAGCATACCTAAAGTATGCAAAAAATTCTAAAATATTTTGGTTTAGAAAAACCTTTCTATCCTTATAAATACACTTCGTAGGGGATCCAAATTTCACATGAGGCTAGATTTTCGTCTCACCTTTCATATTCTAAAGAAACTAAGGGAATCCGAAACCTAGAAGCGGAGATATATGCAGTTGAATCTGGAAAATCTTAAAACGGCTCTATCTCCTAAACTAAGGCCCGCAGCATACCTAAAGTATGCAAAAAATTCTAAAATATTTTGGTTTAGAAAAACCTTTCCATCCTTTTAAATACACTTCGTAGGGGATCCAAATTTCACATGAGGCCAGATTTTCGTCTCACCTTTCATATGCTAAAGAAACTAAGGGAATCCGAAACCTAGAAGCGGAGATATATGCAGTTGAATCTGGAAAATCTTAAAACGGCTCTATCTCCTAAACTAAGGCCCGCAGCATACCTAAAGTATGCAAAAAATTCTAAAATATTTTGGTATAGAAAAACCTTTCCATCCTTTTAAATACACTTCGTAGGGGATCCAAATTTCACATGAGGCTAGATTTTCGTCTCACCTTTCATATGCTAAAGAAACTAAGGGAATCCGAAACCTAGAAGCGGAGATATATGCAGTTGAATCTGGAAAATCTTAAAACGGCTCTATCTCCTAAACTAAGGCCCGCAGCATACCTAAAGTATGCAAAAAATTCTAAAATATTTTGGTTTAGAAAAACCTTTCCATCCTTTTAAATACACTTCGTAGGGGATCCAAATTTCACATGAGGCCAGATTTTCGTCTCACCTTTCATATGCTAAAGAAACTAAGGGAATCCGAAACCTAGAAGCGGAGATATATGCAGTTGAATCTGGAAAATCTTAAAACGGCTCTATCTCCTAAACTAAGGCCCGCAGCATACCTAAAGTATGCAAAAAATTCTAAAATATTTTGGTTTAGAAAAACCTTTCCATCCTTTTAAATACACTTCGTAGGGGATCCAAATTTCACATGAGGCCAGATTTTCGTCTCACCTTTCATATGCTAAAGAAACTAAGGGAATCCGAAACCTAGAAGCGGAGATATATGCAGTTGAATCTGGAAAATCTTAAAACGGCTCTATCTCCTAAACTAAGGCCCGCAGCATACCTAAAGTATGCAAAAAATTCTAAAATATTTTGGTTTAGAAAAACCTTTCTATCCTTATAAATACACTTCGTAGGGGATCCAAATTTCACATGAGGCCAGATTTTCGTCTCACCTTTCATATGCTAAAGAAACTAAGGGAATCCGAAACCTAGAAGCGGAGATATATGCAGTTGAATCTGGAAAATCTTAAAACGGCTCTATCTCCTAAACTAAGGCCCGCAGCATACCTAAAGTATGCAAAAAATTCTAAAATATTTTGGTATAGAAAAACCTTTCCATCCTTTTAAATACACTTCGTAGGGGATCCAAATTTCACATGAGGCTAGATTTTCGTCTCACCTTTCATATGCTAAAGAAACTAAGGGAATCCGAAACCTAGAAGCGGAGATATATGCAGTTGAATCTGGAAAATCTTAAAACGGCTCTATCTCCTAAACTAAGGCCCGCAGCATACCTAAAGTATGCAAAAAATTCTAAAATATTTTGGTTTAGAAAAACCTTTCCATCCTTTTAAATACACTTCGTAGGGGATCCAAATTTCACATGAGGCCAGATTTTCGTCTCACCTTTCATATGCTAAAGAAACTAAGGGAATCCGAAACCTAGAAGCGGAGATATATGCAGTTGAATCTGGAAAATCTTAAAACGGCTCTATCTCCTAAACTAAGGCCCGCAGCATACCTAAAGTATGCAAAAAATTCTAAAATATTTTGGTTTAGAAAAACCTTTCCATCCTTTTAAATACACTTCGTAGGGGATCCAAATTTCACATGAGGCCAGATTTTCGTCTCACCTTTCATATGCTAAAGAAACTAAGGGAATCCGAAACCTAGAAGCGGAGATATATGCAGTTGAATCTGGAAAATCTTAAAACGGCTCTATCTCCTAAACTAAGGCCCGCAGCATACCTAAAGTATGCAAAAAATTCTAAAATATTTTGGTTTAGAAAAACTTTTCTATCCTTATAAATACACTTCGTAGGGGATCCAAATTTCACATGAGGCTAGATTTTCGTCTCACCTTTCATATTCTAAAGAAACTAAGGGAATCCGAAACCTAGAAGCGGAGATATATGCAGTTGAATCTGGAAAATCTTAAAACGGCTCTATCTCCTAAACTAAGGCCCGCAGCATACCTAAAGTATGCAAAAAATTCTAAAATATTTTGGTATAGAAAAACCGTTCTATCCTTATAAATACACTTCGTAGGGGATCCAAATTTCACATGAGGCTACATTTTCGTCTCACCTTTCATATGCAAAATAAACTAAGGGATTCCGAAACCTAGAAGCGGAGATATATGCAGTTGAATCTGGAAAATCTTAAAACGGCTCTATCTCCTAAACTAAGGCCCGCAGCATACCTAAAGTATGCAAAAAATTCTAAAATATTTTGGTATAGAAAAACCTTTCTATCCTTTCAAATACATTTCGTAGGGGATCCAAATTTCACATGAGGCTAGATTTTCGTCTCACCTTTCATATGCAAAATAAACTAAGGGAATCCGAAACCTAGAGGCGGAGATATATGCAGTTGAATCTGGAAAATCTTAAAACGGCTCTATCTCCTAAACTAAGGCCCGCAGCATACCTAAAGTATGCAAAAAATTCTAAAATATTTCGGTATAGAAAAACCTGTCTATCCTTTTAAATACACTTCGTAGGGGATCCAAATTTCACATGAGGCTACATTTTCGTCTCACCTTTCATATGCAAAATAAACTAAGGGAATCCGAAACCTAGAAGCGGAGATATATGCAGTTGAATCTGGAAAATCTTAAAACGGCTCTATCTCCTAAACTAAGGCCCGCAGCATACCTAAAGTATGCAAAAAATTCTAAAATATTTTGGTATAGAAAAACCTTTCTATCCTTTCAAATACATTTCGTAGGGGATCCAAATTTCACATGAGGCTAGATTTTCGTCTCACCTTTCATATGCAGAAGAAACTAAGGGAATCCGAAACCTAGAAGCGGAGATATATGCAGTTGAATCTGGAAAATCTTGAAACGGCTCTATCTCCTAAACTAAGGCCCGCAGCATACCTAAAGTATGCAAAAAATTCTAAAATATTTTGGTATAGAAAAACCTTTCTATCCTTTTAAATACACTTCGTAGGGGATCCAAATTTCACATGAGGCTAGATTTTCGTCTCACCTTTCATATGCAAAATAAACTAAGGGAATCCGAAACCTAGAAGCGGAGATATGTGCAGTTGAATCTGGAAAATCTTGAAACGGCTCTATCTCCTAAACTAAGGCCCGCAGCATACCTAAAGTATGCAAAAAATTCTAAAATATTTCGGTATAGAAAAACCTGTCTATCCTTTTAAATACACTTCGTAGGGGATCCAAATTTCACATGAGGCTACATTTTCGTCTCACCTTTCATATGCAAAATAAACTAAGGGAATCCGAAACCTAGAAGCGGAGATATATGCAGTTGAATCTGGAAAATCTTAAAACGGCTCTATCTCCTAAACTAAGGCCCGCAGCATACCTAAAGTATGCAAAAAATTCTAAAATATTTTGGTATAGAAAAACCTTTCTATCCTTTCAAATACATTTCGTAGGGGATCCAAATTTCACATGAGGCTAGATTTTCGTCTCACCTTTCATATGCAAAATAAACTAAGGGAATCCGAAACCTAGAGGCGGAGATATATGCAGTTGAATCTGGAAAATCTTAAAACGGCTCTATCTCCTAAACTAAGGCCCGCAGCATACCTAAAGTATGCAAAAAATTCTAAAATATTTCGGTATAGAAAAACCTGTCTATCCTTTTAAATACACTTCGTAGGGGATCCAAATTTCACATGAGGCTACATTTTCGTCTCACCTTTCATATGCAAAATAAACTAAGGGAATCCGAAACCTAGAGGCGGAGATATATGCAGTTGAATCTGGAAAATCTTAAAACGGCTCTATCTCCTAAACTAAGGCCCGCAGAATACCTAAAGTATGCAAACAATTCTAAAATATTTTGGTATAGAAAAACCTGTCTATCCTTTTAAATACACTTCGTAGGGGATCCAAATTTCACAGGAGGCTACATTTTCGTCTCACCTTTCATATGCAAAATAAACTAAGGGAATCCGAAACCTAGAGGCGGAGATATATGCAGTTGAATCTGGAAAATCTTAAAACGGCTCTATCTCCTAAACTAAGGCCCGCAGAATACCTAAAGTATGCAAACAATTCTAAAATATTTTGGTATAGAAAAACCTTTCTATCCTTTTAAATACACTTCGTAGGGGATCCAAATTGCTCATATGCTAGATATCCGAAAACTAGAAGCGGAGATATTTGTTGGTGAATCTATTAAATCTTAAAAGAGGCATCGTAGCATAGGCAAACTTTTCAAAGTGTTAAAATTTTTCTGGTATCGAAAATCTTTCAAACAGAATTGACATTAATAATTATTTTTTGTTGTTCAAATAAAAAGTCTACAAACAATTACGTTTATCCCATCAAACTCGGTTTTTATTAAATTAATGCTAAAAACAACAACAATTCATTTCATCATCTTAATAATTGTTTTATTATTTTTTGTTTTATTTGATTTTCATTTTATTTCAATTTATAAGCAATACTTCAAAGAATTTCTATATAATATATATATATATGTATATATTTATATAATCGTAATTAGAATTTATTTACAGTTCTTTATTGTTTGCTCATAGAATTTTGTATATTTTTTTTTTAAATTTCGTTTTGTTATTTGTTTCTTTTTTCCAGTTAAGTGCCAATGTAAAACTAAAGTTAGGACAAAAAGCATATCATATTGCCTTTGTTTTTATTATTATTTTCTTTTTAACGCTAAAAGAAAGGTGAAAACATATAAAAGTTAGCATTTGGAGACGCATAAAATTTCCAATTACTGTGTTTGTGGCGGCCACTGCGAAGTATTTTTGAAAAAATATATATATTTATTATGTGTGAAGCGACTGAGTCTGGAGGGGAGAGTTCTACTTAATCCAGGGCCACAACTGATCACTGAGGAAGATTGTAAATATAAGTTTTTCTGTAGTGCGTGTGTATGTGTGTGTGTGTAATGTAAAATTCCTAATACAATTTTCAACAAACAGAAAATTTGTTGCAATATAAAAAAAAATGAAAAAATAAAACATTCCGAAAGAAGCCATTTCATTGAATGCCCATATGCAGGCATATGCTTTAGATGCTTAAAACAGTTTGTGTTTGTCTTAGTATTTTATGTAAATTTTATTATTAAATTGGAAATTTGCTTGTTACTTTTTTCTGGTAAATAAATTTTAACTTTTCCATTTCTTGGTTGTTTTTTGTTGTTTGTAATTTAAATTGAAATTTTAAACTTTCGCACAATAGTTTAAGGAAT
This sequence comes from Heteromyza rotundicornis, assembly GCA_951394025.1. Lineage (NCBI taxonomy): Eukaryota > Metazoa > Arthropoda > Insecta > Diptera > Heleomyzidae > Heteromyza > Heteromyza rotundicornis. The sequence goes on along the minus strand of OX596012.1, from coordinate 15,102,921 downwards.
AGAAAATATAAACCTATTTTGTTCTTACCGTCTCGCATCGTCGGGCTTGCTAGCAAGCTGTTTTGTGTGTTTTTGTAGGTGTGTGATTTTCTTGTGTTTGTTGTTGTGTAATTGCAATCGCTAATCGTTAATCGATTATCGTAATCTAATGCGTACGCGCTTTATAACTACTTTTGTTTTTGTTTAGAGATAATTTGATAATAAGAGTTTTTATAATAAGTAAGTCATAGTAGTACTTAGTTGTTGTTGTTGTTGTTTTTGTTGTAGTTAATAATAGTAGCAGGTTGAAGCCAAGCATGTCATTCATAATTCATAACTATTCGGAAATGACAAAGTCCGTATCGTCCTTGCCTTCCAATGAGCGATATTCATCCGAGTCCTCGCTGGTCGTACCAACTGACGTCGGTATCGACGGTGAGCAAGTGTCCATTGCACCATCTGTGGGTAGAATAAGAGCTGCTGCTGCTGCTGTGGGCGTTCCAATAACCACCGACGGCGGTGTGGGTGCAGTAATTGTAATGGCCTCGTCCTCCTCAATGGAGTCAGTAGCTGCCGTGGTGGTTGGTGTTGTAGACAGAGCGAGCGTTGTGGGTGATGTTGCAGTCGAAGTGGTGATTGCAGCTGCTTCGGATTGTGTTAAATCGGCAGAGGCCAGCAATAGATCCAACTTCAATTTGCTCGACGATGTTGGCTGCTCTGTTATCACAGACTGTTGTGGTTGTATTTGTTGTTGTTGTTGTTGTTGTGGCTGTAAAGTTGATGTCATTTGTGCAGCGGCCACGTTTTCTTCCTCCTCGCTGACACTAATATAGCGACAGCGTTCACTTAACAGCGACACTGGCTCATCATCCTCCGCAGTGACACTGCTGAAACTGATCGTGCGCTCTTTAAAGTCCCTACCGCCCAGAGCACGCGTAAATGTGGGCGATTTTGCGACAGCGCCCCCAGCTATGGCCGCATAGTCTGGCACATCACGGGCCAGTGTTGCGGTTGGCATGGGGGAGCCTCCGCCACCACCCATGGAGTGCGATTGACGCATGGGCGTATTGATTGAGCCGCCTGCTGTGGTGGCCATTGTAGCGTCCGCAGTGGCAAAGGATTCACTGTGCGATTCACATTGAGAAGTTGAATGGCTGATCGATGAGGAGAAGGCTGTATACATTTTTTCCAAATAAAATGAGGTTAGATAGGATTTTTTTAAATTTCTTTCATTTCAACAGAAATGTGGCTACTCACATTCCAAACGGTCGCGACGTGTAACCACTTTCGATGTTAAGGGCACCAATTTGATGCGATAGAATTTCGAGCCCTTGTTGACGCGATACCGGTTCTCATCCTTTAAAAGAGAATTCAATTAAAATCTTCACTTCACTTCAATTGAGAGCACTTCACTATACCTTTCGTGCCTGGCAGTATTCCTTTTCGGTGACACGGCCAATAGCATAGTAAGGCATTGGTATGGGCAGCTCATCGGTGGCCCCCTCCATGGGCGGCTGGGGCAAACGCAAGTTCAGCGCCGCCAAGCTATCGCCGTGCACGAAATACAAACTCTGCGAATCTTGTACTACCATAAACTGGCCATGACGCATGCTCCAGACGACAAACACAATGTCGCCCTTGGCACAGGCATCCAGTACGGCATATTTATGACTAGAGCTAGAACCGCTGGTGCGGGCACGTGATGTCGAGGGCTGTTCGTAGGTAGACCTGCCGAGGGAACAAATAAAAATCAAATTAAAATAAATTCGCAATTGTCTCCCTGCCACTGGACTTACCCACGCAGGGCCGCAAAGGAGCTCTCCATTTGCACACGCCTTGACTTCTCCACGGTCAGTTCGTCCTCCAAGCGGTTCTTGTCCCTGTTCAAAAATTCAATTTTCTCCTTCAACCAGCTGTTGTTGTCGTCGTGCGTCAGAGCATCCAGCCGCGTCATTAGCTGAATATTCTCCTTGGTCACCATCAGATCACGCTGGCGCATCAGTTCCAGCTGGCGTTCCTTCTCCTCGAGCATCTCCTTCAGTATGCTCACATTGCCCATCACAGATTCGGAGTTCAGGGGGAATATTTTCGACTGCCAGAGCGAACGTTCCATTTCGACGGCCGCCGTGATGGCCTTCTCCTTCTCCTCGTCGAAGGCTGAGCGCAGCTGTTCTAGCATGACCTCATGCTGAGCCAACTCTATCACATTATGATCGGTGCCTGAGGCGGCACCGCCGCCACCCGGCGTCAAGCGCTCTAGGCTAGAGTCCGAGGGCGAAAGTTCACCCATCGAAGTCATCAGCTTGAAACGACAACGCAACGATTCGATTTCGGTTTTGTGCTCGTGAATGAGCTCCTCTCGGGCTGCTGCCACCGCACTCTCCTTCTCCAGTTGGGCCACTTTGAGTTGATCGCGCAAAGCCTCAAATTGACCCTCCAAAGTATCACACTTCTCCTGCAGAGTTCCTGCCTCATTGGCCTGCTGTCCGAGCACTTCCTCGCGCTCTCGCAGCGTCTCGCGCAGCACTTGCAGTTCGCATTCGCGCTCAGCACTGGCGGACTGCAACTGCTGCTCGCGCTCATCGCACTGCATTCGCACCACATTCCATTTGTCGTTGAGCGTCTGCAGTTCGGACTGCAAGTCCTCACGATACGTTTCGGTGTCCGAGCGAAAGTTCTCCAGGTTGGCGCGTGCCAGGCGCACACAGTCCGCCGACAGTTTGGACATGGACGCCAGTATGCCACGCAGACGCTCGACTTCGGCGCGTGCAGACGATTCGTTCTCCTCGGTGAGCGTTTCGGCGCTTTGCATAAGCAGGCGCTCTGTGGTGGTACTGCGTGCTATAGTATCCGGCTGTTGTGTTTGGTTCTCGGTTGTCGAGGTCGCTATCGTCTGCACTGAGACGGGCGGCACCTTTTCGAATTCGGTTTCCGTGTCCGTTTCGGATTCATCGCAGCCGCCACCCGAGGCTCCGCTAGTGGCGGCCTCCTTTTGTAATTCGCTCAGGCGCTGATGCTGAGGCTGCGGAGTTTTTTCACCGCCCCCAATTGCGGCAATGCCCAAGCTAAGGGCCGCCACGACTTGTTGCTTGATCAGCTCTTCCATGCGCTCGCGCTGATGCTCACCCGAATGAGAGACAAAGAAATTTATCACAGGTTCCATGTTCGGCAGCTGTATCTGAGGTGCCAGATCGGGTAGGTGCGAGGACAACATGTCTATGTCCGATTTGGTTATGTTCGGCAGGCGCGTGTCGAACACCAGGGGATTCTCATTGGCGAACGCGGGCGGCATATCGTTCATGCCGGGAAACAGTATATTGAGGAAGTGGCCCTCAAAGTTGGCATTGAATTGCTGACGACGCGTGATCTCTTCGTGGTGTATGATGTCGAAGTCCTCGGCCAGTTTCGAGGCCCATTGGCGGAATTCGCCCGAGAAGATCTTGCGGCGGACCACCTGGGAATAGATTTGAAAAGAAAAGTGTGAGAAAATTAGGTGGAATTTTTAGCTTCTCCTCCCGAACTCACCTCAGTTACAGCCGCAACATACATGCACGGCGCCTGGTGTATCTGATCAATGATGTTAATGTGTCGTTCGGCGCGCCTCAAGCACCGATGATAGAACAACAGGCGACTATCGAAATCGCTCATGGCATTCTCCAGCAGAACGATGCGTTTCAGGCGCGTATGCAAGTTGGTGCCCAGCTCATCCTTGGCCTTGGCAATGCAGCGCCGATGATCGCGTATCTTCTGATGATTCTGCAGCATGACGAGCAGCTGTGAATGATGCGAGGCGCACAGATCGGGCAGAATGGAGGCGTCGCGCAAATTAATGGCACGATTCTGATTCTGTTGAAAGGCGGTGGAGAGTTCTTTTTGGTCCTGCACCATGCTCTTGATTTTGTATTTGAACTCTTCCAGCCTGCACAGGCGCTCGCTGAGACCTTTGATTTCCTTGACGTCGCTCTGATCGGCCAACTTGATGATGTTGTGCACTTCGGTTTTGAGCTGTTCGTACACCTTGGCGGTGAAGGCATCCAAACCTTGAGCACACTCATCGGACATCAGTTCGAGCGTGTTGTCGTTCTCCTTCGATGTGATCCATTGCAGTAGATTGAGATTTGTGATGCGACGCGTACAACTGCTGGTGGTGGAGGTCTGTGACGTGAGCGCAATGGCTCCTCCACGCTGCTCATCTGACGGTTCGTTGCCCATTTTTTGTTTTTTGTTGGGCGACGTTGAACTGGTAGTGGCGGCGGCCGCATCTTCCGGCTGTTCACCGGCCACGGCGGCATTTGAGGCTTCGGCGACGCCTCCCGCCATTAGCACCGATTCCTGTGGAGCCTGTGAACGTGAGAATACCTCGTCCGTGTCGAGAAATTCATCGAAGCCGTGAAAATCCTCTTCGGCCAGCGGCATCAGGCCGGGCAATATGGGAATTCGTGCCAACTTCTTGCGATCGTCCTTAAAGTTACGCAGCAACTCCAGGTCCTGCGAACGCTTGCCCAAATGCCGATCGAAGGCCGAGCAAAAGTTGCACACACGCTGACGAAACTCATCGGTCAGATCTTCCATGTTCGCCACCACGGCAGACCAGCCCTGCTGCTGGAGGTGCTGTTCGTGCACCAGTCGCTCGCAATAGCGCTCTTCGTCGCGCGCCAGATCGTACATGCGCAAAGCGAGCTGGGCACGCGTCACCACGGTATCGTAAACGGCGGGCAACTCCAGCGAGCGATCGACCTGTTCGCGCAAATCCAAATCGGGCTCCATCTGGGCAAGGGGAGGCGGCAGCTTGCCCTCGCCGGTGAGAAACATATAAATGGGATTTGTGTCAGTGCCCGCAGAGTAATAGGAGACCTGAGTGGACTGTGTCAGCATTTCGCCGCCGCTCACGAGCAGCACAATATTGGCGGCCGGGATGCCATGCAAACGTTCGATGGTGTCCTTTAGGTTTTCCACAGAGGATAGGGCCACGGACATGTCGAAGTTCATCATGCGACCGACGTCGACGTGAAAGACGTACAGCATCATGAGAATTTTGTGTTGGTGGTGGGGGTGGTGCTTGCTGCTGGTGGTGGTTATGGAGGGTGCGCCTGGCAGTGCTCTTCTTCAACAACAGTTTGAAACGGGGTGGTGATGGTGGCGGCGGTAGTAGCGCAACGACGGACACTGACTCAGTGGGGGGGAGGGTGGAACGAGAAAGAGGATCGGAAAGCGTTCTTGGTTTATGGATTTGTTTTTTTTCCACTGGTTAAGAGTCAGCGTCAAGTGTCAGTGCTGTCTGGGAGAATTGCGAGGTGTTGGCGTGGAAATACCCCTAGAACAAACAAAAAACATAAAAATTGTATAAATTATTTGAATAAAGTTTTTATTTTTCGTTGGGAGTTCTTACGTTAGAATTTTTACAAAATTTACAATGTAAAAGTGCTAAATCGCAAAAAGCGCAGCCACAACAACAAAAATCTAAGTAATTATTTACAATTTGTTTACAATCGGTCTGGGTCTGGGCAAAGTGTTGAAATTCAAAACAAAACAAAAAATCCAAATGAAAATAATAAAAGTACAAAAAAAAAATTAAGTTGATTAGAAGCGTATCGAAAATGCTTTAGTCATTGCTTTTTGAGTGTACGTGTTGCTTTCTGCGTTGGTCCCGACGACTCTCGACGTGTTTCCTATATTGAAGACAAACTGTAATTGAAATGCTTTTTCACTAGACGCTAGCGCGCACTCTACACGTGTTCAGCCGATAGATGTCTGTATAATAGATTTAACAAAATGGACTCGCGGGGATTGGAATAATTCGTTTGGTGGACGGTGGACATGTGTGCTATTCTGACGCTACCTGCTATGACTCTGAGCAACACGTACCTGCTGCGGCGGTTGGCAGAGAATTTCATCAGATTATTAAATGCTATTACTACTACTTTGTGGAAATTATTAAAACGCATCGAGCTAACGTACGAAGAAGAAGAAAGCGATTATGATTCATGCACAATTGAGTTACTTTTAATTTAAAAATAACTCTGGCATGAAGGGGGGGTCTTAAACGCTCAAAGAGGCGAAAATAACAAAAGAAATAAATCAAAACAATGTTTAAAAATACCACACAGTAATATCGAATCGATAAAAGTATGTAATTAGGAATAGTTAAGTAGCAGTTGAACGTTCACTTGTTTTTGAGTCTTTCCTCTATCAGGGAATACTTGAAAGTTAGTTAGATAAAACCAGGGAGAATCTTAAATCAAATTTTATTATTCAAATACTTTGGATGTCTAGTTTAAAGCCACAAAAAGTATGAACTGACTGAAATGATTTGCAAATTGAAATCGGTTTTTGAGAACTTGTATCGAAATTATATTTTGCGAGACAAAATTAATCACAGCGTGTGTTCTTTGACTTGAAGATGACTAACAACAGGCGATTAGAATGTGTTTTGAAATGCCTACTCAAGGCCACTTGGAACATTTTGACATTTAGCCACCGAATTTTGGAATTGGCTTTTTTTCTTCAATTTTAAACATTTCAACAAGTAGATAACAAGTAGAATAATATTTCGGTTCATGTTTTTCAATATCAAGCATTTGAAGGTAGCAGGGGGTACTAGAGTCACACTGCCACGTCCACAAACACTAAAAATCCTCCATATAGACTTAACTATGCTGCGGAGATTTGAAATGTGGGGTTAGGTGCTATGATAAATTCATGGTACAGGGACTAATATACTAAGGGTATTCATTTAAAGTGGAAACCCCTCGAAAACGCGCAGTGGCTTAAAAGAACTGTCAAATTTCATATATTTTGACTGCTCATCTGCACAACTGAATCGCTTCCGAGGGGTTTCCCACTTTAAATGAATCGCCCTACTAATACTAATACAGTTTGCGAAATTTAAAGTTTAAGAATAATTGAAGCCATCGTATCAGTAAGGTGAAAGTCCAATTTTTATTATTCGTCAGAAAACAAAAAAAAAAGTCTTAAAAATCCACAAAAATTGAGAATGGACAGATTATGATGCGATTATATGGAACTTATCACCCTTTTTTATCTGAAATATTAGAACAAATTTGGAATATCGAATGTAATCCAAATACAAATCGGTATTGGTTTGGGTTTTGGAATCTTATATCTCCCGACAAGATAAAAGCACTTCAAAAATGCATATCGTGTTTTGGCTCATATTAAATATGGTCAGCAGCATATCAGCTCAACTGAGAGGAATGCAGAGTGACGGCAGGAGTGGTAAGTGGGCACTGTCTTATTTGACATCAAGACTTTATTATGGGTCTACTGGTGTCGGAACTGTAGCGGACCGAATGAGGAGGAAACACTGTAATATCTGCTCGGCTTTTGTTCAACGCTATCCAGATGCAGATGATCAAAATACTAGAAGAGGCTGTCTTTAATTCGATAAGGGATCTGTCCAACTACGTATCTCTCAACTGAAACATTTCGAATTACAGACCAAAACATACGGATTGGATAGAGAGCATGCAGGAAGGGCTGCAAACTTCAAGTGAACACCTAATTGGTATATGTGAAGCTAGTCTATTCGCCGCCACTCTAACCCAACCTATAACCTTATTGATTCGATGCCTTCGATTCTAAAATAAGGATAGTGCTTTAGTTAAAGGTAAATTGGATTAGCTGCTCACGAATGAGAGGTCTGTTTCGCCTTGCTACATGTGTGTTTCTTGAAAACCACAACGATGACTTGATAAATAAAAAAAAAAATTTACAAATGCAAATAGTTTTGCAGTTACTTTTGCCTTTTGCCTTTTTTAGGAGCCTCCAGGACAACTGGAAATTAAATCTTTTCAAATTCAATTTTCGGTTATTTCCCATTTTGACTTTCGTTAATATCTAATCGAAATGGGTATTTAATAAAACCAAACTATGTGACTCTGATAAGATTCAATTGTTAAGTTTTCAAATATTCATATTAATCACCTTTATGACGCATCCAAAGTAGAAGTAAATCTTTCGAATTGACAAGTATAAAAAGTACGCAAAAGCAAAAAAAAATCTCGACTTGAAGAAGAAAATATCTTGCGCCAACTAGGAGCAAGTCATTACTTAACCCGACACCACAACGGGAAATTTTTAATAGAAAAGACAAACAGCTATTCTAGTAAACCTTATTACAAGAATTTTATGAATAAAATAGAAATAAAATGGCAATTGACGGACACAGTTGAATTGACATTTGTAGAGGTTTTCGAGGTTGTTCGCCTCGAAGCAGAAAAGGTCGTCAAACTATGCGTAGATGAATAACTAAATATGGCGTGATATGAAAAGAAACCAAGCATCTTCTTAAATATAGCAGTTATTTCGTTATATATTCTGAATATATTTTCCAGTCACATCTTTACTCTCAATGAATGCCCAGTCTACTAAAATTCACTTCCGATCGCAAATGCAAGTAATTTTCAATTTCCATTTCTTTGTAAAAGATATAAATAATTTTCGCACAAGCAATTAGTTTATGATGGGCAGTTAGAGGGAAGGTAATGCATACATAGACACTACCCCTCTTGCATTGTTAAGTACTTCGAAACTGGTAGTGTGCACACAGAACAAAGAGCAGGTATACAGAGTATGTAGTCGCCTCTGCCATTTGGTTAACGCAAGCAGATGTAAACACAAAGTAAAAATTACCCTGGAATGGTTGATTTAGGTATAGCTAGTGAGGCACCCATTCCAAGAAATAGATACTTGCAGGAAATGTCAAATGCCTTGCAAGCCAACTAATAGAAGGTCAAGTGAGTTGTGCTTTTTTTATGTTGACACAAAATATGTATTCCAACTTGATTTGAGACCAATTAAAGCAATTATTAAAAATAAATTTGACATTTCCAAAAAATATTTCAAAATAGATTAAGTTAAAATTAGGTAAATTTTAGATTCATCTCAAAAATAAAATCTTCTTTCATTCCTCCTACTTTCTGATAAAATAAGATTGTTATATGAAAACAAGGTCAGCTGAGTTTCATTTTCGAAAAGAAGACATTCAATTTAATGGATTTTTAATACAAAAAAATGTTCTTCTCTTTTTTTTTTATTGGATTTTACAATTTGTTATCTCTTCGTTGTTGTTGTTTCGTTCCCAACTCATTTTAAGCTCTTGTTTTTGTTGTTGCGACACTTGCTTTACTTTTAAATTTAAAAAAAAAAAAAAAATCGTGTCGTACTTATTATATATTTTCATATAAGCATTCGGTGGCGACCAATTGCTGTAACTATATACTATATACGAGTGTCTGTGCGTCTGTCCCCCACCCAATGATCGTTGATTTGACTTTTTGTGTGGTGTTGTTGTTGTATTTGCTGTTGGTGTGTTTGTCTGATTAAATCAATTATTAATTTGATGTTGAATCTTTATTTTATTTTGTGTTTACTTAAGTAAATGTGTTACTTTCGGTTACTTTCCCCCATTGCATGTAGGTTACTCAAAAGGGTTCACATGGTTATTGAGATGACGGCCAGATCGACTGACCTGCAAGTGTTGTTTGCCTCAAATCAATATGGGATATTTAAAAAAGAAGATTTCGAAACGATTTTTTCAACTGACGAACTGGCAAGCAACAGCTTATTTGTTTCAAGATTACACATTGTTTTTTGAGTCAACAGAAAAAATTAAAGACCAATTTAAATAAGGATAGTACAAGGTTGTATGTGGAAATGTATACAGTAACGGCCAGATAATTTGGGACAGACTATTTCAGTCATTTTGAGTGGATTCCAAAATGTTAAGAATATTCACTTGGGAAGGATACAGTAAATATATATGTATATGCACAAGCTTGATAATATTTTATTGGATATTTTTAGATGGTTTTTATACAGCGCTATGCATAATCTATTGACTACCCTTTATTGTCTGTAATTTCAAGAGCTGCCGTATCTCCTATAAATTTTCCCACGACTTAAGTTAGTCCGTGATACTGCCGACCAGTGAGTTACGCCATTTCGTGAAATTGACATCCCTAAGTCCTCTTACATGTATTTTACTAATGTGGCCCATGGGTCTCTTTCTAGCAGCAACAAGCTTGCCTCAAGTTCCCTTTAAGTGCTACATCACAATTTTTGTCTTTGATATTACAAATTTATTATTTTGTATATCAGGTTGAAGCTGAAGTACATCTTAAATTAATCATGGATTTTTGAGAAGAACCTGCATCAGACAGGCTAAAGTGGTTTGTGAAAATCGTAATGAAAGTAAATGAAAAATGAGGAAATAAAATCCCATTTCCATACAAAACATACCAATTTTTCATTATCTAGAGTTTTGAAAAAATGGACATAGGATTGTTGTGCTTTAAGGCATACATATATGTCGAAATGCTTCTTTGAAAATTTTCGCAATTTTTCAAAATTTGTTTTTATTAGAAGAAAAACCTTACTGGACTTTTTTTATATCGATAATATTGAAGATTTGTAAAGATTCAGAAAACCAAATTGTGATGGAGTAGATCAAAACAAACTTCGTATTCGTATAAATTGATTTGTCTCGTCCCAGCGCTTTTTTGGCTGTAGAACAGTGTTTTTTTTTAATTTTTACAAAATTGTATCATTTTATCAGACATGCAAAAACAAAAATGCATGACTATAATTTACGTTCCACATTTTAAAAAATTTTAAATCCACATTTGAGGTTCATTTGAGAATTTGAAATCAATCCTTTTCTCAAACCAAGAATAAACTCCCAATTTTGGTGAGAGAGCTAAGCTATCCTTCTTCAGCGAATTTTAAAACATTTTCAAACTATTGATATTTGAGAAAAACTTTGATATCAAGTAATTTTCAAATCTATATCAAACTTAATGGTTCGCAAAGCTTGCACTGTCCAAAGTTGAAAATGGATTTCGAAAAATGTTATGCAATGGATGTATGTAAAACTTGGAGAATTCTGGAGTGCAGCATAGAAATCGAGAACTACATGAATTCATTTGAGAAGCTATTTATTTTTAGCTTTTGTCATAGGGACACAAATTCCAAATTTATATTTCCGTCAACGAAAATTGGAATAATCCAAGAAATCATTGAGTCAAAATATTCTAGTAAACAAATTTTCAATTTAAAAATGAATGCACGAAGTGCGGCAACACTGTCGAATGCATTTTTTTTGCTTTCTTTTTTTATTTAATATTTTCATTGTTTTTTGCTTTTGCATTACGTTATTTTTCTCATTTATAACAAATGAAAAAAGCGCGATTTGCTAGTGGCAGTAAAAACAATTGAAATGTGAAAACAACTAATGCAAAGGCACACACTCGCATATTATGTACAAAACGAGAAACATAAAACAATTTGAAAAAAGGCTGAGGGAACGTATTAAAATTGCAAATTGCAGCAATTAACAGCAATTGCAGCAAATGCCACAGCAACAACAACTGGAGGAGGAGGAGGAGGAGGGGGTGGACTCTTTGCAGTACATATAAAGCAAATATATTCAAAAAGTAAGGAAAACAACAACAACAATGGAATAGTTAAATGACGGAATTGTGTTAAAATTAAATGCATTACTACACACTCACCTGCTGGCAATATTATTAATTAATTAATAATTAATAGGGAAAATTCACTGCAATTGCTATCATCAAAGTGAATGCACAGCAGCAGCAACAGCAACAAAAGCGATTGACGAATGCAATTATCAGAGGGAAAACGTCAAAAAACACGAAACGGACGTTGGCAGCGAGCAGCGCAGCCGAATGAACAGCACAAAGCACACGTCGCAAAATCTTCTTGTATAGTTCGCCACGGAAAACGGAATAACAAAGCAACCAAACACCAAAAAAAATATTTTTATTTTTCCACACACACTTCGTTGGATTTTACTTCGTTTACTTCCTCGTTTTTCTACTTTATCTGCGTTTCTTCTTTCTGCCTCAATTCAATCGCTTGAACAACGAAAAAAATATAAATGTCAGCATTGAATCGAGTTTTTTTCCACGCAGAAAAATTAAGATTTTTGACTTTTCCAATTTTTCTTCTTGTGCCTGCGTGTGTCCGATTTTTCTCCTTAATTTTTTTTTCGTCTATTGGCTATTTCTTTGTCTACAATTGCGTTGTTGCTTGCATTTTTGTAAATTTTAATTTATTGCAAAGCTGTTGCTTGGTCAATTTGAATTTTTCCCCGAAAATTGGGTACTTTTAATTGTGCACTCGTTTACGAACACATTTCGCGTGAATTTGTTTAAATAAAATAGAAATTTTAAGTTTTATAGGTTTTCAGCATTTATTTCTTCTCTTCGTGTTCGTAAAGTTTCGACTGTGAATAAAAAATGAACTGAAAATCAGTGATGTTACATAATAAATTTTTATTCAGGCCCTTAAAATTCCCTCATTTTTCCCTACTCAAATATAAATGTTACCCTATAAAATTGGGTATTTTTCATACAATTTTTTTAGATTACAGACTCAAAAACATAGACTTTGAAGTTGATACAATGAATCAAGTTATCAAATAAAAAGGTTTTTCGAAATTTGAAAGAACATCAGTACATATTCATAACTAAGAATGGTAAATTTGGTATGTTTCCCCATGTGATAATGTCAACTTTTCTAAAGAAATTAGCCACGATTCCAAATTTCTTAAGAAGACACATGTCGCATTTCGTTAAAAAAAAAGGTTTAAACAAATTGTACAAATTGTGGATACCAGTTAAAGAAAATGTACGTAAGCAAATTTACTTGGTTTTTTATATGAAGTTTGGCAAAGAGCTAAATTTCATCATTCGCTGTCTATGAAATTTAGCTGAATTGTTAATACTGTGATGTAATTTTCACGTCACAACGTCATTGTAATGATGAAATTAAATAACCCTATAAATCAGACTTTACCAATTTTACTCATTAGTTTTGCACCTCTGCAACCCACCTGATCTTCAAGCATGTGCTTGAGCACAAAAGCTTAAATGTAAAATTTTATTTAAAATTCAGTGTGGACAACTTAATGGTTTGTACAGTTTAACACAAACCGGTTCATTTTTAAATATCAAAATTTGGTAAAAATAAACATAAAATGTCTATAATGCATTTATTTACTACAAGATTACCATAAATATCTCATTTAGGTTATAAAATACCATACATTCCCATAAAGTTGCACAAAACCATTTAAAATCTCTGCAAAGTTTGCGGTTCGATACTGGAAGTTGTCAGCACCGTTGTCGGCCTTTTCTCATACGTAAAAACCGCTTGACCGAAAAAGTGCAATTTCTGTGAAAATCGCGGAAAAATAAAACATTTAATAAAATAATACAAAAATAATACAAATAAACGCAAAAAGTCGAAACGGAAATAGACTTAAAACATTTTAGATTTAATTTTTCATAGGATTTTGCATATTCTGCACATTTTTCCTCTGTTCTCTGCTTTTGAGGGGGCGTTTTTTTTTCATTTTCATTTAGGATTCCAGAAACCTTTTTTGGGCACAAACATTTTCAATACTCCTCACTAGGGATTTCTTTATAGATTCATTCATTACATTTACTAATATTTCTTCTTTTTTTCCATTGAGAAACTTTCATTCACTTCGTTGTCTGACCACTCCCCCACCACCACCCTACCTTTTGCAAAATTCATTTGAGAACAAAAAAAATTAAATAAAAAATCTATCAACGCACAATCACTCAATGCAAAATGATAAACATTCAGACGATTCAGAATGTGGGCGACTGTGTTCCCTTGTACCTGCCTTGTAGCCTTTATCTCAAGCCTGTGGCCCGGATGAATATTTCGGTGGCGCTGCCAAACAACAAAATGGGCAAGTCAATATCAAATCTGGACATAATGGAGAAACTCAGTGCAGCACTTAAGCCGGACAAGTTCCTGGTGCTCAAGGTAAGTGGAGGGGAAGACCTTCACAGTTTTCCAAATAATTTGTGTGTTTTTGTAGGTTTCCAAGAGCACCGTGGAATTCATACGCTTGGAGGCGGAGCTGGACGATCGCAAACGTTTGCGTTCGGCCATCAACCGCCTCGATGGTATTTCTGTCAAATTGTCGGGCTTCTCGGAATCGTTTCGTGTGCGTGTCAGCGAAACAAAAGAAGATTTTCCTACGCGACACGATTGGGATTCGTTCTTTCGCGATGCCAGCAACATGGACGAAATGAAGGCGGGCGAACGTCCGGACACCATACACCTGACTCACCTGCCCATACGTTGGTTCTGTCCGCGTCACTCCGAACAGGAGGATGGCGTCAAGCCGAGCGAGAATATCTTCCGTCGCATCTTCGAGAAGTTCGGCAGTGTGCGTTGCGTGGACATACCGATTTGCGATCCCTACCGCAGCAAAATGAACTCGGACATTAATGGTATGAAGACGTTCAGTTTCGAGCAGGATGTGCTCTTCGAGGGGTGAGTGAATTCGCTGGAAAAAAAGTTTTACTCAAATTTATGCCTTGCCCCCCCTTTTTGTAGATACGTGCAATTCGACGAATATGTGAGCTTTGTCCGTGCCATGGATGAATTTCGCAGCATGAAGTTGGTGCGAAAATTTCTGGATAAAACCCAAGCCATCAATATTAGCGTACATTTCGACAAGACGAAGCATTTGAGTGAAATTCAAATGCAGCGTAGGGAGCGCGTTCGGAAGCGTCTCATCAGCAAGGTCAAGGCCGAGGAGGAGGAAGCCGAACGAGAAAAGAAACTGGAAAAGGAAAAATTGGAGAGTCAAAGGTTTGATGAAGTTGTGATAATGGAGAAGTTATTCTCGTAGTTGTTGTTGTTTCGGTACACATGTACTTGGTTGTCGAGAAGTAAGCCAAAAGGGAAAACATTTAAGAGGGGAATTTTGTTAACCTTCATTTGCATTCCGGTTTTTTCAAAATTGAACAAGTGCACCCACCAGTTTGTTCCTATATGGGAAAGAACTGTCAAATCCAAATTTTGTTTTTTGGGGCCTTCACAATAAAAATATTACCAAAAATAAATAAAACTAGAGAGTGGACTATCTTCGGCTATGCCGAAACTGAAATACCCCCACACAGTAGGAAGAAGTACCTCAAACAAAAATAATTGTTCTCAAGACCCTATTTTGAGCCAATTATAGGTGGTTTTGGAGTCCGGACCATGTCCAAAATCCGTTTCTAAAAATTTTCAATCAAATCCACCAAAAAAAAATTGGTCTTAAGACCCCATTTAGACCCTTATATATGTGGCTGCGGAACCTCGGACCATGTCAAAAATACGTTTCTAAACATTTCCAATCGAATGCAGCAATAAAAAAGACTTGAAAAATGTTGACCTTTTTTTTCGGTGTATGGGAGCCACGCCCAGTTTTGGTCCGATTTGGCTGATTCTTTAACTTGATTTCAGTATTCACGAGAAAAACATGTACCCAAAGTTTCAAGTCGATATCTCCAAAACTGCGGCAGCTATCGTGCGGACGGACATGTTTCCAATTCCATTTTGTTCCGGTCAACTTTAATTTTATTCCAGTTTCATTCCCATTTCGTTCCTGACGTAATTTCCAATTAAATACAAGAAACGGTTCAGTTTTTCGCGATATAAATGAAAATAATGGCTAATATACCCCGCCACAGTGTGTTGGTGGGTATAAAAAAGAGGGAAACAGAAAAGAAAAATAGTAAACAACAAGTTTTAGAAATCTAACCCTTAAACCGACTAAAAACAAGAAAAAAATGTCAACATAAGTGTAGTTTAGGGCCTTGAAACTTTTTGCACTTTTTTTTTTTATTCCTATGTATTTTGAATTTTGCCCCGGTCGCCTATAGTTTCCGAGATATTTGCATTTAAAGTTCCGAAATTTCCCATACAAAATGTTCGATTTTTCTATTTATTCAATCAATTCTTCTTTTTGTGACATTTCGAAAGGCGTGTTACTTTTGGAACAAGTTTACTTTAGGTCAAGGCCCTAAAGTAAAATTGTTCCAAAATTTCCTTTAAATTCATTTCAGCAATTTCGATTTAAAATGAAAGGTTTTTGGTCACTTCATAATCTGCAATGACAATAGGAACAAACCAGATAAAATCTTTATTTTAAAATCGAAATTGCGAAAATTATTGCACTTAAATTTTACTTTTCCTGTATTACCTTTTAAGATTTGAGAATATAAATCTGATAAATTGACAACCTAATCAATTAATCAGGTTTGCTCAATCTTGAATACAAAAAGAAAATTCTGTTTGAAATTTCCTTTTGGCTCCGGCACATTCTCAGTAGATTGATTAACTCTTTTGATATATGTACGAAGAAAGAGCAAACAAACAAAAAAAATCCATTCTGAAGAGTAGCGAACGAAAAAAAATTACAGGAAAAACGAAGAACAATTAAAATTGCTTGAGCTGGAGAAGCAACGCGAACGCGAAGAGAAACGCAAAGAGAAGCATCTGAAAAAGATACAAGAGCGCGGCCAGGTGGAAATCTCCCAAAAGATACGCGTCGAAGAGCGTAAATTGATGATAGCTCAGAGGAAATTGGAAAGTATCCGAATACTCGAGCAACTGTTCGATCGCATCAAGGTAAGTTTGTTTTCAAATTAAAAATGGAATTTCATTCAACTTAACCCGTTCCCATCCTCCAGACGAAGCACATGGAAAAGCATACTTCGCGCAAAAAAAATAACGCCGATGTGGCCACAAAGAACGACTTACGCGATCGGCTGGTGGAAAAGTACAAAACTGCTACGGAAAAACTGCTCAACGATCAGAAGAAGAAAGTCGCAGAAATCAAGAGCAAAACGCCTCTACTGGGCCTCTTGAATAGTAAAAAGTCCAAGTACTCGGACAGTTCGGATGAGGAGGACAACGAGAAGCGTACACCCGCCAAAGCGTTGGCTGAGCCCAAGGGGGCTTCGTCCAATGCAGACAACAACAGCGTGGTGGCCACGGCAATGCCATTGAACCCGTTCAAGGCAGTGGCTGCTCTGGCTGCTGCTGACCAGACTGCTGCCTACTCCACGGAAATGGCCAGCGAGTGGATGAAGTCGCTGACAATGTTGCCCTACATGCAGTCCGTGTTTCCCGGCATGCCGGGCTTGTATAGGCCTCCACCACCTTTTGGTGTTTCGCTGAATTATCGCGGCTTTGCTCCACGTATACGGGGCCGGGGACGTGGAAGAGGTCGCGGCAGGGGCGGCAGTGATGGCCAGTCGTATTACAACAATTATAAGAACTACAATTACGATGATGATAATTACGATGAGGGCGAAGGGGGAGGCTACTATCACAAGTCTTCGTATTCTTCGCGTTCGAGGTTAGGAAGAAGTTTTGAATTGGTTTTTTTATTTGAAATTTATTGAATGTAATTTTTTGCTTACAGAAATCGTTCGCGTAGTCGCTCGCGTTCGCGGTCACGTTCACGCAATCGTCATTATTCCAAACGTTCGAAGTCCCGTTCGCGTTCACGATCACGATCTCGTTCCCGCTCGCGCCGCTCAAAGTCACGCGATCGCTCTAAGCGTCGTACACGTTCGAGTTCTCATTCGCGCTCACGTTCATGGACACGTTCACGCTCGCGTTCCAAGTCGAAAGCAGGGCGACGTGCCTCTTCCAAGTCACCGTCGCGTTCCAAGACTTCCGCTCAGCGCACTAATAAGAAACTCGTGTCCACGCGCCGTTCACGCTCGACCAGCGAGTCCAGATCTCGTTCGCGTTCGAAGCGTTCGTGGACTCGTCGTGGCGGCGGCGAGAGTTCATCACGACGCAGTTCTTCGCGCACTTCGTCTCGCCGCCCGGTTGTGCTTGAAACGGATAAACTAGTGCGTTCGGCCGAGGAGATTCAACGGACTCTTGAGAAAGACATGAAGGAACGAATGCGCGAGGAAGAGCGCGAAATCAAGGAGACTTTCCGCCATCGAAAATATGTGGGCAATGTCTTGAGTCCCGTCGAAAAGAATCACATTTCTGCAGAGCCTGCTGACACAGACGTTGATCGTAGGGGCGGCGACACTGCAGAAGCCTCTGCGGCCGACTCTTCCTCCATTGATCGTCTTGACAGGGAAGCTGAGCCCACAAATGATAAAAGCTCGCCGCGAGAAACCTCGAAGAGTCGTCGCCATTCTTCCGATAGAGAAGCGGATGCTTTTTAATTAAGATTTTTTTTTAATTCAATTTTCTTTTCAATTTTAAAGAAAATAAATTAAGTGCGTACTTGTATGAATTATGGAAAACTTGATTTAAAAAACACATTGTCTATACAAAATGTAATTGAAAATGTACACTGAACACCAAAGGGTTCGCTATCATTTAAAAAGAAGATGAAGAAACACAATAATTAATTTTTGTAATGTTTTCTTGTTTACTTGTTCGTCCGCCAGAGCTGCAAAAGATTGCAATCTCTTTACGATTCATCTAAAGAGATGAACATCAGCCCAAAAAAAGCTTTGAAAGGTTTCATAGTGTAATAATTATTATAGGAAAGGACTGTAATACAAAAATCAACTAACAACTGACGACCTCAGTTTCAAAAAAGGTGAATTTAATAGCCATTTTTTTTTTTAATAATTTAAAATAATTAAAAATAGTATTCACTTTTATTTGATGAGGTGAGTATATGTGGTTTAAACCCTTCGATGTAACCCCAATCATCGAAATCACACAAAAAAAGATAAATTCTTAAACAACTAAAATTTAAGGAAATCAATATCGCAATCGAATTTCAGCTGAAAGACATTAATTGACAAATTCAGTTTTGAGTATAACCCTAACATGTGAAACCGGTTAAAATCGTCTCATTAGATAATACTGTTCTAGTGAAAATATACTTAAGGTCTGGCAAAACTTCTCCAATACACACTTAAAATTTATTTTGGTAAGTACACATTTTTTTAAATTCCACAAATTCTTTGAAAGGAAATATAGATTACTAGCTTAATACCCCGGCGTTGCTCGTCGAACATATACTTAAAATAGTGAAAGTACCCTCCCGCAACCCTTCCCGTAAACCAGAGCTGAGCATACAAAATTTCAGAACTCTAGGTTCAATCGGTACAAACACTTTAATATTTAAAATTACGTGACGCCTGACTTGAAGTTCTCATTTATGCAAGGAAAAATTAAATACCACAAACATTATTTCTAGTCAAATACAAAAAACCGCGTTCAAATCGGTTCAATATTGCTCAAGATAAACGAAAATAACTTATTTTGGGCGGCCATTTTGTATGGGAGGTAGGCGTGGTTTTAGTCCGATGTTGTCCATTTTCAATACCATCCAAAAAAATAAAAAAGAAGAGGAATTCCAAAAAAAGGAGCCGATAACTCAAAAATTGCGGCATTTGAATATTTTTATGAGTGAATGAGCGGTGCCACACCCACCTGTATAATCTAAAATCATCACAGCGATAGTTACTTATGCTTAAAAAGTCGAAAGCAACGATTTAATGTAATAAAACTATTTTGTCTAGCTAACTTCTACTAAGCAAACCACTGTGCGTCATCAAGGCATTTCCATTTTTTGGGCGTTTTTCATTTTGATTTTTAAGCGTACGTTTAGAGCCCGGAAAACGTTGAAACCCGGAGTTCTGTTGCTGCTTCCAAAAAGTTCCCGCTTTTGCTTTTGTTTTTTGTAAATGTTTGAGAAAATTTTCTTTGATTTAAACACAATTTTTGTTTAAATTTTTTTCGAGAAAAGTTTGTAATTTACGAATATTGTAAAATATGAAATTTGGTGCCGGCTGTGGTTTAATTTATTTGTTTGTATTGTTTGTGCGCTGGAAAGTATCCCAGATATATTTTGAAGTCGTACTAAAATTGTATGAGTGGTACCGCGCTCCTTTGACCAATCAAGTCCGAAGTAGTACGTAAACCTTCCGCAGCTCACAAATAAACCTATGGTGTAAGTATGGTTCTAATACCTTCAGTGGTTGAGCCGTGATGTTCACTCATACATACGCACCAACGTTTTTATATATTAAGAAGATTACACAACTACATGGGGCGCTCAGTTCAATACTGGATTTTAAGTCCATAAATCGAATCAAAATGAATGTAAGAAATCCATGTATTGATGCAAATTGTCTTAGGCTTTAAATTAAACTTAAATAAACCCCATCCAGGTGGGAAAATTCTGCGAATTGTGCATAATTTTTCATGTCTAGTGCAATTTAGTACGTGGATTTTTTTTTGAAAAATGAGGAAATAAAAATCCATTTCAATACAAAACAAAGGTCCAAATCAATACCTTTCGAATGAGTACCAAGGCATCTTAACACGTTAGCACATATCAAGAAAAATGCACCTACTTTTGAACTTTTTTCCAGTGCAAAAAGTTTGGATGCAATAAATAGCCACTGTACAGTGTGCACATATTTTTTCTGGATGCAACTAATCCAACAAATCGAAAATTTACTAAAATCTGACAAAATACCGCTTTTATTGTTATTTTGTTTCCTACCAATCTTACATCAGTTGCATACTTGAGCAAAGTCTATTCCAACTATTTTTAGTAAATCACTTAAATTAATTGGCTGATAGGGTTGAAATACAAGTCATTAAGTACATTCTGGTGGGCTACTCGCATGGTACATTTGACTTGCGAATCGGATTGACTAATGCCAATTTTTCATTATGGAAAAATCAATGGCGACACAAGATTACAACGACTGACGCAAAGTACTGAATTTGCAGTTCGGTTTCATATGCAAAGAAATTTGCCAGCATTTTTGTAATCATTTTGTAAAATTTGTTGTATGGAGTTGTTCTAAAAATGTTTCAAACAACTTTTCAAAACTTTTAAAAGGTTTTTTTTTTTTTTAAATTTCTGTTAGACAAAAAAATTTGCATATTTTTAAGTAGAATACTTTCACGGATCTAACTCAATTCATACTTAAATGGACTTAAGTGATTTTTTCACATAATTTCGTTAAATTGACGACGGAATGCCAACCTGGGGCCTGGGGTGCAATCGCATATATCGATATCGAACGATTTTGACAGTCTTGCTATCATTTTATGTTTGATGTTTGGTCTGAACACTATCGAAACACATTCGACACCATATTAGCTGTCGACGCCAAGTCACGAATACGCGATTGCACCCCTGTTTTCACTTCACTGAAAATCTATTTTACTACCACAGACTTACCTCATTATCTAAATCGATTTCTTTCACAATTTCGGCATCCTTGTAGGGTTAGAATTAACTTTTATGAATTTTATAAAAATGCAGCGAAGAAAGCGTTGTTCTTCTGTACGACGAATGCAGGGTAAAATTTATATTTAAAAAAAAATCATTCACTGCGCAGGTTTGTCTGTCTTGCGTATATTTCTCTTAAAAAAGTTAACTAGCGGGCGGTTGACTATAATTAAATTATATTTAGGTTTAGGTTGTTATTTTTTTTTTGTTAATTGATTTTTCTTTCTTTTATATTATGAAGGAAGGTTTGGTACCAACTAAATCTTAATTTTAATATATATATAAACATATCTATAACTGCAACACGATCGAATTGAGTTGGCCGGGTACGTTAATTAACTGACGCGGGCGCTTTGCAATAAACAAGATTAGAACTATTTCACAATTGTCTCTTTTCGTTTCGTTTCTTTCTCAATAATCAAGTAAATTTGGTATTTTTATATTACAAAAGTTCTTAGAAACGTCTATTGTTACGACCACGATTACGAGCACCTCCTCCACCACCACCACCACCGCCTCCGCCGCCACTGCCTCCTCCTCGGCGATTACCACGGCGATTGTTGTTGTTATTATTGTTGTTGTGGCCACCCTTTTGGAACATATTGTTATTGTCTCTATCGCCATAGTTGTTGCCATCGCCGGAGTAATCGCCACTGCCGCCACTGCTGCCACCACTGAATGGAGCAGGGCCGTTGAACGAACCATTATTGCCATTATAACCATTCATATTGGAGCCACTCATATTTCCGCCCATTGACGCCCAGGGACCCTGCGACTGTTGTTGCTGCTGGAAGCCTCCACCGTCATCGCCTCCACCGACGGCCCACGGACTGGGTCTGCCTGAAGGTGGTTGTTGTTGTTGCTGCTGTTGTGGCTGCGGTGAATCTCTGCCCTCATCCATCAAATCGATGGTGTGTGGTTGCTGCTGCTGCTGCGTCTTCATTGTCAGCAAGCATGGCATAAATGGCTTCTTCAGACTCAACAGCTCTCGCACGAACACGGCCTGCGGATGGTGCTGACGCGGTTCGAATCGTGATTTTTTCGACGGCGGCGAACAGTCGCGTCCATCCAAGGTGGGCGATCTCGAACTGGAACGATCTCTCGCCGGCACCACATCACGCAGCTCGTCCAATTTCCCTGCATCAATGTACTTGTTCAGATATTCTGGCCCCTGGCGTACGGCCACCATTAACCGCGAGTCCGGGTGTACGCGTATGAAACGTCCATAGACTAGTATGCCCACAATGGCCTGAGGATCGACCGAGGTGAGCACACCACTCGCCAACATGCCCTCGATAGTGTTCTCACTGATTTGCTGATGCGTCAGGCCGCTCGTGTCTTTGATATCGCGTGCAGACAGCTCATCGTGCATACTGCCCGAGCCATCGTCGGGGCGACGAACACCCGCCCATTGTGCCTGGAAGTTGCGTGGAATGGGCTTGCTGTAAGGCACTTTCTTCTCCTTGTCCCGATCGGGCATTTTTGTGGGATCCAAATCGAGGCCGGGAATGAAACCTTTGTCGGCGGTGAGACTTTCCGTAAATTCGACTTTGTCCTCGGGACCCATGCCAGGTATGACGGCATCATCTGCAATTCAAATTTGGAAACGTTAAAAAAATGGACTTCCCTCAAACGAACTCAACCCCACTAACCGTATTCGCAATCGTCTAGGGCAGCCAAACTGGCGGGCAGAGTATTCAAATTGTACTTGTCGCGCATCAAATCGCCCGGACGGTTGCGTGTCCAAAACTTAATTGTATGATCGTTCGAGCCCGAACAGAGAATGTGCCCCAACGGATGCCAGGCCAATGTCCAGACGATGCTGTCGTGTGCGGTCTCCACGCAGCCAATTTCCTTATCAGTGCTGAATAATAGAAAACAACAAAACAAACATGAATCAAATTACACTTCAGACAAAACCCAAACTGACACTTACCCCACATTCCAGAATAGTATCGAGCCATCCGAACCGCCCGAGCAGAAGAGTCCTTCGTGCGTGGGATGCCACGACACCGAACTGGCTTCTTTTTTGTGACCACGAAAGACCTGTACCTCCTCGCGTAAATTACGCAAATCGAATAATTTGAGCAGATGATCACGTGAGGCAGTCACCAGCCAATTGCCGTTATCGTTCCATTTCAAATCCATAACGGTGGATTTGTGAGCATGCCTGGGAAATAATTTGTTTTCAATTAATTTTTAACATTCCGCGTTTTATGTGTTGCAAATTCATACAATGTGGCCAGAGCGCTGCCACTCTTGGGATCCCATAGCTTGATGGGCTGCTGATTGTCCTTGCTGCCCGACACGATGAGACCCTTTTGCGGATGCCAGTGGACACACTTGACATCGGCACCGTGACCTAGAAGAGGGAAATGTTAATTAAAGGCAAT
This sequence comes from Heteromyza rotundicornis, assembly GCA_951394025.1. Lineage (NCBI taxonomy): Eukaryota > Metazoa > Arthropoda > Insecta > Diptera > Heleomyzidae > Heteromyza > Heteromyza rotundicornis. The sequence continues at coordinate 15,079,449 of OX596012.1, read as the reverse complement.
TGCACAGTTTTCAAGTGTTTCCTGTCATGAATTGTTTGTATTCGAAGCAAGATCAGTGTTTTATTTAAAAACTTGGAAGTCAACATTTTAAGTCAAGATTTTACAATGGTTGAGCGGACAAATGTGTTAAGTCTTGGAATTTTCAGGAAATACAATTTTATATATTTTTCAGCTGGGTAAAGTATTTTTGAAGCAGTACTAAACTTTGAAATTTTTTTTGAAAAAATTATGATTTGGTTGTTTATAATTATTTTGCGATGGGTGCAGATTTACTTTGTATAAAAAAATCTGTTCAACCATTTTTTTAATTCTAAATTTTTTTATAAAAAAAAAAAAACATATTTTAAAAAAATTCTCAAAGTTTAGTGGAATTTGTTACCACAAAGCTGCCTTTAGTAAAACAGTTAAAGAAAAAGGTTTAAAGTAAATAAATTTTTATAAAGAATTTTCTCGTATTTCTACCTTTTCAATGGTATCAATTACAATACTATAATATGTTCGAAAACAAACTGAAATTTCATATTTCAACCGCTACATTTTATTTTACCGCAGCTGTATGTTAAGGAGTTTGGAAAATTAAATTACCTCAATTGACACAATTGTTCGGTCAACTATCGACATGAGGCTGAAACATTATAATGTAAGCTTTAAAAATTCCATACTAATCCATCTCATCACGATTCGTTATTCCGTTAAGCTTAGCTAAGTACAGATTATATGGAAACCACAGCCCGGACTTAAAAATTCATAAAAACTAAAATTGGCAAATAGTTTTTTTTACAAAAATAATTTTTTATTATTCTAAAAAATGTTTTTTTTTATTTTTTTTTAAATTTAAATGTTAAAATAATTAATTTTTAATAAAAGAAATTTTTTTCAATTAAAAAAAGTTTTTTAATTTTTTTAATAAATTGCAGTAAAATAAGTATTAATTTTTGTTGCTAAAAAGTTTTTTTTTTCTGTTAAAAAAATGTAATATAAAATAATTTAAAAAAAAAACAGATCTGCATTTGTATAATAAAAAACCGATTTTTTATTATTCTAAAAAATGTTTTTTTTTATTTTTTTTAAAATTTAAATGTTAAAATAATTAATTTTTAATAAAAGAAATTTTTTTCAATTAAAAAAAGTTTTTTAATTTTTTTAATAAATTGCAGTAAAATAAGTATTAATTTTTGTTGCTAAAAAGTTTTTTTTTTCTGTTAAAAAAATGTAATATAAAATAATTTAAAAAAAAAACCGATCTGCATTTGTAAGTTTTTGTTTTTATGCATTTTGAATGTCACGGTTGTGGTTTCCAAAAAATCTGTACGTAGCTAAGCTTGACGTGATCAGCGACGCCAAATTAGTGTAGATACACTAGTTCCGTCTATGTGAATTTTCGGTTGGGAGCAGTTGTAACTTTTTAAACCCTTTAAATCACTTGTTTTTATATCAAAGTAAACGTATTTACATATTTGAATTCGAAATTCAAAACCGAATTCAAAATCTAAAATTTTTAAATTTGTATTTGTTTTGTTACAGTTACAAACCCGTTCAATGATAACCCATGAACAAAATTTTCACTTAATACATTTTTTATATTTAAAACTTTATATTTATAATTTTCACGAAATGTACATACCTCTTAGGACACGCTCCTCCTGGCAACGTAGGAAATCCCAAATGCGTAGAGTGCCATCATCGCTGCAGCTCACAAATTTACTATCCGTTGGACTAAAACTGATGCGACATTGTTTAACATTTATTTATTTATTTTTCGTTTACAATTTTCAGTTGTTTTTTTTTGTTGTTGTTTTATTGTTTTCAAATTTTATTTTTATTTCGTGTAAAATTTGCGTAGTTGCCAAAGGTAGTACATACCAAAAAAAAAAGTCATTCAGAAGAGAAAAGAAAAACATTGGAGTAAGCAAAAAATAATTGTTCAAGGGATGATATGCATACGTACTAAAGAGAAAAAAATATATTCAACATTTATTGGTACATATATATTTCTACAAGTACATAGGTAAATATTACACCTAAAACACAAACTTTATGATTTTTATAAAAAAAAAAAACTCGAACGAACCAATCGGCATCTAACTTGAATAAATTTCAGTTGATGCGAGAAAAAATGGCAAGACTAAAACCAAGTTGCTGAATTCGGGTAGGTTCCAAAACGACAGTCAGTTAAATTATACAATTGGGTGGCGATTTATTTTAAAAGGAAGGCATATTTAAAACATTTAAAAAATGTATTGGTAATACTAAGATGTGTTAACACAAATTTTTAAATAAAAAAAGTGAAATAAAAAAATTATTTCCGTTGGTTGACTTTTGGAGATATTTGTCAGAGTTTCTGTTTTTATAGTATTGAATACGCTTCAAATCAGAATCGAATTTGTATTCGAGAAATCAAAAATTGTTTTAATTTTTCCCTTATTATAATACCCCACACACACTGTGGCTGGGTATATGTATTAACTTTGATACAACGTTTGTAACGTCCATAGAAAAGTATATATTCTTGACCACCATTGAACATGGTCCAAGGTTCCAAAACCAATGACTCAAAATGGGGTCTTAAGACCAAATATTTTATGTTCGAGGTACTTCTAATTCTCTAGTTTTTGAACAAATTAAACTGTTCGAAAAATGAAAACTTTTAGAAATTATTTTTCGGCCGTAAATAGTGGCTTAAAGGTGAATCGGAACCTTTAAATTTTTCGAAATGGACCTTCCTAACCTTTTTTATAAAAATTGACAAAAATTTGTTTTTAATTTTTTTTTTTTTAAAAGTTGCCTTTGTTAAAATTTAAATTTAAAAATTAACTCAATAAAAAAAAATGTTTTTGGAAAATTTTTAAAATATATATTTTTTTTAAAACCGATTTGCATTTTACGATTTTAATAAACCTAGATTGATTGGAGCAAAATGGTGATCAGCGACACCGATTTACCTTTAAGCTATTATCAAGACTACAGAATTTTGAATTTTCACTGTCGAACCGAGTTCTCAATGAAATGGACGTTTTGTAACTCACCCATTTGGTTGAAAAGAAGTACATATTTAAGATCGGGACACTATTGAACCAATTGCTTTTCACTTCGCAAATAAATAATTGTGAGTTGTTCAGTTCCATGTTTCATTTTCACAGTTTGAAAAGTTATTGGTGGGAGTCCTGATCTTAAATGTGAAGTTATTTTCAACCAATAGGGCCCAGGCCCCCATTTCACTTTCAACGGATCACTATGCAAAACTGTGAACTTCCAAAGTTTTATGAAATGTGCTAAGTGACAACGAAATTTGTTTAAAAAAAAAAATTTACGTTTTCTCAAAGATCAAAATGGCTACAAATTTCACAAATCTGTCGTTATTGTTAATTCAAAAAAAGTTGTTAGTAATAGATATAGTATATTAATATTAGATGAGGTCACTTTTTTTTAAAGTTATATGAAAGTATCAGAAATCATCCATAATTAGTAAAAATTAAATAAGGAAGTGGTGCAGCAGTTTGGCTTTTAAGTTTTTGCTTGGAAATAAAATACATTTAATTGGAAAGAAAACTCTTTAAAAAGTTGCCAGTAACGTTTGAACAAAAATTTAGTTTATTTCATCAGGCGAAAGTGCAGCAATCCGTCTATTTCCGTGCGTTGCTTGGTAAACCTTTTTTCAACTTGAAAAATTAGCGAAGTTGTCAATAATGTTTAAAATAATTTAGTTTTTATTTTCAATAGCGGAGTAGTAACCCACCCGGCACAAAACCCGAAAACGATAAAATTCTCAAACATTTTGCAAAGAATACTATCTAAATATATCGAAATCGTTTTCATTTCGAGAACGATATGTTTGGCCTTCTTCAAGTATCCTCAAGAACGTATAAAATAATAAATAAAATAAAATATTTTTGATTTGAAGTAAAGTGACAAGTTCAGTTGAGAGGAATTCGAGAAATTCTCGCAGTAGTCGGAAGCTAGGTTTTTATAACTTTGTACCGGGTGGGAAGGTAATCTATTTTCTTTGCTTGTAAAAAAATGTATTTTTTTTTAACTAAAAATATATTAACTTTAACAGCTAGGAATGACAGAGTTTTAGAAAATAGGTTATACAAATTTTTAAAGATTAAAATTAAGTTTAATTTCAAAAGCCGAAAGAGCAGAGAATAAATAAAAATTTTGTAAGGTACTTGATTTTTGAAAGAGGAGAATTCCAGTCTGCGACAGATTTGTGTGGAAGGCACTAATAACGTTTACAAATAATAAAAATTATATGTTGATAGGCAAAAGTTTATTTGTTTCCTAGCTTGAAAATATATATTTTTTTCGAATTTCTAATTATTTTTTCTTTTGGTTTTTAATTTTTTTTAAATTAAGAATTGGGAAAGTCACGAACAACCGAAAGTCATAAAGCAGCTGGTTTTTTTTTCTGTGCTTGGAAATGTAATATTTTCTATTTGAAGGATGGTTAGATTGGTGTTAAATGGCTCATGTCAGTAGTGATTCAAAATAAAGTGGAATGTGTCATCAGTCGAAAGTGCAGCAGCTTCTGGTTTTAGAAAATACTTCTTTTTTGTTTTTGTTATTTAAAAGGGAACGAAACAGCCACGATCCATTGCATCTGTGAACGAGTTTTTTTTCTTTTGTCTTTTTGTTTGTCATTTAAATCTTAAATCTCCTAAAAGCACGCGAGTCGTAATAAAAATGCCAAAGCCTTGTTTTCCATACAAATTGTTATTTTATTAAATTTGGTGCGTTTCAAAGTGTTGTTGTTGTTTTTGCGCTATCTAATGAAATAAAAAACATTTTCCCATTTTTTGCTGTTGTTGTTCTTCTTCAGATTTCTTTTTATTTGAATTTTTTACTTTGCAAATAAAAAGACGGTAAATGTGGTTTTCATTTAAAAAAACGTTTGTTAACTTTATTTGTGAATTGTTACAAAAACAAATTATAGAAAAAAAAACGAAAAAAGTAAGGTTATGAGCGATTTTTTCTTGCTTATAAATGATGGGTGTTTGACGACAATTGAAGGAAAAGCTTTGGAGGTGAACGTTTATTTTGTGTATTTGCCCCCATCTTTTTTATTTGTGGTGGTTCTGTTCCCACAATTTATTTAATTTCGTATAAAATTTGTTTAATTTCTTTTTATTTTTGCTTTATTATTTCTTTAACAAAAAAATCAGTCTTTGGCTTTTTATTTATTTTTTTTTTCGTATCACAGTTGAAGTTTTTCTTTTGTACATTGTTTTAGGCTAACATATAAAAAAAAGTAGAGAGAGAGAGAAGCATAACCTAGAAACCTAGCCTAGCTGCCTAAACTGGTAGTTGCGCGTAATTTCATTTATTTATTTCAACATTGGCCAGGCAACTACCAAACACAAGAGAACGAACTACTACATGAGAGAGAGAGAGAGAGCGAGAAGGTTGACGAACGGAAAAAAAACTAACTAATATCTTTATTTTTGGTTGAAACTGATGGCTCTTGGCTCTTCTTCTTCTCATGTATCATGTACAAAGAAAGAATAGCAACTAAATATAATAGTGAAATACTGTAGTATAATATAATTGGAATTAATATGCTATACCTTATTCCCCTAATTGCCTCCTTGTGTGCTTGGAACATTTTCACATTGTTCATGTTCGACTGCCAGTACTTGACGTAGCCGGAATGATCGCCGGTCACCATCCAACTGTCGTTATGCGACCAGACCATTGTGCGTACGGGGACGTCATGAGCCTGAGAGGTGCAGTGTGTGAGTGCAGGGGGAGAAAAAAAATTAAATTAATTTAAATAATTTGTAGATTTTAAAGTTAAAATATTTAGAAATGCAAATGAAGCCACGCGAAATGACTTTCCCCCCTTTACTTTAATGGTTCATCGAAAGCAACATCGTCTCACCTGCAAAATGGTTTCAAAATTGAACGTCAAACCATTCCAAAGCGTGAATTCACCCGAACTGGCGCCTGTGACCAAACGCCTGCCCTCCGGCGTCCAGGCCAATGTGAAAATCGGGCAACGCATTTTATTTGTGGCCGTCTTAACGAAACGTGTCGTCACCGCATTCGAAGGGTTGTCCAGGTAGCTGGACGGCGGCAGTAGTTCGGGCACATAAATGCTTTCCGGTTGCAAGGCATAACGATCGCGGAAGTCGCGTTGCCACAAGCGCGACTAAATAGCAAATGATTAAAGTTAGAAAATACAATTCGCATATTCCACAATTGCACTAAGCTACCTCCAGCGTCTTGACAATGGACGCATTATAGTCCACCGTCTTGCGCATGACGCTCTTGCGCAACCTCTTGCCATCGAAGTCGTCCTGTGTCATCCCGAAGGGACGCTGGAATCCGCCCGGCGTGAACGGCTTGAAATATGGATGGCCCGGCTTGCCCGCCCCGCCATGATGTGAATGATGATAGTGACCGCCGCGATAGTGGGGTGCGTGCCCCCCTCCCATGGGCGGTGGCATGGATGTGTTTGTGGCCAACACCGACGGCGACATCAGTGTCGGCGGCGGTTGTGAAACGTCCAGTTGTGGTGGCGGCTGCTGGAACTCCATGTTGTCTTTGCGTAAAATGTAAAATGCCTTAAAATTTTTGGGTGGGAAAAAACTCAATTGTAAAATTTGATGGCGTAGCAAATCTGTGCCGCACTTTTTTGAGAGCAGTCAAAATCGCGTACAAATAAAATAAATAATTGAATTTTTGGCCTCTTTGTGTTTATAAACTATTTATGCCATTTTCTTTTTGTTAAAAATGTTTAATTTTCGTGTGAAAATTGCAAAAAAATTCCGAAAAAGAAATTTTATGACGTTTTTTCCTTGCTTCTTTTTAGTGATTAGGGTTCTGGTTTTACTGCAATAGTAACATTCTACTACTCTAAATAGTTTCCTATAAATACGGTAGTAGATTTGTCTACTACTTTCACGTCTTTTCTACTACTATTTAAGATCCGAAGAAATCCAATATGACGATGAAAGCTAATATGACGCGTTCGCATAAACTGACAATCACCAACAAAAATCACAATCTCACACTAAATTTTAAAAAAGAGAGACATCTCACTGCAATTAAAAATTCTCACAAAAATCTGAAATTAGTTAAAAATTCTCAGAAAAACCACTATCTGCAAAATTTATTACTTTTCTTAGTTTCGTTTGTGTAAACTTTACACACTTTACACTGTAAAGTGAGAAATCTCCTGAGCGACCTTGGTTATGTGGTTTGTGTAATATACTCCTATCGGTGTAGATCTACTACTCTCGCGTTGATTTTTAAATTTTTACTTCTTCTACCCTCTACTACTATTGTAAGAAATATACTTCTCAAAATTTTATTTGAGTTGACTACGATGCAAAACTACTACTCTTTCTACAAATCTACTACCTTCACAGAAATGTCTGCTACAGTCGTAGAATTTTTACTACTCTACGCAAGAATATCTGCTACTCTCGTCGTAGCAAAAAGTGAGAACCCTGGTGATATGGTTGGCAATGCTGGCTTAAAGATTACAGAAAAAAATTAAAAACAGCTGTTGACAAAATATTAGGAAAATTGCATTTATTTCGGCCGAATTAGCCAAGAAAAATTGGGTGCAATAAAAAGGAAAAATCATCATGAATCTGATAACAGCGATTAAGTTATATATTGAAAAAATGTGCAATGAGTCGGGACCGGGCATGAAAATAATATTACTGGACAAGGAGACGGTAAACAAGTAGTCGCTATTAGCCACCCACCACCCACTATTCTAAATTTATTTTTATTTACGCTGTAGACAAGTATCATTTCCATGGCTTTCAGCCAGTCGGACATGCTGCAACGCGAAGTCTACCTCTTTGAGCGCATTGATTCAGGACGCTCCAATGAGCGCATGAAGCATCTTAAGTGTATAGTGTTTATACGACCCAGCAAACAGAATGTGCAGCTGCTGGCGGACGAGTTGCGAAGTCCAAAATATGGTTCCTATTTTATTTGTGAGTAACAGGGCAGCGGGAAATATACATTTCGCAATTGACACTTGCTTCCCCCTTAGATTTCAGTAACATCATTCCCCGCACCGACATTAAGTACCTGGCCGAGTGCGATGAGAGCGAATCAGTGCGCGAAGTAAAGGAAGTCTATGCGGACTTCCTGTGCGTCAATCCCAACTTGTATTCGTTGAACATTCCCAACTGCATGAATCGTCTCAACTGGCTGCCCGATGCACTGGCACGCACCGTACAGGGCGTGACGTCAGTGTTGCTATCACTCAAACTGAATCCGGTTATACGCTACCGCGCTGGCTCGCAGGCAGCTCAAGTGCTGGCCAAACAGATTTACGAGCAAACCACCAAAGAGTCGTCACTCTTCGACTTTCGTACATACGAGAATGGGGCAGCGCCGCCACTCCTGCTCGTACTCGATCGACGCGACGACCCAGTGACACCTCTGCTGCATCAGTGGACCTATCAGGCAATGGTGCACGAATTGCTGAACATACGCAACAATCGTGTGGATCTCTCGGGCACACCCAGCATACCGAAGGACTTCAAGGAGCTGGTGCTGTCGGCGGACCAGGACGACTTCTATGCTCAGAACATGTATGCGAATTTCGGGGAAATCGGCTCGACCATTAAGAATCTAATGGAGGAATTCCAGCGCAAGGCCAAGGACCAGAAGAAGGTCGAAAGCATTGCGGACATGAAGAATTTCATTGAAACCTATCCGCAGTTCAAGAAAATGTCGGGCACCGTGCAAAAGCATCTGTGCGTCATAGGCGAATTGTCCACGCTGACCACCAAACGGAATCTCTTCGAAGTTTCCGAGTTGGAGCAGGAAGTGGCCTGCAAGGCCGAACATTCCGCCCAGCTGCAACGCATCAAGAAGATCATAGCAGACGAACGGATTTCCGTAGACGATGCCGTCAAGCTGGTGGCCTTGTATGCTCTGCGCTACGAACGTCATGCCAATTGTGACACTTCGAGTCTGCTGCAAATCCTTAAGACGCGCGGTGGACGCACGGCCATCATACCCAGTTTGATTGAGTATGCCGGAACGCATATGCGTCAGGGCGAGTTGTTCAACTTAGTGCGCATCACAGATGCTGTAAAATTGACGCGTAACCTCATCAAGGTAAATTGGGTGCAACAACCTTTTAAAATTCCTACAAACATAACCTAACTTTTGCAATATTCTTTTTTTCCAAGGGCTTGAAGGGTGTGGAGAACGTTTTCACCCAGCATACCCCTTTGCTGAAAGAGACTCTGGAGGATGTGTTTAAGGGACGTGATTTGGATCCGGTCTATCCCGCCATCAACTCTGAACTCGTACCCTTCCGTCGTCCCCCGCAAGAAGTGGTGGTCTTCATTGTGGGCGGTGCCACCTATGAAGAGGCCCTGGCCGTGCATCAAATGAACAATGCCGGCTATAAGGTCATACTGGGCGGCACTACCATACACAGTTCGGAGAGTTTCATCGCAGAAGTGCTCTCAGCCACCGATGGCATGCAGTTTAAACATACCAAATCAATGCTGAAATACTATTCGGGCACGGATAATTTCTAGAGTGTGCGTGGCGGCCACGACCATGTGTTTCCTTATTATCTTTATATATTCCGATATTTATTGTAAAAACATACCTACTACATTTACGTACATGTATCGTGTACGCAATTATTGTTAGAACTATTTCCTATAAATATTTCACTAATTTATGTTTGTAATTATGTAGTAACATTATTCGTAAAAACTAATTCCAGCAGAAAGCATTAATGCGAGGCTTTCTGCTTTATGTTCTTCCTGTCAAAGAATATACCTTGTAATCATTAATTTAGTAAATCCATAAATCAAATAAAAATTATTCTAAAAAAATTTAATATTTACTATGTGTGTTGGAAGTGAAATAACAAAAGCCACAGCATTAATGCATTAGGTTCAGAAAAATGGGAGTGGCATATATATACCAGTTTAAGTTGGGTTCAAAAAGAGTTTAAAGGGCTCAAAGTACACCTTTTTAATGAACCCTTGTGTGTTTTTCTATCGGGCATGGCTTAGAAGGTATTCACGGAAACCTGGTAATAAAAATCGATTCCTAGCTTTTTGGACCACCTCGACTGTTACACACTGTTTATTATACAAAAACCAATTTCCTCAGGAATAAGTGAATTAAGGAGTTACTATGTCTTACAAAAATGTTCCTCTTACTAATTTACTAAAAATCAATGAATACACAAACTTAAAAATATATTTTTTTCGTAATTAAAAAATTAGAATAAGTAGAGAGTGGACTATCTTCGGCTATACCGAAGCTGAAATACCCCCACACAGTAGGAAGAAGTACCTCGAACATAAAATTATGTGGTCTCAAGACCACATTTTGAGCCACCTATAAATAGTTTTGGAGCTCGGAACCTCGGAACATCTCAAAAATACGTTTCTAAACATTTCCAATCGAATGCAGCAATAAAAAAGTCTTGAAAAATGTTGAACTTTTTTTTCGGTGTATGGGAGCTACGCCCAGTTTTTGTCCGATTTGGCTGTTTCTCGAACTGGTATTCACGAGAAAAACATGTACCCAAAGTTTCAAGTCGATATCTCCAAAACTGCGACCGCTATCGTGCGGACGAACAGACGGACATGTCTAAATTGACTCCGGCAGTGATGCTGATCAAGAATATATATACTTTTCCATACCGGACACGCCCCTTATGGGCGTTACAAACGTTGTGTCAAAGTTAGTATACCCTGCCACAGTGAGTGTGGGGGTATAATAAAAAACAAGTTTTTTTAAACCCTTAAACCGACTAAAAGAAGAAAATTTCCTTTAAATTAACTATTTTTTATTTTTTCCCACTTCCCCCCCTTTTTCCCCCTTTTACCCCTTTATTAAATTTTTTCCATTTTTTGTCCTCTTTTTTTGTACGTTTTCCCTTTTTTGTTCTTGTCCCGAACCAAATTTGCGCCTTGTACAAATTGCATAAAGAAAAATACAAAAGTTACTCCATTCTGAACTAAAAAAACACTCCATCCCTCCATCCCTCCTCCCCTTTACCCCCACACCCATTAAATTTTATTTTGTCAATACGAATCTATATACTAAGCCGTCCCTTCGATTGCCAGTACTTGGTGAGACAGTACTTGTACATTAAAGTAGCGCGCCGGCTGTAGGAAATATTGCCCAATGAAAAATCGCCCAAACTCAGAAATGAAAAATCGCCCAAAAAATGTTCATACAAAATTGAGCGATTTTTAAAATGAAAAGTCGCCCAAATCGATTTTTTCAATATTTTGGACGATTTTTCCTTTTTATGAAAAATTTTTGGGCGATTTTTCATTTTTATTTTTGGGTGATTTTTCTAAATTTTTTGTGATTTTTACATTTTTGTTTTTGGGCCATTTTTCCTTTTTTTTTTTTGGGTGATTTTTCTTTTTAAATTTTTGGTAGATTTTTCATTTTTAATTTTGGGCGATTTTTCATTTGGCGATATTTCCTACAGCCTCATGCGCCATACTAAAAATCAAATCTTAAAAATTAACCATGTTGCCTTTTATAAACCCTCAGTCATTGACCTTGAACCTTGAAAAATCGGTGAACAAGTTACTTAATTTTCCATTGATTCAAACTCTCATATTCCCACATTCGTGAAGGAAAAATCTTGATTCAGCAAATCAACATCAGTCCAATATCAAAAAGATTTTACCGTCCACCTAACCAGAGAAAATTTAAATTTTGTACCGAATATGTGCTAACATTGGAGCTATTTTTGAGCTTAACATTTAAGAAGAGGTTATAATTTGTAGAACTTTCGTTACCCGGTTCTCACAAATATTCAAAATTGCTTGATGAATTAAATGTTTCAATCATTTGCGAAACGATTTGGTTTAAATTGTGGGTGTTTTTTATTTTCACATAAATATATTTATTTGTTTTTAAATACAATAATTTATTATTGGCAATAATGCCTTATATCAGTTTAAAATGAAAAAAAATACAAAAATTGTATACAAAATGTGGTTAGAGTAAAGTGAAGTTAATTTCATTTAATTACAAATTGCACAAAGAAATATTCGTAATGATTAAATTAAACCTAAAATATTAAAGGAAATAATGTAATATAAAATATATTATTAATATAAAAACGTATCAGTCTCCTGAATCGAACAGGGCGTAGTTAAATAGGGGAAATTACACACAGAAGGGAAGTCAAAAGATGTTCTGTCGGACACGAATTTTTAATGAATTCAAATTAAATTTAAAGCAACACGAAAATGTTTCTCCTTCACTGAGCTTACCTTAAACACCACTGTAGACTTCGAAAGATTATAGAAGAGACTAGCGAATGGCTATCAAAATCAAACAATTTCATGTTGTTTTAAATTTATTCAAATGGTTGGTTCATGTCAATCACGCTCATGTCTTCTTCATCTTCTGCTTGCTGTGTGCTGTGCTTTGCATTTTATCTGCATCATAATTAATTAGTTTTTACTCAATTCTTTAATATAATTAACCGTTAAATATGCTCCAATTATTAAGTGCATTAAATTTGTTGCAGTTGCGATGATGAAGAAAAGAAAAGACTGCCTTGCCTGCCTGACACGCAAATCACAAAATACCACACTTCTTCAAAACGATTCGACGCTTTCGCGCGGGATTCTTCTTTGCGGGCCTCAAAATGATCGTGCCGCTGTTTGATTTCGTGAATGTGGGACTAAAAGCACTGATTGTGGGCTGCTGACTGGCTGCCGGCTGGTCTACGGTGCTGTACGATTGCGTCATCAGCTGGTGACATTTGGTGGCCAAATAGCGAAAGACCGAAGCCACATTCACGTCTTCCTTCACCGATGTGCGTATCAGGCGGCAGTTCAAGTTGCGTGCCAAGGTCTCCACTTCGTCGGACGAGACCACCGATTGCTCGATCAAATCGATTTTATTCTGAACAATCACCGCGGGTATTTCATTGCATTCGTTTTCCACCTTACGTTTCCAGTCTTTGACGGCCTCGAAGGAGGCACGATCTGTGGTACTGAAGGTGAGCACACAAGCCTGCGCTCCACGATAGTAGGCTTTGGTGATGGCATCAAACTCTTCCTGATTGTTATAAAAAAAAAAAATAAAAATGAAATGTATTTCCCCCTCTTACACTAATTTGAGTTCCATATTCTTTACCTGTCCGGCCGTATCCCACAACATAATACGCAACTCCTCGCCATCGATTTCGATTTGTCTTTCCAGAAAGTCCACGCCAATTGTCTTCTTGTAGTCCTTGGTGAAAATGCCTTTGCAGTAACGTTGAATCATACTCGATTTGCCCACGCCTCCATTGCCCACAATAACCACTTTAATGGCTATCTCGATATCGTCCTCCCTCATGTTGGTGTACGACGGTGAGGCGTTGCAGGCAGCAGTTAGTAAAGGACGCATAGGAAATTCGTATGGCGAATAGTACAGCGGGTAGGGGGGGAGAGGAAGGTATTTCTTTGAAAGCAGCTGCGAAACCGATTTGAATACTCTGGGCTCTTGCTATGCCACTGTGAGGCTACAATGTTAATCTCCGATTAAATGTGCATGTAGGATTAAGTTGATATGCTTTGGAATGGGTGAAATAACGACTTCAGCCGGTTTGTGGCTAATGGTTAATAACCCTCTCTCTTATCTGCGTAATAAGTGGTTATAATGTTTTGTTTTATTTCTTTTCTTTTTTCTATTTTCTTTTTTGGTTCAACTAATGATGCCTGGTCTCTTGTTCACACAAATTGATCGATAGGCTAATTATTTTCGTGTGCCATCATAACCATTGAATTTCATTCACTTTCTATTAATTGATTTCTCCTCTTGCATCAAATAGTCGTCGTCGTTGTCGCTGATCGTTGAAAAGTGGTCGTTGAGCCAAAATGAAAAAGTTTTTCTTTCATTTTCCGTTAACAGGTTTCTTTTCTTTCATTTCTTTTCAACACACTCTGGTTTTCCACTGCACAACAGAAAAAAAACCAAACGCACACCACGCAAACGCAACTCAAGGTAAAGCCAAATATCAATTCTTTAGCCGCACCTTGTAGCATGTCTCGCTGGCTAGATGGCTAACTGGCTGCTTGACTGGCTTTTCTTATACGAATATACTCTAAGCCGCGCTCTCGTCCGTTCGTTGGCCGGGCGGTTGCTTCTGCGCTGTGTTTGCCACTTTTTTTGTATCTTCCACTGTTCTGGTTCTTAAAGTTACTTCTATTGTTGTTGTTGTTTCTTGTGTTTGTTGTTGCTGTTGTGGTTTTTTGTGTGTTTTTTTTTCTTTTTGGTCTATTGTTATTTGTTAATTAAGGCCAAAGAATTGGGTTTTGTTCAGCATGTAGGCATTTTTGTCCCTTGATGATGATTTTGTTTCTTATTACCACTGGTTTTTCTTTAATTCTTTTATTCGTTTTCTTTTGTTTTCCTTTATTCCATTATTAATATTTGACTCTAATTTGTGTAACACCTCAGAGGGTACAAAAAAAATTGCAACGAAATTACATTTGAGTGTGTGTAAAAGTGCTTAGAAATGTTAGGGGAAATACAAAATGCATTTCTTCTTTTAACTTCTTTTGATTCCAACTTCCAACTCTTATTTGCTCAATTATTTTGCAGTTTAACTTTTTTTTTTCCTCTAATAGATTTTCGCTTTTTCTTCTCATTGGGCTTCTAGAATATGGATGCTCGCCGAATACCTCAAATTGTCCACTTAAGTTGTTAGTTTGTTTCTTTTAGCTTCTTCTTTTCCCAGATATTCTATTCTGCAAGGTTCGTTTTTTTTTGCTGGCCTTTGTCGTTGTAATTTTCCCAACTGCATGTGGAATTTCATTAAAATCAAAGGAAACAAATTTTCGCCAAGTCAAGTCAAACAATAAACGCTCCAACCACGAATGTATATATTTAAAGCTTTATGCTGCAACTGGAGTTTATGTTGATTACGGTTTTGCTGTTTCTGTTGCTCTTAAAAATCAATTATGAATAAATTGCTCATAATTTAAATGATGGTATAAATAGGCACTTTTAACGGTATATTAGAGAGGCATTCACAGTCGCGTTCGCTTTTGGAGTTCGCATCCGTATCTTATTTAATAATTTTTGTCACAAAAGCACCAACGCCATCACTACATTACCAGCATCGCCGAATGTTCATATGTGAGAAATTATTAATTTAGACAAAAGCCAACTCAAGCCAACACACACACAGAGTAACATAGGCAACCGAACACGAATTAATTATATTTTCGCTGCTGTGAAGTTGCTTTTTGCTTGGTGGGCTTTGAACCGTAGTGAAAGTCTCTTCATTTCTTCACGATTGCATCTCCTCAAATCTTCTAACTCGCTTGATATAGCTTGGTCGGCGGCGACCGTCACAACGTTGTTGCTTTGAGCACGTTCTCTGCAAGACTGCTCAGCTGCTCTCAGTTTTCGACGATCTTGCCAAGTCCATTTTGGCCACAGGTTTTGTAGTCGCACTTGCCGCTGAGCTGAGCTGCCGGTTTTGTGTACTTTTACTACAATGTTGGCTAGGCAATTTTCCAATTACTCTTACATGTGTATTAGGTATTTTTATGGACTGAGAAAAAATATATATTTTCGTTGAAACTGTGAAATTCATTTTGTGTAGTTAGTTAATTATTTTGTTTTAGGTTCTCTTATGGCTGGTTCCTGCTTAGCCATGTGAATCCCTATTTATGGGAGACAATATCCCACAAATGATGGTGTTTTGTTTTTCATTATTTTAGTCAATCGTGCCGAGCAGCACTAAGCCAGATTCACACAGAAGCTAGTTCAACGAATAAATAGTAGCCCAATATCGGACTGAACGGACGGATGCACGTCAGTCCACAGGTACCGTCGAAGAAAAAATCTTCTGAAGGAAAACTAGACAATACTAACTAACTTTGTGTGCTTGAAAGAAAACGAAAATTTGATAAATTTAGTGATTATTATAACTTTTGAGAGGATTCACCAATTTTCAATGTTTTAAAACAATTTAATAGAAAATTATTGGTTTAACTACTTTGTCGAACAATTTTTTGTTACAATTTTGTTGTACCACATTAAGTTTATAAGCTAAAACTCAGAAAGTTCGAGCCTTTTTAATTTTAACAATTTTTTTAAGTTCGGATTTTTTTTAATCACAATCATGTTGGTAAATTTTAAATTAAGGCAGTTTCCAATGTATTTTTATATGCTGTTTCCGAATAAAACCTCTAAGCTTCGGTTTTATATAATTAAACGTTAGTTAGAACAAAGAATTAAAGTAAGTAAGACTTTCAGTACAAAATTATTGTGAACAATGCGTCTTTTTCTTATGGTAGTAAACTTAGAACTATTTGTATTATTCTAGTTAGAACAAAACAACATTTTCTTTGTAAACAAATAAAAAAAATAAAATTTTTGACAAGTTAAGGAATAAATTATAGCAAACAAATAATATTCGACAATTTTCTATCAAAAAGTTTAAAAGTTATAATTATAAAGAATTGACGTTTCCTTTCAACCCCATAAGCCTCTGGTTGACCCCAAAATTCAAAAGAATGCATTGCAACAGGCGTTTTGGTACAATGCGTTTAGATCTTTAGCTTATGTGGAAGTAGATGAAAAAGCTTTACCTAGTCCATCATAAGCATATTAGTAAAGGGTTATAAAAAGAAAAGCTATGCTGAAATTGAGTTATAAAGGCACACAAATGTTTGTAACGCCAATATCGACTAAAAATTTTGGCATTCCACTTATTTTTGTGAATGATTGGACGGTATTGAAAATGGGCAGCTAACAACCACGCCTACCTCCCATAAAAAGGACCGCCAAATTTTGTATTATTTTCGTTTCTCTTGAGAAATACTGAACCGATTTGGACTCGGTTTTTTTATTTATTTGGAAATTATGTCTGGAACGAAATTGGTATTAAACTGGATTGAAATGGAATTGGACCGGAGCAAAATTGAATTGGAACAAAATTTTGAAATGGATCGGGAATGAAAAATTATCGATAATTATCGATTAAATATTGAAAAATTATCGATAAAATATCGAAAATATCTTCCCATATTTTCTATACTTCCTAATTTTCGTTTACCTTGTAAAATACTGAACCGATTTGGACGCCGTTAGCTTAGGTGTATAAGTTGGCCTGGACTCTTTTTGCACTTTGTTCTTATGTATTTTCACGTTATAACACGAAATCCGAAAGAGTTTTGCCACGCGCGCTTATTGTTTTCAAGATATTTGCATTTAAAGTTCCGAAATTTTCCATACAAAATAACAATAACATTCAAACAAACAGCAATAACACTAAGTCGCACCCATCTAAACATAAAAAATTTTAACAAAAATATTAAACTTTTTTGACTGCCTTATGAAAAACGTTAACAAGAAAAACCTGGAGCGTAGGCAGTACCAAAAAAGTTCATAATTTGAGCAATTTTGAGGAAAATAGGTACAAGAACATTTACTGTGGTCCATTCTTGGATAGTGGGACAAAAATAGTGAAATGATACAGATCGATTTGTAATTTACTATCGTTTTGACGACGATTGTCTGACCTTTTTGTTGGTTGTTTTTGTAGTACTTTTTTACCCTTTCCGAAAACGGCCACCCTGACGCAGATGTAAACGTCAGTTTGATGAAAACGCGATTCCTGCTGCTAATTCCAATAAAAATATCGAATTTAATAAGAAAACCAACCAAAAATGCCGGAAACCGATGTTAATAAAATGAAGGTAAGTGCTGCAAAGGTCCACGATTGCCCTAAAGCGCCGAAATGATGTGCAGTTGAAAAAATCGTAAGGAAATCGTGCGAATCAAGCACCCAAGCACAACAACCAAAGGGCCGAACAGATTGCCGCTTCATTGGCGCATTGGGGGCAATGGAGCGACCTTATCTCGTCGATTCCCTGTAAAATAAACTAAATTAATCGCATTTCAGGTAGCCGAATTGAAGCGAGAACTCAAGCTACGCGGACTCGCACTCACTGGCAACAAAACGGAGCTACAGGATCGCCTACAGACTGCTTTGCTCGATGGCGAAATATCGCTTGAGGATACAGCCATTTCGGGCGAGGAACTACTTGACGAAGATGCAGTACTAACCGACGAAGACGATTCCAAGATTTTGGGGGCAGACGAAAACGAGCTTCTGAAGAGCCCAACTACCGTTTCGCCAACGCTAAAGGTGGGCTTGACCTCAATAATAGATGATGACATACTGGATTCGCCCACCACACCGACGGCGGCATCGAAGAAAATCGTGCTCAAACGCAAGAACTCACTTATCACCTGCAGCAGCAGCAGCATCACACCGATCGAAACAGCGCCCACCTCCAAGGAAAATACCGAACCATCACCGGCCAAGGCGGTCAAGATGAGCGAACGCAATCCCATTACAATTGGCGATCTGGGCGAAAGCAATAAGAAAGACACCACCGCGGCCGCATCTGATGAATCGAACGGCAAGCCTAAAGTGGCTCAGCTCAGCTTGCAAGAGCGTCTAGATCTGCGCGCCAAAAAATTTGGCGTCAGCGCACAGGCTGCAGCGGGCGACAGTAGCGCTGCTACCATGGGCGGCAATCCCAACAGCGGCGTCAACGATGAGAAACAAATTGAAATGCTGAAGAAGCGCGCCGAACGCTTTGGCTGCGTTGTCTCCTCGAAGATAGCCAAGCTCGACGCCGAAGAGAAACTGATGAAGCGCAAGCAACGCTTCGGTGGCGGTGCAACTGAGGCAGCTTCGGCTGACTCTGCTGCTCCGCTGTCTACATCGCCGGCGACGGGCAAAACAAATGATGTCTGGGCGGAGAAGGCACGCGCTCGACTAGAGCGTTTCAAAATTGAGCCCAAGACCACGGTGGCAGCGGTGGATGCACCATTAGCAGCCGCCGATGCGGCCGCAACACCAGCCGAAATTTAATGCATAGAATTTGGTTTCGATTTAGTTTGTAGCCAATACCACATTGCTCTCCTGAATGTATTGTATTTCATATCCAAGTTTATTAAGATGTGACCAACGCTTAGGTGTGTGGGACATTTCGTATTCAAATACAAATTTAAGTTTATACAATTAATTTTCGTTCTTTTCCACCCATCTCTCGGTAATAATGCATACATTAGGCATACGTACGTAATCTTGTTTTTGAATAAATAATAAAGCTGCGCAAGAACAAACAACTTTTTTATTTAGGGGCAGGGCAAATCGTCGTTATACTTCTTCCTCCTGGCCGCTGACTTGATTGTATGGAGAAGTGTTAAATTGTAGCTCCTATTAAGTCAGATAGTTCAGTGTATCGTGGACCAAAATGAACTTTTTTCGCTGGAGATCCACGTTACCCCTAAAATAGTTTCATTTTGTGAGAAAAAATGCATTAAAAAATTTGGGCAGTCTAGGTCAACATTAACACGTGCCCCCCGAGACTAGGGCTTTCCCATATAAACCGTATGGAAAAAATTAAATTTTTTGAAAATCATTCTTCCAAATTTGGAGGAAAGCTATAAAAATCAGGAATTTAGTGGACATGGTAGAGAACTCTACAACAAACCAATCCATACAAAAAACGGACCTTCAAGAAAAAAAAAGAAAAAAAAAAAAGTTGGGTGGTCCGTACAAAAAATTAAATTGTTCCATAAGTTAATATGTGAAAATCCGAGTCTCGGGGGCACGTGTTAATGTTGACCTAGACTGCCCACTTTTTTTGAGCATTTTTTTCTCACAAAATGAAACTATTTGAGGGGTTTGTGCATTTCCAGCGAAAAAAATGATCTACATACGATTTTGGACCACGCTAGTATCGCACACCCGCTTGATTGTTAAGCAGAAAAGTAAACAAAAGTTAAAACTTATCGTTAAAATTCTGTATTTCTCCTAAAATAAATCTAAAAAAATGTCTTCAAAAAAATGTTTTCTTAAATTTAAAAAAATATTTTAATTAAAACCAAATTTTGCATTTTTAGGGGGCTTTCTTGATTTTTTTCTCATTCTGAGGTAGAATTTTATTTTTTTTTTGTTAAACATTCTTTTTTATGTAAGCCCCTTAGATAAACATGTTGGTGTATGGGTTCGGAGGTGGTCGACCGCCCAAAATGGATAATTCTCTACCCGTTAGCGAAAACATCTTATGTCTGTTTTTCGTTTTTTTCAGTAGAGCCAAAAAACCGGAAAATCTAAACTCCCAAGATTGGTATGGTCATTTAGGTTAAATGAAAACGTTTTTGAATAGCCCTTTTGATGTCACACATGAATGCCATCTTGTGGATCGAATTAAATGCAAGAATTCGATACATTTGAAGCCTCTATAAACCTAAAATGTTTTTCCAAATTAACAAAATAAAAAATTACAGTCTTAGGTCGACTTAAGATGTTTTCAAAAAATTTTTTTTTACAAAAAATTATATTCTTATGCCGACTTAAGATATTTTGAAAGTTCTCTTGTTGGACAAAATGACAACATAAGATACTTTTTAACAAAACTGAACAAAGCCATTTTATTAAAAAAAGATAAATAAATTTTGTTCTCAGTAGATGTGCAAAATTATAAAACTTTTTATTACTTATTTCCATAACACCAAAAGTTACTTTGGACTGCAGTATTTAATTTTCGCTGGAGTATTTTTGCTGATTTGAACCAGCGATGTACAAAAAAAAGATAATTTTTAAATATTTTGTACCCCAAATCAACAAAAATGCTTCAGCGAAAAATAGAACACTGCAGTAATTTTTGAACGGATTTTAACCAGTTTTGGCTCGTTAAAAACGAAATTGAATGGTTTAAGACCCTTAGAAAAAACCAAAGCCAAAGCCGAATGTGTATTTTTGGCCGATAACGGCATAAGCCGATGCCGATTAATCGGCCGACAGAATTGTTAGTATCCTTAATGCAAAAGCAATGCCGCAAAAC
Source organism: Heteromyza rotundicornis (assembly GCA_951394025.1). NCBI lineage: Eukaryota > Metazoa > Arthropoda > Insecta > Diptera > Heleomyzidae > Heteromyza > Heteromyza rotundicornis. The sequence goes on along the minus strand of OX596012.1, from coordinate 15,058,597 downwards.
TCTCGATTTTTACTTAAGTCGACTTAAGATGTTTTCTCTAACGGGTAGAGAATTATGATTTTGTTCCAAATTTTCCCAACTTTGATGCTTTACAAGCACGTCTAAAAATAAATATTTTTTCGGAAAATTTTGGCAGTTCTCCCACAAAGGTACCACAAAGGTGTACTTGTTCAATTTCAATAAAATGAAAAAAAAGAACCACTCTAATCTTTATAAAATTAAAATGTCAATTTTTCGTAATATGCAAAAAAAACTAGCAAACCTATTTTTATAATTTTTTAAAAAAATATCATATTGGTTTCTAATTGCGAATTTATTGTTATTGCCACTTTGTTCGAAAGTGTTTTGTTTTATTACAAATGGTTAGCATGTGCTGCACATACTTTACACATACTTAGAATATGCAAAATGTACATGAACCAGTACAAAAATTAGCTGTAAATTTTATCGTATCTCATTGTTTACATACAAAATTCATGGGCACAAAATAATACAAAATACCGTCTCCTGTAAAATTTTAGAAACCACACATACGATCAATTCGCGATTAGATGACGAGATTCTCTGCGACTACAAGTATTCTCCAGAAAAGTGTCCACAGTAAAACAAAAAAAACAATTTTTCGGTTCACCTTAAAGAATTTTTCCCCCAATTCAAATCCCGCACATTTCTCCATACACTTAAAAGACGTATTTAGTTTATTCTTTTGTTTTGTTTTATTTTATTTTATTTTCTTTTCATCGTATTGAAGTTGAATAAATGTTGTAAGTATAAATTCATACTATGAATCATGCCGTGAGTGACTTAAAATGTTTGCTTTTTTTTCAAGAACGTTTTACTTATTTTATAAATAATATGTACGAACAAAGGATGAAAGATTACTAAACGGCTATCAAATAAATTTTCAGTGTTTTACTTTATGTATTTCAATGTCAATGTATTTTCATTTTCTTTTTGTTTTTGTTCCTTTTTTCTTTTTGTAAAAATGCCATCTAAAGCTTACTTCGTAAATGTATTGGTTGTTAAAAGGGAGAGGTTGTGAGTTAGTAGAGTTAAAAATACGTCACTTTAATAGTTCTTCCGTCCATGCGCGAGCCGTCCATTAGAGCTGCAAAGATAAATTAAATTTGGTTTAGAAAAATGCGGGGACTGTTGAGAAAAGCAAGAATGTTTAAATGCTTACCAATAGCCAACTCGGCGTCGCGCTCTTTGAAGAAGCGCACCACACCCAAGTCATTGCCGCGTATTTCGGCAAATTTGACTTCGCCAACATCACGGAATTTGTCGCGCAACGTTTGCCAAGTGCAGCTCAGGGGAATCTGGAAGAAAATGTTCAGAAAAATATTAAAGTTGGAAAAAAACTCCCAATTTGTGTTTTGTTCCACTCACATTCTTAATGATGATCGTATCCGATTTCCTTGGATTTGAGCTCATGTTGCCCGCATTGCCGGATCCACCACCACCTCCATACATATCCATGTTGCCGCTATTGTAATCGTTGTCCATGGCATTGCCACTATTGCCGCCACCTCCATTATTACCACCGCCGCCGCCGCTATTGTACGAATTATTATAACCGCCACCGCTGCCGCCTCCGCCACCACCGGAATTGCCACCCGCACCCGAGTTGAAACCAGACGACGAGCCATAACCGGAACTGTAGTTATTGCCGCCTGTGCTGTAGTTGTTCGACAGAGCAGCATTTCCCGAGGACATGGCATCATCGTTGCCCGATGCCATCGGAGCGGCAGACTGTCCCAAATTCAGACCCAAACTGTTCAGTGAAGTGGTAAGCAATGGATTTGCGAGTGCAGCCCCAAGACCGCCCACCACATTGGACAGAGCAGCCAGATTGCTCGAAGACAAATTGCTCAAGTTCAAGCCACCGGCCGCAGTGGCCAGCAAATTCGTTTGGGCCTTGGCAGACTGGACAACAGGTGCCACGGGCGATGGTTGCACAGAACCGAACAACATGTTGTTGTTGCCACCACCGCCGCCCAAGTTGGCCAAGTTGCTCAAGTTACCCAAATTGCCCAGGTTGCCCAAATTCGAGCTGACCTGCGACTGCTGCTGTTGTTGTTGCTGCTGTTGTTGCTGCGAGGACTGATTGGTCTGACCTCCGGACTGATTCTGATTGATGATATTGGGCAAGTTGCGTGCCACATCCCTGAGAGGTTCACCGTTCGGTCCGAGACCAATGCCCACGCCACCCAAGCCCTCGGGCAACTTCAAACCTTCACTCTTGTCGGGTATGCGATCCAAGCGTACGGTCATGCGACGATCGAAAAGCATCTGACGATCCAACATGGAAATGGCCTGCACAGCCTCCACGGGATGATCGTATTCGACGACAGCAAAGCCGCGACTGTTGCCCTCCTTGTCCACGGACAAGTCTACGCTCTGCACCTTGCCAGCCAATTTGAAGACCTGCTTGAGTTTCTTCGAGTCCACCTTATAGTCAAGCTAGATGAGAAATGGGCCAAAATGGGAGTTAGAAAAAAAATGTCGAATAATCACAGGAAATTATGCGGATGCACGCCACTTTGATTATTAGGCGAATGTATTGGAAGCTGACTGCATTAAAAAAGCTGCTGAGCCGAAGACGATGCCAGAAAATCACAACCATTTGTGGAAACGAATTACAGAACGAAATTGCAGCTGCTACAATATAGACGACGGACGCGAAGAATGATTACAAATGAATTTTCGGTGTGAAGAGAGTGAAGAAGGGCCCATCTCTGTACACCACACCAAAGTACGTAGAAGATCTTTGAACATATTTAAAATAGAAAATTATTACCTGTGTGTGTGTGCACAGTGGTTCAAACCAAATGAAAAATTTGTTCTTTGTACAAAAAATTAGCCACAGTGGTTCGGAAAAGTAAGAAAATAAAAAAAAAATTTATGAAGAATGAAAATAGTTTTGCCCCATTTTTTTTTTACGAATTTACGAAAAAGCCTCTTGAAAATGTAAAAGCAATATTCGCTTTTAAATGAAGACATTCTTCCTCAAACAAAAGGCGTTGAGTGGGTAAAGGCAGGTTAAACCTTTTCAAAAAAAAGGAAAACACAAATTTGATTTGAAAAAAAAAACACTCTTTCAAGGAATGTAAGTACACTGCTCTCTTCCTTGATAGTAAAATTCTCTTGCAAAGCCCATTTTCAAGTTGACGCACACAAATTGGTTACCAACAAAATTTAAATAAAAACACAAGCAGATTAGAGCCAGCATATGGACCGTTGGTCGTTGGTGTAGTTGTTGTTGTCATCGTTTCCAAATATTCTCTTTGTGTTCTCTCCTCTCTCTCTCTCTCTGTCGCTCTTTTACTAAACACAGCAAATACAATATTTATGTACAAAAATTAATACTCACATTAGCAACAAAAACCTTATTATGCAGAGGTCCACTTATGCCCAGATTCTCCAAAAACGAAGCAGAAAGCCCATACAAATTGTAATTCGATGAACTATTAAAATCATTCGACAGCATGTTAAAATTATTACGCCCAGATCTAAAAGAAGAATTATCCAAAAAACAATCAGCCAAATCCAAAATCCGTGCTCTGCACAAGCAACTATTTGTTTAAGGGGTGTAGTACACGATAATACGGGAACCAAGAATTTCCACAGCAAATATCATCAGCCAAACATTTTAGACCGATTTCGCGAGAATTTGCAATTCAATTTACATACAAGTTGACATTTTTTTTGTTTTGTTTTTTTGTTGCAATTTTAACTTTTTACCTGGGGTACCCATAGTCAAGTTGTAATGAATTTTAAAATCAAAGTTTTAAATTTTTATATGTTCTAACAACAAGTTGAGGGGTAAGGCAAAAATACAAATATTTTATACAGACGAACTTTTCCATAGTAAACTTCTATAAAATTAACTGATTTTCTGGTCCTGTGCGAATTCACTGTAGTCAAGTTCGACTGTAATTACTTTGAAAAATTTTATATTCACACGTTTCATTTCATAGAAGCAAAACTATGTTGAACCCAAATGGATTAAAGCTAAATTAAACGAAGTAAGTTCATGAGGAGTCTGAGTCTGTAGCATCAGAAAATAAACTCTGATAATTTGAGGCTACTACGGTGGAAATGATTGAGAAGTCTTGGTCCTATGCAATTTATAACCGAAAATTTCAGAGAATCGCCTCGATCAAGTCGCATGTGTTACACTTTTAGCTTATACCATGTGCACTTGTATCCTTCAGATTTGCTTTGTCCCCAGCGGACAGGTGAATATTTACACTTTTTGGCAGCCAAACTAATTATGGAATGAGAAGGCAGCATTTTTGATCGAAAAAAATTCCAGTATTTTAAGTGCTTTCAAATAAAATATGTTTCACTATGGAATTACTGCTGAATGGAACCAATATTTTATTGCCGAATAATCGGAGTCTTAAATATAAAACGAGGTCGCTGATCATGAATCCCAGAACCATTTTGTTCAGATACGTCTGGACTTTATAAAAACCAAAGCATCAACAAAAAATTGGCCAATGCGCATTAGAACTGTCCGAGCGACTAGTCGAATATCATTATCCGAATAGTTGTCATGCAAGCTGTTAATATCGAACTTTCGGTTAACCGGTTTTTACATTATTCGAACATTTTCAAAAGCCCTGGCAAAAGGCCAAAATACATTTTTTTCCAAGCAATTTTAAAATAACAAATTTGTTTTTCAAATAAAAAAAAAATTTTTTTACTGACTGAAAGTAAATTTAAAAATAATTGTTTCTAAATTTCAAAACTTAAAAAAAAAACTTTTTTGGATTTTTTTCCCTAAGTTTTTTTAATAAAAAAAAATTAATAAATTTGTAAAAAAAAAATTTCATAAAAAAACTTAAATTTAAAAAAAAATAATTAATCATTTTGTAAAAAAAAAATTTTAAAAAAAATTTAAATTTAAAAAAAATCTTTAATTTGTATTTGCCAATTTTGTTTTAATGCTTTTTTGTATCATGGTTCCACGGTCCAAAGACCACGTACTCGTGATCAGCGCCTTTTTTTTACATTTATGAGGTTTTGGAGACTATTTCCGAATTTATACACAAATGGAAATCTTAAAATATTTGCTTCGTAAAAGGATTATTTTACGTTACTTATCAATTGATAATCGCAGGGAACTAAAAAACACACGAATTTTCTTATAATCTAGATTGCAACTAAGATAAAGAAATAGTTTCTTCCTAACAAACAAAAAAAGCGTATGTCAAATTTCCGTAGTGATAAGGACGATATGCTCTCATAATTAACAGCTTATCTAACAAATAAACCAAGCCCAATACAAAAAAATTCATTTCCTCATTTCTCTTTCTTCGATAGTAAATTTGATATTCTTCATCAAATAGGGGGCGCATTTTTGAAAGCGAAAAGAATAACTAAAAAAGTCCTATTAAAAGGAATATACATAGTTCTCCGGTATAAATGCAGAAATCAATTTAAAAAAACCTGTGTGATTTGTAAATTGCACTTTTTTTCCATATCAAAACGAAAACTAGCCACTGAATGCAGAAACTATGGAACCCCTTGGCAATCATATGCCGCTGTGTTGTTGATAGTCGACCTCATATTATGAAAAAACTTTATTTCAGTATTACTAATTTTATAAAAATATCGAAAGATATTAAAAATTTTGTGTAAGCTTACAAAGAAGGAAATCCATTTTCTATAAGGGTTATTACGTGCAACATTTACTTATGCCAAGTAGTATCAACGCGGATAAATCGGAAGAAAATATTGTATGTTTAATTTGGATCCAGACACTTTAGCTATTGAGGAAATTCTCGCAATAATGTTAAGGTTTCAAAAAAAAGCCCCAGTGTGTAGAGTGGATAAATGATTATTCTTCTGAAAGATTATCGTTACGGTACCGCGCTAACCCTAAAACATGGAAATAGTCTCATCAGGAAACATTCCCAAGCTGTTCCAGATTGAACTCTTGGTTATAAAATTAATATGAGATTTCAAAAATCTAATAAAATGGAATACTCACTGCCTATCGTCGTCGCGGCGTGAATATCCACGATCAGCAGAAATGCTGCCGCCACCATCACCGCGGCCAGAACCACCACCCATGTTACCGCCACCGCCGTTACCACCACCTCCACCGCCGCCGCTACCACCGGCTCCATCACGCACTATGCGACCATATTGATCGCGTTGCTCGCCATGATCCTCCTTGACGACCAGCTCGCGGCTGTTAATCTCATAGCGATTCATCTTCTCCATGGCCTTCTCAACGTTGTCCGGATCCTTGAACTCGACAATGCCACAACCGCGCGCCTTGCCACTCTCATCGTGGAATAGCTCGACATACTCCACCGAGCCCACAATGCGTCGGAACAGATCCTTCAAATCCTGCCAGCGATAATCGTAGGGTATGTTGGATATATAGACGCGACAATTGCGTCCTTCGCGGCTGCGGTCACGTACGCTGTTGGCGCCAGTGCTTGCATCGGCGTCCGAGAAACGCGATCCACGTGCTCCGCGGCCTCGCCTGTCGCGATCCTTCTCGCGCACATCCTGCTCCGGCTTCCCAGCGTCCACTTTCACGTCAGTTTTCATTTATGCGCCTTTTTTCGGGGTTAGGATACTGAAATGTGAACAAAGCTATTCGTAGTATATACACATATTGCGAGATAGCCGCTGCTACACCGCATTATTTTGCGAAAAAAAATGGCGTTCATTCACATAACACCAAGCCGAAAATTTTTTAGAACGGCAAAACTTATCACAGTCCTAAAATTTTCCCGCTCAACCATTGTGTCAGAGTTTTACTTACTTGCTTCTTATATTTTGATGTATTAATATAACTTAAATTATATTTAATTCTCCTAAAAAACTATTTTTGTTGAGATGATAAAATCGATGAACGCCGGAATAACCAGAAAGACAAAGTGATGCCAAATTGAGGGTAATTTTCCTTTTTGAGGGAATTTTCGGTTGTATATTGCCTAAAAGGGAAAAAGGTACTTTTTTTTATCAATCTGAAGAAAAAAAGGGGATTTTTTCAATTTAATTCTTTTACACAGGGTTGACAACCGAATCGAATAAAGGTTTCGGTTTCGGTTTTACTCCCACTTGGCAATCGGTTTTGGTTATCGGTTTCGCTCCTTGATTTTGAAAAGGTTTCGGTTGGTTGGAGCGATTGAAAAGGTTTCGGTATGGATAAGTATATATATTCATGATCAGCATCGAAAACAGATTTAGCCATATCCCCGTCTTTCTGTCACCATACAGGCTGGATTGTTTTTTTTTTGAGACATCGATGTGAAACTTTGAGTTTACGTTTTTATCTCCGAATTGAGATCAAGTTCGAGAATCAGCTAAATCGGACGAAAAAGGCTGCCATATAAAACTACGAAAAAATAGCGAAAATTTGCTAAGTCTTTTCAAAAACCATAAAAATGCCTGCGCACACAGAGGCGTTATTCGTGCCGCAGGCGGTTTCGAAATTAATTTTGTCACAAACAATTGTATTTTTGAAAATATAGCGTTTTTTATACAGCCTGTTTCCATAGCAATACAATAAATAACAAACACAAAAAGCCAGTTTCAAAACCAATTCGAATCACTTTGAAAATAAACCTTTTGACTGTTTCCATAGTAGTCTAATAAATAACAAACAAAATAGCCATTTTCAGAACCATTTCAGTCAGACTTTTTGATTGTTTCCATAGCAATATAATAAAAATCAAACAAAATCTACTGCGGTGAAATCGCTGCCTGTGTGAGGCACTTTGCGTTTTCGAAGCTAGATTTTTTTAAATATGGAAATGGTTCTGAAATTATATAGCGAATATCGCATCTGTGTGCGCCGGCCTTATAATAAGATTTATTGAATATTTAAAAAAAAAAAATTCCTATATTTTAAAAATATATGAAATAAATAAATGAAATACGATGAATTTTCTCTTAGGAAAAAAACCTTCAAGTCAATTTTGTGTACGAAAACCTTTTGATAACCGATTAAAACCCGTAGCCTTTTCAATTGGTTTTGGTTGAACCCACTCAATCGGTTACGACGAATCGGTTTCGGTTTAGATTTCGCTCCGTAAAATGAATCGGTTTCGGTTTCGGTTACGGTTTCGGTTGCCAACCCTGCTTTTACATATATTTATACTGGATATTGGAAGTTTTTCTACAAAGTACGTTTTAATAATTTTTTATCAACGATGAACATTTCTTCCCATAAATCCGATTTTGTGAACTCTCATCTGATTTTCTCATACGAAAATTCATTAATGAAATGCTACAAAATTAACATCCATTTTGATCTTCAAAAAAGGTTTAATCCCTGTATGATAAAATCAGAGGAATGTTCACGAAATTGTTTATGACTCCAACTGTAGTATTCACAATTTATATAATTTAAAAAATAATAAGGGTATTCATTTAAAGTGGGAAACCCCTCGAAAACGCGAACTTGCTTAAAAGAACTGTTTAATTTCATATATTTTGACTGTCCATCTTCACAACTGAAAAGTTTCCGAGGGGTTTCCCACTTTAAATGAATCGCCCTAATGTTTATGTAATGAAATTGGTGTTATTTTGTGGCGGAATTGTGTGTGGGAATTTTCGTGGGTATTTTTTGTTGTCCGTTGAGGTAAAAAGGGATTTTATTTTTTTTTGGTGGAAAATTTCGAACAAAGTTTCTGGCATCACTGAATTCGATTGATTTTTAGTAACTATCGAATGAATGAATTTCGTGGTACTATCGATAAGCTCAATAGTTCGATAGTTTTTATTCAATTGTTCCCATCACTACCACAAATTTTGGTTTGTTTCAACTGAAATTTTTGGTTTTTGTATAATTGCAGTGAAGCTACAGGTGCATTAATTCAACATAAGACAAAAGTTGTTGAAATATATAAACAAATAAATATATAAATTCTTGCAGAATCCAAAAGGCAAATATGGAAGACAAGTACTTAACGGATGAGTACGCTTTTCAGCGGACAATCTACGATTCCCTGAACACCGCCACAGATCGACCAAAAGAAACCTCCACTACTGATGGTATATTACATGTAAAACAAGTATTTGAATTGATTGACAATAATTTTGACAAGCTAACCAACAATGTGGTCAACCTGGCAAATGTTCTGCCCATACTACACCGCACCATACGGCTGGAAGTGGAGGCTGGCCAAACAGACCCTATCGACATTGGCCTTCATTTTGAAGAATTGCTAAACAAGCACAAAGACATAGACACTGAACTGACTGTGGTCCTTCAAATTCTCTATCAAGTTCTAAGATCTCTGCAGGATATAGAGGAGGAAGTCACAATGTGCCAAATGAACGGCAAAGTATTTGATTTACTAACGAACTTACTTTTTGCTAATCACAACAGTACTTTGAATGCCAAAATTCTAGCCTGCCTGCAGGCATACATACGCAAATACCATGGCCATGGAAAATCCGTAATTGAAAAGGTTTGGTCAAACCTCACCTCTACGGAGCAGCCGAGTATTGTTTCGCCCCGCTCAGCCCAGGTGCTGGTGCAACTGTTCGATGAGTTTATGATGCACTTGGACAATTTCCATCGCAATGAACATTTGGTTGCTATCATACAGCAACTGGTGGTCTCTGAAGTGCGCGAAGAGCGGAAGTCTGCCTATTTTCTAATGAAGAAGATCCTGGAAGTGGTAATTGAGCGCGCGAGTCACATCTCGCAATGGGAATGGGACAATACGGCTACTTTGAGCAACTACTGGAGCGCATACATTACGATTATGGAAAACTTGGAAGAGAATCAATCGCATCTCATACTGCCTTCGTTGGAAAGTCTAAAAACTATGGAACACCGTCAGGGACCCTGGCAGAAATGGATGGACATACTCTACAAGCGAATACTGGACCATAATAACATTTTGGTTATACGCTGGACGCTGGAGTATTTCTTGGAGACTTTTAACGCCTCACAGCTGAACTCGGATGTGCTTAAGCATTTACTGAATGCCTTGAATAATACAAGTCTTTACAATGGCGAAGGTTACTTCCTGCCAAAGGAAAATGTAGCGAAATTTTTAAAATGTCAAAGCCCTTCTTTACTCGAATCGTTTGCCGACATCAGCTGGAAGGCTGTGCCGTTGCACTTTTGGTTGACACAAATCGGTTTACACAGTTCTTCCGCTGTGGGCGCTGCATCGAAAGAGTTACTCCTGAAACTAGCTGCCCGAGTGCGTGTGCTGCAGAATCCATTGATACGCCAAGCAACCATTGAGCTGTTCGAGTCAACATTCGCAAAGACTATTGAAAGCCTACATCTGCATGACTATGTGGGTCTAATTGAAACGCTCTATAACGTTATGGATTCCTACAAAAACCATAATGTATTCGTAACCAAGCTACAGGCTTGTGTGGACCTTAACGAGACAGGCGTGGTATTCTCACAACGTTTTTATGAAATTTTCAACAATAGTTTCGATGATCGGGTCACATTTGATATGATTTGCGACTGTCTTTCAACCATTCCCAAAGAAAAGCATTCTTGGATGCGATTTTATATTCTATTTGATTGGGAGCTTGATGACGACATCAACGAATTCAGTTGCGTTCACTATGATCTGGATTTGTTTGAATTGCAAAATTGCACTTTAACTGAGATCAGAACGGAATTTTGCAATAAGTTAGTTTGGATAAAGGCGGAAGAGTCGTTCGTTCGTGATAGGTGTGTCGACTTTTATTTGAAGGCAGACGAACGGACCTTTGACGAAGTGTCTTCCAGCGTAGAGGAGCTCTTGGATATTGGTTCATATGATACACTGAATTTACTATCAAATTTACTATCTTATCACAAAGAAGAAGTGGAGCCAATAATTTTGAATTCCTTTGTGCGGGCAGTCAAGAGATTCTCAAAGCAGAACGATGTTGATTGGTAAGTTTTTGAACTGAAATGATTTGATTCTAATTAAAAATTAAGCGGTGGATGGATGAAGCGAGTAAATCAGTTTGAAAGTTTTTCATTTCACTTTTGCCAGAAAGTCAATTTGGAATTTTGTGTACATACCACCTTTATCCATCCACCCGTGTTCTGACTCTACTCCTATCAGAGTATTATTATTTTTATTATTTATTATCTTTGTAATAAATTACAAAATTAAATACTAAAAGAGCATTAGCTGCCAGGGCTTTCAGTTCCATAAACGTATTATTTGTAAATACAGAAGGTCATCACTAAGGTCATCACTAAAATGCAATTCTATTCGAACTCAATACTTTTCACGCTCTAAGCGTTAGACTTTATTCATCGGATTGAATTTACCTATCGAATGGTGTCGGTTTCAACGCGATCCGGTGACAGTTTTGAAAGCTACAGCAACTTCTGTCAAAAATTTTGTAAAAACAGGCGCGAAAATTACTAAAAATTTTCGTGCAAATTCAAATTAAAAAAAAATACTGCGCAACTGCTCAAATGACTCCGGAATTTTTTTGGTAAGTTGTTTGAAGGTGTATTTTGATATTTTGTTGGTAGTTTGATTTGTGAATCAAAATTGTGGTTCAAATCGAGTTTTTTGTGAAGACCTTCCGTAGACGGTCTTAGGACTTTGAGGAAAAAATATTTACACTGGAGCAAGAAATGACAACATCTTTTTGCCTGATAAACCAAACATTGGAGTAACAGGAAATATTGTAATCAGGTAAAATATATGTTTTCAAAATAAATTTTCGTTTTTTTTTTGTCTGTTAGTATTTACCTGTATTGATCAATGTACTAAGCATTTACTTCGAAAAAAAAACATTTTTTTATACTGCACAAGTTTTATTTTTTTTCAGCTAAAGTCCTAAGACCCGTCTACAGACGGTCTTCAATCTTTTTCACCTGGCGCTTCCAGGTAACATTTTTTTGACAAACGGACTTGACATTCGTGTTTTTCATCCTAAAATCATCCTAGAACCAAAATTCTCATAACAAAATTCCTCGTATTTCGATTCCAGGACTTTAAGGGTTAAGGGTATTCACAAGTCGTCATGCCCAGAGCCCAGAGCCACAAACTTGGCATTCAATTGTGTATATAAAATTAAATGACAAATAACCATCCATGACAGAAAGTCGCCCACCATAAAGAACTAGTTTTGGAATTTTTGAAAACTGTAAATGACAAAAGTTGTTGTTCGTGTAGTCCGGTAGAAGATATATCAATTATTTATAAATATTATTGGAAACCTATAATAAATTAAATTGTATTGACAACTCTACGGAATCATCTCATTGAAATGAAGAGCAAGACGGATGATTTCCCTCTCAGCAAATGTGCGTTCATTTTCACTGCATTGGTCCACATCTGAATTACATGTAACCAGTCCACATCTTTGAGTTGTTACTACACCAATTGGTCCACAATTTTTTGCAGGGTTAGGTCTAACAAAAACTTTGCAATAATCTAATAATAACAAAAAAAAATTTTTAATTCAGCTATGTTGTGAATTGTAAAAATTGCCTTACATCCATTGAGTTAGGCAATGTGGAGTTATCGTAACTATTAGTTTCGTTGAAGGCGTGGGTCACTTCGAATTTAATGTTAAAATTTTTAAATTCAAGTTGCCGGATCCAATATGACGATGAAAATGCAAAGATTTCTTAAATAGATTTTGCGCCAGTAGGTGTGCAAATATAAAGGCTTTGACAGACTATAACTACTCACTTCATTTTATTTTCGTGAAATTCTTTTGAGCCTATTTACACAGTCATTCCCATGCCTTTTTTGGAATTTACACTGACCTGGGCATGCCAAAATTTGACAGTTTTTATATGAAAATGTAAATATGTTTTTTATGTTTTTTGTATGGATTTTCGGTGCAAAATGTTCTATCCAGTTTTCACTACCGCAGTTCTTATTAGCTCTTTGTCAGATTTTTCGTCATGGAAATGATAGTGTAAATATGCTCTTTGAAATCCGAAATTCCAAAAAACTTCCATTGTGTGTTCCACTGTTACATTTTTATTTCAGTGTTAGCGACATTCTCCAACATTGCCAGAATACACAATCGGTTGAAATAGCAGCGCAATATGCAGAGGAGTTTTTGAATATAGACTTGCAAAATCTGAGCATTTGTACCGCTGTGCTGGACTCCAACATACCTTTAAGTAAAGAAACCTATTTGAGGGGTATTTTACTTGGTGATGCTAAGACTGGAGATGCACGGTAGGTGATTAGATTATAGAAAATTGTAACTGAAATGAAATTGTTCTTTTAAATTTAAATACAGAATTGAGGAAATCTATGAGCTCCAAGTATCCGCACAGGAAGTCAAGATGTACGAAATTCGTTGCCTCTACTTGACACGTATGCCTTGCGATTATCGGAATGACATTTTAAAGGATCTAATACAATTGAATAGCGAATTGAGTCGCAAGAAGCCGCGTTACTTTGAAAATTCCAAAGAGCATCGCTTGAAGATGCGAATTGCGTACGCCATTCTGTATTTGATGCACATTGGAAATGTGGAACCACCAGCGATCGATGATTTGTGGCATATATTATTGCAGCAGAACAATCAACTGAATGTGACGTACATGTACGAGTTGCTGTTGGCGAAATGTGCCACCAGTGTCCAAGTATTTCTGGACAAACTAAATGAGGTTGGGGGAATATGGAATGCAAAATGGAAATTCGTTAACTAATTTAACCCTTTCGTAGACATCTAAATACACGCCCAGCCAGCAAGTGTCGGTGATTTGTGTCACTCACTCTTACTGCATGCTAAAGTTGGCCACTCTCAAAACCTCAGAGATTACGGAAGTTCTCAATTTGCTCGCACCACTGACAATGGGTGCTCACTTTCAGACGCGTCTATATGCCCAGTTGGCCATATATAGCATTTGTTCGCAAAGTTCGTAAGTATACGTTGGAAATGAAGTGTGTAATTTATTTGAATTTAATTGACTTCACAGCGTCTGTATACCGAATGGGGAATTCTTCAAAAAGAGCATTGCACTTGTCTTAGGAGAGCAGTTGACCGAATTAATGGCCGATGTGCGCCTGAAACTGCCTTTTATTTACCTAGCCTCGTCAAAATGTCGAATTAATGATACTATAATGTATCTAACAAATGCTCCATATGATGAGTATCGCCGTACTTGGGAACTCAGTGAATATGAAAGTTCCAGGATTTTATTTACCAAGAAAATCCACACTTCAACGAAACAAACACCAGCACTGCAATCAAAGGCAGAGGAGGCGGGCTCAATAAAATCTCCCAGCAAAGGTCATGTACAGCGAAAAATGAATCCTTCGAGCGATATTTTGGCAAAGGATAATTTCATTTTATATCCGGAATGCAAGGAAAAAGAGGTAAATTATAAAAATTGTAAAATATTTGTTAATTCAAAATTAATTTGAAAAAATGTAGATTTACGTTATAGCAAGTCTCATTGACAAATTGCCCAATTTGGGTGGCATTGCACGCACTTGCGAGGTGCTTGGCATCAAGAATTTAGTCATGGACTCGAAGTCGCATGCCGAAAAGAGTGATTTTAAAAATTTAAGGTAAGCAGATAACAACCCCTCAGTTAGAATCTAAAATAAACAAAATTAATTTTTTAAATTATACTTTTTTAAACCAGCATGACCGCCGAAAAGAGCCTCAACCTAATCGAAGTGAAACCATCTGCCTTAATCGATTTTCTTATGCAAAAGCAATCGGAAGGCTTTGAAATCGTCGGTGCCGAACAGACAGCGAATAGTAAAAGTTTTGTCGACTTCCAATTTCCAAAGAAGTGTATTCTACTGTTGGGGTATGTTACATTTACATTAAAAGACATTTACAAATTCAGGAGCATCTGGTAAACTTGCAACCATTACATTGTTTTGTTACACTTTCAGCCATGAAAAGTCTGGAATACCATCTAATTTGCTTGGATTTCTTGATCATGCTGTGGAGATACCACAATTCGGCATGGTTCGCTCATTGAATGTGCACGTAACTGGTGCTCTCTTTATGTGGCAGTATTGCAAGCAATACATTGTGGAGAATTAAATTGTTTTTCTATACTCTTTTCTTTTCTTTTTGTTTTGTTTTTTGAGTTATTAAATATTGAATGTGAATGAATATAATTTAAAATGAATATGTATTTTTGTTAAAACTACAATTAAATGAGAGTTTTTATATGTTAATTATTGGTTTTATTCTGGGACCACCAATCAGTTCTGGAACCGATATCCGTTTTGGTTCCAGTCCAACCAGAATCGGAGCCGCCGCACTTTGATTTCGCAGAAGTGGAAACGCACCCGGCAGGACAACGCAGGGAACGAGTTTGATGTCCACCACTGCTGGAAGAATGTCACACTTAATGATATTCACCTATGGAGGCGGTGACCGTAGGAATACTTTACGTTTTTTGTTGTATTTTTATTTATTTTCGCTTTTGCGGTTTCAAGTTGCACGCAACTATAAAACATGATGCCACCACCATCGATTTTGTAAGAAGGATTGAAAGCAACAGAAAACGTATTTTGGAGTTAAAAATTTTAAAATCCATATCTTCCTTGTTTTATGTGACCCCCTCGCATTCTAATATGCAAAATTTGCCCAAAAATTTCAACTACATTTAAAAAAAAAATTAGCGGTTTTTAAATTTTTTTTATTTATTTATTTTTTTTTAACAAATTTTGACTATTTGACCTTTTTTTTCAAAGTAAAAATATTGAAAAAAAAAATCGAAAATATTTTTAGGTAAAATTAATTTTTGCAAAAAAAATTCTTATAATATTTACTTTAACCCATTTTTGGCCGCTCTTAAACGGCTTGGAATTTTTTGATAAAATTCATTACTATTACAAATTTAGTGTTAAAAATATTTAAAAATTTTTCTTTTATTGGTATAACTTTTTTCCTGGGGGTTATACACACATTTTTTTTATGCAAAAAAAATTAGGGCAAAAAACAACTTTGCAAAAGAAATTTTTATTATAAAATACTTTCCTGAATTGTGAGAAATTTTTAAAAGATTTTTTGGCCAATTTTTCGTTATCAAATTTTTTTTACAAATAATTTTTTTGTATTTTTAAAAATGTCCCAATTTTTGATGTAAAGTTGTAGTTTGAACTTTTTTTAATACAATTAATTACATTTCAGAAATTTTACGAAATCTTATCGAATTTTTCCAAATTTTTCAAAAGGTGTCCAAAATGGGTGTGTTTTTTTAAAAAACACCTGACCACAGGTTAAAGGCCCCCATACCGTACTGATAATTTTTTTTTATTGTCAAAGAACCAAACCATCATTAACCAAAAACCGATCTGAAATCGGTCCATTAGTTTTGTTAACAGAATTTTTTGAATTTAGGTCGACCAGTCGACCGCTTTTTTATTACTATTACTTGGTAAATTTTAGTGATATTTTCATAAATTTGCTTGTATTGAGTGTTACAAGTACTCGGGGAAACTTTACTAAAAATTCGAGCAAGCTAGAATCGTTTAAAAAATGGATTTAATAAATATCTTTGTCTCCAGCAGTGTATGATGTACTAATTTCAATGTTACAAGATTTCAATGAATACAAACAAATTATCAAAAGGTGTCATGGGTGTTACGAGTTTTCTTCCGCAAAAGGAGTGATCTTAGCGAATTCACACAGTTTTGAGATAATTGGGTGATATCCCTCAACTATTTCGAAGTCGAGCTTAATATGTAGTATTTATTTCCCAAAACTTTGAATCCTATTTTCAGCGGCAACAAAAGTCAAGAAATCGGAGCATTAAGTCATAATAAAAGAATGTGGAATAGCACCTTATTTACGATAATTTTTTAATTTATTGTTTTCAGGAAGAGTAAAGTGGCCAAACTGCCCCAGTTGAATTGGAAAAAATCCGGAAAATTATTAATTGTTCTCACCTCTCTGTTCAACCTCTCTGGCTAATAATTTCATAAAAAAAAAATTCTATACTATCTATGATTTCTTGATGAAATTTTTATCCAGAGAGGTTCTACATGTTAATCTGAGAACTATTCATAATTTTCGGTATATTTTTGCAACTAAACGGGGGCAACTTTTATTCCTCCTGAAAATAGTTAATTCAAAAAACGGTGCGATTTTTCGCTAATCTAAACGAGTGGCGGAGTACGAAATATTAAACAGTTTTTGATAAAATTTGATATCCTGATTTGTAAAAATTCGATTATCTCCGAAGGAACTTTTTGTGGGAAAGCACCTTACTTCCCCGAGCCCTTCATATTCAACGCACCAGAATATTTTAATTAGCCAAAAAGAATTGGCTAAGGGCATTCACAAACCAGACTTTTTTGTACATTTTTACACGACTTCACAATTGCAATAATGGACGTTTTTTTATTGATTTCATTTTAAGACATTTTGTATTAAATTTATGTATATCTTTATAAAGGCACATCATTTCATTAAATCATCTAACATAGCTTAAAGTTAACATTTTACATTGATATTAATAACACACATATACGTACTAACACAACGGAAAAAAAAATAAACATAAGAAAATTTCCACTTAAAATACAAAATTTCAAATTGTTCACTTAAAGATAACAAAACTAAGACGAAAAGAGCTCGCATTAAGTCTTAATTTTACCTACTTACAGAATAAGTATATACGGGCATAACTACATAAATGTTTAATGTAAAGTTTTGTATATATTTGAGAGGTTTTGATGCAACGCTTTATCCATACTTATTGTACTTAAGTGTTTTGGCTGGCAAGATTTCATTCCATCTTCGCTTTAAGGTTTTGTTCGTGGGCCTAGGACAATTGTGGTTGTTAGTACCGAAAGAGGTTGTGACATTTCCAAACTTACCTTTTGTGCCGTTTTCAGCAAATTTTCAAAAGTGGCCTTGCCCGTCTGCTTCACCATGTCATAGAATATTTTTGATTCCCTTTCCGTCAACAGTTCGTAGGGCGAACCGAATTCGACCACACGGCCCGCATCCATGACCAGTACTTTATCCGAGTCCATAACGGTATGCAGTCGATGGGCAATTGTGAGTACAGTGCAGTTCTTGAATTTATTTCTTATTGTCGTCTGAATCAGGGCATCAGTCTGGGGATCCACATTGGCTGTGGCCTCATCCATAACCAGCACTTTATTCTCACGCAGTATGGCACGTGCCAAGCAAACCAATTGACGCTGGCCCACGCTAAAGTTACTGCCACCCTCGGAAATTCTACTTTGCAGACCACTGGGCAACTCGTTGATCACGGCTTTCAGTTTAACCTAAAAGTGCAATAAAAAAAAATGTATTAATTTTACATTTAATATTCATTAAATTGCATCTGCAAACCTCTTCCAGTGACTCCCATAACTTGGCGTCCGAATACTCATCGAACGGATCCAAATTGTAGCGCATAGTGCCCGAAAACAACACGGGCTCTTGCGGAATGATTGAAATTTTGCTGCGCAAATCGTGCAAGCCCAACTCATTCGTGTCACGGCCGTCAATAATCACCGAACCATCATTGTAGGACAGACGAAACAGGGCATTGATTAGTGACGATTTGCCCGCTCCAGTGCGTCCAACTATGCCCACCTTCTCGCAAGATTGAATCTCAAAGTTCAGGGACTTCAGAACATATTCCGACTTGGGATCGGGGAAATATCTCAGATTTAACTCCTCGAACACGATTTTACCATCTTCGGGCCACGACTTGGGCGGCTTCTTCTCCGGCTTCGATTCCAATTCGCCCTCGGCCTCGATATCGTCGTATTCCACAACACGCTCCACGGCAGTCATGGTATTCTCCAATTCGGCCGACTGGCGCATGCCCCACTGCACCATGCCCGTCATTCCCATTGCCTGGGTAATGGCCAGGCCCACATCGCCACCATTTTCGGGTGGAAATAGGAAGAAACTCAGGGTGATAATGGCAATATAGATGACACAGAAGCAGTCCAGCCAATAGCCAAAGGCACGCGAAGTACTTATGAACAGGTAGAATGCCGAACTGTGCAAATCCTGGTGATTATCGAACTCGGCAATGAGCACACGCTGCGCACCGAAGGAACGTATAGTGGACAGGCCCGTAAGCGAGGCAGCCAAATGCGAGTAGATGGGCGAACGTGCTGGAAATAGAAAAAGGAAATATTTCATTGGCAATTGCCCCAGCCAAATCTCTGCAAGAAGAGCATACTCACTTATGGCCTCCAGTCGTTTCACATTGCGCGACGTCTTCAAATAGAACGTTCTCAGATTGTAGAATATAATGGCCAGCGCCAGCGTAGGCACGAGAAACAGAGGATTGACCACCGCTATGACAATCACAATGCCCAGTAGGGAGAGGAAAATCTGTATGACATCCATCATGACCGAGGGCAAAATCTCATCCACCTGGCCCATATCCTTGGAGAACCTATTCAATATACGACCCGACGGATTCGTATTGAAGAAGTACATGCAGGCGCGTGTGATGCCGCGAAACATGGCATTGTGCAAGTTGGTGGACGCCTTCATGGCCACATTGAAGAAGAGGAAACTGCGCGACACGGTCAGAATTATGGTTAGGATGGTGATAATGGTGAAAATGTAAATGTCCAGCATCTCGGAGTCCACATCGAGACCCAGTTCCTTGGCCAGCTGGGCCATTCTGGTTTCGTTCTTGGGCAGAGAGTCGGTGACGTTGAAAGCGGCCAAGTCATCGGCCGCTCGTTGGGAATTTTCATTTTCGGCCGCCAAGGCACCTTTTTTAGTAACCCTAAGCGATGAAAAAAAGCAAAACATCAAAGCAAATGTAAGACGATATCATAAAATTTCACTCACCAATAGGACAAGAAGTAGTCTCCACCGGAAGCCAAACCCTGCGAGATAATGCAAAACATGATCATCACAAAGAACATGAAAAAACCACCGCCTGCTTTGAAATATTTCTTATACAGGGCCAAGCCAATTTGGCCCTCCTCCTGTGTCTCCTGCTGCTGCATAGCCGTGTCGTTCACAATGGACTCCGTTACCGAATTCAATGAACTTTCACTATTCTGCCGATGGTACAATTTACTGCCCGACCTCGAACGCATTTTCTCATCCATGCTTTCGTCTTTCTCCGGATCAGCCAAAAGTTGGGCAAAATCCAAGCCACTCTCACGCAGGGACTCATACGAGCCCACTGCACTCACTCTACCCTTGTCCATGATGACAATGTGATCGGCGTGTTGTAAAAATTGCAATTGATGCGTCACCAAAATCACAATATTCTCACGCAAATAACCACGCATGCACTGATCGAACAGATGGCGACCCACGTGCGTATCCACGGCACTCAGAGGATCATCTAGGAGGTAAATCGATGTCTGACGGTAGACCGCTCGGGCTAGACTAATGCGCGCCTTTTGACCACCCGACAACGAGGCACCACGCTCGCCCACTATTGTCTTATCGCCGTAGGGCAGCAGTTCGAAATCTCTTTCCAGGGCACATTTCTTCACCACTGTCAGATAGCGCCGCTTGTTCATGGGCTGACCAAAGAGTATATTCTGGCGTACAGTGCCCGTGAAAAGCCAAGGTTCCTGAGAGGCATAGGAGAAGTCGCCATTCACCTTTATTGAACCCGATTCGGGCCGCAATTCGCCAAGAATACTTTGAATTAAACTAAAAATAAAAACAAGTGTCATTTTATATTATAATGCATTTTAAAAAATTTACTTTTTAAATTAAATTTGAATAAAAAAAATAAATTTTTATAAAATTAAAAAAAAAAAAATTTTGTTCAAATTAAAAATTTAAATTTTCAATTTCAAAACTTAAAAGATTATGTTTTTATTAATCAAAAAGTAGAAGAAGAAAAAATTAATTTCAGAGGAATACAAACAAATTTTGAACCCACCTTGATTTTCCCGATCCCACGGGCCCTATTATAGCCACTAATGTGCCCGGCTGAACACGCAAGTTCACATCATCCAAGGTATACTCCGGTGAATTGTCATTCCATTTGGCTTTCACATTACTAATGATGATGCCCGCCTCCGAAAGAGTGGCATGTCCACCATTTGGATGGCGTCCCTTTTCATGCGTATTTGCTTCCAAGAGCTTATCATCATCCTTGACTATGGTAGACTGATTGCTGCCCGGGTAATTTGCCTCGGGATCGTCTAGTGACTTGTCGCGTACGTCCGTCTCTTCGTATTGCATGTAGTTTTGTATGCGCTTGACGGACACCAATGTTTCGGCCAACTGGCCAATGCCTAGAAGACAACAATTCATATTGAAAATATTTTAAAAAACTTTTGCATCCCCTTATTTACCTTGTGGAAAGAATACAGTCATTGTAGTGCGCAGAATATTATAGTAAGCGGTGATGACGAAGGCCTTTTCCGGCGTCAGAATCTTCCCCAACAGCACATAGCCCACCAAACTCAAGAAGATCGATACACGCGTCAGGAACATAATGAAGGATAACAGAATACCGCGTATGTACGAGACATGCCGTATAGCATTGATTTCCTTCTTGCGTGCATAGGCCACCATCTTGCCAAATGGCAACTCCCAGGCATACATCTTAATCACCTGTATGCCCTGTATGATTTCATTCATCATACGCACACGTTCGTCCGTACGAATGGCAGTACGTAAGCGTAACACTGACGTCTTCTTGCCCAACCAACCCTGAAGAGGTATGAAGAGCAACATGAAGGCCACACCAAAGACTGCCGACACGCCAATCTGGGCAAAGAAACAAACAGAGTCAATTTGAAATTAAAAATTACTTACAACACAAAATGCTACACACCTCCCTGTACATCAAGTAGGTAATAAACAAAGTCTCACACGGGCCAATCCACAAATAATGCACGAAAATCATGGCCAAATCCAGACGTCCCACATCGTTCGATATCAAATTCACCACCTGACCAGCAGTGGTGTCGCCCAAGGCGTTCTTACTCAAGCGCAAAGCCTTTCGATAGATCATACTGCACATGGCCACCCGGATTTTCATGCCCACATGCATTGTCCCCAGCATATATGGATGCATAATTATAACATTTAGTGCACTGCAAATAATTACACCGGCCGCATAGTAATAGGCCTTCTCAATGTCTTGCTCATCATGGGCATAGTAGGCAATCAAACCCAAAAGAAACAAGGGCTGGAGCGCTCTGCGAGAAAAGGGTACAATTAATTTAAATAAACACAATTCGTAATTTTAGTAAATTGTATAATATATCTACCTCAGCCCCAATTCCAACAGGAATAGCACTAGACCCAACAGCGCAAAACGCCAACCAAATACACGCATTGTGGCCCTCAAAAGGCTGGGCTCCTTATTCGATTGCTCCTTGTGCTGGAGTTCTTTCTCCCAGGATTGGCACAAGTCATTGCCAAGCGTTTCTAAGCAGAAACAGAAAAAATAATAAAATAAGCAAATATTATTAAATAAACAAATCCGTTGGCGTGTGTACCACACTCAAAAGATATGTATGTGCTGCAAATAAAACTCATTGAAGTCTTCAAGTATACAATTAAAAAATGTTTACTCAAAGAATCTTATCACACAATTTAAATTATAAAATTATCTACACTAGGATTATTGCTTTCATACTGGCTAAACATAAAAAATATATTTTTGCATCTGAAAAAACTTTAAATCTTCAAGCCACCCAGGCACTCCAAAGCTAACCGAAAATTGTAATTTTGAGTTTGTTTCTTCTAATTTTTACAGTAGGGGTTTTCACGAGCCCCTGAGTAACGGAGTAAAAGAGTAAAGTGTAAAATAAAAAAAATTTCCAAAAGATATTCCACATTTTTTTTTTTACTTTTTTACTCCGTTACACAGGGCCTTGTGAAAACCCCTAATGTGTTTGAGAGAATTTTTTGACAGAGAAGATGATTTGTTATACCATCTCATTTGTGCTCAAAGGCTGAATATCGCAAAATGGTCATCTCACTTTGTAAGCCAAAACTACAAAACTATGTGCCGTTATTTTATTTAAAAACAACTGTGTAAGTTTCAGTCGGTCAAAGTCGACTTATACATAATAAGCAATTCACGAGTTGGTCTTGCAGAAGTGCAGAAGTGCAAATACAAATATTTATTGGATATCGGCATAGCATATAAAAGCTATACGTTTTCTGTGTTGCATATTTGCTCGAGCGTAGGAAATTCAAATCTGTATATTTTATTGTTGTGGTGCAAAAATATGCAATAAATATTTGTAGTTGCACTTCTGCAAGACGAACTCGTGAATTGCCCTAATATGTATAAATCGGGGGCGATATATACTGTTACAAAACACAATTTTTCACTTGTATGGGAGGTTCCTACCTCCCATACAAGTGAAAGGTGGTCGACCGTTTCCTCCCATTTGCATTACCAACGAATACCAGAATCCAAATAGGATAAATCCAAAGAGCTCCTTGGTAGATATAAGAAACACCGAATTATTTATATTGTCAACAAAATTTGTATTTTTACTCTAACAATTATTATTATTAATATAATAATAATTATTATTAGATGTAAAAAAATTATTTGAATTCAATAAATAAAAAAAATAGAGGCCGACCGAAATCGCTTTTTCTTAATTTCGCCCAAAACCGAAATTTTTTTTTTTCGGGCGAAACCGAATTTTTTTTAATTTTGGCCAAAACCGAAGCCAAAACCGAAAAAATAAAATAAAAAATTGTGAATTTAAATGTAATACAGTAGTACATAATTAAGCGTATCAGTAGCCTGAAATCGATCATTTTAAGTTCAGATCATGAATTAGATGAATTTAGAAGCAAACTATCAAATGCGTGGAAATTAATTGAAGAGGCAGGGTTATCACTTTTTGCTACGACGAGAGTAGTAGATATTCGATTTTAGGGGAGTATATTTGAAGAAAGGGAAGTAGAGGAAGCAGATTTGTAGAAAGAGTAGTAGTTTTGCATTGTATGAAACTCACATAATATTTTGAGGAGTAGATTTCTTACAACAGTAGTTGAAAATATCTTTAGGGAAGTAGAAAAATCTACTACCGATTCTTCGAAACTATGATCAATGCTTAAGTTTGTGTTACATACCGCTTTTATCCAGCACGCACCATTTTTCCGTAAACGCCACCAAAATTGCATTTTTGGTGCGTGCTCTAAAAATTTCATTATTATTTTCGTATTCAGCGCGGCAAAATACATAAGAATTCGTCTATCAAGTAAGCGATATTTTATTTTTCGGTCAAATCTTTTTTTGGCCAAAAAGCCGCAACCGAATTTCGGTCGGTCTCTAAAAAAATACAGAAAAAAAATTTGTTTGTTCGTCATTTTTCTCACCCAATTTCATTGAAGAATTAATACTTTTTTAGTGATGGTGCAGTTTTTTAAAATCCTTTTCCCTAACAATTGATGGAACAGTGATTGATTTCGCAAACTTTGGGCCTAGCGGAATTATGAGCAAAATATAGCAATTAGCAAAAGCTCAGTTGGCAATAAAACAATACCAATTGCCTTGCCATATGATTAAATAACAAATAACTATTTTGGCAAATGACAGGTAGTGTCTCTTCCCGGTGTATAGTTACTGCAAACTATTGAATTTTTTCTATACTCCTTGAGCATTAAAAGGAATTACATAATACCAAATTTTAAAATAAGACTGATAAAAAAAGTCATTTTGTCTGCTATTTGATAATATTTTATGTAGTTATGGTTTCTTTGGCCAGAAGACCTTGCAAATGACAAATGATTAATTTCATACACATTTCTTTAATCGAAATATTTCCACTTTTTGAAAACAATTTTTACAGGCAGTTCAACGACATTCCTTCTGCACGTAATGGCAAAAAAGTTAAATATAATTTAAAACAATATTTTTCATTGGTTTTTCATTTTTATTGATGGAATGATTTTTAATAAATTTTACATAACAAAATATTTAAGTAGGCATACATATACATGTAAATTTATAATGAGGACCATGATAAGCGAATTGTCAACTGATAAAATATAAGTGGACTACGCAACATGATGAAATACAAAAAGAGTTTTTGGCACTTTTTCCATAAGCAACTTTATCAACGAATTTAGTGAAAAGTATTAAAATACTTCCTTGTGTGCGCGAGGTGTATTAGAACACATCACTCAGTTGAAAATCGTATGTGGGACATTTCCATCAAATCAATTAGTTGCCAACCACTCAAACCCATTCGGAGCCGAGGCAGTCTCTAAGCGAGAGTATGACCAAACACAAATGAAAAAGCTGACACAATTAAGATAACAAATTGTGTTTGGTGTTAATTTATACACACGTTTTGATTATACTCGAACAGCTCGCTACTCATGTGTTTACATTGACTTTTGTTATTTGATAGTCTGCCGCCGAAAAAGACCACGAAGCGGCTGGATGAATTTTCATTTTTTATTATTATTTTTTTTTATTATAAAAGTGTAAACATAGAACATAATGAACATAATGACGCACGAGTTTGGCGCTTAGAATATTGTTTAGGCGGGAGAATACATTTGCTTTTGCATGTAGAGGGTAGAGGAAAGTATTTTTGTTAACTAATTAGTAAGTACTACTACTTTTTAACCAGAAATTTAAGACTTTTTTTATTTCAACAGTCCAGTTGTGCTGAAGGCGTTATATAAATTTCCATCGAAATGGATGTAAAGTAAATAAATATTATCCTCTCTGCCATCAGTCAAACTGTCATGCCACTTTTCATTTACAAACTTTACAACTTGAGCGGTTTTCTTCATTAAATGGTAAATTAAAAATAAAAACAATAAAAAAAAATACATTTTTTATTTCCTTTTATTGTTGTTTTAAATGATATATTTGCTTAATTGAAACGAATGGCAAGATGTTTACTGTGTGTGTATCGAATTGATTCAGTTCAATTGATGCGATTGATTAAGCAAATTAATTGTACAGACAAAAGAGAAACGTCACATGACAGGCGATTCAAATTCATTGTAAAAATTAAGTATGAAATTGTAAAAGAGGCTTGAAGGAAGAATTGCTTGTAAATATAGAAAAGTACAAACAATGTACACCCTTGCAAATCCAATCCAATAATTTACAGTGACAAGGAAACACAAAAAAAAATACCTTTTACCATTTAGTCGCTTGAAACGTCGTTTGATGCTTTAGCTGTTAATGATCATGTTCCGCTACATGCTCGTTCCATTTCCACTTTGTCCTGTCCATTTCCATTTAAATTGCCTTTTAAGAAGGCGTGCCCGGTATGGAAAACTATATATATTCTTGATTCGTCTGTCCGTCATTGTGCCTCCAAAACTTGGCATTCCTCTTCAAAATTCTTTTCAAGTCCGTTATGGAAATTTTATATATCGTTGCCTTAATTTGTAAAGGCCCTAACACGCATTTTGCAAATTTTACAGGAGAAGCAAAAAACCTTTCAGATTATGTAGGCATTCATAGGATAGGGCATTCACAAAACTGTGTATAAAACCGTAGGTTTTGGATCGGTAGACATGCACGTAGATTTTGAAAAAAAAACGCGTGTTGGGGCCTTTACAAATTAGGGCAGCGATATGTATTTTTGCTTATGACAGCGGAATATTTTATATCTGCATGCCAGGTTTTAGTCAAATTCTTCTTAAGCAATTACTTGAGAGCTGGAACGTACTGAATAACCATTTTTGTTCTAAATATTCGTAACTCTATACGTTTTTTTTCGTATTCCTCTAACCTTATTCTGCATACTAACTACTGCACTCCATTTTATTCCTCATTTCATGGTCTAATTCCAAACTATTATGCAACATTCGACTTTCTATCACAGCCATCTCTATCATCCGTCTCAATCATCTAGCTCACATCTTTCATATATGCTCTATTTAAAGCTGACGAACAGATGAGTAGCCACCGACTTGGACTTCGGTGCCTCTGCAGCTGATCGATAACACCGCTCAGCAAATTAAAACTTTTGGAATAACTCTAGAATGAGGATAGTCTTAAAAGTAAATTGCTAATCACTAATCCGAAACGAAACGAAACACGACTAACTACGATGGTCTAGGTGGTTTTGTTTTCATTATGATTATTTTTCTAAGATTGGAGGGTATATGCATAAAAATATATGGATGTAGTTTGTAATCAATCATTACATAAATAATTTTGCTATCAAGCTGAAAGTAAAAAAATGTGTTTTACCTGATTTGTGTACGCTTAAAGCTTTGAAGAGATCCTTCGTATCGAGTGTTTTTTTACGGCCCTTGAAGAACGTTGGTAAAGTATACCTAAATAGTGAGCAAATAAACATGAACAATTGAAATAAAATCGTTATTTGTTTTAATAAAGGCCACAAGCTTACCAAAAAGTAAGAGCTGAAAAAATATTTGCCTTCTCGCGGGGATTCTCCGGCAGATCATCAGTTTTAAGCGATTGCATTGTTGGACTTTTTCAATTAACTGTAAATGATGAAAAGTTGACTTATTGAAGTATTTGTTGTTATGTAAAGAGAGGTTTTGTGGAATTGTTTTTTTTCTTTCTTTAATTTTAATTAAGCAAAGAAGAAAACCACTGGCTTGTTCTTACATTTTTCAATAGTGCTCCTATAGTAATGAAGCCCCTGTGAACGATTCCATTTAAATTAAGTAGAATTTTTCTATTAGATTGTGGGCATGTTGCCACTGTAAATGTGAAAAATGTAAAACAAACAAAGAGCAAAATAAAAAATGCAATGCACAGCAACCAATAAGTGAACTGAAAAGCGATTAAATTCACCAAGTAACTAACTGACTACATAGAATGAAATTGCACAGAGTAATTGCTTAAAATTACGCCGAACTAGTTGCTTGCAAAAAATAAAAAAAACAATGAATAATTCCATTGGTTTTTTTTTTATCAGTGAAAAAATTGAGAAGAATCTAATTTGAAGTATGTGAAATTTTGCGCATTGTTTTCACGATTTGGAATCGGAAAAAAAAAAGTTCTTATTGTTGTTGTAAACAAATTTATTGAGCAATAATTGTATCAAATTATGGGTGTATACAAACAAAAAACAAGAAACGATAGCAACATCAAGTAGCATACGTACTACATACAAATGCTTATCTGTTTTTAGTCCAAATTATTCAGTTTTATGTGCCAGACCCCCTCCCAGACACGCTCAATACTCTTTCGTTGTAGTCTAAACTAATCTGTTTTATTAACGGCGATTAATAATGTCGAAAGCACTTGAGCCGTTCTTGATAAGAATGTACTTTACTACAAAAAATCATAGTAAATAATAAAATTATCTTACACAACAAAAACGTACAGTTTAATGGCAGTGAAAATATAAAAAGGTGAACATTATTTCCGTGCTGGAAATTTTCTCGGCCATAGATATTTATTGGATGCCGATAACAACTTTAACTGCAATAACTTAATTACTTTAAAGCCAAAATAAATTGGTTTAGGTTTGTTTTTTGACGCGAATGATGGTTGAATTCAATTAGCCTATAATTAATTGGGGCATTCATTGCTAACACAAGCCTTTTTAACTATAATTGAAGGGGTGGGTGGATGAAGGTGGCGTGTAACAAACAAATTATTTGGAGTAAATCAGATTTGAATATTTTCATTTTAGATTTTGTATATTGATGAACTTGGCACACTATTTGAAATGATACAAAAACTGTACACAACGCCTTTATTCATCGACAAAATACATTGAAAAATACCATTTTTAATATAGATAAATTGAGTATTCTAATACAGTTGTCGTCTATTTTATAGTAATCCATGCGTACAGACACTAAATCTACTATTTTGTTTATTTTTTTGTCTTCCTTTACAAAAGGAGATTTTTCTTAATTTAGCGAGAAAAAAGGTAGACCATTTGTTGGGAATATGTTTTTAAGAAAGGTGTACATAACGCCTTTTGGTTTTCCGAATTTCCGCCTACATCACAAATAGTTAAATTTGGGAAGAATTGAGGGTGAACATCTTCAACTTTGTAATAGAATCAAATCTGAAATCACTTAACCCTTCAATTGTTTCTTTTTTAAATTAACATACCACATTAAATTGTAGACTATTCGATATTGAAAAATTATCGCTACTTTGTTAAAATTTAACTAAAATGGTAACAAAGTAGCTGGTTTGATAATTGTTTAGCTAACGAAATATCAAACTAACGAGGCCAATGTGCATTTCGATCTCAATAACTCGTATAGCCAATTGTTGAAAAAGGCTCGATTTTAAAAATTTAATTTTGTAATTGGATCAAACCACGGTTGCCAGATTTGTGATATTTTTTTATGACTTGTGAGATACGAGATTTTTGTGAGATTTTTAAAATAATGTGAGATTTTTGTCAGAGTTTTATCTCGTGTAAGATTTTGTGAGATTTTTTAACTGCTTTGAGATTTGTTGTGAGATTTTTAATTGCTGTGAGATATTTTCTCACATGAAATGTTGAATTTCGTGTAAGATGAGAGATTTTTGTGAGATTTTTTATCTGCTGTGAGATTTTTTGTGAGAATTATTAATTGCTGTGAGATGTTGTCTCAAGTGAGATTTTTTCAAATTTTGTGTGAGATTCTGAGATTTTTTGTGAGATATTTATCTGGCAACTATGGATCAAACTGATGTCGAGTTGCTACTGCCAAGATTTTTACCGTTTGGAATAGAGAACCTATATACATCAACCAATTATCAACCATTATTTGAGTATAAGATTTTTCTATTCAATGGGTTCTAGAAATATCCTAAGTATAACTTTTGTGACATTTTTAAGTTTTGGAAGTACTATTTGATGTTTAAGCAAATGAAAAATTACCATAACGAAAAATGTTTCCACATATAAAAACATGGTCCCACATTCATAGTCAAATTAAGTTCCAATTAAACTTATATGCTCTACTTAGTAGACAGATTATAGTTACACTGAAATGGCAGCTACTAAATTGGTACTACACTTTAATAGCAACTAAATTTTACTCGCCGTGGTCGATTTCCATGAAAATGGACATAGCACAATATTGCATTAAGCTATCAGTATGATAGCTATAATATCTCATGTATTGGACTTAATTGCAATCGTGACATTCTTTCCAAAGCCCATATTTAGTAAAGACACTTAGTGCAACTGAAAAGAAATCATGGGAATATCCCAGCGGTTAAGTACACTTTTGTAATATTTAAGAATGACTTGGCATTTTTTTTTTGTTAGAATACAACAGAAAAATGCAATAAATATCAACGTCCGCATAGTTACAAACATACATAAATTACATGTGGCCAAATACGCAGCTATTAATTGAGTATGTTTATAATTAAATTACACGCTATGCACATAAGTTCAAACAAAAAAATATTTATGGGAATATAACCGTATATTAATTACAAAAACAACAAACAATGGTGCGCATACACATATTGAAAATCAACGACCTAGCAGCTAATTACGCGAAATTCTTCTAGACATTTATTCATGTTTTTTTAAATTTAAATTTTATTGTTGTAACAATCACCACAAAAGAAAAAATGAAGAATTAGGCAATATGGCTTTAATAACTTACACGTTGGATTCGTATTCCGCTCTGCCTGCCTGCTGTCAGCACATCAAAGCAACACACTCGGTTGGTTTAGGTACCTGAGTTTATTGTATATGCCCAATACCGGTAGGCACTTTTCACATGTTCCTCCTCTGGAAGAGTGGAAACAAAAGAAACTGTTAAAATTCCGGTATTCTGCTGTGGTGCAAAAAAAATAAGGGAGAAGAAACAAATACACTTTTGGCATATGTATTGACATTAATCGAGCGCGGTTGCCTTTTTTTATTTTATTTTTTTCCAAATTAGATAATCGTCGATGAATTGCCATCGCAACGTTTGCAATTTAGCGGCGACACTGGCAGTATGACGATTTTCATGTTGCGATAACAATGTTTATTCTAATATTAGCGAATTTTCATTTGGTCGTTTCTGCCCAAATTCAAGATTTCGTCATCGCTTCCGTCTGCCGCCGCTGAGTTGATATTAGTGGTAGG
Organism: Heteromyza rotundicornis; assembly: GCA_951394025.1. Lineage (NCBI taxonomy): Eukaryota > Metazoa > Arthropoda > Insecta > Diptera > Heleomyzidae > Heteromyza > Heteromyza rotundicornis. Next base: position 15,027,701 of record OX596012.1, on the reverse strand, counting down.
GACAAAGGGTGTGGTGGCTACCACTTGTATGAATCCCGAATTTCTTAAGTAGCATTAATCATTCATAATTAATTGATTTTTTTGCCAATTTCGATATGCCATGCGTACTGATATTTCACAATGAGGGCACATACCAAGGAGCACAGTGTTTGTTATGGCAGCAGTAGTTTATTCAATTTTTGAATTAATCTCTAGTAGAACACAGCACTACCACTAGACTATCAAGCTCCTAAAAACAACCGCACGAGTTCAACGAAACGAAAGCACTGAATTGTTTGCGCAAAAAATTCCAAATGGGTTTCGCACAAGATTCATAGATACATTAGATTGCGCCTATCGCTCTACATTTGACGTCATTATACTTATTGCCATCGAACAGCTGTTTTTGGTTTACAGTTAACTTTTAATTTTGGTAACGCTGAGTTCGGTTTTAGAAAGACAGATGTATGCTTTTCTAATGATAAGCGCATCGAAACGTATTCTAAACGTAAAAAATATCACTGATGATGTGAAACTTTCGATCTCTACAGCTAATTGTTGATTCAAGTATTTTTTGTCACTCATCTCTAATTGTATACACAACACAAATAAAATAGGTCCATTCTGACCGTTATGAAATTTTTTTTATTTTGGATTTTCAAATGAACATTCGGCGAAGGCGTAATCCATTGTATTTATGAATCTTTAATTTTGCAAATGCGGTGCTGCCGTCTTGTAGAAATATTTATATCAAAAGCAAATAAATTATGTCCGGAATTTTATTATTATTTACGATTGGAAATACTTTACAAGGCTGTATTGGAATAAATTGAGAGTTGAAAAAAAGAAATAAGAAATCGAACTTATTTTAATAATATTGTGGCTCAATGGTGCATGTAAATGACGCATGCCGAAATTGTATTTTTAATTTGACAAATTTTGTATTTCAATGTAAATAAATATATGAAAATGCAGTATTTCTAGGTTTTTAGTGAATTTCCCGTGCATAATTTTCTTTCTCGCTTTCTAATCCGCTTTTTGTCATTAGATTGGTAATGTAAATTGGCACATTCGTAAATCTTTATAATTTAACCCCTTCTCATAGAGTAGTAGAACAAACAACATACCGCAATTAAAAATAAATCTCTGATTAGTTAAAAAATCTCTTCTCTAGTCATCGAAAAATCCCAATATGACATAAATCTGGCAATTGTGATTGGGACAACAAATCCAAATTCGGAAAGGGTGGCATTCCTTTACATTACATGAAATATGGCAACATGATCAAACTGTCAGTTTTGTTTACAAAAAAATTTTGGGCGAATACAGGGTATTTATGGAAATATTGAAAATAACACAAATTTAACCCGCAATGTTTGAATTAATTTCTTTGATGAATAAATTAATTTTGTCACTCTCTTCTTTGCTGCGATCTCGTAGTACATTTCCTCAGCTTCAATTAATTCAAACTCGATCTCCAATTTCTCCAATTTTTAAATATTCAAACATCCCAATGATATTTGACTTCCCGGCGTCCATCAATTCGTTTCCATTAAAAACTCGCAAGTCTTGTATTTTACTTTACATTTTTTTTATTCTCGTTATATTTGTAAAATATAAAAAACCGAAAAACGTCCCACTGACAAAACGTCCATTTAAGCAACCAAAGCGGAGGCGGTGCTCGACTCGTATTTCCAGTTGGGTGGCAGGACACTCTTTGTCTTGTAGTAGCGGGCCAATCTGTGGATTCTGGACTCGACCAAAATAAGACGGAACTTGCCATCCTTATCCTTGCGGTTACGCTCCAAATGCTTGCGGATGGCAACAGCCTTCTTGATCATGTGGTAGAGATCCTCTGGGATATCGGGCTTCAAACCAACCGATTTCATGATACGCAGGATCTTGTTGCCATTGACAAAACGAACCTGGGCAACACCATGGGAATCACGAAGGATGATACCTGAAATAAAAATTAATACAAAAATTTAGCAACAATTCAACTTTTTTTTTTTAAATTTGCACAACATAACCTCAAATAACAAATTCGAATTGCAATATTGTTGTTGTTTTAATACTGTAACTCACCGATTTTGGATGGGGTCATGCCCTTCTTGCCCAACTTCTTAATATGTTCCTTAACATCTTCAGCGTTAAGCTTCAACCAGGAAGGAACGGTTCTCCTGTAGGGGAGTGCGGATTGGGAAATACCCTTACTGCCAGGCGGCACATGAAATGCAGAAATTCAATAATTAGTACCGAATACCAAACTGTCACAACGTCCACATGGGCGCAACGAATTTCACACGAATTGAGCACAAGCACAGCGAAATTAACTATTTTCAAACACAAAATCCATTGGGCAGTGGTCCGGCCACACTGTGCTGCATTCAATTTGCGTTAAATTCAATTGGAAATAATATAAAATTCAATTTTTACCCAGGAGCGTGCATACGACCCATCTTGTCAGATTTTTATTCTACACCAAAAAGAAATAAAACGGAAGTGGAGACTTTCCACTTCAATGGCGGCCGCAAGGGCTGACAACTGCTGAAAAACAAAAAGCAATTTCTCCCCGTATTGTGAACTGAAAGGGAAAGGGAATATTTGTTACACAAAATAAAATGAAAAATTTTAAATAAAAAAATTAATTAAATTATTAATTGAAAAAAGTTGACTATGTTAAATTGTAATTATTAAAGCAGTTCATGGAAAGTGAACATTTCGTACAACTGCTGCTTCTATCGACGCGCTATTTCCTCGAAATCGAGGGCTCTAATATAAAGTTCAGAATTTAAGGAAATGATATATCTTTTGCAATTCGTACCTTTGACTTTTTGGAATAATGATAAATGCTGAGAGTCTAGCATTTATCTAGCTAAACTAGGCTATTGTTGTCATAATTGTGGTAATTTTTAATTTTATACATATTTGTTTTAAAGTATGGCAGTGTAACGACATAATAGATAAAAAATTTATATTTTATTATTTACGGGTTAATTTTTTCGGAAAAAAGGATTGATCCCGTTTACAGCTCGGTATGCAGATGTTACAAAATTCCGTTTTGGAGAATTGACATATATTTTGTTTTGTGAAGAGCGAAATATTTTTTGACATTTCAAGTTTTGAATTTTGTAAATAAAGTTTTATGATAATGTGAAAAAATTATTGTGATTGAGATTGGCGGTTAATATTAATGGTTTTCAAAGCAACATAAAGGTCATTCCAATAATTTCGCTGTGCGGGTTGTCAAAAAATCTTTCCAAAGTACTCGAAAAAACAACTATTTTTTCGCTTTCTCTGCATATGCTAGCCGAAATGAAAATTTTGCTTGTTTTTTCGTTTACTTAATAAATAATTGATAAAGTGGGACAAAGGGCGGATAAGAACTTGGTAGCGAAAACGACATTGAAAATTTTGCATGGCTAACTTTTTGATAATCGGGTTGAAGATCCAGTTTAGGTTAAACCTTATTTATTTGAGAACGATATAAAACGATAAATGGGAATAATCTGCACTACATTTTGGATTATTTTCAAGAAAAGTCACACTGAAAGCAACTAAAGTGCTGACAACATCCAAGAGCAAAACTCTCCAGCCTATTTCTACACAAACAAATGTCCTCACACACACCATCAAAAAAATCGGCATATTTTCCTATACGTATACGAAAACACACACCAAAGCACACCGAAAAAATTACGAAGCCACGAAGCAGAGTACCAAGCCGATTCCAATTAGTCGACAGGCTGGTTTTGTTGGCGGGGCAGCAAAAACTGACTAGAGCCGATTTGTTGAAAATCAATTTTCATAAAAATAAAATATATAAAAAATAAAAAACTGTTTTAAAAACATATTAACCACGAAAAACATTAATTATTTAAAAAATTTTCAGAAAAAACAGCTTGCAGAGGTTTATTGTCTAAAAAATCGTTTTGACCAGCCGCCACCGGTTCGCCGACCGCAAAAATTTACGGCGACTGTAAAATCGGCTTGGGAAAAATATGATGGAAAATATTACAAAATGGCTGTATGCAGAACAGAAAAAGAACTTGAGTGCACAACATTTTGAAATTATCAAAATCTAAAGAAAAACACACTAAATAATTGTAAATTTACCATAAAAACGTCAAGGAACTGTCGCTGCAACTAGTGCAACAGTAATGTGAATACAAAACTTGCGATTATCAGCGCAAAAATAGTTGAAATAAAAGTGCTACGAATTCTTTGGGCAAAAAAGAAACTGCAAAAAACAAGGCATTGAAAAAGACGAACGAACATTTGAAGGCGGAAACTATTACTTATTCATTTGTTGCGAAGAAATATTTAAGTTTTTTGAAATCTCCTGCAACATCCAAGAGTATCACGATTATATTATTAAAGCGTAGTGAACACTGATTTTCAATTGGGATTTTTTTTGGTTGATTCATTCACCCACCTCAACCACAACCCATATACAGAGAAATATATATATTAGTTGCAAGAAGGCGCCCTAAATATATGTAGATTACTTATATATTACATATGTATAATATATTGCAATAATTTAGAGAATGTCTGACGATTCCGGTGATAGTAGTGACTTCGATCCGCAGCCCTCGGGCAGCAGTAGATTGCGCTCCCGCGGTGCTGCCGCCGCCGCCGACCAGAAAAGGAAGCGTCGCATTGTCATGCGCATTGAATTCGACGACAGCGACGAAGACGAGACATCTTCCTCGGATGGCGGCCACGACCACGTCGACGCTGACCTTGACGAGCGGCCTTCGTGCTCGTCCACCGCAACGCGGCGATCAACGCGAAATCAGTCGAAGACGAACGCCGACGACGCCGGCGAGGATGACTCGGAAGAACTGCAGCACTTTGCAACAATGCGTCTGCGTAATCGACGCACAAATGCTCTCGATTTGAGCGGCAGCAGTTCGGATGGTTCTTCGAGTGGCAGTGAGGTAATGGTTTGTTTATTTTACATTTAAAAAAATTACATAAAGCATCGAGTTTGGAAATACACCGCTTGAGTAGGCTACACCAGAGCTTCTTAAACTTGAAATAGTATTCTTAAATCTAAGTTTTATTGTAAAATATTAACGGTATTCACAATATAGGCTGGACTCATTCACTAGACTCATCTCTTTTATGCATCCATTTACCCTATATTGTGCAAGTCTATTTACCCTATATTGGGAATACCGCTATCGATTGAAAAATGTGTGGCTCTAGTCCTAAAAAACTAGTTTTTATTGGTGTGTACCTTCTTTTTGAAAGGTAAAAATTACTAATAAGATCTCGCGAAACAATGGCGGTTAGTGCTATTCGCATCGGTTTTGTTAGTTCAAAAAATGGTCAGGCCTTGAAAATCAATACGATAGTTCGAGCCAGTATACAAATTAAAAATTACGCTGTAATTCCGTACCCGAATTTAGGGGAGAAGTGGCCGGAAATACTTTTACAATACGTTCTTTTAAAGATACTACATCCTAAAAAAAAAATGTACGTTAAAGTTTTTATTGAATTTAAAAAGTTTTTATTATTTTATATTTTAAAAATAATTACTTGGCCATACCTGATACCGATTTTTCGGATTTTTGCTCAAAGTTTTTGCTTATGTAGTTGTTCAGTGTTATGAATTTTCTTTAAAATTTGCTATAAATTATATAAATTTTTGAAAAAGTACTACAATCTGTGATTTTTTAGGTTTTTGTTTAGATTCAAACTTAACTAGACGAGACACAGACATTCTGTAACCATCATTTTGCTCAGCATCCAAAAACCTTTTAGGAGTAATAGGTCTGCGTTTTGGAGTACCAAGTTCTATTTCACGGTAACTTAAAGTTATAATATCGTCGTCGTTCTAACAAAAGGGACTAAGTCCAAATTTATAGTTTGGACAAAAGTGAGCTCTAAAAATCCAGAAATAGTTGGATATCAATGTTTTTAGGCTTCATGTATACAAAAACCTTTCCACAGAAAAAAAATGTTGGAAATCGATTTGCTGGGACGAAAGAATTAGGAGAAATGGACTTAGGTAGTTCTGATTGACAAAGATTTCGTTATAAAAATGAGAAACAATTCAACCAAAATTTGTCGAATTTGAATGCTGTTGGGCTCAATGTATAATAGAATCATTTTGTAATAACATATATTCTTGATCAGCATCACCTCCTGAGTCGATTAAGCCATGTCCGTTTGTCTGTCATCACGATAGCGGTCGCAATTTTGGACATCAACTTGAAACTTTGGGTACATGTTTTTCTCCTCCAAACTCAGATCAAGTTCGAGAATCAGCCCAATCGGACAAAAATTAGGCGATGCTCCACTACAAACTGACAAAAAAAATTAAATATTTTCAATGCAGTATTTGATTGAAAATGTTTAGAAACCGATTTTTTAAATAGTCCGAGGTTCGAAAATGGACCAAAATCTGAGACCAACATTTTTTTGCTGGATTTGATTGAAAGTTTTTAGAAACGGTTCTAAACCCACGGTAAAATAGAGCCCTGAGACCAACTTTTGTTTATGGGTCATATTGGGGCGATTCATTTAAAGTGGGAAAATAAATAATAACACGTTTTTTAGTGAAAAATTAGATTTGATAAAAAGTTGTGAAGAAAAACACAATTTTTTGTTTTTGATGATCAGTTAACACTATTTATGATTATCGGTTTTTTTAGATTTTATGTTGCTATTCAATTATCTTTCCAAAACGTCCAAGGACGGCTTTCTAGCTGCACCACTAGTTCAATATTTATGGCACCTTGGAATGCGATTTAATTTTTAGATCCTATCTGGGTACAGTTGGATGTTTCTTGTTTTGACCCCCAGGAATCACCTCCTTCATTATTTGCACTGAAGCTCAGGACACCCTGTATTTGACAATTGCTTTTATTAACTCCAAGGCAATGCAACTTAAAAACCCTATTTACGGTCAAAAAACTTATTTACCGTCAATCTCCAAAAGCAAAATCCCCAATTTCATAACACCCCAAATAAAAAACCACTAGTTTCAAAATCCCCATTTTTAAGATTTCTTGGAACGTATTTTTTTTAAATTAATCAAATTTTTAAGTTCTGAGTTTTCAAACACACATTTTCTCATTTTGTGTTGGTAAAAATTGGACCAATAACAATTTCCCAACTATCACGATGTTTCTTTATATTTTATGAGCGATGAAGCCTATTTTTCTCATATTTAACTTTTATATGAACAACTTGTAATTTACTCAGAAGTGCATTTGCGCTAGGGAAATGCAACCTCGGTTTTCCTTGTAAAATTTGCAACAATTTTCGAGTTATTGTACATTATTAGGGCAATTCACGAGTTTGTCTTGCAGAAGTGCAAATGCAATTATTTGTTGGATATTTTTGTATCACAATAACAAAATATACAGATTTGCATTCGGCATCTTTACTTACATAAAATTCTGTGTGAGTTTGTTTCTGGGTTTGTATGTGTGTATGTATGTTTGTTCCCTTATAACTCAAGAAATACTTTACCGATTTTAATGAAATACATATCAAAATGTAGGAAATTTAATTTCAATTTGGGTATTTGAGGTGGGCGTGGCAAATTTTATTTCAAAATGCTATAATTCATGCAGTGTTTAACCGATTTTGTATGTGGTTTTGGGTAATGAATGGGTAACATGTTGATTCTGAAAATAAAAGTCAGCCCACTGCCACGCCCTAACATTTTTAAAGCTCTGTAACTCGGGTCTTATTCAAGGGATTTCGCGGAAATTTTGGCCTTAGTGCTGGGTGGTGAATGGGCAGAGGGTTGACTATGAAAATTTAAGATCCGCTCATTTCCACGCCCTAAAATTGTTAAAGCTCTGTAACTCCGGTAATATACAAGGGATTTCGCTGAAATTTTGTATTTGAAGCTGGGTGGTGAATGGGCAGAGGGGTAATTGTGAAAATGCGTGATCTACCAATTGCCACGCCCCAAATTTTTATAAAACTTAAACTCGGGCCCCATTCGATGGATACCGGTGATATTTTAGATTTGGTGTTGAGTAGTGAATGGGGAGACGGATGACTGACAAAATCTATTTTTATTTCAGTTGCTTAAATAATACATATAACATTTATACATTTACATAAAAATACAAAATTATTGAGAGCGAAGCTGTGGGTATAAGCTAGTAGCATGTAAAAGCTATACGCTGTATATATTATAGTTTTGATATAAAAATATGAAAAAGGTGATAGTAGTTTTAATTAATGACAATTTGTCCCAATTGGCAAGGTAATTATAACTCAATGTTAAATCACCTAATTTAGAGTATGTAAACGGTTTTCTTTGACCGGACCTTATTCTTCTTATTTAGTAGTAGAAGTTCTTTATTTTCAATTTAGAACATAAGACTATGGCATTAAAGTCGTTAGTCGGAAGTTTGACATTTTCTTATTATGATAATTACTATAGCTAGAAAAAAACAGCACAAACATTTCCAAAACAAGGAAGCAAATAAGCACCCATAAGCATAATTTTAAAGAAGAAAAAGATAACATAAATCTAATATACACAGCAACGATCGCACCGAAAGGCGAGGATTTAAAAAAGTCCAAATAATGCTCTAAATATACAATACCTAACCACTGTTATTATGATCCTTTAAGACTTGGATTAATGTAAATTGACATTGTTTTTTGAAATTCTAACTTCTTTAAAAACATGCTACTTTGCAAAAGAAAGTTAAGTAATAACAATTTTGCCCGAAATTTGAGAATTTGTATTCCCCCACACACACTGTGGCAGGGTATACTAACTTTGACACAACGTTTGTAACGCCCATAAGGAGGCGTGTCCGGTATGGAAAAGTATATATATTCTTGGTCAACATCACCTCCTGAGTTGATTTAGCCATGTCCATCTGTCCCCTAAACTGAGATCAAGTTTGATAATCAGCCCAATCGGACCAAACCCATACCCCATACAAAACGACAAAAAAAACAAAATTTTCCAAATTTTTTTATTGCTGTATTCGATTGGAAATATTTAGTAATTGACTTTAGACATGGTCCGAGGTTACGAAGCCCCATATAATTAGGTCATAATAAAAAACATTTTTTTTATATAATTTTTTCCAAAATTGTAGGAACGGATTTTGGACATGACGCAGCTGTAAAATAGTTAACCCAGATTGACCCAGTGTCAAAAGATTTAAAAAAAAATAACGAACGCATAAATTTTAAAGCCGTCGATGGTTTTGTGTTCTTAAAAGTTCCGCTAGTTTTCATTTTACATGACGGCATTTTATCACTTGTAGTTCTTTTGTTATTGTAATGCAAACTAGTGATTTTAAATAAAATGTCGAGTAGTTCTGGGCAGATCCGTGTTAAAATGGGGTTCTAAAGAAAATGTTTTTTTATATTCGAGGGTACTCTAAATAGGTCATATTGTGTAGGGGTATTTCAGTTTCGGCATAGCAGAAGATAGTCCACTCTCTAGTTTTTTTAAATTGGATTTTCGGTAAATTTGTATAAAAGTTTATAAAAATGAGTCATATGAGCCAAAAGTTTTCTAAAAATTCAGGAAAAGTGTTTATTTCAATAAGATTGAATTCCGTGCGAAATATGGAGAACACCATTTTTTTTAATTCGATATTTTCTTTGCATCTTTGACTTTTTTCAGGGAAATTTTGGAAATTTTGTGGTAAAGAACAAAAAAAAGTATGAAAATAAGCTTATTTAAAAAAAAAAAAACTTGAATACAAGCAAGCACGTAAAAAATCAATAAAACAAGCAAACAAGTATTAATTTCAATTAAATTACTCACTTCATTGATTCAAAATTGAAACGAATTTTTGGACTTTTCCAAAAATTGTTTAGACGTGTCCACAAATAAAAAAAACCTCAGGTATGGTTAAACCCTTTTTTAAATATTTTTCTTTCAAGATTTAAGAGCTTAAAGAGTTTTCAAAAATGTCGGTTCATCTTAACCTAAAAATTACATTTTTTTTTAATCATTTTTGAGGGTCTTGGATTGACCTTGAAAATTTAAGAGCACATGTGGAAGACTAAAAGTTTAAAATTATTCGTTGAACCTTTTTGATGTAAACGGTTTAGAGGTAAACTTTAAATGAAGGCTGAATTTTCCAATGAAATTGTTTTTTTTTTAAATAACACAGTGCTCGAATTTTTTTACTTTCTTTTTTTTTTTTGAAACACACTGCTCTCCTAGGTTATTCCGAGTACGTTTTCTAGTTTAAATAATCCGGCGTCCGTTTTGCTTCGTCAAAAATACAAAATCGGCAAAATCCAGATCGGTCTTTTTTTAAAACTATATTTTAAATTCTTTGACAAAATATTTTACAAATTAACATTTTTTTTTTTATTTTTTTTTAAGTTTTAAATTTAAAAAATTTTTGTTTTTGAAACTGTTTTGGAAAAACACAACTTTATATTTTAAACTTTAATACTAAATGTACTTACTTTTGTTCGCATTTTTGATGGCAGTGATGTCGATTTTAAAAAAACCTAGATGTAGCTGAGCAAAACGGACCTCCGATCAAAACCCCAGAATTATTTCAAAAGTTTTTCATTTGTGGAACAGTTAACCAAATTAATTTCTATTCGCTATTGTTCGCATGTAGATAACTGTTCTGCATTTTTACACATTTTGAATGAAACTGTCATTTCATTGATGAAATTGTTGTTATTTAATTTTGTTGACATTATTTTTAAGCCAATGTGCGAACAATTTCTGACCAACTAAGGCCACTGGAAATTTCCAACCATAAAACTTACGATATTTTCAAAAATGTATCGCGATTTCATTGTCGTCACTTTATAATCGAAATGCACATCACCAACAAAAAGAAGAACAATAATATAAGAAAATGCTATAATTAAAAAAAAGCAAGAGACCAACCGAAATCGCTTTTTTAATTTCGGCCAAAACCGAAATGGACGAAATTTTTTATTTTTGTTTTGGCCGAAATCGAAATGGCCGAATTTTTATATTTTTAATTTCGGCCGAAACCCAAGCCGAACCGAAAAAATAAAGGAAAAAATTGTGAATTTAAATGTAATAAAGCGTGTCAGTAGGGTGAAATCGATCAGATCATGAATTAGATGAATTTAGAAGCAAACTATCAAATGCGTGGAAATAAATTGAAGGGGTAGTAGAAATTCGATTTTAGGGGAGTATATTTGAAGAAAGGGGAGTAGATTTAATTTTGTTACGTATAGTAGTAGAAATTCTACGAGAGTAGTAGAAATTAGAGGTAATCTTTGTTATTTATTTTGTACATTTTTCGAATCAAACCGAAATTTTCGGTGGAAATATGGAAATTTCGGCCGAATCCGAAACAGCTTTTTTTGGCCGAAAAACCGAAACCGAATTTCGGTCGGTCTCTAAAAAAAACACTACACCAATGACATTATTATTTTTTCCAGACATAATTTTCGCTTTTTAGTTTTACCTTAGTTTTTGTCCGATTAGGCTGATTCTCGAACTCAGTTGGGAGGAGAAAAGCTTGTTCCCAAAATTTCATATCCAAAACTGCGGTTGCTATCGTGTGGAAAGACAGTTGGATATGACTAAATCAGTTTAGTTTTCAATGTTGATGAAGAATATGTATACAAATGCAGTAGTGCTTAAATGAATGGAAAATTGAATTCAATGCACTCCACTCTGGTATATCATATAAATAAACAAATTAAGAGTCGACTTTCAAATCAGTATACACTTTTTTATTGACAAAAGACTTTTTAAGTCGACGACTCTATTGTGTTTATTTGAAGGCTGAATTAGCTTGAGCTATATTGTAAACAGTTTACTTCTCCATGCTTATTTGGGTACTTTAATTTCAAATTCTTTCAAAATCTTCAGTTATTATTAGGAAGTTGATCGAACATGCACTGCTTCTACAATATTCACAATCTCCAATTTCATTGAAATATTTACAAAATAATATTAATTTTAGATTAAAGTTTGTTTTGTTTGCAAAAATAGTTTTATCACACTTTTATTACTTTGCAGTAGGGGCTTCCACGAGGCCCTGTGTAACGGAGTAAAATATCAAAGTGTAAAATACAAATATTTTCTGCCTTGAAAAAAGAAATTCGAAATGTTATACTTTTCACAGGGTTACACAGGGCTCCGTGAAACCCTTAGGGTTTTTATAAGTTTCCATTTTTTATACCCTACACCTAATGAGGTATATTCACTTTGGTCTGATGTTTGTAACACCAAGAAGGAGGCGGATAGGTATAGGAAAACTATATATTCTTGATCAGCGTCACCTCCTTAGTTGATTTAGCCTTATCCTTCTGTCCGTCCTCTTTTCTTGTAAACGCGATTGCTGGAGCTAGAAGAAATCTAGAGGCCAAAACTTTGGATTTAGCCTTTTTTGTCTTCGAAGGAGTTGGTATTGAAAATGGGCGGAATCGGTCGACTGACACACCTACCTCCCATCGTGTTTTGTAAAATATGTAACCTAATTCCGTTGAAATAGTTCTAAACTTTCAAAATTCATGATGGCGGATCCAAAATGGCCCAGTCGGTGTAGGGTATATGCAAGTCGGCTTTGACCGACTGAAACTTACTCACTTGTTTTTTTTTATTAAGTTGTGCATTTTGTATGGTGTGAATAAACAAAACTGACTGCAAATTACATTTGCTATTTCCAGCTGCCATATGCGTTTCTTTAAGCTTATCAATCTGGTCTAAAGCATACATTTTGTGTAATATCTCTGATAGAAATACAATATTAATTAATTTAATTTTTTTGTATTCTTTACAGATAAATCGACGGGCTAAAACGCGCGGTAAAATGTCGAAAAATCGTATCGTTTCGGAGGACGAACGCGACCGTAGTCCGCAAAAACCCCTCAATAGCCAACCAGACGAGGCCGGTTTCACCTCGGACAGCAGCAGCAACGAATTGCTGGAAAAATGTCCAATTTGTCTGTTAACTTTCCGCCAACAAGAAATCGGTACACCGGCTACGTGCGAGCACATTTTCTGTGCCAACTGCATCGAGGCGTGGTCCAAGAATGTGCAAACGTGTCCCATCGATCGTATCGAATTCGCGAAAATTATCGTGCGCGGCTCCTACGAAAATCGAACAATCGTGCGCGAAATAAACGTTGACCCCAATCGTATCCAGAAAGAGCTCGTGCTCGACGACGACGACGATGACGTAACGGTCGTGGAGGACATAACCAATTGCGAAATCTGCGATAGTCCCGAACGCGAAGATGTGCTCTTGCTGTGTGACAGCTGCAATCAGGGCTACCACATCGATTGCCTGACACCGCCACTCGATGCCATTCCCGAAGGTTCATGGTACTGTGACAACTGCTTCGATTCGCAAGATGAGGGCGACGACGACGGTGTCGAGGAAGATCTGAGCATGTTGTATGAAGATATACGCGACATGGGCATACCGGAGGCACGCCTGCGCGTCACAGAAGTACATCAGCCGCGCATACTGCGGACACGGCAAAACGAACGCATACGCGCTGCAGTACTGCGACGCACACGCTCCAGTCTGGCTCGCACTGAAACATTGACACAAACCACCACAACCAGCACCTCGAATCGTGGTAGGCCGCGTAATTCGACCACAACTACAACGACGACCACAACGCGTACGACCCGAACCCGGAGTACCGCCCCCAAGCCCGTAAAACGCAGGCGTAGACGTCGTCGGGCACGCCAGCGCACCTATGTGGTGGAGTATGACTTGAATAAATTCGATGAGAAGTTCGCCATAAAGACCACAAAGAAAATCATACGCCGTCGCAGACGCAAGACAAGGAAGTCAAAGCGCACCGTTCGGTCGGCCACGGCCACGGGCGAACGCATGACAGCCAGCAAGCGTCTGGCCGAACAGATGGGCGTGAAGAGCGCTCGTACATTCAACTCTCGCCTCCCTGGTGCCGGAGCACCAAGTTTGTCAATTTTCGGCAACGCCAACGATTTGGAGTATTTCTCGGACAGCGATGGCGGCGGTGGTGGTGGCATTGATAATGAAATTGAAATAGAGACCGGACACGGCACTGCTGTGCAAACATCGGTGCGTCTGTCGAACATTGGTCCACGGCGTGCCCACAAGAGCCTACTCTTGGGCAGACTAAAGAGAAGCGCGGGCGCAGTGTCGCTGCCTGCTCCAGTAATTGCCGGTACCCCTGATATTCTCTCGAGCATCATAAACATGCAGGATCGTTGGCACAGTGCCACAAGGAATTTGGAAAACGTACACATTAGTGCAGACGGTACATTGAACTTCCAAGAAAGTGAACGTTCCGCTCGAGACAGAGGTGTAGCTGCTGTGCCCAGTGTTGCAGCTCCCGCACCGGTCAAGGGAAATAGTACACAAAACGAAGGAAGGAAGGAGGAAAACACCAGCACGCCAACACAAACTGTCAGTCCGAGTGATGTCACACAAGCGCCAATGTATCCGCGTGGAGGTGGCGGAGGCAATCCGAATTACAATAACCGCGGTGGTGGAGGGGGAGGAGGTGGCGGAGGCTACAACAATAATCGTTATAATAATCAAAGCAATTACCATGGAGGCGGTGGTGGTGGCGGAGGTGGAGGTGGAGGCAATCAATACCGACACTCAACAGGCGGTGGAGGAGGAGGTAATGGTGGCGGTGGAGGAGGCATGGGTGGAAATTTCAACAATAACAACAACAACAACATGGGAGGAGGTCAAGGCAACTTTAACTTCAACAATCAGCCCAACTTCAATCAGAATCAAAATCAAAATCCCAACTTCTCACCATTCAGTATACGCTTCAATCAACGCAACCAACAACAAAATAACAACAACCAACGCAACTCATTGCCCTTCTCCGGCAATCGCAATGACAACAACAGCAATATGCAACAGCAGCAGCAACAACAACAACCACCACCACAACAGCAACAACAGAATGTGAATTTCAACCAACAAATGCCGCCGCAAATACCACGTCCTGATAATAATCTATTCGGTGGCCTGCCGCCGCCAATGACTCAATTGCAAAATCCACAAATCGGCGGTGACAACAACCAATTGTTTAGTGGCCTGCCACCGCCCATGGTTCCTCAACTAAGCGTCGAGAACAGCCAATTATTTGGTGGCCTGCCACCACCCGCTATGGGTCCTGCTCACCAGCAGCTGGCACAAATGCCAAATATGTCATCTGGGCCACCGCCACAACAAAGTGGACCGGTTACGATGGGGCCGCTAATGTCGATACCGCCCCCACCGGCTCCACCACCAGGCGTACAAATGCCGCCCTGGAACAGTTCACTGTTCCAGCTGAACAATGATTATGGCAACGACAACGATGACGACGACTCCAATTGTCCCAATTTTTCCGTATACTCAGCCGAGTCGCAGGAATTTGCCAAAACCACGGAAGTCAATAAAGCTGAAAAGGCACGCGAACCCTCAAAGGTATGATAAGTTCAAAGAAATCATGAGTCGCTTGTGTGTGTATTTATAAAATTTACAATTTACAACTTTTTGAAAAATGGTGAATAATTCGTTGGTCTTTGAAAAAATTGAATTGAATTGAGTTTGCATATTTGTTGTAATTACGGGGGCAGCTATATACTTTGGAGGTTAGGTTTTGTACAAACTTGGTAGTAACGATTCATCAGTGGAGATGCGTAATTTGAAGGAATACTAAAAATGTTAAAAAATTTTACATTTTTGAAAACGAAATTGAGTGTGGATAGATGTATTTAGAGGAGTAGTGTTGACCACACAGGCAGAAATACGGAAAATTCGTAGTATCATCGGGTGATTTTCGTATTCTCCGCGCTTGCTCGCGTGTGCCGTTTTGGTCATCACTGATTCCAGCAATCTGAGGTCACTGATAACGCTATGATCTGCTACATCTAAAATTAATACAAATACAAAATTGTTAAAAAAAAACAAAAAGGGAAGGTAAATGTAATTTGTTTAAAGTGTGATACAAATTAAGAAAAACTTTTCTAAAATATATGTTTTTTTAGTACACACGTTTTTTTTGTACAACTTTTTTTTTAATTAAAAAAGGTAACATTAAAAAAAAAATGTTTAATTTTTTTTATTAAACAATAATTTTTTTAAATATTTTTTTTTTTAAATTTAAAATACATACCAAATTTTTTGTATTTAAAAAGAATAATTTTTTTTAATTAAAATTTGTTTTTAGTGTGATTAGTATGATTTTGAAGATTGATTTTATGTTTAGCTTTCTGAGCAGCATGTTTTTTTGTAATGAAAAGCTGCTTCAGTGGAGACAATGTGAAAAAAACAACAAAGCAGCAGGCTTTTGTCTTATGGCCATTTCGGGATTGTCACTTTCTCATCAGAGACAATTCTGCTGACTACTATCCAACCAACTTATTGTCCTGCATATACAGCCTTTCACTGAACGAATACTCATGAACTACTTGCAGAAACTATACTGAAATTGTATTTGTGTAACAACAAAAATTATGTTGTTCTCTTCTGAATCAGTTTTTCATTACAAAAAAAAACATGCATGTTGAAAACTAAATTAAAAATAATTTTTTTAATTTTATAAATTTTTTTCAATTAAAAAAAAAACAACGAAATCCAAATATTTTTCAAATCAAGATATATTTTAATTAACAATAATTGAAGAAAAATTTACTTTTAATTTACTTTTTTACGTACATTTTTACTGACAAATTTTATTCTTTCATAAAAAAAAATTAATTTTTTTAATTAGAAATTTTAATTTAAAAAAAAAAATTTAATTTGATTTAAATTTAAAAAAAATTAAATATTGAAAAATATAACAGACTGCATTGCTAGTTATTTATGCAATTCGCAATGGTTTGCAATTAGAAAAATTAAATGTAGCAGAGCAAAGTAGCGGCGATCACAAATTGCCCTAAAAACATCTATTCCTCTCAGTTAATTTCTCGATCCTGCACGCAGAAATCAAATAAAAACCTAATGTTAATCGCCGAACAAGGTCTGTCCTGCGTGTTAAGGCCTTACCCGGCCAAGTCTTTTCAATTGCAATACTTGTACACTCGTATTAGAATGAAGAAATCTTGCTGATTTTCTATTCGATAAAAAAAAATCCTTAAAAAAAATAGTTCGAGTTTCGAAAAAAATGGCTAGTATCCGGTTTTCCTTTTTCTTCATTTGGGTACCGTTATGTCTAGTCTCGTTTTAGGCCTTAGAACAAATCAAATTAATGTTGAAAAGCAAGCAATGGTATACTAACCATGAAATATCATTTTCTCTTTCCTATTTTACAAATTATCAATTCTCAGGAAGACGATGAAAATGAAGATTTAGTACAATTAGATGATGACGACGAGATACCAATGCCACCCGAAAGTGCGCCGCCCGCAACGGTTGAGAAATCGGATGATTTGTATGAACCTGAAAATCCAACAGAAGAAAACGATATGGATGATTCGAATGAAGAAGAAGAAGAAGCAGAAAAAGTAGTCGACGAAGATAAAAGTAAAGAGGAGGAGGAAGAGGCGGAGGCAGAGGGTGGCGATATTGGTACAACTACGAATGATAATAATGATGATGACGACGACATTGTAGCCGAAGAAGGAATAGATGGAGAGGAAATAGTTTCGCCCATAAATGAAGACTCCAATACGGAGCTGCCTACTGTTGATAAGATCGACGACAACAGCAAATGTGAGGATGGTGAAATTATAGAAACTGATGAAGCTGATAGTCCTGCTAGCCATCATTCGCCTAGTCCCGCTTTATCGGAACTGAAGTTGCCGGAAAGTGAGGCGAGCGTGGCCAATCGCAAGGGTGTCTTGGAATTGTACGACGACAGTGATTGGGAAGAACTTGATATTGATAGACCCAAGGGCTATGAAAAATCGACAGAAAAAGAGGAAACCGAAAAGGACTCGGATAAATCTCACACGGAATCGGATCCCACAAACGGGCCCGTCGAACAGGATCGTTCGTATACACCCTGTTTGGATGAGAACAACGACCCCGAGGAACCGGCCCAAGGCGGTACACCGGCACTACACGGACGTCGTTCGACCACACCAAGTGCGGCAAAGGCTCACAACACCAGCAAAAAGTCGAATGACTCGGCGTCAGAGAATGTGGTCATTTTGGGCATGGAAACCGAATTAATATCGGATGATGATGATCATAACCGTGCCAGAAATAAGAATCGTCGCAACGAAAAACGCGAAAAGCGTTTGAAGGAGAAGGCGGAATCGTTCAAGAAAGTTAGTAACAAGCAAAAGGAACGCAATTATCGCAGCGAAAAACACCAGAATTCGAGAAACAATAGGCGACGTATGTCGCGATCGCGCTCCCGTTCCCGATCGAAATCGAAGTCACGCTCTCGTACGAAATCGAGATCGCGTTCGGTTTCGAGATCCCGGTCACGAACACGATCGCGGTCCATGCCCATGACACGTGGCCGCGGACGTAAACGTTCTCGTTCATTCCGCTCGCGTAGTAGGTCAAATAACAAGGAAAATCAGTTTTGGCGTCAGGGGCCAGGCCAATTTCAATTCCGTAGGGGTGCTTTCAATTATCGCGGAGGCGGACATGGATGGTTCCAGCGTGGAGGAGGACGTATCAAACGCCGCGAGATGCCACGCTATGATGTGCGTCATATTGTGGGCTCGCATAGACACTTCAAAGATCGCTACGGCCGCGATCCACGCCGTTCGAAGTCCGGCAGTCGTGGCCGTGGACGCCCAAGATCCTTCTCGCGTTCACGTTCGATGTCGCCCAAACGGAATCGTCGTTGCAGTTTCAGTATCTCACCCACGCCCCCCCAAGGTCAGAATCGTGCGTCGTCCATGTCACCGCGACCACGTTTCCATTCGCCGCGAAGACGTTCAGGTTCACCGCCGCCAAACCGTCAATTATCACGTAGCCCTCCGCGCATAAGGTCACGTTCGCTAACGCCACCCGTACATCGCATGAATGGACGCAAAGTGACGAGACGCATGCGCGGAGGATCGCCCTTGCCACGCACCCGTGCCCCCCCTTCCAGATCTCCTTCGTTGTCTGTCTCCCCGCGGTACACGCCGCGCATCAGTCGTTCTCGTTCCAAAACTCCCATGGATGTGCGTCAAAAGACCAAAAAGAAAAAACTCAAGGATCGCAAAAAGAAGAAAACCAAGAAGCGCGTCATCAGTCCCAGTCCCGAAACCAATCGCCGAATCTCGCGTCAACAAGACCCCTTCCTGGAAGACAGGCCGCCGAAAAAGAAACGTCGCCATTCGTCCAAAACTAAGGCCGCTGTGGGCGAGTCGAATTGGTCGCCGTCACCCAGTCCTGCGCTCATGCACGGGCATGGTTACGAACGCGAAAACAACAATGTATCATGGACACCGCCCCTAACAATTGCACGTCGCGAAGAATCCGAAGAAGGTATCTACGATGGCCACACACAGCGCAGTGGCTCGAAGTCCAGCAAAAAGGATAAACGCCGACGCATCAAGAAGAAAAAGAAGGTGGAGAAGCGTGCTGACGGCGGTATACGTCGCAAAGAGAAGAGGCGTGCGATTAGGCGCACTGAAACACCCGAACCCTTGCCGTCGAAGGAGGTCTTTGCCTCGGGCAATAACATACTCGTAAGTGTCAGCTTCAATAAAGAGGCGGCCAATCAGCAAAATCAACCAAATCAACAGCAGCCGCAGTCACAGCAGACCACAGTCGTCACCCTGCCTGCCACGCGTGAAGATCTCCTAACGAATCGACGCGTTTCCGTGGATCGTCTGACCAACAACAGCAGCGGTGTCACCAAGAAGAAGGCCGCGCACAAGCGTAGGAAACTTGAAACTAAGCCCATAGCCATCATTGATTTGGAACGGTCACCATTCCAAGTGCATCAAGAGCCCGCTGATATTATTGTCTTGACAGATAGTGACGAAGGGAACGGTAACGAGCGCGAACATCGTCGCGAACGGCATCGTAGCGGGTCCGGAGCAGAAGATATCAACGAACACCATCGCGCTCAAGCGGACTCGCATCATGACAAGACACCTCCCATGGAACGACTCGATACAATTATGGAGGAATCCTATGATATACCGCAAACTGGTCCAAAGACGCCGCCCGAGCCGCCGGTTGTGAAATTCAATATGCCCGGCAAGAAGCAGAGCAAAGTGCGCAATCCGCTGCACGACGAGGGCGAAATCAATTCGGAATCCGAACTGCAAGAACGCCAAGATCAAGAACGACAGGACATGGACATGCATGTAGTGTCGAATAGCCAGAAGATCGGTCCCAACACACCGCCCGAGTCGGGTCCATGTTCGCCCGATGCCTACGATCCATTTGAGCCCACAAAGTCCCCGTCAATGTCACCGCGCTCGCCCACGCCTCCACCCTTGGACGTTTCACAAACTTCCATTGGCGATAGCTCGCTAGATGGAGGAGGGTCGACGCAAAAACACGCCGACGAACAACAACAACAACAGCAACGCCTCTCCGGCGATCGTGTCGACCGACAAATGTCTAGCAGTGGTGGTGGCGGTGGTGCCGGAATGGGTTCACAGCCTCCGCTCAATCCCGTTGAATTGGTTATGGCCCTGATGAACTCAAAGGCAAATACTTCCCAAGATTTGGCTAATAAATCCAATGAGTCGCAATTCAGTACCTCGTCGCACATGATGAGCGGCGGTGATGACAGCATGCGCGACAAGTCGGACGAGGGCAATGGCTTGATGGTACTATCCAATGTGCTCATTGCGAGCTCATCACAATCGCAACAGCAACATATTCCCAGCATATCTAGTCCCACGCCCATTGTAAAGAATACACAAATTTTGAAGCTGCCGCTGCCCAAAGTGGTGGGCGGCAGCGTGGGCAGTAGCAGTGGCCTGCCCTCGTCTAGCGGCAATGCACGCAATGGCGGAAATGCGGACGACTCATTCAACATCAATGACATCGAAAGTCCCTACTCGCCCGGCTCAGCGGACTATGAGGATCTGTTTGAACCTCCCCCGGATACTAGCAGTGCGAAGAGACGTCATAAGCGCGGTGGTGGTGGGGCCGGTAAGACCGAAGCATTCGGTGATCTATTCGGCAGCACTTCACCCGTCGGCTATATACGTTTGCCTTCGTATACGCCCTCGTCGCGAAAACACAAACAATCTTCGGGCATTTTAACGGGCAATCGAAAATCCAAAGTCAAAGGTGGGTCTTCACACATTACACTCTTACAGTTTACAATTTTATTGCGATCCCAGAGCATTCAACGATTCGATTGATTTGTGCAGAGAAAAAGTGTGTTGTGTTGTTTTTTGTAATTGTTTGTTTAAACATTTTTTTTTCTGTTGTCGTTTGGGAAGTTGTTCTTTGTTGTATTCACATATCCAATTGTAGCCAATCACTGTCACTATCATGCATTGAATCACGGTCGGTAAGTCAACCAAATACTTTTTCTTAATAATTTTATATCGATCGGTGATATTTTACCGCGCCGGAGACGTACATTACCAAGCAACGTAAAGCGCTTTTCACATGATGAACCGTGGAGCCAACCTACACTTAGATTATAATACAATGTTATATAGGCTCACAACCAGCTGTTAGTGTCATAAACTTCCTAGCAGAAAAAGAAAAAATCTGATTGCAGATTTGATTTGATTAAACTCTTATTTTGAGGTCGGATTCCAGCTCTCAAGAAAGGCCAAAACTTCGTATAAACACCGTATAGAAAAGTACTGCTCAAGAAAATTTATTTGGTTTTGATGTATTACTACACCAGGGAATTTTCAAAAATTAAAAGAAAGTTTTACTTTAAAAAAGTACCGTTGCTACATAGTTCAGTGCAAAATTTTAAATTTAACCTGTAACAATAAAGTTTTCATTCTTAATTTTCATTTTTACTGCCTCATGCCTTTCATGAAAACCAGAAATTTTTTGCTAAATAATAACTGCTAAATTTATAAAGAAACTAATATATCGAGCATTTACATTTTTCGGAATCTATTTTTTATAAAATTGAATAAAATAAAACTACACATCCAAGTGCTAAATACACTGTACAACAGTAAAAAAAAACCCCGGGGTTTCCCATATTTTTGCTGGTATTTTCTGGACCACTTATCACGAATATGCCATCAGTTTTCTCGTGTGACATCTAATTTGGCCAAAAATGTCCTTTTAAAATTGTATCCACAAACAATTTTTTAAAAGTGTATACAGAGTGTCATGCACTTCAGTGCAAGTAATGTAGGATGTGTCCTTGTGTCTAAACAAGAAAAAATTTGTATGAGAAGGGGGGTCTATCTGTCGCCAGTTCGGATCTACAGATTAAAGTATGTATGTCGAAAAATGGCATTCGCAACTAAAAGACTGTCCTTAAGAATTTTAAAAAGGTTTTTGAATAATAAATAAAAATGTTTTATAACTCTAAAATCTGATTAACACAAATACGGTTAATTTATAACCGAAGACAAAAATTGTGTTTTTTCATATTGAATGATGCAGTTTTGTTTTTTGGAATATTCTCTACAAAATACCTTAAAATTATTTTTTTCTCTCCGAGCAATAGTTTTTCCTATAAATACGATTTTGTGAACATGCTCTGATTTTTTCATACAAAAATTTCAACTTTTTTAGATCAATATGGGAGACATTTATTATTTTTGATGATCAGTTAACACTATTTATGTTTGTTATTCAATTACCTTTCTAAAACGTCCAATGACGGATTTCTAGCTGCATTAGTTCAATATTTATGTCTTAAAATGTGATGACACCTTCGAATGCCATTTTTCGACATACTTTCATCTGTAGATCCTAAATTGGGGACAGATGACCGCCCTCCCATACAATTTTTAATTAACAAAAAAACGGGACACCCTGTATATTAAAATTACAAAATTCCATCATAATATACAAATTTTGGAATTAAAAAAGAAAGATTTCAAATTTTTTAAAAAACTTTTGATTTTTTTTTTAATGAAACATAAATGATGTCTAAAATTTAACTTAATCCGGATTTATGAAATTATGGTATTTTTATACTAAAGGATCGAGATTTAAAAGAACATTCATTTTTGACCAAGCTAAAAAAACCGATGACAAATTCGTGATTAGGAGGCCTGAAAATTCTAGAAAGAATCAAAATTGTTGTACAGTGACATTAAAGTTAAAAAATGATTGCTTCCAAAGATATAGAGGGTTCAATTTTATGTTGTTGTATCAGCATAGTCTGCTACAACAACAACATCATAAGCGGAGAAAATTTAAAAAAACATGAATAAAAAAATTCTCTTAAATTTTCTTTTTGGCGCTTATGTTTATTTTAGACTAGTTTCAAGTTTACTTAAAATTTAGCATTCAATCAGTTGTCGACTATCCCTTAAAAAGTATTTTAAAAAATTAAATTAAATTAAATGAAAAGAAAAACCCCAAAAAGTGAAAATTAAGTGAAATGTTGATTGTTTTTCAAAAGCATCTTGCACTCTTATTACGTAACCAGAGATTATATTTCTTAGCCATTTTTGTTTTCTGATTATTGATTATTTTTACACGTCCTACTTTCCTTCCTTTAACTATAATATAGTTTTAGTATAATATTATTACAAAATGAATCTGTTAAAGTTAAAAAAAAAAAGTGTATTGTTGTCTCAACGAACCCATAAAATCAATTTAAGAATCATATTCTTATGTTAACCCAATGGCGTTTACAGTGGTTTTTTTTTTAACTTTTCATGCAAATTCTTAAAAAAAAATTGTATTTTCGACAATTTCCACTTAATTCCCGTTGCATTTCAAAATGTGGTTCCATTTTCACTTTATTTCGGTCCGTTTCTGTTTTTTGGTCTATTTCTAAGTTTGTTCCAATTCCGTTGTGTTCCTGTCCATTCCCATTTTGTAAATATTTTTTGATCATTATCACCTCCTCGGTTCAGCAATGTCCGTCAGTGTGTCTGTCGTTTCGTACAATAACTGCCGGTCCTAGTTATTGAATTATCAACTTGAAATCTGACATAACATCAGATAAAAACCACGCCTACATCCCATACAAAAATGATATTTATGACCGTAATTTCAAAATCGGCAGTGTAGCACTTAGTCTCCTAATTTCAAGACAGAATTGGTGAAGGTAGTGTAATTTACACCAAAGTTTGGAATGGTGTATCCTATACCTAATTGGTGGAAACACTGACATTAATATAGCAAACTAAAGAACATAATTGAAATCAATTTCAAATTTTTTTTGGCACATGGTTCTATGCCTTCAATTATAAGCTTGTAGCACTGAGCTGGACGTATTTGGGCAGAGGGGAGAAGTACACCCATACAATTCAATATTTCAAAACGCTGCTCTTAAAGGCAAAAAAACTTTTATAGGACCCGGTAAAGTGGACCGGGTCTAGCGAGTAGTGTAATAAAAAACCATTTCTATTTGCTACTATCGAAGAGGAGAAATTAAGTTGAATTAAATGTAAAATTAGCATTCGTTATACAGGGTGTCCGTAACAAGACTATACATCTCCGTCAATTGATTCTTCTGGTCGAGAAATTAAAAAAAAATTGTATGGAGGGGAGGTACCGCAAATGACTCTGTAAGGAGTTAAAGGGTGAATTGTGCGAAAAAAATGGAAAAAAAGAGTATTCACTGTTTTTTTCTTCTTATTTCTGAATTACTGTAGCTAGAAGGCTATACTTGGGCGGGTTGAAAAGCTAATTTGATTTGATAATGATAGCATTTTATTTCCCAAGAATGTGTGTTTAAATATTTTGATAAGGAATAAAATTTAGCCGAAATTACTTCGAATTTAATATAAACTAGAGAGTGAACTATCTTCGGTTATGCCAAAGCTGAAATATCGCCACCCAATATGATCAATTTAGAAATACCTCGAACTTAAAAAACATGGAGCAGGAACGGAATGGAAATATAAATAACGAAATAGTACTGGAACAAAATGGGAAGATACCGGAATGGAACCGGAGCAAAATATAACTGAAATAATACTTGCATGGGAACAGAATGAGAGTAGAACAAAATGAAGTAAAATGAAAATTAAACTGAAGAAATTAGGATCGCAACAGTGTAACAAAGTTTTCGAATCACAATCATATTATATAAAATCCCATTGTTTGAAATTTCACATACATGTCCTATGCACCCATGGCTTGAGACTCTCATGTCAGATTTTTGATTTTCCAAAAGGGGGTGTTGCAGTTTTGAAAAATGGGCCTATCAGATATAGTAGCTCTCCTGAATCCAGCAGTGGACCTACGAAGCTGCAATTGCGCATAAATATTGGTGAGACCATGGCTAGAGATTCTTAAAAAGGGGGCGTGGCAGTTTTAAATGTGGGCGTGTTAGTTAATAGTGGATTGTGGAAAATATGCTCTTCTTAAGCCACCAGTGACCAAGGAAGCTGTAATTTAACATATATATTTTGTGAGGCTAGAGATTCGGGATCAGCGTTTTTTATACCCTACACCTCATGAGGTATGGGTATATTCACTTTGGTCTGATGTTTGTAACACCAAGAAGGAGAAGGATATATATTCTTGATCAGCGTCACCTCCTGAGTTGATTTCGGCCTACCTCCCATATAAGTGAAAATCGTGTTTTTACCGTAATTTTGAGATTTCATCAAAACAGTATGAAATTTTGTATAGGGGGGTTATTGGGGTCGCTGATTTCGAATTTGGTGTCGCATTTTCAAAATTCAAGATGGCGGATCCAATATGGCCCAGTTGGTGTAGGGTATATATAAGTCGGCTTGCCCGACTCAAACTTACTCACTTGTGTTTATTTTGAAAGTGGGTGTCTAAGTTTATAATATGGGCGTACCAGTTGAAGTTTGGTTCCAAAAGTGTTCAAGGGAGTCTAAAGGATGCTGATATGGGGTTGATAGGTGGTCAAGGGAAATACAATATATATATACTTGCGAAGTCACCGGTGATTAACTAGGACCCAGGAAGGTGTAATTGCGCATATATATTCTGTGAAATCAATGCTAGAGATTCTCGATCAGGATGTTTGATTTTTAAAGAGTTCATGGGCGTGCTGTTAAAGTTAGGTATAAGGGGGGTTCAAGGGCAGTCAAAGGTTATACATATACGTGCAAAGTCACAGGCATTTTACTATGTAATCGGTAATGCAAGTGCGTTTAATGTTGTCCTACTTGTTTTAAATTGACTAGAATAATATATTTTGATCAGCTTTAACATCAACATACTATAGAATAATTTTTTAAGTTTTAGTAACGATTTAAATTTAGTAATGATTCGATTTATAGCAAATACAAACACACATCAATTAGATATTTTGGATTTAACATGTTATGTCTGAAGAAACTGCAATGCAAAATCTCTTGTACAATTCACCACCGTTCAAAAAGTTGTAAATTTTTCTTTAAAAATATACCTTTATAATGTTTTTTTTTTTTTGTAATTTAACAATTTTACTTTTCAGTTGGTGATCACAATAAAATCTACGATGATGTGCCGAATTCAGCAGTTGACCTGCAGGTTAAAGATAAGGTAAGCAAGAAAATTTCTTTTAATTACATAAGTGTTCGTAGTTTACGCCATTGGCAATGGAAATTAAAATGTTATTCTTTTAAATGGGAAAACAACTAGTTTTTGCGTAAGCTGAACCGCCAAGAACGCGTCGTTGAGGAAGTGAAAATGGTATTGAAGCCACGATTCAACAAGAAGCAAATCACCAAGGACGATTACAAGGAAATCATGCGGCGTGCCGTGCCGAAGGTAGATTGCATTTTTAAATTCGTAAATCGAAGCTTTTGTGCCAGATTATTGAACTGCGAATGTTTCTTACTCAGATTTGCCATAGTCGATCGGGCGAAATAAATCCCAACAAAATCAAGAATCTAATTGAGGCCTACGTTAAAAAGTTCCGCGCCAAACACAAGAAACTGAATATAATCAATACGGGTCAGGTCAGCAGTGCGGTGAAGTGTGCGGCCTATCTGAAGAAGTTGTAAAATGGAAGGACGAAGGATTTCAAATCATTTAAGAAAATTCCGATCGAAGAAATGTGCGTACACCACACAGCCAATTTTGGGCCGTTCAACTCATTTACATTCTTTTTGTGTTTCCCGTTTTAGATTCTTCTCACGTCAACCGCACCTGTTTTTGGCAATATGTTGAAGCTTATCATAATTGAGCATTTCATGGAAAATAATATTTAAAACAAAAAAGGAAACTTTTTGCTTTTTATTTTCTTTAAAATATTCAATTTTATTATATACAATATAATGGATAGATTCACTTAAAAAAACACAAGAACAACAAAAAAATTAGCATAAAATTAATATTAAGTAATTTTTTTTTGCTGCGATTCGATAAAGGCAATACCAGTTGTATCAGCTTAATTGAGAAATTGATCCGTTTTCATTTTTAAATACATAATGCAAACTTTTATTATTATGATGATTGTGTTTACATAACAAGCGCCTGGAAATTGTGTACTGTGCGTAATATTTATTTGCAAATTATATTATACTTATTAAATTAAATTAAAAAAATTGATTTTATTTTTTGAAAAAATAATACTAATAATAAACTGAACTATATGCCTTTAAGGATATATCTAACCAAGTACATATTATGTGTTTGTATTCATTTCAAGTAAACATATTTAATTATTAATTTAACAAATAAAAATTATGTAAACGAACAAAAAAAAAACGGCAACCAATTTTATCTACCAGGCGTTAAGTTCAAGAAATGTTTGTTAAAAAAATGTCTGTACGCTGATTTTGTGCTTTGTGTGTGTATGGTGTCTCTCTAAAGGAAAAATGTCAAACTTAAAATGAAAAAAAATCGTTTAAATTTATTTAAAAAAAAAACATTTTTTTTAATACAATTGCAATAAAAAATAAATAACTTGTTTTTCCTTCTTCTTGTTTGGACACACAAACCACAAAATCATGTTATAAAAAATAGTGCTGCAGCCATTTTGGATTTCACACCACCACCACCACTTCCCTCCTCAATTATATATTTTCCTTTAAAATTAGTAAATTTGAATAAACTACAAAACATTTAACAATTAAGAATAAATCAAAATATGTTTTATTTAATGAAAGTGGAAAGTAGTTTCCATGGAATGGGAATGAATGGAAAATTATCTTCAAATGCTCGAAATCGTACTTGTCTCTTCGATCGAAACGAAGCAATTGAAATGGAACATGAATGAAGTGGAAATAGAAACAATTGAAAAACTATAGAGAAATCATTATCGAAAAACGATAGAAAAAGTGGAAGAATCAAAGAAGGTTTGTGTTCGTCGGTTTATCTTGTTCAGTGACAAATGACAAAGTTTCCTCACTTTCACACAAATATACCTACCAAAAACAAAATTTTTAAAAAGTGTTTAAAAATTCGTTGGGTGTTGTAAGCTGTGTATGTAAACTTTTTCGATTCCCTCTTTTCATCAATATAAATTATCCGACGTCATTGATTTTGCAGTATTCATACTGTAATAAGAACTGTAAAATGAAGCCAATTGACTATTGAATGTTCTCCATCAGACCACACTCCTACTATCCTACTACTCAAATATCGGAACACAGATCGCCCAATCTGAAACAGTTAAAAGATATTACTCGAAATCTAAAAAAAACAGCTAAAATTGAAATCCGAAAGAGACTTTCAACAATTCGTTGAACACCTCGCAAACACAAACGAACTACTCTGTCCTTGTCGTGTTAACCCCGAATACGACAAAAAAAGTAGACAATAAACAAAAAATAATTGAAACAAGGGTCTGGTTAACACTTCAACCGAAATTTTAATAGGAAAACCGGTTGAAATGCTAACCGAAAGTTAAGAAATTGAACCTAACATATTCTTGTTGCGATTAATCCAATTAAGTTTATCGATCGCTCGTTATTTAGTTATAAGATAAAAATCTTATAATTATAGCACTAGCCACTTACATGTACATACGTTGAAAAAGGAAAACTATTAAGCAATTAAGATAGATCAGGATACATACTACATTAAAACAGATACTGAATCACGTAAGATAAATCTTAATAATAGTATTGCACATAAAGGGTCCACATGTCACAAGTAAAGACTTTATACATCTGACCAGCAGACGAGCAATTACATGGAACATTTGGACTCTACAACACATATACAACACTATTTTACAGGCACATTTTTTAATGAAATACAAACACATAAATTAAATTAAATTAAACACAAAAAATTAAAATTTAAAAAATGATAAATTTCAAGCGATTTAGGTATTCAAGAAATTAAAAATTTCTGTTCTAAACTGCATTGCGTTGCGAAACTGTGGTAACGAGTTCCAAAGACGAATGGAATTTATGTAAAATTGACGCTCCGATGTCAAGCATGAATGCTTCAGTTGGATTACATTGTTTATACGGTTTGAGCGTAAAAAATTTAGTTTTTTATATAAATAGTCTGGTTCTTTGGTATAGATAATTTTGTGCAAAAAAATTAGTGTTCTACAGTTTATTAAGTTGTCAAATGTTATGCCAAATATTTGTTTTGAAAATTTCGATACATGGTCGGACCGTTTTAAACTGTACACATAGCGTGCTATATTGTTGTATAAAACATTTAGCTTGAGTTTGCTGACAGAGTCACAATTTGCAAACATTTCACAACCGTACAACAAAGTAGGAACGAGATAAGTTTTGGCTAGTAGAATTCTTATATTTTTGAGTGTAAAATATTGGGTCACCCACAAAGTTCGGAGCATCCCTTAAACTTTTCCAATTGTTATATTGATGTGATTGGTCCATGTCAACTTTCGATTAAATGTTATACCAAGGTTTTTTGCAGTATCCACGATATCAATTTTGGAGCCGTTGAGGTGAATTTTTTGACAAATCGTAAAGTCGCGTAATTTTTTGTGTATCAACAAGCACTTTGATTTGGTCGGGTTCAAGCACCATTGATCGATGCCCAATCGTTAACACGTTGTAGGTTCTCGTTCATATTATTAATGCAGCTGTGAATTGCATCCACGTTACAACTTGTATAACGAGTAACTTTTACAGGAAGAGCTATAGAATAAAAGGTACTGCAAGATGGCGGTGCTGGGCGCCGATTCATCACACACTTTGCAGATTTGCTCTGTGAAAATGTTTGCCAATGTTTGAAAGGCGGCTCGGTAAAGGTCTGGACTGAAAAAAATGATCTTATAAACACAAGCTATATTGTATTCGTTCGGTCGTTGTTCCCTACAATTAGATCGTTTTGAGTAGAAAAGAGTAAAAAAATGCAGGGGTCAAATCTCCTCGATTGTAGGCCACATCGTTACCTTAAAGCTCAACCATACTATGTCCATTTTTTTAAAACTCTATAAAATCAAAAACAAATTTTCAAATTGGTATGTTTTGTATGGAAATGTGTTGTTATTTTCTCATTTTTCAATTACTTTCATCACGATTCCCATAAACCGCTATAGCCTATCTGATGCAGCTTCTTCTCAGGAATCCAAAAATGCCAAAATTTTCTCTTAAATGGACATAGGAGGAATGGCCATTAATGCATAGACAAAACAAAATCGATAAAACAAAAAAAATTTGTAGGCAAATGTAACTCGTAAAACTTGACAACATTTTACTAAATACAAAAAAAAAAATGTTTTGAATTAAAAAAAAAAATTTAGGATTTACCTACAAAAATACAATAGGGGTTTTCACGAGGCCCTATTTAACCGAGTAAAAGACTAAAGTGTAAAATAAAAATATTTTCTGACAAGAAAATGCCTTGAAAAAATAAATTCGAAATTTTACACTTTTTTACACCGTCTCGTAACCTGCCTCGTAAAACCCCTTCAAATAAGTCGAAAAATTAAAAAAAAAATTTTTTTAATTTTGTTTTTGTCATTTTGCCTAAGAAGTACAATTCCCCTTTTGTGCTTATGCGTGCATATTTCAAACTTATACGTGCATACTTCGTGCTTAGTTCACCTACATTTTGTGCATTTGCTTGCTTGTTTTGGAAATGTTTTTCCGCGCTCTTGTTATTACACAAAAGTTCTTACACGAAGCATTGAGCCATTACCATTGAACGACGACGATATGCACCACTTACATTTATCGGTCAAATTCCATAATTTAGCTTATTGCAATCTGGATGAGCTACAAGAACTTAAAGGTAGCTTCTGCTGCTGAAGCATTTTGTCAAAAGCGTGACTAGCCTCTCTGCAATAATCTTGTGTGCCTTGCAATGATGATGATGATGGCATAGCAATAACAAAGAATTCTTTAACCTCTACTTTCTCAGCCACAATTGAAATGCGAATAGTAAATAGAAACTAGAAAATGCCAAGAATTCTCATTTAACCTCCGAATTTGAAAATGCATCGTACGCCCAAACATGCGCCCAAGCGCAACAAGTGACAACCCAATGCAAAATGCATTTACTAGCGTGATAATTTCAAGAGAATTTACTAATTAGATTTGGAATGGAACACCACAAAAAAGAACCCGACCCGACCCCTCAATGCGAAAAGAAATATGTGAAGCCACACAAGCAAAGGTTTTTTGAGAGAACAATTCGTGTGGGACATTTCAACTTGGTCAGCCTTTAAATTAACATTAAAAATCACAACTAACCGAAAGGAAAAAAAAAAAGGTCAAAATTAGCAATTTACCAAAATGATGGAGGACTACGATGAACAGGGTATGAATTGAATTTCATTGAAACAAGAAATTATTAAATTTGCCAACATCATAGACACGTCACCCGCGATGAACCGCCGCGGTGGTGGTGCTGGCGCTATGGAGCACACTTCCTCGATGGGTGCGGTTAAAGTGGGTGGCTGGCATTACGAGGACTCCACGCGCTATATAGGCGAATGGAATCAACGCGGCCAGAAACACGGCCTGGGGCATTTACAATTCCCCGATGGCACACGTTACGATGGGCAGTTCTTTGAGGGCTTGAGTCACGGCCTCGGCTGCTTGTGGTTTTCGGACGGCTCCAAGTAAATACGAAAGAAAATTCCGATTATGTAATTGGCCACGGACTTTCGACTTGGTTATGCCAACAAACTTTACCATTTTCAGGTATGAGGGTGAGTTCATGACGGGCTGGTTCCATGGCCATGGCATCTTTTGGCGTTCCGATGGCATGAAGTTCGAGGGCGAATTTCGTGGTGGCAAAATCTGGGGTCTCGGCTTGATTACATTTCAGGATTTCACACACGGATTTCCGCGCAACGAGGGCTACTTCCAGGATTGCCGTCTCATGAGGAAGCGCCGCTGTCCGGAAATTGTGCAAAAGGCCCAGAAGTGCGCGCTAATGGCTAGATCGCAGTGCGAGCATCCGTATTAGTTTAACTTAAATTTATCATATTTTCAATAGAAGGAATTTTAAATTGAATAAAGATTTCCCACGTGTGTTCAACTAGAATTTTATACAAATTTTATTTATTAAAAAAAAAAACATTTGAATTAATTACTTAAACAAATATAAAAAGGGTTTGACACAAAATAACAATTGTGAACTTAACATAAGCGTATTACAGAATAGAATAAAAGAAATTAAAAAAAAAAAAACGATTCAACAAATGAATGTGCAGAGAGGAGTCATCTACTCTGTATTTGGTGCGCCTATCAGAAACCATGAATTACTCGCTCGTACGGCCGCATTGCGCACCAAGCGCTTGGGATCATCCAGTGCTGAGGACAGGCCCAATACCACATCCATTCGGTGCGGTAGTAACACAAAAGTCGGATATTTGGTTATGTCGTACATGAGGTTCAAAGCGGTGATGCGCACTTGCTGGAAATTAAAGAAAATTTAGTAAATTTTAGTAAATTACAAACTTTTTTAGAAGTAACAATTTTTGTAAATATACACTTTTTTGAACTTAAAAACTTTTCAAAATAAATTTTTTTTTTGTTAATTTAAAAAAGGTGGCCTGTTTAGTTGTTTGGCATGCCCAGCTGTTGGACATTGATACTTCTGACGTGTTCCGTGACCAGTTTAAGCCATGCGGAAACGACAAGCAAGAAATGTAAAAAAAACCGAGGAGAATGTTTTTTGCTCATTTGTTCCACATGCTAATCTCGATAAAAAAAAAAGGCGATTATGTATGGAATCTTAGTTTCTTTTCAATTTTTCACTTTACTTGTCAAATGTTGGACACTAGTTAAAGCGCAATTCAAACATCCCATTGTCATTTTTATGATTCTGCCGATCTACCGAACCCCCGAAGTGCATCAAAATAAACTTCCCCGATTCCCCTCTGAGATTATACTACAAACAAAAATTCCAGAACTTGATACTCAGTCAAATAAAAAACTTGATTACCAGGCATTTAAGGGAACGCACCCTATTTTATTTCAATTAAATTTATTTATTCCCATGTTTTCCATTAAAGGAACAAACATTTCATAAACGAAATTAAACTGGTGTGTTAACTTTAATTTCGAATTTTAACAGCGGAGTGTGGCGGCCGTGGTGCAGTGGCTAAGACCTCTGATTCACGATCGGAAGGTATCCGGTTCGACTCCCACCTGGGGCAAGGCAGAAATTTGTTTTCTGTGTAGACCGCCACTCTCTCGCCAAGTTCTGGCAATCTTGCGAGAGTAACTTTGCCATGAAAAGCTTCGTCTTTGGGAGTCCCGCCGTTCGGAACCGGCAATAAACTGTAGGTCCACAATTATCATATACACTTGCCCATGATAATTGCATTAAGAAGCTCGGCCAAAACCCTCGAGGGTTGTAGCGCCAATATATGTATGTATGTATGTGTTTCAGGAGTCCAACAGGTGGGCAGACATTTTTGGACTCGTTTTATGGAGCCCTCAATAAATTGATTGAACTTATCTATTGTCCTTAGTTCTATAAAATTATGTTTACAATAAAATTATGACTTAAAAAGAAAACATGTCCAACAACTGACCAGTCTCACTTAAATTGTGTAATTAAAAAAATGTTTTTTATGTAAATTTGTTTGGGAAACCTAAAAAAACTACTGTACTACTATTATTTACTAAATTCAACATTTTTTTTTTTATAAATTTGTGTAAATCAGGGACTGGAACCGATGTTCGTTTCGGTTCAAGTTATCAAATTTTAAAAATATCGATTTCGGTTCTTGTTCTTAGACTTTCTAAAATATATTGCATCGGTTTCGCTTCTTAGATTTTAAAAATATCGATTTCGGTTTCGGCACACAAACTTTCCAAAATATCGGTTTCCAAAATATATGTTGCATACCGCCCTCATCCATCCAATTATAAAGTGAAAGTGAAAAAGACAAAAGTTAACTAATTAAATTAAATTAAAATTTATATTTTAAATTGTATTTTTGACTAATGAAATTAAGAACTGGAACCAAAAAATTCAACGGTTTCAAAACCCCTTCGGGTTTTTAGATTTAAAAAATATCGATCCCAGAATTTCCAAGATATCGATTTGGGTTATGTAATTTCTTTTTTTTGTGGTAATATTTACATTTTTATAAAATAATTTAAAAAATTTTTTTTTAATTCAAGAAATTTAGTAATTTACATTTTTTTTAAGAATTTTTTTTTGTAAATTGTATTTTTAGTTGTAAAATAAAGAAAAGTACATTTTTTGTAAAACAAGTTTTTTTAATTTAAAATTTTAATTTAATTTTTTTTTGTTTACCTATTTAATTTATAAACTGCAATTTTGTAACTTAATTTTTTGAAATGACTTACCATGGATGTTTGATATTTGGACAACTGCAAGCAACTTGGAATTATATGATTCAAATGGCTGCGGAAATATTCATCCTGTTGTTTGATGAAACTCTCGCAAATCTCCAGAGCTATGCAGAGCGTATTGACTTTTGTGGAATCGAGACTCTTAAAGAGTATGGGACCGATCTGTTGAGAAAATCCACGAAAATATTAACATTTTAAAGTGACCCTTGCCGACCAACACGAACCTTTTCGATATTCATTTTCAGCACGGCATGCGGAGTGGTCTTCAGCACGTAAATAAATGCATTCAAATGATGCTCACAATACGTTTCCAGCTTGTGGCCCAACTTTGTGATAATCATATGAAAGAATTTCTGCTTGAAGAGAAACCGCACAATGGGCAAATGCAGTTGCGGATACTCGGCTGAGATAATTTCGAACGCCAATGATGCGGCTGTTGAAAGCGAAGGATGATCCAAAAGCTCAGCAAGCTAAAATTTGTATAAAAAAAAAAAAAGTTTGAGGTTATGTTTACCTCATATTAAAATATTCACTTACTGCCTCGATAACATCGCCCGCTTCCTCGCAACCACGCACAATTAAACCTTTCGCCAGCCACGACAAGGCCTCGACCGCCTTTGCATCCTCCTTTGCAATGGCCTCTCTCAATTTCTTCACAATTCTGGCCAGCACATTTCTATTCTGTTCATTGTACTCGAATTTGTTGGTTAAACTGCACAATAGATGATGCGCCACTTGTCTAAGTTGGGCATTATCACTTGCCAGCGACAAGTTCGTCAAATCGTCTAACAATCCCTCGAAGTGATCATCCAAACTCAACTCCTGATGGAGAAAACCCAAGAGACCCTTGGCCAAGAACAGGTCCGAAGCCAATTGTAGATTCAATTTGGGCAAATACTCCGTGGCCACCATGTACTGCTCGGCCAAGGGCAATTGCTGGACAATCAAACTCAGAACCGCAGCAATTTGTTCCAAGACATTCAAAGGCAATTCGGGCGGCTGGGTTTGAGCCAAGGTCACCAGTTTGTCAATGAGGCAATTGTTAGTTTGCAATTCGATTATGAAGCGGCTGTCCTCCTGACCGAGCAGACTGTGCAGCGCCTCCAGTGCCAGCAAGCGTACATCATTTGAGGCTTCCGTTTGGAAAATGTGTGCGAAAATCAAGTCCAAGACACGCTGGGTAAATGCCATTTGCTTGGTCAGCGGCAGTAGATTCGTATAGATTTTGCGCTTGACGACATTCGAGAAGAGCGCAAAATTGCGTATGCACACATCAATGCAATTCGATTGCAGTTCGATGGGATACAGGGCGCCCAATTGCTCCAGCAAGTGTGTGAAGTCCAAGTCAATCGCGTCATGGGTTATCAGTTGTACTAAAGCCTTATAGATAAGCGCACGATTCGGTTCGCTTATGATGGGCGTGCACTCATTCAGAACACTCAAGGCAGCACGCTTCAAGTCCAGATTTTGTTGCTCAATTGTGTCCGCCTCATTGCGACGCAGTGCCGCAATTACCACGGCATGCAGTTCGGAACAAATTTCACTTTTGCCTTGCTCTTCCAGTGAGCCACGCAGGCCCACAATTTTATAAATCTGCGCTATGATTGCATAGATTTTTATACGCTGTTCATCGTTCAGTGCGGCAGCCTCTTCGCTGGCGTTCAGTTTGATTAGGAACGTATTTAGTATTTTGGTGCAGGCAAATTCCGGATCGCCTGCTATACACACTAAAGCAATGGCCGTCGAGGGATTGAACAGCCGCTCATTCACATCACTCAAATGCGGCAGTATAGTGCCCAATATGCAGGTCTGATAGTTGTGACTTATATCCCGCTCACTGGTACTGCTGCTGGCCTGCTCCAGTAGGGCCCGCAGTGTACGTAGGCCCGCTTGAATAATGTCCGAATTGTCAGAGCCGGGGTAGATCTCGATTTTTAGGGCCAACCAAATTTGATCGAAATGCAGTACAAGTAAGGGGGGAGCAAACTTAAGTGCCGATTGATGCTTTAAATGAGGAGAAAAAAACAATTTAAAATTGAAATCGAAATTAAGTAAAAAAAACTCTAACCAAAAGCTCTAGAGAATCCAGTTTAGCTTGAACTAAATCGCTGTCCAGCTTCTCCAAGGCCAAGGCCACAGTCCACTCCACGAATTCCGGTGAGGCAACGAGGCAGTTGATCAGCTTCTGAGCCAAATCGTCGCGTGTTATTGTGTCCGGATCGCTTTTATTCGCATTGAAGTCAATGGGGAAATAGCACGCGAAAATCTCAAACATTTCCTCGCTCAAGTGCAGCAAAGAGAACTTCGAAATGAACTCGGGCATGAAGGAGAAAATAAAGTCCAGATTTCTCGGGTCGCGCTCGCCATCGATCGAGTTGATTAGGCTGTAAACGAAGTCGCCCGACATCGATTTTATCACCTCTGCCTGCTGTTCCGATAAGCATTTGAATATCTTGAAAATCTTAGCGCGATCGCTGCGAACCTGGGACTGACAGCATATTTGCTGGAAGAAACTCTGTAACATTTTAATCAGACTTGGGGCGGGAAGCTGCTGCATTGCAATCAACGCATCAATGCCGTCGATGACTGTGGGTATGACATTGTGATGGTCTTTCATGCGATCTGCATAGAATGTGCATAGAAACTCCAACTGGGTGGCATTCAGGTGATCCTTTGGCAGCGCCGCCAGCGTGTCCGTCAGCAATACAGTGCCATTGACTCGATCTTCCACCGACGTTGAAGTGAGTGCAAAGCCAAGTTGCTCCACAAAGTGTGAGATGTCATAGGCGCCAGTGGTTATATCTAAATTGATGACAATTGGCAATTAGTACGACTCCAATTGGTAAATATTTCCCCACCTACCCTGGGCGATTTGTGCTGCCGTTCGCTTGCTGGTCTCCTCGTTTTTAAACGCTTCCTTTATGGAAGTTTGTGTTAAGAACGTCATGATTTTAACTTTTCTGTAAATTTACTTATTATGTATTTTAGTTTCTATTATGCTAGGTAACACAAAGGAGTATGTAATGCAATGTGATATAAATGTCCGAAAGTGTAGCAAAGTAGATTAGACTGATAGAAATGTCACTAAAAAGGAATATGATGAAAATGCAAAAAGAAAAAGTTTAGTTCGCACGAACGAACGCAACTTTAGTTGCGAAGTCTAATCGCAAACCAGATTTCGCTTGCACAGCCGTTTACACTGACTGCAATTATGTTCCCGAACCAAAATATATATTCAGGCAAGAACATTTTGAGCGAGCATTCGGCCACGAACCCGAGACCGCAAGACTGGGCGTTTATTTTGTCCAAGAAACAAACGTTCAAAAGCGAATAGTCGTTTTTGAGTTAATTTCAATTTCGCGCAATCGAAAACTTAAAAATGTATTGTAATTTTTAGTTGTTGGAAATTAATAAGTAAGTAAGGACGATTCTAGATGGAGAAAGTCCAACCAAAAAGGATATTTCAAAATCAATTAATGAACGATTTACCGCATTTGACTTTGTGTTCTAATCGCAGTTTTTCTTATTGAATAATTGAAAAACAAATTTCGATACGAATCGCTAACTCACGAATGTCGCAATTCACTTATGGATTTTGGATAATGTATTTGAAAAAAAGTTAGGTTGCTGTTCTTATTCGTTCTTACTCTCTTATACCATAGACCGCGCAAATTGTGGATCAGATTGGGTCAAACTAAAATATAATAAAAAAATATACTACTTGCGAATATTTCCGCATTTGGAAGATGTAGACCAAACATAACATGTCGATTTCGTTCGATATCGAGATAAGCGATTGCACCCCTGGTTAATTGCACCATTTCAACTTTCAACTGCTGTCATTCGCGTTTCTGCTTTGTTCACACTTTCGGCAGAGCACAGAATCATGAAAAAATAGGTTTTTGCAAATGCAGGAATATAAATTGAATTTTTAACTAATATTAAAAGAAAAAAGTACAACAATTCAATAACAAGAAAATTAACTGAAATTTTTACGCTGAAAGGAAGTGCAAGATTGTCCATTACTAATGTCAATAACCGTAAGTAGAACAGCGGAAACTACATGCAAATTGCAGCAGCAAATTGAGTTCCCATTTTCTTCAGTAATGAATGACGAAACACCTAATAATTTCTAAATAGTAACAAGAAGCGTTTCAGGTTGAAGAAACTGAAACGGCTGCTAAGGTTAAATCGAGATACATGTAAAAAGCACGACGCGGCAAGGTCAATAGCTCCATTTTTGGGAAGAAAACTGACGCTCGGTCATCGGGCAATTAACAGCAATTCGATAGGAAATAGAAAAAAGTAAAATCAATGTGCAATAATAGCTCCTAATAATAAATTGTTGTAAGCAGTATGGGCCACAAATTTATCATAGTCTAGTCATGGATCGAGCCGCATTCTCACTTTCCATTTTTAATGAATTTTATTTTATTTTTATGTTTTTTTTTGTGATACGCTTCTTTTCTATTCACACTATTGTTTGCTTCTTATTTCAATGCTCGGTCACTGTGGCTCTCTTCGCACTCTCCCCGCCACTCTGCTCAACACATCATCACTTCGATCACACTCACAGCTATTGCGAGGTGGGAAGCAAAAGACAAAATCTTGTGTAGGAATGACCGTGATGGCCAAGACTTCAATTGCGGAAATATGCGAGAACGCCAAGCTGGCCAGGGACATGGCTCTAACGGGCAACTATGACTCGGCGTCCATCTACTATGAGGGACTCCAAGGCATGTTGGCGCGCATGGTCAACTCGACAACAGATCCAATGCGCAAGGGCAAATGGAATATGGTAAGCAATGAAATGAAATAAAATTGGAATTTCAATTGAATTGAAAAATTTCCCTCCACAGATCAAGCAGCAAATCAACAAGGAATACTTGCAAATAAAGGCCATTCAAAGTACCCTGTCCGAGATGACACTGGACTTGCAGAATAAACAATTTGCCCACAAATTGAAAACGCAAATAAGCGAAGATGAGACAAAAGATCCGGCTTCGTGGTTCCGCCCAGATCCGGATATATGGACACCACCGCCCAAAGATCCCGACGTGTGGGGTCCACCGAGGCCAGAAAAGTATGTGTGGCCTCGAACGCAATCGGGAAATTTGTAATACCTTTTGGAAAACTTTCAGACCTGCCGTGCCGAACCGCGGACGCAGTACTGCTATAAAAAAGCCCGGCGCCAAGAGCACCACTCCACAACGTACCAGCGCCAGCGCTTCGGGCAATGGTGGCAATAAAAGGGGCACTGCCGGCACTTCAGCACGCAGTGGCAACTCCACGCAGCCGCAAAATGGTCGCAGCACATCCAATCGCAAGACCAATGCACAATCCACGAGTACTAACAATGACAATGGTTCCAACAAGGATGACGATGCACGCGATGATGACTCGGCTGACAATGAGGACAAGGAAGAAAAGAAATTCCAACCGAATAATCACGTTGAGGCAGAATTGGTGGATATTTTAGGTAAGCACTTTATGCAATTCATATTTTTTTGGGGGTTTTTTTGAATAAATTCCTCAGTCAAGAAATTCAAAGATGATAATTTTTGCCACGGCTTTATTTTTTTTTAAATTTAATAACCCAAAAACTTTTTTTTAATATTTTTAAAAAACCAATTTTTAAAAAAAAAAAAAAACCGAAATTTGTTTATTAGGGGAAGATGTGGTGTCAGAAACTCTTTGATCTGGCTTTAAAAAAAATTCCTAAAAATTGTTTTTTTAATTCTTTTGAAGGGCCTTTTTCATATAGTCTAACTTTCTGAATGAT
The DNA here is from genome assembly GCA_951394025.1 of Heteromyza rotundicornis. Taxonomy (NCBI): domain Eukaryota; kingdom Metazoa; phylum Arthropoda; class Insecta; order Diptera; family Heleomyzidae; genus Heteromyza; species Heteromyza rotundicornis. Next base: position 14,987,325 of record OX596012.1, on the reverse strand, counting down.
TTCGAAAAAAAAAACCTTAGACCATTTTGTTGCTGCGCCTACATAAAAGTTTTGTGACTTAAAAAAATGTTTTTTTTGTTTGGTTTGTTAGTTATACTTTCCCTCCTTATCTGTTTTTTTAAATCTACATTGGTTCACCCAAAACATTACTTACTAAAAAGAATTTTAAATATTAATTAAAGAATCGGATATTCTGATAAAGAAGGAAATCTTTGCTTACTCCTTCTATTATTACCTGATATGTATTTAAACTGTGTAAAGTCTAACTAACTTGATTTCAGCCACTAGTTGAAAAGATACATCCAAAAAATTCGTTTCAGCCATTTTCCACTACATAAGAGGAGTACATATATTGTAGCTCTGCCCATAATATCTTTTGGGTCCAATTGCATTGCAATTTTGTTTCGCCAAAATCGAATTTTAATTTATTATCAAAAAGAGATTAATGAAATTTTCAAAAAATATATCGATACCTTATGACATATATCAATATGACATTTTCAAAATAACCCGTATTTCTTAAAACATTAAAATTAAAAAAAAAATTTTTTTTTAGTTGCATTTTTTATTTTATTTTATTTTGGCAATGTTAATTTAATTTTTATACCCTACACCTCATGAGGTATGGGTATATTCACTTTGGTCTGATGTTTGTAACACCAAGAAGGAGAAGTGTCCGGTATGGAAAACTACATATATTCTTGATCAGCGTCACCTCCTGAGTTGACCGTCCTCTTTTCTTGTAAACACGATTGCAGGAGCTAGAAGAAACCTAGGGATCACAAATTTTGGATTTATCCTTTTTAGGCCCTAGAGGGAGTTGGTATTGAAAATGGGCGGAATCGGTCACCTGCCACGCCTATCTCCCATATAAGTGAAAATCGTGTTTTTACCGAAATTTTAAGATTTCATCATAACAGTATGAAATTTTGTATAGGGGGGTTTTTGGGGTAGCTGATTTCGAATTTGATGTCGCATTTTCAAAATTCAAGATGGCGGATACAATATGGCCCAGTAGGTGTAGGTTATATATAAGTCGGCTTGCCCGACTGAAACTTACTCACTTGTTTATATTATGATTGTGCTTTTAAAAAATCCAGACATAACAAAAGAGACCTCTTACTTATGATTAGCAATCCCGGTTTACCGTTAACACACTATCCTCAATCAAAAGTTGGAATTTTATATTTTTAAATGAATTCAATGTAATTTCCATTTTTTTTTCCAGAACGTGACATTTTACAGCGCAATCCGAAAGTGCGCTGGAGTGATATTGCCGATCTACAAGATGCTAAGCGTTTACTGGAAGAAGCCGTTGTGTTGCCAATGCTAATGCCTGACTACTTTAAGGTGGGTACAAGTTCTTCAGTAAGGCAGTAGTATTAAGGACCCTTGGTATTTAAATATTTAGAAAATCATCTCTTTGTTCACTTCTACCTACATCACCTGTGCTGCCTTAATCAGTATGTTGATCATATGCTCTTTTATGTGGAATTCCGCCTGCCCATAAGTGATCGCTGATCATATTTTTCGGCTTTTTGCCTAATTTCGTATTCGAATGTTGTTATCATTAGTAGTAATTAATTTTGTCACGATTTTCGCTATCTGACATGAGCCGCTTGTTTAATTGGCCAAATTACGTTACGCCATTCAACAACAAATGCACGAAAGATAACAAAAGTAGAAGTGAGTCAACGCTCGGTAAAACAAAACAGCATTTATTTGCAAATTATTGCGAGAGCAAATAAACCTTTACGGCCTGCCATAAAGCAATTACAATGGGAAGACATTCAAGTGATTTCCGCTTTAATTTTTCTTTTTTCCCCCCCATCAACAGGGCATCCGCCGTCCCTGGAAGGGCGTTCTCATGGTGGGCCCGCCCGGCACCGGGAAAACTATGCTAGCCAAGGCTGTGGCCACCGAGTGCGGCACCACATTCTTCAATGTTTCATCCTCAACGCTGACATCGAAATATCGCGGCGAATCGGAGAAAATGGTGCGTCTCCTGTTCGAAATGGCGCGCTTCTATGCGCCAAGTACAATTTTCATTGACGAAATCGATTCGTTGTGTTCGCGTCGTGGCTCGGAGTCCGAGCATGAGGCCAGTCGACGCGTCAAGTCCGAGCTGCTGGTGCAAATGGATGGCGTGGGCAGTGAAGAGGCCAGCAAAGTGGTCATGGTTTTGGCGGCCACCAATTTCCCCTGGGACATTGATGAGGCGCTGCGACGTCGGCTGGAGAAGAGAATCTATATACCCTTGCCCACCGGTGAGGGGCGAGAGGTGTTGCTGAAAATCAATCTGCGTGAAGTCAAGGTGGACGAGAGTGTCAATTTGATGGAGATTGCCAGCAAACTAGATGGCTATTCGGGCGCAGATATAACCAATGTGTGCAGGTGTGTAGAAAAATGGAAAAAAAAAACTTTAAAAAAATTAAATTTTTGAGGTTAGAATTTTGTAAAAATTTAATTTGTTTTCCCTTTTCTCAGAGATGCCAGCATGATGTCGATGCGCCGCAAAATAGCTGGCCTCACACCCGAACAGATACGCCAACTGGCCACCGAAGAAGTCGATCTGCCCGTATCGAATCAAGATTTCACCGAGGCCATGAGTCGTTGCAATAAGAGTGTCTCCAAGGCGGACTTGGAGAAATATGAAAAATGGATGAATGAGTTTGGCTCGTCATGATGACGCACACTCACACACAGAACTACAAATACAAAATGATGATGCTGCTGCTAAACCCTTCTTCTTCGAATTGAATAAGAAAGAAAAAAGTGTGAGAAAATTTCTCTCAGCCAAGCTGAACTGTAACAATTTTCACAAAGAAAACAAACGACAACAACCGGAATAAGGAGAAAGGAAAAAACATTTTTAAAACACTTTATGCAATTAATAAGACTAACAAACCAACAACACAAAACGGACAGACACACAGACCACATTGTGGCTTGAAGCAATGAGCGAGCGTTTAGCGTTTAGTACTTACTTTTTTTTTTGAGTTTTTTTTTATAGTATTTTCACTGTTCACATTTTGGGCCCCCAACGAGAGCCCTTCTTTATATATTTTCGCCTTGAAAGCTGAGTTTTAACATTTTAATTCGTTTCTAACAACAACAACAAAAACATACAATAATTACGATATGATATATGATCAATACTTATAATTTAGAAATATTATGAATATATGAATAAATTTTTTAACATGAAATGCAGTTTGGGTTCTTTTTTAAGTAAGAGATGAAATGAAATTTTAAAAAATTTTAAAAAAAAATTAAGGGACAAATTTTTGCTTATTTAATTCCATATTCCAAATGTTTATATCGCATAAAATACTGTGTGTGGTCAAACAACACATGTGGAAGCAATTTATTTCACTTTTAAATATAGGTTTTTTCCCGGCTTGTTAAGAGATGGTTACCCTGTTTAAAAATGCAATATTACAAATTCCTAGTTGCAGAAATAAAACACAAATATCGTACAAAAATAACAAAAAAAACACAAAAAATTTAAGTTTAATCTAAAAAAAAAATGTTATTCGATTAAACTATTTTAAGATTAAAATGAGGGCTGTAGGAAATGAAAAATCGCCCAAAAACTAAAATGGAAAAATCACCCAAAAATTTGGAAAAATCACCCAAAAATAAAAATGAAAAATAGCCCAAAAATATTATATAAAAAATTGTTGGGCGATTTTTCCTTTAAACATTTTTCATACAAAAAAAGTTTTGGGAGACTATATATTTTGTTAAACTTTGTTCTTTTTCTTCTTTGTGTTACCATATGTTAATCAGGTGGTGCATTTGAAAAGGAATGTTCAGAGTTTTGTTTTTGATTCGACCCTTTTTAGGGCCACCGAGTATATATACAAACAGAGCGATGTTAATTTAATGACATGGGAAATGTATGGAATAGGTGTGATGTACTATCTGTGGGGAATTAGCGCCGCAGTCGAAAAATATTACCAAAAACATGGCGCGATTTTTTTAAGTAAGAGTTCTGTGGTGTTGCTACACGCGCCGCTGGGAAAAAATTTTAACAAAAAATCGCGCGACTTTTTGTTAAAATTTTTTAAGTTTGGATTGATGTGTGTCATGTTTTTAACAGTTTCAATGTTGCTGAACTCTTTCCATAAGGTTTTTGCGATTTTTCCTTTTTCTTGGGTGATTTTTCCTTTATAATTTTTGGTCAATTTTAAATTTTTGTTTTGGGCGATTTTTCTAAATTTTTGGGTGATTTTTCCATTTTAGTTTTTGGGCGATTTTTCAATTTAAATTTTCGGGCGAAATTTCCTTTTTAGTTTTTGGGTGATTTTTCATTATGAAATAAAATGGCCCCAACATTAATTTGTTCCCTGATTTTTTCCGTTTTTGATGAATGCTGGAAAAAGTTTGTTTGAATGTCTTTTCTTCTTGATTCTAAGAAATCACATTCCAACGAACATATTCCTACCATACTTTGCCCGAAATACCAAATTTTATCCATCTTAAATGCATTTATATTTTATGCAATGTTTTTAATATTGCACTTTGTTTGAGAGTTTTTTTTGTATTTTCGGGTTCTACTAGTCATAATTAACCCACCTTTTAGTGGGTTTTGTCAAATTTTTCAAACACAAACAATTATATGGCAATACAGACAGTAACGAAAATTGAGATAGCGACTCGGTTAACAAACGGTTCTCTTAGCTCCTTTGTGGATTTGTTAAAATGTGTGTAAGGAATGCCTCTATCAAAAAAGTAAAATGGTTCACACAAAAAGCAAAGTTTACAAAAACGGCATATTTTTAAGACGAAAACCGTGAAAAAAAAGTATGATTAGCCACGAATTTTGACAAACCCTTTTCGTGTATCACTAATTATGACTAGTAGAATCCGAATATGCAAAAAATACGACTCAAACAATTTTTGGAGCATGGTGTTATCTTTTCAATTCATGCAAGGATGGTTTTCTAGCTGCAGTAGTTCAGAAGTAAGACAACAACAAGTGAATAGACAACTTTTTTCCATTTTGAATACCCAAAAGAGTCTGGAAGTAGCGTGGTTTCTCATGAAACTGTCCCCCCTTTATATGTTAAATTATGAGTCATGAAATACTATTTTATGACTTTCAATTAACTGACAAAAGAATCAGAAAAGAACTGAAAAATGACTCCTCTAAAAAAGTCGAAAAACGTTTGTTTAGTTTTTTCAAATATCAAATAGTTAAGAAAAATTAAATAATTAATAAAGTAAAGAAACCTTTTTCATATTTTTGAACAACAAAACTGTTTTCGGAGTAAATTCGGAGCGCTCATAAAATCATCAGAGATAAGATTCTTTTCGGAGACAGAATTCTGAGCGCTTATAATATTGTTTGCTGGGTCATTTGCACCTTTGAATTATCCTTTTTTCAACTCCACCCTAGTGTATATTGAATTTTTTACTTTTTTTACTCTCCAATCGATTTATAAAGTTTATAAAGACTGTAAAATGAAAATTGATTTCGAGTGAATTTGAAACGAAAACTGTGAAATTGGAATGTGGTCGCCCTCCGTTTCTGTCTATTTTCACAGAGGCCGCGCAGTGAATTATGAATCATCATCCCAGCCCGCTGCCTGAACAAAATACACAACGCACACGTCACTTTTCCCAGTACTTGCCCTTCCTTGGCCCCTTGACCGTTCAAATTAAATGACAATTTACGGAAATTGGATTTTGTTTTTTCTCTCAATAACTACTTTATTTCGAAAAGTCTTAAACGGTTAACGAGTAACGTGGACTACAACGAAATGGATAGACACCAAAATATACTTTATTTTTTCAAGAATTTTGTCAGTAATAATAATGTTTGTTTGCACTTTCTTTAAAAGAGTATCAAAAGGCAATTGTTGAATGAATCATAGAATAATACCAATTGAGAAAATCAACATTGAAATTAAAGAGATTATTTGCGCTGCCTTCTCCTTGTTCTTCACATGAGTTCAGATTTTAACAAGAATTAGCATAACTTTAAAAATTATTTAGTATACAAGAATAATAATAAAAAAAAAAAAGGTGAAACTACAAACTCCCCTAATAAGGGCGTGGCGGTGGCATTGGCATCATAGGACCCATCGGATATGGCAGCCCCCCGCCACCATACGGCATATTGGCGGCAGGTGGATAGAAATTGCTGCCACCACCTGCTGGCATCATATTGCTATAGGCGGCTGGTCCGCTGCCACCACGCTGCTGTCCCGCTTGTGCCTGCCTTCGTATTAGTTCTTGCATCTTCTCCGCTTTCAGTTTGCGCAAATGCATTGTCTTGCGTACCCCCAGAAATCCCTCGAGAAACTGTTCCACGCTGACTTCGTTGTCCGTGAATTTCTTCACCAGCGACTCGGACTCCTCTTCGCTTTCGGCCGCCGCCGTCTGCAGCAGCGCCAAGGCCGTATCCTGGCTGACATTGCCCGATTTTTCCTTGATTTGCGCCAGTTTGTCTTGGACTGTTTCGCAGCTCTGTTTGCCCTCCTCCAACAGCTCGTTGACTTTGCCTCGCAATTCGATAATTTGTGGTTCCTTTTCAATGTTTCGTTCGGCCTTGGCGCTGTTCTCCGTCAGTAGACTGTCCTTCTGGGCCTTCAACAACAACAACACTTCGTCTACTTTTTCATCCAATTTGTCTTCATCGTTTAGCAATTCCTTGAGCTCGTCGTTATTGAGTGGTGCTATGGAAACTTGAAGTTGATTTATATATTCTTGATACATGTTTCGATGAATTGGGGGAAATGATAAAATTAAAGTCGTGTCTTCTTCTCGTTGATAGTTTTTTTATTTAAATTACGTTCTGCACAAATTATGATTGTTCTATTGTAGTGATGCATTTTATGCAAATTATCAAGTAGTGAGTGAAAAACTTCGAGTAGTCACAGAAAACTACCAGACAGACTAGCCTTTTGGAAAATTTCCCTAAGTCTGGCAACAGTGGTTAACTCCGGACCGCCATTGTCCGCGTCTCGCACATACTTCCAAGCCGTTTGAAATTAGTCAACATCGGCTCGACAATTTTTTTTCGTTGGCAAAAACCTTTTAAAAATAAAATATTCTTTTAAAAATATGTTTGAGTAAAAAAATGTATAATATTTCCAAAAATGTTGATAGTAGTTGGGCTGCGCCCGTTATTTGGTATTATTTAAGTAAAAACTCCGAGTATTGCATGTTGGTGAAAAAAAAACCGGTTTCTGTTGGTATCTCGGGTAATCACAAAGAGCAGAAGCAAGACAATTATATATTCAAGAATTTTGGTTTTTGCTGTTGTCCCACTTTGGGGACCCTAGCATTGTATGTTGAAGGAATTCAGCAAACCGGATTTTTTTTTAAATTGGGGTCGGTTTTTTTATAATAAACATTCAATTATGTTGTGGTTAGGTTTATAAAATGTACATACATACACAGCATACATTTTATTGTAATTAATTGTATTTGCTGTAAACTTTACATTTTATTACGAACGAAGCCAAGTGATGATAACAAATCCACTTCTCACTCTACTATCAGCTGTGTGTGTGAGAGATGTCGAAATGGTTACCAGTGCTGCCAAACTGAGGGCTTTATATGAGGGAACATGTTTACAGTCCAGAGGAACATGTTTACAGTCCAGAGGAACATGTTTATTGGATTAACCATGAAAGGTTATCACCAAAAGTAAACCGGTACTAAATAGTTTAAAAAAAAAGAAACTCAAGAAAATAAGCACATGAAATTTATAAAATCTTTGGATTTCGAAAAGTTTTATATAATTTCATGATTAAACATTTTTGGTTTAGTATTGTTGAATTTTTATAAAATGAACGTGAAAAATCCACACTCCTATCCTGTAACGAGTAACCACCGCTGCAGACGGCTGGCGGCGCCGTGCCGCAACCGCTAAACGGCTTGGAACTCAAAAATTGTTCGTCGACACACAAAATGGAGTCATTTAGATGTGCAAAATTAATTGAAAATTTTAATAAAATACATTAAATTAAAGTAATTGAAAGTGTCGAAATCGTTCAGCAAGTGTACAGCAACGGTTTAATTGCGAAATTCATGCTGAAAAGAGTGTTAATGCGGTAGAAAATTGCATTTGAAAAATCAACGGACGGCTGGCAGAGAAAAAATTTTTCAGACGACTACACAAAAAATTTTTGTTCGTGCGCGCCCCGAAAGCGAAGCGCGTTCGAGAGTTCCTCAGCAGCAGCAGTGTCGCAGTGTTCGTCGGTTCGTGCTTTTAGCGCAGGAAAAATCGAAAATTTGTTAACTTTCTCGGGTGGAAAACTGAATAAAAATTGACTCCAAATTGGGGAAAATAGTGAAGGCGCCCTCAAGCAAACTGTACAAGAATTATCAAAAGAATCGGTGGGGCTAGCAGTTGGCCAAAAATTGACGTAAAACGGTGCAAAAAAAATTTGATTTTGGTGAGAGATTTGCAGTTGATAGCTGGTTACGGTGAAAATTGTATTGTTTTGCAAATCGTTCGCGTGTATATGAAATGAAATTGTACTTATACTGTGCATCCGAGTGAGCACCAGCAAAAAGTTGGATGTAGATAGAAAATCTGTATAATAATTCTGCTGTACGAATCCAATTGCCATTCCCTGTGCATCATCACCAGGCGGAATTAAGCAGAAGCGGCCGCAACCACGATACACCCAACAAGCAGCAGCAGCAACGAGACGACGACGACGAGCGACATCGAAACGTCAGAGCGAAGCCACTTGCTTGCAGTGGAACCACAAAACAGGCGGGCAGACCCAAACCCAGTCCAACTTAACCCAAACGACGGTTCTGCCCTATTTGCACGCATGCAACAAAACAAGTATTCCAACTGAAAAAAAAAAATTAACCAAATCGTGTCCACATAATTAATTGGATTTAAAGAAAAGTTTTAATTACAAAAAGCAAAAAGCTTTCCCACATTATTTTCCTCGTTACGTTTTTCACAGTGCACCGTGCAAAAGCAGCAGCGGCCGCGAAACTCGTTTTTGTTGTCTTTTTAGTACAACGTTCGGCATAGAATTGTACTAGATTTCCAGGAGCCAATATTTGTGTCTGACCAACCCGTGTACGCTACAGCGGTCCCTGTCCCACACAAGCGCGGGCAATTGCAAAAAAAGCCGCATGCGAGCGAGAGGCTTATAGAGAGAGCGAACAACGCAAAGAGTGATAGAAGAAAAACAAAACAAAAAATAAAAGCAAAGCAAAAGACAAATTTCCTTTTTGTCTTATTTGAAATGTTTGTGTTGTTTGTGCAGTGGTGTTCACGTCGTTGGTGAAAAAAGAAATTGTTGAAATCTCTCGTGGCGACCACGAAGATACAAGAAAAGCCGTATACAGATCGTTGGTGATTCGGCTTAATTTCGTGTGGTGTTTTTTTTTATTGGTGTTTTTTTAAGCACACAACACTCATCATCATCATCACTGGCGTTTTGTTGTTGGTTGGTGTATATTTTGCATGTGCATAGGTGTGCGTGCGGTCGTTGCAGTGATGATTTAAATGTGTAAGTACTATTTTAGTATTTCTTTTTATTAACAAATTTCGTAAGTAGATAGGAGATGTTAATTTGTTCCCATAAAAACAGTACATTTCATAAAATTTCTCTCGGAGATGGCATCAAATTTCATATGCTTTGAGCCACCTACACCCTAATCCCCTGTAAATAAATATCAACTCCATCTCAAAAATAATGCTTTGAGATGGAAAAAAATGCCGCTCTTATAAGCAAACCTATGTAAAAAACCAACGAAATTTACATTCCCGCAGCATATGCCGAGAAAGCGAAAAAAATGTTTTTTTTGTGTACTTTGAGAAAATTTTGACAACCCGCCCAGCGAAATCAATGGAATGACCTTTATATTGGTTTCAAAACAATCACTCACAATTCCTTTTCTCACATTTATATTTTATTTTATTTCTCCGAATCGGGCTTCCGCCGCATACCGGGCTTAAATGGTTGAATCTGGGTTTCAGGGGACTTTGAATTCCTGGACCTCATTCTTACTGGGCTACCCTGTGTTTTCAAACTGAGGCATTATGCCAGTCAAGAATATGATGTGTTCAACTCCATAGTAGATTATGTCTTCAAAATAGGACTATGATTTGAAAACTTTACTCGCAATTGTGCAGAATTAAGGAGTTTTTAACGGGTTAATTGATCAATTGATAGCTACCATATTGGTCCTATAGTTGCATAGACCTGGTGTCAACTGAGTTAAATTGTGTATTATCTGGTAGTGAAGTATTCTATGGGTTTCAGCATTAAGGATTCACATTAAGTCCAGCAGTCCTACTTCAAAATATGGTACGGATAATTTATTTTTAGTGATTGGAGTGAATTGAAAAAGGAAGGTATGTTGAGAAGAAATGAACTAACTCCACTATTAAATTGGGCGCTTCATATTTTTTTTTTTTTAAAAGATACGCATTAAGTCTTCTTTTTAAAAAGAAAAGTAAACAAAATCCTATTTTTCGGCTTTGATGGAGTGATTTCCACAGGGACTTTAATTCCAAGTAACTATCTGTTGACTTTACTCATTTGTATAACATCCATAAAGAAGAAATCATTCAAAGTTTATCGTTTGAAGTGACAAATTTTTTTAAAACCCACGGAAATGTGTTTTGAATATTTATTTGGTTTGTGCTTTGGACTAAGTTTTGACAAGTTAAGGTTAGGTTGCAGCTCTCAGGTAAAAGTAAAATTTTACTATTGATTTAAAGAAAAATAATATAAAAGTAATTTTTAAGAGCCTGTTTACACTATCATTTTCATAACGAAAAATCTGACAAAGAGCTAATAAGAACTGCGGTAGTGAAAACGAGATAGATAATTTAGACAAAAAACATAAAAGTTGGCAACTCCATGCTTTACTTATTTACAGTTTCATATAAAAACTGTCAAATTTGGGCATGCCCAGGTCAGTGTAAATTCTAAAAACAGTTTTATGTTCATAAACTTTCACTTGATTCAAATGGATTCCTTGTGGAATGACAAGTAATCAATGAATGGGGCACAGTTTTGCCCTGTTGCATATCCTTGAAAAAAAATAGTTTCTGCTGACCTGGAACCCAACTAAAGTAAATTTACAGAAGTAATTTACTTCATATGAAGTTTTGCTGTTCAATTGACTTTTAGGCGTTATTGTGGACAAAAGGGAAAAGTTTTATTTTTCTCTTAAGTCAATAATAGAAATTCTTCCATAATTCTTTATTCACTTTAAGACTTTCCAAACGGTTTAGAATTTTTTTAAGTACGTCTACGTTCTATTGATTTTTTTACACTCGTTTTTGTTTAATTGGTTTTTAAAATTTTTTTTTCTGAACCTATTTTTGAAGGCAACTACTATTTTTTCATTCAGATCAGGGCTTTTATATCACTTAAGAAAAAATTAGTCAATGTGGATATTTATACTATGGACGAAACCGAAATTTGTGCCATATTCTATTTTAAACTCTAGTACAAAAAATTCGTTTGATTTCAAATCCAAAAATGGTAGATGGGTTTTGAAAAAATCTACATAGTATTGATATCGAAATTAACCCAACTTTTTTACTATGCCTTTCATTAAACAGTTAAACTTCTAAAAGCACAAAATAATTATTTAAATTGCTTGTAAATTTTCCATTCCCATTCACTACTATCTACACTACTTTTCACAGAAACAAAAACTTTAAAATTGCAACGCTGTATCCCAATTGTGCTACGAATTACGACGTACGAAAGCGAACCGACAAAGAACTGCAAAATATATAAAGTTGATTTGAGAAATCCAAAGTAAAAAGTCCGGGAACGACAATTCCATTCGTCGAGTCGAGAATTCGTTGAGCTCGTGCGGATACAATACACGAATTCCAGTGATTTTCCTAAGGATTTTCAACAAATTAATAAATAATTCCACACGCAAAGTGAATTTAAATATTCAAGCCGCCAAAGTGCAAAAGAAAAATGTGAAAAATCTCCTTCGAAAGGGCCGAAATCGTAAATACAAAATACCAATTCTATAAAAATCATTAAAATTGTCTTTTTCGCGTTGCACAAAATTTAATACCACGAATTTATGCGCATTAGTGTAAGCGGAATGACAGCACAGTGAACGTGTATTCGTCGAGCATTGAATGAAAAGAGACAACTAGGGCTTCGTTGCGTTTGTGAAACGGCCATTGCGGAGAGCGCGTTTTGTGTCGGCTGCGAAAAATCCGCTCTCTTGAAGTGAGTGTGTGTCTCAGTGTTGGTTGCAAATGGGTTGCGGAGTGGAGTGAAGTGAAAAGTGGCAGTGACTGTGTAGTGTAGTGGAGTAGAGTGGTGTGCCGACATTTTCGGTTTCTACTACTATTTTCTCGCGTTCGTTTCGTGGTCGGTTGGTCGTTCGTTGTTGCTTTTGTCGTCGTCGTCGTTGTCGTACTCAATTGCTGCTGATTTCAATGCTTCTTGCTTGTGTTTTCTCCCCTCTGCATATATTTTCTGATTCTGCCATGAAAAATATAATTTGAAAAAAAAAAGTATTTAAAAAAAGGTATTAAAAAAGTTCTCGGGGTGTTGGCAATTAAATATAGTTTTCGCATTAATATAGAGAATCTAACTATATAAAATCACCAAGCTTATTAGTAATTCAACAATGTGGAGGCTAGTCGTCGAAGTATTCATGAAAAAAGGTTGAAACACTTTGGCGAGCGATATTGTTGTGTAAACTTCTTACTTGACTTTGCCTGAAATGTAAGTCGCATAGAATTTTTAATTAATTTATTTGTTCTCCTCGATTGAAACACTGAAATGATGAAATGAATCCGTCCATTTTGGCCTTCCTAATTGCCTGCTCCCGATTAACATTTGGAACGAGTAGCAGCGTATCCTGCTGTATACACATTTCCCTTGTACAATCAGCAGAGAACATTTAATTGCAATTAGCAGTGACTCGACTCGGCTCCATTCCCTTTTTCCCACTACGTAGATTCAATATGGTTATGCCATCTCGTTTATGTGATGGATTTTGTTATATTAAATTTTTGTATAGTATGTATTGGATTGAAATTTTATAAAAAAAAAATATGAAATGTTAAAGATATTACATGATTGGTAGGAAAAGCGAATCTTTTGGTTCAAATTGGATTAAGAAATAGGGAAAAAAAGGTAGATTGCGCTCACAACTGAACTGATTTGTCATATTGACAAATTATGTGATCCGAAATGATATCGCTGGGTGTCCAAATCCATCCATGGTACCAATATGACAAAGAATTACTGCAATTTCCTCAATGTCCGGGTTAGCACTTACATCGGCACTTTTATAGGCAAACCGATGATAAAACAGATAATCACGACAATGTGAATACAGCCATCAGTAAGTTCACTAAAGGTGTTCATTTAAACCTGTAAACAATGTGAACATTGTAAATCTACATGGGTGTAAACTTTTTGTCAAAATGTGTATGGGAGAAAGTTTACATCCTTTCCGAACCAATCCAAACCTAGCGTAAACTACCATGTGGATTTACGTAGCAGCCATTTTGTCGACATTTACACCATTTTTACATTTTATTTTAAACGGAAAGACAGATTATGTTTCCTTTTGGCATAAAACCCACGGTATACGGGTTTGGCCAGTAGGCAAATTAGTGGATTTCCTACTGCCAAAATGTCAATTTTCTACTTCCAAAAGTCATTGAAAAGGGAAATAAAAAGGATTCAGGGTTATTGGTACTGTATTGAAAAATTTGTATTTGGAATTAGAAAGAAACCAGAGAGATGATCAGAATGGAAATGATGCCTTCTTTTGCACTTGCCTCTCCTCACCTTTATAACTCCACCATGGTCTAAAACAATATAAAAAAAGTTGTGTCCAAACCGGATAATGTTTAATTATCGTAACTGGCCAATATTAATATGAAAAAAACTAGCTTCAAAATAGAAAATTGCCCCTTAAAGAAACAATATGTCGCCTCGATATCTTTGTCGGCAATTTTTCCATACATTTTCTATAACTCTATATTTTTTACTTCTTCAATTCCTTTGATCCCTAGCGAGACATAGCGCATAATCTTTCCAGTTCCATTTCCAATTGGTTTTCCATCAAATTTTAACAGTAACTAGATGCAAGTTTACCCATATCAGTATATGTATTAGCAATCAGTGACAAATAAAACAAGCTTCCACAATAAGCTATACTGACAGGTTCCTGTATCCAAGTGATATTTTGCTGTTCTTGAAACCGTGACATTTTATATTTTCACTAGCAGGGCCCGGTCCGTTTTGCTGAACCAAAATAACTTTTTTGGGTTACATCATTCCCTTCACAGTAAACATAAATTAATGAAAGCAATATAATTATATTGAAAAAACATGTCAAAGGCAACTTACTAACATATTTTGTTTCCGTTTGTAATTTTTGCAGATAACTCACCATCCCAGTTGCAGCGGCAGTCGAAGGATTTTCCAAATCATCGTCATCAGCGGCTGCGACTAGAAAAGTCCACACGGATAGAGTTTCCCAAGTAATGAATGAGAAAATAAAATCACCCTCTGCGCAGGGTGGTGGTGCAGGCAGTGGAGGCAGCGGCGTAGGTGCCGGAGGAGGTCCACCCAGTGGTCCCGCAGGTCAAGGCGGCAATGGAGGACCAACACCACCCAATTCGGGCCCGCCGGGTCCCAACAATGGCAGCGATCCACAAGCCCCTCCCCATCCATACGGACCGCCCGGAGGCGGCGATCCAACAATGTCACACTATCATGCACTACATCAGCAGCCACACCCGCAGCAACAGCATATGCCACCACATCAACAGGGTGGCGGCCCGCCCCAAAATCCGGGCGAGCATCCCAACAAAGATGATTACGGTCAGAATCCGTTAGGTGGCCCACCGCCACCACCACCGGGAGCCCATCATCCTGTCTATGGGCGATATATGCATGGCGATCCCAATATTGATCCATACCGTTATGGTCATTCACCCATGCAGCAACAACAGCCGTCGCCGGGCGGAAAACCACAACAGCAACAACAACAACAGCCCACACCACCGACTGGTCCAGGCGGCGTCGGCGGGGTTGGGAACGTTGGGGGCGTCGTTGGTGGCGGCGGTATCTCTTCACCCAGTCGGCCACCGCCACAACGATATATTCCAGGGCAACCGCCGCAGGGTCCGACGCCCACATTGAATTCTTTGCTGCAGTCATCGCATCCGCCACCGCCACCACAGCATCGTTATGCGAATAGTTATGATCCGCAGCAACAACAACAAGTGTCGCAACAAGTTGCCCAACAACAACAGCAACAACAACAAGGTGGACCACAGGGCCCCCATGGACCGCCACCACCACCGCCACACCAGCCATATGGCTCACAACAAGGCGGCTGGGCGCCACCACCGCGCCCATATAGTCCACAATTGGGACCGTCGCAGGCGTATAGGACGCCGCCACCGGTAAGTTTGAATGAAGAAAAATCCACAGAAAATTATTACAGGTTCTCCTTGCCATTTCCATTTGGAATACAAAATTTTATAAAAATTTTTGCCCTCAATGACTTCTTTAAATTGTGGCCAACCAAATTCTACTGTTCCATATTTAAAGAACGAAAGCAACAAAAAAAAAGGAGAACAATTTAAGTTCCTCCACCACCATATCGATTGATTTTTATGATCCTTTTCCTGTTGCTGTTGCTTGTGTTGTCAGTTCTCGTGGCTGCTTTAATTTTACTACCGAAAGTACATTCGCCCTCACCCCCCCCACCACTGCTTATGCCCATAAAGTTTCCTTTGTGTATTTTTACACGATTTTAGTGCCTTTTTGACATTGACACTGATTTTCCATTTCGACCGGTTCGAAATGAGTTGAGTTACCCCCTCTTTGTGGTTGGTACCATTTGCATTTCATATTCTCGTCTGCTCATCGTTGTCTTCTGTACGTAATTATTGTGGTAATTTTTTGTGTAATAACTTTTACTTTAAGAGGTCGTGGCGAATTGTAGTGGCGTCGTTATGGGATGACTTGGCTAAGTGGACTGTTTTGTTTATTTTGTTTTTTACTTTTTGATATTGATTTTTTTTGTACATTCTTCGTTAGCACTGGTTATTATTTAAAAATTTCCCACATTGCATGGTAGCAATGCAACAACGGGATGCCAAGCGTTAACTATGTATCTATTGTTACGCAATACCCTTGTTATTAACAAATCACAAGGGTATTCAGGAAAATACCATCAAAAATTTGGAACCAGTCTTTTCGGAGAATTACACCAGTGAACAGTTCACAGTAACTATTCATGTCACTACATGAGCCTAGAAAATATCCAAATCGACGAATGTGGAAAGAGCATAAATGCGTGCTGGGAAAACCTAACCACCTACAAAATTGTCAGGATCTTTTCACACCGTATAATGAGGGGTACACCAAAATAGTTGTAACGTTCAATCACAAAGACAAAAATGCCATATTGAGCGTACTGACTTGACTGGTTGTTGTTGTAGCAACTGTAGGGAGAGTCAACAGCGATTTGTATCAGAGGTTATACATTTGTTTATATGTTGGTTGTCGAGTCCGTCATGTCTAGTTCGAGGAAGTAGGCGACTTCCTTTGGTTTAATCCAAAGTTGTAGTGTGGTCCAGTCAGTTGGGTGGGCGATGCAGTTGAAGATGTGGGCCACGTCGTGTGTACCTTGGCCGCAGTCACGGCACGCGTCGACTATGTCCTCATCTATGCGTAACAGGTAACTTTTATTCAGGAACCTACTCCAGCCCGATCGAAGTTGAGCTAGTGTGCATCGCGTTTCCCTTGGCAGCTCAATCTCTTCCTCAGAGACTGGTGGGAGCATCCCGTTCAGCACAATGTCGGCTCCATAGCACTCCACAGCTTTCGCAACCGCTTCGGCGTGCAGGATCTTTAACGCCGCTTTGTCGAACCGGACTTGCTGTTAGAATCGGCGGAGGTCTTCGTCATACTGGGCGAGACCTTTCCTTATTCGACGTGTGGGCTCACCTGCTGTCGTGCTCACTTTATTTGGATGGTTCACTTGGCGACACGCCAGGCGGTATGACTTCGAAAGGAGGTCATTGTGAATATTTGCTCCGAGCCTCCAAGTGTCCTCATGCAGATTATCCACTGGGGTCATTAAAGCCTTATTTTGGCATTCTACAAGGCCCTGACATTGCGTTTTTCTCTGCAGTTGGAGATTGCGACCAGTGAAATATTCAGAGACTGAGGGGGGTTAGTTTACTCTCCCTGTGAGGCCGGTCGCCCGGATTGTGCAGTCATCCGCGTAGGTCACCAGCGTGATATCACTTGGAGGGGCCGGGATTTGCGAGATGTACTTGTTGAACAAGAGGGGATTGAACTCCTCCTTGTGGTACTCCCTGCTTGACTCTTCTCGGCTTCGATTTAACGTTTCGGAACTCCACGTACAATTTTCTACCACTTGACAAAAAGTGTGACGTGCCGTGTTTTTTGCCCCAGGTTTGTGTTGAACTTGACATCTTGAGCTTGTAAGTCAGATGTTCTATTATCTGAGCTGCCGAGGTTGTCTTCAAGAACCGCTTTGGAATGCTTTGCTGGGATCAATATTTCAGGGCAGTCACTGCGATTTCTCGACTATCAACATAGGAAGTCTAATTATCATGAACTCTAATTGGTTTGGCGAGTATGAGTATGAGTAAGGAATCTTGGTTCCAGTAACTTTAACTAAGTGTTTCGGTATACCGGCAGTCAAAACTTATATGAATCAGAACTGGGATTGAATTGAAGTGGCAATTGAACTGCATTTGAAGCGTGAATGATGTTGTGATAAATTGTTTATGGGAGACTTTGGTTTTTTATTTCCCATATACCATGATAATCGGCTCTGATAACGAATTGTAATGAATACAACCAAGTCCGTTGTAGTGCAACTCTAACCTAGTCTGTGTATGTGTGCAAATCCCAAAGATATCAAAGTAAACAAAAGTGAAAATATAAAAAAAAAAAACTAAAAAAAGTAAACAACATTCTCGTGCGCAGCCAAAGTCACGTGTAGTGTGTGTGTGTGTTGTGACACTTCCAAAATATAAATTTTCCTCCTCGTGTGTACTGCAAACTATTCAAGTATTCTTCTTCTTCTTATTTTATCTTTTTTTTTTTTAAATACATTAGTTTCGCTTGAGTTTATCACACAAAGAGCAACAGCAGCAGTATCAGCACTAGGAACAACAACAAAAACAATATCATAATGAAAAAGTGTGCCACGCGACTACATCGACAACAACAATAATAAGGCCAGCAGCTAAACCAAAAAAAAAAAAAAACAACTACAATCACAAGCAACTATGACTGACGGACGGAAGGAAGGACGGACGGGCGTACAGACAGACAGACATACAGACATACAAACATACCGACGGCAGGGTGTCTGCTGGGTGACTGCGATTAACCAATTTACAATTTATTTCATTTTTTTTTTGCTGTTGTTGTATTTTTTTCTTCTCAAGTTTATTAACCTTTCAACGGCATTTACGCGCTGCGCTGATTTCGCTGTCGCTTCTGCCTTCTATAGTAGCCTTTAGATGTATGCTTGTTGTTGTTTTTTTATTTTCAATGTACGTCACACAAGTGGCGTTTGTACTATTGTTGTTGTTGCCGTAAACATTGCAATGAATCATTTTCTCTGATTTCATTTCAATTTTTATTATTCATGTTTTGCATGATTGTGTTTACTTTTTAAATTCGAATAATTTTAACCAACAACCAGAAGAAGAAGAAGAAGAAGCAGCAGAATCACAACAGCCATTCACGTCTATGGCAACAACGCCAACGAAATAACTGTAAAATAAATGAAAAGGAAATGTAAAGAAATATTGGCGCGAAATTAAATTTCGCCCCCCACCGACTGGGGGCAGGGCAGGGCAGGAAAGGATGTCTCCTGCCTGACTTCCTTGCACTGCTGAGGCTGCTGTTTTCTGTTGTTCTTCTTCTTGTACCACTTTGGTTGGTCCCTGCACCCGCGTTCGTTGGTTGCAGCCAACGCATTGGTATTCTTACCTCCTTTAAGAGAGTGAAATGAACCAGCCGGCAGGCAGTCAGGCAGCACATAGTCGTCATTGCCTTTATTCACAATGCCTGCCACCAACAACACCACGAGTGAAAATATCCCCGCAATTGGACGATGGCGACGGGAACAACGACAACATCTCTACGACTTTGATGCCTCTATCCACCACCGCCATCGTGTCGCTGCTTCAACTGAACCTTGAAGATTTTATTTCACATTTTTATTTTATTTCTTGTTTTTTTTTTCCTTTGGTTTATGATGTTGTTGTTCTTGTTGTATATATATATTTCATTCATAAAACCGACAAACATTTTTATTGACATACATTCATACCACCAGTGTCAGTGTGTGTATGTGGTTTCATTTGTGTTCATGTTTTCCTTTTTGATATATTTACTTTTTTACGGTTTGTTGTTGTTGGTTTTACTGCTGCTGCCGGTGATTTTAACGCGGCAACTCTTTAAGTACCTAATCGGAATGTTGATGCATGTAAATTTATAATCTTTGATAGCTGCGGCAGCAATGTCAGTGTGGCTATCACAACGTCATACGATTACAAAAAAAAAAACTTCAAAACAATTCGAAATATGCGAGCGTTGATAAATGCTGAGGTTCTGCTTCTGAATAGCTCTTCGGTTGGTTTTTTTGTATGAGAAATAATTTTTCATTATATAAAACAAACGTCAACATTTCATATGTGTAACAGCATATTAATGATCATATTGTCCCTTACCTTAGTAACGTATCGTGTAAAAGGTCGATTTTGAGATTATCCGCTTTTTATGGTATTTCGATATTGTGGCATCTTCTAACAAAATCTTGAACTTGGATTATAACTGAAAAGTTAAAAATTTCTAGATCACAAACCTGTCGTTACACTGACTTATGAAGTACCTACTAACTTATATGACTTATTTGCAAAAATGCCGAGAACAACAATCCCGACAAATACAGCTTGCAATTTTTTTATATCTAACGACTGAAACATTACCCGATTACAAGCAAATCTTTAGTTTGATCGGACTCAGTTCGATCTTTCGTTGTGACGAGAACGTTTACACTGCCTGAAATGCACCCTGAGACGTTAATGATTGAATTTAAATTAGTTATGGCGGCGAATAGTTCGATGTTGTTGAAATTTTTTATATTAAAGTTAAACCAAACGTTTTTTTTTAGTAAGAATTTGCATTTAAGCGACACTTTGCCTATTAAAGAAAGGACGGTTAAATATTCAAATTGAGGTGTAAAATCCATTTCTCAACGATTGCCGCCATCGTGAAATTGATAAAGTTAGGTTTAGTTAGGTTAGCTTAAGAAACTATTTTAAGCAAACATTTTTAGAAATTTTTATGAATTAGAAAAGATTATTTTATGATTCTTATTTATAGTATATTCATTCTGTAATTTACTCTATACAAAAATTACAAAATTAGGGGCATGTCTTAAGATTAATTCCAAAATAGCGGGACTCTAGAGGTTGTGCTTCAGCTGCCATAAGGAGAAATTCATTTCCACGAATATCTCGTAAACGGTGCATCCTACAGGAAATCGTCTGGTATCAATTTGAAGAGATTTGCTCCGCCTACTTTCTTGACTGAAAAGGTTTTTTGTAAATTGGATAGCTTGTATTAAAAAAAAGGGTCAAAGTTGTGTAATTCTGGTTTTTGTGTAATATCTTGTAAACGGTGGGATGCACGTTAACATGACTTATTACCGATCTTGTAGATAATAAAATTCTCTACATTTTTAGATAAAACATGTTGTTGTGGGGTAATTGGTTTAAAAGTTATAGCTCGGCAAACATGAAATTGTTCAGACATAATAAAGAACTTCCAATTGTTTTTACAATTATTGTACAAACCATTCGTTCACCATTATGGATCTTCCTTTTTTGCAATAGGTGTGTCTGGTACTCACTCTATTCATGAAACATATCTGAAACTAAACCGAACTTTAATTTGGATAATAATCTCCGAAACTCAGTCAGTCGAGACTTTATGTTTTAAATTTCGACAAATACGGAAATTTTACAGAAAACGATTCCGGCCAAAGCATGAAATAAACAGTAAGGGTATTCATTTAAGGTGGGAAACCCCTCGAAAAAGCACAGTTGCTTAAAAGAACTGTCGAATTTCATATATTTTGACTGCTCATCTGCACAACTGAATCGTTTCCGAAAGGTTTCCCACTTAAAAAGAATCGCCCTAGTATTTCTTGACAGTATCTCTGGAAAACACGTTTATAGCTTAGAAGTTAGAATAATGATTCGATTTTATGGCGTGTTTTGGTAAGCAGGAAAACAGCTGTTTGTGATTTTCATATTTTTTTCGTTTTCCCGTCGGTTTGGGGGGTGGTGTATGCAATATTCGAAATTTAAATTTTCATTCTCTTCATTGTTATTAATGTATTTCGATTTTTGAAAAAGAATCTATTTAAATTCCGAATTTTGTACATTTTTCCACCGACGGTAAAATGAAAAGAAAAAAGAAATATTCAAATCACGAACAGCTGTTTTCCCTGCACACCAAAACACACAAAGCACACCACAAATTATTCACCAAACGAAAATAGTAACAATAAAATGCTTAAAAATAGAAATGAAAAGCGAAATAAAAAATAATGGGTTTGTAGTTATGTGTGTGTGTGTATGTAAAAAAAAAACTATAAAGATTACAGTCTAATTGTGTTTATACGCTGTGGACTGCCCATATTATGGTATTTTTTTCTTTCTTTTATATATATATATTTTCCTTTGATTTGTTTCTCATTTTGTGTACGTTCGAAATATATATAAATAAATGAAGTGTTTACAAACAGCAGCGACGTCGTTCCGTTGGTGGCGTCGTCGAATGATTGCTTTCCTTGTGAGCGAAAATAATTGCTAGAAATGAATGTGCGCGGAAGCCGGGTGAGTTGGTGGGGGGGCTGCCTTTCAAAGAATGTGGCGCGCGGTGGTAGTCAGTGTGCTATATTTAAAATGGGCGCATAACTAGCTGCCAAAAAGCAAAAAGCACAAACAACTCAAGTTTTCTTCTTCTTCTTTTTCTTTTTTGCCTTTTGAAATTCTGGTGGAACCAAATAGAAATAAAAAGTCTTTACTGCCAGGCTTTTGTTTTGCTTTGAATTCCGTCGACGTCGTTGTCGGCGTTTTGAGAAGCGCAACAATTGCATGCTTGGAAAATTTCCGTACTGACTAGCAATGGTTTAAGGTACACACAGAGCCGCTTATAAAATTGTCAGTACTTTTTTTATATATACAACAACAACAACCACCGCCACAAATAAATTTATTACGTGCTTTTGTACTGTGTATTTCGTTTTGGTGACCCAGAAAAAGGCACACACGATAAGAAGAAATAAATACAGCAAATAAAAGGAAAAAAATGCAAAATAATTCCGTCAATGCAGGAATTCTAAATATAGAATGGCAACTGCCAACTGCCACCACCACAACGACGACGCACATGAAATTTCGTTTGTGAAATCAAAAAAAAAAGAAGATTTTTCGTGCCGCCTTTATGCGAATACGCCTTGTACTCCTCTGTGCAGTAGTCGCTGCAGCTTCTGTTGCATTTAGCATTTCGTTCGCTTGTTCTTTTTGTTCTTTTAGCTTGTCTTTTATTTCTATGTATTTATTTTTATTTCTTTTTTTTTTTTTGGATTTCCTTTATAAACTTTTGCTCGGAACTCTTTTGAAACTTTTTTTTTTAGAGTTTTGTTATGTTAAATGCAACTGGCATATATTTATGCATATTTACATTTTTTTGTTTGTTGTTGTTGGCGGCTTACTTTTTATTTTATTTGTTTGTTTCTTTTATTTTTATATCTTTGTGCCATTCATTTGTTTCTTCCATTCTCCTTGGCTTTGCAAATCAAATGTTTAACTTTGAAAAGTCGAAAATTTCCATTTTCCGGAGCATTCATGTATCTTTTCAATGATTTCTGGGGATTGCCTAGGCACCTTCTTCGCAATGAGCAAAATTAATTATGAATGAAAATATTCAATACACGCAATAGCAATAGTGTGTACCTATTTGGCATTCCAATCAGCTATTTAATTACGTCAAATTAGTACCACTACAGAGAGTGTTGAACAGCAAGCGCAATTGCCCAGACAGAAAGAAGGTGCCGTTTGTAAATGATATGAGCGGAGGTGAGGTGGGGTGAGAGGTGAGTGTATGCCAGTGGAATGCCAGTGGTTACTTGTGTAATTACCTTATAGAAATGTATTACAAAGTTGTTGTTGTTGTTGTATTTTCTTTCATATTTTCCCATTAGCTTTTTTTTGTTGTACCTTTTTTTTTTGTTTACCTGATACTTGTTGTTGCTTTTGTTGATTACTCATACTCTACCGCCATATTCAAGTCTGGTGGTGATGATGGTGATTATATCTTTTCTCCGTTTTACCTTATGTGTGTGTTACGTCACTTTATTCTTGGGATTTGTTATTTTTTTGTTGCTGTTGTTGGGTTCTCTGTGTTAATAGGTCTTGTGCAAAAATTACCAAAAAAAAAGACAAAACAACAACAGAGAATACATTTCATCCTTGTTTTTCATCAATTAGCACTTTTTCTTCCCTTCATCGCTTTGTTTGTTGTGAAGTGGTGGACTGTGGAACAGATGAAGCAGAAAGAAGCCTTCATTTCGTTATTATTGCGCAATATTAAAATTTTTGTTCACACTGATGTAATAAGAATATTTACCGCTGAATAATGCGTAATTTTTGTAAATTAGCTCAATTGAGGTTAAGGTGGGTTTCTCTTGGCTTCCCTTTTTTTAATTTGATAGGCCTTTTCTCGTTAAATTGCTTGTAATTTAAAGTTAAGTGGTCGTTAGAGTGCACAAAAATTTAACAAATTCACGGTTTTCCTTTTGTGTTTTCCTAGTGAACATTGGGGAACCTTAAAGGATACAATTGCGGTAAAATATTTTTCAAACAGTCCTCCAATTTTAAGAATTTGCATTTTAATGGTCAATGGTCATATTTAACCAATTAGAAATTAGCTTTGAAGTCAATGCCCCAAGCAACTATTTATAAACTCTGCAGTTCAATAGATAAGCTCCGATGGGGTAAATTTAAAATTTGACAAATTTCTGTTTGGTAAAGGAAGCAATTCAATTAAGACGAATAGGTAGGTTATAAGGCAAATGCGATAAAAAAACGTTTTTTTATTTTGCGATTTCGTTGAAGCAATAATCACAACAAAAACAACAATTCAGTGTCAATGGACTTGATATGGCAAGTAGAAGTAATACACAGCCATGAATACCGAAATACATACAAACATACAAGTTGAATAACATCAAAAATAATTCAACCAAAAAAAAAACAATATCAAAGAAAATAAAACAAAAACAAACAAACAAAAAATAAACTGAACAGCAAAAACCCAACGGTATTTTTTTTTGTGTTGCCAGTGGCTCACGTCAACGAAGATGGCGACAAGGTTAACGCAATAATAAAATACGTACAAATGAAATAAAACAAAAAACAAAATGTACAAGTATTACCCACCACACTGGGAATTCCTATGGAAATGCAAGAACGCAACGCAACGGAAGGATCTGATCATACACACACACACACGCGTATACTGCAAAAATCATTCATGAAAATTGTAGACCATAACAACAAGAACATCGTATAAGAAGACAAAAAAAAATAAGAAGAAGAAGAAAAAAAAAAGCACAAACATACGTTAAAAGAAAGGTAAAATGCAAACTGTAATGCCGTCAACAACAACAACAGCAATAATGGAACAACGGCAAATAAAAGCAAGAGTCTCCACTGCAGCTAATAGAAGCTACATATATGGTGGTGGGCGGTAGGACGACTCTTCTCTTCGCTTTCTTTATTATATGGACGCTGATTCTGTTTAAAACTTCACACACACGCGGCTACACTTTTCTTTCGTTTCATTCCATTCTTGTAAAATAATAAAATTTCTTCAAGTGCTTTAGTCGCAGTCAGAGGCAACTTGCTCCATTGAATAAAAGAATTTTAAAAAAAGCTATGACGAGTCTATTTAAAAGGAGGATTTTACTGTACAATTTATCATTTAACTCCTGTGACTCCTGTGACTGCTAAGGAGGTTGTCATGCGATTAGCTATTTAAACCAAATTAGTACCATTGCGTTACACGCAAGTACAAAGGTTTGTCAGTGGAACATATTTTTCTATGATACAATTTTCAAAATTGAATTGAAAGCTCATAAAAAAGCCAAAGCAAAACTATACAAAATGGCCAGTGTACATTTAGATGCAAAGCATGAATCAAAAAAATAAGCGAATTGTGCTCAGAAAAAATTTTTGGCCAGTCTGTGAGAATGAGAAAGATCAGGTACACTGTCTTACAGGTCATACCAACTGTATAATGAAAAACAACTTCAAATTTTAATCGAGCTGAGGCAAACACATACAACGCACACACATACAACAACGTGAATACTTAACACCTAAACCAACATCCTGCTGGCAGAAATAGGTTAGTTGGAAACCCAAGATTGTAATAGGTGGATATCGTGTCTGTTTAGATGTCTGTGATCTCGTCAACAGCAGAAACTGAAGGCGAAAATTTGATCATAGGATTTGTTGAAGGAGGAAATTTAAGGAAATCAAAACTTGGTTTTGCATGTCATGGTGAGGGAGCCTAAGTAGGGCTAATGATATAAGGAACTATGTCAATAGTATTAGGAGCTATGTCAGTTCAACCATGCGGAACGGATTCTTGGGGAGCGTCTGGACTGAGTGTTGAGGATTTAATTGTAGGCATTCTTAATTGAGCTTCCCTATGAGCTACCGGGCGACATCTCATAGCAATTAAGACTTACAATAGTGTGGAAACTCTGCGGGTGTCAACCATCCCTTCTAACCTTTTCACACCAGAGTTTTCCGCATTCTCTTCGTAAAAAAAAACACTTGCAATATCACAAAGTCCATTCGCCTGAACATTCCGGAGAGGATGCCGGGTATAGCTTATTGGCAACACTCTGCCTGAAAAGGCAACTTCATCAGCTTCCCAGGAACTGACTTTCTAACTTCTGTTAACTTTGAGATGTAAAAAATATAGAATTCAATTTAATTCACTATGGTTCGGAGAGTACATCGTTGAGTGTTTGAATATTTTAAAAATTTTACACCAAATGTTTACAAAAAGCTGCTCTCACATCATCATACCGAAATCCTACCATCAACTCATTGCGTCCATTCATTCACAAATGATACAACCGTTCGTTGAGGTTCTTCTTTTCTTGTTCTCGTTTTATTTTTTTTTTTTTGGTTCATTGTTCCACGTGTTTTTGTTGTTGCCTTACAGACGACAGTAGCATTTTGTAGTAACATTATTTTGTGAATGAAAATTGAATATAGAACAGAGAACACAGACGGCGGTGTCTGGCCTCCTTGCCATCACTTGTTGGCTGTTTGTGTTCCTTAAGCCTTCATTGAATATTTTGTTACTACTATAGTCACTTGCCTGCCAGTTCTCCTATTGCATAAGTTTATGTTATCCTCTCGCTCGTATTTGATAATAGTCAGCAGCGACAGTGGCTTACGGCTTACGGCTTTACGGCAGACGGCCAATTGTTATGTTGGATACCCCGAAAATCAACACGACATAGTCGAGTCACATAAACGTATACAGACCTGCACACACACACACACACACGCACACACACCACATATTCGCAATCATCCGCCAACGCAACATACTTCATTGTGGAGTACTAAAGTGTGCCTTGGTACTTGGTGCTGTGTGTTTTGTGCCTGCCATGCGGTCGGTCGATTGTTTGGTTGGCTCGTTTTTGGAGGCAATACGTCTAGCCCACTAGCTATATGTTGCCATTCGAAAGTGAACCTCATACATATGTTTGCATGTAAACTCACACATCCATACATACATGTACGTAACTATCTGTGGGTGTGTGTGTGTGTGTGTGCATAAAATACGAAAATAAAATATTAGACAGTCGACAGACGGAATTTATCATTTGAAATAAACCAAAATATAAACCATTTTAGTGCACATAGTATAAGCGAGGAAGGAGTCTCTTCCTCGACCTACTCGTCTAACACCAAACACCCCAGGCACAGACACAGACAGATGGCTGGAATGACGTGTCGTGCCTTTGCTGATGATGACGTTGCTCTTGTTCTTGTTCTTGTTCCTGTAGCTGCTGATGGAGTAAATAATATTTGTGGCCTTTTGCCTTATAAATTCTTACGCAAAATTCATTCAAATGGTTAAAGCAAAATGTGCTGGTGCTGGTGCTTGTGGTGCGTACCACTCACTGCCTCTTCTTCTCGTACACCTCTACCTTTTCCTCCTCCCCCTCCTCTAACAACTAACTATTATGCCCTACTCAGCACCACTCAACTCCCTATGGAATTCAGCTTTTAACTGCCAAAAAATGTTATATGCAGGTATTTTATTGCCATTGCCCGGCTTCTCCACTCGACTGCCAAACTGAACTGTACTTTGAGTATTATTTTACGCACAGTGGCGTCGTGGCATTTGCCTTCAAAATCCTTCATCAACTCTGAAGCGAACAACCTTCTTTCAACAACCCATCTCCTCTCCTCATACCGCCGCAGTCTAGCACAAAGGTGGCTTTTGTATTTATTTTTGTTTTGTTTTTGTCTTTACCTTTTGCTATGCTTTACTTGGCTTTAAATTCAAATTTTTGGTGGTATGTATGAGGTTTTTTTTTCTTCTTTGAGGCCATCATGTGCTCCTTTTAAAATGTTCGACCTTCAAAATGTGTGCCGCCGCACTCTCGGGCAAAAAGGTGAAGGTGAAGTGAGTGCAACACCAAAAGAAAGTGAAGTGAATTGAGTCAATGAATGAATGAATAAACAACAACAACAAAAAGTGGGTACAAAATTGTACCAGATTTTGAAGGCATCACATTACATTACCACACACACAAAAATCACTTTAAAATGAATTCTGGGAATACATTTTTTTTTCAAGAATGAGGGGGAGCTTGTAGACTGCTCTTCACACTTATTTTGGCTGATACAAGCACTTTGAAAACATTTTTAGATAAATAGGTAAATTGATAAGGAATTTAACATATGGAATTAATAAAAGTTTGCATTTTTTTGTCTTTTCTGCTTTTATTCTAAATCATTCGATTAGGCATCAGGGTTCTGGGGTTTTGATAGTGCCTCAAAGGTAAATCGGAATAGCTAATCACAAATCCAATGTCCGTTTTCCTCCACTTTCTCTAGATTTCTTCAAATCGACATCCTTAACATAAAAATGCAAAAAGAGGTACATTTCAAAAAGACAATTGCGATACAATGGGATCAGGATCCTTACTCCTTCTCGCCAAACCAATTAGAACCAAACCATGATGAACCGATGTGTACTCTGTACGTTGATCGACGAGCGAGAGGTCACACAGACTATCCAGGAAGTTTAACCTAAGCAAGATTCTTCTAGAGATAGCGCTCGTCTTTCTCCTCCTCTCTGCAGCTCTTACAAATTCGTTAGCGAAGACACTCAGCCTTGACATTGGCCATCTTCGATGTATTAGTCCAAGGTAGCGAAATGAGTCTCTTCGAAGGCTTCAGATCCAGCCATGGACACATGTGCCTTGTTGTGATGCAATTGGTTTAGTCTTAGTGATATAGTAAAGACGAAAAGTTAGCTTACAAGCGAGATTCCAAGCAGTTCACTGGGATGTTCCTATGCCCCGACACCCAGACACAAAGTGGATGGGAAACTGTTGAGCCATCTCATTTAGAGATATCTGGCAATCTGAGGCTAACTTACAAGTAAGGATAACAGATTCCAGAGAGCTGGTTATCCATGAAAATCGCGATATCGTCAACAGATATCACGTTCATCCGTAGCCAGCTCATAACTTCATCATAGCCATCCACTCTACTTGAAAAACGCTACAGTGGTCGGGAAGGCAAAAGGAGAGACGGAGAAGGCACCATCACCTACTTTGTTGTCTAGTTAGGAACTGCGGCTAACAAGGTCCATTCTGAAGAGTCCCAATTTTCTATGACGCGTTCAAGCACTTCGAGTGGTATTTGGCGAATGACGCGAGTAATTTTGGCTTTCAATTCCTCAATCATAGCCGAGATATTCATGTAGATTTTGAACTTTACGCAGCTCCAATGGAAAAGGTTTAGAGATATCGCACAATCACACCTGCCATTGTACCGGTCCATTACGTGAAGTCAACTCTTCGCCGTCTTGTTGGAACTAAATGTAGTCGCGATTAAGGGCTTCAATTCGCCCACCTAGAGCCGAACTATATAATTGATTACATTGTAGGTGTGGCGGTGGTCAAAGTGACATTTTTCATAGTCAGTGTCCTCCTACATAATTTCCAAATCAATTTATATCCATTGTGCCTTTACATTTTCCTATCGAGCGACTCATTAGTGGCACACAATCTCCACTCTGGATGAAATGTAATTGTGATTTTAGAATATAAATTGTAAGGCAAAGTACAAACATTGTCTTAATTAACATTCACTAATTACAATTCTCGCACAGTCGAGACTCTAAAGGCCATAACAAAGGTTGGAAGTCATCATTTCTCAATTTCTTGACAATTGAATTGATGAAATTCGATATTTAATAAAGCATAAGAAGAAATACTTATGCAAAATTAAATAGTTCATATATATCCCCCCCCCCCCCCCCCCCATTATTTGCAGAAATAACTTACACACATGTCGAACATGCATAGATATTCGGAAACATGAACTCAACTAATATGATTAAATAACAATTTTCCCCCAAATATTAACAACATAAACGTAATTCGTACATACAATTACAAACAATGGAATGTGTACGTACATTTTTACCAGGTATATGAGTATGTTTGTGCACCGACATACATACATACATTTGTTCATGTAAAAGCATCCAGTCATAATTAAGCAAATAAATTAAAATCGAAACTCGACAAAATTCCAGTGCCAGTTGTATCTGCGGCAAAGGCATTGCAACATTATTATAATTAATAAGAAGCAATTAAATTCACATGCCATGCCATTCATAAAGTACGAGTACAATCGTCATCATTATTATCTCCGGCATCATCATCATCGGCAGTAACACAACGTCAACATCATAAACATCAGGGAAATTAAAGCAAAAACAACAGAAAATGTATACAAATTACAACAACAAGAAATAAAACAGAAAACCTTACCAAATCGACATTTTACGTAAACATCAAACGAACATTTTTTTTCCCTACTTGTCCCCCCTCTACTCGTACTTGGCTGGCAGGAAAACTTTGTCTTGCACAATTCGTCCGTTCGTCCTTTCGTCCGCCTACCCAACGCCATAGTATTCCGTGTTGCTTCAGCTACCGCCCACCCCACTCTATAAATTTAACGCACTCTGGAATACTTTGTCAGCATCAAACTATACAATTTTGTGAAGTTTCTACCACTTCCCCCCCCCCGCACGCCTTCCTCTAAGGTCTCATTCTCCTTGCTCTGTTCAACATTCTATCTACTTTGTGTGTGTGTGTGTGTGTGTGTGTGTGTGTGCGAGTGTGTATTTGTACGTATACACATAAAATAATTTCAATCTTGTGTGCCCTGAACATGATTCTCCTTTTTGTCTTCCCTTCGTTGCCTGTGCTCCCTTGCCATCGTTGCTTGCCTGTGGACTCGTCATAGTGCCCTGTGTTGTCGTCCTGCCCTCGTGCGTTTATATTTTTCCCTGAAACATTTTTGCCCCGACGACTGTTTGTGCAATTCTCTTTTATCATGAAATTATAAACCCACTATGCCGATGCCGATGCCGATGCCACTCCATACCATACGCGCGCGATACGATACGGTACGATATCATTCTATACCCAGAACACATCATCCTCCTCTGGCCATACTCAGCTCTGCTGCCATGTGGCGGCATGGATATGCTTGAATTCCATTCGCTCGCTGTTTGTATGTCAGTTTGTGTTACTTTGTTCGTTCATTCTGGGCTCATTCGTTTTATTATATTCTACGTCGAAGGTACCGGCTTTCGTTCGTCTGTCTGTGGGTCGTTCGTTCGTTCGGTCTGTTTGTCGTTCTATCGGCTTATCCGCATTCCACATTCAACATTCGACAATTCCAAAACGAATGTACCACTCTGGGGCTGTCGTGACTGTCTGACAGTGGCTTGTGCGCGACCGTACGACCCTTTTCTGCATTAACATTGCTGCTGTTGCCTGCCTGCCTGCCTGCTTGTCGTTCCTGCTACTGCTGCTTTTGACTTTCATCCTCGATTCGTTTTTCCTTCATTTCCTCCTCCTCCTCCTGTGTGTTGCCTCAGTTTTCCCTGCTCAACTCGAAACGACTGAACTGCTGTGCGTTCGTTCGTTCGTTCGTTGTTGTTGTTGTTGTTGTTGCCTGCCATTAGATTTATTGCCACATTTTAGTCGCATTTCGTACTGCTCTGCTCTGTTCTGTTCTGTTCGTTCGTTCGTCCTCGTTGAACGACATCATTGTTGTTGCTTGCTGGATTGCTGTTGTTGTTGCATTTGCTGTTGAAGAGCTGTTTCATAAAATGTTACGTTACGTACTCTCTACCACATTACCAATTTAAACTCTCTTCCCTTGATCCGTCTCGTCTGGTCGAGGGTAAAAATGAAAATCCTTTCATTAATGGCACAAACCTTTTTTTATTTTTGCATTTTGCCCTTCTTTTTTTTCCCCCCATTTGGGTTGTTTTTGTTTTCAATGTTCAGCTTCAGAGTTGCTGGCTCTGTTCTGGTTCGGTTTTCCGTTGCTGAACTCGATTCGAATTTTCAACTAGAATTTTCCTGTCTTTCTTTTTTGCCAATCGTTACTTTTTTGCTTTGGGCTTTTCCTCCTTCGAAACGTTCGTTTAACTTTACTTCCCTCGTTGTATCGTTGGTTCGTACTTACAAATTTGCCTTGCCTCTTCTCGAGTGTGGTTTGTATGCCATCCCTACGTTGGCTCACTATGTCATGTCCTCTGTAAGAGAAGTTTAAAGTTGGTTTGATTTGGTTTTTATTTGACGGGGGGAGAGATGGGGTGTACTTTGGGGTTAACTTGACGTTTTTATACTTTTGCTGATTTGTGTGCGAGCTGCTTCTTCGCATCGAAATCCTTACAAAAGTTGCCAAATTGAAATTAAACTTTATGAAATACTGCTGCTTGGCTCTTTTGGGTAAATAATTGAGTTATTAGAGGATAATTTAGTTTTGCTGGAAATAGTTTAGCTGAGAATGAGAATTTGCATAACTGTAAGTGAGCTAAGAGAAGGGAATGCCTTTGAGAGTCTTTTTTTGTCGGTTTTACAAAAACAAAACTTTTTTTTTGAGGTTAGGTAGCATATTTTTGTCTAATCAAGGGTCTTAGTTCGGGAACTTCAAATTATGTATTCACGAACACTCTCTGACCAATGACATATTATTCCTTGATTGGTGAGACTTTTTGCCTCTAGAATATGCGAAAGATCTAATACAGTGATGTCAAAAGAGAGTTCCCGAACCCAACCGATTACACCGGTTCACACTGCTATAAGCAAATTTACACCGCTTACATATTTCTCTCTGCTGCTTTCTCTGGACATTGCTGAACTAATAAAATTTTCAGCTGCTGGAATCATTTAAATAAAAAATCCCCCCCAAAGGATTGTCATTAAATTTTCTAATTAATCTTTGCTCCTTCCATGACCGCAAATCTACATTGTTTAACCAGAAAATCTCTTGTGAGTCTCTTCACTCTCTCCTTCACAGTGTCTAATCCCTTTTTGCTTTTAATTACAATTCAAAGTGCAAATGTGGCACTCAGCCGCGCTCACAGCCAACTCGAGTCAGCTGTTTTTCGCACGATTATGCCTCTGAAGACTTAAATCGATTTGTGTTTGTTGCCTTGCACCTCTTCGTAGTCGTAGTCGTCCGTGTTCCGTTCGTGGTTGAAAGGCACCCATCAATACAACATGCGACCGACCACCCCAACACTCTGACAGCACAACAAACACATCAACCATATCAAAAGGCGACCTGACACTGCTGCCTTGCCTTGAAACCTATGCTACCTACCATCACAATCATCATCATCATAGTCGTCGTCATCATCATCTTTTGCTGAATGTATTTCGATAGCTGCTGCATTTATATATCGTCCACACTTTGTTAATCTGCTGCTGCACTAACTAGTCGAATTGCTATCAGTCGTTGGTAGTGGGTTTTTGGCTGACTGACGACGACTGATGATTTCGTATTTCTTGTGACGGGGAAGACTGGGCTGGGCTGGATGGTGGCTGGATGATGGTGTGTTTGCGGGCGACATTGTTGGGTGGCCATACTGTGTACACATTTTAACAATTGGTTGAGGGAAAATCGATTTCTCTATATAGTATATACGAGAGTAGACACGATGAGCAAACGAATCAAACACGAACGAGCCAACTTGGGTCGCTTCGTTGTTCGTACATTTGTTCAGTGATGAGTTTTCGTCGTTGTCGTCGTCGTCGTCTTTTTTTTTGTCATAGGGTGGTGGCTCTACTCTGTTGGGTGGATATTTGGGCTTTGCTAAAGTGCACTACTATTTGTGTGTTTGTATGTATTTATGTGAGTGCTGCTGCGTACGTATGTGAAATTGACATTGTGTATGCTTTATACATATTAATCGAAAAAAAAACGAGAAAAATAAACCGTGAACTAAAGTTAAAGTTACCGCCTCGTAACGGTAATGACAGTAATGCCAACACCGGGCCAAACAAAAAAGCCAACGAATTTTCCTTTTTCTCGCCCCTTGTTTTTCCACTATGGAATTGCTTTTCCGTTTTTGTTTTCTTTTTAGTTGATGGTTGAGCACTTAACTCAACATTTAAGCGCAGTGGCTGTGATGTGTATGGGCGCACAGACGTGCAAAGGTGGTTGGTTCGATGTTTGTCAGGATTTCGGTTGCTGGCTCTCGCTTACCCGTTTACCATTACAGAAGGGTTTTCCATTTTTATTCACAAAATTTGTGTGTTTTTTTTTTTTAATTTTTATTTTGTTAAATGAATTTTCTTTTTCCTACGATTTTTTCCGGTGATTCGTCCTTTGATTCAGCGATGGGTGGGGTCGGGTGGCTCGTTAGCTTGAACGCTTCAAATTTCAGGTTTGGTGTAAAAATTCCATATTTACTGCCACCTCTGCATACATTTTTCCTTTGTGTTTCATATACTTACATAATTATTTTCTGTTTTATTTTTCCTTTTTGTTTTTTTTTTTCTTCTTTCCACTCTGCTCGGCGCTACGTGCCGCTTTCGTATTAATCTGATTTTAATTGTTTGCATTGGGAAATAAATTATGTTGTCGTCATTTTTCCCAATCGATAGAATGTTGTCAAGATAGCTTTCGTTCGACGCCTACACGTTTGTATGTATGTATGTAAGTTCGTGTGCCCTCGTTCAGGGTGAGTGTGGGGTCATCAGGCCGTATAGAATGTATGGAATATTGGCTGGTAAGCTGGTAGTCGGATATTATGATGTATTGCCGCATTTTATTTTTCTTGTTTTTTTTTTTTTTACATTCGCTGAGTAGCGACTCAAGACTAGGAACACTTAATAATGCTTTAATGTTTCCTTCAATGGCTTTTCAGTCATTCAGTTAAATTCTTGTACATGTGAAGGAAACTTTGGTTTAAGATGGAATTGTTAGAGGAGAGCGAATTTCTCTATGAAAAGCTAATTTGTGGTAGGAAAAAAAAAGTTAGGTTAGGTTATGAATGTGATTATGATTGATTGCATTTTTTTTGGTATTGGCATAGGGTGAACATTCGTCCTGTATTTTACCTTTTTACTTTAAATTCATTTGTTCAAAAAACGTAACTAATTTTGTATTTTTCATATTTCATATTTCTAGCAGACAAATACTTCCAGAGGTCAATCACCTTATCCGCCAACGCATGGTCAAAATTCAGGTTCCTATCCAAGTTCACCCCAACAACAGCAACAGCCGGGCGGTCCACCACCACCGCCGCAATCTTCAAATCAGGGTACGGCCGCATCTCAATATTCGCCGTATCCGCAGCGGTATCCAACACCGCCAGGGCCAGCGACAGGACCAAATCATAGAACTGCCTACTCAACACATCAGGTAAATACATGTCCTTTACATATGAGTACCAAGCATACCTACATACATAGCTGCATTGTTGTATATAACACAAAACTATATACATGCACGCACTTATATACATATAGATGAGTACTTATCCTGTACATAGGCATGGGCGTACATTCAGTTGAACACAACAACAAAGTTCATATTGAACAAAAAGCATTTTACATCACTTGTCCATTTAAGCATTTGCATTATGTATGCAAATGTCCATTACACTCACACACACACGTAGAGTCTTTGTGTGTGTGTGTGTGTGTGCCTATTTGTGTGCATTTCTGTAACTATTTTGGAATGGTGCAGTATTGTCGGTCCGTCCGTCCATCTGTCTGTCTGTCGTCGTCACCATCATCACATCAAGTGCTTTGAATACTTTGTTGTTGTTCCAGTTGCTGCCATTGCACTCTGTGACACCGTCACTTGCCACATCATTATCATAAATAAGATTTTGGTTATTAGTTTTTGGTTATTGTTGTTGTTTTTCCTATCATTGATGCCATGCGATGATGATGTTGCCCTTAGTCTATCTTAGCTCTCAGCTGTCCTTCATTATTTTGTATTCATATTTCAATTATTTCCTTACCTTATTTCCAAAGTCGTAAAATTTGGGAATTTATTAAACGAAATTTTCGGTCTGTTGTCAATATTTTATTCATTTAATAGCCATTGAATGGATCGTTTTTGTTGTTCTCAAAAATTTTAGGGCATATTATTTGCTTTAAATTATGAGTTTATGTGAATACGTGATGGTAGAATAGAATATTGAAAATAAAGGAGTCTTCACTGAAAGGGTGAATATGATGAATCATTGAACCCTTAGCCATACAGCTTCAGTGAAAAATTGTTATATTCGTCAACATTTCGGCATTTACGTTCTGACATTCGGAAACATTTTATAATGTCACAGAATTTTAATTGACAGGAAAAGGTGGGGAAATTCAAAAATATATATTTTTATTTTTGTTACCTGTATTTCGGTTTTCTCTATCAGCCATTGGCTTAGGTGCTTTGCGTACTATACATTCCAGTAAATTTCAACTCATGCATATAAAAATGTTGCTCCTTTTCTTTGTGATCGAAAAACTCAAAAGCTATTAGAGTCATTATTTTTGTATCTGAAAAAAGTAAAATCGGTGGTGTTAGGCCCCACACAACCCGGTATATCTCCGGAGCCATAGATAGGGCGGCATTGCGACTTGGTTTCGGTTCTCAATGCCCTCTTAATGATAAAAAGTGGGTTTCATTGAATAAGACCACATTGGATAAGGCCTCAAATACAACCATAATTGCCAATATAGAATATCTCTCGAATATGGAATAACTCTGGTTGTCAATGCCCTACCTCGGACACAACCTTAATTATACCGCCACACTCAGTGTCTCAGGGTATACTAACTTTGACACAACGTTAATAACGTCAAAAATGAGGCGTGTCCGGTATGGAACAGTAGATATATTCTTGATCAGCATCACCTCCTGAGCCATGACCGTCTGTCTGTCATTTCGCACATTAACAGCCGTATCTTTTGAGCTTTCGCCTCCAAATTCTTTAATTCCTCTTATTTTGGCGAATGATTGTATTGAATGATGGTATTGAAAATGGGCAACATCGGATAAAACACACGCCTACCACCCATACAAAATGTCCGCCAAATTTGTATTATTTTCGTTTATCTTGAGAAATACTGAAGCTATTTGGATGCGGTTTTTGTTATTTGGTTGGAACGAAATGGAATTGGACCGGAACAAAATGGAATTGGAACAAAAAACTTTCGATAAAATACGGAATATAAAATTACCAACAAAGAATGTATAATCGTCGCATGTACAGGGTATTTTTTTTACGTTCGAGCTACTTCTAGGCTCCTACTGTGTGGGGGTATTTCAGAAGATAGTTCACTCTTTAGTTTCAAATAAGGATAGTATTTGTCAGTCTTTGGTTTTCTTTATACGTGAGCGAAGCGGCGGGTATACGCTAGTTTGGAAAAATAATTAATTTAACTCTTTTTATTTTAATAATTGTCTACTAACGGTTGAAGTACCAAATATGTAATAACAAAAAATGTAATTAAATACAAAATATATACAAAAAAAATTTAACAAAAATGACAAATGGAAAAAATTTCATTTCATAATTACAAGAGAAAAACCAGCTCCACAAACATGACCGCACACGCAAAAAACTTTTCCACATAAATAAATAAGGCTCGTATTTTAAAAATGAAAATTAATTTGAAGCCAAAAAAACTAACTCCACTCTGCATACATACACACACACACATAAAAAATCGCATTTTTTGATTATAAATTTCAATTTATTAAAATACCAACAAAACCAACATGAACCAAAACTTAATGAAACTATTCAGGCAAATACAAATATACTGGAACATGCAAAAAACAAATACATATGAATACTTCATGCGTACACCATGGACACACGCAAAAAAAATTAAAATTTATTTGCATGGAAATATTTATTTTTTTTTTTTGCTTGTTCGTTGAATATTTTAAATTGTTTTAATATAATAAAAGCATTTTTTTTTCGTTATTCAAAATTTTTATTATTTTTTTTTCCATAGTATTATTTTTTAATATTATTTTTACCATTTAAAAAATATATATTTTTTCCCTCGCCAATATGCAATTTTTTTCACCCATTTTTATCTTTCCATTCTGCAGTATCCTGAACCAAATCGACCTTGGCCTGGTGGTTCATCGCCTGCTCCTAGTCCTGGTCCGGGTGGCCATCCGCATCCGCCAGCTTCGCCGCATCAATCCCAGCATGGTGGGCCACCGCCCAGCAGCAGTCCTGGTCATGCGCCGAGTCCATCGCCGCAGCCATCGCAAGCCTCACCATCGCCACATCAGGTAATTAAAACAAAAATGTTTTTTTTTTAAATGAATTTTAAATTATCGACCACAAACAAAACGGACGGATGACAGGACGAATTAAACGAACAGTGGTTTTTTTTCTGCCTTTTTCATTTTATTGTGATAAATGAATGGTTAACTAAGGAAATGCAAGCGTATTACAAAATAATTTTAATTAATGATCAAATTGAAATAAACTACAAAGTCATATAATATGACAATCATATGACATATAACACGCTCAGAATAAAAAAAGCGATGAAATGCATGGAGCGTCAGTACATTTCATCGCTCTTTTCCTCTGAGCATGTCATATATAAATGAGAGTGGGAGAGGGAATTGTGTTCTTTATTTTGATTTCCATTCTACGACTCAAGCGATGATTTCCAGTGTTCTCGTCTAATCATCTTCCATTTAACATTTCTACGATTCCCGAGGATAATTTTATCTCTTTGTTAGCCAATTATTTTCCATGGAACTTCCTCTGATCTCTAAATCCAAAATGATATACAAATAATGGAATCAAAAGCCTACGCACAGAAATGAAACAATAATTCCACGCTGTACGCGTCACGTAGCCGCGCGTGTCAGTCCTGTTGACACCCTTCCTTGCAATTAATCAAATTTTTTGGATGGGCTCCGCCACCACCGCGCAAATGTTATGCGATTTACTTTGATGTTGCACGTAGCGTAAATGTATAAAATTTCGAAGGCCCGCTAAATATTTTTGTCAATTCTAATATGGCAAACTTTTGTCATAGAAGCTGAATGCAAATCAAACTCACCAACCTCCCCAGAGCCACGACGAGGCCAGTAT
This sequence comes from Heteromyza rotundicornis, assembly GCA_951394025.1. Classification (NCBI taxonomy): domain Eukaryota; kingdom Metazoa; phylum Arthropoda; class Insecta; order Diptera; family Heleomyzidae; genus Heteromyza; species Heteromyza rotundicornis. The sequence goes on along the minus strand of OX596012.1, from coordinate 14,948,518 downwards.
TGCATCCAATTGGAAAAGGGTTTGCCAATTCGCGCCCATACAACACCGTACAAAACGGCCAATGTTCATGACAGTACAGAGAGTTCGCTTGCATCACATTTTGGTTTTCCCTCCAAATTTTTTTTTCTGTTGCTTTATACGTTTTGGTGTATTTTTCCAATCGGTTTTACCGCCTCGTGCATAATGCAAATGATGTGCATACTTTTCATCCATTCGACTGACTGCCCTGTCTGTCTGTCTGTCTGTCTGTCCGTTCGTCCGTCCCTTCCATAGGCGGCAAATGAAATTGGAACTTTTGCCGCTTTTTGGTGAGCCTGCCTGCCTGCCTGGCTCAGCTAATATAATTTGCGTTCGGTTCGGTTTACTATCGACTGTGTGTGTATGGTGTTTGGCGTTGATGATGAGCTAGTAGCCAACTACGTATTTGTTTGCATTGTGGAATTAAATCGGTTTTGGGCTTCATGTGTGTGTGTGTGTGTGTGTCTGTGTCTGAACTGGACACCTCTGTGCTCTGGGCTATCCTCGGGTTTCTGATTTTGGTTTTTGAATTTCTCCCCATTTTATTTTATTGGTTGTTGCACTTTTTCCCCTCTGAAACCCAACTGACATGACTGTCTGACCGTCTAGCATTGAATCGGTTTTTGGTGTCTGCCATTTTTCATTTGCCGCCTACCAATCGCCACTTCCACTGCCTCGCCTGGCGTCAACTCAATTTCATTTGCTATTTTGCCTGCTCATTATTGATTCAGTGATTTGGAACCGTTGTGTTTGAACATTTGTTGGTTGGGCTGGCCGAAAGGATGGACGGGTTCGACGGGAGTTTTGTCAGTTGGTCGTTTCGATGGTGGCCGTGGTCATTTGTCCTGCTTGCCTGACTGCCCGATGTTTATTTACTGTTTATTCTCTTTTTTGTTGTTGCTTTGGTTGTTGACACTGCTCTGCATCAAATATAAATAAAGCAAAATGCAATTGGATTTTTATTGAAAATTTAATTGCAAACCTTTTTTTTTTGGACTTGGAACTAGAGTTATTCAAACGGAATTTAAAAACATTTTTTTTTTCATATTTTGAGGTTGACATTTTTTTTTTTATGATTTATTGTGAAATTGTGATCATAAATTTAATATTAGTAGAATTTTAAGGCACTATTCCAGTATTTTCATATCAAATTTCATTCAATCAGACTCTATATTTTATCCTTTTTAATGATTCCAAAACAATGCACCTCGGCCGCATCACGTGGATCAGAAACGAAATAGAATTGGAAACAATGTCCAGAATACACTACATTTGCCACAGAAATGCATCGTGATTTGTTTCTGTTGTACATCAAACGATTTTCGTTGCCCTTTCTACTGACGCTATTAAAATGCACTGGCACGTGTACATGAGAAGCTGTGCAAGTATTTAATCTGGTTATGCATAACTTTCCAAATCTATTCATTATTTTTCCAATATGAATGAAACCTACTTACAGTAATGAATTCCCTTGACAATTTTCTTGAAAAAAAACACTGAATTGTTAGGAAAACCCCGCTGCCAACAAATGCGTTTCATTGGAAGAGTTATCGATTAATGAAGTGAAATTCGCTTGAATGACTAGCTGAATGACAGTTCAGTTGTTTGATTTTATCACTCACCCCCCCACCCAATCAAAATTTGCATGCCTCAAATATTAAGAAAATAAATGGAGAAAGAAAAACCATAGCTTTTTTGTTCACTCTTTTTTCGTTCATTCGCTTGACCACGTTTCCAACCATGACTACGACATCGGCTAACCTCACAAAAACCGCATTAAGTTTCTGAAGTCGTCTTTTTATGCAGTGCACTTAGGAGCATTAAAAATGCAACATGTTCCAGCTTTGTTCAGTTAACTTGCTCGTATGTATGTATGTATGTATTCAGTTGCTCTGCAGTGCAGGTAAATGTAGAGCTTCACATCGTTCCATGACAACAACAACTACGACTATTACCTTCGTCTTGTAATTCTAGGAAATTCGTAATTGCAAAACCGCACACATTGTGTCTGTCCAATGTGATTAAGTGGGGGGAGGATGGCCGTTGGTGGCTCATTCACTTCATTTCACTTAACATCATCATCGACTTGTAATCCGTCCATTTCGCCCTTTCAAATTCCTAGTATATTAAGTTTTTCTCTGAACTTTCATGGACTTCTTTCCAAATAAAGTGTTTTTCTACGTAAAAAAATAATTGGGCAAAAGTAGACCAAATAGACTAAATACGGTCGTCAAGCACCCATCTATTAGTGTTAAATATTGTACAGCTCTCGTATCGAACTGATCCAATAGTGGCACCGAATCAGTTGAACTCCCATAGGTTAGATTGGATTAGATTTTAGAAAGAAGAGTATTCAAGTCTCCTTGACATTTGAGCCTATTGTGACAGACCTTCTCATTTTTAAAGCCCAAGCTTTAGTCTTGTTTTCATTAGAAAAGCTGAGACATTCTTGGGCGAACCCTCAACGATGTCATACTCTACCCCAAGGTAATGAAAGCGGGTCCTTACTAGACCCTCAGTGGCATAGTCTACACATATCATCGCGTAATATTCTTTTTCTTTGATACCTTTAACTCCTTTAGGAGCATGTACTGCTCTCATGTTTAATAAATTTCAGGAATCTTGCAACCACACTGATTGATTTTCTGTTAGCAAGAGTAGTGGTTGTGTCCGTCTTCGAGAAGTGCAAAAATGCTTTTCGTTGTCTGTTACCGGGGACATCGCTCCAGTAATGGGATATTGTCACTTTAAGTCCTAGTTGTATATAGAACTTTATCGAACTTCGTGGGAGATCGCAGAATGTGTGAGGTGTACAAAAAGTACTAGCCGATCATTTTCTGGCAAGTTCATCTCCTGATCGTTTCTCTCATAACCATTATGCCGTGGCATCCAAATGAGAGCTGCTGTAAGATTAGAATGTATTGAGTGAAACGTGTAGTGAAAAGACAATTGGTCTTCGAAGAGATCGTTTTCATCTACAACATAGTTCAGGAGTGCAATCGTGTATCTCAACACTGTACGAAATCAATACTTTCCACGACGTTTTATGTTTACGTATTTCGAAAACGATTGAACTGTCGACAGTAGCTTAGGTTTGAATTTTACTTTTTACTCAATACGAGGTGTTGTGAAGCAAGTACCTTTGAACCGGACCTACGACTGAGTTGAGTTTACAACCGCTTCTAAAATACAAAACCGAAACGATGTAGTAAAAATTTGCGGCACACAATTTCAAATAACCAAATGCCCGACGGTATAATTTGCAACGCATCGCTTAAAAGGCGTCATAGGTAGTGAAAGGGGGGAAAACCCAAAGCGAAAAAGATAACATCAAAACGAAATATAGAAAAATAAATTAAATGAAATGAACATTTTTCTAGTGGTTAAAGTTCAACATAATAAATTACAAAACTAACCACAGACAAAAAAAAAGAATAAAATAAGCGCCGGCAATAAAAATAAAGCAAACGCGAACCAGTATATGCGGCTACAAACATACAAATGTACATTCATAAAAGAGGGACATGAGTACAAGTTTTTGTATAAAAAAAAAAAAAAATTCGATACAAAAAAAAAAAAGAAAAAAACAACAACAAGAAATAAGCTATCAAAACAGAATCAACGGAATATAATAACGAATAAATACAAATGTATGTACATAAAAAAAAAAATTAAACGCAGATTTCATCAACAATCAAAACAAACATCAAAGATAAAAGGCCCAACAACAACAACAACAACAAGTACATGCAAGAATCGCCCCGACAAATTGAATGGTGAATGGTAGAGCCGAGCCGCGTCGAGTCCAATTGAAATATCATCAAACACAACCACACACACGGCAATGCACGCGACGGTTTAGGCAATAAATTTAAATCACATGAGAAGAGAAGAGGCTGAAAAAGGAAGTGAATGAGGAGGTGGCAGAAGAGGAGGGAGTGACGCAAAAAGTATGAAGCAAGCGGAACAAACCATTGTCAACGGAAATGACAACCCAAGTACAGCCAAAAGCAATCTATGCCAACAACAACCACAACCGGCAGGCACCCGGCAAGTGGAGGAGCTTGGTAGGGAGGGGGGTAGATTTGGGAATAAAGGCAGTGGGTACAACCAAAAGATATGTCTCGTAGGATCAAAATCCTACAAAAAAACATGTAAAAACAAATTCCCATTGGCAAGTGTGCCAATGCCACTGAACGGTGAATTGAATGAACTTCACGTGAGCTGTTCAAGCGAAGGAGCAAGGAAGGTTAATGACCTACAAAAATACAACAACAACAACAGCAATGGAACAAAAATATAAAGCAGAGGATGGAGGTGAAATGTGTATAAAAAAAAGAATAACAATAAAACGGAACAGAACGGAACTGAACTGAACCAGAGTAGTAGAGTAAAGTAAAGTAAAGCACAGCAAAACCCGCAAAAGATATTATGAAAAAAAAATGTAGAACACCACAACCTTCGATGAGGGCAATAGCTGCAGACAGACGGACATACAGACGAATGAAACTGCCAGTCGTCGTCATCGTCGTTGCCGTCTAAACGTGTCAGCTGAGAAATGCTAATATACTAAATCATAAATACAAAATTACGCTAAAGTTGATCCAAAAAAAAAAGAAAAAAAAAGAAAAACGGCAAAGGCTGTGGTGCTGGCGGAGGAGGAATGTGGTGGTTCATTTTGATGGTGTTGGCGCGCGCGGCATTGTTAATGGTTATATGGTCGTGTGCCAGTTATACAAATCCATTTAAAAACGAGACATTCAAGCATGCAAACAACACACATACTTACAATAGAGACTGAAGACGACGACTATGTAGTGCATACCACCGGCAAAAAGTCAAAACAAATTAAAAATTAAAACAAAAACAAAATGAAATCATAAATAACTCAAAGAAGGAATTTAAAAAGGGCGCGAAGAATCCTAAAAAAATACATATATCAATGAGGATGTCGTCAACAGTGGTGCTACAGTTAAAAGGGACAAGGAAGAAAGCCAGCAAATCCATTCCATCCAGTGTATCCATTCACCTACATATAAGAGTACCAATTGCTAAGAGAAGTGAAACCAGAGCCACAGACACAGACAGACAGACAGACCAAAACTCTTTAAAGGATGACAGCAAAAATACAAACAACAAAAACAAAAACAAAGCCTTGACTTTAAGTTTGAAGAAATACAGCAAAAAAAAAAAACAAGAAGAAGAAAAAGAATTTCACAGCAAACGCCGCCTTGTCTTGCCTCCTCGCCATTCGAAAGTAAAAGTTCTTGGTTACTGCTGGTTGCATCATATCGCATATAAAATACTTATACACTACACTTTTCGCGTAATAGTAACCCAGACCTACAACAACACCAACAACGAATACAACGTGCAATGATGCGCAATCATTGCGCGGAAATTGTGCCATTCACTTTTCTTCATGTTCTTCTTGGGGAATTCACAATGAAGAGCCTCAGACCGACCGTGAGACAAGACGAGCAGAATCAGCCTCCGTAGCCGTAGAGGCTGCGGCGCTCTGTCAACAGCAAATATAACCGAGACGCTGCATTGCATGTCTTTCCTTTTGTATTCACCCAAATTGCTTTTTTTTTTCAGCTATTTACTATTTTTGAAAGCAAATGTTTTAGAACTTTTACCATTTTCGTTGTCTCCGAAGGGACTGTGCCCGTCTGTTTAGTGTTTATTTTCGTGTTTTGTTTTGTAAACGTTTATCAAATAAAAGGTTTGTTTTGCCTTTAACCAAGGCAGAACTATCAAATCTTCATTGACGAGCCCACACTACCAAATGTATTGAATACTTAAGCCTACACGTACTTTAAAAGTGGAAAATTTGAAGGTTTTGCAGTGATTTGGCAGCACTGGATACATATGGCTAATATGTTCTTGTTTTGAAGGATTGACGTACATGAAGTGTTCTATCTGCAGGATCCATTAGAGATATGCATGGCCCTCAATATGCGTTAACCGATTTGAAAATCTCTACAAAATTGAAGCTCCACAAATCATCATTAAAGGGTGTATCTAGTTCCATTTGGAACAAGACCTTCATGAAGGGTTGCTTCTGGTTATGAAAAGGGACTTAAAAACAAATCCTCTTCACGGCTTATAACCCATTGAAATGATTAATCCGCTTAACATAATCAAAGGAAATACCATTCGCGGAAATATTAGTGCAGCAGCCTTCGCTTTAACAGCAGCAAAAGCAACAACAACAAAACAGTAAATCCGAAGCCAGCTGCTAAGGCGCTCCAACTAAACGCTAAACGGAATTGAGCAAAACAAAATAAATAACAAAAAATAAAACGGAAAACGGCCTTGACATTGACCCAATTGATGAATGGGTTTCACACACACACACACATACACACATACACACACAGAGCCACTCGACTTTGAAAAAGGAATTAACAAAAAAGAAATATACAACAACAACAACAAAAAAGCCAACGATGACGACGGCGGAGCTTGATGTTGAACTGAACGCATATATACACGAACACTCCAACATACATACTTTTCGTTTACAACAAAGTACTCACATACAAACAAACATACATACAAATAAATATCAGTTCAGCGAAAGGGGGCAGCTTAAAAAACATTTTTTTTTTTGCTGACAGTATAAGGGGTTGGGGTGGAGGGGAAGAAGCAAAGTGAGGAGCGACTCTAAGCTAGTCGGGCCCCCATAAGCACCACTGCCGCCACCACCGCCGCCGCCACCACCACCACCCGGCAACGACGATGCCGGCGCGACCCGCTCTACTTACATATAGAAAAGTTTTGTATTATTATTACTTTTTTTTATTACTTGCTATGCTGTTGCTGTTACTAGTACTGCTGCCGGTAATGTGGCCGTTGTTGCTGTTGTTGCTGTTGTTTCTGTTGGTGGTGCCCCATTGCCGATATGCCAACTTCAGTGCCGCGGCTCCACTCCTTGTTGCAACTATTTTTCGGCTGTGTGTAGTTATGCTCTATAAACCTATTTGAACTAAAGCTATATTGCCTTCGTCAAACTAAAGCAAAAATACAGCCATCGTGTTGTTGTTTTGGTTTATTTTTCTGAACTAGATACATGACAGCAGATATGACCAAAAAGAACACGCCGCCTGTACCTTGACTAGTTCACTCTTGTTGTAGTTGTTTTTGAAGTGGTTATTGTTGTTGTAAACATTGAAAACAAAAAACAACATCAGCCAAAATTACGTTTCTTGCATGTTTTATTATATACTTGATTGCACAGAGGAACAACGGAACGACGGAACTCCGATGACGCAACAATGATAACGACTATACAAACACAACAATCATTGGAATGCCTTTGCTGTTGCTCGATTTGAAGTAATTCCTTTCCAAATCGAATTGAAATTGTTGTAGTATTGCATGACATCAAACAATCGCTTCTGGATACCCCTTCCCTTGCCGCCTTTGACTTCTCAATCAGTTTGGTTATGTATGAAAGTCATTCTTTGCGGAGAACACAGTCTAGGTCATTGTTTAGAATGCTCTTTGCTAAGTTTGTATAAAAAAAACAGAACGAATGGTTTTCAAAAAAGTAATCTGTAAAAGTTTTGCTTCTATGGAGTGGTTGCAGTGCGGAATTAGTGGATTGAATCGTTGAATAATTTATGACCTTCAACGAAACTAGATTAAGTTAACGAAGGATGCTTCTTCAATATCGAATTGTACTGATTTTCGACAGACAGACACGGGTAACATCGAGGATTATAAGCCACTGGTCTCCAGTTATACACTCCTCTGGACATTCGAACTAATCTAAACTGGTGTCATCTTATTTAAACTACTGTCTCTACCAATTCTTTCAAACTTCCCATTCAGCAAACATAATCTGTAACCAACCACCGTGCATTAAATATAATATAACAGAGAAGCAAACCGCACTTTTATTTGTACTGATTATAATGATACGCAAAGTGCATAATAGACCCAACTGAGATTTGATGACAAGAGCTCACTAAAGCTAAGGTCTCACAATTACCCCAGTTCGCCGAAATTATGCGCAATTTAAAAAAAATCAAAAGCCAATTGTTTGCAATCAATTGAGCAAATTGTATTTTACCACTCGGGCACCAAGCAAAGAGGCCGATACACCAACCATATGAGCAGAACAGATAGCCGCTTGATCGGTTGATTGGGGCAATCGTAGCAAGCTTCAGAATTCACAAGTATTCTGCGATTAAGCTTATTCGTGACAGTAGTGTACCCAGCACTATTAACTCCTTGGAGCGTCGTCGTGGCGTAGAATGTGTGACGCTATTTAAAAACGCTAATTTCATTAGTCCGAGTATTTGCAAAAACTCCTCTTTTGTCCAGTGAGACCCACCCGTTTTCTATTGCCGAATTGACACTTATCACTTTTTCGAATCAACATAATGCTTTGCAAGTATAGGGGGCTCGCCTGGATATATTTCGAACTGCAAATATTAGAACCAAGTAGAAGTACTTTATTTAGACCCTATGCTTAGGCGAGAGATGAAGCCATTGAAAATCCTACCATACCGGTGCAGCTACGTACGTTTACGAACTTGACACGCTTCAGCTTCGATGCCTTCGTACTGTTGCTCTCAGAAATTGACAAAAATTAGATTGCGTGCGTGGATTGTGCGTCATTGCACTACGTTATAAGGTGTATTTTTAAATAACGCCGTAAAAACAAATAGGATAAAATGTGAATTACCATAAATTTCCGGTAACGATATCGACCAATGAAGCATTTCTGTGCCCAAAGGCAAATTTTAACAAATCCTACGTCATAAACTCTTTCATCAAAAGAGAAAAAATAAAAGCTTTCGACGATATCAGCAATAAAGTCTCTATTAAATTGTATCAAAACTTTAAACAGTCAACCATCCAGAGTGGAAGTGGTCAGACAGAAAGTACGTTAGTTCCATGGCCGCACAATCTAAAATCTAAAATAACTGTGAAACTGGCAGCTGTGTCAGTCCAATGGGCTGTCCAACTAACTAACTAACCCACCAACCAACCAACCAACCGTGGTGATGGCTGATGGAATGTGCGTGTTGCACTTGCTCGAAGGCCAAAGGCATTTCAACAACTTCACCAAAGATGAAAATTGCCCAGTTATGCAAAAACAACAACAACAACAACAGCAGCAGCAACTAAACAAAACAAACAGACAAACTAACCGACATACAGACAGAAAAGCAAATAAACAACAACACGAGTGTATGAATGAATGGTAGAGCCATTTTAACATTGCCCTAGTTTCCATAAGCTAAAACAGACTTCCGCCACGCCACAATTGTCCGTACGAAACGACCAGAGCAGAGCATTTGCAGAGTAGAGCAGGTAGGTAACTTTGGCTTAGATTTAGTGAAAGTTGCGATACCGTTGGTGGTCGTTGGTAGGAGCAGGGCTTGCTACCCTGTCATTAAAACACCACCACAAAACTGTGCCACGACATGGAACCAATAACGAGCGAAACACTTTCATTAACAAACAACCGGCCATAGCCATAGCCAGCGCCAACGAAACGAACCCGACCATTAGCTAATAAATGAAAGGGCAATGTGCGACGATGCAACGATATGCAATTGCAGAACCCATTCCGAGCCATCCTAAACCTCTACTACTAACTCTGTACAAATTGCAATGTACGTGCTATGCTGCTGCTGCTGGCTGCTGCACTTGCACTTGCTTTCGATCTCGTTTCCCGTGAAGAACACACATATTTGAAATTCCGAAATGAAAGGAAAACCAAGCACTGAGGTTCAGCGCCGCGTGCATTCCCGTTCGTTGTGATTTCGCACAAAACATGAGCTGTTTGTTGAGGCCAAAAACTAAACCAAACGAGAGCGAAAGCGAAAGCCAATTATTTAACGCATCAACGGGAAAGGCTAGGCACATGGCACCATCCATAGTCGTCGTCGTCGTCGTAGTCGTCGCCGCCAGCATCGTCATCATCACAAGTAGTGGTAGTGCGCCTGCAGAGGCAATGCAATAGGCGATTATAAGCAGCAGAAGAGTAGTAGTATTCAGCCAACAACAGCCACATCACAGTCATCGTTCACATACCAAACGAAGACAAACAGCTCGTCAGTAGCTTCATCATCGTCATAATCATCAGCGGCACCATCAACATCATTAATAGAAATTCACTATAACAACAATTTGCGCATCCAATGTTGGTATGCTCCTTCTTCGACCCAAGAAAAGCCGCAGCGAATACCAAAAATTATAGAAATTCAATGCCAACTCGAAACAGCTGAGATATGCGAGGTGGCGACGATGGCGGCCATAACAACCCAACCGAGCAGATAAGTGTGTACAATTAGGTAGAGAGGATCGGCGGGCTGCGAAGAAGGAGTGTGTGTGGGCCATATCTCAATGGCAAATACGAGCACTATCATATTCAAAACTATGCGATATGATGGTCGAAACCGTCAGCCAAAACCAAACAGTTGAATATTTCAACAACTCTCGTCATCGAGAGGAGGTTTCATTGCATACACAAACGCAGTCACCTCGAGAGCCACCGTCATATGTGTGTGATGTGAAGCTCCATGAGAGGAGGACCACAACGATGCCACGGCGAGGTTGTTGTTGATGATGATGACGATGATGACAGCATACGCATTGCAACGCACTGTAATGCAATGATATCATCCTCATCGTTTATAGTCAAGTTGAGGCACACATGTACGAAACGTCAATGGACGCACACATATGCTTCCGCATGCTTACGTTTGCATAAAATTTGGGTTTCGTGTGTTTGTCGTTGTTAGACAGTAATTTGAAAGTCAAGTAGCTGAAGAGGCGTATAGAACTGAGGCACACCATGTCTGTCTGGTGCTTGTCTTGCCTGTCTGGTGGCTGCGCTAGGCTGCTCTAAAAGCTGTTTTCAACTAAATTTTCGGCGGTGACCTTTAGCGATGGTGGCTGTTGTTGTTGGGTTGGTTGTTTTCGAATTGTGAATGAAGCCAAACTCTAAATGTAAATGAAAGTGGATGCCACTACATGGAAGTGAATTCAATTTTCCAGAATGACACTGACCTTTTCGTAGTGTGAAGGGAGTATGAGCAAATTGAGCGGTCAGTCGTACTTGGTGTCTACTTAAAGCTGTGATACTTGAATCAAATATTGCACAGTCATTCATTCAGTAATTGATTGAATCACATTGAAGCATTCGTGTGCCGTGCCATTAACACTTGTGGAAATTATATTCATTAAACCCCCCCATTTGATTCAAATCGGAGATTACCGTAAACGTAGACCAGTTTCAGTCAATTTCCACCATTCATTGTAAATGGCAAATATCGTCTCTGCACTGATGTCTATTAAAACCGTTTCCAATTATTGCGGACAACTCATCACTACGTACACACGCTATGCATGTACGGCTACCATAAGTTAAGTGCGTTTCTCCGTTTTTAAAAAAAATAATGTAAATTAAACAGAGTCTCACGAACAGAGAGAGCATTGGATTGGACAGGTTTTAAGTGAAAATGAAAGTAACATTTAATGTAGACAATTTCTGCATTATAAAAATATTAAAACAACCACAACGAAAAGCGTCTCATTGGCAATAATAACAATAATAACACAACAGCAACAACATATAATTTACTGCGCTTAAAATACACAAGGAAAATTGGGGTAAACTACTGACGTCGTACATTTAATAAAAGACAGAAAAAAAAAACAAAAACAAAAACAAAAAGCAAACAAGCAAATGATAATAATATAAAATAATGTATATAAAATGAAAACCTCATCAAGTGGCACGAGCCCCCGCCGGAAAGATGCCGTTATTATTGTTCTTTTTTTGTGTCTTGTTTTTGTTGTTGCACAATACTTGCATCAACTGCCCCGCAGCGGGCGCGTCCGTCGCTTTTGTATTAATTTTGACAGACTCTATAATTTCCTTTTTTTCCCCCTCCTGTCTTTTGTTTTTTTTTTTTTTTTTTATTCTGAAACTGTCTCTTCTCTGTTTTATAGGCTAAATGCTCTACTTATATATATGTGTATTTTGTTTTGTTTTTAAGGTCGCTCTCGTTGTAGCTTTTTTAAAATTTCATTTCAAAGGGTTGTGGTAGGTTAAGTTTTTTTGCACCTTTTTCTGCTTTTTGTTTTTCTGTTGTTTCGTTTTTATTTTTGTGTTAGGGGCTTGTCGATTAGAGTATTCTAATCAGACTGAAATTAGTTCAAATTGAAGTTATTGAGGCGTTATAAGATCAAATTAGTCACAAGTAATTTATCATTGGAATAGTACTTAAAAGTGTTAGGCAATGTTTGTGGTTGTTTGAGGAATTTCCCTATCTCTCCAGATAACTTTTATTGTATGTGAACTATTTTTTTCCAAATTCGCTATCATAATACCGTTGTCTCTTGCATTCTGCCTAACATTACATGCTACCATGGCATGCTTTACCAATCTCAAAGCGAATGAAAATTCCATAATTAGTAAATTTTGTTATATGAAAAATTATCAGACCAAGGCGACATTCAACACTATAGTCTCTATCTACTACTATCTATAGAGATATCTACTGTCTCATCAAAAGTACAGAACGATGGGAGTGGGTGGAAGAGCATATGAATAAACGAATTGCAACTAACGAAGTAACGAGGCCAGTGTTATTACTACCATCGATTTATATGGGACTTGATTGCTTTTCACTGAGCACACGTATGCCAACATTGAACGAAATGAATGAACTTACTATTATTTTATGTTCGACGTTTCTTCCGAACAGTATCGAAACACATTCGACTCCATATCAACTATCGAAGCTAAGTATCGAATATCGACTGCCGCGAACTTACATCTGATCAAACCACGATCTGATCAAATAACATTTTATTTGTTAACTGAGTCAATTTCTCTTTGATGCCCGAACAGCGGTATCTATGATCAAGCAATTAAATGAACACGACCTGAAGGTTCTATTCAATCCGAGAGTTTTGGTCTGTAGTGCCAAACGCTTTAGTTGAGAATATTGTAATAGCAGTTACAGTTAAAGAATTTCCTTCTCATCAGGCTCATTGCAGTTCCGTGACCAGTTAAACAACCAGAGCCATTCTAAAGGCATGATGACCAGTTAAAACTTTCACTGTCATTTTGCAATTCAATTGAGGGCTACGGTGTATTTAAATTGAGATTGAGTATTAAATTGAGCATCCCATTTGTGTGGTTTCTTTTGGCAATCGAATCACATTTTGGTTTCATTTCCTTGTACGCATTCTGTTTTCCGCTCGAACTCCCTTTCACATATTTCACACCCGACAGCGTTCAAAGTCAAATGCAAAATGTAAAGGATGATTGAGAGACAACAGTATTGTATTACCATTTACAGTTGCGAATTTGCTTAAAAATTCCCCATACACCCCAGATTGTGTTTTCAGATTGGGGTTTCTCCGTATTCTTTGAAAGCCCGCAATCTACATATACCTGAAACAAGCGATAAATTGAAAAAAAAAAGTAAAAAATTCGCCAACACATTTTGTTGTTGTGGTTTTTGTTTGTACCCCAATTCGTGACCCTCAAAATGCCGGTATTCACATAAACAAACTTCACATTATCTGTGCATGTGCTTGTGCTGTACTGTGCTCAGCGCTTACTCTGCTCTACCACTCCTCTTTTATCATCGCTCAACATGCTTATCGCACTAAAAAATTCTTGAAATACAACTTAAAACCAAAGTAACATGTTAAGAAATGAGCAGGCTACAACAACAACAGAAAAAAAAGTAAAGAACTTAAACAAACATGCATTTGATTGCTTGCGTGTTCGTTCGTTTGTACGCTTTTCTCTTTTTTATTTTATTTTATTTTTTTGTTGGCTTCTCGAACGATTTTGTCAGCAATTTTATGGTTCGCGCAGCTACAACGGACAGCGTTTCATGAGAATTTCATTATCATCGGCACATTAACCGAATACAAATAAAAAAAAAAAAAAAAAAAAAAAAAAAAAAAAAAAAGTAATTTTAAATTATGAGCCAGACACGAGGTTTTTTCCCCAACTTCTGCGTGATTCTTCTTCTTTTTTCCGGCTTTTTGTTGTGGCTGGTGTGATGTTTGAGATTGGAAAGATGGGTTTTGAAGAATGAGTAAGTCCAAAAGGTCGCTTCTTTGGAAATCAATAGATTGTAAAGAAGTTGTTTTTGAAATTGTTTTGGGATTTTCTTAAAAAAAAAAAAAAAAAAAAAAAAAATTTCTTTCTTTTAATTTGTTCCTTTAACAAATTTACCATTTTTTTTTCAGATTGTCTTACGAATTAAATAGGCTTTAAGTGTCTCTTCTGCACACAAATATTTTCGCTCTAATTCCTGTTCTCTGGTTCTCATCCTGTTTTTATTTTACTTTGTTTTGTTTTCAAATTCAAGTTCTTAAGTCAACAGCTTTGTTCACTATTCCCAAGTTATGTTCATATCATATTTCTCTAAAGTTTTCCCTCAAATCCTTCCTTTAATCCTCTATTTAAATTTATACTTGTCATTTAACTTAATGCCTTCGGCTGTAGTTGAAGAAATCCTTCATTATGTCTTAGCAGTTTTACTTTCATTAGACTTTGTGACGACAATGCCGCCAACTCAGTTCGCACTTGGCTTGTGTGTGTGCGTGTTACTGCCTCCTTGTCTTTGACGATGGAAGAAAAAAAAACTTTTAATTCCTTTTATTTTAATGTCTTCTGCTTTTTATAGCTGCACACATTCTACTTGACATTTCTAGGAAACCTCAAAGCTGGGCTGGTTGTTTCTACTTACATTTTCTTACGTTGAATCACCCACCCTAACCTCACTTAAGGAGTAGCACAAAAAAGTGCATTAAGTGAAACAAAAAAGAAAGAGAAAAGCTAAACAAAAAAAACCTCACAAAGTTTATACAAAGTGTAACTTTGTTACTGCTCTCTCCTCGTCTTTATCAAAGGCCTGCCTTGATCGCTCACTAACGAACTAGCTGCCTCCTTGCCTTGCGTTTGTGCTGTGACTGGTCTGGTCTCTGCCCCCAACTTTGTGTAACCATGTGATTAATGTCTTTCTTCAGTGTTGTTGTAAGTCTTTTGGTTGTTTTTTTCTTTTTTTCTTTCAAATTGTTTTTCGAGTATCTTTTTTCTTGCTCGTGTTCCTTGGTTGTAACTAAAATATTCTCTTGTTTTTACACTCAACTTGTTTTGCATTCTTCATTTCTCTTTTGTTGTTGTTGGTGTAATCATCATCATTATCAGTTTTTTTTCATTCTTTCTTTATTGTTGTTTGTGTTCGTCATCGTAGACTTTGCTGCTGGTAAGTTTCCTTTTTTTTTTTTGGAGCTTACTTTCTTGTTGGCTCCACTTACTCTCCTTTGTCAGAAAGAACTCTGTTGATGTAGTCGAGTCCTTCTCGGCTGATGGTGTTTTGTTCTTTTCCAACCGTTAGGTTCCACATTTTGTTGACAAAATGTTGTAATTTTTTTTATTTTATTTTCTTTGCTTTTTTGTTGTCGTGCGTGTAAGAGTTTTTTTTTTGCTCTGCTGTAAATGCTTTTTGCTGTTTTTGTAAACTACCTACACGCCACATTTGGTTGCAAAAAAGTTTTTTTTTTGTTTTTCTCCTCTTCCTTTTTGTAAAATTTAGTTTTACCCGCCTCATCGTGTTTCTCGAATTGCGTAAAAGTTGAAAGCATTTCAAAGTGATCTAAAGAATCACGAAGAGAAAGCCAAGTCAGTTCGGTGGCGGGAACTTTACTGCACAGCCTGACATGGTTGGCGGCTGTTCACGTTGCTGCCGGTTTCTTCGGCAGCCACCTCAGTTTTTGTAAAGTGATTCCACCTCCTCCTCCTCCCGCGTCCCTGTGCCCAACCAACCACGTCGCTTGTCTTTACTTTTGCCTTCCGCAATTCCATTTTTCCCGCCACTCTTCTTGATGATGTCGTGTTGTCGGATTAAGAAGTTGAATTCCCGCATACTTACACAAGAAAACCGGAAACTGCAAATGGGTATGGGAAGTTTCAACTTGAAACGTTTTGACACAAATTGCGGCATTTGATTTTGCCGTGGCGTGGCGGTGTGTTACGCAGTGGATGGATGCGCGCGCTTTATTCGTACACGTGCCTGTGGTTGTATTTTAATTTGCTCTATACTCGCTAACAACGGCTTTTCAATTATAAGCGTTCTCCCATTTTTCGCTTTTCAAAATGAAATTTTGATTAGTTTCCGCCCAAACTCTCGCAGGAAGTGACATTCAATATACAGTTTAGTTGGGGTTGGGATTCGGGAGACGCAACGACTTCAAAGACTTTGAACACGAGGAATGTCTTTCTTTGCGAAATTAACATACACAAATTAATTGCAACAAAAAATAAGAATTTAGAGGAGAATGTTGTGGTGTGGTGTTTCTCCCCAATAGACCAGTATCCTGATTTAGATGCTAGCTAGAGCTGATGTTCAATCATTTTTTCCTCACCTGTCAGTTCTTTAACACCCCTACCATTAGTTTGGTGACTCGACTCCCCTAACTTCAAGCTAAAAACTGTATGGAGTTATTCTCCTGGTTTGATTGGATGACAGACAGTATAAAGTTAGCCCGACCATTCTGAGACTTAATTTACCATTTCATTTCTGTCCATCTGCAAAGTAATAATCTTCAATTATTATTAAAGATTTCATATCTGCTTCTCTATGAATATTTCCATCCCATTTCCTTCAGATAACCTTCAATTTCAAAATGCTCCTTCATCAAATTGATGAGTTTCAATCTGAATGTGTCTTGTCGTTCGCTTGTGTACCCTTCAGACAACAACAAAAATATGTTGCTGAATTACAATCTTAATTAAATATGAACTAGAATCAACGAAACCACCAGCCACCAGTCCAGCTCAGTCCGGCCCTGTCCACACACACACACCAACGACTGTATAAAGGCACAGCCATCAAAACGAGCATTCAAGCCCGAATTAACAAGCATGAGATGCTCGAATGTCTTCCGATTTGAATGGTATGGAATGACTTGAGACATTCTGTATTTAACTGCAGCAGCAGGGAGCGCCACCACTCACTGCCTCTGCCATCATCTAGCAGTTATTCGTACTTGAGTTTGTGTACGGCTCAGCACAAGTAGAATTTTAATATGCTGCCATGTCTCGAGTAGGCTATGCTTGTCTTTAACTCGTCTTCTTCTCTTTCCATCTTCCTCGTGTATGATAAAAGTACATGCATGTTTCCTTCCATAGCATGCAAAGATTTAAGAAAATATGCGAAGCATCCTTACAGATAGGGCTCTTCGGGTAACTATTAGTTAATGAAAATGGGTTTCGTATCAGGCCGGTGCCGGTTTCTGGCCACCCGTTCGACCACATGTGGCGACTTTGTTCAGAGAAGCTTTTACCTTTTCGTAGTTGCTATCCTAGTGAAATGATGAGGATATTTTAATTTTATTTTATTTCATTAGAATTAGGATGGCCAACTTTGGTCGAGGGCACATAAAGTACAGATGATGATTAAATAAAACAAAAGACATTTGGTCTGTGGTTATGATTAAGATTAGGAAGTAATTGGAAGTCCTGGGACATTTTACTTCTCTCCACCTAAACCTAAACTAAACTCTTAGACAAGTTCATTACTTCCATTTGTTTGGCCGGACAGAGCGTTCGTCGGTATGTAAATTTCATGCTCAAGTCCGTCCTTCGCCTTTGGTGTTCATCTGTCCATATGTATGTCGGTTTCATATTTAACTTCATACTTAAGTCTTGTTGAATAGTCTTTGTTATCGTATGTCTGTGGCAATTGAAGCACAACAAATACAAATTTTTTAAATAATTCAAGGCACACATTTATGTTTGTGCTTCTTCAAAAACTAAACGATGATGACTTGTGCTTTTTTCTTTAGGTTGTTGTTATTTTTATTTGTATTCCTCTTCTTTCTTTTGTGCATATTTTGTTCCCCTCCTCTTTTGCCAATATTTTGCGCCAAATTGAAACGTCATCTTCATCTTCTTTAGTATTTTGCTCTTAAGTAAGACGAGCGAAAAAAAAGCACGTTCTTGCGACATGGCATGCATGCCAGCCAGTCAGCTCGACCCGATGGGATCTTCAATTTAACTCTCGAGTTGCATTGAAATCGTCTCGTTTGGGTACGCCTTCGCCAGCAACAACTTAACTTGCACAATTCCATTGAAACAGCTGCTCTCGGTCGGCCCATAATTCCTGCTTTGCTTGCCTGACTAACTCCTCTAAAGCCATAACCGTTAAAAGTCAGTTGCAAGTTGTGAATACAATGCAATTGTTTATATCCACATTTAATACGTGAGGTGGATTTGAAATGCCGTTGGAGCATTGTTCAACTTACTGGTTCAAGGGTTTGTCATTTCAATTGAACTCTGCGAGATTCGAGTCTCGAAACTTTTCTAACCACCAAAAATGGTATTTGTCAGCCATCTTAGCATTGATTAAGTTAATTGTTTTTAAAATTGTCTCCGTCAGTTTAACCCTTGTGTCACCCCAAACCCTCGCAAATACCCACAATTGCCAACGAGAAAACATCGAATCTAATCAAATCCATTTATCCAATCCACATAATACTAAAAATTACTGGGTTGTGCTGCACAAGCAAGCAAGCATTCAATTGAAAGAATTTTTAAGATTTCAATTTTGATAATTGCTGCGATTGTCACAGTTCCAAAAGTAACTCGCAACAGTAACAAAAAACAGAAAACTACAACAAAAAAAAGCAAAAACAATAACGTCCAAATGAACGAATCAACCCAACACCACACCACACATATTCGCATACGAAGTCTTCATTGCTGGGGCTGATACTGTTGTTGTTGCTTTGCAAAAAGTTGTACTCATCAAGCGAATTGAATTGAATTTAACTGAACCCAACCGACAACGAGCGCGGCGCACACACAGATACGAGAAACGAAGCAGCGATATAGCCAAATGGGAACAACAACAACGTATGTTAAGAACCCAAAGTGAAACGCAATGCCGCTCCGCGCCGCCACCAACAGCAACGGCTACGAAAACAACAACAGCAATATCAGCAACGACAACGATAAAGCAAGCACAAAATTGCTATTACTGCGCTGTTAAATCCATTTTCTGTGTGCCCTCAAATCCCCCCTCGGTCCTCCATTCAACTCTTTCCCATTCCTCGATTACCGGCAAATGGCAACAACACAGCACCGAACCGAACAACAGCAACGTGCCCAAGCACCATCATTGCCATTTTTAATCCGCACCGAACCAACTCGACTCGACTCAACTCTGTTTGCTGTGTGCTGCGAGCGACCGTCCCACACGAGCAAAGCCAAAACCAACTCCGGGCACATTTTCAGTGAGATTTCGACTGGTGGTGGTGGCTCGGGCACCACATTTTCATTTTCTGCTGTGTGCTTTTTTTTTCTTTTCTGTTGTGCGCAAAAATTCTGACAGAAATTATATTTTATTATATTTATGCGAATTGAGTATTATTTCTCGTTAATGTTGCTGTTGCTTAATGCCATGGTTTGCTGCTGCTACGTTCGTTCGTTCGTTTGGTTTCGTACTCGGGGTCTGTTGGGAACGACAACAAAAGCAACAACAACAACATAGTCATCATCAGCAGCAGCAGCAGCACACATAGCTAACAGCCAACAACACCAACAGCATTTCAGAGTAATGAAAAACACTTGGAATTGAGCGTTCGTTCGACTGTCAGTTTGTACGTCCCATTCGTTTGTTCGTTCGTTGGTACGTTCTTTTGTCGTAGCGTCGCAACAATTCGAAACTTGGAAACATTCGTAATGACGATAACAACAGCAGCAACAACAGCACACCACCGGTATTTCGCCAGCCAACAAGCAAGCAAAATGCACGAACCCAACAGTCGACTCGATTCGATTCGACTCTACTTGAGACTCGAATTAAATTCGTTGTCGGTCGACGTTGGCTGTTGTTGTAGTTGTTGTTGAGCAAGCTGAGGAGCGGCATGGCATGGCACGGTTGGACGGACGGACAGACGGCTCTATATCGACTGTTTGCCTGGCAGACTGGAGCGAACGACGACTGTCATGGCACATTGTATGCCATGGCACGGAAAACAGCTTTAGTCACACACACACCAAAACACTCGCCGTCATAGAGAATTGCAAATGACTGAACTGAATACTGAACATTATTTTATATGAAACATCACCAGCAGCAGCAGTCGTCGCCGCTCCACTCGTTGTTGTCAGTGGTAGTCATAAATTTGTGCAATTAAGGGGCTTAAATGAAAATGGGGGGGGGCCAACCTCTAACTTGATTACTGAAAAGGGAAAGAGGATCTTCGGCTATTCTTTTGACGTGTTTTCTGAATTTATTATATGGTGTTTGAAGAAACATGGGATCGTCGGCGCTTTTACAGTGTTTTTTTTTTGGGACCGAGTCTAGCTAGAGTTCCATCGCATGAGAAGGGTTAGTCGAAACACTCAGCTTCTTGATAACCTTTCGTCATGGAATTAGGAGTGAAAGTCGAAACATTTCTCACATTTCGAATACTCTCAGAGCTACTGAAGATCTAAATTTCGGCACCTTTTGGATTTGGGTTTTCAAAATCAGTAATTGGGTCGTGAAATGGTCCAACGCCTGCCCTGCTGTTCAGGCAAAGATCCAGCCAACGACACAAATGCATGAACTGGGCTGTTTGGGTGAAGCTCTTTGGGTGGGGGGGTTGGTTGGCAGTCAGTTCGTTAGTTAGTTGGATGAATATGAAGGTAGGTAAGGTTGCTTCGTTGTCGTAGTCGTTGCTGCTTGTTTGGCATGTGCGCCGCTCGCTTGTCGTTCGAAGCTCTTGCCAAATTCAACTCTGCAACCGACTACGGCAACGGCAACAACAATCAAGCAGAGTGTGGCAATTTTGCCGGTTTTTCAGTGCTGTTCGCTGTCGTTTTTAATTTTTTGTTCCCTTCTTCTGCAGTCAGACCCGCGCTCTGACGAATACGTTTGGATTGTGCTTCATCACAAACTACTACAGTCATTCGCAGCGCTAATGCCTTGCGACTCGACTCGATTCAACTTTGTACGTTTTGTTGTTGTTGTTGGCGGTGGTGTGCTCCACCAGCTAGCCATCCATCCATTGCTGCTGTTGCTGCTTTTGCTGCTGACACTGTTGTGAATGTGAGCCGGCAACGTACGTACGAACGAACGAATGACTCGACTCGTTCATTGAGTTCACTTTTCTCGGTCGCTAAAATTGCTTGCCTCCCGTACACCAGTTAGTGTGTGCTGTGCTGGCTGTTGGCTGCTGGGTTTTGTTGCTGTTATATTTATTTGCGCGCTGTTGGCGTTCCCTTGTGCCATTTGCTGCTCGCTGCTGTGCTGCTCTCGAGCCACAGCACATATAAAACCTAAAAAGCAAAGGAATGAATTGTACGTAATAACGTACAAGCGTACGAACGAACGAACGAACGTACGATCGAACGAACAAACAAACTCAACTGAACTGAACCATACTCGTTGAGTACGAACAGGCGCGTACTTACATACTTTTCCTTCACAGTACTGCACCACACCACACCACCTCATCATCACCATCAGCTAGCTCGATTTCCAGCACACGGAACAGCATGGCACGGTTTTTGGCTCCGGCTCAGGGCTCCACTGTTGTTCTCTGATGTAGCATGAATTTGGTTCTGTATTCAGTTAAGCTGAGTTGACTGCCAGGCCATGGCACACACACAGCACAGAGTCCGTCCGGACCATGCCTTGCCTTGCCAGCTTGACTAAAACTGATGTGACTGCGCTAGGCTGAGCGTTTTTATTTTCAGTTTTTCAGTACATATTTCTACTTTACTTTTTTTTGCCCGTCTCCTCCAGCTTTGTTGGCATCGTCGTCGTTGTCGTTTTTTATTATCATTATATTTTAGCTTTTTCAGCAGTGTTTTTATTTTATACTTTTTGCAAATTTTTTATTTATTTATTTGTTTTTTTTTTGTGTGTGCTGAAACAACGGAGGTTTTTCTACATCGTCGTCGTTCGTTCGATGGTGAGTGTATTCCATTCTAAGTTGTGCTTGCTTTTGCGTTTGTGTTTCGTCTTTTGCGATTTGGCTCTGACTCTGATTCTGGTTGTGGCTGTGGTTCCTCGGCTCGCTGCTTGCTCCTCCTGCTGCTATATTTCTAGCTGCTGTTTGGTTGATAAAAGTTTTTCCAAAGCGCCGCCACCAATATTACAGCCACGACAACGGATGCCAGCCATGCCGGAGAGCGTTTTTCCAAACCAACTTTTGCCAGAGGTTTTGCTTTTTAGCTGACGTTAGTAATTTGAAAAAGTTTCATTTGCGGTACACTTGGAAAAAGTCGTAAACGATAGAGAAGAAGAAGAAGAAGAAAAGAAAACATTTGCTTATGTGCTGTGCTGGTGGTAACTAAATTTTTTGTATGGGTTTCCAACCAACCCTTTTTCTAACCTTTTTTCTTCTTTTTTTTTTTTTTTTGTTTATTATACTTGAACACGTGAAGTTGTGGTTTGTTCAGTGTGAGCAAGAAGGTATAATTATTCTTGATTTAATTGTTTTATTGTTTTTGTAATTCTTCTTTCGAAATTTGTAATGCTTGTGTGTGTCACTGAGGCAGGAAAGAACAATAATTGGTACATCATATTTGGTGACCAACCATTTCCAATTTTTTTTTTAAAGGTAATTTTTACATCTAAGTTGCAAATTTTGGAACAGGAATTATTTCAATTTAAATTGATTTAATCAACTCTGAACTCAGTCACACGATTGGATGGTATCAGGTTCGATCCCTGAGGCAAGCATAGCACAACGAAGGCAAACTGGGAACCTCCAAAATTTGTTCGAAAAGAGCTTGCCGTCGAGTTGTGGAGTTCCAGCTTAAGACATTATTAAGGCTAGGTTTGATTGTCCCGGGAGTTGCCAAATTGTCATCATAACTTAGGCCGCGGATAAACCCAATGCATATAGTGCACCATGACTCTCTTGAAAATCAAAGAAGACCAAAGGCTCAGAAAAAAATTTAATTTGCTGGCCTTATTTCTTGTCTGTTGATTCGGTGCAAGCAGTTAAGAATTAAGAACAAATTTAATCAATAAATTTGAGGGCAATTCTATGAAATGCCCCCAGATCAATGGACAAATCAAAATTATGTATTCTCCATTCGTGAGAAAAGAAATAGGCCTTCTCAAATCGTAAACTCGTATTTTTTATTTTCCAACATTCTTATTCATTCATTCCTGCCAAGTAATTTCCAATTTCCATTCCATTTTCCTTATTTCGTCCAGTGTATTTACTTCATTTATAAGCAGCCACCCAAACGCATCAACTTCCTACCATCAACTTCCTCCCATCTGCTGCTCCTGCTTTTTCTGATGACTGTGACAACAAGAAATTGGAATTAAATTCCAAAGATAAAAGCAGCTGTATTTGAAAGCCTGGCAAAACACAAAAAAGCAAAAAAGAAAAAAAGACAGAAAAAGTAAACCGACTACGAAATGTGGTTTATTACAGAACTCGAGAAGAGTTTCCGACTCTGGCGCTGCTGCTGCTACAGAATAGATTGCACATTGGTATATTTTAACCGCCGGGTGGGTGGGTTTTTCATTTCGCTTTGTGTTTGTGTGCGCATCGAATGTGTTTCCATTTCGAAAGTTCTACCGGTGCGCACCTTGTTTTTCATCTTGGTTAGGGTAAAATCCTTTGGCTTGGAATTTTACTTTGTTATACTATTTCGTGTTGCTAGTTCATAGTGGGAATAAGAAGAAGAAGAAGAAGCATCAAATAAACGACTGTGTGTTTGCTCTGCTCTGTGTTACGCTTCATTCACTTCTCGCCGACGACTACGACGACGACGACGACGAGGTGTTGGGATACCACTGCAGGGGCTAATAATATTAAAATGCACGTGAACGCCATCGTACGTGTCAGTTTTGTAGAAAGCAAAAACAAAAGCGAAAATTACAACAACTAAGTATGAAATTTCTATACGGTTTTTTTTTGCTCTGGCATTCTACTGAACAAAGTCTTCCTCAGTTGGTAGTACACAATCATGCATAGTGAGAAATACACTTTGTGTTGCATTGCGTACGTTCATTGTTGTTGTTTTTGCTTTTTCACGTTTTTTTTGTTTTCAGTTAGATTTATTTTGCAGTCGAAATTAATTCGCACTGCACATTTGTTGTACGTTTTTACGTATTTAAATTAAGGTGGTGTTGCACGTTACCAAGTGACAGAATTTCTTTGTATTGTAAATTATGTTCTGTTCTACGGGTTTCAGATGACAATGTTGCATTTTCTAATGGCGCTTCTTCTTCTTGTCATTATTCTTTGTGTGCCTTTTGAACTTGAAAACTTTTGCTTAGGAAATTTCGTAATAAACAAATTATGTTAATGTTGAAGTAATTACTTTTGTTTGCCGAAAACATAACCTCATTATATTTTTGAGTTGTTGTTGCAATTAACCTTTGAATTGTTTTGATTCGGGTAATTGCTTGAACTTGCTTAAGGTTAAATTTTCTTGAACATTTAAGGAAAGTTTGCTACTTTGCTAGTGATTTGTGATATAAACAGTTCAAAGACAAGAAATTTTACAATTGTTTGAAAAATTCCGGACTCTCTGAAGTCACGCTGCAATTTGAAGGACAAAAGAATGTAATTGGCAAATTTTGGATTGTATTTCAGCTTAGAAGGAATTTTGTGCTGTGACCGCGTTCCGTTCGAGTAATTCTGTTAAGCGAACAATTTCCTTTTCCTTTACCGTTCCTTTTTCCTGTTCATCACATGTTGTGAGGGAGCGGTCGAGCATAAAATTTGTACGCTACTTTACTCAAAGTTTCGCTAATCAGCTGATTTTAGTTCTGTTTATGTCAGTTTCTGCCTCGAACAGTTGAAACGGACATTGGTATTGAAATTTATAACGAATGCAAATCAATAACAATTGACAGCTATCAGCTGGTGGCTAAACACATCCCGGTTATGTTTTGTGTCATTAGCAGTTGAATGTTCAGCAGAACTAAACGCAACCGGTATTGTTACTCTCTCCCCTGTTAGTCCACATAGCTTTAACAAGGGATTTGGTTGGCTCATCTCTGGTATCAGGGTTAAATCGTCAATTTTACGAACTGGCGTAACTCACTCAATTTCATGAGCTGCCGTATCTCCTATACATTTTCCCACGAGTTTCGTCAGTTCGTGAAATTGATGACGATATCACTGATGACTGTTTGTTCAGTCTAACGACCATCACCAGCAAAAGTTGAATAAGAATCTTCACTGATTTAAACCAGTGTTCGTCAGGACTATACCCGCGGGTAAAAAATGTTTTGATCGATACGAGCGATAGCTGTTGTAGAATTCCAAAGCTTAAAAGCTCTGAAGTGATTTTGATGAAAACTGGCATCAACTTAACCAAACATTGGTTACCTTCTTCGAACCGTATGCAATTTTAAAGAACTTTCTCATCTTATCCAAATCCATTTTTAATTCGAACAAATTCAATTACATTAACCCGTACGTGTTAATAAAAAAAAAAATGTTGTTAAGCGCGACCGTTTAATGATGTCCTGCCCTCCTTCTTTATTATTATTTTTTTTCGTTATAAGCACTCTCAGTAGCTGCTGCTACAACGTTTCTTCTTCATCATCATCACATTAATCGACCATTCACAACATGACTCTAAAATGTTAATGACTCTGCTCTGTGTGCTCGGTCCTGCTTATTCCTTCCTTTTCCTATGCCACTCTATTTAGTAGAACGATTTTTTGACTTGGTTCATGCCGAAGCACTTGAGTGCAAAGAAAATTCCGGCTGCATGTAATACGTTTTTCGACAGCAGCGAAAATGTTCACAAAAAAAAGCAACAACAAGGGAGGGCAACAAACAGAAGAGGCAACATTCACGTTTGCCAACGCATATACGTCATCGTTATCATAACAATCTGATGAATGTTGAACTGAAACCCTGTGTGTTTCGCCTGACTTGGATTAGAGCTGAAAGCTATTTGATTAGATTTGCTTGCCGGGTGCAATTGTACCAAGGAATGCATTTTACTTCTGGACTATTGAATTTAAAATTAAAGTTCTTTATGACACACTCAAAAGTTCAACTTTTATGAATTATTTTTATTCTTCCCTCGTTTATTCTCTTCACTTCACATTTACTTTGCTGTTACTTTGTACTTTGCTGTGTCCTATAATTTAGTTGCCTTCCCTTCTCTTATCGCCCATGCCAGTGTCTTCTTCTTGTTTTATATCCATCTATAAATGACGTCTGACATCTATTCATCCAGCGCAGTCAAACCTTCTAGTCATCCATCCAAAACTATTCGCCTCTTTTGAATAATAAAGAAAAGTGTTTTTTTTGTTTTCTTTTACCTTTTCTACTATGTATTTCTATGGTTGGTGCTAGTGTGAACGAGCATGTGTCTGGCTAACTGACTGTCTTGACTGACTGCCATGACTCTTGACTCTGACTCGACTTCCTTTGCTGTGAGTCTATTCCTGCAGTTACACTCGCTCCATTGTGTGAGAGTGTTGACTTTCAAATGAATAGTTTTCTGAAAGCATTTTTGTACGAAAGGAGCGCTCTCCTACCTTTTTTTGAGCCATTGGATTTTCTTCTTCTTCTTACTGTTTTTTTTCTACTTTATTTCGTTTTTTTTTATTTGTATAATTTAAGCTATTTCTTGGTATTATTCAAAAAATCTACTCTACTACATGCATCTACTTCTTCCACTTCTTCGAAATTCGACTGTATTCTTCTTTCAGTTTCTGCCACAGCTACCTTCTATTTTGGCCTCTTGAGTAGAAGTCAAGGAAGAAATCATCATGGCTTATATGAAATGTTCTTATATTTTTTTTTTGCCTTCTTCTTATGCTTTTGGTGCTCGGCACATTATTGATGGCATTTGCTGCCTTTGGGCTCTGCAGTAATATTTCTTTGCCACTTTTGCTGGGGCTCTTTTTTTTTTGTTGTGTTGTGAAGTGCCACCTTGTCGTGCCTTTTTCGATTTTTCGTTGTTGTTGTGAATACTGACTGTTCTTTTATATTATTTTTGGTTTTATTTGCTATCAGAACCTAGTGTGCTTCCATTTGATTTTGATTCTGACTTTGGCGCGCAAAAGTTTTTTGCGTTTTTTATTACTTTAGCCTTTCTGCCCACATTGAAGTTCTGAGCTGGATGTCGTGAGAGTAATAAAATATTCAAGTGCCCGGTTAAATGTATATTCAAAGTAGTTACTTGGTAATTGTTTATTAATTGATAAGAATTGACCACCGTGACGTACTCTGACTTTCAATTGGATTTTCCTTGCCCTGCTTTTAAGAACGAATCTGATTTGCTTTTGTTGTTGCTCCAATATTTAACTAATTACTGCTTAATTAGTGTGTGATTATATTTTGTATTCTAGTATATTAATGGCTCGTTTGAGACCTTATCGCTGCTGAATACGATTAGACGTTGATACCATTTAAGTCAATCAGTATTAGCATTTATTACAACAACACTAGCAGGGGAGAAACACAAAAACGTGACTGCTTTAATCCATAAAAAAAAACAACAACGAGTCATTATTTAAATTTTGTTTTATTAAATTGTTGTTTGTTTTTTTTTTATTTATTTGAAAGTGGATCAAGAAATCTAAAAATTATAATCTCATTCGACTTCTTTGGGACGTCTCTCTTTTTTGGCCCACTTTTCAAATATGAAGGAACATAAATTAACTGTAATTTGTTTGTTCAAATTGTTCAAATACAAAACATTGGTGGATGACTTATCTCTTATCTGTTTTTCGTTCTATTAATTAAATCTTCTATTCTTTTTTATCTCAAAACTAAGATCAACTCTAAAAGCCAAGAGGCGTTCAGTTGTCTTATCTATGATTTTGCAAAGCACATCAAGCAATCAAATTCTTTCTTCTTCTGCATCTCATCTATCAAACGAAATCTCCCACATTTTTACAGAGACAAGATACAACACACCAGAGTCCACATTTGCTGGCCATATTCTTCTATGCACATGCGACCCGACCTCCACAGCAATAAAACTCGCCATAAACTTAATATAATTTTCTGTTGTGTGTTTGTTGTTGTTGTTAGCACAACACACAATAATAATATTTCCTCCAAACGTCCAATCATTCCACCGTCCAACCATCCAACCATCCAACCGTCCAACCAACCCTCTCAACTCCCCACTTATAATGGGTCTCCTTGCCGTTCGGCCATCTAAAGAACACACTTTATTTCCCTGCCATATGTATACGACATTCGTTGGCCTGCCTGCCTGCCGGTCGCATATTCCACATTAATGCCAATGCCGGTGATGGCTACAGTGGCTAGAGTCACCGTTCTCTTAAGTTTGGTTTGGTTCGTTTCGTTTCTATTCTGTTCAGTTTTCGTTGTGACTTGGCGCTATCGCTGAAATGTAATTGTTGTTGTTTGTCTTCTTCTTCTATTTTTCAATAATATTTCAAATTCGCTTCGAGTCGCTTCGAGTCGACTGTGAGTGTTTGTCTTCAAGTTGTATTGAAAGTAGACGTGGTTCCCTTGTAGATTGTTTGGTTCGTTCTTACATTTGGCATTTCTCAGTAGGTTTTTTTTTTTTGGTGTGTGGACTTTTTTTTTTCGTTATACGACCGACTAACAACCACCATCAGCAACATCAACCCTCCTCCGTCTCTTTAGTCCTCCTTTGCTCATGGGTTCCCCCCCGTATAATTCTCCCTTCTTTTGCTGGTGCTTGTGTAGAATGTTTCTGCTTCTTATCTACGTCTTTGTCATCGTTGTCGTTGCCGTTTCGAACTTCATCGTCGCAACGACTACTCGCAGTCATCGTCGTCGTCGCCGTCGTCATTTATTTCATTTAATTTCTTCTCAGATATGGCGGGATACGTTGCTCCGTTCCATTCCGTTTGCTTCGAATATTATTTTGTTCTCGTTCGCTTCGTTTGTGGGTTTTATATTCTTTTCATGTTTATTTTTTTTTTTTCGTTCTTTTATTTTTTATATAAAATTTTTTCCTCTTCTGTGTTCAGTTTGTTTGGATTTTTCTGTTCATTCGCACATTTCTCGTAATTCGTTTGAGTTGCCGTTCCGTTGTGTCGGTTCAAGTTTTTTACCCCTGACTGAATTTTGCTAGATTTCTCAACTGAACTCAACTCGACTCGACTAGAATCGTTGCCGTTGTTGTCGCTTTTGTTGATTCCATTCGATGCGATGCGATGCGATTTGATTCGATTGGACTTGGCATTTGTAAATCTATTCTATTTTTCTTCTGTTCTATAACTCGTATACCCTGCATTTAACGGGTCATGGGTATATGGCTATTTGCTATTTTCTTTTTTTGCTTCATAGAGATAAATAGTCGCTTAGAAAATGAGGCGTGACTGTTTTTAAATCATTGATTGGTTTGTTTTCATTCCGGCAGACGGCTGATCAAGAAAACATTCCCGCAACTACAATTACAATTCGAGATTGCTGTGATAAGAAGGACTGACTAAACTAAACTGTCCTCTAATTGGGAAAATAATAATAATAAAATAATCATTTCATCATTTGCCATGTCCCACAAGTGGATTAGAAAGGTTTGAAATGAGATTTGAGTTCACTTATTGGCCTCGGAAGACTCTTATGAATATTAACCACATATTTCAATCTTTTTTTTGGCAGTAACAAAAGGAGATCACAGAACGAGAGGCAATTACAGACCTTTTTGGGTATTTACTTTTAATTTTTGGTATTAAAAAATCGAATTCTGGTATAATCCCAAAAATTTAATGTAAAAACAAAAAAAAGTTCTGAATTACCCCTCGTTCTCGTTCCTAGGTTTTTCTTCTTGTGTCTATTCGTTGGTTCTTTGCTCCATTCATATAATTTGAACAATGGAGGCAATTAGATAGGAAAAGGAGAAGGGAACTGATCACCTTGACCACTTAGATTTTCATAGTTTTTAGGAGTTTACAAGTCTACCTGGAAGAGTTGGTTCGAAATATCAAAACGACAAAAGAACTAACCAATGTTACTATTCAACTTTGGCCAACGGTCTGGGTCTTCGTAGATCTTATCGGAAAGAGTTCACCCACACACTTCTTTTTTTGTCAACTTCGTACGGAAATCCCTAAAATTTACTTATGCTAACTATACTACCTTGCTTAGAATAACCTTATGTGGCAGGAACCTGCCCCTAATGCGATCTCAATTACTCGCGAACAGAGAGAATTTGGGTTAGTTTATAACCGGTATACGTATCAGTTTAGAATTGCTTTTCACATCTCTATGAGGTGTCAACTGATTTACCACAGAAATGCTCGGGTGAATTGAAAACCGGTTCTATTCCATGAAAAATTTTCTGACTTTTGCCATAGAAAGTTCCAGAACTAGGATGTGCCAAAGAACCGGTGTAAAACTGGTTAAAGAGAGCCTCAAATTTAAAAGCGGACCCAAAACCCTTAATCTAACATATTTCATTCCAAAGTACCAGAAAAGCTCTTCGTGCGATGTTGCCCTTGTCCTTATATCTGTGACTTTTGAGGTTTATATCAGCTAGTCTAGCAGCCTTAGTGAGAGTTTCACAGTCATAATTTAGGAGGTTCATGCCCAACATCGACCATTTAAAGTCCAATTTACTATCTCCATAACATTTCTAAACTAGTAATGATTGACTCATTTACTTGACATCGAACTGGCAATTACACTTCTTGTTTGAAGTATCGATTTAAAAATACTAACCAAATGATGAGCCCTCAAGCATTAAGCTATCAAAACATACTCAAATGTTATAAGATTACTTAGTTCGAACATAAATTTGAATTTTTTAAAAATATATTCATGCCCTGTTCTATGAATTGATAAGGAGAACTAACTGAAATGTAATTTTTCTTAATTAGAATTCAAATGCATTAAAAAAATTAATTTTTTTTCTACCGATAACTCCCATAAAGTTGGCAATTTAGGTATTCTTGTGTATATGACATGCGTCATATGAATATTTTTTTTTTGTTGATATCTTTTTCATGTAGAGCTTACGACTTTTTGTTGTTGCTCTTATTGTTGTTGGATTTTTATTACTATTTTTTTTTTCTTATTTTATTTTTATTGTTACCGTCTTTTGAACAAACGCCTGGCTACGTGGTGCACATTTTCAGTTAGCATAGTAGTGGAGTGGAGAGAGAGTTTCATGTTTCACACTTAACGTACCAGAAATCAACACAATACGACCAGCAAGAGACCCCCCTCTAGTACCCAGGCCTCCACTTAGCAGCGGGCAGCTCTCAACTCTCTTGAATATCGGCTAGCACGCAATCAGCGGTGCGGTTGGCTTGCGATTTGACAGTCGGCCGGTCGGTTGGTTGCTCTGCTGACGACTGGTCATTACGACACATTCACATACTTAATTTTATTTTTCTGACAATTTTTTTTTTTTAATTATTTTTTTTCCAATTTATAAGTACTTAATATTTTTTGTTGTACTCTCTTTGGGCTTATTTGTATGTGTTTGTGATTTTTTTATATATTTTTTTTCTTCATACTTCATTTCCAAGTTGAGTTGGCTCATTCGTTCGTTCGTTCGTTCGTCGTTTGTGGCCGTCATTCGTTCTCTATTCACTTCGTAGTTGTCGTTGGCTGCCTTTGTGGCTTTCCAACTTATTTTTGCCGTTTGCCGCCGTTTGTATAACGCCTGTAGTCCGTTGGCGTTCGTAGTTTCAAGCCAGAGTCTAGTGTTGAAAATTTTGTTCACGTATAAACTCTTTAGTAGTTTGTTAAGTAGACCATACCGGAGCAGCATTGTGTGAGCCGTGTTTTTTCCCCAACATAAAAACAAAAAACCAACACATTCACAAAGCAGACACCAAAGCAGAGATACAAGCGTACATCGTCGCCGTTCAAGACGTTTGCAGTTGTCAATAGTTTTCATTTTATTCTAACTACTGATTCCGTCCTTCAACACTTGGTTTTTTTTTGAATAATTCGTTCATTCTTCACACTTTTTTTTTTTTAATCAAAGAATTCTGTACAATTGAGAATTTTTGACGTTTCTGTTTATATTATTTTTTTTTTACCCGCCGAATTGAATTCTTCTTCTACTCTACTAACCTCTTATTGCTTTTTTCTTGGGTATGTTTTCATTTTTGTTTTTATTATTTTTGTGAATTCCATTTCTTCATCATCATTAAAATTTGTTTGCTTAACTCGAATCTATTCATCAAAAATTCATACTTCGTCATCATCATTACTACTCATGTAGTTTCTCTTAACGATTTGTTGTAATGATTTGGCAAGGCATTCATTCGTCTTATCACCATTCAGCTCATCATTTATTGTTTGTTATTTGTTGTTATTTTGTTGTTGTCATTATTTTTGTATTTAGCTTAGTTTGGCCCCGGCTCTTCACAATCACTAATAACAATTGACATTTCTGTGCCCTTCTCATTTATTGTTCAAATCGCCGCTCTTGTCTTTTCCTATTTAACTTTCCCCAAACGAAAAGAAGAAAACTTTTGTTCGTACCTTTTTCGTGCACCACTTCAAACTCCTTTTTGGAAGAATGATTGCTCTCATAAACTTGGACCGCAATTTATTCCCGGATGAATGACACTCGTAATTATTCTTTTTGGCTTATCTCGGTTGTCGAGGTGTTTTCTTTACTTTTATTTTTTTTTGTTTTCTTCTTCTTGTTTTTGTCGTATATTTTTTTTGATTGTTGTGGTTGTCTTTATTAACGTTTACTTTACCTCCTTGCAATATTTGTTTGGTTGTTTTTGGTTTTTTTTTTTTGCGGTTCAAGCCTATTTTGACATCTCTCTACCTTTGCTTTTGAATAGAATCGAAATTCTTAATTTTTTTGTGCAGAATTTTATTTTTGCTTGCGCGCGTGTTTTTATGATTTTGAGTTTGTTATTGTTTTGCTTGCTTGGTGGCCCTAACGACCTGGCAGTTTTCTTTTCTGTTAGTTCTCTTTTGTTAAATGCAAAGTTTGCCAATTAGAAGTATGTAAGCAATTCCATTGGAATTGATTTAATAAATTGCAATGAGCTGATTGTATAATGGCTTTTCAATGCAGGAAAAAAGCTTTGATTTAAATATTTATTAACCCACCACTTTCCAAATTTGATTCTACAATATAGATGGACTTCGCTATAAAATATTATGAAAACTATTCTGTTGTCGTTTTTTCTGGACCTAACATTCCAAACATGCCACCACCATACCTTAACCTAACGGAATCTAAATTTTTAAAATCAAAGTGTTTTTCCTTCCTTCAAACTTTTCGATGAGATAGAGGCTTCATGGGTCGGAGCTAATTATGAAAAATCTCAAACTTGGAAATATGGCCATGGTTTCCGCCGCTCTGACTGAAAATGTTTGACACTTCTCTCAGTTTCTCTATTATCATAGTATCTTATTAGCTAGTACAATATAATCTTCATCTAAACAATGATCGGTGATGGGAGAAAAAGTGAGAAACCCCGAAATACTATCTGTCAATTGATTTTTCTTTTTATTTTGTTGCCTCTAATAATCATCTTTAATTGCAAAGAAATACACTGAGCAATAAGCTCATTATAAATGCATTTTCAATGTTTAAAATATGCCCCTTTAATGAAGAAAGGAAGAAAGAAAAGAGCAAAACAAATAAGCAAATGAAATGTCATAATTAATTTCGTTACCTGCCAATTGTAAGTTAATTTCATTTATACTCAAATGTAGTAGCTACTAAACCCCAATTCAGTGTATTATCTGTCTACTAAGTAGAGTACTAAAGTTGAATAAACGAGTAGATAGATTACGATAATCTCTAGTAAGCGTTGTGTAAAGGTAGAACGGTTACGGATAACCTCACATAGACCATAGTTAGGTGAATAGTTTCCCTATATAAAGTCTTCAAATCGTTTAAGAATTGTTAAAACCAATCATTTAATATCTTAATCAAGTTTCATAAACTTAAAAAAAAAACCTTAACTAAACTAAACATGATCGAGACTAATCGTTTCTTTTATGTTCGCACAAAGAAAATATCTCCATTGTCTCAATTCAAACCAATTCATTCCAACTCGTTTCAATTCGTTTAAAATATGCTACAAAAAAAAACAAGAGAAGAAAGAAAAGAAGGCGCCCAATTTGCTGTTATGGCTTGTTTACGCCTCTTTGCGACGTACAACCAAATGAAAGAAAATAAAAATCCATTGCGATTTAATAATAGGTCAAGTTTTATGTTTAGTGTTGCCATTTTTGCTTTGGTTGACTTACTTATTCCTTTTCTCTTTCCTTTTCATCTTTTTTCTTTGGTTAATGTTTATTTTTTGTATTTGTTTTTTTTTATTTCACCCCAACCTCCTATACAATACAAATACTTTACAATTCGTCTTCATTGTTGGAATTTGCAAAATATAATATATCATCATCATCATCGTCTCCTTCGTGATCATCATAGCCATCAACATTAATGCCTTTTTATTTTTTTATTATAAAAGAATAGCCTCACAGCCTTGCTCTAATCCCCCATGCTGCCAGCAGAATCAGACAATCTGCTCTTCTTGCACATGTTGCAATTTATTTGTATGTTTGGCTTTAGAACTTTTCAATGTTTCTTTTTCATGTTTTGTTTTTTTTTTTCATTCTTTTTTTACTTTTATTTATTTATTTGATTTCATTTTACTTTACTTTTCACAGTCTCTTTGTTTTTCGATATTGTGCAAATATTTCATTGTTGTTGGTTGGTTGCTGGCTGGCTGGCTTAGCTTGACTTGCATGCATGCGTGCTGAATACTTTAGCAGAACATGTGCTTTTTCGCAATGCAGCTCTGCCGTGCCGCACCTGTACACAATTTTTCATTGCCCCGTGCCCCCGGAGTGTACCCTTTTTTTCCACTCTTTAAACATTTACAATTTCACATTGCCATAGTCGATTGCTTGAATGCAATATTCAGTTGAGTTGTATCATCGCTTTGGATTTATTTACAAATGCGTTTTTTTTTTGCTTCTCTTTATTTTTTTATTGAACTTTTTTTTTTATTCAAGAGATTATCTTTGTCCATTTTTCACTCTACAACCTGACACCTTGACATTGTGGTGCTTAAAAGTGAATTAAGTGAAATATTCTTTTCAATTTATAATCTTCAGTTAGGGCCGTGGTAACACTCATAGCGGTTATAGACTATGACATAACCTAAAATAACCTTCAATCCTAACCCCACTTAATTCAAAAAGTGGACTTTTACTCTTACTAGAGTTCCCATTCTAGTCTCCATCTGAACTTTGTAGTGCATTGCAATTTCGTCTAAGCTAAGCCTTTCTGATCATCTCGTTGCTAGTCTGCCTGCCTCACCTACTAAACTTTAAAGGTGCAATTTCTTGAATTGATTACTTGTTGGGGGGAAAACCTCGTATTTTTTTGTTGTTCCCATTTGTTGCTGTTCTGCCATGTTGCTTTTATTGAAGCTGTCGTATTTATTTATTGAATTAATATTCTCACCGTTTGGCATAAATTAAAGCGTCGACACTGCAGCACAGCACGAACCTCACGCAACGCACGGACATACGAATTGTAGACGCTTGTACACTTTTACAACAAGTGTTTATCTTACAAATTGCAAACTTCACCGCCAGCTCGCTTCAGCACCCACTTCCCCCCACACATTACATCAGCGTTAATGATTTATGACACTTCTAGACGGAGACCGCCTTGTGTTTCGTTTCTAGTTTGGTTGAGAGAAAAAATCCCATGATTTGAAGTTTTTATTGTTAAATGTGTTTTGGCTTTTGTTTTATTTGTCTTGCCTCTGTGTTCCCTCTTATTATTAACGCTGAATTGCGCTTTTATTTATACAATTTGTACACTCGTCAGACTCTTTACATGCAAACTCTACAATCGACTTTTTTCTCGCCTTTTTTTATTTTTTTTTATTATAAATTTGTACGCTATCAAAAGAATCTAAATCCAAATGCCGGCCGGCATTTTTGTATTTTTTTTCTTCTATATTTCGTACGTCCGTCCAATTTCGCCATTTGTGTCTGTCTGTCTGGTTTTGTTATTTTTTTGGTTGATGGATTTTGTTATTTAGAGATTTTGAAGGTTGTTGTTGTTGTCATTTTTGATGTGCTTGTAGTTGTTGTTTTCTTACAAAGCACATGTGTGGGCATAATTATTCTGCCGGGAGCCTTTAACACGCGCATTTGGAACATGACACATACGTGACTTAGCGTTGGAACTTGTTTCTTGTCGTTTGACGTTGCTATTTACGTGAGTTCTTCTTTTTGGCTTATCTTCTTTCGTTTGAGGTTAAGTAGGGGAATTGTATTCCGAAATGCAACTCAATCCTTACAAATACCCGATCATGACACCTGTGGTAGACTTAACTACTTGTGTAATCTTCTACCCCTGCATATAACCTCACTTAATTCAATAAAACCTTTTGCGACTCCTCTATTGTGTTAGGTTTTGTATCCTCTAATTCCTTCTTTCATTCATTTAGTATCTGATTCTATAAAGTGTTGTCTTTCTCTTCGGCCCCATCAAAATCACCTTCTGCCATCTCATACCTACTTGGGCGCAAATCAAATTACTTTACAGAATTTTTCATTTTTCAATATGACAGAAAACTTTTTCTACGGCAAAATAGACTTGAACAAAGAAACTCAATCGTTTTAAAACGGCAAACATATCGAGAAATTCAATAAAAAATCAATTAAAAAATTGAAAAAAATTTAACGGGATCGGATCGATTCACAAAAAAAGCTACTGAATTTAAACCGAACGTATACAAAATGAATAAAACACTGCCTTGGGAACATTTTGAAAGTTTATATAAAGTATATTATTTGCTATGAAGCTATGGCCCCCTGACTAATGTTGCTATCCACTTTTTTTTGGAATCTTTGCAGGAGCTCATTGGACAAAATAGCAACGACAGTTCCAGTGGTGGGGCGCACAGTGGCATGGGTTCTGGACCGCCAGGCACGCCCAATCCACAGCAGGTGATGCGGCCAACGCCATCGCCAACGGGCTCGTCGGGTTCACGTTCCATGTCGCCCGCAGTGGGTAAGTAGTAAAGGCTGCACACTCTCAGTTGAACCGAATTTGAATGTTTCCCCTCTTTCTCCACTTTGCAGCACAAAATCATCCCATTTCACGGCCCTCAAGCAACCAGTCGAGCAGCGGTCCCATGCAGCAGCCTGGCGGGCCGGCTGGTCCGCCACCACTACCGCCGCCACACATGTCGCAAAGCGGCAGTGGTGGACCCCAACAGCAGCAGCAGCAAGGGCCACTGCCGCTGCCACTGCAACAACAGCAAAATCAATTGCTGCAGGGAGCCGGAGGCCCACCCAACTCATCGTCATCGGCGAGCAACTCGCCACAGCAAGGTCCGGGCACGCCAACGGGACAACAACAACAACAGCAGCAGCAGCCTCCGCCGCCCAATCAGACTGTGAATAATATGCAAACGCCACCACCTCAGGTTGGTGGCGCGGGCGGCTATCCGCCGCCACCACACATGCATGGGGGCTATAAAATGGGCGGACCCGGGCCCGGACCCGGTGTTGTTCAGGGCTCTGGACCAGGACCGCAGGGCATGCCGTCGGGTTATCCGCCACCACAGCAGTCGCAGCAATATTCTCAAGGTAAGCGACGGCAACAAAAACAACAACTGCAATTTATTGCTTGAACTAACGCCACTTTTGTTTGTGCACTTGCAGGTAGCTATCAGCCACGTCCTCAGTATCCGGCAAGCAGCTATGCGCCCACACCACCACCGCCCACAAATCAGCCCACGTCTGCCAACAGCATGCCGCCCGGCGGACCCCAGCAATACCCCGGACGACCCATGCCCAATCACAGTGGCAACAGCCCGCATGCCCAGTATCCCCCCTACCAGAACTGGGTGCCACCCTCACCGCAGCAGACTGGTCCTGTACCGCCTGGCGGCGGTGCGGGCGGTAATGTTGTGGGCGGCGGCATGGGCAATCATGTGCAGGGCAAGGGCACACCGCCGCCTGGTGGACCACCACCGCCTCAGGGCAGCGGTTCGCCACGCCCACTCAACTATTTGAAGCAGCATTTACAGCACAAGGGTGGCTATGGCGGCGGCAGTCCTACGCCGCCGCAGGGCTATGGCAATGGACCGGGTATGCATCCCGGTATGCCCATGGGTCCACCACATCACATGGGTCCACCGCACGGGCCGACGAGTATGGGTCCACCGACTACAGCTCCGCCCCAGGTGATGGTGGGCACAGCAGGTGGTCCTCCACTCGACGGTGGTGGTGTTGGTGTTGTTCTCAACCCTGAGCATATATCGCAGGATAATGGCATCAGTTCGTCGGGCTCGTCGGGAGCATCGGGACCGCATTTGGTTACCTCGGTGGTAACCACGGGTCCAGACGGTCAGCCCATGGACGAAGTTAGCCAACAGAGTACGCTATCGAATGCTTCAGCTGGTGAGTTGCAGAGTACAATGGAAACTTAGAACAATAATAATTCACAATTTTAATTCTTAAGCTTCTGGCGAGGATCCCCAATGCACCACGCCCAAGTCACGCAAAAACGATCCATACAGCCAAAGTCACTTAGCACCACCAAGCACATCGCCCGGCGGTCATCCTGACTATGAAATGAATTCACCGCCAAATTGGACGCGAACGCCCGCTAGTCCGGTAAAATTTCAAAACGAATTGAAACACAATTTTGATATTCTATACACTTGGGAATCCCACTAATGTACTCTTGTTGCTTCCGTGCTTTGCAGGTCTTCAATAGCCATGTTCCTCCACCAGAGACTTTCCGCTCGTCCAACAAGAAATCGGACAGCCTGTGCAAACTCTACGAAATGGACGATAATCCCGATCGACGCGGCTGGCTAGACAAATTGCGCGCCTTCATGGAGGAGCGCCGCACACCAATAACCGCCTGCCCGACCATCTCGAAACAACCACTCGATTTATATAGGTTATATATTTATGTAAAAGAACGTGGAGGATTCGTCGAGGTATGCAAGGTGCCGTAGTAATTCCTTTTACTAACTTCTTTTTAGATTTACTAGCAAAACTACCAAACTACCAAAAAAAAAAACTTAGAACTACCAAAAACAAAATAAAATAATCCACAAAAACTCCACAACCACCACTTGTACTTGTAATTTTGTAAAATTACCCAAATGTAAATTTTGTCCAACCACAAACTTCATTTGAAATCGTTGCAAAATACATAAACTGTAAATTACTAGCCATGAACAAGTAAAAAAAGAACATTTTCAACCAAAGTATATACTTCATTTGCATGTATTTGGTTACTGGTTGTTTCTTGCTTTTCCACTCTCCAATTCATTTCAATTCAATTAAATGTTTCTTCAAATTGAGTAAACTATTTCATGTAGAACTATTAGCCACCACCTTTCCACTAGCATTGAAGTTATAAAAAGGAATTATAGTTAATTATTATTATATTTTATACATTGATTTTATATAAATAGCAATTAACTAGATTGACATGACTTGTATCTTGAGTGATCGAACAGATGTTATGGAAGATTTTGTTTCAATTCAAATATTTTTTATGGAATACTTGCAATTAAAACATTAATTTCGCTCACTCAAGATAGAATTCGTCACTTTAATTTGTAGTGCATAGTTGCTTTGATTGCTTCCAAGACTCAAGAAAAAAGTTAAAAGCACTCCTCTCAGTTAATCATAAGTTCTGATTGATTGATTGATTTTTTTATACAAAGAGAGACCTGTTCACCTCACTTTTTCTTGAATCATGGTAGTTTCTTTTTGAAATAGTCTACTCAATTATTTTTTTTTTCAATTCAAATTTAAAGTAATTTTTTGTATATTAAATTTGTTGTTCATTTTGAAGTTTCTATTCTTCTATTCTATGGCATCCCTTTATAAGTACACGTTTTTGGTTTTGGTAATTTAGTTGATGAATACCCCCTTTATTTTGTGTAGTATTTTATCCTCTCCTCTGTTCCCAATTAGTTTGTGAAACTGTGTGTTGTTTTTGTATCGTAAGTAGTTTGTTTGTATTTTAACATTTGTATTGTTTACTTACTCATACATATATATTTATAAACCATTTTTTCCATATACATTTTCCAAAAAAAAGACAGAGCGAAAAGAATGTAAATGTTTTAACAGAGACTAGATAGTTTTCCAAAATTCATTTAGCAAAATTCAGTCTGCAAATTATAAAATAACCAGCTATGCCCGACCCGCTTTGCTGGGCCTACAAAATTTTTATAGTTGCATTGTTAAACTTATCCAATAAGCAAATGTTTCCCCTGAAACCGAAAGGTAAAAATTTCACCGAAGTTGGGGTGGGGAGAAATTAAGTGTTAGGTGACAGCGCCATCTTTGGGAAGCAATTCGCAGATGAGCAACCGCAACCAAGTTAATTGTTCTTCATAGGGTATTTAATATAAAAAAATTGTCTGCAAAAATGTGAGAGAAATACGGATTTTCTAACTTGTGGGCGTGTCAAAACCTATCCCACCTCACGACCTACGACCCATAGAACACATATATAAATTTTGGTGAAAATCG
Source organism: Heteromyza rotundicornis (assembly GCA_951394025.1). Classification (NCBI taxonomy): domain Eukaryota; kingdom Metazoa; phylum Arthropoda; class Insecta; order Diptera; family Heleomyzidae; genus Heteromyza; species Heteromyza rotundicornis. The sequence continues at coordinate 14,908,027 of OX596012.1, read as the reverse complement.
GTGCAGTAGTTTTAGCGTCCACTCGCGAAAATCATACACGTCACTTTTAAATATAGAGATTTCTTTAATATAGCTGGAAGCTCTTAAGAAATACTAGAATTTCATATTAAAAATTCCGGTTATATCTAAGGTCATATGGAAAAGCCATACATAGAGCAACCCTTTTTTAGTTAAAGAATTACATTTTTTTTATTGTACCCGAACCCGTACAATTATGATAAAAACGTTTGCCAAAGACAGACATACAGACAGCTCTGAACAAATTTGAGGGCATTCAGTTTCATAGTAAATTTAGTCCATAATACTAATTAAAATGCACTGAGTACATAGATTTATATAAACACTTAGTGAATTTTAGTTTTGTTTCCACTATGAAACTGAGCGTCTCATTTTGTGGTTGATCGGTTACGGAACCAAGTGCATATGTAGAGTGTTGTTATACAATGTGGACCCGGCCATTCGTAGGAATTAACGACCAAATTATTTATGTTTTGATCTACATGCCACTGTTGTCTCGTCCTTTGCAGTTCTTTGCAACCCTATAAATTCTAAATAGAGAACGCCACAATTTTTCAGATGTTATTTTGATTCCGATCAAATTTGAACCGATCAAATTGTGAATAATGGCTTTGTGAATAATTGCCCAAAACACATAGGCCAAAAAATTTATATTCATGAAAAACTGCCCACAACGTAAGAAAAATCACTTAAATTTAATACGAAAATCAGATAATAAAAATGCCTCAAACTTCGAAAGGAAAAATGGCCTAAATTGTGGTGAAAGCAAGGCTTCGAAAATTGTACGACCGTTTGATTCTAGATGCTGTTGAAGATATTGTATTAGATGACGAATATTGTTTTAAAATGGACTCGAAAACATTACGTAGCCCCCAATTTTATACAAAAGAGAGAGGTGCTACTGTCGACTTATTAGTATCACTAGTTGGAATGGCAAAATTTGGCGAGAAAGTTTTTATCTGGAGGGCTATTTACACTTGCGACCTTAAGACCACCCACTAACTACATCTTCTGAAATTTGCAAGAAAGAGGGTCTAAAAAGCCGCATTATATTACCTATTGAGCTACTGTACACAACAATGGCTTTGTTAGAGGATAACATAGGTGAACTCAACAAACGGTTCCGAATTTCGACCTATACAGACCTATTAGCTCGAAGGATGGTCCAGTTGCTAGTGACGTGCAACAACTTCATAAAATATGTGTAAAGACTCACTTGGTGGCAACTGTAATTCGATCTGACATGAATCATCCAAGAAAAATTCTAAAGCCGCACTTAGTGGCAGTTGTACAAAATAAAAATGCTATTCAAAAGCACAAAAAAATTTTTGTTTCGTGACGTTTGCACCTGATGATCCTATAAAGCTTTCAAGCGTTCACAAGCGTACAACTTTATTTGTATAATGAGTCTATTTAAGAATTGTTTGCAATTATTAATTGTATTTATTGATTTCAACGTTTAATGTCGATCAATGGGTAATCTTGAATACAGTTACATATGCCAATGAAAGCCTAATTATCTGTTATTACATTTACATTCTTCTCTCGACTCTATAAATTTTTACTCAATTCAATTTTGCATCAATGAACGATCATTGTTTGCTTGCAATTTTATTACAAAAAAAAAAAAAACCTTGGAGACACCTTACAATTTCAACTAACATTTGGCTTCTCTGCTTCTTTTTTATAATTGTCATCAATTGTCGTTGTTGTCAACATAATCTATAAATACAACAACAACATAAAAGGTGACCAAAAGTAAAACCTGGAAGGATATTGCTGGTCTACTCGGCATCGGTGCTAGCAGTAGCGCTGCCTACACCCTACGCAAACACTATACGAAAAATCTCCTGGCCTTCGAATGTCATTTCGATCGCGGCGACATCGATCCGCTGCCCATCATCCAGCAAGTGGAGGCGGGCACCAAGAAGAAATCGGCCAAGGCGGCGTCTGTACCATCGCCAGGTAAAAGTGAGCACCGCAGATATTTTCTATTTTAATCATATTCATCATATTGTTATATGCATATATACGCGCCCATACGCTGCACTCTCGGTAACATGCACATTTTTAATTATACATTTATTTTCAATTTCATACAATTAACCTCTTCAAACCAATTGGTGGTGGTGTTATGGATGCTGCTGCTGTTGTGAATACACCAACTCCATCAGCTGGCTCCTCGAATTCGCAAGATTCATTCCCAGCACCGCCGGGTGCTGCTGCGAACACATCGATCGATGGCTATCCCGGCTATCCGGGCGGCTATCCGGGGGCGGCAGGCCCACAGCCGGACTATGGTGCGGCCGGGCAAATGCAGCGCCCGCCATCGCAATCGAACGCACAAACTCCACACGCAGGTATGTAGGGGGTGGCCAGTAGGGTCGCCTCATTCGATTTGATTTAATGGTTCGAATATATTTCCTATTTAACAGTTGGGATAGTTAAAACGCTTGCATTTATCTATATATATAAAGTTTAATTTCCGCTTCTTAAAGACATTTTTGCTAATCTACTAACTAAACCTTGTATACATACTATATTCTTTCAACTGTTTATTCTGTTCTGACATTTTATTTAGTTAAGGCAAATCAAATCAAATCCAGTTAACATTTTTGTAAATTTCTACACAATTCCTCCTCTGTGTACAATTGACACGGGTATATATATACTTTCAAATGAAGCTCTCGCATTTAAGCAATTACTAACACACGCAACCAACGTTGAGCGTCAAAGGTTTAAGAAAATTCTAAAGAGCTTTCCAACTCCAAAAGTAAAAGCCGTCCCTCTTTGCACATTCTAACTATCCTTGCAAATAACTACTCTTAGCATCATCATCATCATAAGTTTATCATTAAAGCAAACATTATATCACCAAATTTTTAAAATATTTTTATTTTATATAAATTCCATTTATCCAAAAAAAAAACCAAATTCATCCATCATCGCATTCACCAACCACCACCACAACTATCACAACTACCACCAAAAAAATATTTAAAAAAATAAAAAAAAAATCATCAACAAAATATAAATTCACTCTCCAAAAAAAAATTCAAATTGAAAATCAAAAACTCGAAAATGTAAAATAATCACACACGCGTTACAATCAATCACTCACTCACTCACTCACTGAAACAATCAATCGCTACTAGGCAATACTCAAACAGCAGCTGGTGATAATATTAATGTGAGCAATCCCTTTGACGATCCGGTGGGCGGCGGCGGTGGTGGCAGTGGTGGCATTGCACCGCCCAATCGTGCCCCCTATCAACAGGGTGGTAGTTCATATCCGCCGGTGTCTAGACCGCCAGGTATTAATTTTTGTTTAAATTGCATATTCATTTCTTTTTTGATTATTGGCTGCTCTTCTCTACTCTAAACTGCCTCTGTTCTGTTCTGTTCAGCTCTCTCTCTCTCTGGTGTGTTTTATCACACTTCTTCACTGTGTGCTGCTTATTATTATGTTCCATTTTCAAAGCTTTTGTGTATCTCCTTTTTTTGTTGCTTTGTTTTGGTCTATTATTTTGCTAAATTTTGTTTGGCTCAAATTCCAAAATATCCCCGCTTTAAGAAAACAAATGAATTTGTTGCTCAAATATTTCTGTTTTGTCCTTATTCATTTATAAATTCATTTGTTTTGTCCTCTTCCGTGTTTCCTTTAATTCTTTGGTGTGTTATTTGTCTTGTGTTTCTGGTATATATTTGCATGTTTTTCTTCTGTTTTCCTCATTTTAAAAAGTGAATTTGTTGAATTGCATTTTTCAGCGCTTTTTTAAACTTTTATTTTCATGATTTTTTTGGAACATCTTTTTTTAGAGGGGAAGTACAAATTGTAAGTGTATGCAAAATAAAAGCATTAATTCTGTTTTAAAAACTAATCTGATCAAAAGTCAAGCCCACATAATTGAATTTTTATTCTACTAATATACGTTCGAAATATTTTTGATGGAATTAAATTCTTGTGAATGAAATTGAAAAAAATTAGACAATATCATTAGTTATTTCAGTAAGATCATAGAAAAACTAGAAAGAGAAGTTAAAATACCCTGCCCAGACAATTCGAATATCTTTCGGTAATTTTAAATAAATTTTACATAAATTTTCGATGTTTTTTTCCGATATTTTATCGATAGTATTTTTTTTTTGATAGCGTTTTAAAATTTTGTTCCAATTCCACTTTCTTCCGGTATAATTTCTTTTCGATCAAATTCTGTCCCCATTCCGTATTCGACATAATTTCCTAACAAATACAAAAATCAGCGTCCACATCGGTTCAGTACTTCTTAAAATAAAGGAAAATAAAGAAATTTTGTATGGAAAATAGGCGCGGTTCTCATCCGGCTGTTATGGTGCGAAATGACAGCCCGACCGGTAGGGGATTCCGATTAAGAATATATACTCTTTTATAACGTACCGCGCCTCCTTTTCAACATTACAAACGGAACGGTGGGATAAAAACAATACGTGCAGTTTCTTTTCGGTACATTCATTACTTAGCCTTTAAATTTCTTTGGGTGCATAAAATAAAAAAGAACAGCGAGATGATTGGCTAAAAACAATATACTCTTGGAAACAGATAACAGATTCGCTCCAAAAACTGTTCTAGGTTTTTGTTACCTCCTCTGTGATGTTTTTTAACCTCCTCTACTCTACTTTCTAATTAAATTAAATTTTTTAAAACCATTTTTAATAAAAAAAAAATAATATTTGTAAAATATAATTAAAAACACATAGTCGAAAAATTACATTTTTATAATGAAAAAAAAACCACATTTGGTATTTTATTTTTGACAGAATTAATTGGGGCTCCTGATCACTTTTATTTCATTATGAATAGTTATTTTTTTACAGCGATTAAATGCTAGAATAGTAATGGTATAGACAGAAAACTGAGCAATGTAACAAAATGAGGTTATGACGAACTACGTTTGTTAGAAAAATCATTGAAACAATTGTCCATAAATTACGTAACGCCGTCTTATAAAATGGGGTTAATGTAATGTATCCATTGCGTTTTATCAAATATGAGACTGTTAAAAGTGGTCCAATCTCAAAAATGTAAAACGAATAAATTTTCAAAATGTCATTGCCTTTTTATTGCCAGTAGATCTTGGTCACAAATTTAAAATGTAGACAATTTATTAGAATTCCTTACCTTATTCAGCCTATACTTGATATGTTTGGTTCCATACCCCGAACCATAATTGAAATTCACTAAGGGTTTAAGAACCCCGTGTGCTTAGGGGAATTTCTATTTTGATTCGATGTATGAAGTTAGACCACTATGGAACTGAGCGTCTCACGTATAGGTCGAATAAGGTAAGGAATTCTAATGAATTGTCTACATTTTAAATATATTTGTGAATTAAATGCTGTAGCAATGGACATGGACAGGAATTGTATTCATCTCGCAACTAAACAAAAAACGTTCAATGTTTAATTTAAAATAAACAAAATTTAACTAATTTTTTTAAGACTAACTCCTAGTGCACACTCATTCTCCTAGTAGTTTCTCATTTGAACATTTACTCTTCCACTTTATCCCCATATACTAAACTATTTACATCAAATAAAATACACTTCGATTAGTATCATTTTAAGTAGAACCATCATTGCACACTCCATCCATAAATTGTTTTAAGTTTTCAAATTAAATTAAATAATTTACACATAATTGTTTGCTGTATTTGTTCCTATCATGTATGTATCCCCTGAAATGTGTATATCCTCAGTGCATCTCTGCAATGTGTATTACTACTTACATATATAAACTCGTGTATATAAATGTAAAAACTTTTTGTTATTTTTATTTGTATTTCATTTAAAATTTTTGCCTTGTTTGCTGTTTTGCCAAATTGAATAAATTCCAAAAAAAAGTGTAAACATTTACTCTCTTTCTCTCTACTGGACTCCTGTAATTTATTAATTTTAATTGTATTCTTTTAATTCTTCTAGGTTCGCCATATCCCGGACAACCCGGTGCTTACGGACAATATGGCGCTGGCGATCAATACAATGCAACCGGCCCGCCCGGACAATTTGGCCAGAATCAAGGCCAATTTCCGCCGCCACAAAACCGCAATATGTACCCTCCCTACGGGCCCGAGGGGGAAGCGTGAGTGCCATTTTATCTCTCTCTCATTCATTCATTACATACATACTCCATTACGTGCCTGTCTATGTGTTAGATTGTGTTTTTGTGATTGTATTGTTTTTGTTTCGATTTTTGTCTTCCCATCTATGCATCTATGGAAAGAGCAATTTTAAAAAGAGTACAAATTAATTAAAATTTTAATTATTTTCATTTGCAATTTCGATGTAGACCTCCGCCTGGTTCGAATCAATACGGTCCTTATGGCAATCGGCCCTATAGTCAGCCACCGCCAGGCAGCGCACAAACACCAACACCGCCCGGTGCTGGTGGTGTTGTGGCCGGTGCTGCTGTACCGCCCACGGGTGGACCACCAGCGGCACCAGGCGGCGCCTATCCACCAGGACAACCCGCACAACAGGATTATTACAGGCCACCCGATCAAGTGAGTACAAAATTTACTCAATGCAATAAAGTAAAATACCTAAACGCTCTTATTTTCCTTTGCAGACTCCCCAACCACGACGACATCCCGATTTTGTCAAAGACTCACCCCAGCCCTACCCCGGCTATAACGCTCGACCACAGATTTACGGTAAGCATTTGATATTATCAAGATTTGCAATCAATCATAACCTCACACTCTCTCTCTATGCAGGCGGCTGGCAAGGCGGCTCTAATCAGTATCGCGGTCAGTATCCCTCTTCACCAGCGCCACAGGCTTGGGGCGGAGCACCACCACGAACGGCTGCCCCTCCCGGTGGACCCTTGGGTCCACCCAACCAACAAGCATCGGCCGCCGCGCAATGGGAGCAGCATCGTTACCCGCCCCAACAGGCCCCGCCTCCGCAACAGCAACAGCCACCCTACCAGCAGCAGAGCCAACAACAGCAGCCTCCCCCACCGCCTCAGTGGGCGCAAATGGGCAGTGCGCAGCCACCACAGCCTGGCTCACCGGGTTCACCGCTGCGTCCACCAGGCGGCCCGCAGCAACAACGAATGCCCAGCGGTGGTCCAGGTATGCCACCATCTCAACAGCCAGGACAGCAGCCAGGACCGGCCCCGCCCGGTCAAGTTGGCGTCATGCCCGGCAGCATGGCGAAGCCGCCATTTGCAATGCCACCGCCTCAGTCTAGTGGAGGAGTCGGCGGCAGTGTTGGAGCCGCATGTGGACCGCCTGGTCCACCAGGTGCTGGTATCGGCATGCCCGCCGGCATGGTGGGCGGACCACAGAAACCACCTGGACCCGCACAACAACAAATGGGCAACGCTGGCGCTGCTGGTCCACAGCCACCATTCGCCCCACCCGCTGGCGCCCAACTGGCCAAGAAGGAGCTCATCTTCCCGCCTGACAGTGTTGAGGCAACCACGCCCGTGCTTTATCGCCGCAAGCGCTTGAACAAGGCGGACGTTTGCCCCGTAGATCCTTGGCGTATTTTCATGGCCATGCGCTCCGGTCTGCTAACCGAATGCACCTGGGCGCTGGATGTACTCAATGTGCTGCTGTTCGACGACACCACGGTGCAGTACTTCGGACTGACGCACCTGCCCGGTCTGTTGACACTGCTGCTGGAGCACTTCCAGAAGAATCTCGCCGAGATGTTCAACGACGGCGAAGACGCCGACGAGGCGTGTGCCAAGAATCCGCGTTGTGTGCGCAGCATTTGCAGTTACAACCGCAAGCGTCACTACGAGAACAACGACGAGAGGTCAACATCGAAGACGTTGGCGTCGCTGGACGCTGAAGCGGACGCCGAGGATGAGGGCATCGATTTGGGACAAGTGCATGTGCTGCCCAATCCCGAGGAGCGTGTTGTTCTGCTCTCGCATACGCCCAACTATACGATGATGTCGCGCAAGGGTCTGCCCGTGCGGATACAGGCAACCGAGGAGGACATTTTCGTGGTGGACGGTCAGAAGTCGTGGGACATCGACACGAATAAGCTGTACGAGCAGACAGTGCCCATCGGCAGCAATGCCTGGACATATGGCTTCACGGAACGAGACCCGCACGACGGCATCATCGACGTTTTCAAGTCGGAGATCATAGACATTCCATTTGCGCGGTACATACGTGGCATACGTCGCCTCACAAGAGCGACCCTTGACGAGGAGCAGAAGACTGGCGGCGCAGCAGATGACGCGGCAGCGATAGTGAACCGAAAAGGAGCGATAGAAGACGACGATGCGGAGGACGGTGATGAGGACAGTCGACTGCAGCAAACGTTCAACAAGAAACGGCGACTCTTCAACAACAGCAAGAGCAGCAGCAGCTGCTCCTCCTCCGTCACTCCCTCCGTTCTATCAGATCCGTGCAGCGCCAAAAAGTCCAAACTGCGCGACGACATGGCGACGTTTGCGCAGCCCGAACTTAAAAAGGAACCGCAGCACTCCACAGACGCAGAAGCGGCGCAGGCGGCGACGTCTGGCGCACCACTCCCTGCCTCGGACAGCGATTGCCGTGAGGTGGACATGGAAATCGAAGCTCCGCCCCACCAACGTCTGGCCAATGGCAACACATCCATGGGCAGCAACAAAAGCTTCGATCCCAAGTCATCAGTGCGCGACCCGGCACTCGTACTGCAACGTCGTCGCGACTCCAGCTACGAGGACGAGTGCTACACACGTGACGAGGCCAGCCTCTATCTGGTGAACGAGAGTCAAGACTCGCTGGCGCGGCGCTGCATCTGCCTCTCGAACATCTTCCGCAACATGACATTTGTGCCGGGCAACGAGACGCTCCTCGCGAAGTCATCGCGCTTCCTTGCCATACTGGGCCGCGTGCTGCTGCTCAACCATGAGCACCTGCAGCGCACACCCAAGACGCGCAACTACGATCGCGAAGAGGACACAGACTTCTCGGACTCGTGCAGCTCGCTGCAGGGCGAACGCGAATGGTGGTGGGACTACCTGATTAGCATACGTGAGAACATGCTGGTGGCCATGGCGAACATAGCGGGCCATTTGGAGTTGTCACGCTACGAAGAGATTATCGCGCGACCCCTAATCGATGGCCTGCTGCACTGGGCCGTGTGTCCCAGCGCTCACGGACAGGATCCGTTCCCATCGTGCGGCCCCAATTCGGCACTCTCGCCCCAACGTCTGGCCCTGGAGTCGCTGTGCAAGTTGTGCGTGACCGATGCCAATGTGGACCTTGTCATTGCGACGCCACCCCACTCGCGGCTGGAGAAGCTGTGTGCGGTATTGACGCGACATCTGTGCCGCAACGAGGACCAAGTACTGCGCGAGTTCTCCGTGAATCTCCTACACTACCTGGCGGCGGCGGACAGCGCCATGGCGCGCACCGTGGCACTACAGTCGCCCTGCATTTCGTATCTGGTGGCGTTCATCGAACAGGCCGAACAGACCGCACTGGGTGTAGCCAATCAGCATGGCATCAATTACCTGCGCGAAAACCCCGACTCGATGGGCACCAGCCTCGATATGCTGCGACGAGCAGCGGGCACGCTACTGCACCTGGCCAAGCACGCGGACAATCGTTCGTTGTTCATGCAACAAGAGCAGCGTCTGCTGGGCCTGGTCATGTCGCACATACTCGACCAGCAGGTGGCTCTGATCATTTCGCGTGTGCTGTTCCAGGTGTCGCGCGGACCGGGCCCCATGCCCTCGATGGAGTATCGCCTGCAGCAACGTCAGCAGAACGACACAAGCGACAAGAAGTCGCCGTCTTCGTCCTCGGGTGGCGTAGAGCTGCTCAAGAGTGAAGTCTTGAAAATGGAAATGTCAAGCGAAGCTGCGGCCAACAATACCAGCAACACTAGCAACAGCAGCAGCAGCATTAACATTGGCATCATTGGCAACAAAGTTTCGCTGGCCGCTGCGGCTGCCGGACCGTCAGCAGATGAGAACAGCAACAGCAGCAGCCTCTTGCAGCCCGCGGCCACTCTGAACGATGTCAGCAACAGCAGCACGAACAGCAACAGTTGCGGCACGGCCAGCAGTCACAGCAACATCAGCAACAGCAGTGCCAGCAGCAATCATGCAGTGAACAATATAGGGTGTGTGGAAACGATGCCAGCGACGCCCATAACGGCACAGCCAAGCATCGGCAGTGAACATCAACACCAGCTACAGCAGCACCAACACCAGCAGCTTCAGCTGATGTCGGCAGGCACGAATAACAATAAGAACAATATTTTGAGTACAACAACAACCGCAGCAGCAGCATCATCATCATCAGCAGCAAATCTGAACAGTAGCAACAATAGTAGTAGCAGCAGCAGCAGTAACAGCAGCAATATTAGTCTGCACAACAGCAGCAGCAACAGCAGTAGTATGGCGGGCGCAATGGCACCATCAACAGTACCAGTGGCTTCGACCACGCCCCCACCTCCACCACCACCGCCACCTCAGGCGACAGCGGCTCCGGCGAGCAACACAACCGCAGCGGTTGCGTAGTATACAATATTGCCAATGACGACAACGACAACGCCGACGCCGACGCCCTACCACCACCAACACTACTGGGAAGGTGATGCGAACTGAGCGTATCGACGATGATGATTCGATTGTTTGTTGTTGCTTCATGCATGGAACGATGGGGATGGGTGCACAAGGCAATTTTTCTCATCTAATTTTTTCGAACGAAACGAGAAAATCGATGGCAACATTTGACAACACACACACACACACACACACTGTAAAATATGAACACACAAAAATTCACAATTTAATTCAAACAGAAAAGAAAATATTTTAGTCTTAAAATAAAGTCGCAACGAATTTGCAAAACGATAACAACAACAACATTAACAAAAGAAAGTTGCTGCAACCACAACCACAACCAACCAACCAAGTATACTAGAAATTTTGAATTTAAAACAAAATACAAAATACAAAATAGAGAAAAGAAACCTTCTTCGATTTAGAATTTGCACATAAATTGTATAGTTGTAAAAAAAGAATACTGAAAATGGAAAAACAAAAACAAAAAGCGATTTTGCATATAGAAGATAGTTTTTTTGGAATTAAAGCGAAAGAAAAAAAAATAGAGAAAAACTGAAAGATATTCCTACTTATTATGCTTAGCTGTAATTGCACAGACACAAACACTCCACACACACACACACACTCGTTAGAAACACATGTTTATATTTATATATATACAACAAAGACAACAACAACAAAACACTTGTGTATATATATTTGTCTCAATGTTGTTTGCATGTGATTAGCATATTTTCCAGAAGAAAACAATTTAAAAAAAATAATTAAATTAATTAAAATTAGAAATTTTTGAAGCAAAAAAAAAAAGAACCGAATAAATCTACAAAAGTAATTGAAAGTATTTTTCTTAAATTTAAATTCTAAAAAAAAAACAAATCGAACCGAACTTTTGAGAATTAAATGCAGTTACAAAAACAACAAAAAAGCTAATAAAAAAAAAAACGTTTTTACTTTAGATTTTTTTGTTTGTTAACAAGACTCTAACCTGACTGAAGAACAGACACAAAAAAGGAAGGAAAACGTGTGGAAAATTACACAAATCGAAAATGAAATGAAGAATAAAAAAATTATGCCCAAAAAGATACAGAAAATTGCATGTAAATGAGACGATAATGAACGAAGGAAACAAAAACAAAACAAAAATTTATTATTAATATTACATAATTTATAGCAGAAAAAAATAAAGAATGAAAGAAAGAAAATAACCGAAGAAGTTGAAAAAATAGAAAACAGAAAACAGACGTTAGTTGGGCTTGGCTGTCACTAGCATATTTATATTAACTAACGAAATACTTGTGTAAAATGCTAAGGTACTATTTACTAGGAATGGAACTAAAAAAGGAGAAAGAAAGAAAAGAAAACACTCACACACACACCAACCAACCAACAAACAAACACACACACACTTGCATATTATTGTATGTATTTCATTATTACTATTATTATTATTATTATTAAAATTATTATATTTTAAATATAAATTTCAAATACTAAAAGGAAAACTTAAAGAAAATAACACAAAAAACAAATACAAAAAACAAATACAAAAAAGCAAAAGCAACTATTAAGAAAATGCTTTTTTATTAATTAAAATTATAATTAAAATTATATCAAAAACAAACTCAATAATAACAAATAATAAATTTACAAAACACAAAAAAAAAAATGGAAAAAAAACAAACACAAAAATCAGCATAGAATATACTATATATATATATTAATATATATGCTAATTATACATATATATATATAAAGAAATAGTTATAAATAAAGTTAAACAAATGCAAAACAAAACAAAACAAAAATGAAAATATATAAACTAAAAAAAAAACCAACAGCAACAACAAATTTGAAGGCGGTATATTAAATTAACATTTAAATCATAGACAAAGCTAATTTTGCGCTTATGTATTCTACAGAAAAATATATAAAAGGTATATACATAATATAGAGTTTAGAGCAAATTCACACACACACACACAAACCACCCACCCACACCCGCACACAAATGCATACAACCAAATCAGCCACTTCAGAAATTCAACAGATAAGGCTCACTTCACTGCACAGCTTAGCTGTGCATTTCCTCATCAGTCTCTACAAATTGAACACTTGAGTATCCAATGACCAACACTCAATAAAAAAAGCACACTGGCGCCTAGAGTGTATATATTGTCTTTAGGAATGGTAGTCTTTAAAACAGTGTCGGGCAGTTTTGAGTTTCCTATGCACACGTGTATAGGCTTCGTTTCGCTGCCAACGCAATGCTTTCACACGTACACTATAAGCATCAGCGTGAAACGCGCAAAATGTATTTTTATGCCTTGCTTTGCCCGACACTGCTCTAAACCCCCTCCACAAAAATATAGTTCAGAGTTCTGGTAAATCAATGGATAGCTTTGTTTCACAATTCGATATTTTTTTGACGAATTTATGGCGTGCAGTCTCGATATTCAATATTTGGCCTCGACAGCTAATTTGGTATCGAATGTGTTTCGATATTGCTCGGACCAAACATCAAACCTATACGGACCTAACTAAAATGATAGCAAGATTGTCGATTTTGTTCGATATTGAGATACGCTAATGCACTTTCGGTCTTAGTGTAGTTCATGGAACAGGAGAAAATTTGAAGTAAAATGGGCCCCAAATAAAGTAAATGAAAGTGATTAGATGATCGGTCGCGTGGTCTTGATCCACCTCTTATCGTTTAGGTTTTTTTTTAAAGTGTAGTTGATGGTCTCTGAAGCAAGATTGGTCTGTCTAAACTTTCAGTAAAAAATTTTAAATTGGAATGAATAAAAATCTGAAAAATGCAAATAAAGAATTGGGAGAGTAAATAAAGTTTTAAGCAGTTAATTTTGACAAAAAAAAAATGTATATTCCAAACCAATTTCCATAATAATAAGGATTCAGACCACTAACAAGGCTATTCTGGTGAGGGGAAAAGCTTTTCACTGAGAAGGTTACAGAGGACACCATGAGAATTCAAAGAACTGGAGTTAATGGATTTGACTACTAAATGGCTCATATTTCTTTGAAAAATGCGTATTAGGGCGTTTACAAATCATGGCAGACTCTCATTTACAGTTTGAAATGGCGCTTAGGAACAGAGTATCTGCAATTACACTTCAAACTGACTTATCATCATGTGGCCACATACGGATGACTCTAATGTGGCCTGTGCTTAATGGATTATAATGTGTGTAAAGGTACATTCAGAGATACCATAAGGACCACCACGATCACATTGATTCCTTTTAATATTTGTACCCGAAGGCCCAGCAGGGACATTCTGCATCAACTTACGCTTTCTGATAACTTAAAACCGATTTTCAGCTTCTCCTGTGTGTGGGTTCACTTCTCGGTCGAAAGTTCTGACATTGCCATTGTCAGACTTTACGTTTTCTCCAAAATTGACAGTTTCATTGACTGCTAGCAATTATTCTCAAGTCTTCTGCCCAGTTTATTTTGCATCTTAAGATGACAAAGAACTTATTAAATTCTAAAACAAATTCTATTTCAAATGTCGGTTTCTTTTGTTACCATTTCCGTGTGTGTTTGTTGATTTGGCCTTGTTAATTTGAAAATTGCCAATTCTGTTCTATTCACTATACTCTCTTTTCTGCAAAAAAAAACTACTTATACATTGTGTGTGCATATTGTCTTCAACGTAACTTTAACCAACTTACTAATTGCTCTAATTCTAGCTGGTGGCTTAGCCTTTCCCTGTTTGTTGTGTAGTGTTACCATCGTAGAGTGTGTGTATTGCGTTGCGTTTGTGTGAGCGTTTTTTTTTGTCATTCGTTTGGTTCCTTTAAATTTACACGTTTTTGTATGTCCCCCCCTGTACTATGTTTTTGTATATTGTTGTATCGATTTTATATAGACACGAGACTATTTTGTGAAGAAAAAAAAAATAATAACAAAATGAGAAAAAATTGAGAAAAAAGAAGAAAAAAAAAACATTAAACAAAACAAAGAATCAGCGCGCTAGCCTTTGTGTGGTGGCTGTTTTGCAAATTTTGATGTCATTAATTTTAAAATACAATACAATACATACATATATAGTATATATACAAATATATAAACCATTTTGTTTTGTAAACTAAGGCATATAAGTGAAGATTTCTGTTTGTTTTATTTTATTAATTTATACATATAAATACTGATTGATTTTTTTTAAAACTTTAATTTAATTGAAATATTAATAAAAAATAAAAATAAAAGCGTATTTTTTAATAATTACTTATATATGTAAATGCTATATGATACACACATATATATGAATACTTGAAAGCTCTAATTAGTTGTTTGTTTTTTTTTTTAAATTAATTTTTTTTATATAAAGCATTCGCTTATTTTTGTATGTACTATATATTTCTAAACAAAAAGAATAGGAAACAAAACAAAGAGAAAACAAAAACAGAAAAACAGAGAAAACAAATACGAAAGCGCATATTTTGTAATTTATAATTTTTAAAGAATAATGGTGATGAAGCTGATGACACTTAAGCGTTAAGGAATAGTAAAGATTAACTTGTAGTTTATATATTACAAAAACAAACAAGAACATAATTCGATGCAAAAAACGTTATATGCTCTTTAATTTTTTAGAACATTTTTTTTATATATACATACTTACTTTGATATATATATATATATAAATAAATATAAATATGAATAAAGCAAAGCAAAGCATAAAGCCCTCTGATAACCCACTCGAGATCGAGATGAGCATAACAGTGAAGATAAGGAAAGAGCATAAACTATAAACTATAATGTTTGTAAAGTAAAGAAAAAAACTAAACTAAAGTAAAGTAAAATAAAGTAAAGTTAAATGAAATAATTACTGATTTAAGCAAGTATCATATGATCACGGTCATGTGTAGAGTGTAGAGCGAACATCGATCATAGTTAGTACAGCACAGCGACGACTAGCCCATTATTCTCAGACTAAGGTGGCTCTACTGGCGAATAAATGAAACAAAAACGAAAGCAAAAGTGAAATAAAAAAACACTCAAATGTGAAGTCGAGTACTTTTTATTTTCCCAAAACACCCCATACACACTCAAAGCGAATATTGTTCGAAATTGGCATTAGGAAAATAAATAAAGTAAAATAAAGTAAAATAAAATTAAATAAAAACAAAATAAAAACAAAATAAATTAATAACACAAAAGTAAAAGTAAATAACGAAAAACAGCTACTACTTCTCTTGTTCATAAATTTTTGCATTGAATTGAAAGTACATGAAATGGTAGGGAGAAGCGTATCGTATACAAACAAAAATTTAACAACTCTGTACTACAATATATATTATATATAATACACACACACACACACACACACACATATATATACATATATATATAATATATATAAACAAAATGCTATTAATTATTACAATTTAATTATAAATATAAATACATGATGATTGCATAATTAAATATAATGAAAGGAAAAAAAATTGAAAATTGAAAAAAAAAACAACAAAAACAAACAAATATATATATATATATGAATATATGAATGTAGTTGTTAGTGTTTTTAGCATGTAAATGTATGTCCCTCAATTTAATTTAATTTAATTACTACGAAAATAAACAAACAAATAAAAAGAAATACAAAAACAAAAAAAAAAACACAAAAAAATATGAAAATGAATGAATGAAACTTTAAAACCAACCAACAACAACCCCATTAAAATGATAAATATGGAAAAACAAAACTTAATAAACTTAATTATAAATATTAAAACAAAAAAAAAAAAAGTTGTTCATGTCTTTTATTTGTCAATCAGCAGGAGGAGCTGTTTCGGACTTCACTCGCTGTTGAAGAAAATTTAAATTTTTCAGCCTTTCTCAAAATAGGCACAATGGACTCACCCAAGTGATATTGAAACTTATAGCTGTTGAACGATTCTTGGCAGATGCCACTTGTAGAAGACATCGTATGGAATGAAGACTCAATCGCGCTTTGTATCCATAACCTTTGCAGTCTGATGTGGTTAGTATGCATTCAAGTTTCTGTCTAACCATTTACAGAAGTACTTTTGTAAAGAAAACACTAGGGGTTTAACACTTGGGGTGTAAAATAAAAAAATTTTCTGACAACAAAATGCCTTGAAAAAGGAAATAGAAAATTGTACACTTTACTTTTTTACTCCGTTACACAGGGCTGTGTCTTCTACCTCTAAAAGTTAGTGGATTAAAATATATTTTTACGTTTTAATCTTCAAAAAGGAAAATAACAATACCACCCTGTCGGAATTCAATCAACTGGTTTACAAAAATAACTAACTATATAAGAACTCATTTTCAAGTGATTTAAAAGTCGTGCAGAGATAGTCAGTTTGAAAATAGAGTTTCTGTGTTGTGCTTTGTTTTATTTCAATTCGAACGTAGTAAAAATTTGCTTTTAGATATCTGAAAAATACTGCTTGTATAGCCTGGAGTGTAGACGTCGGCTTCACATTGCAAAGGTTTAGTTCAAGCCCCGGAAAATTCAATTGAAATTTGTATAAATACAAAAATTTGTAAAAAGTAATTTATAGAAATGAGAGCGAGATGAGAGCGAGATTTGTGAAGTCTAAACTCAACTGACTACCGCCTAGGACATCCCCATGTTAAAATAGTGAGTTCGTAACAAAGGAAATAGTGACTTTATAGTGTGTACTGACTATTAAATAACTAATTTATAGTTAGAAATAAATGGGTTCAATTTCCGACATGGCAACTACAGCGGAGTAGTGATTAATGGCTCCAGCTCCGAATATTAAAATTGTCAACAAAATATTCCGGTCAGAAATATGAACCAAACGACGTCATATATTTTTGAAATGTTCTTATCTTGCCAGGAAAATTCCAAATTCAAAAACTCAAGCCGATCCAGATTTATCTTTACTTACATAAAATTCAGGATTTGTGCAGAGGGTTGATTGAAAATTTGCAATCTGCCCACTGCCACGCCCTAAAAATTTTCAAAGCTCTGTAACTCGGGTCCTATTCATGAGATTTCGCTGAAAAGTTTGTTCTGGGTGGTGAATGGGCTATGAAAATTTGCGGTTCGCCCACTACCACATCCTACAAAATTTTAAAGCTCTGTAACTCGGGTTCTATTCATGGGATTTGTGCTAGGTGGTAAATGTGTAGAGGGTTGACTTTGAAAATTTGCGATCTGCCAACTTAACTCGGACCCCATTCGAGGGATATCTGCGATATTTTAGATTAGGTGTTGAGTAGTGAATGGACAGAGGGATGACTGGCAACGAAGCTGTGTACTAGCTTATTTTGATATATTCGATAGATATTAGATATTACAAATTTGTTTAAATATTTGGGAGCAAAAAGGGGATAAGTCGCTAACAAAATTTTCATTTTAATCCTAGAATTTTTGCAACTTTTTGAATGCAATATGAAGGAATATACATAAAACTCATCAACCATCATCATTTGCCCATTTAAATAGCTGACGAATAATAAAAATTTGACTTTTCACCTTACTTCAATTTAACTACCAATGATGATGATGGATAGTGTTGTATAGTGTTGTCGAATATTCATTTTCGAGGAAACTTGAAGTACAATAAACTTTTGGTTCTCAAAATGAATTATGTTAGAAATCAAAGTCTTATGTCATATGATGAAATATGAGGACATAAGGCAGACAACTGAGAAGGATTCAACGTTATCAAATAGGAACTGGACGAATAAAATGCATTATGAAATACGCTCACTTGAAGGAAATGCGCTTCCTTTTTTGTTTCTAATAAAATATGTGTATTTTGTATTAAAATCACTTAATTTGTATACAGTTGAATGGTAATTCCTAACTTACACATTGAATCATTAATCTTACAACTTAAGTTGACCGTTAAATACTATATATGTATGTATGTGAATGCTGAAGTTCATGTCATGTCGATATTCGAATGGAAAAGATTCCTACAATCAGTACGATTTTGTTGTTCTCGGCTTTTATTTGTTCTTCTTGCCGCCAGTCTTGCGGAACGATGCCACCGTCTGCTCTGCGGCTGCTGTGACCGCACCTTTGTTGTGGTATTTTGTAGAAATGCGATTGATAAAGTATAAGCCCAAAATGGAGAATAAAATGCTGTGGGGAAATGCGAAAAAAATAAACATGGAAATCAATAAATTGCAAGTTGAATATGTCCTGGCGTACTTACCATGTGGTGGCGCACACGCGATGCACTACGCCGGACGCAATCACAGCCAGTGTGAGACAGAATAGAATTTCTGGTATGAATTTCGCCTGGAAATCACTGCCAAATATCATCATTTCCAAATTGGACACTGAAGTCAGACTGAAGACGAACATCCATGAGCCAACAAAACCGCCCAGAATAATGTTGAGTTGGGAAGAGCCAAACCACTCAGCGTAAAAGCGTAGACTGGCGAAGATGACCAGACAGAGAATGCAGGAGATTACGGACGAGACCAAAGTACTTTTGGCAGCAGCACCTGTGGACAACATTAGAAGTTGGAAGAGATGTTAAGTGGGCGTATGAAAAATTTCTAGTTTTCCAATTTTAGTAAATGAAAGATTTCGTTGAGGTAAGTTTTTCATTTCTTTAATTTACAGCTTTAACTTTTGACAATTACCCATTTTTATTTATAAATATTTTTGCTAAAAACTTATTAATTTAGCTAAAGAGGAATGATTGTAAAAAAGCCGACAACACAACAAATTTGTAATACAAATGTCAAAATTTAATTTGAAAATTATTCTTCTCTTCTCTTCTCATTTCTCACTGGCTCTCTTATAAAAACAAGAAGTACCCTGGGTTGTTCTTTTTTTCTACTTATACTCATTTAACCCTCTATCGACCGACTGTGCTTACAAGTACCATTGACATTATTGACTCACATAATCTTGAAGAAAAATGTGTGTACGCTTTTTAGATCTATAATTTATCTAATAAGAGCAACCGGATCATCTCAGAATAACAGTTTTTCGAAATCTGTTTCAGTTGTTTGCATGAGTTTGCATGACTGGTTAGTGTCAGTGTGGCAGAATATAATCGGCGAAATGTAATTTACACGATTTTTTGAAATTGCGTAAAATTTCGACGCAGTTAGCACTTTAATTGTTGATATTTTAATAGAAAACCGTCAGTTAAAGTGTCGGTTAAACTGCTAATCAGACATTGAGTAGCCGGACAAAAGTATAGTAAAAGCAACAAATAAATATTTTTCACTTTGTCTAGCAATTGCTCAAAATTAGAGCAGACACAGTTTCTTTTAGTAATACCAAAGAATATTTCAGGATTACTTTTGTCAGTCAAGTAGGAAAATAATTTAAAAGTTTTGTTGTACCTCACCGAATACAATCGATGTAGCTGTCTCGCTAAGGGGTGTTAAATGCCAAAGGTACTTAAGAATATAATATTTTAATGATTGTCCTTGAAAATTAGTAAGATCTTGTACTTTTATGAGAAGCCATTATCGAAAAACTAAATTTTTCACCGCTTTCAGGACAGGCTGGAACCCATAGAATACTTCAATTCGTCAATCCTTAAAAATATATTTTATACTGGCTTAATACGCCCGGCGTTGCTCGGACATGTATTTACAGTAGTGGAAGTACCCTCCCATTTGGGGAGGTAAGAAGCGGAAACTTCCCGACCATAAATAACGTCAAATTCGAAATCAGTTTTGTAAATATAAAATGAGGTTTAGGAATGTCGATCGCATATTATCACGACCCCTGTAAGTATGCAATTCTGTATGATAGTTTGCGTTAAAAGATAAATTATGACGACCCCAGAAAGTATGCGAAGAATTTTACTGTTTTGAACTATTTTCACACTTTTCCGGCTCAATTTTTCGGGTTTTCTTGACGGACATAGAATGGGATGGCCGAGAAGAACACAAAATCGGGCGCTCAGTTCTTGAGTGATGCGACGAGTAGCACATTTCACGACTTTGTTAAATAGGATCTAGATTAGATTTGGCCCATATCAGCTTGTTAGCCTTAGGTCCGAGGTGAGGTTAATCCGCCCCTATTTCGCAGTTAACCCAGGTCAATTTTCGATCGCAACATTAACCATTTGTGGCCGAATTCACAGTGAGTCGTTAACTAATGATTCGATCTGCTCTTGGTTAACCAATGAAATCCGGTTTTAACAAATGTTTGCCGGTTCGTTCAATGTTCGATTAGTATTTATCTTGCATTTAGCCCCGGTGTGATTGTTAGCAATTTATCGGATATTAAGAAAATGGACCATAGTGATCTGTAGTACTTCAAAATGTTTTATTTGCTCAACAATTTGGGTAAATGGTGGTAGTGACATTTTTGTTTTAAAGACAACCCAATGAACCGAGTTCCTTGCATATGTCACTGAGAAAAATAGTATTAAACCCGGTCAATAGGATTTATCGTAAATATCTTTTATATATTTAATACCAAATATTTTGTTTACCCAGTCAACATTTGACAATATTCAAATTTAAAAATGGTAATACCAAACAAATTCTATGAGAGATTGAATGAAAAAAAGAGAAGAAGATTTTCCAATAATATGAGAGAAAAACCCCCCTCCAACCACCTTAACAACAACAACCACAAGCAAAGAGCGAGACTTTTCCACACTACCACCAGTACACCAGTATACACAAACAAGTGCCAAAAAAAAAATCGAAGAAGAGGAAAGAAAAAACTGAACAATTTTCCACCTTAGCCGCATATAGAGCCCAAGTCAGCCAGTCGAGTGGTATACGCGAACGTGTCGAGTTGTCGAACGGTGTTTGTCTGTCTATCTGTTTGGATTATTCTCCCTGTACTTTAAGCTTGAAAGCGTTCTGTTCTCGTTGTTCAGTGTGTATAACAGCACAGTAACTACAGTGCAAAGTATCTATTGGATTTTTCTTGATTTTCTTCTTATCGGGGGAAAATTCTCGAGAAGCACCAAAAGCAAGCAGCAAGCAAGCATCAAAAGCCGCAAAAAGCTCAACATAGGAAATTTGTTGTGTGTGTTTTTGCAGAAAACGGTGTGCGAGTGAATTGAAAATTATCAAATAATAAAAAAAAAGGATTACGTACGAATTTTATTTGAAAAAAAAAACAAGTAACTAAAAAAGAAGGTAAGAGATTTCCTTTTCAAATACAAATCTGTGTATCTATATTAGATTTAATGCAACACTAACTGAAGCTATGTTACGTCTATGTTACGTAGTTAGTGATTCGCATGAAATTCGCATATGGAAATTCCACAATTTCCACTTTGAATTGATTTCCAAGTACATTTCTTTTGGTATTGGTTTCGGTTTTCCATTTGAGTTTATTTGTTGGTTTTTGTCGCCACGCCTTTTGCGGCCATAACACCACCACACTATACCATACCATACCTCCTCTACTTTGACGATGATGAGGATATGTAGTTTGGTAACGCATACAAACCGCTATTTGATATATCTCGCCTCGTTACCAGCATTTTATTGACTAAATTAAATATAAATCATGGCAAGAAAAGCGTAGAAAACGTAGACTTGGTGTTATTTTTCGCAAAGAATGTCGTACCACTCGATTGTGGGCATTTTTACTTTCCTCGGGAGACGTTTGGAAATATTTATGGTTCAAGGAAAATACACAAATATCGATTTAACAACAACAAGAAAGAAAGAAAGAAAAAAAAAACTTTAAACTGTCTTCGGCATGCGACTGAAATGAAAGCAAAAACAAGAAGCACTTGAGATACTACCAAGTAGCTCAACATAAAGGCTAAACTTATGCCAAATAGCAAGGAAAGCCACCAAATTATTATGGAAATCGATTTCTCGCACACAGTTACGCAGGCTTTTGGCTATAAGCCAAATAACGAAAAAAAAAAAAAAAACGAAAAAAAACTTGACTCAAATTGTTATGGTCAATTTTCATGGATTTGTTTCTTAGTTTGGTCAATTTTCAGCGGCTACCTAATTGCATTTCATTAAAAACCGTTTAAGGTAAAAGGTGAAATGTTAATTAAAAATAAAAATAAAAAATAAAAAAAATGTATATAAAATCTCATCATCACATTTAATTCCCTTTCACTTAGTTCTTTCCAACCACACCATTTTGATAGTAAACAGTAGTAGTGAGAACTTAAAAATAGAATTGAAATTCTATTTTCATATTGACGTCCATAGCGTGACGTGCGGTGTTGTTGTTACTGTTTACTGTATTACCTTTTAGCTATACATTTTCACAAACTTATATACAAAATTATAAAATATAAAACTCTCATGCGTGAGGTTAATTTGTTTTGGCTGTGCTCTGTGCCGCAAAAAAGCCGGTAGAAGCTGTTATAATTCCGCTCATTTAGTTAAACGATTAAGCCGATTGATTATGTTATGTTGATGGTTGACGGAATTGTTATTATGGACTACTGCGCCATTGTGTTAATTGATTAGTTATAGCATGGAAATTAGCTAGACCCAGCAATTAATGTGTTTGGCTTTTCTTTGTACTGTAAACTATTTGTCTAACCAGCAGCAAGATTAGGTTTGAGTTAATCGATTTTTGGCGTACCTACTTGGGTTAACATATTAATTCCTAACGTTAAGTATATGTATTTGGGTGACACTTTTTTAGGTCTTAGCATTCTCTGAAGATTTGAAGGAAATCAGATTTGTTTCAGACGGGTTACAGTAGGATCAAATTTGGGGAAATCTGTTAAAATTTTGTATGGGGATCGAAAAAAATATATATAAAAATACAGAAACTAAAACTAGAAAAATACAAGAAAAAACAAAATAATTTTTTTGCGGATGCTGACCCTCGTGAAGGCTAATAAACAAACATTTTTTATGTTGTTTTCCAAAATTGTAAAATATGTGGTCAAACAAATAAGTGGCACCCCCTAATGTACATATGTAAGTCAAATAAAAATTGTAATTCACTAAATGCTTAAGGCAACCTATGCACTTAATGAATTTTAATTTTGATTTGACTTATTGACTACACTCAGAAAATCCTTTAAAAATGAGTCAATAAGACACAATACTCTTGAAATAATAGTAAAAACTAATTGAATTAATAGGAAAACTGATTAAAGTTCGTATTTAATAGTATTCATACACAGAAAAATAAAAGTTGGTAAATCTAACCGAAAAGGTTGGTTGAAAACGATCCAACCAATAAAGGAAGTAAATATAAACGATAAAAAATTGTTAGTTTACCCACAAAAATTGTTATTTTTGCATTTATTGCAGAAACAAAAAATGTTTTATATTTTATTTTCTTACTGTTTCTTTTTGTTTATAACAATTTGTAATAACAATTTTATATTGGTAAAAAAACAATTTTTTATCGTGTAGATTAACCGATGTTAATTGTTTCCGATTTCGTGTTCTCCGAACTTTTGTATAGGTTGGAAAATTAACCATATTTATACCCTACACCTCATGAGGTATGGGTATATTCACTTTGGTCTGATGTTTGTAACACCAAGAAGGAGAAGTGTCCGGTATGGAAAACTATATATATTCTTGATCAGCGTCACCTCCTGAGTTGATTTAGCCCTATCCGTCTGTCCGTCCTCTTTTCTTGTAAACACGATTGCAGGAGCTAGAAGAAAGCTAGGGATCTCAAATTTTGGATTGATCCTTTTTAGGCCCTAGAAGGAGTTGGTATTGCAAATGGGCGAAATCGGTCGACTACCACGCCTACCTCCCATATAAGTGAAAATCGTGTTTTTACCGAAATTTAAGGATCAAAACAGTATGAAATTTTTCATAGTGGGGTTTACGGGGTCGCTGATTTCGAATTTGATGTCGGAATTTAAAAATTCAAGATGGCGGCCGAAATTTTAAGATTTCATCAGAACAGTATGAAATTTTGTATAGGGGGGTTTTTGGGGTCGCTGATTTCGAATTTGATGTCGCATTTTCAAAATTCAAGATGGCGGATACAATATGACCCAGTAGGTGTAGGGTATATATAAATCGGCTTGCCCGACTGAAACTTACTCACTTGTTTTGGTTAGATTTACCAACCAAAAATGTTTCTATTGTTTCAATAGTATTTGCATCCCATTGACTAATTTTTTATGGAATTTTTTCGTAGTGTATGGAACTAAACGCCAGATATGTATGTAAAACACTGAAAAATAAAACAAAATATAGTTTTTAATTACATTTCTTACGAAGATACTACAAATTGTGTCTTTCAGTCAAAACACACTAAGTCCAAATTTATAGTTTTGAGGAATTTATTTTTAGAGCAATAAAGGGGGGGGGGGAGGTGGGTTTTTGGGGTGTTCGAATCGCCCTTTTTGATTTTAGGTGTTTTTTTCTCTGGGCGTACATATAATTACATTCGCTTGTATATATTTGAGGGTGCCACCCCTGAACTGTGTATTATCTGTCAACTTAGTAGAGTACTAAAATTAAGTTGGAACTTTATTTGATTATGAATATGGGCCATGATTGTTTCCATACCATATTCATAAATTTTCTAATTTATACAAATCGAGTTTATAAAAATAAGAATCTTGTCACTCTAGTTTATTAGAAGTCCATCTGATACTGGTCTTTATTAGCTCATTCTGGTTTTAAATTAAACGCACTTAAATATTTTTTAATTCAATAACAAGCCAAAATCTGCAAGTTTAGTAATGATAAGAGATCAAAACAAAAATAATAAAAAATGCAAGCATAACAAAAATAATAAATTGAAATTAACAACCAATTAGGTTAGTAATTAGGAAAAAAATACAACTGTTATCAGATCATATCAGGACAAAGAAAACAAAATTAAAAGCAAACAAATAAAAATAAGAATAAAAACTTCAATATACGCAATTATGTCAGTGTATAAAAAAAAAACGACAACATCAAGATCAGGCCACTTTTTATGTAATATTTATGTGAAATTTTCTTAAACGAATATGAGGACGAGACAGTAGTGCATCGGAAAAATCTTTTGCAACAAATCTAATTTTAACTGAACTAGAATATAAATTTTCTTATTGTTGAATCGTGGCGTAGAGTGAGGCTCGTTTTTTTATGATTTCCGAATGTGTGCGTAATCAAATGAAAGTGTTTCTGAAGGAAAATAAACAGAAAAACGGAATAAATTTAGCGCCGCTCTGCGTGATTTGTGCTTGTTACCACCAAACGAAGATGAAGTGGATCAACGCGGCAGCAGCGGAAGTGTGGATCAACAACTGAGCTAGAGCACACAATCATGCAATATTCTGTGGTTGTTGCATTTGTTCATAATCAGTTTTTTGATGAAGAAATAACACTTAAAGCACTTGGAACACTTGCTGAGTTGAGTATATTTTGAAGATCATAAATTGGTTGGTTTTCGAAATAAAAACTAAAACAAAAATATTTCGAATTTTTCAGTAAAAAAATTAAAATATTCACAACATCTTGAATCCAAATCATGTGCAGTCATGGTTCTAATACACTTTGTGGTATACTCACTGCCCATCATCATCATCATCATCATCATCATCATTCTATTAGCACAAAAACCAACAGCACCAATACGTCCATTACAAATAACCCACAACAATAAGAAATTACAAAGAAAAAAAAAACCGAAGAGAATTAACAAATTTTCTATGTTAAGCTCATGAATATAAATTTAAACATTTCGTTTAAAAATAGTTGCAAAAAAAAGAAATAAAAACGAAAAAACAAACATGAAAAGGAGAAATTAGAGCATCAACATGCAGAGGAGAGACCCCAATGAGAGCGAATGCCAACAAATTCTGCACATTAAAGTACACTGAAGGCATGACGACCATCAAAACTGATTGTAAAAAAAAATAATAAAAAAGAATAACAACAACAAAAAGAAGCAAACCAAGTCGAATTGATGGACAGACAGATGGGATAGTTGCGTTTGTCTGTCAGTGGTGCTGTAAATAGCGAGCCCACAGAATAATTTAAAATAATTCTTTGATCAAATGTGGGATTATGGGGCACACACAGACTTGTCGGTGTTCTGTTTGGTTGCAGTGATCATGATTCATGAATATCGCACACAGTTTTTTTTTTTGTTTATTGCATACATTGCGAAGTTAGTAGGTTGGCTTGATTTGGTTGGGCCTTTTGGCACATTCAAAATCCCTACAGGGTAGACAGTGTCTACAGTGAATATGTTTGTCTGCTACTCATACGCTTAATTGAGTT
Source organism: Heteromyza rotundicornis (assembly GCA_951394025.1). NCBI lineage: Eukaryota > Metazoa > Arthropoda > Insecta > Diptera > Heleomyzidae > Heteromyza > Heteromyza rotundicornis. Next base: position 14,881,299 of record OX596012.1, on the reverse strand, counting down.
AATTTATGGGTTAAATTTGTAGTGACTGCAAGTGTTGTGGAAGTGTAATGAACTGCAACGTTAATTGGATCAGTTTGATTAGGTGCGGGAGTGGGTCAAACTGCACACGTTGATCTTTCACTTATAAAAAAAAAAGGTCCAATAACATTAAAATTGATTACAAAAATCACAAAAAAAATTACACTAGTTTACAGATATCTTCGTCTTTTGATAGTCATTTTCCATGTAAACACCCACGCTGAATCCGCAAATTAAGTCCATTTTAATTTATACACATAAAAATGAGCAAATCGAACTTAAGTAATTTTTAGTAGCTAGGGAAAAATAGGGTGACTCAACGCGGAACACACTTTAAAAAAAATTTCCTATAGGAATTGATTTTTAAATTCTTTTTAACCTTTTCCATAGAGTGGTTCATTATCTAACTTTCAGCTTCAACAGAATACAATTCATTTGTCTTTTGATAACATTTTTGAGTGATTTTAAATTTCTTGAAAAAAGTTGGGGTAAAAGTGCCAAAAATAAAATATTTTTCAAATATTAAGGGAGTTTGCAAAGGTCTTAAGTCATATTGTTGTAAAAATATACAATAGATAAAATTGTAAATTTTTCACTTTATTTTTGCGATCAGCTTTAATTTTCCTTGCTTCATTTTTGCGATCAGCGGAATAATGTAGAAATAACACATTGAAATATGACGGGTGCTCACAAATATCATATTTTTTTCAAATATGATTATACGCGATAGGACTTTATTTTGTGAACTCCCTTATTAAGGGAAATGTGAACACCCTGTCATATTTCAATGTTTTTTACTGCCCGTTGAGCCGACACAATCGACTCAATATTTCGCCGCCGGCGGGCTAGGCACGCCGTCTCGACTTGGAACTTTAAATTTTTGTCAACAACACGAAAGAGTTCTGTGTTTACAATTTTTCAACAGTGTGGCTAGGTAGATTATTAAAAATAGTATGAATTCTTAATTTTTACTTTTTTTTTAACTTCAATAATAAAATTTTTTTTTTTGTTTCAAAGTTAACTATTGCTAGTTAATCGAAGAAATTTAACTTAACTAAATGAAAAAGTTAATGGTTTTCGAAATTAACTGAAACGTTAAAAGTTAACCAAAAATTTAACTTCGTTAATTAACTATTATCGAATTAACTAGTTAATGCCCAGCTTTGGCTATAAAGGTAAAAAAATCATGAATAAGAGTTACTTAATTTCTGCAGTTATACGGAAATGCTTCACGGTAAATGCCTAAACTGATAATCTGCTTGGAAAGTGTTGTATAGACGATAATTAGTACATTCAATTACCTTGGATTTGACATGAAACATTTTGCAATCGGTTAATCGAAACCTGAGATATTTGAAATAAAGTTTTTCAAAACGAAAATTATAGAAATTGTGGAATATCTCCAAAATTGTTCTACTAAATATTTTTGGAACTTAATTTTCGGATTCTACTTAGAAAATAACTATCAAAAGTCGAGGATAACGAAATTTGCAATAATCTGTAAACTAGTGTTATTAATTCTAAAATCGATTACGTACTGAGAAAAGTGATTAAAATATATTGAAAAATAAGTGAATTAAAATATTCATAGTAAATAACTAGGCCCTAAACTTGAGCCTTTGTGATAAGGAATGTGAAGATTAAAAATTCTGATCTTTTCTACCAAGTATTTGTATTATTACTTGCCTTTTTCCAATGCCTTTGGGTGAGATTAAAAGGCATTAGAAGGCAAATTCATATTGAACTCCTTCCTCGTGATTTTTTTTGTGAATTTTCTTCCATAAAGTACAGATATTGTATTGCTTTGCTTTTGCTTTATGTACAGTTCGCATTACCTTTGTTCATTGCATCTTCAACTCCAACTTCAGCACCAAAACGTTTTGAACTTCTTAACTTTGAGCTTCCCCCTTGCATAGGCCATAGTCACAGACAATAATTTTGTGTTGCTCATTCTCATCGAAATAGAACACAAGAGAACAGTTCACAATACAACAGCTCAATGACCTCTTAAAAGTTTTCCCCAACAATTGGTTCGTTTTTTTTCTTTCTTGTATTTCGCGCTACTTCAGCAAAGCTTAGAACATGGCTCAGTCATGTACTTGCATATTTGCTCATAGTTTTATGGCGATAGTACAACTCCAACACTCATACGGACACAAACAATTGCATGCTTTCGCATAAAATGTCATTTTTTTTTGTATACATACTGTGCACTGGGACTGCCACCCAGTTGGTGGGAGTATTTTTTAGACATTCACTGAAAAAATAAGTATTGGCAGTCTGAGAAATTTCAATTTGAAAAGAATTTTTATGCCCACCATCATTAGTAGAGTTCGAGGAGATTCTTTAACAAGCAGACGGATGACCATAAACCCAAATTTAATTGTCTTTTCGCCAAAATGGTATTGAAACGTTTTATGATTTCTTGGGTTTAAATTTATTTTATAATTAAAATTTAGTGAACAGAACTTCGTTTCATTAAATTTTGTTGTTGAACAAATTTTGTTTACGCTTGCTGTTCAACTATGACGTCATGGCTAATATATTTTGCTTTTTATTGCTGTCATTCAGTTTCCCACAACACATTTCAACGCTCACCAGTTCAGCCACTCAAATGTGCTGTTTAACTGCTGCAGTGGCGTAATTTAATTAAACTGCATCTTAAAAGCGTTAAAAAATACAACGCGTATATGTTAAATTATATGTAATTGAAAGCATCCGTTGAGTATTTTTTGTTTTTTTTTGTTTGCACATTCCAAACTGACTAGAATCGAATTATCTGTATTAGCAGCGAGTTTTTTTTTTTTGGTTTGCAATTTGTCGTTGCTATTTAATTTTAGTAATTTAATGAGTACAACTTAGGCTGGTTTTAGATACATAATTATTTCAAAACTTGCGCAAATAGAAACTGTTAGGTTGTGGTGTATGCTCAATTAGCGCAAGCCATTGATAAAGACTTTTTGGTCTGCAATGAGAGATTTCTAAGTTGGATACAAATGAAAGAAGGAATAATTTTTTTTGGGCAAACTAAAAGTATTTATTCAATGTAGGCCTGACACACTTAGGGCCAATTTCACATTTAAGATAATTTCCATTCACAATAGACGTTTTCCCATAGCCAATTGGTCTTTAAATGGCCAATGTTGGACTTTTAACTCTTAAATGATGACTGTGAAACTCGCCCTTAACAGAGGTGTCAGCCGATGGATAATTGTCGGCGGCGGCGGCTGATAGAATTTCAGTCGGCGGCGGCTAGCCGATCGGCTAAGCCGGTTTTTTGGCTAAGCCGATTTTTCTTTTAATGAATATGCTAAAAATTTTCAAAATACAACTTTTTTACTGCTAAAATTGCTTTCCATTTCATTTATTTAAATAAAAATGTCACAATTATTTAAAAAAATAAATTTGTTCTACTTTTTTGAAAAACATGTCGAACTGTGCCCTTTTATTTTGATTTTTTTTGTTAGAAATCATACAAAAATTTTAGATTCGAATACAAAAATTGAGATTTTCGGCTTAGCCGCAAGCCGTTTTTTAGCCGGGGTCATCGGCGGCGGCTAACGTTTATTAAAATCGTCGGCGGCGGCTAGCCGACCGGCTTAGCCGCATCGGCTGACACTTCTGGCCCTTAATCCAAGACTTTTACAATTTTTCAGGGTGGTGGCTATTAGCTTCACATAGATCACATGTGGGTCCTTTGCAATACCACAATCTCTCTTATCTTACATGAAGATTGTGGTAAGTATCTAGCCCGAACGTACCGGACTTTAAAGCGAAGCTGCTTAAGCTGGACAGTTGCAGAGTAGAAGTTCTAGAGTTTCTTCTCCTCTGGTTCATTACAGTTGCGATGAATACGAGCCCCCATTCAGTCTTGCATGAGTCTACCATTGAGTCAAGCTAGGTCGTGTCAAGGTCGGTGCAGTGCTAGCCCAAGCTTGACACGACCTAGCTACCAGCTTGTCGATTCGCATGACAATCAACCAGATTTAGTCAAGCGTGGAGAATATTTCAAATAAAACAACATAGAAACAGTAATACTACAAAAAGCTTCTGACCAAGTTAGGTCTTACCAAGTTCGTTGCAGTTTGACAGGTGGCTTTACACGACCTAGTTTAACTCATTCTACCAGGACTTGTGACACAGATCGTAAAAAGGACCAGAAGGTTTTCGTAGTGTTACTGTGAGTGATATGTTTCCATTTGTTACCAGCTGCTAAAATATCGTTATTACATATCGCTCATTCCCTGCAATAAAGACACAACTCAAAAAATCATATTGTTGGAAAAGCACAATTTAAAATTTTAACTTTGAGAATTTTATATGAATTTTAGCTGTTGGAAAGTTTTTAAAATCATTAATAACTAAAGATATGAATTCTGTCATTTGGCAGCATGTTGATTAATATCTGAGGATCCTAGTGACATTTATAACTCCAAACAACCGAATTTTGAGATGTGTCTCTATTGCAGGGAATGAGCGATATCCAGTTTATTGTAGAAACATTTTATTGGCGAATTAATTTGTAAAGGTTCAAGGGTTGGACCGTACATACATACATATTTGGCACAACCAACCCTCGAGGGGTTTGGGCCGAGCTTCTTAATGCAATTATCATGGTCAAGTGTATATGATACAGTTTAATGCCGGAACCGAACGGCGACACAAAGAAGAAGCTTTTTCATGGCAAGTTACTCTCGCAAGATTGCCAGAACTTGGCGAGAGAGTGGCGGTCTACACAGAAAAACAGAAAACCAAGAAACCAACTTCTGCCTTGCCCCAGGTGGGAGTCAAACCCGATACCTTCCGATCGTAAAGTAGGGGTCTTACCCATTGCACCACGGCCGCCAGTCTACATTAATTGATTCAAATTGCTTCTGTTTGCTCTAAAAATGTATAGCGCTAGCAGTTCGTCAGTAGGAACGTTTAAAAAAACTTAAAAAATAGTCTTTTTATAAAAATATTTGTACGGTCGAACTTCTCTATAGCGAACTTCTATATAATGAAGTGATTTTCTGGTCCCGTGTGAATTCATTGTAGGGAAGTTCGACTGCATATAGTTTTGAAACGGTATGAAATAATAGCAACAAAATGCTCCACTTGTTTGGTTTTGTGTCAAAAAATGTACAGAAATAAGCAAGCTAGAAAGTTGATATGTTCTAGAAAAATATTCCTTGTCAAGTGTTAGTATTAGTAATAGTAGCCACCCTGGCTGAATAATAAAAAAAAAATGCAACTCAGATGCAAAAGCATTTTTGTTTTCATATGAAGTATTTGATACTCGGAGCCCACATTTTTTTGTATGCCGAACAGTGTAATTTTTTTGTGTATTCATTCTACTCTTCTAATACTAAATGAAAATTAATACGAAATATGCATTAATTTAGTTGTGTGGTCGCGAAAGAGTTAAACGAATTTAAGTTTAATTTATTAAATAATGTTTGGGGCTCTTTAGTTGGAAAGCTGCTATCTAATATTTGTTTTTTTTGCTACATACAATTTTGCCCACTTTGTGGTTTGCTTTTGTTTTTTTTGTGTGTTTCTGTTATGTTTGGTTGCCCCCCATAAATTGATAATATGAACACACCATGCCAAATACATTCGACAAAGACCATAACAACCCACAGAGTGATAACTCAATAGGCAGGTACTGATGAGTGCACGACCGCCTTGCCGGCAATTCTATATGGAACGAGCGGCAGCAGCACGTCATAAAAACAAACACTCTTTATGCATACATGGTTCACAAAGCACAGGAAATGGATGGATAGATTGGTTGGATGGAAAGAAGGTGCTTGGCTGGTTCGAGCTGTTAAATGGCGGTGTGAGTGAGTGTGAGTGTGTATGTGGAAGTGTGTTAATGAATTTTTTGTAAAGTTTTTTGTAGTTAGATTTTTTTTTGGTTTTAGTTTAACTTGGAGTTGGTGTTTGGGATGCACTATGAATAAAATTTAATTAATATCTTCTGCCGTTTTTTTTCCACTGACATGGAATGCAATAGTTTTGCCTGCTTCGTGAAGCGGAATTGCGTTGAGCCATTAAAGAAAATATTTTTAAAATTCTCATTTGCCTTTTGAGAGAGAGGGAAATTTAAAGGCAAAGAACATTTTTATTTTTTTACAATTCGTTTCATTTACTTTTTATTTGGTCTCCCCCCAATCCCCCTTAATCGCTTGAATGCTTGAAATATCACGATTAGAGTAAATTTCTTCTCAAATCATAAATTTATTTCTAAGAATTTTATCAATATGTGGTAGAGGCTCTTTTTCACTTTAATTTCATTAAGTGTTAAAATCATTGCAGGAAAGTCTACCACTCAGATCAATATCAAGGAAGAAGGGTGGAGGCACTCTTTGTTATACAATGTTGCGGTTTGGTATGCAAAAAAAGGGGTTGGTTGACTGACTGGCTGCCTCTCCACTGCATCATAATTTCCCGCACGTGCGTGTTACTCTAGTCGCGTGTCAATTTCTTTAGCGATGCATTATCATAATGTGCCACACTCTGTATCAGAGTGAGAAGACTGCCAGTCGCCCTAAAGTATGCTTTCATTTTGGGCCAGACCAGGCTGAGTGCTGAGTCATTCGCACTGCCAAAATATATAATAAATTATACAAAAAAACAAAAAATTCAGAGGGACTTTAAATCACATCATGTGGCTCCAGCAGTCCTTCCGCGCTTGTTGAGGGTTGTTGCCGAGCAGACAGCACACATTTCATGACTCATTACTGGATACTAGCCTATGAATCACAAGAAAGGATATAAAAGGCATAGATTCTTTTTTTGATTGCCCATGGCACCAGACTATGCAATTTTTTGTTTGTTGCAATTTTCTTAGACAAATGGAAGTGTTTAGTCGCAATTAGAAATTTATTGACTCCCTTAGGCATTTTGCACCTAGTCGTAAATTGGCTTTGTAATTACATGACTGACGTGGCGACTTTCTGTTTCCTTGAATGTTCTGCAAGCGTATAATTACTCGCGGAATTCAAACTAAAATTAATTTCCAGCAGGTATGGGTGAGTTGGCGAAATTTTGTAGAACTTTGATGGCAGACCTTTACAAACCACTCTCGATCTCAGTTATCTTCACTTGAACAGTGGAAATTCTATGTACTGGCTCTTCTAATATTTATTATTCACTTATTAAAGTTATAATTAAATTCAGATAATTATTATCTCATATTAAATCTTATATTATTTCATTATTTTCTTATCTCTGCAATTTTCCATCAATAATGGCATTTGTTGAATGTAAATTTATCTCTATTGTACACATTTAGATTAGAAATTATTTGTTCAGTTAATTTATGTGCAATCTCTAAACCATATCTTATCTTACCATAACAATATAATATTACCCCACATGATGCGAGCCAGACAGTCCAAATATATTGATTGGAAGAGGCAACGAATGTTTTCCCATAGACGACAAACCATTTTAGTTCGGTGGTTTCAAGGAAGGCAATCAACCAAATTTGACCTTCTCAAAATCCAGAGACTAAAAATCTCCACTTAGGACACTTTTGCAGTCGTCATATCATGTACAAATTGGAATAACTCTCAGTTGCGCTGAAAATATCTGACTTCGACTGGCAAGCTCCACTGCACTTTTTCAAGTTAATTTTGCCTTAATATCCGAATCCACTTAATTAGCTTCTTAATTATTTTCGACAGTGAATTAATGCTTTTGCTTTTGATAGCATTAAAAAAAAGTGTTACGATTATATACATCCCAGATACATACATTCTCGTTAAGTTCAAGGAAACATTAAATCAATATTAGTCAAGTGTAAAGCAAACCACAATTTTGCAGATTATTTTGAGTAAAAATGTTCATGAAACTATAAATTTTAAATTATTTATTATGAGCAGAAAATGTTGGCTCCTTAAACTAAATATTAATGAATTTACTCCTAAAAATTTATTAAAAACTAGCTTATACCCACAGCTTCGCTCGCAATAATTTTGTTATTTCATGTTAACGTAGAAATGTTACATGTATTATTTAAGCAACTGAAATAAAAATAGATTTTGCAAGTCATCCCTCTGCCCATTCACCTCCCAGCACCAAATCCAAAATTTCAGCAAAATCCCTTGAATAGGACCCGAGTAACAGAGCTTTAGAAATTTTAAGGCGTGGCAGTAGGCGGACTGCCAATTTTCAGAATCAACATATTACCAATTCATTACCCAAAACCACATATAAAATTTCAGCAAAATCGTTTAAACACTGCATGAATTATAGCATTTTAGAATAATATTTGCCACACCCACCTCGAACGCCTAAATTTAATGAAATAGCATATAGCCGATGATGAGATCAATGAAATTACCTACATTTTGGTATGTGTTTCATTAAAATCGGTCAAGTATTTCTTGAGTTATAAGGGAACAAACATACAAACCTACAAACTCACAAATTTGTTGCATACTTTTTTGGGCCAAAAAACCAAAATGTGACCACATTTTAAGTCGATAAATCAATTATTATGACGTATCGTGCACGTATAGTGCAAAATGGTAGTCAACTACTCGTACTTGAACTATCGATTTACAATTTCGTCACTTTCTGATTTCTTGACCCAAAAAAGTATGCAATAAATTTTTAAATGCATATTTTTACTTGCCCTTCTTGGTAGTATGAAAGTATGAATGGAATATTTCGTTAATAGGCTTTATTAGTAAACCATTTTTTTGAATTCTAAGGAGGTGTCTATTTTGTAGTATTCCACAGTAAACATTACCAAGGGAAAATTATAAATTTTCCGCATTTTTAAATATATTTTTCCAGCAGTTCGAACAATGAACCCTACTATATTGAAGCGCTATTTACCTGTAAAATTGGACTATAAGAAGGGGTTACATGAACCATCTTCAAATAAGACTACGCCCTGAAAGTTATAATAACTCTTAACATTGACGCAAAAATTCCATAATTTGGAGTTATTTAATGTGGTACTTACTCATAAGAATCTAATTATATCTTGGCACAAAAAATTAACAAGTTTTAATATACAAAAACTGAATTGTCCTCTACCTTCGTTACAACGGGCATGCAATAGTTAAAAGTTAAAATTACTCATGTACCCACAAAATAATTTCGAAAGTTTAAATATGGCGTGTGATAAACGTGAATTATACCAACCTAGAATATTATACTAATGAAAATAAAAAACAATAATAAATACTGTGCCACAAATATGGGTGTGCACCACGTTTTGAGAGTGAAGATAAGACTTTATCAATGTTAGGGTATCAACATCACTGATCAGTAAACTTTTTCACTGTTTTTTTTAAATGTTGACACAAATTATTTTTAGTTTGTGTATGTAACTAAGTATTTACCTTAAATTATATTTGAGTACGTGCTTTTGTATTTATCTTTCTTCATTTGTTTATTTATTGGTGGGCATATTGCAGTGGAACTTTTTTGTATAAATCGAATCATACTGGTAAAATTTTCATCTGTTATTTGCTCCTGTACTTATAATTTATCATTTATTAACTGTGTCATATCGAATTTCGTATTGTATACTTGCGGTCGCTTTATACGAGTCTTTACCGTGGCTTGTTTGTTATTATCAAGTTTCTATTTTGATTATATTTTTCGTTCGTTCATTTCCACTTGTTTATACAACAACACTACGATCTCTCGCACAGCACAATGCTCTGGAGTCTTCTTATCTCTGTCAAAACATTCGAAAAGATGATAATTAACCTTCAACTGGTGATGTCAATTTTTGAGAAATCATGCGAACCGACTTCTTGTAAAATATAAAAAGGGTCAATTTAAAATAAAAGTTATTTAAACATTTAAAAGTTATAAAGGCTTAAAGAGTGTTTTCTCTTTTAGGAAACAAATTCTGAAAGGGAAAGGGTTTGTTTCTGTCCTGAAATTGGGATTAGTCTGAAATCAATAAATGGCGGGTGATAAGTACTCTCATTTGTTACTCAAAGTTCCTCAACGTCGTTGGAGTTAACAGAAAGAATTGCCAACACTGATCTAAACCAGTATTTAAATCAATTAGTACCTACAATTAAGCCAAAACAAGTTACATGAAAATGTTGTTCTTGATTTGGAATATATAATTTGCATAAAGTATTTACCGAAAAACTTAGTCAACAACAAATGGCTGTAAACGAATTTATTTTTATTTCAATTTTAGATTTCAGGCCAACATGTCCATGACCAGTCCGAAACCAGTGAAGAAGGTGCCCATTCATTTGCAGGTAAAAAAGAAAGAGTGGATTTGTAAAATGAGCATTTCAAATAAATAAATATTTATCCTCCTTGCAGAGCGCCCAAAATCGTGTCTATATTAAGAATGGACAAATTGTGAATCACGATAAAACCTTCAAGGCCGACATCTACATTGAAGATGGCATCATCAAGTAAGTTGGGCTTAATTGAAAATACATACTAGGCTGAAATATTAATTTTATTTTCTTCAGATTTGTGGGTCCCGCTTCAGAGATCAATATACCAGGCGGCGTACGTATTATTGATGCGGCGGGTAAATTGATCATACCGGGCGGCATTGATCCACATACGCATATGCAGCTGAAGTTTGGTGGCTGTGTGGCTGTGGATGATTTCTATCATGGCACTAAGGCCGCCATTGCCGGGGGAACTACCACAATCAGTGAGTGTTGTCTTTCATGCCTTTCAAACATTCATGGGATTCATGAATTCTTTATTTTCACCCAACAGTTGATTTTGTGCTACCCGACAAGGGTGAATCGCTGGTCGAGGCCTATGACAAGTGGCGTGCCTGGGCCGATCCCAAAGTCTGTTGTGATTATGCCTTCCATGTGGGCATTACCTGGTGGTCGAAATCGGTGTCCGATGAAATGAAAATCATGTGCGAAGAGCTGGGCATCAATTCGTTTAAAATGTTCATGGCCTATAAGGGCTTGTATCAGTTGAATGATACCGAATTGTTGGATACGTTCGAGCGTATTCGTTCGTTGGGTGCCGTTGCTCAGGTACTGGAATACAAAATGCAATTCTATAAAAAATGTTATTTAATATTTGGATTCTATATGGTTTTTAGGTTCATGCTGAGAATGGCGATATTATTGCCAAAAATGTTTCGAAACTGCTGGCCGCTGGCATAACTGGCCCCGAGGGTCACGAATTGTCGCGTCAGGAAGAAGTCGAGGCGGAGGCGGTCAATCGTGCCTGTATTTTGGCTCATCAGGTAATTAAAAGGCATTAAAGTTATTAGGAAATATACGTTGTGTATTCTAATGTAATGAGTCCTGTAAATATTTCATATCGACTGGATTTCAAAAGAATTGTTGTAGAGAGTTTTGTATAAAATAAGCGGTAATAGATGTATAGTGGAAATGACTGAGTAAGACGCATTTGATTTGGTTTAAAAGGTATTGAATTTCTGGTGGGTACTCACTTAAAGTGGGAAACCCCTCCAAAACTCGCTGCTGCTTAAAGGAACTGTCAAATTTCATATGTTTTGACTGCTCATATGTACAACTGAATCGTTTCCGAGGGGTTTCCCACTTTAAATGAATCGCCCTACTTGTTAATATTAAAATTCGTAGAATAACATACATACTTATTACACTGAGCAACACTAAATTATAATTGCCGATCTGATAACAAATTCTGAAAGCTCTACACATTAACACCCTTAATCCATTTTCGACCGTTGTTCGTTTCATTGAACAATAATTTTTGACAATTTTTAATAATTTTTTAGTCTGTGATTTTAAGTGATGTGGGGGAGATAGTTCGATCTTTTGGCATTGAGGGCGTGAGTTGAAAAATACCTTCCTGATAGAGACTTTTTGTAATAATGTTAAAAATACATACACAGGAGAATAAGATAAACTAATCATGAAGTCTTGTAGCCGACGAACCAAACTATGTTTTGCAGGAAAAATCAATACCTGGTAACACCTGACTCCCATGGTTAAGTGCCAAAGTTAGTTTTATTGAACACTGGCGCTTATCCTATTTTCTAGACTTCCTGCAAATTCGATTGCTCGTCCATATCCGAAGGAATAATATTCGCTGCTTGAATGTTATCCCATGCATCATTTCAATTCTAGAGAATGTCTATGTCATGGTCACCTTTTCTAAGCGCTGCATTTCCTAGCACAAAATTGTCCAATTATTGCATTGAATTCTAGTATATTTTCTAGATTTCCATACAAATTCTTTTAATAGGACCAGTGCCAGTGTTCGTTTTATCAAACATTTTTAAAGACGACAGAAGCTCCTAATGAGTCTAAGAAAATTCTTGGTCGAAAATGTGTTATGGGGTTTTTCGCAGTTATAACCTTTTTTTAGGTAAAAATTCAAGGAGGGTTCTTCACTTTTGTTAAAACAACTTTTTAGCAGTAATTGCTTTCGTATTAGTGTAAAATTATTATACTTAACTCTAGATACAATATTGCTGAACATCATAACCTAGGAAAGCAAATATTTAATGGTCCTAGAAAACCGAAAATACAATTAATTCTATTTAATAAAAAATTAAAATACTTCAAGTGCAAATACGAATTTTTTAAATTTGTCAACCTTCCTCGAGATCTAAAATTTTTAAGTCGAACTCAGTCCATTTTATAAAATTAAATTCCTTAAATTTCCCACCCTTTGGCATTCACATCAACTGTACAGAAAATTTTTTTCATCCCAGTGACATTTTTTGTACATTTGAAGGGGTGATTGGAAGAAGGCAGTATGCAACACAAAAATGATGTAGAGTAAATCAGTTTCAAGTTTTTTTTAAGTGACATGTCTTCTTTGTTGCTTCTGAATCTTATACTCTTTCATAAATATTTAAATTTGAAAGGAATTCAAAGCAAGAGAGGAACCTTCTAACTTAACTTGTGGCAAACAGAAAATTTAAAAATGTTTGTTTCATACCGCTTTTATCTACCCACCCCTTTAAATGATTTTTTTTAATTTCTAATTTTTTTTATATGGTTTTTTGTATAATTTTTTTTAAATATTTCTTTTTAATTAAATTTTAATTTTTTTAAATATTAAATTTTATTTTTCTTTATTTTCCTTCACTGTAAATATATGTTTATCACCAAACAACCAAAATAAAATAAACACCCTCACCACCTGACCTGATATGACCTGACCACCACCTACCACCACTTGATCGAAAAAAAAACTAGGTTGATTGTCCACTGTATGTAGTGCATGTAATGAGTAAATCGGCGGGCATTGAATTGGCACGGGCACGTGCACGCTACAGGAATCGCGGCATTTACGGTGAGACTCTGGCAGCAGCACTCGGTACTGACGGCACCCACTGCCAGCATGAGTGTTTCCATCATGCTGCAGCTCATGTTTTGAGTCCGCCACTGAGACCTGATCCCACCACACCCGAATTCATGATGAAATTACTGGCGAAGTAAGTCGACGAGAAATGCTTGAAATGGAAATGCGTTGGCTCTGTCTAGTGAAACTGTCTTTAGTCTTTAACCCCATTGTTTATTGTTGTATGCTTCATAGTGATGGTATTTTTGTAAGACTAATCTTGTCTTTTTCATATTATTAACCTAGGTTAAGGCTTTACTGTCATTGTTAATCAATACTAAACTCTATTTAACTTTTTAACCCACTTTCACACTTTCACACTTCCATAATTCCATACACTAAACTCATTCACATAAAATTCTCATCTCCATACGCTTACACACTTAGATGAAAGCTCCGCTTTATGTGACACGCGTCACTTGCAAATCATCTGCTGAAATTATTGGCCGCGCCAGACGCAGTGGCTATTGTGTGTTTGGTGAGACTCTAGCCAGCTCAATGGGTCGCTCGATGAATGGTGTGAGGCCGCAGGATCAATTGTATTATGTCACCAGTCCTCCAATTCGTGACTCAGCTGAAACGCCAAGACAACTGATGAAGTCGCTGGCGTAGTAAGTACATATTTAAGTCATTCAATGGGAACTTAACTCATCATCATTTAATTGGTTTATTATTTGTTAATTTTAGAAATTGTGTTAGTTACTTTTTGTGTGTTTGAAGTTAAGGAAATTTGCATATTTGAAGGTGCAAGTTCATTCATTAGCAAACCATGGATCATTAAGCGATTACATTTTTACGGAAATTGGTTATCAAATTCGTTGGAAATACTCTTTGGGAAGGCATGATCAATTTATGAGTAATCTAAATTCTAAATTAATTTGTTTCTTGTTCAATTTCATCCTTCAGTTACTCAGGTCATGACTTACATTCATTTGATATCACTTCTCATTTATGAGATTGTTTGATTATCCCAAAGTTTCCGTACTTAATCAATAAATAACTAAAGTAAAAATTCTGAAGGCATCATTCTTCCCTAACCTCAAGAAACAATCAAGTTCTATAGAATGGGGAATTCTTCAAAATTTTTGGGTATGGGTTTTTGTGTTCAGTGTTACCTTTTCTATTTGTTTTGCTTCTCATGAAAGCTTCATTAATCAACTTTTTAAACGTGCTGTAAACCTTATAATATTTACTCAAAAATAACCCTTGTCTCGCTCATCAACAATTAGCGATGACCTGCAGACCACGGGCAGTGACAATTGCACCTTCAACAAGCAGCACAAGGAGCTGGGCCATGGCAACTTTACGAAAATTCCCAATGGCGTGAATGGTGTGGAGGACCGCATGTCCGTCACCTGGGAGAAGGGCGTTCACCAGGGCCTACTCGATCCCTGCCGTTTTGTGGCAGTGACCAGCACTAATGCGGCCAAGATTTTCAATTTGTATCCGCAAAAGGGACGCATTGCTGTGGGCTCCGATGCCGATGTGGTCGTTTGGAATCCAAATGCCACGCGCACCATCTCCAAGGATACCCATCATCATGCTTGCGATTTCAACATTTTCGAGGGCATGGTCTGTCACGGTGTACCCGAGGTGGTGTTGGTGCGCGGCCGCGTTTGTGTTGAGAACGATCTGGTGCGTGTCGCTGAGGGTTATGGACGTTTCCTGAATACGCCCACTCGCCCGCCGTTTGTGTACGATGTGCTCGAGGGTAAGGTGTCCGCCGGCAACGAGAGTGAGCACAATAATGGCGAGGAGCGTGACGAGCGCGAAATGAATGGTGGCCTGAAGAAATTGAATTTGGCCGCCTTGGAAATAGAGATTCCCTACCAGGAGCCTCTGCCGCATACTATTTTGGCTGCTGGTTCGCCCGCCAGCACTCCGCATGATCTCCACCGCGGCCATGTGGATGGCAGCCGCAACATGCAGGAATCGACGTTTTCCATAAGTGGTGCGAATTGAATTTTGGTTTTATTTCCCTAAATATGCCCTTAGTGTATATAATTTTGACATTTTTTTGTTCAGAAAAATCGTATATTGACAACATTTTTTTACAGCAATTTTATTCCATAAATAAAACACACACAAAACACAAGACATTTGCACACATTCCATAAAATCGCCAGAAAATAAAGTTCAAGGCTTTCATATTTCATTATGATTTTATATTTATACTTGAACGATATCGTTATCGGTTATCGTTCTAAACATAAGAAATCCTGATCGAAACTAAAGATTCCACAAGGACAGTCATTTCAAAATGGTCATAATGTGATGTGTAGTGTAGGTCCTACATAGTTTTCATCTAGGATGCGATCGCCTATATCGATATCTGAAGAAGTTGATAGCATTTATAATATTTTAGGTACTTTTGTGTTATCGAAACACATTCAAAACCTCGCCAACGATAGTCTAACATTTTGATACATTTCTTATGATCGTATATATCTGTTAGGCTCCATATAAGAGGCTATATACAGACGGGAATCTCACTTACGACATACAAAACTATAATATAATATTTAGAAGATTTGATTAATCGAGTTGACTCATCGAGTTATCAGAACTTTTATCGAAAGAAGCGCCCTGTTCAAAATTATTTCCAAGTCAAATAACTATTCCAAAAGCTAATCAATCTAAAAGCATAATACATCAAGTATCCTTTAATTTTAATTTCGATTTCAGCTTAATCAGATATCCCGATTAATCCTTCGATGAGAAATCAATCCATCAATCATAAATATGATATAAGATGAAAAATGTTACTGTTCGATTAGTCAAACTGTTTATCGATTATTAAAACGTTTTATTTATGTTGCGTATACAATTAGCAATGCGTTACAAATAAAACGCGAATCCATAATAAGCTATCATCATCCATAAATCCATGAACTCCTCGATGAGCATAGGGCCTGAACTTAGTTTCAGCCTCAGCTATAATGAATGCAAATTTTACATCAGTAAAATATGACCAATGTCGGTTTCAGGGGCCGAAGCACACGGGCAACAACTGCTAACCGTAACCGCCTGCATAACATCGTCCTTAAAAATGGGTGAATGGCCGATTTATTTATTTATTTTGAACTTATTTATAAGCTCTCAACATAATCTTCTTCGGACAACGGAACCGCCCCAGTTCCGAAACATTATACAGCAGATGTAATTTCCATGGAGTTGTCAACACTGCAGCAAGACATTTTACTCGAATCCGAATCGGGGTCAATATGCCAATGGAGTGTCAAAAGGTCACGCTTGAGTTAGCTTAGAGCTGGTTCTCTGTCTCAGTGAGTTGTCAATTATTTTCGGACAATTGAGAATTGGCCCTCATGAAGTAAAAATACATATAACAAAAAGGGGAACAGAATGCATATCTTTTGCAGCAGAAGAAATTTATTTCGAATGCGGATTTGTGTTGCTAATGTACTAAGATTCTGTTTTTCGTTTTGTTCTTGTATTTAGGCAACTCGGCACTCTACGGCTCAACAGGGCAGTCAAAATAAATCAAATCAAATATGATTGAATCGTGAACTGATATTTTACATTAATCATAGTTTTAATAATGTAATTAATTAATTCAAATTATTATTAATTTATGTGATTTTAAAGATATTGTTAATATACTACACTCAAACGATTTTTCTGAACAATTTTTCTTTTACTTACTGAATTATATTTGCTTAACAAAACTCTTTTCCTTTCTCCAGAAGAGCTGGATAAAACCGGCAATCGTTCGTGTATTAAAGTAAGGAATCCACCAGGTGGCAAGTCAACAGGATTCTGGTAAAGACAACTCAACCAAATAACTAAAGAAAATAATACGAATCCCGAAGAAACGATCGCACAATTCTTAAGCTTATAACAAAAAAAAAGAATAAAAGGGGTGTAGCTACATTTTTGTATAACCACATACAACCTTAAAAAAAGAGAATTTTGCGTCAAATGCAGCCGTTCTGAGAACGACCGCTTCCCTTCAATTCGACACGACAAGAACTTACAACAACCATTAAACAATTTTCTAATATTAATAACACTTCTACGCTAAACATTTAAACAAAAAAGAGCTGAACCAAAACTTTATATTATTATTGAAAAAAAAGAAAAAAAAAGAAGAAAAAATTAAACAACTTACATTTAATTTGCATATAATCATTAAAGAACAAATAATATTGTTTAATTAAATACACACATACATACAAACTAGCTTAATAATACCTATTTAATTGAATTTTTGTTTTTTGTTTAATTTTTAATTCTCATAAACGATGGAAATGCAAACAGCAAGCAAAACCGAAATGATCATAATTTATGTGACTTATATTATTAACATTATGTGCATTATACTCTACTTTTTAGATACTTTGTATGTATATCGTTTATACTATATGCTAGAACAATTTGTAAGATCGATCACTTCATGGTTAATTTTTTTTTTATTCATATTGATATAAATAAAATCATCGTTGTACGCTAAAATTGATTGGAGTTTGTCTTTCTTAACTGAGGGGATCTGGAAAATGATATGGGAGAGAGTGCAAATTACGTGTAAACAGTTACCCAAGAAGACACGTAGCCTTCACTCTGATCTGTTCCAACTTAACCTTACCTAACATTTGTATTATCTGGTTGTCGGTACTACGTGCGCTCTCTGCCGTCTTAGTAACCAAACTAACCCACCGAAAACAACTTTAATGTAAACCACAAAACGTCTATGACGCTTTCAAGTTTATTTACCCAAATAAAATGTAAATACTAAAATTTACTTTAAATTTGTATTGTGCAGTAAATACGGTCTACAACAGCCTACCATAAAGTATCTTTTTCTAAAGAACACTTGTATAATTTAGAATAAAAACAAGTTTTGTCTATTTACTGTGTAAGTAAATTCCTTCCAGCTAACCCAATAAAATAACCTAATAAAGTTTATTTATATTCTTAAGTACTTAATTATTTATTTAAATAACTTGCCAGATGCTTGTGAATTTTGTAGCCGGTTGTGTATTATTGGTCAGGCTATTAGTACATACGTTATGTTCCATTTCTCATAATACATCCAAATATGAATTTCAAATTAGCCCAACTAATGACCGGCTGCTTATACTTAATTTAAAATATTTCAATAAAATTTCGTATGCCATTAATGAAGTTTTCGTAGTAGTAAAAAGAGTCACATGAATAAAGTGCGATCACGAGGTAGCACGTATTTGAGGCTCAGAAGCCGGTTCAGCTTAATAGATGCACGATTTGCCAAAGGTCACATGCGTATTTTAAAGCACATGACTGAATTTATGACGCTGGCCATTGGTCAGTTTATTAACTTTGACAAAGAAAGTTCTGCGCCGCACAAATGTTATTACAAAAATAGATTTTTCTAAAGTAGGCAATTTAGCAACGAATGTATCCTAAACGTTATTATGTTATTGTGCACAGAAGGCACCTGCCTTTTTCAAAATTAAAGAAAAAATTTGTCTGCGGATTTTGGATATTCTTTTTTTTTTTTAATTTTCTTCTTCATAAAAAAATAAATTTTTTAATTTAAAAACCAAAAATTATTTTTCCATAATTACAAAAAAAAATTATTTTTTTTAACATTTTGTTTTTGATTGGAAGGCTTAAGTAAGAAGTAAGTACGTCTACGTCGATTCAAAATTAAAATTAAAATTAAAATGCACTCAGTAGGTATCAGAGTATTGCAATTCGGTATAATGTTTGCTGTACTATGAAATAGGGGGTCGAGAAATTTAAATTATCGCCATCATTGATAACAAAAACCGTGATCAGCAACGAAGCATTCTTCTGAAAAAGGAGTACCGTCCCCGAATTCACTTTCGCCCACTTTGAGGTTGTGAAATACTTCGTCTATCCTGGGGACACCAATAACACCAACAACAACGCCAGCCTGGATATCGAACGAAGGACAACTCTTGCCAACAGATGTTACTTTGCGTTAGGTATACCTAATTGCCTATAGGCAATTGAGAAGCAGATCCTTTTCCCGCAGCGAAACTTACGCTCTATAAGTCACTAATCATGACCGCTCTGAAACATGGGTGATGCCAAACAGCGATGAGCAGTCTTGTGGATCATTCGAGAGGAATATTAACCGTAAGATCTATGGTCCGCCTTGCCGGATACAATGGAATCAGGAGCTGTATGAGCTATACCCCGTGTTCCTCAGGCGCATCAATATTTAGCGAATAGTGTTTCGAGTAATGTCGGTGGAAGGCCCAAAAGAGGGCGACTACACGTCTCGAATGGAAGGACCAGGTGATGGACAATCTGGCTGCACTTGGTAGAACTAACTGTATTTATTTCAATGATTATTATACAAATTTCGATTGATGACAAGTCGAGTTTAAGTGTTGGCTTCGTTAGAATTGGCTCAGTGGCAAAAGACATTGAGGACAAAGGCAATCCTTAAAACATACGAATTTTACTAGAATAAAAGAATTTCATTTGCATTCCTTTTGTGTACCTAAATAGCAAACCAAATCGGATTTATCGTAATTTATTGATGCCTTTAATATTAATACCATAAACAATAACTCCTTGGTATCGTCTTATAAAAGAATCACTTATACTACAAATCGTAATTTTTAATACGCACTATTGGCCAGTACAAACTACGTTTTCAAACTGAAATTGGATTAATTTTTTTTGCAATATGCCGTAAAGAATTAAAATCTTTCGTTAGGCGCAGTTGTTGTTTACTCATTAGTTTTAATTATTCTATTTCTATTTTAGTTTTAAAATGAAACTGGTCATAAAAATGCAGACAGGTGACTCTAAGTTCAGGTGAACCGAGGGTGACCACTGACTAAACTACCCTCTTAAAAAAAACACGATTTTACCAAAACAAGTTGTAACTTAAAAATTGCTTTTGCGTTGCATTCCAACTGGATGCTATGGCAACAAGGAAGGACAACCAAAACAATAACAAATATTTACTATCTGTCGGCTTTTACAAATATTTCAAGTATTTCTTAATTTAATCATTTAATTTATTAAACAATTTCTGTGGTAAATAATTTCATACAATGTTGCATCAGGGCATCATTTTAAGAGAGGGACATGTGACGCGTACCATTTACAATTTGGTAAAATTTAATTTCAAAATTAATTAAATTTTTATTAAATAAAAACTGCAACATCTTCAGATTAAGGACAAACGCTATGAAGATGTTATCGAGTGCATTATAAACTTTGGCGAGGCAGCCAATACGCGTGCAGGTCTGTCCACCTTAGGCTATTGCTATTATTATGCACAGAAATATGAGGAGGCAGCCAGTTGCTATGAACAATTGTGCAATTTAGTGCCCAAGGAGGCGAAATATAAGTACGGCCAACTACTAAACAAAATGTTTACATGAAAGTGAGGTTAGGTCGTTTCTTTTTAACAGATTCTACTATGCCCAGTCTTTGTACCAAGCGGGCATTTTCCCGGATGCTCTGCGCATTTTGAAACAAATTAGCGACAACGAAGAGCTCAAGGAGCAGTGCCTGCAATTGCAGAGTGCCATTTTGTATTCCAGTGAAGACTATGCGGGCGCCCAGAGTGTTTTGAATCAGCGTGCCGGAGGCAATGCCGAAACCTTGAACGATGAGGGCTGTATGATGTATCAGGCGGACCAGTACGACAATGCGGTACAAAGGTTTTCGTCGGCCCTGCAAGTGGGCGGCTTTAAGCCTTTGGTGGCCTATAACTTGGCCCTGTCACACTTTCGCAAGAAGGAGAAGACTCAGGCCATAGACTATACTGGTGAAATACAAATATGTTGTATGTTAGGAGGAACTTAATGGAAAGTTTTGAAATTCCAGCTGAAATCGTTGAACGCGGCATTCGCAATCATCCGGAACTGGGTATAGGCGCTCAAATTGACACGGATGGTAGTGCACGAAGTGTGGGTAATCCCACTACCATGGCCTTGTCGGGCATAACGCAGGCTTTGAATTTGAAGGCAGCCATTGAGTATTATGATGGAAATGGTTGGTGTCGAGTAAATATGTATGTGTTCATCAAAGGGATTTGATTGCCTCCGTTTAATTCCAGTGGACGCCTCACGTGAAGCTTTGCTTGATTTACCGCCGCGAGCTGAGAGCGAATTAGATCCTGTAACCCTGCATAATATGGCCTTAACCGATCCCCAAGGACCCGTAGCTGGTCTACGAAAGTTGGCATTTTTGTTGCAGCTGGGACCGCCCGCCTGCCCCAAAGAGACATTTGCCAATATTTTGCTGATCTGCTGCAAGCATGAAATGTACGAAACGGCCGCTGATATTCTAGCTGAACACACTGATCTGACGTATAAGTATTTATCGCAGGTAACATTGAAATTGTGCGTAATTTTTTGTACTTAATTGGAATTTGAATTTTCCTAGTACCTCTACGAGCTCTTGGATGCTTTGATTACGGCCCAAACCTCTGCTGAATTGGCTGAAAAGAAACTGGGCACCCTGGCCTCAAGTTTGGCCGGGAAATTGCGCAGCTTGGCTGCCAAGGTGCAGGAGGTACGTTCCACCACGGATCAGAATGCCTTGAGGAATGCTCTCAAGGACTATGAGAGCGCTTTGGAGTTGTAAGGATTTTTTTTTTATAAATTTTTTTTATATTTTATTTTTATTCTTCAAAATCTCCTGCCATAGCTACCTGCCCGTGGTCATGTCTCGCGCTTGGATATCCTGGCGTGATGATGATTTTGTGGGCGCTGAGCGTGAATTTCGCTCGAGTGCTGAGTTCTGTTCGGAGAATCCCATATGGCGTTTGAATGCGGGCCATGTGCTCTTCATGCAGGGTGACAAGTACACGGAGGCGGCCGCTTTCTATGAGCCAGTTGTACGCCAGCATTCGGATGATGTAGGAGACAAAACAGAATGAATTGGAAAAAACCGAAAATAAAATTGAATTTCTTTTCCTCAGATCATGTCCGTTTCCGCAGCAGTTCTGGCCAATCTCTGTGTCTCCTATATCATGTCCTCGAAGAACGATGAGGCTGAGAAGTTAATGCGTAAAGTTGAAAATGCCGAAGAGGTCAAGGGCAACATGGGCAAGCAGTATCATCATTTGTGCATTGTTAATCTGGTGGTGGGCACGTTGTACTGTGCCAAGTCCAACTATGAATTCGGTTTGTCGCGTATTGCCCATGCCTTGGAGGGTGGATCCGGGGCGCGCCTATATGCGGACACTTGGCTGCATGTGAAGCGCTGCGTTTTGGGTCTGCTAACTGGCATGGCCAAGCAGAATATTACTTTGCCTTATCCGGCCGTGCAAGAGGTGCTGAATTTCCTCAAATCCTGTGAAGGTGACATTTACATTTATTTATTTCTTTTGAAAGTATTTTATGATATTTTTGTTATTTGTTATTCCCCAGTTTATGGCTTGTTTACACCTGCAAACATTTACACCGCTGCTGACATAGTGCCAGCCGAGCCTCTTACAATTGGCTTGGAGGCGAGAAAATTACGCTTGTTGTTGATCAAATTGAGCGAATATGATAATCTGTAATTTGTTTTTCATAGAAAAGTGTAGAAAATGAAAATATTTGTATTTGTATTTGCGGAGAGGAAAAACAACCTTAAATCAAGGTAGAGCGCCTATGAAAGTTTCAGTGAAATAAAGTTGTAAATTTTCAAAACCACTTCTATGAACGTTTTATGCAATTATTATTTGTATTTATTTAGAAATTAATGTGAAAAGAGAAAAAATTCCGTAATGTCGGAATAGCGGAGCTGTCCAGCTGTTGAACAGAAGATCTGCCCAGATGTTGGACACTGGATTAAGCATCCACTGGTCATTTTTATGATTCAACCGAAGCTCAAAACTCCTCCCGAAATACAGGTGTCCAACAGGTGGGCAGACATATTTGATGGTCGTTTCATCCAAAGTGCTTCAAAAACTGATTGCAAAAATTTTGTTTTAATGAATTTGGAAATCTTTTCTTAGCTTTCAATCGAGCTCAGTAAAATTATGTTAAAAAAAGGTTTGACATGTCCAACACCTGGACAGACTCCCGTACATAAATTTACTTACTAAAGCAAGTATTTTTTTTTTATCTACTGGGCTATTGCCTTATTTTGCATAATCCAACATAATAAAATAGTTGTGAATAGAATCGGTATGTGCGTATTTCTGACATTCTCCGCTGACGTCGAAATATCACTAAAACGATCATCATAAACATGTAGGCAGGTGGGGGCTCAGCTCAGACTTTCGTGTTGAGTTTAATCTGAACAAAAAAAAAAGATAAGTAAAGTTAGGTTGGCGTCTCGAACGAATCCTACTAAGAACATCTGTACCGTACTTACATCTCTGTTCATTGGTCTCCTCTCTTACCGTCAGTCTACTCCTATCTTGCACACGCCAACCTAACCTAGCTTAACCAATCTTATCCTGATTACATTCAATGCTGGAGGCAGATTGCCTACATTTTTATGACGCAAGTAGACAGCAGAGTGCCCCATTTACGTCTGACTTTAACTAAATATTTAATTATATATCTGAGTAATTGTATTTCAGTTTAATTTTGGCGGAGACATATGTCATAAGAGATTCGTCTTAACTAGTCTATATGCTTTCTAATCATAAAATGTTGTTGTTGTAATTCTACATAGTTTACTGTAGGACATGAATTATAACTTCCAAGCAGTTGTTCGAGAACATACCCTCAAGCATATTTGCATCAGTGTTTTATCTCGGCATCATTATACCCCCACACTCACTGTGGCAGGGTATACTCACTTTGTCACAACGTTTGTAACGCCCATAAGGAGGCGTGTCCGGTATGGAAAAGTATATATATTCTTGATCAGTATCACCTCCTGAGTCGATTTCGCGATGTCCGTCTGTCTGTCCGTCTGTCCGTCTGTCCGTCTGTCCGTCTGTCCGTCTGTCCGTCTGTCCGTCTGTCCGTCCGCACGATAGCGGTCGCAGTTTTGGAGATATCGACTTGAAACTTTGGGTACATGTTTTTCTCGTGAATACTGAGATCAAGTTCGAGAATCAGCCAAATCGGACAAAAACTGGGCGTGGCTCCCATACACCGAAAAAAAAGGTAAAAATTTTTTATTGTTGTATTCGATTGGAAATGTTTAGAAACGTATTTTTGACATGGTCCGAGGTTCCGAAGCCACATATATAAGGGTCTAAATGGGGTCTTGAGACCAATTTTTTTTTTTTTGTGGATTTAATTGGAAATTTTTAGAAATGGATTTTGGTCATGGTCCGGGCTTCAAAACCACCTATAATTGGCTCAAAATAGGGTCTTGAGACCACATTTTTATATGTTCGAGGTACTTCTTCCTACTGTGTGGGGGTATTTCAACTTCGGTATAGCCGAAGATAGTCCACTCTCTAGTTTTTTACTATGACTGTCTTGGCGCCAGTAAAAGCCTATTCATAACTATTTTAAAAATTTATTTTTAATAAATAATCTACTACCAAAAGGTGTTAGTCTGATATTTAACACGGATTTAATTTTGTTTGAGGCATTATTCATAAATTAAAATGCAAACTTTTGATCTCACAGGACTTCCACCACGCCCGCCGTTCTTCTATTTTATCAGTTTTATTTTACCGCACATTTCATACTAAATTATTATTGCGTTGATCTCTTAAACGTGCCGTCCATTTCGTACATTTATACATTTACGATATATAGATGGAGGTAAATAATTATGTTTATGATACAAGAAGTCACGATTTGCTTGTACATATCATGATTAGCATAGCATCGTTTTTTTCATATGTGTTCTGTTTATTTACTCAACACTTTAACTGTTTTCTATGGTGTTGATCTCGCTCTCACTTAGCTGTGATAAGGCAATTGACCGAAGAGATTATAATTAAGTTTGCATTTAAACAGTGATGTCAATTTTGTACACTAATCTAGGGAACTAAATTTTGGTTATAAAGTCTTTTTACATTTTTTTTTTAAAAACTATTAATTTTACTAATTTTTAATTTAATAAGTCAAACTAAACAATTGTGACAAAAATAATAGCAAAAAGTTTAGTTTAAAGATTTCTTTCCTTTGGATCTATTCTCCACTTAATAAAAAACTTCGTATGGAGATTGAAGAAAGGCTAAATGAAGTATCGTTAAAAAAAATTAGCTAAACAGTATAACAGACGCAATGTCCACTTGAAAGGTAAGGAATGGTCTGCCGTCACATGTCTGACACAGATTGGCTTTTGGATGGTTCCCAAACTACTCCAGATGTAGTCGAAGAAAAGGTAGGAAAAGGCTTAAAGACTTTTTAAACTAGTAATTGCTATTTGAAAGTTACCTTTTGCTATAAGGTTAACCCAAATACTTTAATTCTGGATTAAAGAGTAAAAAAATGTTCAGTAAAAAATGGTTAAAAATGTACATGAAGCAGACCATTATTCAGGCGACAAAGTTCTGGTGGTGGTGTAGAAAGAAGAGCGAACACTAGAAGGAATCGAACGATCTTTTAATCTACTGGCAACCAGCAGACCTATTCCAATTCACTCCATCACTAAAATTCTATCTGTCTCAATCGTTCCAAACATTGTGAGAGAATGGCTTTTTTTTATAGATTTTCGATGAGGGAATTGGAATAGGAGCCGGGGATGTGGCAAATTTGGTTTCGGAGAAATCTGCAGTTGAAAAGCGGTTTATGTGAAGTAGTATTGGATACACGACTTCTACGACGATCCTTGGATGCTGAAGAGAAGTAAGAAAGTGGTGGAATTTTGACTCATTGATATGTTTAAAGTACGTACGTACTTAGGTACTAGGTTCCGTATGCCAGCCATTTAAGTACAATGGCTCAATGTTATAATGAAGCAGATAGATTTTATAAACAAAATCTCTTTTCAAATTCAGGGGGAAAACCCGTAAAGCATCCAACCAAGTTCGATTTCTGTTTTAAAAAGGTTGACAACACTTATTTAAAGAATCGAAAAAGGTATATAAAGCACAAATCTAACAGAGGCTCGGCATATACCAAAGACCTTCTAAACGGTGTTATTGTAAAGTTTTTTTGCTAAATGCGAATTTTTTAAAAATAGTTTTGGAACGAAATTTTAATTAGGAACTGGTTTTCCAATTTTAGTTCATATTCAATTTTACTACTTTAATTAACACAAATAAAAAAAAATGGCACCCAGTCCGAATCCCGTGGAGAAGACTTCAGTTAATTTAGAGGTAAGTTTGAGTCAAGGAAGGCTTAAATTTAATTTATTTTAAAAACATTTAAAATTTCCCCGCAGGATGTTGAAACTCGTGTCTATATTAAAAATGGCAAAATCGTCAATCATGATAAGTCCTTCGAGGCAGACATTTACATTGAGAATGGCATAATCAAGTGAGTGAACTATTTTATCCGACAATTTGGAAACAATTAATTTTTTTTACTGCTCTTTTCAGATTTGTGGGTCCTCCGAATGAAATTAAATTGCCCAGTCGAGTGCGTATTATTGATGCTGCAGGCAAATGGATCATACCGGGCGGCATTGATCCGCACACTCATTTGAATTGGGCTGGTCGTCCCACCATTGATGATTTCTATCATGGCACTAAGGCAGCCATTGCGGGGGGAACCACCACAATTAGTGAGTTTAGATTTTTATACAAATCTAGTGAATTGAGATTAACTCTGTATTATCCCTCAGTTGATTTCGTCCTACCCAACAAGGGTGAATCGCTCGTGTCTGCCTATAAACGTTGGCAGTCGGCAGCGCGTCCCAAAGTCTGTTGTGATTATGCCTTTCACATGGGCATCACTTGGTGGTCCAAATCGGTTGCAGAAGACATGAAAGTTGCCTGCGAGGAGCTGGGCATTAATTCGTTTAAAATGTACATGGCCTATAAGGACGAGCTGATGCTGAACGATTCGGAAATGTTGGATGCTTTCGAGCGTATACGCGAATTGGGTGCTTTGGCTCAGGTTCATGCGGAGAATGGCGATATTATTGCCAAGAATTCCACAAAATTATTGGCAGCCGGCATTACTGGCCCCGAGGGTCATGAATTGTCGCGTCAGGAAGAAGTCGAGGCGGAGGCGGTGAATCGCGCATGCATTTTGGCTCATCAGGTAAGTTCGTGGGACTACAAATATTTTTAGTTTATTAAAACTTCTTTAATTTAGGTTGATTGTCCGCTGTATGTGGTCCATATAATGAGTAAATCGGCAGGCATTGAATTGGCACGCGCTCGCTCGCGCTACAGGAATCGTGGTATTTTTGGCGAAACTTTGGCTTCATGCCTGGGCAGCGATGGTATTCGCGCTCAGCACACTTGCTTCCGTCATGCCTCTGCTCATGTGATGAGTCCGCCTCTGAGACCTGATCCCACCACACCGGAATTCATGATGAAATTGTTGGCCAAGTAAGTTGAAGACATTTGTAAAAAAAAATTTTTCTTATTCGGTTCTAATTATTACCCCACATCTATCGTATCTTCCAGTGATTACCTTCAAACCACGGGCAGCGATAATTGCACCTTCAGCAAGGAGGTCAAGGAAATAGGCAAACACGATTTCACACAAATTCCCAATGGCACAAATGGCGTTGAAGACCGCATGTCTGTCACCTTTGAGAAGGGCGTACATCGCGGCCTGATTGATCCCTGCCGTTGGGTGGCCGTAACCAGCACTAATGCTGCCAAGATCTTCAATCTTTATCCACAGAAGGGGCTCATTGCCGAGGGTTCGGATGCAGATATTGTCGTTTGGAATCCAAATGCCACGCGCACAATTTCGAAGGATACTCATCATCATGCTTGCGATTTCAACATCTTCGAGGGCATGGTCTGTCACGGTGTACCCGAGGTGGTGCTGGTGCGTGGTCGCGTTTGTGTGGAAAACGGGCTTGTATATGAGACCAAGGGTTATGGTCGCTTTTTGAATACGCCCACACGTGCTCCTTATGTCTACGATGCCATGGATGGTAAAGTTCCTGCCGAAGATGGAAGCTCCGTGAATGGCGGTATTAAGAATTTGCATATAGCCGATATGCATGAAGCGATTCCCTACTTGGAGCCCCTACCGCACATTATAAAGGCCGTTAGTGGAAATTCAAAATAATGTTACTCTGGATATAACCAAACTATAGCTTAAGTGAAATTTTCTACAAAAGTATTCTGTGAAATAAATATAAACTGTATTTTTATCAAATGCTGCCTGATCATCTTCTATTATGTTTAGACTTTTGAAAAGAAAAATGGCCTAACAACCCTCTGCTCGACTATATGGAAGCTAAAATACTCCTACACAATATGACCCATTAAGCAGAACCTCGGAAATAAAAAAAATGTTGGTCTCTGGATCTGATTTTCTCCTATTCATAGTTCGTTTTGGAGCTTTGGGCCATGTCCGAAATCAGTTTCTAAATATTTTCAATTGAATTTACCTAAAACAAACGACTTGTCATATGAAGGTCAATCAAATCTTATTTTTCAGAAAGAAATAATTCCAAAATTCCAAGATTTATTTTTTAACATTACTACTCTACTTTGTTGACAGATAATACACTAAACTGGTACTAAGTAGCAACTAAATTTGAATATTATTATTGAGGTTTTTTTTTGGAAATTATGAATGAATTTTAATTTGGATCGGATTAAAATCTATTGAAATACACAACCAAAATAATATAAAAATAAATTCGAACGGGTTTAAATGTTTTATTTCTTTTCTTCAGAAACTTGGAACTGAAAAAATTTTATACATATTGCAATTTTTGTATCACAAAGTTGTGCAGCTTTTTGCATCAAAAGGAAAAAAAATAGAAACAAGATTATTTTTTATTAACTTGCTTTGGATGGACACTGATAGAACTCCGGTGACAATGTATTCTATTAAATTTTGGGGTCCATCAGAGGCGTAGGGGGCCGTGGGGGGACTCAAACCCCTTTT
Source organism: Heteromyza rotundicornis (assembly GCA_951394025.1). Lineage (NCBI taxonomy): Eukaryota > Metazoa > Arthropoda > Insecta > Diptera > Heleomyzidae > Heteromyza > Heteromyza rotundicornis. The sequence continues at coordinate 14,852,113 of OX596012.1, read as the reverse complement.
TTTAAACATGGCATAACTTCCAATTCCTTCAAGCTACAATGATGAAATTTGGTAGGTGAGTTCTTATTGACAAAATGAAATTGTGTAACCTTTGGAAGGGGTGCGGGATGGAGCCAATTTAAAGATCTAACTTTCGTATTTGGTAAGCTACAAGGCTGAAATTTTGTACTTAGGTTCGCAAAAGGGGAAAAAAATAGAAGAAAAAAATATAAAAAAAAGAGTAAAAACAAGTTTTTTTAAATATAACCCTTTAACCGACTAAAAAGCAGAAAAAAAATATTCTTTTAAATTAATTTCAGCAATTTCGAATAAAAATTTACGGTTTTTGGCGACTTCAAAATCTACAATGATATTAGGAGGAAAATAATCAAAAACCCTTAATTTTAAATCGAAATTGCTGAAATTAATTTAGAGGAAATTTATTTTCTGCTTTTTAGTCGGTTAAAGGGTTATATTTTAAAAAATTAGTTTTTTTTATCTTTTTTTATTTAATTCTGAATTTTTGGCTCTGAATGCAAATAATGAAGTGAAACAAGAAAAAAAATTGTATGGGGAAAAAAGAAACGTTTCTGGTTTAATTTTTTGTAAATATTTTAATAAATTTCTTACTAAAACTAGAGAGTGGACTATCTTCGGCTATACCGAAGCTGAAATACCCCCACACAGTAGGAAGAAGTACCTCGAACATAAAATGTGGTCTCAAGACCCTATTTGGAGCCATTTATAGGTACTTTTGGAGCCCGGACCATGTCCAAAATTCGTTTCTAAACATTTCCAATCAAATCCACCGAAAAAAAAATTGGTCTCAAGACCCCATTTTGACCCTTATATATGTAGTTTCGGAACCTCGGACCATGTCAGAAATACGTTTCTAAACATTTCCAATCGAATACAACCATAAAAAAGACTTAAAAAATGTTAACCTTTTTTTCGGTGTATGGGAGCCACGAACAGTTTTTATCCGATTTGGCTGATTCTCGAACTTGATCTCAGTATTCAAGAGAAAATGTACCCAAAGTTTCAAGTCGATATCTCCAAAACTGCGACCGCTATCGTGCGGACGGACAGACAGACGGACATCACTAAATTGACTCCGGCGGTGATGCTGATCAAGAATATATATACTTTTCCATACCGGACACGCCTCATTATGGGCGTTACAAACGTTGTGACAAAGTTAGTATACCCTGCCACAATGTGTGTCTGGGTATAAAAATTGCTTAAAATAAAAATTTGAAAAAATTTCGGTTTTTTATTTGTTGAAGGAGGTACACGCCCACCTGGGACATGATTTTACAAACATATATATATTTTTCTATATTTGACTCACTGTTATACAAATTATTGCGCTATTTACATGTTTGTGGTTTTGGCCAGAAAAAGAAATTTTCCCCATAGTGCCCTGTTAGAATCAATACTCGAAATAATGTCGAAAAGTGGCATTCAATACGTTTGAAGCCGTAAATATTAACCTACTGCAGCTAAAAGACTGCCCTCTGTCGTTGTGGAAACGCCCGAGGGCAAAAAATTGTTTTTTTTCACAACTTTTTTTGATGTTTTGATAACTTTTTACACAATTTCGAATCAAACCCATAACATTTGAAGCCCATTGATCTTCTAAACATAATTGTACAGACAAACTTATGTCGATTTAAGAACCAATTGCTTTGTTTTTTAATTTTGCATACTTTTAGGATTAAACTTAATATAACGTGGAAATTTCCTTTCGATGCGGCCATCAATCGAATAACCAAACTAATTAAATAATAAAGAAAATGCGATCTCATGTTCGTTTAGTATTTCTATATGAATATTTACTTTTATTTAAATATAATTTATATCGTTTATATTAGAAAAACTTAATGAAGAGAACAATTCAAACAGATTTCGGATGATTTTTATATATAAAAAAGAAAAACAAGAAATTTATGACATTTTCTGACTTGTGAGAATATAGTATGAGGAGGCGCTAACATTGTGTTAATTGGCGATATTTTTTTTAAGTTATGATAAAAACCCTACAGAAGTCGTATTAGAAGGATGACATTTTTACTTTACTTTACTTCTCACTAAAAGCTAATTATTGTTTCTGATATCGCGGCGTTAGTACTTAAATGTGCTTCGATCTCAATTTGGTTATATGATAATATAAAATTTATTTAATTATTATTTTTGGGATTTAATTGTCGGCCAAAACGGCAGAGGAAGCCATTTCACTAACACCGCAGGTATTATCACCGCGATAGACGCGATAGTAGCCCTGCTCGCCCCACTTCTCGCCCCAGGAGTTCTTCACAATCCAATAGGGCAGAGTCTTCTTGAACATGGGATAGTCGGAGACGCCATAGCCAACAATGAGTACGCCATGATCGAGGTTGCTATGGGCACAGAGCATCTTCCAGGGATGTGAAACACCGCCGCGATAGAATTGCATGGCATTGGCATTGATACCTAGAAATGAAAAATTGTTTTTTTTTTTCTATAAAAACAAAATTACAAAAAAGAAGCGTATGACACTCACCAATGGAGATGGGTCCATTGGCCAGCAGCCATTGGGCCATGGCCGTTTCGTTTTTGGGCAAGTCTACAGCTCCGGTGACCTTAACATGAGCCATGGTCTTATTGAAGTGACACTGTTCCTTGCGTGCATGATAAGGATACTCCGATTCCAATTCCAAGCCGCCAATCTTTTGAATTGCCCTGTGAAAAATATGTATTGAAGATTTGAATGTAACAAGAACTCAAAAGTAAATTCTCCTACTCATAAGCATTGTCCGGTAAGCCACCATTGCAAGCGGAATCCACAGTATCGCAATCCAAGAGCTCCTGTTCGGAGTATTCTTCCAATACGCCTGTTTTGACCGCATGCAAACCTTCAATATTGCCCGTGACACTGAAGGCCCAGCAAGAACCGCAGCTTTGTTGATTTTTAACCTAAAATTGAAATACATTTTTTTGGTAAAATAAATAATTTTACTTCAAAACAATAACAAAAAAAAAACTACTCCACCTTTGTGATAACATTCTTTGTTCTCCAATCGAATTCTTTGGGCAGCTCAACATCGGGTATAACAGCAGGGGCATTCACTGAAGGCTTACCAGTTTCGCGCTGCCACAGACCCGTACGCTCTTTGTACTCAGTACTGGTCATATCGGCGAATTCGGTCAGACCGTATTTGGCACTGCCTAAATGGAATTGAAATTAATTCAAAATTTACTCAAAACCTTCTCATCTCTCGTACCCATTTCGTTGGCATTCAGCTGCTCGATGATTCGCAAATTTTGCTTGAAAATTCTCAAACGCATTTGACGCTCCATTGTGTTTGCATAGCGACGACTGAACTTCACTTGGAATTTATTAAACAAATGTTCGGTCTTCTCCAAATTGTGGTGATTGTGCTTCTTGTGGGTTTTCTTTTCGGCATACTCCACCGAACGGCTGTGACGTCTCTTGACGGTCTCCTTGTTGGGGCAGTCGATGGTGACCTCATTGCCATTTGCCAACCATATTCTTGACCAGATTTCAATATCACAACGATCCACATCGCCTTGGTCGTTAATGAGATCAGCATCGATTTTGGTCAAAGTGCCCGAGACCATTTGCCTAGAGGCCGAATGGACTTTGGAAACTCTAAACAATAGCGGGGAAGGGGATGAAAAGTTAGTTAAGTAAAGATTAGTAAAATCGATTGATTGTGTTTTTACTTGTATGTGGGACCTTCACCGGAGGCCAATTTGTCCAGGGATGATTGTAGTTCGGTTTCGGCTTCCTTGGCTTCCAATTTGGACACACCGCCCACTAAGGTGTTGGAGCCGCGCTTAGAGCGTGTATGGGCTTCTTCAAACTACGTGAGAATGATTAAAAAAGGTTATTCATTTTGGTTTACAGAAATTTTTTTAATATTTTCAATCATAATCAAACCTAACCTCACTTTAAAAAAATTTTTTTTTTGTATTTAATTTATTGTATTTTTGCTTGAATAGAGTACATATTTTTAATTCTAAGCACTGCACTATCAAATTGGAACATTAAAATGGTGTTCACCCTGGATCAAATTGAATACTTTCTGGTTTGCCTGTTCATGAACAAATCACAAATACTTCTTACATGAAACACATATAATTCAAAGGTTTTTCCCTAGTTTTAATAAATTAAAACAGCAACGTTCAACCGAAAAAAAGGACACAAACATACATAGAATAGAACTGGAAGAGACAAGACAATTTGAAATAAATATGAAATAAAATGGAGAATTTATAGTAAATTTGTAACAGTTCAAAGACGACTTACTCTCAGACAAATTGGAATGTAACACAAAAACACAAAAAGGACATTTACAATAAACATATACACATACGAGTGTGTGTGTTCGTGTGTGTGCTTGGATAGATGAATAAGTGCTAATATAGTTATTCTAAAACGAGAATACGAAAATGCTGATACGATACAAAACCATTTCATATGAAGAAAATCAAATTAAATTGTAAAGTTTATGCGAATCGTTGAGGGGTTACATGGCCCAACATTTGTCGATTTAAGAGACAAATTAAAACAATACTGAGCACTGAAACGGAAACCACACACCGCACACACACATAGAAAGAGGAGGCGAGGACTGTGTTGATGGCAATACAACGCCATGGCGGCAATGGTTTCATTAATTGAAGCACATCCTAGCGAAATGAGTTTTCATTTCAATTTTCTGGCAAAACGAAAATATCTCAATTGTGTAAATGAGCGGCAGTGGGCGTACAGGATAATACGGAATACGCTACTGCTGTGTTGACTGTTGGTGTGCCACAAACAATTGGAATTCAAATTAAAATTAAATTATTTCGATTACGGAAGAGTTTCGCGCGCGTTCTCAAGTTTTGTGGGCGTTTTGTTACCTGCTGCTCCGCGTGCCCCTCCCCCTGTGGTTGTTGATTGTCATTAAAGCGTTGCTCCTGCTCTTCGCTGGATGCCTGTGGCGATGATTGTAGTTCGGCGCTTTGTTGTTGTTGCAAATAATTACTATCGCCATCAGCATTTTCATTTTGTGGTGCCGCCTCATTTTGGTTTTCATTATTGATTTGTTGTGAATTTTCAAAATTCACCGCACCCACCGAGAGGAAATCGTCCAACCACTTCATTTCATCGTCACTCAGTGGAGCCGGTTGTGGCGTAGATGTTTCGTCATCGTCTGCTGGAGCCACAGTGGTGGCGGCCACCTCTTCCTGCTCATCTTTCTCATTTTGAATATTTCGCGTTTGGGTTTCTTCAATAGGCGCCTCTGTAGTGGTGGTAGTAGAGGTGGTAGAGGTTGTAAAAGAACTGGCCGTTTCGGCCGGAGCCACCCTCTTCTTATTGCCACTTGAGAAGGGCATAATTTGCGATTCCAATTTGGCCATATCATCGATCGACAATTCGTTACGCGAGCCACCATTGAACAGAGCATTGCTTTGGTATTTATCATTCAGCGCATTGCTGCGCGCCATCGGATCGGTGAGATTGTCCTCCTCACTGGTGCAGTTCGTATGCTGCAATTCGCGCACTTTGTCGCCCCATTGTGTGCGCAGCCAGGGCTTCTCGAGTATGACCAGGCGACAAATGATGTCCGCATCGTTGTCTTTGGTATTCACCGCATTTAGGACAATCTCGTAGCGCACGCCGTTGACGATTTCGCGAAATGCATCGACGATGTTGACGAAGTTCATTGTGAGCGGCAAGAATGTCATGGCAATGTTCTGCACACCAATTAGATTGGGCGAGAGGTATTCACGTTCGCCGGGATTGAGTTTGTGGACTCGCTTCACGGGCTCCTCGGAGACTGGCTGCATTTGTGTGTCATCGTTTTGCTGTTCCTATTCGATGTGTATGATTATGATGAGGCAGCGAATTAATAATTTCGCGCATTTTGTATTTGTGTGTGTATGTGTGAGTTTGTGTGGTTGGCATGAGACAGGAAGAAACAAACGAGGAATTTCCGTTTGAGCACAATTTTTTTTTAGGACAAAAACATTTAAGCACGTTTAGTGACAATGAGTGGAGAATGTTGGGTTAGGAATAGTTTTTAATAATAAATATGGCTTAGATTCAAACCGGTTATACAATTTGTTTACGTGTAAGCATGTTTTCTTATAATTTCTGAACGACTTCAATGAATACTACTACCAGAAACCAAGAAATAAACTAAATTATAAGCCTACTTCGCCTTTTAGTGTAATTTAAAATCAAAACATTACAAATTTCTAAAAGAAATCTATTTACGTCATCGTTTAGTGCTAATATTTATTTTTAATACAAGCTGTTACTCCTATTTTTACGATTTTTGGTTTCTAATATATGAAGGATGTTGTAAAGTTCCACTAATATTTTGCAGTACTTCAGAATTTAATTAATATTTTATACGTTGCAGGGAAATCGAACTTAGTGCTCCAAAAAGCAATCATATTGCTCCTTGAAGATTATTGGATGGTGAACAAGTGACTCGTCTAATCTTTAAATTGTCAACTTAAAGTTTTAAAAAATTTAAATTTTAATGGAACTTTACAAAAATTTTATCACATATCGCTCATTTCCTGCAATATCGGCACAACTCAAAAAATCATATTGTTGCAGAATAACGATTTAAAATTTTGTATTCGAGATTTTTATATGGGTTAGGATGTTTTTAAAAAACGTTAAAATACATCAAAAATTAAAGATATGAACTGTCTTTTGCCAGCCTGTTTGGCAGCATTAATATCTGAGAATCCTAGTGGCAGTCATAACCTAGAAGAAAAGCTACGTTTGGTTTATGGAGTCTGTAAGGAGAGCTGTAAAAAGTTAATATCTTATAGAAAATATGAGCACGGTTGTTTTTTACATTGCTTCGTCGAAAACCAATGCAATTGCACTCCAATGCGTAAAGTTTATGGATGACTTTCCCAATTCTTATTTTCATAATAAATTCAGACTAAAAACCGCACCCTATTTTTTTCTCAACTTTACAACTTCAGGTTTTCTGTATTGAAATCAAATTTCATGTATGTATTTCTACGTTAATTTGTTCTTTATTATTGGAAAAATTCTATTTTCAGCAAGAAAACTCAAAAAAATTGATTTTTCATTTCATTAATTTTAATACTATTTTCTTGTATCAGTCTTGCTACTGGCCTAAGCTACTCAGCTTCTAATTTTGGCTTAAGTCTAGCTTAATGCCCAAAGCATTTTTAAACATTTGTTGGTTGGAATTTGTTCAGTTTTATGAGAAAAAAAGAACGACAAAAAAAAGTGTCGCTCTCACTTAGTTTAGAAGTTAAGGGCAAATGAAAAAGAATCCTAAATATCTCAGAAACCTATTAAGCAAATATGATATTCTTGCACTCAGGGAAAAAAACATAGTAAAATCATATACGATCGTATTTACTCCTTCATTTTTTCAACTTAATTGAAACAACTTTGAAATAAAGAGAAAAATACTTAAAATAACTATTTTCAACGTTGAAACAAAGTTGCAAAGTTGAAATGAAGTGAAAAATACTTAAAATAACTATTGTCAACGTTGAAACAAAGTTGAACGATTTTAAATCAAAGCAAACTTAATATAAATTGGAAAATTTTTGAAATAATCGGAAAACAACTTTGAAATAAGATTGTTTATTTTTGAATTTAAGTTGAAAATTGAAAACAAGTTTGTTCGTAGTTGTTTCTAAAATTTCCAACTTTACCAGACTTTTATTAACGTTTCTACTTGTTTTAAGGTGGTTATTTTTTGATTTTAGGTTGTTTTTTCTCTGGGTGTGGTCTTGTTTGAAATGGATATTTATGGTTTTTTGCAAGTATTTTTCTGATTCTAAAACGCATTTTTAATTAATTAATTTTTTTCTCATAAAGGAACAAACTATGGGGGTGCACTTGTTCAATTTCGAAAAATCGAAAAATAAAAACCACTCTAATGTATATCCTTTATTAAAAAAAACTTTTAATCTAAAAAAAATGCATTTTCTTTATGATAACAAAAAGTTGCTTGAATACAGAGTAGGACTTGAATGCAGAAGTACTGCAGAGAGCGTAGCCGCTGTTGGACACACTTAAGGGTTATAAATCCTGAGATTTTACGTTTATTTTTCATTTGCCTATAACTTCTGTACTAAGTGAGAAAGACACCTATTTTTTTTTGTATTCCTATTTTCTCATACAACTAAACAAATAAAAAATTTTGAAAAAGGCTTTGGGCAGTGCACTAGTAAATATTCAATTGAAATCTGAAAAATAAAAAATTTCAACAAGGCGAACTTGTGACCATTTGGATAATTTTAATCTCAGCGGTTGGACTTAATCACTTTGCAAAATTGTCTTTTAATATGTATTCATTAAATATTTTACACATGTTTCGTCACCCAATCCAACTTCTGTCTCAAGAAAACAACAACAATTAATGCCTTTCAGAGATGCCACAGGGGGGCTAACAAATCAAATAAATCAAACAGGTTGAATGACCACTTAAAGTTGACTGAGTTCTAATAACGAGTATCAAAATTAAAAATATAATTTTGAATTAGTAAAAATATTCCAAGAATTTTATTCCTAAAGAAATGTATTTTTATATAACCGGTTTCAATCTGAAGTCATACTAACCATTTGCTGTGATGGTCCGAACTGTGCAGGTGCATTAAATGTCATGGCGTTAAATTGTGTGCTTGAATGTGTGTGTGTGTGTGTCTGTGCGTGTGAACCCATTGCCTATTTGTGTCACCAAAAGCAGAGTAGGTAACTATTATTTTTGCCATGTCACGTGTGTTTAATTTTGGTGCAATCTGGCCAGTGATTAAGCTTTTGATGGTAATGATGACGGCCACGACAATAATAATAATAACAACAACAACAACAACAACAACAACCACAGTGATAATAATAATGATATGGCGGACGGCATTTATCACATGGATGCTGCACGTTCGATGCTTTTGTGCAGCGCATTACTTTCCAGACTATTGCATAACACCAACACCAACAATATGTATAAATAAATAAATGAAACTCCATTATGTAATATAAACTGCCAAGCCAAGCTGGAGACGACAGCTGCAACAACAAAATCAACAACCAAGAAATGTTTTTCCAAAAAATGCACTTCGAATTAAAAAACCTAAAAATGTTCAAGTGGAAAACATTTTTACATACCAAAAATTGGTATTTCCGAACAAAAGCTTAATGAACAAAGTTGTATTTTGCGATGCGTAAAAAAAAACCCAAATTCACACGAGCGCGAGCGAACTCATTTGCATTTAATTGCGCTACCAAAACAATCAACTTAAGAGTACATAATATACAAAAAAAAATTAAATAAATAAAGCAAAAAAAGAAGTAAATAAACTGAAAATATAACCGGAATTGAGATACACACGCTCCATCGAAGATACAATTTAATCGATTTGCAATAACGAAAGAAAATGCAAACAGAAAAAAAAATCGGAAAAAAATGCAAATTGGCTGTCAATGTCTTATTTTATTTCATCTATTGTTGCTGTGGCGGCGGGCTTATTTTGTGTTTTATGGCTAAAAACGAAACAGACAATTCGCAGTCAATCCGACTCGTATTCGCCATAGAGCCATTGAGTGATTCATTTTCATAATTAAATCGAAAGACAGAAGAAAAGGAAATACAAATAAATAAAAAACACACGATGAGTTGCTTTTAAGTTAAATAAATATTCTTCCGTTCCAAAAATTGCTTAGCTAGTGATCCGGTATAGATTTAAATATGAAGACATCTTCTAATAATAATAATATCGTTAAATGCTTCTATAATTTAAAGTGTCTCCTCTCCGTTTAACTACCATTTAAGCCTTGAGTGAATAATTTGGCAATTGGAACCACTCAGAATATTGACAACTTTTTGATTTCAAAAGTTGAAACTGAAGCAAACATGTTAATAAGTTACTCATACGAGTGGTAGGGCGCCTCAAGAGCACAAGCTGTTGGGGTATTCTCCCTGCAATTGAGAGATTTCTTGTACTCAGTAACCTATATATAAGTACATTTTACGAGAAACCCTTTTCTTGAACTTTTTCAAAAGTTAGAGACTAAAAATTCAAAAGTGGACTGTGAAATTTTTTAATTTCCGTAATTTCAAATCAAATTAGGCCACCAGTAGCATAACACAAAATGTTTCCAAACAAGATTTTGTGGTTTTTTTTTTTTTAATATTTTAGCTCAGTAATGGTTGATACTAGAGCTCACATTTTTAGGGAACCATCATAAGAATTAAAGTTAATTTGGAAAGTTAAAAATGGAACGTATACGAGCGGTATAATGTGAGGTAGGACCAAAGTAAGAGGTAGAGTATAATAAAAGAAGGAAACGTGATAGGATGGAAAAGCATATATATTCTTAAACATCACCTCCTGCGTTGATTTAGTCCTATCCGTGTGTCTCTCATATTTATTTGTAAACACGATTGCATGAGTAAGCTTGTCCGTCGAAACTTTGCATTTATATTTCTTAGATCTTAGAAGGAGTTGGCGCAACCACTGAACTTAAAAGTCTAAAAATCGTCGCAATAAAGTCCGGCACGTTCGGGCTAGATGTAGACCATGGAAGAAGGTCTACAATCTTCACGTAAAGGATAAGAGAGCTTTGTGGTATTGCTATGGACCCATTGTGGTCTATGCGAGGCTTATAGCTGCCACCCTAACCTAACCTAACCTAGAAGGAGTTGGTATTGTTAATGGGAGGAATAGGTCAACTGCCACCCCTACCTCCCATACAAGTAAAAAATCATGTTTTGAAACATTGTAGCCCAATTTCGCTGATATAGTGCCAAACTTGGTATAAAAGGGGTTTTGGAGTTGCTGATTTCGAATTTGATGTTGAAATTCAAAAATTCAAGATGGCGGATCCATTATGGTGATAAAAAATTTTGAGACTTCATCCAAATAGTGATAAATTTGGTACAAAAGGGTCGCTGATTTCTTATTTTAAGAGGAAATTTCCGAATTCAAGATGGCAGATCCAATATGGCGACCGAAAATTCCAGATTGCACCGAAATAGTGTGAAACTTAATACAAGGGCATTTGGTGCGAACTCGATGTTAAAATTTCACAAATCAAGATGGCGGATTCAATATGGCGACCGAAATTTACGGATTTCTTGAATAGTATGAAAAGTATGTATAAGCAATTTTGACTGTCTGAAACTTACTCACTTGTTTTAATTTACATTAAATAAGGCGTTGAAAGTTTGGTAAGGAGCCTTTAAGGTTTTGATTTCAATCGCTTCTTAAAACAATGGAAAACTATGAACAAACAAATGTTCTATGTATCCTACCGACTTTTCTTCTCGAGCATTACGAGGTGAATATTTTGCAATGAAAAACTTCACTTGTCATACTGAATCCAAAATTTTTTATATATTTGGAACGAATTAGGACGATTATCGGGGAAAGTATAAAATGAGGTTATGTTTTAGTTTAAGTAGTATACAAATTTTAATATTTCATTTTATTTTCTACTACTATCTGTTATTAAATGAAAATAATTTATATGCTTCCGTATGTGAATTTTGATTAAAATTTGTTTTGCTTTAACTTTCAACACAATTCACTCTAGACATGCATGAGTGTTTGTGTGCGGTGAAACGTGCTCGAGCATTTAACTATATTAAAATATTAAAATGAATTCTAGGAATTTCATATTTTTAAAGTTTGTTTGTTTGTTTATATACACTTTTAACCTTTTAATTTTTGCAATAATTAACAAGTTGACAATTTCAGAAACAACTTGTGATAAGGTAACAAATTTTATATTTTCCATGGCCACAAACTTTTCTAACTTCTGTGAACTTCAAGTAACTTATAGAGTCCTAACCTATCCCAACTGTATTGTAAACTTCAATTAAGTTAAATTTGCTGTATTCCTTTCTCAAGCCTTCAATACAAAGTTGTTAAGTGTCTGCTTAATGAATGCGAATTTATTTATTTATTCGAGTGTCGAATATTTCATGTCACCGTATCTTTCTTGCCACACTTTGTCGTACATTTTTTTGAGGAATAATAAAATGGGACAGAGAGTACTTGAAAACCATTGCACTTTAATTAAAATTCCATTCAGCATTCTTGAACAGGCACAGATGCTGAAGGAGATGAAGAATACATTGATGCTACTGTTAAAGGAGTTGACTACATTTTCACAAAATTTATTCATCACATCGCGTTGAGAAGTAACAATTATTTCAGTGTAACTATTTGAGGATGTCGTTGAAAAAAAAAAGGAAAAAAATGTATACTGTGTTTCCCAATAAAATCACAATAAAGTCCTAAATAAAGTTTCCTTGTGAAATTACTTTTGTATCTGATTAAGGTTTTACTTAAAAGACTGAAAACACAACAGTGTTTCCTTTTCCAAGTCTTCAAGCATCTAGCATGAGTATTTAAAAAGCATACTAATCCGGTAAGCATAATTAAGGACTTTTTTTTTATCGAATTGTTGAAGCTTGTTCGCATGTCCTTCATTGTATTGAGACCATAGTATTGTTCACAAATGATAGTTACAGTTTGCTTCCCTTCAATAATTAAAAATTCTACAACGAAGTATCTGTCATACTTGATATTCCCTGCACTGGGTTGTTATTAGAATCTGACAAGTGAATTCCGTATTCAAAAACTGATAAACTTTCACGCTTTTATATTTTGAAATATTAAAATATAAAATAAATCGCTGTTTATTTAGACAACTGACTTCTCTATACTCGCATCTATACTCGAAATTGTTTATTTTACTTGACATTCGAGGCAATGAGTCAAGGCATAAATACACAAACGCAAATGTACTGCATCATCCAAATGACATGGCTGCTGTTTAATAGATTATGATCAGTCGTCAAATTGCCGGTACAAATATACACTCACAACACAGAATACTTGGGTGAAATTGTTCCCAACTGGAATTGGAAGTGATGTCAAATACAGAACAAAGGCAGTGGGACAGATTACAAAGATTTTTTTTTTAGGTAACTAATTCGGCAATATTAAGAAATAATGATTACTTACCACTGTCAATGTTTACTATAAAGTACGGGATTATGTTCAACCGGAAGGATTGAGTTTGAAAAAACGCTTAACATTTGCATTATTCACATTAACAATTCAATAATCAACATTCAGCATCGCTAGTCTATACGAGGAATGCATGAATTAACTTTGTAATTGGCGACGCATTGGTAACAGCATCACAGCGTGACTCAAATTGTGTGAGTGCCTTTGTTCCACATGCTTTTTAGAGAATACTGCGGCAGTCGGTATTAATATGCATGTCTCGAAAGGAATATTGTTAGAATTGCAATAGGTAAGTGTCAACGTGTCGATTGACACCGAATCTATTCCTACTGTTTACTAAGCATGAAATCTTAAGATACCCACTACTTCACTAATAATTGCTTGTGGGAGTATTATGGTGACAGAAGGAGTATATCGGTGACTATTTGGGAATTTTACTACTAAAATGAGTTGCTGTGTTCACTAGGAGTCAAATCACATCAAATAAAAATATTTAGTAAGTTTTTTTCTCTTGTCATTGCCAATTTGTTGCAAATGGAAAATACTCAATGTTTGTCTAAAGAATAAATTTGTTTTTGCTTTGACCTCATGAACAACAACGACAACAACAAAACCTGAAAATATATTCTTTTGAATTACGGAAATAATACAAAAAAACAATTCTATTGAAGAACTTTCATTTGCAGTGATGGACAAGACCAACTACTATTGCACTAAACGATTAAGCGGAACTTTATGGATTGTGAAAAGTGGCACAAATTCGAGTATAAAATGTATTTATGGAATTGCAAAATATAATCTAAGAACGCAAAATGATATTCTAGCGCTTTGGTTTGAATTTGAACTCAACCCAACTCTGATAATGCGAATTAATTGTGTAAACAAGTTGAAAGTAGAATTTGTATCACAAAAATAACACCAAATAATCGGTAAAAATTTACAAACATTTGCCTAGGTCTTCCTGCCGCCACCCGTCTGCCCATTGAAGCCATCAGACCAAACAAAGAAGACGAAATTTACGCTGATAACAGCAAAAATTGGCAATTTGTTGACTTTGTGAATTTTCAAATTGGAACCAACAACACCAACAACAACAACAACAGTAGAGAAAACCATTTTATGTGATACAAGTTGAAGCACCTAAGGTTTTTTCTGCTTTGTTCGCACTTTAAATTGGAAAACAAACTAAGCCCCCACCCCCTTCCGCCATATCAACCAAAGAAGCAAACAAATGTGTATGTAAATTTGATTGTTTAAGCAAAAAGGCTATTTAGTATAAGCAGACCTAAGGCATTTTTCTCAAATATAAATTAGCAAGACTTTAAGCTCCTCAAGATCTGTCAAATCTCTCAACCAACTTTTCGCATATATTAAAAAAATAATAATTATTTACAATCTTACGTGAAAATGTATTAAAAAGCAAGTCAAGTTAATTTTTAATTGTGTAAATATTGCAAAATTGTAACTGTATGCTGTAGTTGTGTGCATTCGTTTTGCTTTCTTACCTCGGCCGCCGCATCTTGTCCAGCAACGGTGGTGACACTCAACAAAGCAACAATTGTTGCTGCGCCGATGAGACGCAATTGTAGTTTCATCGTCTTTCGGTGGCGAAATCCGTTCAAGTTGGCTTCCTTGCGTGTGGTTAGTGGAGCTTCGTTCGTGTAATGTGTCAATTAATTACTGTCAAATAATTTATTTCACAATTATTTATTTTTTATAATTTTTTACTCAAGATTACTTTTAGCTTCGAAAGAAAAGACAACAGACAACGACGAAAGATGTGAAACAACTGACAGAGAATTTCTACCACAGAGTATACAGAGGGGACACTCTCTTTAAATTCCCTGAAATCCAATATGGCGGACCATTTTTTTTGATTTTTCGTTCTTTGCTTCACACACTATACGTGAGTTCACCTCGAATTATTTCGATTTTTCGCAGGGATGATTCGGTTTCGTATGAAAAGTAGTATTTAATTGTACGAAATAACATACAATTGTACCGAAATATTTTTATGCCCAAAATAGAACTTTTATATTTGTTTAAAACAATTCTTATAATAAACAATAAACAAAAATTCAATTTATAAAAATATGATAATTTTCTTTGAAATTCAACATTTGTATAAGAATTGTTTTAAGTAAATGTAATAGTTCTATTTGGGTATAAAAATATTTCGGTATAGTTGTATGTTATTAAGTACAATTTTATACTACTTTTCATACGATTTCAAACAAAATTTAACTATATTTTTATAAATTCCAAACCAATTTCATACATTTTAGACGAAAAAGCTGAAATTATAATGACTCCAGAGATATCGTAAGCGAAAATTAACTTAAAGATTTTATAAGGAAATAAGTCAAAAAACATTATCCTTTATAAAATTTACTTTGTGAAATAAAAAGAACTGAGCGTCAGTGCATTTAATTTTTCTTTGCGTATATACATATGAATTTTATTCTGTGGAATGTTAATTTTCACTTGTAATAATGTAATGTTTTTAAAAAACATCTGCATTTATTAATTGTTGAAATTGTATTTACTTGAAGTCGATTTCTTGGTTTTTTTAAATTACATTTTGAGCTAAAAATATTCTTTTTGTGTGAAATTGATAAATTTTCTTGGGGTGTTTACAAATATTGGAAAAGAAACGATTGTTTTTTCATTATTATTGATCTTATTTTTGAAATTATTAAATTTATTGGCGCATATTTATAGGCAAAGTTAGGAGTTACTAAACCTTAGTACCAACTTAGTAGCTGTCAGTAGAGTACTGAAGTTAAGTTGAAACTTAATTTGGCTAAGAATATGGGCCATTGTGCTTGGTATTTATTCATTAAATTTGGAAAGTTACAAAATTGTACGGAAAATGTCTAAGTAGTAGGAAAGTAAAAAAGTACAACTTTACGGAAAAAATCATCCCTGATGCGAAGAAGTGAGAGAATATGAATAAAAAAGTGTAAAAAATGTGGTGAAAAAGTGAAAAAGTAAAAAATGTAAACAATTCCCATCAATTTCTTTAATAATTTTGAAATTATATCTTTTTTTATATTAAATTATAAAAAATATTCGCGCGGTTGAGAAGTAAACCATCATTCATCATTTGGAAAATTGTTTCGGTGTTGTGGGTGCAGTGGTGACTGCAAATTATGGTGATGAGAAAATGGATGTTGCATTGGAGGATTTGGCCTGAAGGGAAATGCTGTTGGATTTGGAGAATGCAACAACGATGACATCGACATTGCGGTGGACAATAAAGGGAACTGCGTATCTTTCAGTTTTGGCAAATGCTATGTGCTATTGCCATTTAATTTGAATGCCACAAATTAGCACTTTCTGGCGGTGACAGAAGGAGGAAGGAAGGAAGTTCTCAGATTATGTCCCATTTTTTAACCATGATGCTGTGCAGCAATCAGGAGACCAGGCCATAGGTATACAAAAGCTATAAAGTTCATAAGCAGGTAAACTAAAACTACATAAACAATAAAATGTTTTATTAATTTCAATTTTATTAAATTCCAGCGCCAATCGTGAATACATAATTTTTCTTAGATAATACTCAAAGTACCACGACTCGTCCCTGATGACGTATTGGTTACCTTTCCTTGTCCACGATGAATCAGTGTCAATTTCGTGACGTGCCTGCGGACTCTGGTCGCACAAGCCAATTTTTAGAGAACCGCGCAATTAGAAAATCATCATCATTGAAGAATTCTACCAGAGTACACGCTTATTAGCATCGACATGCATATTTAATTGTGAATTCTAAATAAGTTTGTAAAATTTTAAGTTACAATTTATAAAAAATTTTAAATATAATTATTTTTAAACAGCAAAATTCAAAATAAATGTATGTTAGAAATCTCTCGAAATCTTTTTTTTATTTTGCGATTGAATTGTTTTATGATGAAAAGTGTTATTGCAAGTTCCCCACCAAATGCGGTTGTTTCACAGACACAAAATTACATTCCCAGCATTGTCCTGATCGGAAGATAACCACCTGTGGCTAAGGGGAAGAGCTCCTGCACAACCCAGATCTGCCTTGATCCGCTTCATCAAAAGCTACATGGCTAGGATCAGAGAGTAAGTGGTGAAAGTGTGCTCGGACCTCGGACTATGGGTTTGCCACACATGACGTGGCGCATCTTTTCAGCTGCCCAACCAAACCAAGAACCACAAGAACCTCACTTTGTAACTACCCTATGGGCCCTTTTCATATGTCTTGAAATGGCGGAACAAGTATCGGCATTTCATGACGTATTCTCTCATTATAAAGAACTTGATGTCTGCAAATGTATTGCAAAATTCAATTATGTAGTAAAATTAAATTTCTTTACACCAATTACAAATCAGTTCTGCAATGGAGTACTGTATTTTGTCCTCAGCTAATTGAAAAATGGCCACTGAAGAAAACTATATAAAAATATAAAATATTAGTAGAAGTTATAACTTTTTATTTATTAAAAACTCCCAATTTTGCATTTTTCGCCGTTTGGCTCGTGAAATCATATGAAAATTATATGAAATTAGTGGTGAACACGAAAACAGAATCAAAACAAAAGAAAAAATCTGGTGGGGAGATTGTAAAACAGCTGAGCTCTGGTGTTGAGTTTCTACCAACAGCTGAGCTCTGGTGGTGAAAAAAATTGGGAATTTTCACGCACACCAATAAAGAAATTTCACTTTTTCACGCACACCAGTAAACAAATTTGCTGTCACTTCACGCATATTCCATCTCGCTCAAGCAGAGTGTCCCCTCTGTATACTCTGTGATTTCTACTATCGAAAAACATGAAAAATGGAATCAGAGTTCCAAGCCGATTGAAATTTGTCTCGAAGGCAGTTTTTTGTCGGCGGCGCGGCTGAGCCGGATTTCCGTCTAGATCCATCGCAAGCTTCCTCGAGCTGGGAACTGGCGAACAGGTTTGGCACGGAATTAATCAACCATTTTAATGGCAAATATCAAACGAGCATGCAAATAAAAGCCACACCCATTCGGCACCCTGATGATAGTTTACCCCATGAGCCACCGTGCAATCCATACAATCCGTAGATGATTTCATCTAGAATATCCTCGAATTTCAATGGACGCCCCTGCACCCCAGTGTTGGGATGGGGATAACCGAATGCAGTGTGGTCGACAAGGATAACGCTTTCGTGTGTGATGGAGAGGGGGGGGGGGCGGTTCTACGACATTTATCAGCTGTTAGTTGCGGCGGCTAACCTTATCAAAAAGGTTCCGAGCCGAAACGGCTTGGAGCTCTGGATAGACTCAACGCAGCGTTGCCACAATTCTACTTTAGTAGCAAAAATACTACCCTTTCGGCAAGTAGATATTTTTTCTCAAAATTAAGTACCAAAATCATAATCAACCACAATTGGACGTTAGACGAATTTTGAATTTAGTTAAACCAATGCATATGATTTGGCTAGCAGCAAATCATTTCATTTCAATGGTCTACTTCATTAAACAGCAATTTACAATTATAAATTTGTAACAAAAAATTATAAAAATGGATTCTTATTTTCAAAGCTAAAAATTTGTGATTTTGGTGCATAATTTCACAGGACACAGAACTTCTTTTTATATGAATTTACAAATTAGCTAGTTAGCTACTTTTAAAAAATTATTCCATTCAAATGCCAAGCGTCGCATGCGTAGAAACAAAAAAAAGTTTACTTTAGCCCGAGTCCTTACTAAAAGACATGTTATGCTATGCTATACAAACTGCAAGGACAATGAAAACCCCACAAGAAGCAAACCTTGGTAACCGCGCTAGTAACAAAAAGGTCAGCAATTTTTTGGTAAATATTGATAAATCGAACTAAAATTTCAGAGTGTAGATAAAGAAAAGAAAGCAATTAACTATTTGTTTTAATAGAATGCAGCATAGTGTTTTTATAACTATTAAATGAAGTAAAATTAACTTAGAGAAAACAATATGTCCTCACATACAGGACGAGCCTTTCTTAACTCTTGCTTGAAAGTGCCCATAGATCCGTGCAATAATTGTCCTGCCCCCATTTACAATCGCCCTAAAATGTATTTGGGACGTCTGACTAACACGCCAATGATTTCAACAGCGAAAATAACCACATGTACGTCCTTTAAGGACACGGAAGTGGAAACAAACGATTGGACCAATAGTGGTGTACGTTCATTGGCTAAGTTCTATGACAGCATACCTGGTAAAAATAAATAAATTTTTAATTGATGGAAATTGAGTATGTAATTGAAAAATGTTGCTAGATTACTGTGATCTCAATCACTTGCCTGAAGAGGAATTCTACACCACCTTGGATACTTTGAGGACCAATTGTCGTCAGTTGCGCTTAGATAGCGGGAATAACAACTCTTCCTCGTCATCATGCATGGGTTTAGTAACTGAAACGAAAACAAAAAGGTCGAGCAGAAAGAAATTTTGTTCTGCCAAAGGCAGTGGTAAAAAGAAGTCTGGTCACAAGAAGAGCGATGAAAGCAAGCAGCCAGAGTTGCGTCGTTGCTTTACTGAGACTCCTTGTAGTAGTGGCATGGAATACAAGAAGAATAATCATTTTGAAAGAACTCGACGGAGGAGGTACTTAATTGGATTCAAAATAGTATTTTCTGAAAATTGCATTTCCTTTAATTTCAGTTTTAAGGAAGAGTTTGAAGATGAGGTGGACTCTTTTAAGCGTATACTCAAAGACTTTGAAGAAGAGTTTAAACGGCCCGTGTCCTCGTCTTTGTGTAGAACAAAAGTAACGAGTTTTTGTGTAAAAAAGAAGGATGAACCGAAGAAAGAGATTAGAGAAAGTACCAAAGATGATGCAGAAAAGTGAGTTGAATTTTGGGTTTGAATTTTGGAATTAGTTTGACTTTTTTACTTTTCGCCTTCCAGAGTAGTACCTGTCAAGCCCACCTCCATGCGTGAATTTCTCAGGAAATCCTTTTCCTTCAATGATATTCACAGTGAGTCGAGGGATTCTCCAGATGTCTTGGACCGGAATAGAACCCTAACAAAAGCTGAATCCTTGGCATTTAAGGATCGTAGCAAGCTGAGCAATTATTTCATGCAGAAGCCAAATAAAATTGGAAATATCACGTAAGTTTGTAAAAGAAAACAAAAGATGCTAAAAAATGATTATGTTGTCTGAAGCAATTTGACCAGGAAGAGCCCCGCGAATGATGAAATACCAAAAATCATAGTGGAATCACCCAGTTCGGAGACCACATCATCCAAAGCAAGCAGTTCTAGTCGTGTAAATACGGGACGCAAAAAGAAGTCCAAGAGTAAAAAACAGGAAGAGAACATAAAGCCCCCTTTTACTTTGTTCGATCTTAGTACAAAGAAGGAGAATATTGAAGTGGGTTGAAATGAGTGGAAAAAAATTAAAATTTTATGTTTGATTTATGAAATTTTCAGCAATCCAGTCCTTCACCCTTGCATCCAGTGGCGCGTCCAAATCTGGCTGCCACTCTACGTGTGGAAGTTTCAAAGAAGAAATTAAAGGAGCTGCAAAACAATTGCACCTACCATGATTGTACGCCACAATTTGATTGGGAAGTGAGAAGGACGCCCGCCTGGAAATCCTTGTCACTGAAGTATTTTGAAATCTGCTTTCGGTTTACTGTGGAATTTTCAAACAAATTTCCCTCAAATTACAGCGAATCACACAAGGAAATCCTGTCACTGCGTTTGGCCACACGCAAGGCCGAACAGGCGCTCCAACAACGCGAATACGAACTGCACATGGAGTTGATGAGACAGCGTGTAAAATCGGCGCCACTTCTCCTGGAAGGCACTACCTACTGGGGTCCCGATGTGGGCAAATTGACACACACCTGCCAGCGAGAGGGCACAAAGCATCTCTGCCAGAGTAGTCAGCGCAAACAGCGTAAGAAGAGCGCCAACACGGGCGGTGGTGGTGCTGGCAGTGATTACGGCAGTCGCATGAGCAGCAAATTGAATGCCCTGAGGAAGATCTATGCGAGTAGCGCCAAATGTTACTCCTCTCACAATTCGTTGCATACAAGCACAAGAACTCAACGGCATGGGAAACAAAGGGTGGACCAGCGACTGCAACAAGAAGAGCCTCAAGGTGCAAACGACAGTGGCGATGAGTTGTCCAGTGTGGATCGCGCATATTTGTAGAGAACAGTTGGATGCAGGGGATCACATGGAAAGTGAGACTTGGAACGAATTTAAATTTATGAGACACACTTTATTGTATAAAAATGTAGGAAATATGATTTACTTTAGAACAAGTTTAAGTGCATGGAAATCACTGACCACCGTAAAAGCAGTCTTTTCATCATCCGTTAGGGAGGCATTTCCGGGACGATTCAAAATCACTGTTTGCATACCAGCTAGCTGTGCTGCCTCCGCTTCTACAAACACAAAACATAAATTCAATTTAATATTCAAAAAAATTCAAGTTACCCACAATTTTCGTTTACCTGCCACAATATCTGTCAGAAATACCACATCTCCTGCTTGAACTTCTAGTTCCTGGGCTATATTTACATACGATTCCTGCTCCTGTTTGTGTCCTATGGCCGTGTCAAAGTGGCTGCCAATGAAGGGCAATAAATTGCCTATCTCCGTCTGGCCAAAGAGTAACTGTTGGGCCTTAACGCTGCCACTGGAGTAGATAGCAATGCGAAAACCGGCTTCCTTCCAGCGCTTGAAAGCTTCCGGCACATCGCTGTAAACACTGGAGGAGCACAAAATCAACATGAAATTTAAAAGAGCTTTTCACACTTTCTACTTACTGCCCCTTTATACTGCCATTCGCATAACCCTCTGCCCACACAAGGCCTTGCAGAGTCTTCAATGGACCCACCTTCAGATCCTTGTCTATCAGGTAATTGACGAATTTGGCTAGAATATCAACGCTGATTTTTTGTTGGCTGCTTATGCCCGCCTCTAATTGGAAGTGTTTGTATTGCGACAAGTTTTTGAGATCCTGCACGATGGTCTGTGTGGTTGTGGTGCCCCAAGTTGATTCCAAGTAATCTTTGGCGTGTATTTTGGCATAGGGAAAAAGAACATCCTGAAAAATTAATACTTTCAATTTAATACTTTTATGGACCTGTTATTTTTGTACCTTAACAAAGCTAATTGAGGTGGTGGTTCCCTCGATATCAGTCAGTACCACTTTTGCTCTGATTTCAGTCATTGTTTCTCGTAAAAAGGAAATGTGTGATGTGTGATACTTTTATTCGATATTCCCGCAAGTATCGAATTTTCCATTCGATACAAGTAATGAGTAAAAGCGTCGACCGAGTAGTGCTGGTATCGGACCAGCACTACTCGTTCGTTCCCAGCAGTAGTGATGAGGCTTTTTCGATACTTTTAGGTACTCGATACTATCTGACCCGTGCCATAAGCAAAAAAATTTGCCAGCATGTTGGCAATTATCGACGTATACGACAAACGGTGACATCACCGCATTTTCAATTTTCGATATTTTTTATCAGTTTGTTTAATTGACAACCTGTTTTCACTTAACTGACATTAGAAGCCTTTGATTATGACATAATGAAAACTAGGCATAACCATCACCTCCTGAGTTTATTTAGCTCAATCCGTCCGTCTATCCGTCCTCTTTTCTTGCAGGAGCTAGAAGAAAGCTAGGAGTCCCAAACATTGGATTTATCTTTTTTAGGTCCAGAAGGTGATGAAAATGGTATTTCGCTATTGAGAATGGGCGGAATCTGTCGACTGCCACGTCTACTTGCCCTATATGTGAAAGCCGTATTTTGTGTAATATGTAACCTAATTCCGCTGCAAAAGTTGCAAACGTGGTATAATGGGGGTTTTTGGAGTCGCTAATTTCGAATTTTATATTGAAAAAAATGTTTCGTTCTTGGACCCCCATTTATCGCAAACTATCGAATACTCGAGTATCTATCGAAATCGTTTAGATATTCGATTGATGCTCAAGTATCTACTATCGAATATATATTCAATGAGTACTTTTTGGCACATCACTACCCAGCAGTAGCCAGTCCGAAAATCATTCAAGATTCCGTGAAAGTTTTTGAGAAAATTTAAAATTGAGTAATATTTGCCTAGCAAAACGCAGTGAAAACGCAAGTAAATCTCCGAAAATGGTCTGAGAAAAGTTATTAAATACAAAGCATGGCCGCAAAAGCCAAATAAGTGGAAATAATTGCAAAAGAAGTCAAGTGCAGTAGCGAAGAAAAGTTCGACGGACGAAAGAAGGCGAAGCGAATTACTATAGAAAGCAATTCGTGTGGAGTACAACAAAAATAGAACAACAACAAATGGCAAAGAAATTTCGTTTTCTATTTGTTATTATTATTATTGGGTAGAAATGCAAACGAATAGCGCCAGCGAGGCGGCAGACCAACAGCAGCAGCGACAACAGCGAGCGGCCTACGTGATTAAAGCACAAATCAGAAATTAGAGAAAAAACCAACCAGCGTCTAGGGATAAAGGCAGGGAGAAGTTGCAGGTGCCAGTGCGCCCCCAACCCCTCCATACCCCACCCACCCACAGCACTAATTCAAAACAGCTGTGCTGCATTCGCCCAGCAACAACAACAACTACAAACATATTGACCGCCGCAACCCCTCTCAAGGTTAAAGTCAACAGCTCAGCAGCAATGGAGCAAGCTTGAAAGGGCAACACCAAGGACAAGAAAGGAGATCAAAGAAAAAAAGCACACCCAAACAAAAATCACAAAACCAAATTAAATTGCAAAAAAAAAAGGAAAAAATTCTTTAAATGGAAAATCCACAACCGCCGCGTTGTGTCATCTGCGAAACCACTCAGCAGCTGCTGAGGTGCGCCAAATGCAAAACAGTTTACTACTGTTCCACCACGCACCAGCACATGGATTGGCAGGCGCACAAGCAAAACTGCCGCTTGCTGGCCAAGCAGAAGAGCAACACTAAATACCAACAATTGCAGCAGTCAATTGCGGCGTCCACACTCAACAATGCCATGCCGCCGCCTGATGCGGTCAGCGGTCAGTATACGAATGGCTTCAATGCCTTTATGGCCAGTACCGCAATGGATGCAGGCATCCTCAATACTGTGCCCCCAATGGGCACTAATGAAAACGAAATCCTCAGCAGCAAGGCCGAGTCAGTGTCGCAGAATAGTAATAGCGTCTATCACGGCAATGTGGCGACCAACTCTAATGCCATGGAGCAGTTGCTGTTTGCTGGTGGCGGTGTTGGTTATGCCGGTGCGCCCGCCCTGCCTCAACAGTCAATGAGTGAGGAGCCGCAGCAGCCCAGCTGTAGGCCTTCATTGCAGGCTCCACAATATCAGCTGCCACAGGCTCCACTCCTGCCGCATTTCATAAACCACAATAACGGCCAGAGTCAGAGTGAAAGGAGTGCCAGCTACCAGATTGGACGCGGCGACGAGAATGCGGTGATGGGAAATGCAAAGTAAGAAGATTTTTTCAAATGAATTTCAAATTTCCCTTTTTACTGTGTTGCTATTCGTTGATGAAAGTAAATGAAGTAGGGTCTAGGATTAGAGGTAAACAGATGCCAGAAATTGTTGTTAACAGTCAAATGTAAATTCTGGGAATCGCAAAAAAAAAAGTTAATTTTTTTTCAATTTGAGGTTAGGTTTAATTTCTCTTTGTAAAAAAAAGGTACTCAAAAGTTTAAGTGATGTTATGTTTATGGCTAGATGGAAAATGTGAGGGCAAAGGATTTTCCATTACTAAATTTTAGCCGAGCAAAATACTACTGACCTCCCTGTCAATCTCTGTGAAGGAAACTTTTAGTCGATGAATGTTTGTGTTGGAATCTGTAATTTTCTTGAACCTATGCGGGTTTGTGTAAAGTTTTAAAATACTCCTCTTTGCATCTCGAAAGACTTTGAGACGAAATTTCACAAAAAAAACAAGGATTTTGAAGCATTTTGTAAACATACTGTGGACTTACTACTTATCTGAGAAATTTTGTTTGTGATTCATTCGTTTCGGAATTGTTCTCACAATAAAACGGTCAAAGCTCACTTGAAAGGCATAAACTTTGCATTCATTCATTAAAATATTTTATTTTAAACCCATTTTGTTTATTAATTTAAAGAGAAATACAAATTTTTAATGATTGCAGGAGGTTCATTCACTTTAGCCCAGCTTTGCTGTGACATTTGTCAATAAACACAGAAATGTACGTCATTTCTTTTTTGTTTACATTTAACAAGTTTAAACAAAAAGGATTTATTTGTGTTCTGTGTCAATTAAATGTCTCTTCTGACACACATTAAATACCCTACAAAGTCCATATTAAATTCTAAAAATAATCTTACTTGTGTCTTGTCTTTTTTTTGTATGTGTACATTTGTGCTATATTTCGTTCACAATTAAATGGCAAAAAATCGGTATTTTACGCGTAGTTTGCACCAGTACATGGTAGACTTAAATATTATTTGTATATTTTTGGATATTTTCTTGTTTTTTCTCCTCTTTTGTATTTGTTGTATTTAAATGTTTAAATGAAATGTTTACTTACTCCGAGGCTGGCCCGTGAAAAAGAAAGTACGCAATTTGCTCTACAAAGTATCCAAGACCACAGCGCCACAATGTACACACATACTTGTATTCCATTCTATAAAGGAATTTTAATAACGCTGCCCCATTGAGTGCATAAAAAAAACAAACAAAATTGTACTTACTTATAAATAATAATTTTGATAAGCAATACGTGAGCAATGAATGTTTGACTTCTGTTCTCTTTTCTTTTGCACTTATTAGTTAACTACTCTTGTTGATATTTTTATACGTCTTGTTGTTGTTTGTGAAATTGTCATTTTTCTTTTAGACACTACATCTGTTAATTTATTGCGATAATCAAATATTTACTTTACGATTAGATTACATTTTCATTTACCGGAGCCCAGACTTGGTCTGTGAATTTTTCGCATTAGGCGTCTTTTCCGCAAAATACGATCGCTCTTTAAATTTTATCTATGGAAAGTGTATTAAAACAAATTGCATTTCACTTTGTGGTGGTTAAAGGGGCTTTTTTCCCGCAACGCATCATAATTTTTTTTAGGTTTTAACTTTTGTTTTTCTTTTGTTGGTGAGTTTTTGCTGCGCCATTTGTCTTTTATACGCAATTATTTTCAATTAGCTTTTAAGTTGTGCGGGAAAATCGAAATGTAATTAGATGATTTTGTACTTAAAACCACAGCTATTGGGCCCACTGTATGTAATCCAGTATTTCCGGAACTTTCTGGGACGTTTGGTTTTGCCAATATTTGCTGGGTGAAACTCATACATATATAATTTCAATTGTAGGCTATGTTTTTTTGAAATCTAAGTAAAAAGTTGTTAAAATATATAAAGGCCCCCAAATAATATGTAAACGCTATAATAAAACAATGGGAGGACAGTGAGGTTAGGATGGCGGGTAGTTTAAGTGGAAAGGGGTTTCCAAAAATTCCTAGTGACACAGAGACTTGATTCCTCCTCTCTCAACAATCTAATCTAATCAGGTTATTTTCGTTTTTCTGGAGTAGAATCGCTAAACGTCACCATTTGGTGTTGTAGAAACTTGTCCGGAATAAACAAATTTTTAGTATATATTTCTTCTATTTTTTTAATGTTGCGATTGTCTCAGTTTGTCCTTAACG
This sequence comes from Heteromyza rotundicornis, assembly GCA_951394025.1. Classification (NCBI taxonomy): domain Eukaryota; kingdom Metazoa; phylum Arthropoda; class Insecta; order Diptera; family Heleomyzidae; genus Heteromyza; species Heteromyza rotundicornis. The sequence continues at coordinate 14,825,477 of OX596012.1, read as the reverse complement.
CAAATTGACCTCACTGGGGGACTAGACTCAAGTTTTTAAGGCGAATAATTTACTTCAAGTCTCAGAAAACCCGTATTGTTACATGTATACAGAAAAAAAACGTCGGTAAAATTAACCGAAAAAAATTGTTAATGTACAACTTTTCAAAATGTATGAAAATTGTAAATTTTTTTACCGAGCTAATAGGTAAAAAAAACGTAAAAAAATTGTTAAAATAAATCTTCAAAATTCGACACAAAATAGTTCTAAGAATCGAAAAAGTTGTTGTTTTTGTAAGTTCTTTTACCTCAATTGTTGGTTAAATGTGAATTTTTCACAAATTTACTGAAAAATTTACAACTTAACCGAGAAAAAACAGTGCAATAAATTTACCATCTCTCATTGATTAAACGTACGCACATTTAAGGTTTGGAGTGTTTTTAACCCTCTTTTTCGGTTAGATCTACTGACTTTTTTTTTTGTGTGTAAGAATAAGTTTCACACCATCGAGACACATTGTTGGATTTTACAAAAAATCAACAATCCGCAAAATTAACGTAAGCGACATTTTTCGAAATAGATTTTTTATTGGTGGAAGTGAATAAAATAAAGCAATACGCATCTACATGCTAAATATTAAAGCTGAAACGTGAAAGGTTTCAAAGATATAGAGGCTTAAATTTTATCGTTAGCGACAGTTAACTTAAAGAGTACTTAGAGAAAAAGTAAAAAAAAACTTCTCCTTTTGACCTTTTTGGCGCTTACTTTAATTTTCGGGGTTCTAAATGCAATTATTATGGGCAAGTGTATATGATAATTGTGGACCTACAGTTTAATGCCGGTTCCGAACGGCGTGACTCCCAAAGAAGAAGCTTTTTCACGGCAAGTTACTCTCGTAAGATTGCCAGAACTTGGCGAGAGAGTGGCGGCTACACAGAAAAACAAAAAACAAATTTCGGCCTTGCCCCAGATGGGAGTCGAACCCGATACCTTTCGATCGTGAAGCAAAGATCTTAGCCACTGCACCACGGCCGCCACTGAAAAATCCAATAAGTGACCTAATGCCTGAATTTGGAAATTATTTTTTGTGTGATTTTTGTTGGAATTTTACTGAAAATGCCATTTGACGACAGTTCGTGGTAGCGTGGCTTTGAGAGTTGTTTTGAAAAGTCCTTCATCGGCTTATTATAATTAGTTACTTTAAAGGTGCTTCTCATTCATTTTTTTTCTGACATTTTTTTAAAACTTTTTTTTTCTTTTTTTAATTTTAAAAAAGTTTTTTTTTATAAAAAATTTGAAGAAAATAAGGTTTGGTTTTAATGTCTTTTTTCCTTTATTTTAATTAAATGAATCTATAAAAAATATAGTCTTTTTCCTATTGACATATTTTATGAATTCAATTGCTTCCAACAATGTTTAGATTTCAATTTTTTTTTCCGATTTCCTATGAATGTCAAATTCGATTGAATTCAATTTAATCGTTGAATTGATTTTTATTTTCTCGGAACATTTTTGCGGCTTCCTGTCCTGACCCATTTATACATTTATCCAAATATGCATTGAAAAAAAACCGCACATGCCAACTATTCCGTCCCATAAATCACAAGTTCCAAATCGAAAGATAAGCTTTAAGCAAACAAACGAAACTTCATGTTGGGTTCCTTATCGCCTTCAAAACGCTTTGGAATAAACATACAAGAAATATGCTAATGAATAACACAAATCGCACATGTGTTACAATTTTGATTTAACTTTGCCTAACGGACAAAGTGGAAAAAACATTTTTTTTAAAGTTTTTTTCGTGCAAATATTAAAGTTTGCCGAATGTATATTTTTGTATTTTGCTTGGGTGTTTCTGTCTGTTGTTTGTATTCTTTTTGCTGCCTTAAAAATGGAAAATGAGTTGACCAAACTGATGACGGACATGTTTTACTATCTGTGAAAGCCAAACGAACTTAAAAAATAAGAAGCTTCAGCAGTTTAGCCGCCAAGGTCGTTGCGTATTTTTATTTTGCATTTTATTTTGTACCCCTTACGGATGAAAGGTGTCTGCATGTATACACGGAAACGCTGTTCACAAGCCACTTCCCTCCCCAACACGAGCCTGCTGTCAATTGTGTGATGTGTATGTGTGGCGCTTCAGATTCGTCTTTGAATTAGGCTATTGACCCATTTCGTTTGCTTTTATGATTTTACTATAATTTTCGTTTGTTTGGCCCGTATATTTTTATACATATTTCGTGTATTTCGTTGGAACGAACGAAAGCCGTGACGACCCCAACACCACCTCCTCGACTGCTTACTGCTAGCAAAAGTGTCGAGCGGTGTGTGTGCGCTACGTGCTCGCCTGCATGATTGTGGGTCGCTCGATGTTAGAGCGGCACCAGCGAGAAGCTACCCAAAACACAAAATACACAATAAGCAGCAAACATCCAAAGCAACAACAACAATAATAACAACAAATAATTTCGGTTGTGTAAACGAAGGGTTGAGTGATGCCACCAGGTTTTGGTGTTTGGAGGGTGATTATATTTTTCATAGTTTTTATTTTAAAATTCTATGAACTGGGAACTAGCTTTGATCGTGTTGTTGTTGGGCCAACTGAAATATTTTAAATATTTTCCAAGCCGGAAATTCATGGTGGTCTCCTACCTCCACATGAGATTTGTTAACACAATCTGAGCGATCCCCTTTTGTACATTGTGCTCAAGTGGCAACACCTTCGTTAACCAAACACTTGTGATTTTTACCCATGTTGTTGTTGTTGTTGTTGTTTGTTAGAATCGAATATTTACATTTTACGGCTGTTGTTCGTTTATCGCTTCTTCCGCGCTATCACCCCAAAAGCAAAGCGGAGTTTCGTTATCGTTTTTGCTGTTGCCATTGTCGCTGTTCGTTTCTCGTGAGACTGTGGTAATTTCTCGCTTCCATTTCATTCGGTTTTCAACACTCGCAAAGTGCGGTAGTTCTGTTAAAACGTGAAAAAAAGGCATTTGTACTTATCTTCGAATACATTAATCGTGCAGAGCTACTCCTACAGCAGTATTTATATTTTGATTTCGAAAAAAGAAAAACGCAGACGTGCCAATGACGCGTTGCTCAAACTGACATCACCAATAGGCAAAAACAATAACAACGAAAAGGTGTTTTGAGGAAATAAAGCAACTGAGTTTCTGTTTTGTGCAACGACTGAAACAACCAACATTTTACTCAAAACTGTGCATTTTACATACATACAATATTTACAAACTGCAGTTACCTGGAAAACGAAATGACGAATTGCTTTTGCCTGCTAGCGGCACTCTAAACATTTTTTTGGCTGTGTGATCAGTTGTGCGTACGTTCCACACTGAAGCGGTTCATCATAAATCACAAAGTGAAAAGTGTTACCTCTAAGAAGAAAAAAAACAAGAAAAAACTTTGAATATTTCTTTAAGTTTCGTTAATATTATCATTTGGATTCTCTGTTCCTGTTCTTAACGCTGCAATATGATTACCTCAACCACCACCGATTATAATGCATTTTTCAAACGCTCAGCTCAGCCCTCGAATGCTCAACAGTTTTTCCACGAGGATTTCGAGAATAGGTAAATGGCGAGGTGTAATTAAATTAGTTGGTGTAAAAGTGTACTGAAAAGTCATGGCAAAAGTGAAATAGAATTAAAATGTGATTTATTATCCATATGACAAAGACTCCTAGATTTATTTTTCTTTTTCCCTACAGTTCCTACAGTCGAACAATGTTAGCAGATTTTTTTGTTCACTTAAACTGAAAGAAAACATGTTGTTGCAGAAAAAGTAGGTAGCTACCTGCAATTATTTGTTTCTTTTGGTATTTGCAAAGATTTGCAATGTAGGAAATGGGAAAATTGCATGAACCCAAATGAGTCTGTCCAAAACCGTAGCCAGATGGTGGGTTGTGGATTTAAAATTTTTATCACGCCGCTTTCACTCTTTTTATTTCAATATTTGTGAACATTTGTTGAGAAAATATTATTGAACTTTCAGTCCTAATAGAAGGATTTTAAATTCAAAAGCTTCAGAAGCTTCCACAAAAAAATTTCTCATCCAAAATAAATTCAGGCAGCAGCGTCCTAAAATGATCAGACCAAAAATTAAAATTAATTTAATTCAGTCAAAGAACGGCAGGGAGTTCTCTCTCATTGTGAGTGGGGAGATAGAGAACAGAAAAACTCCATATAAAAAAAACGTTGAAAACGTTCAGATCGTGGTCAGTGAATCCCCCTTTACAAAAAACAAAAGTTACTTAAATTAATAGCTGCCTAAAAGTATGTGGTTTGTAACTTTTAAATATTTTATTTATATGGAAGTGTCGGTTTGGTATTGAACCGACCATACATAATAACGTTATTGCAATTCGCATGGTATAAATCGGAATTTGTATGGTTCAACTCCAGCCGAAAAAAAAGTTTTTCTCCGCACGGCACTACCTTTTGTCAAGCAATGAAAAGCTCGCGAAATTATAATTCTACTTCGAATAAACTTCACTTGCCGTTTGGAACCGACACTTCCAACTTACACTCCATACAGTAACGATTTCGTGTGTGTCAATTACTGAAACGTGAGAAGTTGCACCTAGAAGTTTGACCAAGATCTCTCGAGGGTCATAGTATGAAATATACAAGAATTTGTATTCAAATACCACAAAATCCACAGGTTTAATTATTTTTTCAAATATTTTTCTATTCTTCAAATTAAAAGTGCTTCCTACCAAATTTCAATGGTTTTTGTTATTAATAAAGCAAGTTTGCGGTTTTAAAATACTCCTACTAAGTAACATTCTAAAATAAACGCTGGAAAAGAAGTAATGAATACAAATTTTCTAGAAAGTAAGAGAGGAAGAAAAATAAAGCAGGACACTAAAATTTGTTATCATGTTTTTGAACTAAATTGTAACAAAATATAGCTAAAGGTATGTAAATATAAAAAATGTTCCTGAATTTCGAGATTTTGTTGATAAATTTAATTACTTTTTAAACACACAGGAAAAAAGTTTATTTTCGATTTAAAGTTTTCTTCCATTTCCACTACGCAGTTTTTATACGATTTATTATCAAACCCTTCGTTAAGAAAAGTAAATTATCACATTGAAAATTGTTTATTGTGAATTGTAAAATATTGAATTGGTTATCACTGCAGCCAACTTGAAAGAAAATATTTTAGGCATTTTCCTTTTCTTATTTTTTGTTGTTGTTCTTAGTTAATTTGAATTTTCCTCTTGAGCTCAAGTTGATACTCAAATTTTAAAGCAATTCAATGACTTGCTTTCTTTGACTGGAAACAAGTCCTTTTGGGCTAGTGCAAGTGTCAAATGTGTGAAGTATTCAAGTAATGATAAGAGAATTGAAATTTATTACTTTTAAGAGTCCTTTTTCACTGTAGGTGTCACTGAACGAAGTGAGCAGGAAGAAGGACTGTCTTAGGTTATTTTTAATTTAAGTCCGAGTATTTTGAGCCTATCTCTTTCATGGCTTATGGTGTTTTATGCAAGTGTATTTGCAATGTTTGTATTTATTTGTATTTATTAACTTAAATTTAAATTATTTTATTTTTTTTGACTTACTTATTAATTCCCGAAATTTCCTTTATATTTTCTCAGTGAACGACGCTATGGCGAATTATGTCGCAACATTATAAATGACATGAATCAATATGGACTGTCCGTGGTAGATGACTTCCTGGGCAATGACAAAGGCCTGCAAATACTAAACGAAGTGCATCGGATGTATGCCGCAGGAGTGTTTCGGGTAAGTACTTTTGGTTTAAGAAAATTTTAGCAAATTTATTAAAATTTTTCTATTTTTTGTCACTCAACAGGATGGTCAATTGGTGAACAATTTAAACAAGGAAAAAGAAAGGCGTACAATACGCGGTGATAAAATTACATGGGTTAAAGGTGTCGAGCCGCACTGTGTGAGTGTGGGCTATCTGATAAATCAAGTGAGTATAAAAATGCAAAAACAGAAAAAAAATAAATACAAAATTATATTCTAATTTTTCTACAATTAACAGATTGATGCGGTCATTTGTCGAGCAAATATGATGAAAAATAATGGCAAAATAGGCAATTACAATATAAAGGAGAGAACTAAGGTGAGTTGTGTGTTTTTATGTTATCTAACATAGACTGCATATGGGTTCTATGTTTGCTCCTTACTTCTTCTTGGTTTGATTAACTTAATTTTGAATTTTTATTTAATAATTTTTCTCTTTTTCCCCAGGCTATGGTGGCTTGCTATCCCGGTTCGGGCTCACACTATGTTATGCACGTTGACAATCCAAATAAGGATGGTCGCGTCATTACAGCAATTTACTATTTAAATGTCAATTGGGATACGATACGCAGCGGTGGAGTTTTGAGGTAATAACTAAAAAATTAATAACTTTTTAAAAAAATATTTTTTTTTTTAAATTGTTTTTAAACTTTTTATAGAATTTTTCCCGAACATGGCAATTCCGTGGCCGACATTGAACCAAAATTCGATCGTTTAATCTTCTTTTGGTCGGACAAACGCAATCCCCATGAAGTACAACCTGCCCATCGTACACGCTATGCCATCACCGTTTGGTATTTCGATGCTGATGAACGCGAAGCTGCCTTGAATCGTTGCAAATATAAGAATAATAGTTTAACATCAGCGAATGCTAACTCCACTACAAAAGCCAATACACCAACAACGAATTCCAATAAGAATCCGAGTGAGATTTGCACGTAACACAATTTAGGAATATGAAATGTTAAGGATTGAGAAGGGAAATTGCCACGAACAGAAGTGAAAGTTGATTGAAAATTCCCTGCCCCAAAACAATTAACGTGACGGACAGTACAAGCCTCACTCGTGTCGGTACTCAAAATTGCTTTACGTTTCTTCTCACCACTCCCCATTCTCCATCAATCATTTTGACAGCGATCAACTTTTGCTTGTGAACGTCTCAATTCAATGCCATCGTACCTATTTAGAAATCTTTAGTTTATAGCCATTTACCAATTGTAATTCTTAAGCAGTTTTTAAGTTACAACAAAAATAAAACAAAACAAAAACAAAACACATAACAAAAAAGAAACATATAAGAGAATAATCAAATGAAAAGTATATAAATTTATTTGTGCATAGCTAGAAGTATTAAATGTTAATATTTATTATTATGCAACCAAAACCAACAAAAGCAAAAACAAAAACAATTGAAAACCCAAACTAAGTAAATATCTCAATTTAATTTAATGACTAAATGCCAACTTCTCAAATTCACGAAAGAACTTGTTAAAACAGACAAATACCGTGATTTGTTTGGCTTCTTTTGTCTTGTCTATTGTAGCATTTTTCATATATACACACATCCACGCACAGCCACACACACACACACTCACATCCTCATCGAAATCAAAAACAAATCGCCTCATTTTGCTGCAATTTCAAATCTCAACTTTGTACATACACCACCCCGCACCCCTTCACATTTACATTTACATTTACATGTTTGTAATATAAATAAAAATATTCCTATAGTAATTTTTTTTAGTTTTTTCGATGAATAATTGAATTTTAATTTTAAGATCTTACGTTTTGTTAATACGCAAAAAATACGCCCATCAAAGCATCCCAAGAATTGTGCTTGAAAGGGACTCCTTATTCACATGATTTACTGTTTTTTTTTTATGGCTCTATTTTCCATTGTTGCTATAACTTTTGAAGCGTTTGCTTTATTATAATAAGGGGCATTCTTAAGTTGTCATATACAGAGTCATAAACAATAATTTATCGTAAATTTTTATCTGTCATTAAATTTTGTCTGAAATTAACAATTAATGACCATTTGTAGTTTATAACTTTGCATATGAAAACTTGTGAATACCCTTGACGTTTTTGTTTTTGACATTTTTTTATTTTTTTTTTATTTTGCAAAAATTAAATAAATAAATATTCGATTTAGGTGTTTTGTATTATAAAATATATGTATGTATATCTTTTGTATTAAAAGGCAACATTTGCAATTGCAATTAACACTTGTAAAATTATAAAAGAAAAACAAAAAAAAATAATAATAATAGTTTAAATAAAATTACAAAATAATTTATTACTCAAATTAAATCGAAAATTGTGTATTTTTTTTTCTTAGGACCTAGTACCTTTAAGGAAGCTTCTAGCCGTAAAGATGTTTGTTTTCCTTTTTAAAGGTAGCACACACTGGACCAAACTATCATTTCTAGTATTTTCCAGTGTGCTCAACTTACACAACATTTTTATACCCCCACACTCACTGTGGCAGGGTATACTAACTTTGTCACAACGTTTGTAACGCCCATAAGGAGGCGTGTCCGAAAACTTTGGGTACATGTTTTTCTCGTGAATACTGAGATCAAGTTCGAGAATCAGCCAAATCGGATAAAAACTGGGCGTGGCTCCCATACACCGAAAAAAAAGGTAAACATTTTTTATTGTTGTATTCGATTGGAAATGTTTAGAAACGTATTTTTGAGATGGTCCGAGGTTCCGAAACCACATATATAAGGGTCAAAATGGGGTCTTGAGACCAATTTTTTTTTTTTGTGGATTTGATTGGAAATGTTGTGAAATGGATTTTGGACATGGTCCGGGCTCCAAAACCATCTATAATTGGCTCAAAATAGGGTCTTGAGACCACATTTTTTTATGTTCGAGGTACTTCTTCCTACTGTGTGGGGGTATTTCAGCTTCGGTATAGCCGAAGATAGTCCACTCTCTAGTTTTTTTGGCATTTCACTTTTTTTTGCTTTTATTAGGATGGGATTGAAAATGGACAAAATTGGATAATAAGGCGTCAAATTTCATTCTTTTTGTTTATATTGAGAACCGCTGAATCAGTTATTCTGTGATTTTCTCCATAAAAAAATTACAAAAATGAGAGTACGCGACTTTTTTGTTGGGGTGCAATTGTGTAACTCGCCCAAGATTGAAGTTTTTGCTGATAGTTGAAAACGTGATCAGCGGCTCGATTCTCAAAGTTAGCTTCACGTAACTTTACTGTCGATTCTCGTTTTACTTTTATCCAAAAACCCCTTCCGCAATTTTATCTGGTGTGAAAAAGCACTTTCCGAACACTTCGCGATTTTGAAAAATTAAAATTGTCAAATTTTGTTGTGTTATAATTCAATATAATTTAATGATTACAAGATATTTCCACCTTGACGAAAGCGATGAGGTAGATAACATTGCCAGGCAGAGAAGGATACCAACGGATGCTTCAAGTCCATTGGAATTACGCGAAAGGAGGTGCTGCATGTTGCACTATCATCCAGTAGGGCCGAAAGAATTTGTGTTTCATTAGCAAATGCCTTCGTAGTGGAACAGGAGGGCTCAACAACCGCTCCTGCGCAAAACGTTCAACATTATGCACTCCAGCCAACTGTGCTTCAATCGATGCAGCGGCGATGAATTCCACGACGTCGTACTGTTCGCCACCGGTTTTGGAATTATGATTTGGATTTTTTTAACTCATGTTTTTTTATTTCTGGGTGGTCAAAATGTTGTCAAAAACTACTTTTCTACTAACATGGTAATTTTTATATTATAAAAGTTATACTTTTCTTGTATTGAAGTGTTTTTATGAAGAAATTTATTTAAAAACTAAAAACGGACCGGGATTCCGGGATTCGGGATCGAAAGCCCTAGTTTCAATACATTGTGGTATTATACTATCACTTTTTAAATCTTTTTTTTGCGAATTATCAAAAACTGTCTCCTCTATGCAATAAGCACAAAAACATTCCAATCCGACCATTTTTCGCCGAATGATTTGCAATTTCTTCAAAAAAGCAAACATTAACGATTTCTTCGTCCCAGTGCTTCGTTTTCCAAAATATTTTTTGTGTGTTATCAAAAAAGGGTTACTTTATTTATGCATTGAGCCCACCAACACTCAGGTTCGCCTAGTTTTGGATGAATTGTTTCTCATTTTTATAATGAAATATTTTTCAATCAGAACTACCTAAGTCGATTTGTCCTTTTATACATTGAGTCCAAAAGCATTAACATCTAACCATTTTTAGACTTTTAGAACACATTTTTGTTTGTAAACGCCAATATCTCAAAACTTTAAATTTGGACTTAGTGATTTCTGTTAGAACGACGACGATATATCGATACCTTAAAGCACAACCATAATATATCCATGAAAATGAAAAACAAGTTTTCAAATTAGTATGTTTTGTATGGAAATGGATTTTTATTTCCACATTTCTCAATTACTTTCATTACGATTCCCACAAACCACTATAGCCTGTCTGATGCAGGAATCCAAAAATGCCAAAAACTCGATTTTCATAAAAACGGACATAGGATGGTTGTGCTTTAAGGTATCGATATATTCTGTGAAAGCAGTTCATAATATTTTTTAACTGCCACGCCAGTTAAAAATGAGTTCAAATCGAGTCCAAAAGGTGTCGATATGGGTTTGATGGGTGGTCAAAGAGAAGTACAATATATAAACGTGCGAAGTCATGGATGATTTACTAGTATTTTATATACTCCTATATTTCTATATTATATTTCTAAAGACGCACTCCTTACTATTTGGGTTTTTTGAGTTAATAAAATTAATTATTTTCTCTATGAATTATCCTGGGTCAGACCGAAAAAATACATATCGAGTCTTATCTCTATTCGCATATGAACTCAAGCGACCTTTTTTTTGGAAATAAATGTTTACAATTTGATCGCAAGTAAGAGGTTAGCTTACAGAATACACACGGAGAGAAATGCTTGCTGAAATCATGCGCTATAGGAATTAATTAAGTAAATATTAGTCACGATATTGATCCATTAATTAGAAGTCAATAATCAAGAATTCTTAATCATAAGAACTGTTAAAAGTGAAAATCATAGTTTGTGATTTGTGTTTGCATGATTTGTTTCACTTAAACATGAATTATGATTTTCCCTTTTGACGTAATCAATGACAAGATGGAATAAATTGTGCAAAATAAAATTCATAAATTATGATTAAAAATTCATAATTTTAGGCTTAAGTGAGAATGAATGAATCATTCGTAATAATAATTTGGTCACATATTTCCAATTAAATAAATTACAATTTTTTTTATTTGCTAATTTTTTATTTAATTATTTATTTAATTTTAATTTTACTTGCTTAGAATAACTTGTAATAACTATTTCACAACCGACATCATCCTCTCCAGTACGGACGCCTAACCGATTCGGCAACCCTGGCATTATTGTAAAAGCGTCTAAATGTATTGTATATTGCTCAGCAATTCATGACAATCAACGCAGTTACTCATAATCCATGATAACACGTGCAGTTTCATGACCTAGTTAATCATCAATTATTCTTCAAGAATAATAAAATAAATCACGAAATTCATAAACCCTTAATCGTGCCAACATTTCTCTCCGTGCATAGAGAAAAAACGTTCTCCTGCTAAATTTGACTGTGCCTAAACCAAAATCCGTCTCTGCTTTTAGAGATTTAAAAGAAGGAATATTTTTTTATCTGATTGAATACTTACGAATTTCTACTCTGATCAGTCTCTGTACAGAAAAATAATTTCAATCCAATTAAAACACAATTTCGTAATAATTATTACTTTTTTTTTTTGGATAATATGCATTTTATTTTATTTTCAGAAAAATTTAAATGATTTTACATTTACATATATATGTATTTATATAATGTACTTATGTAGGTATGTATTTGTATTATTATTATTATTTTTTTTGTTTTTTTTTTTGTTATAATGCAACTTTTACATTCTCCTTCTTTTTCAACGTTTTGTTTTTAAATACATTTTAACTATTTACTTTTAATATAAGTATATATTTATAATAGATATATATAAGTATATATATACTATGTATGTATATCACCATTAACAAACAAATTTCCTTGAATATTATTTGGTAAATATATGCAAGGGTGTTTCGGTATATGCGTGTCTGTGTGTTGATTTTTAATAATTGCCATAATGCTTTTTTTTGTTACTATTATTTGTTTTCTTTTTTACTTTTTTAAATGAATAAATTTTGTTTGTGTTCAATACACGATGCACATGCTCATATACATACCTACATTAACGACTGTGCAATTATACTCAACTAATGTTTTTCCTTCAACTAAAATAATATTTTTATATTTTTTTGTTAATTTTTATTCCAATAAACAACAGTAACAAATTAAAAGTAGTCAACAATGGAAAAAAAAATTAAATTGTTTTTCAAATCAAATATTTCACATAATTCATGTCTTTACAGTGTACTTTTAGTTGGTAGTTCATTCTAGTGTGTATTTCCTTGGGGCTTTGTGAAATGGCAATTATATGTATTTATTTTTTAATTAATTTATTTTTTAAATGTACATTAACTCGATTTTTGTTTACGTTCTTCCAGAAAGCTCTCTAAGTGGAGGGAGGTGGTTCGGAAATAAATTCAAAAATTCCATACATATTTACAACCAAAAGATAATCGCATTTCAGGGGGTAAGATAAAAAAAGGGGTTTCCATTCTACCTTATTTGCCTTACAGTCTGTCCTATTTGGTTATACAATTACAACTTCTTCATCTCTGAATTCGATTGCGATTTCTTAATCGTTTCCTCATTTTACTTTAAAATATACTTGCTCTCCCTCGTATGGTTTACCATCTATTCATATAGTTTTTGCTTTAGTAAAAAAATAAATATATGTATATGATCTCATTAATGTATTGTATGTACTATACGTTTTGTTTTCACTATTTCATATTTCATATTTCATCTGTTTTTATTTTTAAATTTATTTTTTCCTTGAATAACTTTGCTTTTCGGTAGTCATAAAAATGTTGAAGGTAAGTAATTCGTGTTATGGCAACTCTTGTCTGTGTTTGTCTCTGTTAGTGTGTGTTCGTAGGGATAACAAACCGAAATTGTTAAAAATATTTCAAAATAAAAATTTCGATTTTTTTTACAAATGTATGCATTTTTTATTAAAAATTTATTTTAATATTTTTTAAGTATTAAATTCCTATTATTTCAATTCAATTATTTCAAAACTGGCGCTCGGACTGGCGACTTTCTATAATCTCAATGCAATTGCGTTTCGAACATTTCCTATTTGGACAAAAAAATTGGTGCGCACATAATCTACTCTCAATACTTTTTGGGTTTTTTTTTTCTCAATCAATGTGATTTTTATAATTCTTATAAGTTATAATAAATTTATTTTTATTACATATTTTTTTTGTTCTTTGACTTGCAAATAGAGTTAAGAAGCCTTCGGAATGTGAATTTTCGAAGCAGGAAATTGAGGAGAAATTTTGTTTGAAGTGAAAACTGTAGTGGTAACTTAGAAATAACCTAAGCGTGTGGCAAAAATGACAAATCTTTTCAAAAATTGTTAAAAATAATGAAAAAAGGGACAAAAATATTACAAAAAAAATTGTATTCAGGAAAAAATTGTATATTCCCTAAGGCCTTATGTGTTAGGCTGTAGACTCGGACACTATGCAAGCCTGTAAGGGAATAACTTTTAAAAAATCCCCTTGAAATGGTTCCACACATAAAATAAAACTCTGTGAAGCTTCATCGATATCGGATAACGATAAACCGACCCACTTGTGGGGGGATTAAAAACCCAAATTAAAAATTCTTTCGAACGAAACACAAATTATACAAACTAAAGTTATTGGAAGGGGTAAAAGGTTATGTTATTTCCGCTTTTATGGCACCTAATGGAAGATTCCATGGTACAGGCATAAAAATAAATACGCTTCAAAAGAAGAAAACATAATTAAATTTGTTCTCCTTAAGGTTAATATTTATCCGATTGCGATGCAACCTATAGACATGAGTAAGATTTGAGGAGAGGTTGGCAATACCTGTTCTTCCTGTTCTTCCATTCACAGCTATCAGCTGTGTTTCTAGTTGTTTCTTGTTACTATTTTGTTTACCCTCAATAGTTTTTTTGAAGTTCTTCTCTAGCAAAGAGTAATCTTTTTTTTTTATAAAAAATAAATCAGAACTTCAATTTTATTGGGTAGCCTTCATAATCATTTCATCAAGAACCATTTTTTACATTATTCCATTTTTAAAGAAATATGGACCGATGATTCCACCAGTCCATAAACCACACCAAACCGAGCTATAGAACCTCTTCGGATTGCTCTTCAGTCCAAATACCGCAATTTTGCTTATTGGAGTAGCAATCAAGCCAGAAATAAGCTCATCGTTGAACGAAATTTTAGTCGAAAGCAGTGGATCTGGTTCAAGCTTTTCAAGAGCCCAAACACTGAAACGGTAACGATTCCGAAGGTTGTCCGCCGTAAATTCTTGCACGAGTAGAATTTTGTATGCTTTTAACCCATATCCTTACATAAAATATGTCAAATTGCTGCATTCGACAAGCCAACAAAGCAACGGTACCGAATCGATTCGTCACGGTCATCCGTAGCTATCGCCACTAAATTTTCTTTACTACGCGCAGGATGTGGTCTATTTGATCGCCTATTACCAACAAATAAAAATTCAAATTCTCGCATATTTTCTCAAATTAGAGCGACATTCAAAGTTACGTAGACAATTACTTAACTACGAATATGCACCATTGAATTTAAATTGCTTCCGAAAATTGGTCATATTTTTCTTTGTGCAATTTCTCATTGCATTAATGACTTCGGGAAAATTATTCTAAGAAATATATTATTTATACAAACATTTTTTTCTTTTGAATAACTAAACATTGTTTAGTAAACAACTACCATTATTATTTTGCCATTTGAAAGCTTATCATCTGGTTTTTTGGTTTGCCGTAAATATGATCAGTAATTCAATCGCTACAGCGCCTTCCATAGAACACGGATTTTCTTTCTAGATATCTCTGGATCCATAAATAGGACTGCATTGAATCTTAGGAAGTGAGCTTCGGTGGTCATATACATTACTAAGTTTAGAAGTGGGAGAACATTAAAATAACAAAACTTTCATCATTATTAAAGAATAGCAATCCACTAGGAATTCTGTTGCACCTACCAGTTTTCTTGGTAACAACTATTTTAAAATATTTTAAATTATACTTTCACATTCAAACTAAAACTATCCTCAATCTCCACTTTCACCTCAACCCTCGGCATTCACATTGCATTGTGTAGTAAAGATATTAATTTTTATACATTCAAGTAATTCAATTGCTAATTTTTGTCTCCTTTTAGTTTTTCAATATAAATACACAAAGCCTTTAAATATGTATAAACGTTTTGCTAATATTTGCGAATATCAATATCAATATAAATATATTTATTAAGTAATTGCTAAGCGTATGTATGCATGTATATGTCTTTATTTATATTTATATTTTCAGTTTAAATACATTTATCAATACGAGTATATTTTGTGTTTTTTTTTCTTTCTCGGAAACAAACTACAACTACAAATTTTTGTTCACATTTGCAGAAATTATTACAAACAAAATTAACTCAAGCACAAATTTGTAACAAATTTTTTTTAAAGTAATTTTTTATTTATTTTTATTATAAATTTATATTTCACCAATTTTCTTTTTGTCTCAAATTTTATGTGTTAATTTTTTGTTTTATTTTTATTTTAATTTTAATTTTAATTTTTTGTTTTTTTTTTAATTTTACCAAATTTAATCATTGCATTTTTGGAATGATCCAGTCTACAATTTAATTGACAGAAGTTACAATATAATTTTTTATTTTATAATGCTTTCAACAAAAAAGACAAACTATTTTCCTACACAATTTTCCATTAATTGCCAATTCAATTCAATCCATTTTCATTTTCAATTTAATTTTCAATAACAATAACTTTTTGGTTAAAAAAACATAATTTATTACTTATTTTCCTTTTTAAGTACTAAATTTAACTACATTTTCGATTGATCGCTTTATGTTTTTGTTGGGTACGATTCAATACAACTTTCTTCTATATTAATTGACACACATTTGAATGAGGTCGTTGATTCGTGCGAAAATGTAGTTAATAACAAAATGGCTTTTGCACTACTTAAGCTAATTTTCTTACGGAATTATTCTTCACCAAGTATTCAGGGTCTTGAGTGTGATCAGAAAAGTTCGCTTGCAAGAGTGGCGAGTGGCGAATTTAAATTTTAAATCGCACAATCCTAAATAAAAACTAATGTAACAACAGATATTGGCCCCACTTCAATTGAATATTTCCAATTTGACATACAATAAGGCGATTCACCCACGAAAAACCTCTCGGGAACCTATGAGTCTTGACAGTTATTTTCAACAATAGAGCGATTTCAAGGGTTTCCCTATTTTAAACGAGTGGCCTCAATTTTTATTTAGAAAAATCGATACCTTAAAGCACAATTGTGTTATGTCCATTTTGTCAAACAAATTTTCGTATTGGTATCTTTTGTATGGAAATGTACAGCTTTTGCATTGCTGTCGCTTTGGAGCTTTCATTGCATCGTACTTTAGCTCTGTATATGAACTATTGTGGCAAAGCTGAGCATCACTGTTCAGCAGTTCTATACCCGCGGGTAAAAAGAGCTTTGATCGATACAAGCTATAGCTTCTGTTGAATTCCAGAGCTTTAAGTCAGTGTTTTTAAAAATCATTGATGGACAAACTTTCCTTCCAGCTTGAATGTATTTTTACATAAACGAAGCAACAAAAATGCCAGCGTTAATATTAATGCGAACCTGAAAGCAAAGCTTACCCATCAATGATCAAAATAGATCCAGAGCTAAAACAGCTAACGCTGGTGTAGATGGACTAGGAACCCTTGCCGAAACATGAATATAAAATCTGGCCTTTACTCTACAACGGTATCGAGGTCCAGAGCTTCGGTAAATTTACCTGGAACCTTCAGCAAAGGAGTTACCTATTGTGCCTTCAACGACCCCTTTCTTACCACACTCAAGCACTCTAAAAGCCAGTAGAAAAAAATCTCCAACAGCCGTATGAGGGGCCGAACATGTACGAAACCACCTAAGCGTTTTTTTAATAATTTTTTTCTTATATAATTTTTTGGTTTCTTTAAAAATTTGTTCTTTTGGTATCAAATTCCAATTCGAATGCAAATACGCACAAATATACAGTTACATATATATATAAATTTGGTCTAAAAAAAAACATTTACACTACACGCAATTATATTAGTATAAGTCGGTTATGCACAAGTAGGTTTTTTCTGGGAACAGCTACAAGTGAATTCTACAAGTTGGGTATTAATGAGAAATACAATTAAATTTGTTTTTTGTTTCATGTTTGCTTCATATAAGTAAGTATATTTTTCAATACATTTTACAATGGATTTTGTAACGCGTTGGTTGGTCTCTTGTTTGGGGCATGGCATGAACTCGTATTTATATAAAAATTTTGAAACGATTTGGTTATGCGCGATTTACAAAATGATGGCCGCAGCCACCTTGTCCGCAAAATGGCAATACCATTTATGATGGTTTGACCATTTTTAACAATATGATTCATTACAAAAAAATGCATTTTGTGTTCATAATTTGATATTTGTTTCTTTCTTTTTTGGGGAAAGGGGTTTTATTTTGCAATTCAGCAGAAAGCTTTTAAGTTTGGGGAGAAGTCTTTGGTTTTTATTTTTTTAAACAATTTTAGTTTTTTTTTCTACAACGACTAATGCGTTTTATAATTCATTTAAAAAATGTTGCATTTCCATCTAAAGCTCAAATGCACAACAAAAATTTGTTGCTTAACTTTTGCTACTTAATTTTTTGTTTCAGTTATTTTAAAAAAAAAACATCAGTGTGAGGAGAGTCTATTCCATTGTCAATTGGATTTATTTTTCTTTTATGTTTGTGCAAAACCTACTTTTCTACTTTGAATATAGTACAATACAAATACAAATACGATATAATATAGTTTATTAGTCTAAGATTTTAGTGGATTTTTGTTTCATTTAAAATTGTTTCGGTATTTTTTGTGTTCGTTTATTTTCGTGATTTAGTTTGTTGATTTCATTTGAAAATTTCATTTCTTAATGTATTTTTTCCGAGTTAATGTGCGTTTTTGATTCCAAAATTTTCAAATTGCAATTGAAAACAATCATAAGAAATTTCATTTTGTTTAATGTAAAGACAAACTGGATTTACAAAATTTCACAGCAACAATCCCTCCCCTTCGTGTAGGGCCATGTAGAGAAATGCATCACATTCCTCCCTCATATGGTTGCGTTACGTAACATTGAATATTCTCTAATTGAAACTGTATAGAACAAGTTTAACACCTTTCTAAAAATATAAACTAAATTTAGTATACAATTAAAAAAAATGTAAAAAAATCCCTTCTATTATGTAACTGCGATTGAATAAGATATACGAAAAGTTACGTAACATGATGATTGAACACCCTTCTGCGACATATAACGACATGCAGACATTTTATTAACTCCCTTACACCTTAATACGGCGTTACGTGGTTTATGGACAACCCCTCAGTGAGTTTTACTCCAAAGCCGTCGAAGTGAAAACAAAATTAAAAATATTTATTTGTTAATTTAAAGAAATTTTGTCGAAAAACCGTTTCTAAACATTTTCAATAAATCAATACTTTTTTTAATTGAAAAATTGTCTGATGCTATTTAATTACTCATACGCAGTGTATGCCAATATATTTTTACCTTGAATTTAAGCCACAATATCATAAAAGAGTTTTGGTAAACATATATTTTATGTATATAGCACTGTGCAACACATTTTTCCGACCTGGTGACGGTCAAGGTGGGTCGAAAGTATTCATATAGAGTAGCAAAACCCTCAATGGATTTTTCAAAGTTAGTTTCCTTTCAAAAGTCGTTTAAAGTTTTCTTGCTTTACTGTATTTTTCAAATGAATATTTTTTGTTACCTTTTTCAGTAGAATTTCGGTAATGTAGAGATAAACAGATTATGTTAACAAATTATACCAAACAAATTATAACGTATTAGCAATTCAGTGACAAAAGTTAAAAAATTTTTTTTTTTTCACCCAAAAATTTTTTGTTTAATTTTCATTTTTGTTCTATAAAAAGGCAACGCTATTGTCAAAAAAAGCTATGTTAGATGTAACAATGGCTTTAAATCAACCCTTTTTTATGCAGTTGGGAGCTCAATACCGTTATCACTTATAAAAATTGCAAGTTGTGACCGAAAAATTAATTTGAAAAATACAGCAAAACATGCAAACTTTAAATCGCAATATCTTTGGAAAGGAAACTAATTTTGCAAAACCCATTGAGAGAATTGCTACTCTATATAAATACTTTCTACCCATCTTGACCGATACCAGGTCGGAGTCTATAACCTTGAAATTGTCGCACAGTGTAATGTTTACTTGACATGAATGGTACATAGGCGAATGCTATAGACTCTCCGATTACAAAGAAATTGTGCTTTCCCTTTTATATCTTAGAGACGAATGAATTCACAGATCTTAGTTAACAAACTAATTAATCAATTAGGTATTGGTTAACCAACGGCATAGTGGTTGAAGAATGCGAAATTTGCTTAAATAATTGGTTCGGTTTTAACTACATAAGTTGTGTCTTACAGGTGGTCACGCTAGACAATTTTGCAAATGACTTCTTGCTCGAAAGACTAAGAGGTAATGACAACCGTACTTCATATGCTCCAGTCCAGGGGCCGGTTCGCGTAAGCCGATACCCGACTATCACAGTATCGATACTTGAAACCGACATAGCCAAACCGATAGTGCAAATTTGGTCTTAGTAAGCCGGTAAAACAAAAGTTGTTTTCCTATTGTGTGAACACGTCGAAAAATGAGTGAAATCGACACATCAAAAGGTGTCGATTTCAACTATTGAAAACGATCATACTTTTTTGTCGAGTATCAGTTTACGCGAACCAAAATCGATACCCACACTGTCGGTTTCGTTCACTATCGGCTTACGCGAACCGGCTCCAGTACTGTGTTGATTTTAGAAATTTCACTTAAAGGGCTTAGTGAATATTTTTGGAGACAGATCACCGCTTTACTCGTCACTGCCAGGCAAAACCTAATGCACGCACATAAAAATATTATGTGTCCGCGCTATGAGCTGCCTATGCACAATTACCTTAAAACTGTAATAAATAAAATAAATTGGAAACGTAAATCGGACCATGAAGTCGATGCATGAATTTGTTTGTATGTATTAAAAAATCATTTGTGAAAATTTGTAAACCAAGTGTCGCTTGAAAGGTCTAAAACGTATAAAGCTTTTCGTATATAGAAATTTTGAAAATTTCTTTCAAATTTTCCTTAAATTTGATGTGTTCGCTTTTTTCCAAAAAATCAATTGTAAATGATGAAAATGTACTTAAGTTAAGCGTGTAGAAAAGTATGACGAGAGTACATTTTACTTGGGACTAATAACGTGCGGCTCATATGAATTAACAATTTCTAAAAATGAATTCATAAATTAAGCTTAAAAAAAAATAATAAAATATCAACTTTTTACCTGTTTTATGTTTGTATGATTGGTTTTTGAGTTTTTGTTTGCCTTTGCAGCGTGTGTAAAAATTTACATTAATTACAATTTTTTTTATATTTTTTATTTTAAAAATTTTAAGTATGTCTGTGTATATTTTAATTTAGAATATGTTTTTCTTTTCTTCTAAGCTGTTTTCTATATATTTATCCCATTCCTGTTTGTTTTTTTGTACATACACACTCTTGGGGGGCTTTGAATTAGCAAGAATTTACTACAGACATTCGCTAGTGGTGATATCTTAAAAGGGATAGAAAGCCTTTGTAACAATTGTACGGAGGAGTTTTGCTTGTTTTTACTTCTGGTTGTGAGAATGTGTGTGTCATTGCATATTTGCTTGACTGTTTCCGTTTGGTACAATGAATTTTATTTCTTTTTGTTTTGGCATTTTACTATTGGGTTGGTGTCTGTATTATTTCCAATTAAATAATTTCGAAGTTGTTGGTTTTTTGTCTACAAATATTCCACTATTTGTAGGGTAGATAATTGCTAAGATTTACATGTCTGTATATAAAATATGCTTGCAGACCCCAGTAGGAAAAGTGTGCTGAATGGGTACTTCCTTCAGATAGTTCTTTTCTCCGCTGTTTGCCCGCTTGAAAGCATTTGAATTTCCATGCCTTTTCCTTTTTTTTTGTTTGGTCATCCTTCCTTGGTTAATATTTACTCTTTTTGGAGGGGTCTGTACATGAAACAACTACAAAATGCATTTTTAGACACTTTATCAAAAAATCAATTGCATAATAGTAGTTGCTGTTGTTTTTGTTGTTGAGAACTACTCCTTAAAATGTCTCTTTGGTTTAGCGAAATTTTTCGAAAATTGCAATTGCATTTAACTGGAAATTGAAAAGAAATTTGAAAAAAAAACTAAATAAAATAAAATAAAACAAAAGATAAGTTTTATATTGTTTTTGCTTGCCAAAAATAATGTATATTGTATTTCCATTTATTTTCGGTTATGTTTTGTTTTTGTTTTTAAATGTAAATCTTTTTTATGTTTTTTTGCATGATAAGGTTATAAGTAAAAATAAAATTGAAAAAAAAAAATAAAATATATAATCATTACACAAATATTAAAGTTTTACACAATCATCGGTTTTTTCCCATCTTTCGCATATTTCTTTTTTGTTTTCATTTTCTTTCGCTACACATTAATAACAAATTTAAATAATAATTAAGTGTTAATATAATATATATTAGTTTTTTGTGGTTTGTTTTTTAAAATTAGGTTCATAATCATTTTCTTATTTTCTCATTTTTCTCAATTAATGCTTTTGTTACTTTGTTTTAGTTATTATGTTTCACGTGCTTATTTTCTTAAAACTTTTTAGTTAAATTTACTGCAAAGCCCTTATATTTCAAGAGCATTTGATTGCATTTAAAATGAACTTTTGTTTTTGTATTATTATAAAAAAACATTCATATTCTTCTTCTTCTTTAACTTCTGTTTGTTGCTAAATTCTAACTTAAATCGCTTTTACTTTCTCCACTAAACAGCACAAAAAAAAGTGACGCTCACATTTTGCTTTCAACTGAAATTTGTCACATGATCGATTGGTTGATTAATTTTCTCCAAAAACTTAAGCAATTTTCATTATAATTTTTTTTATCAATGCATACACTTTTTTCGCCTTACATTTGTTTTCCACCATTCAACTGGGTTTTATTTTAAAATATATATTCTTGTTAGTTAGTTTGGAAAAAAACATCTTGGATTCAGTTGATGGAATCGAAATGAATTTGAAGTTTAGTTTCATGTGTGTGGGTTTTTTGTATTTTTTGTATATATGTTTGTATGTGTGTGTGTGTGTGTTGAATGAATTTAACACTATATTTTGTTTGTATTAGAATAATGTTTTATGTATCGCATGTTTATAAAAATAATAATATAATTAATATTAATGATAATAAGAGTTTCTGTATATAAATAGTTTCTTGTTTTTGTTTTGTTTTTTTTTTTGATTTTTTTCAATTAATTTTTTTTTCATAGAACAAATTCTTAAACAAATGCCCAGCATTCGAGAGTTTTTATAACAAAGTCTTCTTGTGGCGCCAGAGGCTCATTGCCGTACGTGCTGCAGGATTGCGAACGTCCCTGATTGAGGTCACCGTCCAGCCACAGGCCAAAGCGACCGCTGCAAGGGAGAAGAGAGAGAAATTGGAGGCATTAGTTTAGATTTTCAAATAAATCAAATAAAATTTGTAGTTAAAATATTTTCTATAAACAAATTACAGATTTTCTTATACATTTTCCCGAGCGTTTCAAATTTAGTCTATTGATTAGGCTGATTGTTTTCCAATTTGAGTTCCCCTCAATAAGCTTTTTAAAACATTTTTTTTACAAGCCTCAACAAGATTATCTGTTTTCGTGATGTCGTGATCTATGCTTCAATTGTGCTGGCATGTTTCACTTGGTTGAGTCACAATAAAAGTATTTTAATGGCTGCTACTTAAGAAAATTATCAATTTCGCAAGATTGCGGTAATTTCTTCAGCAATTGACATAAACTTGTCAGCCATTTAAGACAATCATCATTTCGAGACTCGAATTACGTTAATTTGACATAATTTTTAGAAATTGAAGCAAGTTTGGAACATCAAAAAAATTATTCATATTTAATGCAATTGAAAGAAGCAAAGGAAAGGGGACTCAAATTAAATGATGAAACGCAAAACACAATAGGGGCCAGCTGGATTCAAATGCTATTTACTCCTAATTACTTCCAAGCTTACTGTGTTGTATGAATTCAATTATATTTTCGGTGAATTTCATAATCGGGATGAACAAATCGAACCAAGAAGTGGTTTTTATTTTACAGTAATAAACCCTCAAAGCGAAGAAAAGTATATAGACAATATCATATCAAGAATACTCACTCTCCAGCACCAATCGACAAGCTTTCCATGTTGCCCTTAATGAAGTACAAGTTTTCACCAGTCCAATGGAAAACTTTGAAGCTGGGATTGAATTTGTATAACAGGGATTCGCCGGTGCCGTAAAAGTGATCCGAATAGTGTAGGGAACACGATGTGAGAGCGCCAAAGACCTGAAATTGAGAAAACAAATTGTATTTAAGTAAAATGAATTAAGAGAAGATTTCTTCGTCGAAGGTTTAGTTGAAAGTCAAAATATACATAATAAAAAGAAGGGAAAAGTGTTGAAAAATCCAACTTACATTATGTTCTGTGTCTTCGATAACGATTAGCACAGGACTTTCGAGCCGTTGCATTTTTCTGTAAAGCGAATTCAGCGAGAATCCATGCTGTGACGTACTGAAGATCAATGACCAGGAATAGCCTTCGGCGCGTGCAGGTAAATGACCGCAGAGTTTTTCGCTGGAAAAGAAGAAGAAAAATAAAGAAAATTAGGGCATGTTTAGTGCAAGAAAAAATATTGT
This sequence comes from Heteromyza rotundicornis, assembly GCA_951394025.1. NCBI lineage: Eukaryota > Metazoa > Arthropoda > Insecta > Diptera > Heleomyzidae > Heteromyza > Heteromyza rotundicornis. The sequence goes on along the minus strand of OX596012.1, from coordinate 14,801,621 downwards.
TTTAAAAGGAGAAACATTTAGGAAAAATACTTCAATTATTGGCGCCCTCGGGAAAAAATATTTTGAATATTTCTTTTAGAATATAGAACAAATGGATTATAAAAGCCCTTCCGGATAGAGAGTAGTGGGAACTAAAAGTTTTGATTTTTTTCTGCTTCAGTCTAACTTAACCTAAATCTGTCTTTAATGAAGCCTACAGTTTCCCAAACAAGCCTTACATCATGCGATGATATTGTCAAGCTTGGCACAACTCGTTCTCGTTTTCTTGCATGTAAAATCAATACTTGATTGTGTTTATACTCCGACTCTTTTCAAATGGATCCTTATCCATGCTCCACCCAAATTTTTCCTCAAACATAGAAGAGGGTCCTTGACACTTTCACAATTCAGATTTGATAAAGATCTAATTCGAATAAACGCTCTTGCCGATTTGAATTGATATCGACATGAAGTAATTCCCCAAACTTGAACTTTGTTCGCGTAATTCCCCATCCAACGGAGAATGTATTCGAAATTGCAGACTTAGGCGCTAAATACTTAACTTGTCGGTGTTTTTAATCAAAATATAATTTATTTTTCTTTCGAAAAGATTTTATAAATACTACGTCTAAGTGCATTTTGATAACTTTAATTTGAGAGATTAACTTTGATTTTAGTTTTTTGCGTTTCATAAATAAAGTGAATATTAAAAGGCGACATTTTGTTATCTTTATTTTGTGAGTACGAGTGAGTGTATCTTCCCAAACGAATCGATGGACTGTCTCAAGTGTTTACTTGAAATTGGTTCATTTAATAAATCAGCAAACAAAAATTTGGAAAGACGCAATTGAATATTAAAATTTAATCAAATTCAATTTGAATTTAACAAAAAAAAAATAATCCCAAGCCCAACTCAACTCACCGATGCTCTTCTGTGAGAATTTCTGTGTTGCCAATCAGATCGGGTATGGGGAAATCCAGATCGAATGATCCTGTGGCAAATAGCGACGCCTTGCGATATTCATCTGTGCTCATAGACAGGACCTGGTTTTGTTTTAAGAAAAAAGTATATGGTATTAGTAAATTTGGCAATTCATTGCATGTAATTGTATACGAAAGAATAAATTGAAACAATTCTTGTACATAAGTGAAGACAATAAGGAAACATAACCTAGCAAATCAATTACATATCATGTGAATATACAATATCTCAAAAGAAGAACTGTGTGATTGGTGGTCGTGGTGGGTGTTTTATACGATTAAATTACAGCACAATCATATTCAAGAATAATCAAATCAATTCATCAATAGCTAGGAACAAACACATTTTCAGTGGGTGGCAAGTAAATAAGTGACTGGTGCTGGTTGTGTACCAATTGAATTCTACAAATTAAGTACGAACAAAAAAAAAAGAAGAAGAAAAAGAAAAACAATGTGTGGCCAAAACAATGTGGTAAAGGTGAGAACGAAATTTAACTCAATGAAAATTCGAATTTAAGGAAAATATTCAATTCAATTTACATTTACGAATAATTAAATAAAAATAAAGGAGAATATACATATAATGAATTTTTATACAAATGTGGCAAATGTGTGGACCGAAATTAAAATGGTATAATTAAGAAATATTTCAAAATTTAAGCTATGATTTAACTGACTAGTGTCAGAGTCCTATTTTGCCCTTAAGAAAAATGGAGAAGTAGCTGCAGACTATCAACAATGTTGATGTTGATTCAACATATTCTCTTGTGGAGAAACTAATTTTAGGGAATAAATCTGAAACAGCTTGACTGTAAAAATATTAGCAATTAAAAAAAAATTTTCAATTTGTTTTTAAGTATTTTTTTTTGTAATAAATTCAAAAGTGCAGTAAATTTTTTCTCAACCAAACCTTTTGTTAAAAAATTAAAAAAAAAAATTAATTTAAATTTTTTTTGTCAAAAGTACAATTTTTTTGGGGATTTTAAAAAAATATGTTTATTAAAAAATTTGTTTTTTTTTCTATAAATAATTTTTACTTAAAAAATTAAAAAAATTTTTATGTCATAAAAATTAAATTTTTATATTTAACTAGCTCATTTTGTTAATAATAATTTTGTATAGTCGGGTTAAAGCTCAAGTGCAGCCTTAATCAAATTAAGACTGGGACATTTTTTAATATTAAAAATAAATACTTAGTTCCCAAGTTAAAATTTTATTTTTGTTTGAAAAACACAAATAATTCTAAAGCATGTGCAATTATTATTTTATTAATTTTTTGAGAAAAAGTAAAAAAAAAATGTCCAAAGAAAATAAATAATGTTTTTAACATTTAAAATCTAAATATTTTAAGGTTTTGTTTGAGGAGCTTTGCATTAAGTTTTTGTTGTTGTAATTAAAGGCTGATTCAATAGAGAATTGTATACATAGATGTGGGAGTGTCGTCTCCGAAATAGACCACAAGACAAGACAAGCCATGTTTATGTTGTTGTTTTTTCACATTGTTGTTCTCTACTGAATAAAACTTTTGTTACCACAAAAATCACTGATCATAAAACACGTCACTCAAAAATTTCAAGCAATGGGCTAATGATCTCACAAGCATTATTTTTTGGAGAAATTTCTATATTTAATTAAAGATTTATTAGTTAATTTTTACATTGGAGTTTCCTCTTAAAACTTTTAAACTTTTTTTTTTAATCTTCAATAATAAGCAATTCTTTTTCAGAAATAAAAAAACAATGTTGTATCCCACCAGTGTTACTTTTATATATCAAAATTAGTACATTCTCTCTTCTTCAAAAAAATCAATGAACCAAAAAAAAAATCACCAAATCCCCCACCTCAAATGTGATCAACAAAAATTGTTATAAAAACCAGTTCAAAAGTGATTCATATACAAAAAAGCCAATGACGAAATCTCAAAAAATCACAAGTTCTAGTGTGTTCCAGTGTAAGGCAGTCAAATGATTTTAATAGTGGCGTAGTACTAAATCGTAGTACGCCTCTAATGTCTGTTATTATCAAATGAAAATTATTGTTTTGAATGTTGTGAAATATTATTTACAAAGGCTTACTTAAATTATATGTAATCCGGAGACGAATCACAACTTAAGTGCGGATTTGCGGTAATCGCCATTGTTGACAGTTGCAATGGTCAATAGATAATTTCTCAAGTGACTTGTTGTGTCATTTTACAAAATGAGATTCATATGTGTGAATGTTAAATTTGTTGTGACATTTTGTAAGTGACTTAATAGCAAAGAAGAAGAAGAAGGAGAATACAAATTAAAAGGGGCTTGTCGTCTGAGTGAATGAAGAGGCACTCGTTGAAAACTTTAATGCGATTGTAAATTTTCTTTAAATAATGTTCAGTGATGGTTAGAATTTGTTAAAGAAGAGCCAAAAAACCGTAACCTTTGCTTTAAAAAATAATATTATTATTTATAAATATTTTAAAACTCTTATCTGTAATACTAAATTTATAGTAAACAACAGCAAATACCTTTTGTTTTACATTAAAATATTAAAATCCGTATTTAAAAAAAGAAACAATCCGTAGCCCAGCACAAAATTACACAAAAATTGAAACGACTATAAATTGCCATCGTCAAACGAATGTGAATGTGACCCAATAATATTACCCCTTGAAAGCTGAAGGCTAATTAAAATGACATTTGCGAGAGGAAATTTATTTGCAAATGTGACCGATCATCATCATCATCAGTAGCAGTGTGTAAATGTACTCGCCATTATGGAATAAAGCACATATGAGTATAAAACACACATACAAGGCAGATACATTGGAATATTTTAAAACCAACGACACAGTACGGTGACAGCGCAGTAAAATAATTTAACAACAAAAAAAAAATAAAATAAAAAAAATTTATTCTAATTACAGTTGAAATTAAAAACATTTTAAAATAAAATTTAGTTACGGTCTGGAGAATTTTATTTGCCCTCTCTCAATGAAGATTCAATGAGTATAAAAATTTAACAAAAAATAGTTTTATATGGAATTTTTGTGAACCATTTCAATTTACGTAGCAACGTTGAAATGAAGAAAGAAGAAAATTCAAATGGTTGGATAAAAGTTGAAATCCAAACCACGATACCATATACCATCACAATCTCAACGAAATTTCAGAAATAAAAACAGAAAAATATGAATGCTTTAAAATCAACAACTTTGGTTCCTGAACCTATTTTGAGGTGTTTCAGTTCCTGAACATACCCTTGGTTCAGAACTAGAACGAAATAAATTTTTTTAAATTGATAGAAATTATGTTTTAATCGTCACACAGTGTGTGCACAAATTCACAAGAACTGTGAACAGTGTAGAAAAATACTGAAGTAGGGGCTTTTTCGGGGCTGATATTTATGAATCTGATATTAGAAAAATAATATTTTAAAGTGGAACCTTCTTCCGTTTCACGTTTTAGTTGCTATTCTTCAAAGTAACAAGATGTGGTTGATGATATTTACATAGATACAAATAGTAGGTCTTTCAGAGGATACCTTCGTGACCTTTTGCAACTTTCTATAACTGTTAGTTCATGATTTCGTAAAGGTTTTTTATTTTTAGGTTATTACAAGAAACTAAATAATTAAAATGTGTTAGGAAAAGTATTTTGTAAAATTTAGAAAAAAATTCGGTTTTGTCAACGATTTAAATTGAAAAAGGGAAAGAAAATTCAAACTTTCCCTCGGAAGTGCATTTTAGAACTAGAACTTAACACTTGGTTTATTCTAGTAAGAATAGTGAACACAAAATAAAATTATAATTGGATAAATTGTCTACCTTAGGTGAGACTAAAAATTAGGGATTTCACAAACATCAAAATTTAAATAATTTTTGCATTTTTTGGTTAGAAAATATTTTTTCTGTTACTCTGTGTGGCACAGGGTCTCTTCATGAGAACACTTATTATTCTTTTTATTAACACAAAAATTGAATTAAAAAATTTTTTTTAGAATTTTTTACTCCTACACTTTTGATGCTCAACACTTTCTACAGCTGATCTGTAAATTCAATCAATTGCTTTAATTTTCAATAACGCAAAAATAGACAAAAATTTTATTTTTTTGAATTTTGCTTATTTAATAGTAAACACAAATTTTAAATTCACTGTGCTCTTTTTCGCCATTCACCGCAGCTTACCTTTTCATTTTTAACCCAACTGGAATGTCGCCTGGCTCTGGCCGCACGCTGTTCAATGTACGAACTTTTTCCCATAATGTTAACTTTCCGAATGAACACATTTGCCGAAGACCCCAGAGGCTTTATAGCATTTATTCAATATTGAATTCGAAAGGAAAATAAAAAAAATGGGTGACTAAATTGCCACTTCACTTGGAGTTGGCTCATCTAATCTAAATCGAAGCATCTGGTTTGATAAGCTTCTATTGGGACGGTTGGGTGGTGGGCAATAAAACAAAACTTTAATAAATCGTGTCGGGGCGCAAAAAAGACAATGTTTTTTTCGACTAAGTGGGCCGTGGGCCGTGATTTTGATAATAAATTTATTACCTTATCATTGTGGGGCGAGAGTAAAAAAAATATTGCAAAAGAACGGAAGAGTGTTCAAAGGTGTTTCTGTTATTTTTTTTTTTAATTTTTGTTTTTTGGGGTAATTTTTCTTGGTGTAGTGTTGAGTGTGTTGAATCAAAAATAGAACAAAAAATTGCTTTAGTTTTTATATTAATATTAGATTAAGGTTAATACCAAAAAAAATTACAAAAAAATGGAACTAAAAGATTAAATTTTGATAGGCCGTGATTTGGCATGTTCTTTAGACAAGTATTTGGGTTGTTAATTAATGACTGAGTACAATAATGACGTTTGAGTGAAAAATCCAAATGAAATTGTTGCCAAGGTTAGGGACAAAAAAAATATTTAAAATGATTGGTGGTATCGTGTGAAATTATTTCAAAGCGTGATAAGAGTCACGTTTCACATTTCACAGTTTTCATTCACAGACATTTCTTGAGTTGTGGTTCGAATAAACTAAGAGTGACTAATGGTTTAAAAAGTAGCAAATATTAGGTAATTTCTTGTATATAAAAAAATACACCACCGCTTTCAAGCGTTTTGTTTACTTTGACAAGGAAGAAGACGAAACCACGTAAATCAATCTGAAAATAGATAAGTTTTTTTCCGCTATTCAGAAATGGCTTTGATTTACGATATGGTAAAAACCATGAATTTGTATTTTTATAATTGTTGTTGTCGTTTTTGTTGCTTTGATTTTGTATAAATATGTACTACGCAGGTAAATGACAGTTCAAAGTACCTTAACTGACACTGACAATCAGGGCCATCTGCTCAAAGAGTTAAACAAAATGTATTCTGACTGACAATTGAGTTGAGTGGAAAAAAAAGACTGATGAGCCATCAACCGTCCGCCCGCATTGTAAATGTGAAATATTTGTTAAGCTTTGAAAATAGTTATCACACTGAGTAATTTTTGTAGTTTTTCCAAATAGTATTTACTGAAGCATTTAACACAAATTTAAGTTCTACTTTCATGTTGGGCAGTTGACACCTGCAAACCAACCAAAAGTAGAATGAACGAAGGCCTTTAGTTGTGTTTTAAAACAGTTGAAATTTTTTTATATAAAAAAAAACTACAACAAAAATACAATTTGTTTAAAATTTAATTTTTTTAATTGAAAATATTTATTTTTTTTTTAATTTATCAACAAAACATTGTCTGATTCGATCTAGCCAACCCAGTACAATGACACAAGTCTATGATGCAATTGAATAGCTTGTAAAAAAGATAATGGACGGTTATTATGAATAAAAAAAAATAAAAAAAATTCCCTGTGAAATTTAATAAAAAAAATTATATTCATAAATCATTTGAGCTTAAAAATAGAATGGTTACAAAAAACAACAAAAATGGCGCATCAAATACGATAAGATTGTTTTGTTTTTATTTATATATTTTTTTTTATAATATACAAAATGGTGTTGTTTTTTTATTGGTAACCACAACAATGTAACAGCATGTCTCTGTCTAAAGTGAATTTAAGCAAAATCCATTTATTGTCTAACAATTGCGAGTTCAAATTATCTTGGAAAGTCATCAGTAGACTGATGAGTGTGGGAAATATTGAAATATTTTGTAATACATATTTGTTAGGAATTTTATTTTTGATTTGATATATTAACACTAGTCATGATCTTCATAGTAAAGGGAAGATTAATCTATGTTATCAGAAGTGGATAATTTAGTGATGAAAAATATGATTACTAAAGGTTCAAACAAAGTAGTTTTTTGTAGATTTTTCTCTCTTGGATCATTTTTTAAAGCCAAAAAGATGCTTACTTTAAAAAGGTCAGTTTAAAATCGGCTTTAAAAAAAATCGTCCAAATTGCTTCCGTACAAAACAGACAGATTTTTAATATGAAAAATCGCTCAAAAATTTTGGATGATATTTTATTTTTTTTGAGGTTTTCAATACTTTTGGCCGTTTTTTATCAGCTATATATATAAAAAAATCGGTCACAAAAATAATTTTAAATAGCCCATTTCATTACTCTCTGTGCTTCTCTTATAGTAGATGCCAAACGGAAGATTCTTGGAGGCTTAAAAGCTGAGATAGAAAGTGAATATCAAATTCACTATTATTCGCTATGTATGGAACCCGGAGGGCGCTCATAGAATAGGTATACCTCAGACAATATGGAGGTCAACGAAGCTGTCGGAAGCGAAGTCTCAAGATAAAACCTTGCTGCAGGTAAAACACCTTGTAGCAGCAGATAGAAGATGATGTAAGGAATATGTATGTTGCCGCCCTAGGCTCCTCATGAGGTTAAAGAATAATAAAGATGAAGATGAGGATGATGAAGTAAGAGTTATGTTAGGCTAGAGTGGTTGGCTGACAGTTTGGGGCATAAGGCTTTATAAACTTGAAATTTTATATCTAATAAGAATAGGAGGAAGTACCCGGATGCCTGTCGAATCGAGTAAAAGTAATTTTCCATATTGAACCAATTTCTAAATGTCAATTTCACATTTCAATAAGAAGAAAGTGCCTCGGAATGATAATGACTTCTGCTAATGAAATAATTGAATTTAATTCCTGACGTTCTCATTCGCACTTAACTAAAATAAAACTAATTATATTTAATAACTATTCAGTTCAGAGACACGTGCCATTCCAAATAATTAAAAGAATTATTTTTAATTGTAACAAAAGCTAGAGCCAACCCACCAGAGCAGAGAGAAGAGCATTGACATTTATCTGTCACACACTGTAAACAATTAATGCAATGAAAACGACCTCATTTCATAAGTCACGAATGCAACAATTTTAATTTCTTTCAAATTGTATGAAAAAAAATGTGCATAAAAAAAACCAACTGTAAATTGAAATATTTTCAATTGCAGTTCGGCAAGTTCAAGTATTTGGCGCCAGGAAAACCCATGTATACACGCACGTATGTATATTCCCCCTTTCGTTGCAATTTCCCATTTGTTTCGATTCAAACTGTCTGAACGTTTGTCTGACTTCATAAAGTATAAGTAAACGAAAATACAAACAAATTCAACCTTGCAACAATTTCAATTTCAAACAATATCAGCAACAACTACAGAAACGGTTGCCGTACATTATTGTTTAGATAAATTTATAAGTTAGTAAAGCTATGTGCCTTGACATTAATTTATGTCAAGAAGGCGGTGGGAGCGGAAGAGGTGAAAACAAGTGACAATTTGTGACAATTGCTCGTTGAGAGTTGCAATTAATAATGAAAAAGAAAAAAAAAACAATTTCATATTGTCATATGCATTATTTTATGTAAAAGAATTATGACAGGCATTGAGAATTGCTTTGAGTCACAAACATGTCAAAGAGTTGTTTGAATGAAATTAAAATAATAATAACTGTGACACAATTGAATTGTCCAAAAATAATTGAAATTGCAAATAGAATTAAAATACAAAGGAAATCGAATATAAAGTAAAAAGTAGGGTAAAGGACACTTGCTGTGACCATGACGAATCCTCAAGTCAAAGGTCCGTCATTGTCCGTCACGATTGCGGCAAGTGTGCTATACTCTCCACTGACTCAATAGACCTTTGAGTTGAAATTATTGTACAATATATAAAAATTTCAAATGTCTCTGTATTCACAATCTATATAATAAACTACATAGGATTTATTTTATTACTGATTCAATTATCGTTTCTAAAAAATTTCCTATCAGTAGCAAGTCCAAAAAGATAAAAAAACAAATTCAAGCACGTTTTGAATTGAACAAATTTTGTTTACTTTTATATGATTTTAAGTGCATTTTTTTGGTACAAAATACAATTTATGGTTGATAGTAAAAGTATTGGAAGTTTTGTCAAACGTGCCATTATTTTAAATTGTTACAATTTTTATGGTGACTAATTTTAAATAATTGATTAATACGCAGTTTTATGAATAGATAAAAACAGTTTGAGGCATGTCGAAAATATGTCAAAAATAAACCAGATGAGTGAAAAATCGTTGGGGTGAATTTACACAATTTGAATAAGAATATAAAAAATACGTGTCGTATGTTTAAAAAATGCTTTGATGAAATCATTCATTGAGAAAGGGCAGCTTGTGTTGAGACGTGAGGTATTTATTTTCAAGAAGAAGGTAAATTGAAAAAGAAACCGACGAATTCATCATTCAGTATTTGTGAATTTTCGGCATACATGCGTATACACTCAGGAAAAAAACATAGTAAAATCAAGTACGATCGTATTTAGTCCTTCATTTTTTCAACTTAATGGAAACAACTTTGAAATAAAGAGAAAAATACTTAAAATAACTATTTTCAACGTTGAAACAAAGTTGCAAAGTTGAAATGAAGTGAAAAATACTTAAAATAACTATTGTCAACGTTGAAACAAAGTTGAACGATTTTAAATCAGGGTCTGGCAAACTTAATATAAATTGGAAAATTTTTGAAATAATCGGAAAACAACTTTGAAATAAGTTTGTTTATTTTTGAATTTAAGTTTCAAATTGAAAACAAGTTTGTTCGTAGTTGTTTCTAAAATTTCCAATTTTACCAGACTTTCATTAACGTTTCTACTTGTTTTAAGGTGGTTATTTTTGATTTTAGGTTGTTTTTTCTGTCTGTTGTCTATATCCCTTTAAGATACGGTTAGACTATGCAAATATTTAACGAAAAACTGTCGAATTTTCTTTGCCGTGGTGTGATTCTTTAATTTTGTTAGTCGGTAAAGAGTTTATTTTTGGCAAACACAAAAAATTATTGTGAATTTTGTAGAAAAAAAAACTAGAGAGTGAACTAACCTCGGCAATGTCGAAGTTAAAATATCCCCACGGACCCTATTTATCAGTGGTTTTGGACACTGAAAATCTAATTCACCAAAGAAAAATTTGGTCTCGGAACACCCATTTTGACCCATTTATAGGTGGTTTTACAACTCCTGTTTACAGAATAAACAATTGCCGCGAAAACACAATATGAGAAATACATGGACTTCATCCACTATGGAACTTGGTGCCTAAAAATGTTATTCCTCTTATATTTGGATTGATGCAAAAAACTACAACCTTTTTGGATACGTTTTTTTTAGACCCGATAGCATCAGAAATTTCATATTTGTCACAAGATGTCGCCTTCATAAAATATATGCAATTTCGACGTTCCTATATTGGGTCATAGTCAATTGATAAATGAGCGAAAGAATGTAATTTTTTTTAATTTTTAAAGCTATATTGCAAGAAGACTTGGCTTGAATTACACTACTTTCAGACGATCGCCTTCGCAACGATAGCATATTAAAAATTGCGGCGAACCTGACGTCGAAACGATATATATTACTTCACTACTTTTGCCTGGCGTGGTCAAAGTGAAAAGTGATTGCTAGTGATGGAATGCAATTCAACTCTTGAAAGTTTTCCTATTGCGAAATTCGAAAAGGTAGTGAAAGAGGTATCATATATACATAATACGTATTAAATATCATTGTTCATCTCTCGATATGTTTACGATCTTTGGAAATAATCAATGGACCTAACGAGCTGTAACTTTAAACATCTTTTCTTTGTGATCATGGCTACAATTCTTCTTTAGGAGACATATTATTATTTTTAATTTTTAACAGCTTATAATCTAATAGTTTCACTCAAATTTCCTTTTTTTTTTGAGAGTTTCTAAAAGTTTTTTACCCAATATCGAACTCATTTCAAAGTAACAAAATAAAATTTTATTACACAGGCAGCCTCCAAAAAAGCCCCTCAAAATAAAGCAACGACAGACAATATTTCGATATACAATTAAACCAAAAGCATCAGCTTCCGAAACAAAAGTGTGATTCACAAAAACACGCTCAAAAATACACAGGCAATAGTAAAAACAACAATCAAATGCCAAAATTGATATCTTTCAATTGTATGTGTTCATACCACGAGCACGTATGCAATTGAGCATAACCAAAACAAAAAAAAAAAACAAAAAAAAACGAGAAACTTTCAATCAAAAAAATTCACACATCTGTACAAATTTTGAGACTCCATCAATCTCAAAAAAAAAACATGTGTACCACATTTGCCTGTTAACGAACCTCAGGTGGATTGAATCTTACTTTTGTACTATATTTTAATGTAGTCAAGTCAAATAATGCCAAATTCAATATTGATTTAAGACATTTCATGTGTTTTTATTGTTAGTTAGTTTTGTTGTTGCTTTTTACGGAGTCTATAAATAATTACCTCGCGATCAAGCGCAGGATTTAATATTAATTCACACATTGCTCTGATCGGAGAGCAACACAAAGTTACTCGAAAACGAGAAATGTGTATTGAAGGTGATGTGATGTGGCGGCCAATTAAATGTTACTCATACGCCTACGGTGGCGTATGTGAGAGTGAATTTTTACGTTACTTGGAAGAAATTTACAGCGCACTTTTTGTGTTCTTTATTTGGACAAGGGATTTAAACTCTTCAATGACTCAATCACTCTTCACTTTCTTTGTGAGAGTATAAAGTACACACGAAAATATTCAATTTCAATTTTTTTTTGGGCTATTTTTTGTATGCCGAAAGGTCAATAAAACCGTTACAAATCACTCAGCTATCTTCTTTAAATGATGGATTATTTTTGTTTGGTATTTTTGATATATTTTTGATATATTTTTGATATATCTCTTTTCGCGTAAACTAAATCAGAAGCTAGAAACTGTCACAAATCACTGTAGAAGTCGCACAACAGCAGGTGTGTCGCTTCATACGAAAACTTCTCGAAACGCGTTAGCCGGCAGCAGTTTATACAAATCACTATTCAAATGACAACAACAAAGACGTCGTCAAATAGTAATACAACAAAAGCAATTTAAATCTATATTTGAAAACACAACCTCCGTCTGTTCCGTACTACGGTTAAACTGATACTGGTCTTGCCCATGTGCGCTGCTATAGCAGAAATGTGTGAGTATGAAAATTTGCCGTACTAAGCCACCAACGTCGGGGGGGCATTAATGGAGCGCGTTAATTGTGTTGTTATTGTTGTGTGTTGAGTAAATCGTAGTAGCCGTTCAAAATAAAATCGTGAGCGTTGATACAATTTTTTTTTGCATTTTTTTTTATATTTTTTTGTTAAATTTTTAAATTTATATTTTTTAAATACAAAAGCATCTGATGCTTGGGTATAAATTCATTTTATATTTAAATGCTTTGTTGTTGTGGTTTGTTTACCTACATGCATTGTTAAGGTAAGTCACTGACGCAAAGAGTGTGGGGTGTAGTATTTTTTGGTTTTATTTTTTCTCTCTCCGTTTATAATTTCTAGGAAGTTTTGTGTGCAAATGACAACACGACTGCATTGCCGTTAAATTTCATAATAATAAATTGTGAATTTTTTTTTTAATTTCATAGTTTAATATGCGTTTAAGTTTAGTTCACAGGTTGTACGTACGTAGTTAAAAGGGGAATTTGTAATTGAGTTGCGTGTTGATATCGAAGAAAAATACCTGCAGTTCCACTTGGGTTTTTACTAGTTAATCATAACATAGACTAAATTTATGTTGTGCTAATTTCAAAACAAAATATGGGTACTTATTCAAAAAGGGGGGCTTTTACGTACTTCGCGTATAACTCATATTTCTTTGGTAGTCATTTATATTCCCACAAATATTGAAACTCGACAAATCCCATTAAATAATATCAGGGTTACGGATATTCTAATATTGCTTAACCCTTCTGTGGCCAGTAACATGCATTCTCAGTTATTTGTGGTGACTCAAAATGTGATTGATTAGAAGCTATACAAAAATTTGAATCATAAAAGCATGACAAATATGGACAAATCTAGAAATACCATCTACGGTTGAGTAGTATTGAATCGATTGGTGGCTCAAGTAGTTGATAAAATACACTATACGCTTCTACTCCTTCCTCAAGTTCGAACCGAAAATACTCCGAAATTTTCTACTGCCAAACTTTCTTCTAAGTGGATTCAGATCATAAGACACTGTACCAGTCATGGCACAGTAGAATACAGTGCCTCCCAATTGAAGGGTATCGGGTTCGACACCCCCTGGGCCACATTCTCTCACCAAGCAACGGCCAATTTGCGAGAGTGCCTTCTTTAATTTGCTAGTCTCGCCTTTCGGATTTAAACTACAGATCCGCATTTATCACATTTACATTATCACTTGTCCATTGCATCAAGAGGTTCGACTACATTCTTTGAGGAAGTTATGATTGAAACACTTCTTCTAAATATTGTACATTTTTTCCTTGACAACTGAATAGAGGCTCTCAACCGAGTGGAGCTGTCTACAATTGCTTGGTAAGAGACAAATTCACAAAGACAAATTAGTTAACTAATTCCCCAGCAAATTTCCCATTATTCAATTAGCAAAGCCAGTGAATTTTGTTACCAGCTGATATAATCTTTAGCAAACTGAGCACTGAGAATTCGGCCTAAGGTGGATTATCTGAAAGATCATGGAAACTATTCAAGAAATAATGTTATTGTCCTTAGCAAGATTGCAGCCTGATTGTGATTCAATTATGCATTGAACAGGCAGCAGCAGTAAAACTCCAGGATGCTTATATGATTGCAAGATATGATCAAGGCGTGCTTGATATCATAGCCAAAAAGCATTTTTGGCAAATTTAATTGTACCGGTAAGAGAAGTGAGTAAATTTCTGTCGGTCCTGCTTTAAAAACACAAATATTTCGTTGAATAAGTATACTTATTCAGTACTCCCACAGGCAATGTAACTCAACATTAAAATAATTATTTTATTTTGATTTTCTAGTTTGTTCTGCTTTTGCGAAAAATTGATTTTACCTATTCAGAAAATTTATACAAAAATTCAAATTTTCCAAAAAAATTATCTAAAATACTTTGTCCACTTTACTTGCCTGAGCACAAGAAAGTAAAAATTGGATACACTCCCATAATCTGAGACAATTATTAAAAATGTGAAGGGGTTAATTTCAAAAAATAATGCATGCATCAAGGTAAAAAAATGCTCTAATTTTAAAAATTAGAGTAGTAGAATTCAAATGAATTTATGATTAAGAAATTTGCATACAATCGTGACGATCGGAAGAGTAAATATGAGCGGATGTAATACGTACGTACGACGTAGATAGTAGCCAGTCACATATGAAATGTTTTTCAAATGTGATCTATTTACGATGAGATCAAAGATTAGTATTGAATTATTCTATATCGATTGAGGGTTGATAATAAATAATTCATTAAATGAATAATTCAACAACAACAAAATGATAAAATGCAGGAAGTTTTCTTAATTTTTAAGAAAAAAAAAATGCGCCTATCCGGTAATTTTAAAAATATTCCTTAAGGCAATAACAAATGAAATCGTTTCAATTATCAGGGCCTAAGAATGGTTGCAATTAAAAGTAATTAAAGCAATTTCCTATCAAATCCGCAGATAGTGTCACTTCTGTTTGGATTTTATGTTTATTATTATTATTTCATTTAACAGAACGTGGATGAATACTGCTGACGATTGTGAGTGCAAATGGTTTTATTGTCAACCACAGACCGTAGTGATACCGAGATGATAATATACATTTTTTTTTATTGTTTAGTGATTATTTATTGATTATTTTTCAATTATAAACGCCCGCAAAATTTCACCATCGATTGAAATTTTTCCACTGAGTAAGTGTACTAAAAATAGTCAAGGGGTTGCTTGGCATTAGTACAGATTTGATGTGAGTTTCATAATTTTTAATGATGTTATCAACACAAAAAAGTTCTATCATTTCACCATGTTCTTTAATACAAAATAATAAATAACTTAAACTTTTCGATTACCTTGCGATTAGCAATCATTTTTTTTTATATTAATGTACTTAGTGCTTCTTCTGATTGCCTTTTTATTTGCTATCGTAGATAATAGTGATGAGGACTTCTTCAAGTACTTTTACACACTGCCAGCGAAGGCTTGGCCACAAAGTTGAATTTTGCAAATATTTGCAAACGGTAATTTGATATTTCAGCGCTGCAAAAACCGGCAAATGCAAGAATTGACACACTGCCTCGTTGTGGTGCGGAATAATTCGATTCGATTTGCCCGCGTTGGTTGCCTTGCTAGTTGCTGTTGGCAGCAGAAGAATGCAAATGATATTTTTTTTTCTCCACTATGTACGTTATACAAACTTGTTGGTAAACAAATTTCGTAGAGTAGGTACACTTGGAAAATTGCATTGTAATGGAAAATGTTTTACAACATTTAAGAGGTTAGAGAGTTCGTTTAACTTGAATTTGTAGTAGGTACTTGTAGGGTTAGAGTTAGAGAGGATCTGGATAAGAGTCATTGTAAAAATGGTCATCATAGACAATTTCGCTATGGTACGTCCATATTTTGATTTCTAATTTGTCATGAGAAATACTGAAACAATTTAGATGCAGTTTTTTTATTCTGTTGGAAATGGTGTCAGGAACGAAATGGGAATGGAACTGGAATGAAATGGAATTAGACCGGAATATAATGGAATTGGAACAAAGTATTGAAATGGATTGGGAATTAAGAAGAAATGGAAACTATCGATAAAAAAATCGAAAAATTATTTATAAAAAATCGAAAAAATATCGATAAAATACCGAAAACTATTGAAAAATTATTGACAAAATATCGCAAAATTATCGATAAAATATTGAGAAATCATCGATAAAATATTGAAAAATCGTCGATAAAATATCGAAAAGTCATCGATAAAATATTGAAAAATTAGCGATAAAAAGTCGAAAAATTATCGATAAAATACTGAAAACAATTGAAAAATTATTGACAAAATATCGCAAAATTATCGATAAAATTACTCGCATGTGCATGGTATTTTAGCTTCGGCCAGATCAAATTTTTGGTTACTTAAAGATTTTTTTGTGAAAAATTTCCAGTGTATAATATCAGCTACATAAAAAAAATGTGCCTTCCTTTCAAATATAATTTTTCTCTACATGCAAATGAACAATCAATACTCGTTCCACATTTAATGCAAAAACAAAAATAGTTTAAAAAAAGTCTGCCTTATAGCACATAACCAAAGTCGAACTGAAACGTTCCAGCAGTTTCAGGTTAAGCCCGAATTGACACCATCACCTCACAGGTGTGTGTAGAATGTTTGTAGATGAAACTACAGTGTTGATGACATTTAAGCATTTTTGTACATATTAGGCCTTAAGAGTAAACAAAATTATATATATTTGCAAAAAACAATGGCAAAAAAAAATAAACAAATATCAACTATGTAACCGAGCAAATAGGCATAGACAAAAGGAAATTACTTCAGTTAACCAGTTTCCAGATGATTTTTTTTTTATAGAAAAGAAACAAATGAACGTACATATGACCAGTAAATTTAGTTACAATATCTGTGTGTGTTCGTACAAATTATGGCGAATTTTTATAGCAAATTGTCAGAGTCAGCTGATGAGGCATGTTAAATTGAACATGAATTCATTTGGACGGCCAACTACTGAAGTTCGAATGAGATTGTCTACATTTTGTATTTATAGATTCATCTGAACTTTTTAATTGCATTACAAACACACACACACACTCACACATGTAGATGAACTGGTGTAGAAACTTGTTTTCAAAAGCATTTAAACGAAATTAAATGTTTATGAAAATTAAATGCCAACCAATTGTTCTGTACAGGGAGCTGTCAATTAGTTGAACTAATAAAATTAATTGCAAGTATTTGTAAAGTATTTGCGAACATGCTAATTCTAGAAATATCTTATTTATCAGACAGACAGGGGGAGAAGCTGTGGTTCCAATTAAATATTTGTATACATTAACAGTTTGAAATGTAGAGATTGTTTTGTTTCTATTAAATTACTTTCAAATATTAATTGTTTCTCACAAAACACTTGATGTTATGTTATCGCACAGACCACAAAAGTCTGCTAACTGTTAAATTCAATTGTTAAACGTTTTTAATGTTTTTTCTTCTTTTTAAATGTCATTTTCAGTTAGAAGAACACGTGCTAAGATATGAATGGTAACTCGTTATGGCTTTCAAATTACTTGTTAGAACGGAAAACGTACATTTACAACTGAAAATTTATCAGTTATCTGACTGACTGAATTCGAGGAATTTAACTTTCATGGTGATGGGAACTTCTCTTATTCACATGGGAAAGGAAACAAAATGGTATAATTCACAAAATGCTGATAAGACCTAATATATTGAACCACACACAGAAACACAATTGATAAAGAAAAAAAAGGCCTTCGTAAAGAGTCTTTCCAAATCTTTAAGGGAAACATACTTTCAACGAAAAAAGGGCGTCAAGTGAGATGTTCCTAAAGAAAATTTTTAAGATAGATTCGAATAAGCTTTAGAGAAACTAAAATATGACTTTTCATAGAAATGTAGGATGTAAGAAAGCCTTTAGGCAAACCACATATAAAGGGGCAGTATTTTGTGAAATCATACACAAACAGGATCAAATTAAATATCGAGAAAAAACACTGTAAACACCTAATGAACTATAAATTAAAAAATGGTAAGTCGTTGGTATTATCACGAATTGTCGCAAATCACTCGTGGGGAATATCATGGACTTGCAGAACTGATGGCAAAATGTAAAATGGAAGATACGACAGCTCATAACATTGAGTGAGTTACACCAGTTCGCAAAATTGACAATTAAACAAAAACAAATTTTTATAAAAAAAAATATAAATTTTTTTAACGCAAATAAAAAAAAAATAATTAATTAATCCATTATCTGGACAAACACTTGTATATCAAATTTTTGAATGAAATTAAAACTAGTAAGGGAATTATCTTCGGTCTGACCGAATCTAAAATACCCTGCGCATGTGAGTACGATACATTCTGAGACCATGTGTTAGTAATTTTATCGAAAATCGGTATTCGGTATTTTATTGATAATTTTTCGATATTTTATGGATATTATATTCATAATATATTATCCAAATTGATTGTCGATAATTTTCATTTCCACTTCATTCCCGATTCATTTTACAATTTTGTTCCAATTCTATTTTGTTCCAGTTTTATTCCCATTTCATTCCCGACATCATTTCCAATCAAATACAAGAAACGTCCAAATCGGTTAAGTATTTCTCAAGATAAAGGAAAATAGTACAAATTTGGCGGCTATTTGGTATGGGAGATATGAGGATTTGTCGATATTTTATCGAACTGACATTTAAATTTTCAAGTTATTAAGAAGAGTGTCAGCTGTAAAAAAGAAGTAGTCGATGCTCTTTGCAAATTTCTATGTACAATAATCAACCTTCCTTGCAATTATTTGGAATTAGTTGGTCGATATACTTAAGGAAATGTTGCCAAATATCTGGGCGCAAAATGACTGATTTGACTTGAGATTTGTCTACAATCCGAGTACTTGCTCCGTTGCACATTGAGACATAAACCTTTGACTTAATGTATTGATTCAAGTAAATTTAAAAGCTCTGGACAAAATATGAGTGAATTTGTTGTAGAAATGTCGGGAGGCGGATTAGCACAAGTTAAAAACTTAAATCTCCTAAAAAAGTAGCGATCAGCTTGATGGTGACAGTCAATACAGTCAATATTTGTACTACTGACCACTACGGCTGTCTTTGCATTAAAAGTGGGTTTTCCCAGTTATTAAAACGTATGATGAATGTCTTTATAATGGGTTGGGAATGTTAAACATTTTTTCTCTCTTTGTTTTTTTAATAATTTACATCTGTGGAAATATAAAGTGTTTAAAAGAAAAGACGTAAACAAGTTAAGAAGTAAACAACTCACAAAACACTTGATTAAATTATTTGCATTTGCAATATGCATTTATACAAGAATTCAAAAACAAATATATGTACTGTACTACACCAGCCCAGAGTGAAGCAAACACAATTGCTTTCAATTAAGGGTAATCAATTGGGTTACAATTGGGTAAAGTTAAAAACTTCTAGATAAAATCATTCAAATGGGATTAGAAATAGAATTTTCTCTAAAACTCAAGTAACTCCTCCTATCTCAAATATTTGTTTTATTTTCATAATCATTTATTTACTTTGCAGCTACCCAGCCTTTGACAAACAAATGATTTAGTTCAAAAATACAAAAAAACTCTTTAAATAAGAATTAGCGTTCAATGGGATTTCACTCACTTAAAGACGATGTCAATTTGCAACGCAATTAGATATTTCAAGCAAAAATAACTTATTTTAACTATCTGCGTGTATAAATCTTTGCATAGGAATTAAGATACCCACAGCAGCAGCCAAGTAAGTGGCCCATAAATAAAGTGAAAAAAGATAAGTAAATCCGCTTAAAAATTTAAGTCAATAAAAAAAGATTTTATTTTTTTTTGAACTAAATAAACAGTCAAACGAAGAGGAGTGTGCCTCTTGACTTGCGAAAACTTGAGAAACGCAAAGCAAATTCTGATTAAATATTATTTAAAATAATTTTTCACTGCACTTTTGCTTCACTTTTGCACTCACCGTCTCATGCATTTCATTGCTCTCATCCAAAAGCCCTTCTATACTTGCATCGTCTTTCGTGGGCGATAGAGGCGGTGTGGGTGCACGATTTTTGGCAGTCAACATGGAACGTGGTAGTATAAAACGGCCATAGCGTAGGTAAAGCCAACGTCCCCATTTGCGGCCAGCCAAGCCCAAGCCAGCGGCACAAACGAACAAAGAAATGACAAACCACATGTTGGTGTTGTTTCGTTAGAGATAGATGTAGTAGAGGCGGAAGTGGAAGTGGAAGGCAGAGGCGGACAGGTAACAATTGGTCAATTGGAAGAGGTAAGTGTGTGATTATTTTGTTGCCAAAAAACTTCACGTTGTGATTGTTTTGTGATAAAAGAGAGTAGTAAACAACAGGTTGTTGGCTTGTTGCGAAAAATGTTTTGTAAACAAAAGCGAATAGGAAAGGCAAAGACGGTGTATTAAACGCGAAATAGACTCTTTATATTTCAGCTAAGAGTGCAAACTTTTTGGAGCTTTTTTTTCTTCTTCTACTCTGTTTTGCTTTATTCTTTCACAAGCCGGTTGTGAGAATTTTTTTTTAAATGTTTGTTGAAGCTTTTCTCTTTAGCGTTTTTTGTGCAAATTTGTGCAATTTTCCTTTCGACAAGCTTCTTTGTTGCCTTTGGAGGGGAACATAAGCTTTTTGTGTAGCAAATGTCTGACCCACTCTCTTTCGTTTACTATTTGTTCCTCTCCTCTCTGTGATTAGAGGCTTTTCTCTGTCTCTGTCTACTCTGCTTCCTTCACTTTTACAGGTCTTGTGACTTTTGGGGAATTTTGACGTTTTTACTGTTCCACAGCGATATTTATTGCATTTTTTTTTTCGGCGTTCGTTAGCTTATTCCCACAAAGCAGGGCCAAGAAAATTTATTTCCAACCAAAAGCTGCCTTCAAATTGACGGTTTTTATGAAATTTTCGGCCACTTCTTGTAAAAGTTTTTTCATATTCAATTTAACAGAGTTTTCAAATAACTTTACACTATAAAATGTTCGCCAATCGGCCTGAAAAAACCAAACTGTATTGATTGGGAAAACTTCACTGAATTTGTCCAACAACTGACAGCTCTACGCAGCAGCTGTCATTTTAGTTTGTTCGTTTCGATGTTCGCTCGCTCGCTCGTTGACTGGTTCTCTCTGTTCGTTCGTATTTAGAATGTCAAAGTGAACTGAAAGTCGTTGTGTTGGTTTAAAGAAGAATTGTGCCAAAAACAAGAATTCACAAGCGAACGTCCAACCGGACACGATTTGATTTCGGAACTGGAATTGTATAACAGAGAGACTCCAACACATTTCAGTCATACCCCCTTATAACGCCTCTCTTGTTCACTACTCTGCAAGCTTTAGTGTGGCAAAAGCATAAAAAAGCTTAAATTTCAATTTATACAATTTATATATTCAACATACGATTTCCACTCTTTTGCTGATAAGTAAACATTCTTATGGATTTTAAATTGTATCAACAGCAACGAAAAGACGAAACTGAAAAGCTTAACTGGTGGATGCGATGCTATTTTTGGACAATATAAACCGGCCTTTAATTAATTGGAAGCATTTTTAATTTGAGAAATGAGAGGAAACTGGTTTTGGTGTGCCTTTTTTTTCGCTTGTTTCTTTTTTCAAATAAAAGTTAGTGTCACATTGACACTTTGTTAGTTGAAAGACTTTTGAATCGTTTTGGCCACTCAGACGTATACGTAATTTTTAATATTTGATTTTTCAATTAAATTCATAATTCACTGTAATTATTTAGTTGAAAGCATGTGCAAATTTTTGAATTTCACAATTTCATTTGGAGGGCATTTTACTCCACAATTATTTTAATGTGGCATTTTTTTTTTGTATACAAATTCTTTAGATAAAAAAAAATGTATAAAATATTGATATTGATATTAACTGAATTTTTAGAGCATGCTTAGTGGTTGGCTTTTGTACTCAATGGTTTTATTTTTTTTGGAGGCTTTCAATTAATTTAAACTTTATCGGTTTCTTTTTATATCATCAAAATATTACCATTTTTCTATAGTTGTTGTTATTGTAGGTATATTTTTGTGTTGGTATGGAATTATCATAATTAATTTTTAATTTTTAAAATAGATGATTTTAATGCGTTGATGGAGAAGCAATGCAAAAAATATGAAAATGAAAACTTCCACTTGAGTGGATTCAAGGTAATGTAATTTGGGTTAGTGCAATTTTTGTGCTAGAGTAGTCAGTGTTAACGAAGAAAAGGCCGAAAATTTACATAGTTACAGTGGAAGGTAGAAATGAGACGCCTTATCCAGTTAGCAGAATGCGTCACATCACAGCTTTAATATGACATAGTGAAAACCAGGCCAAATAATGGGTTTTGCTTGTGACTTCAGAACTTGAGTAAGTTCGGATTCATTCTGAAGTGATATTCTCTTGAGACTCTTAAAAGGACTTCGCTTGAAACATTGGAAATCAAGTTGAGACTTTCTCTGACTCAAAGTCTAAGACAGCGGCACAAGTGGCCAATTTTAATTCAATGATTCCGTATAAGTAATAGAAAATTGTGGATTTAAAATTTTCTAAATGCCAACTTCTATGCTTGAGGGAGATCCCGCCTCTTTCTTCGCATTTTAATACGACTAAATCAATAGAAAATGATTTGTACAAAACTGTTGTAACGCGGAACGATATGGTTTTCGTCTAATTGAAAGCGAACGAATCATTCAGGAATCAAATTTATGATATTGCTGTGTTAAATCACCTGAAAACCTCATAAAAATCACCAAAACATTAGGATTCAATGGTCTAATAGGACTATTCTTGGGAGGTGACAAGCTTGTAACCAAGGAGATTACTGACACCAATATGACCAATATGAGAATTCAGAAAAGTGGAACTAATCGTTGAAAGTTCTGAATGGCTCCTTTGATGACCACACAAAGAAAGGTAATTGACAATTATCATGATTTATATAAGAAACACAAGCGGTATTCACAATGCAGGTAAGATGACTGATAGGTAGAAAAAGAAGTTTTGATTTGTCACCCCAATGAAACAAATTAGAAAGCTAATATATACAAGAGTCTCATTTCTCAGACCGTCTAGCCTACATTTGAAATATCGTTATAGTAAAATTATTCTTGAACAATTGACACCTGAAGCCCAACCTTTGTGGTGAAATATTTAATATCAAAACTATGACAAACGACAATAGTTTGTGAAGTTGTCAACATATTTTGAAGAATCATTGTTATTGTTGGAAAAAAAATGAAAATAAAAAGGGTGGAGTATGAGAAAACAAAACTATTGCCAAAAAATATATGATAACCAAACAATCAAAATAATATTATTAGGTTTTATGATATTGTAAATACATACAATTGAAGACAAAATAAAGCTAATTCATTTTATTGAGTTAAATTGTATTTTTTTTGTTATAATCCACAAATGATGTTTTTTTTTAAACTGGATTTAATTGGAAATTTCAAAACCAATGACTCAGAGATACTTTATTAAAAGAGTACAAAAAAAGGTTTTTATAAAAAAAATTCAATAAAACGTCCGCTATTTGTACCCAATCCCATGACAATGAAAGAAAGAACACAATATGAATAAAATTTATTTCACTTTTGACACTATTATGAAAATAAAACCGGGTGGCCAGAAAATGAGACCATAGGTATTGTATGATTTTCGAAAAAACAAAAAGGTATTGTATTATTGAAAAAAAGTGAAAAAAAAGAAAAGAAACAATAAAAAATAAACACCCCAAACGAATAATAGTAATTTCACAAATGGCTGGTTTTCCATATTGTGTTACTTGATAAAACAATTTTGAATACAATTTAGTCAAAAAATAAAATAAAAAGAATAAAAACAGAGCTCCAATAAATTGAGTTAAAAAGAAAACTGAAATTGAATGAAATTTTTTGCACAAAAAAATTAAGAGTACATAAATTAATTGAAAACAAAAATTACTTTACAAAAAATTGATTTCATAAAAAAATTGCATTTGCAAAGATTTTTTTTTTCATTGCTACTGACTAAAATTGTATACAATTTGGGCAAAAATTTGACCAGTTGGTAAAAAGTTCTAGAAGTGGTTGATTCCATTGTACTCGTCAGTGGCATATTGCAACGTATTTGTTTTGTATTGTACCTTAGACCTAGTGCTATTTTACGTTATTCGATTGATCATGTAAGGACAATTGAAGAGCCTTGTGAAGAAAAAGGGGTTGAGTAAAATTTGTCTGAAAATAGGTACTTTCCAGATCAGTCTGTCCGTCGGAAATTTCGTTTAAAAAAAGGGTGTTTATTTTAGAGAATAAAACTTCAGTTAGGAATAACTGTAAATACAGCTATCAGCCTGGGATCTTTTTGACTATTTTTCTTCAGTAGATTGTGGCAAATTACTAAGTAAAGACTTAGACCCAAAAAACGCAGTCTGTTCGCGAAATTCTAAGAGCATTTAAATAGTTGGCCGCAGCGCTCATGCGATTTGATACCGCAGGACTATAGGCAGTTGTCTACTTTCATAACCCAATAACAATGGAGCACCTGGAGCACAACATTGCAGTTGTCATTGGCGAGATACAGCGAGTAGTGAAAAACTTGACAGATCGGATGGCTTTCATAGAACATAGTCACAGTGGTCTTATGCCAGAATTAATTTCGTAACATTAAAAAATGCCATGAAATTTTGCGAACTAATAGAAACATTTTTATGGCCAACACATCTTTGTTAAATAGTTTTTTTTTCACTAAATTTACAAAATACATTCGTAAAAAAATTACATATAAACGAAAATTTTTATAAAAAAAATATTTTGGAACAAGTTTATTTTTTTTCCACAAATTTATTTATAAAAATGCTATGAAATAAGTAAATATATTTTTCAATTTAACACTTAAACTGCACATTAACCGCCTTTTTTTTCATTACTTAGAATATTTTTAAGTGTTAAATTGTATAAATTAAAGCCCAAAAGAAATTACCATACAAGACTTGATTTGATTTAATTCTTTTAATTCTGTTTAGAAGCTTCTAGAAATTCTGCAAATGTTTAAGCAAAAACGAGCCCACACCTGCCTTGTAGTTGCCTGGTGTTGTCATTATTATTTGTTTTTGTTTTGTATCTAATACAGTTTAAATGTAAAACATTCACGAAAATAAAATTTATTTCTAAATTATTTTAATTTCAAGATGAGGCAATTTCTTGAAGTAATCTGTTGCTTCGCATGTTGCTCATCAAGTAGCAATTTCAATTGTTAATGAGCCAAAAAACAGATTTTTTATACACTTTTTCATTTTAGTTTTTTTATTTAGTTTTTTTATTTAGTTTTATTTTGTCTAATTTCGTTCGTAACAACGGAGGCTCAAAAGCAGACAGAGAACACTTGAAGGTAGAAAAATGAAATAAAATACTAATAAATTATAGTTAGAATGTGAAAAAAAATAAACTTGTTTTGGTTTCTGTTTTTTTGTGTTTGTTTCGTGCCTTAAATTTATTTTTATTTGAAATAATTACATTCTTATTATGGGCCATTTGGAATTCGCTTCGAACGAACGTTTTACAGTTGTACTTCCAAATTTAATAATAATTTTTCAAGTAATTACTATGCACAAGCACGAGACTCTATTTGAGTGGAATAATTTCTTTTTGAATACTTTCTTTTTTACAGTAATTTTTTTTGGCATTAACTTAAGTTCGTTTGAAGTCACACAAAATTTAATTTAATTGTATTTCAGTCAAAATATTTGAAATTTTGATGCACGCCGAAAACAAAATTCGTTTTTCGCTTGACAAAACGTTTTTACTTTTAGCCTCGTCGAATGTTTTGGCCAACTAAGAAATGTGTGTGCGGCGTATACAGAAATAATGATCTGACCATATTTTGCTTCTTCTTATTCTTTGTATTCCCGTTGATATCTTTAGAAATAGAAATTACCTTCTTCTTAATGTATTTGGCGATTTTTGACAGTTTCATCGTTTTGGCACTCATCGTGGGGAGATGATTTTTCGCGTTCAGTTCGGATCAGTGGATATTTCTGCTTTTTAGAAAAACTGTTTCTTTTGTTTATTTTTTTTCTTTCAGGCTTTTTTGTATACACAGGAAATTTTAAATCAGCCAATGGTTGTTTACAAAAGAATAAAAATTCTATTTTTAAATTTTTTTTATTTTTGTGTAAATTTTTTATAAATTTTTTTTAATGTTGGTTTACGTTTTAAAAATTTATCACTTCAAAGTTTTTTAACACAAAATTTTTTTGTAAAAATTTTTATAAAACAGTCACATTTTGTAAATTATTTTTAAAAAAATTTTAGTAAATTTTTACTAATTTTTGTTTAAATTTTGATTCAAATCAAATAGCAAAAACTACCCCACGTTGTCTATTTGCATTACGTTACGACTTTTATTTTTCTCGTCCGTAAGTCCAACAATTTTTTGTCACTCAAACGCTCAAAGTAGAAAAGCACATCGATCGTGGAAGAAGCACAAATTGTGACTGAAAAAATATAAATAATGTTGAAACTCGAGTTCGGTTCAATACGATTTCATTTCAAAACGATTCAATTCAAAGTCAGTCTGCGCAGAGCGCTAAACGTTGGGATAGCAGCAGGTCTTTTGGGTGCAAAAGCGTTGAATGGCAGCTGGTTCGTTTGTGTATATGTTTATCAATGCTTTGTAAAGTAAAAATTGAAAGAAAAGACAAAAACAAAAACAAAAGCAAAAAAAGAAAACACAAACAAAAAAATAACAACAATAAAAGAAACATGCTTATTTGGTTTTGCTTTGTGTATTATTTTTTTTGTGTTTGAATTTTTTTGTTTTGCTTTGTTTTGTTTTATTTTCATTTTTGTTTTGATTTATATCAGCGCATTGCCTAAGCCACAAGGGGGTAGGTGGCGCCTATTTGGAAATTGGGCACTTGTCCAATTCGAACGGAAATTGATTCGCATTCAATTGATTTTGTTGCTGTTAATTTTTATTTAAAGTTTTTTTCGTTAAATTTAATTTTTTGTTTTCATTTCGAGTTTGTTTTTTTATCAGTTATTTTCAATTAAAATATTTAATGATATTTTGATGTTGTGAAACGATATAAGAATTTTGTTTTTATTTTTATGCATTTTGTATTTTGTTTTAAAGGCCAACAGTTATTTGGGAACTTGTTCTAATTAACAAATTTTTTCCATTATCGAAATGTTTCAATCGAATTGATATAAACAAGAATTTTGTTGGTGACCTGAAAGCTGAAAGGGTTGCTTCTTCTTCTTTAGATCTTATCAAAGTTGTGACAAATTGGGTTGAAAATCATTGACCTGGTATCTAGAGAACGTTCAAGGTTTTGAAAACATTTTGATTTCATTATTAGGCGACTAAACCATTTTACAAACCAAATTGTTAATAGACTAATTGCATTTGCTGATTAATCGAACACATCGAAAACACCAAATAAGTAAAATTTAACAATATTCACTTTCAACAATAATCGACTGATCACATTTACTGAGCAATCCTTTAACTATATTTTATTAGATCGATTGATCAATGCTCATAATTCATGAATTAGACAAATTTTATTACTAAGCGATTTCACTTAATCAATTAATTGATTATTATAATTACCACGTTATTAATCGTTTTTCCGATTAATCGATTAATTAATTATATTTCATTATTAATCGATTTATCGCATTTATGGAGTAATACTTTCAAGGTACCGTACTCGTAGGTGCGGGGCATTTAAGCTTACGTCTGACCGAATTATTATTTTACTAGTTTTTGTAGTAGTGAAAAATTATCGATAGGACATCGAAACTATCGAAAATACTATCAAAGCATTACATTCTATATATTATACAATATATTCTATCTGACCTATCTGAAGCTAAAATACCCTGCTCATGCGCCCATTTTTAGGTAATTTTATCGATAACTTTTCGATATTTTATCGATAATTCCCTTATTGAATTCATTTGAGATCCATTTGTTTTAGTTCCATTTCATTTCCGACATAATTTCAAACCAAATGGCATCCAAATCGGTTCAGTACTTCTCAAGATATACGAAACGAAAACATTGTACGGGAGGCAGGCCCATTATAATACCGCCCAAGTAAAAGCAAAAAGGAGAGGAATAGCAGAAGTCTATAACTCAGTAGCTGTGATAGTTATCATGCGAAATGGCAGACGCAGATGAACTTTTCTATATCTACCACGATTCCTTTTGGGTGTTACAAATGATGTGACAAAAACAGTATACCTTTGAACACTTGTGGGCAGGAAAAACAGTTTTACCTTCTACTTAGATAAATAAGAACATATTCCAGCTATTTGCGACCCTGTTCTTTTTTTTTGCAAATCAAAAAATCACAGAGACTACCGAAAAACTATCGTAAGCATTGATCGATACTATCGTTAGTACGATGATTGACTATCGCTCACTATTGATAGCTCAGACACGACTAGTTTATTTTTAAACATTTTTCTCCCAAATATATTAGGGAAAACATTGAATTAACCAGTAAGTAACCCAAAATCAGGGGATAATTAGCTTAACCATCTTCAAATTGTATCTACTAATTCGCATGACATAAATCCGAAACAAGTTTTTTTTGTATTCCTGACTAAACATTGCAAAAATGATAGTAAAATATAGTACAATACTTTTCAAAATGTATTTTATTATGTCACTTCAGCCATTAAGCAATTCGCTAACAGGAATGCTAACTTGTACATTAGCAGGCCAAAGGCCAGGTGTGTACTAATATTTTAAATACATTTTTATGAAGTCAGTAATTGAAGGCACAACAGAAAACCAGAGAGAGAATGGCTTGCTGTGCACCTTTCCAAAGCCAGCTGAAAGCCGCACAGTGCAGAGATTAAATTACGATAAACATTAATTTCTATTTTACTACAAGTTACAAACCTAATTCAAGGACGTTCATGCTCGTAAATTAAGTAATTACACAACAGAATGAATGCAGTGCGCATTAATTAAAAATCATGTGAAATTCCTTTCAAATATAGAACATATGCGGCAACGACTGCACCTTCTGGAGCCTCAGAGAGATTGAAAGATTATCTTTGCTTTCATATTTTTCCCATTAATTATCAAATGACAATGATGATGGGCCACTGAATGCCTTCTTAATGACTTCCAATTGACACTTGTAATAAAAATGTATGAGAGTTTGGTTTAAAAATAACCCAAATTGCATACGAAACAATAAAAAAAACGGCACTTAAAGGAATTTCAATTAATTCAAAGTGTATCGAAATAACAAAAGAGAACCACACAAAAGAAAGTAAAAACAGTAAAAGTGACAACAAAAGATGGTACCGCATTTGGGCTTGTCTCTGTCCATCGTCAGCGTTTAAATTGTCAAGTGACACTTTGGCGAATAACAACAACGACGTCATTTCGTGGGCTCTTAAAATTAAATGTCAAAATTCATCGGCGCCACACAGAAAGCCACACCCACACACCCCAAATACACACTATCAGAGCGCATATCGTTGACAAAAGCATATTAATTGGAAGTGTCTCAACTCGTTTAGAGACTGTCACTGTGACAATTGACAATTGATTTGATATGTGCGCATTAAAATTATAGAAACAAAACACACGCACACACAGAAAAAAGAAAACAAATGTTTTTTTTTGCGAATTCATAAAATGTTTTTGAACTTTTATGCAAATACGAACGCGTGTTGGAATTAATATAAACATTAATTGATTAAAATTGATCAGACGACGTATGGAGGATTTCAGTGGATTTTCGAGCGCATTTGAGGAATTTTAATTCGTCAGTTTTTTTATCGCCATTCTGAGGGGCCACGAAGTGTGTTGTGAGCAACTGCGGAAGATCACTTTGTTGAATACCAGATCAGATGCAATCAAGTGAAATTGCTGCTGATTGACGTCAATAAGGAAATAATATCATAGATATGAAGTAATGAAAAGGAAGAAAGGATATTTGTCTGGGGGAGATTAAAAAAAAAACTTCCATTTCGTCGACGTTCAGTCAGAATTTGAAG
Source organism: Heteromyza rotundicornis (assembly GCA_951394025.1). NCBI lineage: Eukaryota > Metazoa > Arthropoda > Insecta > Diptera > Heleomyzidae > Heteromyza > Heteromyza rotundicornis. The sequence goes on along the minus strand of OX596012.1, from coordinate 14,771,636 downwards.
TTTTGAGAGAAAAATAATTGGTTAAAAAAATGGCAATGATACGAATGCTTCTAACAAAAGAAACATTTTTAAATTCGATGCACTGGAACAAAAGAAACATAACAAATGGGTTTGCGCGTAGGCATGGCTAAAGAAAATAAGGTTGATCCACTTCAGACAAAATGACAGAAATAAAAATTCTGACATTTAATTTAGTGTTCACAAAGTTGCCACATTATTTAAAATTTTCTAAGAAACGTGTTGGCGTTGCCAAATATTTTGCATAACTTATCGTCATTTTACTATTTCAAAGTTTTTTTTTTAGTTTTGCTGGCATAAAGTAACATTTAAGTGTCAAATTTTACAAATGTAACATCGTTTCATGTTGCCATTGCATAAATTCGTCACAAAATCAGGTTTTAACTTGGAAAAATTACGACAAATCGTCACATCTGGCAGCACAATTCTTGGAATTTTTTCAAATAGATCTGGTAGTACAATCCTTATTTATGTCAGATGGTTCAGATGGCGGAAAGTGTCAGAAGCGGCACTACCTTATATTCTTCTACCATGGGCGTAGGTACTGTTTGATAAACAGCTGTTTCCCAACAGTTTTATTTCCATTTCAAAGTGGTATTTGCAACAAAATTGAGTTCAATCGAGATGGAGTGGCCGTCAATAACCTTTGCTCTGAAAATATTATTAATAAAATTCAATCTTCAAATTGTAAACGCACAGAAATCCCTGGACTTAGTAACTTTTGATTGAATAAACCCAGCAAACATGGTAGAAGGGGCTTTTGCTATTATATGTTTGATTTCAATTTGTCCACAAAAGAGTCTTGTTTTTCAACTTTTTTTTATCAAGTTGATAGTTTGTTGATAGTTGATAACAATCCATTTATTGCCCAGTCACTGAGCGACAGCTCCCGTCCTGCTGACCTTAAAATCAACTCAAGTTCTAAAACGATATCCCTCGAAGTGTTACAGACCAATTTGAGGTGGTAGATAAGTTATTTGGACAGCATGGCCACGGCTGTTGAAGACATGCTCCAGCAGGAGTTCAAGGAAATCATATATATTTCGGTCAATAAAACATGAAACTTGAATATGGAACTGAAAACCTCAAATGTTACAAAATATGAAGTGCAGATTTAATTTTCGGACGTTTTAAATTTTTGTTTAAAACTTTCCGTTGCTGCTCCAAACTATTCGAAGTGCAACTGCTTTGCAATAAATTATGTTTTCTTCCTAAAAATAACAAATGAGCTGGCAATTTTGAAAATTCGCCAAATACTAAATGGAAAAATTCCAGATCAAATGACATCAAATCATTTGATCAATCCAAGTCAAAGTCCAATTATAAACAACAACAAAATAAGCACTAAGTATTGTAAATTCGTTTTCATCTCGATCATATGTTAAATAGATTTGTCTAAATGGTAACAAATTTAATTAGCAAAAAACCATTATAAAAAAAGTATGTATATAATGGAAAAAAAGAAAACAAAAACAAAGTGACAAAGCAGGATTGGCAGCCACCACATAAAACAAAACAAAAAAATAAACCAGACTTAACACTCTGAGGCAGCCAACATTTAATTAATGCTCGCCCCGCCAATAATCGCATAGCTCATAAAATATGTAAACAAAAGTGTGTGGTATACTCGATTTGATAGAAAATTTCCATGACTGGTTTCATTTTAATGGACACAACACAATTTTTAGTCTCAAAATTTCACAAAATATATAAAGAACTTATAGTGAAGAGATTAAATTGTATTGTTTACAAATAAACACCAAAGGAAGTAAAACAAAACTTGTTATTTCCAAATTAAATTTTCTTAATTGCGCTCTTCCCAACTTTGAACTTAATTAAGTAATCTACTCTTGCGTAATCTAAATATTTAATATATTTTATATAACATTTGTTTATTTATAAAATCCATATTCAATTATGAGTGAGCGCATCATCAAATGCAAAAAAAAAAACTTAAAAAATTAGAGAAAAAAAAAAAATTTGCAAGTAATTAAATGCAAACGGGCCGTGAACTTGAATGATTAAGTTTTTAAGCGATTAAATAAAAGTGGCTTAAAACGAAAAAAAAACTATAATTTGCTGATTGAATTTTCGTATTGGTCGGACGGACAGACTGAAGTGGCGCTGTGATAACCTCTTCAATGCTTTTTGCCATACATCAAATCACTGTTGAAATCATTTGGTAGGCAGCCAGAGCCAAGCTGCTGATTGAGTGATTTGTGGTTGAAGATTTGTTTATTTGCGTTTTAGATTATTTTATTGTTGTTGTTGTTTTTTTTTGTATTTACAAATTGCTGATCACTTGTCGATTAAGTTTAATTAGTATTTAGAAAAATTTAATTAAATTTGTAATTTTATGTCATTGTTTGGTTGGGCTTAATTGCATGACTGGGGGAGGGGGAGAGCCTGGCTGACCTGGCTTTCACACAAAACCAACTACTCTTAGATAGGTGGCAATTATGAGGTGTCTCTTGACAATATATTGTCGCTCGGACTGGGAAGTTTTTAGCTACACGTGAAACATTGTTTGCATTGGTTGCTTTTTGAGTACAAGTTGGAGGAAATTAAATTAGAATTGAATTAGAGTTTTGATGAATTGAATTCAAAACGATTTGAATGGCATTACACATCGCCATTTCATCGGCCATAAGAGGGGAGATTCCCCTTAGCTGATCAAACAGTAGTGCAAAAAACAAATGTAAACAACGTCGCAAATACCACAATGGGCAAACATTATTTAAGGCTAGGGGTGAAGAAGAAGAAAAGACTGTAGGTCACTGGAATGTGCTCTGTCACTGGAATGTTCTTCTTCGACTACCTTTGTGATATGTCTGGAATCAGTGAGAGAAATCTACATCGCTTCACAAAAAGCTTATTCAAGAACGACAAGTGGGAGAACAAAAATCTGATCTTGTGGCAGCACTACGCAAGCAGCCATTGAGTGGAATTTTAAGTGGATGCCATCTATTTGCCATAAGACGTCAGGTTCTTGCTAATCCGATATTCACGTGTCTGCCACTTATTTGTCACTGAAAAAGCCCGAATATGCCACTATGTTAAAAAATATATTGACCGAATTTGGTGTATGTCAATGCTTATCACTACACGATCAAACTGTGATAACACTAAATAAAATACGAAAATTTCCTTCATGTACGAGAGTATCAAACACACTTAACCTCTAGCTAACTTTAAACTTCTCCAATTAATTAGCAAATCTCCTAACCATCTTAATTTATTTCCTGATTCATAATTTTGTTTCAAACTTGTCTCTCATTCGCTCAATACGAGGCCACAAAAAAAATGTATTAATAAATGACGTTTCTGCAGCACACACGTGATGCGAAGACTCGCCGAAAAAGTGTGAAATAAAATATAGTACAAAACGATTGAAAAGAGAAACGTGAACACAAAATCCCAGACACAGATACGTATTGACGATTATTAAGCAATACACTGTTAAACAGAAATCAAACAATATGAAGAATATGAAGAATAGCACCGAAATGCTAATTAATATTAATAAAATAAAACTACTATATGTGGCAATATCAATGAACGGAGCTGTTGAAAAATTTAAACAAATTTCGTAGACAAATGGCGGTAAAGAAATTTTTAAATTTCAATATAGAAGGGTGTCAAAGTTTTAGCAAGTGAAGACAGGGCTTTTCAACTATTGACAAAGGGTCGCACAGAATATTTTAAGTAACTCGCACCTACACGGAAAGTGTCAACCCGGAAAGTATTTAAAAATGAAATTAAATTTGATTAGTCAAAGTCCGCCCAGAAGTCTCTCAGACAATGTCAGAGACAAACACAACTGGAATGAGAAATTGTTGACAGAAATGTTTTCCTATAAAAAATGCATCAGTTGATAGACACTTGTCAATGTTAAGAGCAAAATTTAATAAACAAAATACTCGTGCCTAATAAATAAACTATAAACAAAGTTCCGCACCCTTATCACTATTTATTGACTTAACTATTGGCCATTAAATACCTATATATTTTCAGATCGTTAGCATTTATTACTGTTTAAACTTATTGTTATAATATATTTTTTATTGTTTGCACATTTCATTAAAACTGCATTTGTTCACAGCTTGGTTTTAGGTTTGCTGCTTATAAACAAGCAAAATTGAAAATAAATTGTGAAATTAGCATTGCATTAGCAAATGTAATATGTACAAATGTACCTATACGCCACAAATAAAGGCAAAATTTTGTAAGTTTTTTTTTTTTTTCTTTTTTATTTTTCAATTGAAATTGTCAACACGCCACGGCTAGTGGCAGACGACAGGCGCGCTGCCATTGCATTTTATTTCGGTTCATTTCATTAAATTGAATTTAAATTCATGCGCATCAGAGCCGCAGCTGCAGGCGAGCATATCAATTTTGTTTTGGGTTTTAAGCCAAAATAAAACAAAAAAATTAGTATAATTTGATTCCCTTGAATGTAGTTATTGCCTAAGGCTAATTTGATGACATACTCAACTGGTATTTAAACTAATTTGTAATTAACTTTTATTATTATTATTTTCTAAATTATATGGAAAAAAATGTCAAAAAATTATGTAAAATTAAAAGTAAATTTCGAACCTTTCAAAATACAAGAATTATAAATTGACAATAGACTTGAATCAAATATTTTTTTTATACTTTTTCAACAAAAGGAATGAAAAATTCACACACTGTTATTTGACAAATCTATGAGGCAGTAAATATTTACAAATTCGAAGAGCCATCACCTACTGACAACACCTTCTTCTTGCTTGCATCGTGTATCGCAATAAAAAAAAAATATTTTTATCAGTCAAAAAATATTAAAAAAACAAAATAATTTTTAAAAAACTTAATTAAATTAAAACCAATTTTCTACAAACATTTTTATAACCCTTGTTTTGGGTGGACTATAAACTATAAAGACTTCAAAATCTGCAATGATATTGGGAACATAGTAGACAAAAACCCTTAATTTTAAATCGAAATTGCGGAAATTAATTACAAGTAAATTTATTTTCTGCTTTTTAGTCGGTTTAAGGGTTATATTTTAAGAAACTAGTTTTTTTACTCTTTTTTGATCTTATAAAGTCGGAAAGGCCCTCAGCAAAGACACAGTTGTATTAATAAACAGTGAAAACATATGAATTTTTACGGTTCCTTTCGACAACTGTTACTTTTCGAGGGCTTTCCGACTTTAAATTAATCACCTCATTATATATTTTTATGTAGTATCGAAACATTTAAGAAACTAATATTTTGATAATTTTGAGTGTTTTTCGGAATTATTCTAAGGCGTATCTGCTTTATTTAAAGTTTTATGCTTGCTTCAAATTTTATTAAAACACATTCCACACCATATTAGCTACCGATGCCAAGTATTAAAAAACATTTTTTTTTATTTTTGCCAAATGCAAATTCGTTTTATTTAAAAAAAAATTTTTCATTTTGCATTTTTTTTAAATTAATAACAAATTTTTTTCTAATTAAAAAAATTTTTCTACCAAAACTTGAAGAATTCATTTTGCATAAAAACCGATCTGCATTTGACAATTGTAATTTGTGTCTATTTTTGAGGTTACCGATTTCACGAAATTTAGAGGTAGCGGAGCAAATTGAACCAGGACTAGTGATAACTCAGTGGCCATTTTGGACAAATTTGGTACATAAGTGTGGTATATTGTAAAATTTTTGGTATATTCACAAAAACAGCAGACTTTTCGGTATATTTTGAATAAAATTTTAGTCCAAACAAAAAATGTACGATTTTTGGTATAATTTTTCCTATTTAAGCTATTAGCACATATTTTTTATAATTTTGTCTAAATGTGTATACATTTTGTATATGTACCGTCCAAAATGAGAAGCGATACCGAAAGATGAAATTTTTGTATTTCTGGGTGCACACTTTTGGTCTTTAATATATATTTTTTTAATTTAGCACTGAAAACATTTTAAGATATTAAAGGATAAAATATTAAAAGGACAGTTTTCATCAATCTATAGATTACCCGATATTCGCCCAGAAAATACTAAAAAAACTATGTAAAACCCTAGGGGTTTTTTTTTTACTGTAATACTATTAAAGGTTTATCTGCCTGTTAAAAACCCGGCCTTAGTCTACACAAAAATATATTACTCTTTCCAAATATTATTCGGGCGCGTTTTTAGTCGCATGCGTTTTAAATCGCTTACGTTTAAAACCGCAAGAATTGAAGTGGAAGAAGACGTTTTTAAGAATGCTTCTAAATTGCCAGAGATTTAATATTGCCAGTAAATAAATTTTAGTTTGTGTGGAAAATCAACCCTTCCTTTACTTAAAATTCCATTCAGTTTTTGTCACAAAAATTGTATGGAAAAATTATTACCCAACTTTAAAAGTTTTAACAGTTCCCTTAGTATGATATGAGTACATGTAGACGAATAGAGTTTCAAAAATGTCTAAATTATGTTTATGTTTCTTACTCCTTTTTTAAGTTCCTACTTATTCACTTATTCAAAACATATCGACGGTTAGGGGAAAAAGCCACTAAATGCTTAAGAAAACCTGAGTGACTTGTACCTCTGAACCGACAATATGAGTTAATACTTATGTTACCCTAAGGCTATCTATTGAAACACAACCAGATTGGAGTAAATGATGGTAAAAAAAGACTAACTCAGACACTTAAACTAAGCTCAAAAAATAAATAAAAAAACATTTACCAATTCAAAGGCCACAACCGAAATAAAAAAAATTAAGCATTTTCTTTTTGTTTTAATTTGAAACAAATAAAAATAAATCCAAAGACTAATTGTGCTGTTTCTAACATTCAGTAAAAAATACAGGGTGAGTTTTTTTGTTCGTAAAATAAACTAAATTGGAAATCGAAACTTACTTCGGGCAAAGTCAAATTCACAAATTTGACCTTAACCTTTCTCAAAACAATACAAACGAAAAAAATAGAACGTCTACAAATCATAAGAAATATTCATATTGCGAGCTAATTATATATATAATAAATATATAATATAAGGAAAAAAGGTGAACATTTTAATTTTTTTTTAGAATTTCGATTTTTGTTAAAAGAATTTTGTTTGTATCCTAACCTCGCCGCCCAACAAATCCAAATCATGCGATGCGGCATGCGATGCCGTTTTAATAATCTTGTAGGTCTTGGCGAAGGGCGCCTTTATAAGCTGATTCGGTTTAAGAGTTTTTTTTTTGTGGTAACATTTTTCGATTTGACGATTTTCGGTCATTTTAAGATTTTCATAATTTGGGACGATAATAAATTTTGTTGCGGAATATATAAAAAGAAAGTCAAATGAAAAAAAAAACAGATTTTTTTTGGTAAAAAATATATATAAAAATTTTCATTAAATTGGACTAAAATTAGCTAAAAAAGAATGTTTTTTTTTTTTTTACTTGAACCTAAATTTAGAAAAATAAGTAGAAAAGTAGACTTATGAAAATATATAAAAATCTTATTTTTTTCTGTTTTTTTTTATATCAAATTAAAGACTCAACTTATTTATAGAAATTAGCTTTTTAAGAGCATATATAAAACATATGAATTTGAAGTGAAAAGAGTAAAAATATACAAATTAAAAAAGGAGAAACGAAAAAGGAAAACTCACCTCCCACGACTCGCGTGTTATATCGCTGATCTCCTCGCCCTCTTGGCTGCCCGTGCGCTGGCCAGTTTTGGTGGTGCCGCTCTTCGTCCATTCGGTGTCGTCTTGTATGAGTTCGAAGCCGCGCACTTTAATTTGTTCCTCGTCCAGTTCACCGTACAGGTGCTGGACCCAGGTGTTAATAAAGCGATATAGTTCATCAACGCTAAGGGATGGGCGGAGGAAGAAAAGTACATAAATTATTAGAAGAATGTTTTCAATTGTGCAATTCGAAAGGTTTGCTCACCGATTTTTAGGTACACTAAACCAATATTCAGGTCTCAGTTTATTTTTGCCGTACGACATTACAGAGGTCGGTAGCGGTATTGCCTTGCCAATGGGCTTGCCCATGCGCAGGCGCAAATACAGTGGTGGGTCGGGACAGGCGCGTGCTGGTCGTGGTATCAATTCTAGTTTTGGGTGAGGTGAGAAAAAATTATTTACCAATTAATTTTATTTCGATTTTGCATTGTTCTTTTCATAAATATGATAGTTTGGAAATCATGCGTTGCTAAATACAAAAGCTTTCAATTGTGGAATATTTAAAATTATATAGAAATTATAAAAAAAATATATTCGTTTCAGTACCATGTTTTAAAGTTAAATTTCATCCATGTAGGATCTAACCCTAAAACTATAACTAAATCAGAAAAATAAACTAAACTTGCCTAAGCACTTAGACATTTTCAACAGAATATCGCGATAGACCAAATGTCAACGAGTAAAAATGTTCCTACTTATTTTTACCGAAAGGAGAGCCACGTATCCAGCTCTGAAGTTTTGTAAATAGTCAATTCATAACGTCAATCTATTTACCTCAAAAACTGACTCATAAGTCACAAAAAACTAAAAACTTCTCAGTTTGAACTATAGAGGGAGTCCACGCTTAATTTCTCATACAATGAGCAACTAACTATACTAGGATTTGAGCTTTAGAACTTCAACAAAAGTAAAAGTAAAATCATAAGGTCATTCAATTTCATAAGGTCATTCAATTTCAATAGACTTGTCAGCAGAGATCGACCAATACCCAATATTTTGCACCTCAAAATAGGCCAGTCTTAGGGATTACAATCCTCAGTATGTCTAACATCGGCTTTATTTTATTACTAGCTAATAAGCTTGCCTTCGCCAGGGATTTTACAATACAGATTAGTCAAAGGGGCGTGAACCACGCAAATTTTTCCAAGATTCAGATATTTCTCATCATAAGCCCCGCTTCGTGAAGCCTCATACAAAATTTCAACCTTCTATCTCATCGGGAAATATGAAAAAAACTACTGGATGGACATTCACCACAAACACAGAAATTTTAAATTTTTTAATAAAATTTGTGCCCTATTCAATTATGAAATTAAGCTTAGTTTTTGGGTTGGTTGAGGTCTTAACTCATTATTTGTTTTGGTGAGTTATTTTCTTGGGTCGTACTTTGTTGAATCACGGAATGACCGGTTGAAATCTTTTATAACTTAATATTACCCAGTGGTCAAAAGAAGGTGTCTGCAGGCATGCCAGTATGCCTCTTTAGGAGCTCGGATGCCTCCCCTCCTCGCTTCCAACCTTTACTTCTTTTTTATATCAAACGGGACAAATAAACAGGCCTACGTCTGTCGCTTCCATGCGTATGCCTGCTGGCAGGCAATATTGCATAGAAAATCCATTGACACCATCCTATCTCCCTTCTAGCGCAGGCATACCGGCATGCCTCCACTAGAAGCGAGGATGGAATGTGCAATTTCTTCCTATAGCAGGCGTGCTGGCATGTCTCTAGCTGAGAGGCCTTGCGAAATTTACTACTGGGTACTTGTGATGTAAACTGACTGCCGAAGGAATTTACTTCAAAAGGTTTTTTTATTGAAACATTCCCACTCTTCCACTAGAATGGGATTACAATTCAAACAAGTGACACCGTTCGGTATTACAATCAGACCAGCCTAACACACAAGACAGTGACAAAACTATGAAAACTATGTGGTGAGATTAGTGTGAGTATGTAAGATTCTGTGGCGTAGTGTGAAATTCACCACTGTTTCAGAGTTTTATCACTGTCAGATTTGTTAGTACGGGAGTAATAAAGTGGACCATATTTTGGCAAATTTTGAATTTCTTTCGCGCCACCCCCTAAAACTATTGGACATGATGTAAATAAAATATAACAAAATTGGGTCGATCGGTCAACGGGAAGACGTGGCACATCGTACCTCAAAAATTCCTCAGTTGCATAGCGGAGTAAAATTCATTTTTTTTTAAATTTTTCGTATTCATTAATGAACAAAAATTTGGGCCGAGCAACAACGTTAGTGAACGTGTAACTTATACATCTCCGGATAAGAGACTTCACTCTACTCTCTTCAAGTCAATAGTCTCTTTCGGTCCGACATGGGAGCCTAAAAATATCTACTTATATGTTATGTGTAGGAAAACCCAAAAAAATGTACTGAAAAATCTGTGTTTGGACTAGATTCATGCAAAACTTAACTTTGTATCGACTTATACTGCGATTTGTCCTATTTAAACAATACAGCAGTCTTCGGTAATATTTTGTTAAAATTTACAATATTAATATCTGGAATTTTATTTAAAAATTACAGAGGGAATCATATTATAAAAAAAAATGGAACCAAAAACAACTTGGAAGGTATTTATATTTTGGGGAATCATGGAAACAAAATGGATTTCAATAATAAATTCCTTATAATGAAGTTACATATGGAATCTAACTTTGCCTCTTCAAGGGAGTACTGAGCAATTACAACATCTTTTTTGGATTATATATTTACATAAAGATTTATTGGGGGACACAGAGTATAGTACAATACATTGCACGACTTTTAGTAGCTATAGGTAAGGTTTTTGCGTTGTAGTTAAATTACTAGAAACACAGGTTAGTCAGTCATTTTGTCATTCAAATTGAGATCATGTATTTATTGACAATCTTTTAGACTTAATTTTGCAATAAGCCATTACCCTTAGCTACTAAAAGTTTCCATTCATCATAATATGTATATGATTATGAATTATATAACCTGTATGCTGGTTCAACATACCAAGTATATCAATGTGTGGGAAAAATCGTGCCCGTACTACAGAAGAAATACATGTGATTTATGTGATTTTTGTTTGGTTTAGTAAGGTTTCAATTGTGAAAGAAACAAATGAACTATAACTAATGCTTTTAAATAGTTAACTAATCGAAAGAAACTCTATAAAAAAAATATGTGAATAAAAAATACTTCAGCTCTACTTACTATCAACGCTGATGAACAATTCGGGCTTATCATCAACCGACACCATCGAGCGATAGTCCAATTTCGGCTGTTGCTTGACATCCTTCAATTTCGTTGTGGAAGCAGTGCCCTCTGACGAATGCGGACGCATAAATGTGCCGATTGAGGAACGCCTGTGTGGAAAGTTGATTGAAAAATTTGAGGTTAGACAGGTGATTGCAGGAAGTGGAAACAATCTTCAAAGTACAAAGACTTAACACTTGGAAAAGGTTGAATTTCATATCAAATATCGAGTAAAGCCGCAAACAGTGTCAACGCTTAAAATGAAAACAAACCGAGCGTGTGTTTTACAAAGGCGAGAAAGTCAAAGTGCTGAATTGGTAAAATACATTTTCTAGACTTTTCGAAATTTTTCTTCAATGATTGCTTTTGTGACAAAAAAACATTTTATGTAACAGATTTTAAGAGCAACCATTAATCATACACACAGAGTTATTTTTTTTTTTTTTGTACTTTTCAAAGAAACACTAACAAGAAGAAGTATTTACAATACACTTGAAAAAGCATAACTTTTTTTTTTTACAAATAAATCGAACTTAAATGGGGCTTTGCTTTTAAAATATAAAATTTTTATAATAAAAACAAGCTCAAATTAAAATAAATAAACTGAATTTGAAGCAGACACATTAATCTAGTGAAGCGATCTTTGAAGTACTCACGTATAATTGAAATATGAAACATAAAAGTTGTCATATCAGCCTAATTAGGGTATCAGTTCGATATGATCTAATTGAATCTGATACAACTTGTATTAATTACAATAATACACATTATTAATATTGATTTGTGTTCTTTATTCATTTAACATTTTGAAAATTCCAACTTACAAACTGGTCTGATCCATTTCACAATCCAGTTCATATCAATTTGGATTTTTAAAACAAGATTAGATTGCGTCACAATACAACTCAGAGGCTGATTGGGGAGGTTGAATTAACCATATTACGAAAATGTGTATTGGTGAAATATTCCCTTAAAATCACAATTCTGATAAATTTACTGATTGGACTTGAGCTACTTATGAAAATGGAATCGGGTCATATTTTATAAAAATGTACTTTTAGGCCGTTCATATGCCGTACAATGGCTCAATCACATAATCGGGAAAAGGAAATCGTTACCCAAAAACTTTTGATTAATCTCTAGAAATGGGAGTTTTGGTCCCAACTGTCCCTACGAAATTCATTAAAACCTGACAAGATTTGATCAATTGTGTAAATGAACGAAATCTAATAAAAGGGAAAACCCACATTTTTGTTGCCCAACAAATAATCGGACAGTGATTTTTTTAACCCAACAATCCACGCATTTTTTCCACTAATGAATAAAAAATATTTCTCAGTAGTTAATAGTTTATACGACAAATGGCAACCAAATCAATTTTCAAACGCGTCACAAAATTGTGAAATTGTTCGATGAAGGGGGACATCAGTTCGTCCAATTGCAGAAAAGGTGGAAAGGATCCATTTAACAGTTCATACCCCAATTAAAGAATATCGAGACGAGTTCCGCATTCAAGACAAAAGCAGAGAAGGGAATGTAGCCGTTTCACCAGTGAACAGGACTTTTTGTTTATAATTTACAATAAACCCTTAACAAGGAATGCAATATGCACTCTTACCGTTTGGCTAGAGGGTTTTGACATCAATAAAGATTTCTTTGAATACAAAGTGCTGTCCTGCGAAAGGCTTTTTCATGTAATTCTACTTAAGTTGGGAGTTAAAATTTGTTTTACAGATTAAATTCCGGCGACAATTGATTCTATGACGTTGAAATCATGTTTAAATATAAAAAGTGGAAAAATTTTAAATCCTACTCCTAGTGGGATTTTGAAGCCACAGTCCTGTCACCCCATCCTAGTGTTCAATATAAAAAAAAAGTCGCTATACAATATTTTATAGACTTAAACTATTTGTAGTGCCAAGAGTATATGGTAAATCTGGCATAGTAGCATACTATGTCCTTAGAGATCAAATCGATTCTATTTTTAAAATATTTTGTAATGTATTGCGAGTGGGGACTGGAATTGAAACTAATATCGGTTCCGGTTTTGGTTATCAGATATAAAAATTATCGATTTCTGTTTCGGTTCGTGTACCGGTTCTTGCCGGTCCCTGATTGTACATAAGTTAATAAAGTCAAACAACGTAGTTTGAACTTCTCTTTCTAGCTCATTTAAACGTCCTTTCAATGAGCAGGACGGACAGGCGGTCATGGTAAAATCCGTAAGTAAGTGAAAGATCGATCATGATTATTTCAAATTGTGGATCCTTTATGGACCTCAACTCTAGATTAACTAGTCGCAACTTAAATGTGCTATACGGCTTTACATTACAAATGAAAATAAAAAATTAACTAAAATAGAATGTGTAAAACATTTGTCTGGCCAACATTTGAATTAGAACATTTACAATTTACAGAAGGAATAGAATCCGGTAGAATCAAGTCAAGAAACGATAGAGTACACAATATTTTACAACAAATTAAATGCAATTTAAACACTTCGTACAGACTAAATACAAACTGAAAAAAAGGAGTAAGTACTTTCAATCAAATTCAATTCATCAAATGAAAACCACACACGAAGAAAATACAAAACACAAACGACTTCAAATTGAATTTGTTTTTTTTGTTTAAATACACATTTTTCTTTTCAAGCCCTTCTTCTTACCCGGCGGTGTAATGACCCTCGGAATGAGTTGAATGCGGAGTCAAGGGTGGCACTGGTGAGCCACCAGAGTCTTCGGACGGTGTTTTCGAAAATAAATTGCCACCCAACTCTGAGACCAAAGTGATGGGTGAACTATTTTCAAGTGAAGTGAGTGGGTGAGAGTGAGTGTGTTTTGCAAAGAAATAAAAAATTGGGTTTGGGTTTTGAAGTGTTTGGTAGGGTAAAAGTGGGCATTAGTGTGTGTTTTTTTTTGTGTGAAAGATCAGTGTAATTATGTACAATATTGTTTGTTTGTTTGTGTGTGTGTAGAGGTGAAATAATTTTGCCAAAAAATTATTTTGAATTTTTGCCGAATCCCAGAGAGAAGGTGAAAGCATTTTTTTGATTAGGATCATTTTTGGTTTGTTGTTGTTTTAGAAAAAGAAATAAATTAAAGGAAAATTCAATACCAATTAATTTTGAATATTTTTCAATAAATTTAAAAAAAATTAAAAAAAACAATTTTTACGATTTTAAAAAAAAATTAAATTTTTTTCTTCACTTACCTTGAGAATACTTTCGAAAAAACGCTCTGATTCGAGTCTCCCGTATTTGGTGCTGACTCATTGTCCGCAGACTTGCCGATGTTACCAGTGCCAGGTGGACCGCCGCCAGGAGTATCACCTGTGAGACCTTCCACCCAAGTCAGGGGATAAGACAAGCGTTTCAGCATCTGCGAAGAAGAAAACAAAATTAATAAATAAAATTAATTCAATAGAAATTCCAAAAAACCTTGTTCTTCTTATCGACGCTCTTGTCAGCCTGGGCCGCAGCGGCAGCTGCAGCCTGCAACTGCTGCTGATCTGCACCATTATCATCCACACTGAAGCTGACGCTGGAGGTCTTCTTGCGTGTGCCCGGTCCGGAGCCCGCATCCAGACTCTGTCCCGAAATGGAGCTACGCGGCGGCGATTCGCTCATGTGTGTGGGTGAGATGGTCTTCGGTGGCACCCAATCGGAGCTGAGCACAATGTCAGCATCGCTGTAAACGGTTTTCTTTGGTATGGGTTGGACATTTGGCAATGGATCGCGTATATCGATGCCCGAGTCGTAGCACGATTGCTTCGACAATTGCTCCAAGTGCTCGAGGTCGATGGCGGCTATGCCGCTGGCCAGATTGCCCATAATGCCGCTGATGGACGAGGTGGCCGAGTGGGGATCTTGGCCGCGTGCGCCGCTGTCATTGGTCGTGTTGGATTCGTTGTCGCCCTCGTCTTCCGATGATCTTCGGGAATTAAGTAAACATATTCTGAGTGTTGGGCAAGGTGGAGATTGTGATGGTTTTTTTTGTTTGCATATGTTGGTGGTGGAATTTGTGGTGGTGGATTTGATTTTTTTTGTATGAAAACGTTTACATGTGCGTGGGATGCCAATTGGTTTTAAAGTGGTCAAACATTTACATTTTTAAAAAGAATTTTTAATAAAATTTTTTAAATAATTCAAATTATGTTTTCGTTGGTCGTTGACGTTACAGAAACAAAAATATTCGTTTTATTTTTATTTTGGTATATGAAAATATATAGAAAAATACAAATGAAACGGATTAACGAAAAAATTGTTTATGGAAATTGT
This sequence comes from Heteromyza rotundicornis, assembly GCA_951394025.1. NCBI lineage: Eukaryota > Metazoa > Arthropoda > Insecta > Diptera > Heleomyzidae > Heteromyza > Heteromyza rotundicornis. The sequence goes on along the minus strand of OX596012.1, from coordinate 14,756,393 downwards.
AAACAAAAATTAGTTGAGCTGTGTGTGTGCTCTCGTTGGGAGAGAGTGACCACATTGTTAAAGAAACGCATGCAACAAAACGATTTTTGTAAGGAAAAGCAGTAGAAGGGGCTAAGAATGTTTCATAGAAGCAGAAGAGTTTCTATTTAGGTAAAAAGAAGGTAACCTTTTATTTTATAGAAAAGTACATTGAATCGATTTTTTCCTCTGAGCGTGTCATATTCGATACACTAATACAAAATTATGTCGATATCTCAAAGCACAATCATGCTATGTTATTTTAATGGAAATACATTATTCATTTTGTAAAATGGACATAGTGTGATTGTATTTAAAGGTATCAATAAACATTAGTAAAATTTTTTATTTAAAAAAAAAAGTCTTTTTTAAAAAAAAATTTTTTTTTAATAAAAAAAAATTTTAATATTTAATGTAAATAAAATAGATAAAAATTATGTTTAATTCAATTAAAATTTGATAAGCTCTCACAAAATCTCCGAAAACCGTTGCAATAAAATTTTGAAAATGTCGTTAGTTGTTGGAAATGTCACTAGTTGTTGGAACACAATCATCCGGGGAAGATTTTCTGCATAGGGGAAGCTTCTGGTAACATTACTATTGCATATTTAGTGTTAAAAACATTTAAAAATTTTTCAACTCGATTTCTCATTTACTGGTATAACTTTTTACCTGGGGGTTATACACACTTTGCAAAATGTTAATTAGGCATAAAACAACTACTTTGCAAAAGAAATTTTTATTATAAATTACTTTCCTGAATTTTGAGAATTTTTTGGTCGATTTTTTGGTTGATTTTGTATTATCAAATTTTATTTACAAATAATTTTTTAGTATTATTTAAAATGTCCCAGTTTTTGATGTAAAGTTGTAGCTTGAACTTTTTTTAATAAAATTAATTACATTTCAGAAATTTGACGAAATTTTTTCGAATTTTACCAAATTTTTGAAAAATTGTCCAAAAAGGGTGTGTTTTTTGAAACACACCTGACCACAGGCACCCATATCGTACTGATAATTTTTTTTATTGCCAAAGAACCAAACCATCATTAACCGAAAACAGATCGAAAATAGGTCCATTAGTTTCGTCACTAGAATTTTTTGAATTTACGTCGACCAGTCGATCGCTTTTGCCAAAAATGGGTTAACTTGGTGAAGTGCTGAATTCAATCAATAGCGAGGAGTGTGACTCATTTCAAATATGCAAAAATGCTGAAAAAGACTAATTTTTCCGATGTTTCCATCTACTTCTGCAAAAAATATTTTATTCCTTTAAATATTGTCTTTGGAAAACCACTCATAATTTCCACAAATTTCGTGCAATCAAAGAGCAAATTTGTCCACTAAGTATTGACTTTTCAAACGGTACGCTGTATGTTGAGCAACCATACTGACATTTCCTAATGTATGTCAGACTGTCTGGGTGCAAACCAAAATTGTAGTTTGTTTAACGGTACGGTACGTGTCTCATCGGAATTTTAAGCAATTTTATAACACATATAATGAAAAAAAATACCCTTTTGTATATGATTCAGGAAACTAAGGTTGAACGAGTCGCTCTGTACAAGAAAGAGTTACTGACAAATAGAAAACATCTTACGTAGGAACGACTCATCATGCCCCGTACTACTTTATGGCGCAGATGAAATAACTTTCACGAGTACTGGTGAAGAATATGTGCGTTCGAGATGAAATTCTTCGTCGGATCTTAAGATCTTGGGCCTAACCATACACCATTCAGTGTAATGGTATTCACTGTTGATTCTTAAAATAAATTAAATAACTTGGAAGCCTCTTAATTTCTTTTTGGCATGTGGTTACATACTTCATTACGAAAAAGGTTTTAAAAGTGCTTAAGTACCTTGGAATGTGTATAAATACCACAAACTTCTTTTTATAGCACAATTTTTGTAATACAAATAGAATGAATTAAAAAGAAATGTTAGTCATAACTCAGACACAAGGCAAAACAAGACATGAGGTGTTAAAAGTCAGAAGTGTTACGTTTTATTAGTCACTGGGATAAGATAAGAAAGATGTGTTATGTATATGCACTTGAATAAAGTTAAATTAAATTAAAAGTTTTTATCGAAAAATAAATAACACAATTAATTTAGGTACTTCTGTCAAAGTATACGAACGTTAAATGTAAAAGTTTGATTATGTTTACTAATTTTGAAGCGTTTTGGTGGGCATTAAATTTCGAAATTCTTGGTAGAATGTATTAAGTTGGAATATTAAGGTTTTTTATGTTTATCGATTTCAAGGCAATTTATTTGCATTTGTTTTGGGATTCTGGGAAGCAAGTGTAAAGTCTAGTAATGAAAAGGTTTAAAGGTGTATTGTGTAATTTTGTTTAAATGTACTACTGGAACGTACTCTTCATTGCTAGACTTTTAAGCGTATAAATTTTGTATTTCTTGTTTATTTTAGCAATTATTTGTTATGCGACCAAAATTTCAATTAAAATATTTTTATACCTTATACTATTATTTGAGATGCAAAGAAAGCATTTGATATATTTTGAATATAAAAAAGAAGGACAAACATAAGAACGGAATTAATATACACATGCAGTATGAATAAACAAAAAAGAAAACCAAAAACAACATAACAATCGAAATCGAACACTGAAAAACTCACCGATCTTTGCTCGGAATGGCCCAGTGATGATCCAAAAGACTCTTACGGCGCTCTTCCAAGGTGGTGCGTGTATCGCTAATGGTTAGGGTCTTCTTCAGGTCATCGGTATCGTTATCGGCGGCATTTGTGGTAGTAGTGTTTGAAGAGGTGGCGCCCTCACCATCAGTCTTTGCACTTTCTTTGGCTTCCGTTTGATCTTTCTGCAAGGGGTAAAAGTGTAAATAATTCAATAAAATTTATTTTCCATATTTAAACAAGCAAACCTCAATACGTTCACGGTCAAAGGCCTTGGGAAAGGCATCACCATCACGGCCCGAACCGGAACAAAGAGACTCCTGGTCATCACAAGTTTCCATAGAGCCAACATCACCTGACAAGAGAAGAAGAAATAAGTTTAACGAATCACAAATGAATTTAAGTTCGAATAAAATTACCCTCCAGGCGGCTCTTTCCACCCTCATCGGCATTCTCACCATCCTCCGCGGTCACCTCCTTGGCTTGTTGTGCTTCTAATACTGCTTTGGGATAATAGATTTCGGCCTTCTCATTCTGATTCGAATCAATGCCGCCGGACACGCGCATATGAGCAATATCATGAAATATGGCCGCATTGACCACCAGCTCCATGGGCGCTATGACGCCGTACGATTCCGGGCCATGTTCGATTACCAGCGGATCGGAAACATTCGGATCGAACATGACCGCATTGGGGGTAACCAACAGCACACCGCTGACCACACCCTGACCGTCGGTAATGTGACGTACATTAATTTTGAGGAAACGCTGTGTAATGACCGGATCATCGCTACGATCACGGGAGACATCTACGCGTTCAATATGACCGGGCTTGGGCGAACCAGGGCGCAGGCCTTCAAGTATATCTGCGCAGGAGAAATGACAAAAATAGAAACGCAAATTAGTTTAACATTGGAAGGCGCTTAGCTTTTATTTATGTCATTACAAACAAACAGAAGACAATTGAGTGACTTATCAGTTGGGCAATGGCTTTTCAGTGTTTGAGGTGGCGCATAAAACTATATTTCAAGCGATTTGATAAGATAAAATGGCAAATTGCTTGAGAGAAAGTAGGTTTTTGGCAGTCTTTTTTTTTGATAATAAAATGGGAGTTTAAATTTGGTTTAGTTTTCTTAATGCCCTTGTTCGCATTGGCCTTCTAATTTGTATCTTTTTGATGTTTAAATACATATCTCAGAGGTTCAACTTGCCTTCAATTTTGTGGACAGCAATTTTGTGGTTTGCATTTTATAGACCAAAGTAAATTTTATACAAAATTTATCATTTCAATTTATGTTATCAGTTGCTAAGGCATTAATGCGTTATTTATTGGCAGTTTAAACTATCGTTAAAAGATCGATGATATATAGAAAAAAAATTAACTAACTTAATACGAAACATGTGTTCTGATAGGAAATTAGTTAAATGTTTAAGTGAATACTTTGTATGTTTCTGACATAAGCAGTCCCCAAGTTTGTTCAGTGCCTTTTCTCAATATTCTTTAAATAAAAACTTCACTTGATCAAAGAACACTTGAGTCAATAGAGGGTACGGGCACTCAGCTCGTACTCAGAATATTACTTTTTTGTTTTATCGAATTTAAATTGAATTTAATTTGGTTTGGCTAATGGGAATATTCCCATTTGATTGTCAGCACCAAAATTAAGAACTGCATGGTGGATTTTGCCCATGAAATCAACTTGCTAGACGCTCCAAACTACGATTAGGCATATAGATTAGCTCTTATCGATATTCGAGCAGGTGGAAAATTTAAGTAACTTTAGGAATTTGACTCCTCGTCAACGTCAGCAGTCAAAGTGGTTGAAGTAAAGTAGAACAAACTGAAAATATTTCAAAACAACCAAATGTTTGCAGTTGACGAGTTGACGTCACATTGAAGGCAAGGGTGTTAACAAATTGAAAGGTGTGTCGAATTACATATTGGAAAAATGTATTTAATGTCGCAGTTAAGCGTAAAAATAGTTAGAGGAAGCTTGCAAAATCAATACAAAAGTTTTTATAAAAATATTTTTGGCACAATGAAAGAAAGATACTGCGTATATGAAATTTACTTTTCGATTTCATTGAAGAAGTTGTTTGTTTAAATCTTTATGGGCGTATGCATAAAGCCGGTGGATGGTGAATGGCTTATTTCAATTGTAATCACAAGACATATGTGACACCACTAGCCACATTCTAGTGATTACTATTAAAAGATTTAAGCCGGCTAATTTCATAGTGGATTAAGTCTATACTATGAATATGGGCCATTGTGTTCAGTTAATATTTACTTTATTTGTAAGAAATTTGAATGAGACTCGAACCGGTTTAGCCCCAAAAAAACTCGAATGACCTTTTCATTATTCCACTCGACCTCAACTAATTGTCCTTCGAAAAGTTATTTTGTCTTTCAGCTTATTAATCAATTAGTTAATTAGTACTTCAATTTGTGTTTGCACACTTCTGAATAGTCAAAAATAATTAACACTTTGTAGTTGTAAAAATGTGCAAAAAGTAAAAACTAAAATACAAACAAAACAAAAGAAAATCTCACCGCCGTTTCGCCAAAAAACTGCCGTATGCATGTTGAATTCTTTCTTTTTTTCTGGTTTATTAGCTAACTACTTTTCTATTTGCACTTGAAATTTATTGCACTTTGTTGAGGTAATTTTTAAAACAATTTAAAATTTTAACATAGCTTGTCTTATTCTTAAATTTGCACAAAAACACGATTTATTAGAATTTTCTGCTCGCACACACGAGAAGAGAAACAAGTCGATAATGAAATGTCAGCTGCACAGAGAATGGTATGTGAAAACGAAAGGCACTGACAGTTGGTAGTAATACGAATGGGGAGACAATGAAGAAATCAGAAATCATGATAAGGGAGCGGTGTTGCCACTATTTTCAATTCAAAAATTGCAGTTGTAAAATTTGTTGATAGTTTCAAATTGGAAATTGGTAATATGTATCCGTATCTCCTCTTCAACACACTTCAAATCCGGGTGTGATGCGGATGTGAATACTGGAGAGATGTTGCGGATACGGAGACGGATGCATATGCATAATTTAAATTTTTGGAGCATTTTATGCGGGTGTCTTGCGGGCCCACCTATCACAATTCTAGTAAAAATTACAAAAAAAAAACAAGCAACTTTAAATTTTGAAATGGGAATTAAAGAAAGATTGAAAAAATCTCCTAAAGCAAAAAATTTATTAGAATTTTGCAAACATTTTTTAGGATTTTAAGTGTATCTTTAGTGAAGATACGTGTATTAAGCAATTGGTTTCTGTTTTTGGGAAAGATGATAGGAACCAATCGATTAATACACTCTTCTGCACTTAAATTACACTTAAAATCGGACAAAAATTATAGCAAAAAAAGACACGTTTGGGTGCGAAAAAATGTTTGACCTGGAGAAAGTAACGCTAAAAAATTACACATTTCACAATAAAAATATCGGTAACTACAATGGACATATAGGTTGCCCCATTCCGGAAACTTATAAAACAAATCTGCTATCTAAAAAAATACAAAATTGTGTATTTAAAAAAATGTACCACTAAAACCAAAAAATTTTTTTGATTAATGGAGATTAAACAAACATTTTTTTTTAAACAAAAAAAAAAAAAATAAAAATACGTCTAAAAATGAGAAAAATACAATTTTTGGTTGCCCCGTACCCCTCCGTAAAGGAGCGATATACACCTTTTCAGAAAAAAAGTTGGTTTTATTTAAACCCCACAAACATATTTTTTTTTTGTTCTGGGGGGTTGACTTTTTAAAATGGATATCTTAGTATTTATTTCTCGTATTTTTCTGATACTAAAACGCCTTTTTAATTAGTTAATTTTTTTTTGTATGGACGGCCTTTTCTATTTTCCAAAATATTTTTTTTGCGCAAACTGGAGATTATTTTCTGATTTTTCTTAAATGTTTTCCGTTGATTAGAATGAAAATATGTAACTTTTGAACCCTATTAAAAGGCGACCAGTGAACAATTTCGTTTTTCGTCCCACCCTAATATTTATAGTTAAATTAAGTAGCTACTAAACCTTAGTAACCGCTTAGTAGCTGTCAATTCAGTGTATAATCTGTCCACTTAGTAGAGTACGAAAGTTAAGGTGGAACTCAATTTGATTCATAGTCATGGGTCAATGAATCTAGAGTTTGGGCAATGAACTATGTAATGAACCTAATTTAATGAATGTAAAGAAATAATCAAGTTGTGGTGTATAGAGCCACTGAACTACGTATCTATATTGATCTATTATGTCCCCGTAAAATTTCTGCATATAACTTTTTAACGAAATACTATTTAATATTATGTACTTAAAAAAATTGGAGATTGCGAAAGATTTGTACACATAAATAACTTACATTCGTTACACTAAGACTATATCTACTAATCTAAAATATTTGATTCATATCTTAATTTGTAGATATATACATGAGGCGTTAAAAGCAAAAGTGGTCCAACCTATAACGTATAATTTGTGATATTGACGACGATTGACCACTTTAGCTTTAGCCTCATAACTGATTGACCTTTTAAGTTAATTAGAGACAGACGTGGCAGTGGACCATTCTTCGTATTTTTTTTAATATTCCAAGTTTTTTTTCTTTAATAAGATTTGATAATGATGATCCCAATGCGAAGATTAGATTAATGGATGATTTTTCTATTCTTTTCATTTAAAAATATTTTGTTTTCCTCTAACGCTCGCACTCACCTTTCTCGTCCTGTTCATTCTGCTCATCGGTGGACAATTTCCTTTCCATGGGACTATTCTTGCCCGAACCGCTGGCACCCTCACCGGCACCAGTCGAACTCCCCGTTGTGGAGCCATCCTCGCCCTTGGCACTCTTGTCCGGCACCAGCAACTGCTGACCGGGATAAACAAATGAACTGTTCAAGCGATTCAATTGTGTCAGCTCCGAGGGTGTTGTATCGAAACGGGCCGCCACCGAGGTGAGCGTATCACGATTGCCCACCGTGTAGGAGATAGTGGGTATGGTGGGTAGCGAAGATTTTTTGCGTTCAGCTGTAATTAAAATGTCCAAAGAAGAAGAAGAAAAACGAGTAAATAAATTGAACAAGACAATAGGGAAAATAAAATTACATAATATATGAGTAGGTATGCACACTGTGCACACAGCATAGGAATAGAAGGAAAGAGGCAATTAATTAATCAAATAAAAATCGAATCGAATAAAAAATAAAACGAAAAAACTATTAAAACAAAAAAGTAATTGGCTAGTAAAGCATAAAAGTGTAATGAGTTGTTTACTTATTTCGATGACCGTTGTTGTTGTTATTGTTGTTGTGGTAGGCGTCTGCTGGAAAATGACGAACTCATCGGTGGGTATTAGCAAATGCTGTGAATAGTTTTCCGCCTCATCGCTATCGGCGAATTGCTCACTCACATACACCACCACAAAATCGCACAAGCTCTCCTCGCAATTGCGTCGATAGATTTCCACAATTTCCATTGTTGCGTCCTTTGACAGTAGTTTGAAACCGATCAATTCCAAAGATATCCAACCAAAGTGAATGTTGTGCATTCCTTGGATTTCTTTTTGGGCAGATTGTAGAATTTATTCTGTTTTTTTTTTGCGTTGCTTCAACTGTTCTTCATTTTGGCTTCAAAGTAATCTGAGCACTTTTTGGTGATTACTTTTATAATATATACAAATTCTTATGGCCAGCATTTGTAAACAAACTTCTGAATTATTGCTACTGCACAAACGAACTCGAATTTTGTTCTTAAACTTACGACGCCGATTGTCCGACCGAAACTAACAACAAACGCTCAAGTGCCTCGTGTAGCTTTTGCTTGGGTGAAATCAATTTTTGCGATAAGATTTGAATTTACCGGTACCCTACAGCTGGCGGGCACATTGACTGTATGGTGGTACATTTAGTAACGGTCAACCGGTAGTATTGAAGATTGAAGCTCTTCGAGGTTTGTACGTGATACAATTGACCCAGGGAATTGCTCTAAAGATTATTATGACTGATTATACTTGTAGTAAATGGCAATCGACCAAGTGATAAGCCTTCGCCCTATGGATTTGCGAACTACAGTGCCTGTATACCGAAATAAACTTGTTCTCATAAATTGAATAGATAACATTTATGGATGAATGCCGAAGAAAATAATGGAATGGAAATGCAGAAATAAAATGTGGCAAATCAGAAATAAGGACACCATTTTTTTTGGTTTTAAATTTGAAAACAAAACAAAAAGATAAAGAAAATTGCAAAAACTAAAGTCTTTATTTTCTTTGTCGCACAGGTTGTGCCGTCGAAATAAGAACCAATTTGTGTCCGTCTGACCCAGTTCGTATATGTTGGAAAACCGCAATCAGAGGTGTGATAACATTTTCGGACATAATCATGGCTCAAGAATTACAGGTTGATCGAGTTCCTCTTTCGGAAGAGCATCATATGTTTTAGAGTGTTCAAAACATACAACACTTGTCAATGTTACTGAGAGTGTGCTAACCTCTTGAATCACTGCCCTAACTGTGGAACTACTTTAGCTAGAAGAACGTTCCTTAACATTTTGGGAAGGTAACTGAATAAGAAACAATAAAGTAAGAATTTTATAAACATAATAAAGGCTATTTTCTTAACAAAGTCAAAAAATTCAGATTTTTTCATACACTTTTTTTCAAATCAATTTTTTTTGCAAATTTTTAAGTAACAAAAATGCTTGAATTAAAAAAAAAACCTTTTTAAAATAAAATATTTTTTTAAGTCAGTTTTTTCTTAAAAAAAAAAGGATTTGTTGGAAGAACTCTGGATCCTGTAGGGAAAACGATTGACAGATGTTTTATAAAGAAATTTTCAAGGAACAATACTGCATAATTCAAATAAATAAAGAGCATATTTGTGTGGAAATAATTGTTCTTACAGGTAAAAGTTGGCTAAATAAATGGTTTTCATTTTGAGGAGTTACAGGTTGTTAAGAATTCATTTAATAATTTCCAACTCCAAATGCTAAAAACTGTTTTTATAGCTAAATTAATGTATAAATTATATCGTAATGAGTAGGGTAACCAAAAAATCATTTACAATTTTTGTTGCATACTTTTTGGGGCGGAAAAATCCGAAAGTGTTTGTCACTTTCTGAGTTTTAAGCTGCATAGTTTAATAATAACGTGCTTAGCATGTAACTGTCTCCCATTTCGCACCATACTTGCATGACAACGTCTTAATTATGTAACTCTCGACTTAAAATGGTGTCACTTTTCGGTTTTTTGGCCCCAAAAAGTATGCAACAAATGAAAAATACTTTTTTTTCGGTAATGCAACCGAAAATGGGGAAGTGTTTTTTGCAAACTTTCCCCATGTAGGTTATTATTGGAACATTTCTTTGTGAATAACTAATACGAATGAGAATGAGAAACTATATTGAAGAGAATGCGTATATAAATATTTTTTTAAATCGAATGGTTAATTGGTTTTTAAAGTCACACATTTAGCAAATGCTTGTTTACTAATAAAATTATTTTAAAAATTCTGATTTTTTTTTCCAACAAAATTATTGGACGAAAAAATAAAACAGACTGTAGCGTACCGCATCCATTCATTCGGTTAGCAGCATTCTAACTCGTTGTTAGTGTATAATTGGCGTGGGCATTTCGAGCTAATTGTTGTACACGTAGTTAATCTTTAGCTAAGCATTTACTTTGAAATGAAAGTCGCATTGAACTGGTACAAAAAGTGACTCAGAAAAAATTATAGTTTTTCGCAACGAATCGATTGCAAAATTTAATGTAATTTTTAAACTGATAGAGCAATGTTAGTAACATAAAGTTTACAGACGTTTTGAGAGACTTTTAGAAATGTACACTCACTTTTAATGGAAGAGTTAGTAAGGAAAAGAGTTTATTTATAAACAAAACAAATTATAGAAATAGAATTCAGTCTTACTCTGATAAGAACTTGAAATGAGAGCCTAACTAGTTGGCCAATCACAGCGACTGGTTAGCTCTTTTAATGTAATTAATGCAAATAATGTAGGTCTTTAGGTTTACTAACTATATCAAGTAATTTGGTGATTACTCAGCAAAGGGGCCTGCCTGCTAAAGAGGAAAAAAGCGAATTTTCCAATCAATTTGAATTAAATATTTATTTGGCATTAAAATACCACAACACCTACAAATACCAACAGTTACAAGTGTATGACTAATTTGGTAAACAAATTCTATTAATAAAATTGTGATAAGCTATCGCAGTGTGTGAATTAATTCATAAAAGTCTTTCAATCATTTCAATTAAGCTGCTGATAAATTGATATTGGTCGTAAATACTGAATGAAGACCATTTTTATTTGTTTTAATTTATATACAAATTCTCCAATATTTGTACCAACTGCGAAAAGAGAATCGTATATGCGCTGACCAATCAACTTCATTGTGAGTACCAGGAAATGTACGAAATGGTATGTACAGATCAGTTTTCAAAAGACAAGAAGTCTCTACTTAGGGAATTCGATAGGGACTTTTTTGGTAATCGAATCTCACCCTGAAGACAAATTCGAACTTCAAACTCAATTTAAAAATTCTCTTATAACATTTATAATAAAATTACTACATGAGTCAACTCAAAACTGAAATTCACTAACCACACAAGTTTCCTTAAGCATTTAGTTAATTTTCATTCTCATTCGACGTATGGAGTTAAAACACTATGAAACTATACTCATTAAATTGCTCATTAAATTTCAATTGCCTTCTCCCCAATGTACGTATATTATGGAAATATCAAGTATCATTTGACCATTTGAGAGTTTAATAAGAATTCTTGTTTTGTATTTATTTTTTTTTTGCTGAATCAGGCATTGCTTTTATTATTTCTATTTTTTTTGTTTATAAAAATTTTTAAAAATACTCTTGAGACGTTTGTGGATTGCAATCTTTTAATGTTTTTGTTTAAGTTGACTTTTAGCACATTTCAATGCATCAGCGTTTAGCCGTTTGATCTCAAAAGCATATGGCTTTTGTATAAAGGAAACAGAGATGGTCCGACGATTCGAAATGTTTGTACATTTAAAAAAATAATGTCAATATTTATTCACATTTTTGCATATACAGGATATTTGTATATTGCTTTAGTTTTGACTATGTGGTTTGTAAATCGAAAAAATAGTATTAGAATTGCAGATATTTTAGCTAAAAGATAACGTTTCATGGCATTTTAACAAAAATTAAAATGAAAAATACCTTAGAAGCAAAGAGGCGTTAGGTTAGAGTTTCGGCGAATAGTCTCAAATGGACCCAATTCGGTTCATATGCTTCTTAGCATAAAGTAATAAAAGGCTTAGAAATTTGTATTCGAGAAAAGTGTTATGAATCGCACAGTGGGCTAAAAATACCACTTTCATCTCCTAAATCTGTAGCTCACGTATTTGATGAGGTGCATTTCTGAAACACGGCAGTTAGTTGAAAGATATACCTAAAAAAACTGCAAAAGTATGTGGGAATCGGACAAGTGGGCGTGGCGGCATTCAAAATGGCGACCGACATTTTAAAATATTATCGTATCTTTACGAAACTTGGTATATGGTGGTTTTCGGGGTCCCTGATTTCGTATTGGGTGACAAAAATTAAAAATTAAAAATGGCGGATTCAATATGTCTAAATATGATCCGTTGGAAAATACATATAAAAAAGAAGCTAATAATTAGCAGCGAATTAACGAAGACGTTGCCAATGATTCTATTAGGATTATTTTAGTTAAAAGATGATTCTTCTTACAGTTCTAAGATTTCTTGTGAAAGTATTTACTCATTTTTAAAATTTATTTCCCGAATACTTGCAATTAAGGGATCCGATGTATATAATAGAGAATGTAAAACATCATCTTATGTAGCTACCCTCGATTATTTTCTGGATGACCGAAAAAAGTGGTTAACCTAAAACTTTTCAAAATGTATGAAATACCTGAATTTATTAACCGTTGTTAGTAGGTTGCATTAATAGAAAAAAATGTTTAAAATAAATCTTCAAAATTCTACATAAAATAGTTCAAATAGTCGAAAAAGTTGGTGTTGTTGTAAGTTCTTTTACCACAATTTTTCATTAAATGTAAATTTTTAACAAATTAACCGTGAATTTAGGTCTCCTCGAGACAAAAATTTTGATATATTATTCTTTAAAATCGGATCATAAATGGTGACAATATGAAGAAATATGTCGTGCGCTACCTCTACGATCGGCCAGTTTTGTACTAGTTCTTCACGCTGATGTTTCCTTACCCTAAACAATTCATATTTAATTATTTTCTTTTATTTAATTTTCATATTAAAAACCAAATTTTTTAATACGAAAATGGCAGCACCAAATATTTTTCATTTGTTTTTATAAGAAAATTTTGTGAGTTTTATCCATAGTTGGCAAGTTTTTATAAGATCACATACTTTTAGGCCAAGAAAATTTAGTGGGCTCTGTTCATTCTTTTGAAAGCAGTGCCATTGTTGTACCCAAACAGCCATTCATCGCTTTGTTTGGACAAACCTTTTTTTTTAAACTTTAAACAACTTTTATCTTTTATCTCTTATTTTTCTTATTTTTCTTAATTTTCATTTTTATTTCAAGTATTCATTTCATTTTTGTTCAACTTCAGATAAAAAGTTTATAATGTTTTCAAAACATTCTTGCTTTCAATTCAAAAACTTAACTTAACTCAACTCACTTCAACTCAACTTGCTATCGAAACTAATCTCATTCTCACACAAAAAAAAAACTGAATAAAAAAAATTCAAATTTCTTAGCCTTGGACAGAAAAGCAAAGTTTTCGCTTAACAGCTTTTTGTTTAAGCGCCCACTCCCCTCGTTACACCGTCCAACAGCTTAAGTTAAAGTTTTCCCAACTGTTAGCGGCAGCTTATCTCTGAATGCATTCGTATTTGTGTGTGACTTCCACTCAATTTAGCATATGCGACAGTGGAGACTGGAGTCTCTACTCAACGAATGAACGGTGGGAAATGAAAAAGAGTGAGCGAAAATAAAACGCATGAAATTATGTCATAAAACAAAAGCCTAATTTTATGCTTCAATTAAGGCACAAATCGAATTAAGTAAAGCAGTGGGTTGGTGGGTAAGAAGTAGAGCTTTTTTTTACTTGATTTGGCGTACCGATAGAAGAATTGAAACACATTTTGATTTGATTTGTGATGAATTTTTAATGAATTTCGATAAGAAAATTCTAAATTTCTAAAAGAATTTAATTTGCGCTGATGTATTTTATTTTTGATGAATAAGTTTCTTGGTAAAATATGTTAAACAGGAAGGACGCACATATTATAAAGCCCACACTTTGACGTAAACGTACGAAGAAGGTCCATAACTGCCACGCCTCCTTTGACACTTAAATTTAAACTATTTTCTATTAACTATTAACTAATTTCCTGCTTTCCTTCATTTGTGTAAATACATTTGACATGCTCAGAGGAAAAGAGCGATGAAAAGTAAATTTCATCGCTTTTTTATTCTGAGTGTGTCATTTATCAATCAAATTGCAATACTCACATGACAAACGGTCCACACTTTCGAAGCGTCCCTCCACCTTCGAGCGCAACGAATCCAAATCGAAGGGGGCAGCCAGGCCATGATCGACACTGCGTGATTTGCTCCTGTAAAGTAGACAAGAACAAAGAGAACATTAAAATCTGATCAATAACATTTCAATTGTAAATCATGAGATTTTATCCATTATGGACTTGTTGTTAAACGCATATTTTTCGTTGTCTAAAGTGGAAATAACCGTAAATAATTTTATCACTGAAATCTTACAAAAATCTTGCCGTGTGATTGATTTATTGTTCACGACCAAAAATGGCCAAGTGCCGAAACGAGAAACGTGAAAGGTGAGCTGAGTTGAGTTGAGTTTTTGCTTCAAAAGATGCGCAATTTTAATCGGTTTTTAATTGATTTGTTTTGTTGTTGCGAAATTAAATATTTGCAATTTTTATAACCTTAAATAAATAAATTTCAACGTCCGATGTAGATGCTATCCGGGGAGATATGAACTGATTCGTACGTGGCTCACACACAAGTTCAATGAGTGTGAATTTGGTTGGAAACACACGTTTTTTTTTAAGGCCTGTCCTTTACATACTTTCCTTGAATGCTTTGAATGTAAATGCCGCCACCTGCCTATTTTGTTCACACTTCAGGTGTCAACAGAAATAAATAAAAAATTTAGTTAATTTTTTTTTTAAATTACATTTTTTTTATGTGAATTAAATTTTTTCTTTCTCTTTTTTTCTATCTTGAAACTACATAAAATCGGAACCATATTTTTCTGTTTCGTGTCGTAGGAAAAATCTCATCTGCAGTAAATTTCAATTTCCTTCAAGTTTCCGGTGGAAGGCTTTTATGAATTTGTGGCCATGTTTGTATGTATGTGTGTGTGTGTATGAGTGTTTGTGATGGCCATGCGGTTGGAGCAAGGATGTTGCCCACGTTCAATAGCTGCCAACAACTTTAGAGCACGTAAATGTCTTGAAAGGAAGTTGAGTACTTATTAAATGAAAATTTAATATTCAAATTTCTATTATTTTTAATCAGCTGGCGGAAACTAAATTGCATTAAAAGTTCCAATAGTAAAGAAAAAATTTGTTTCTCTAAACTAAACTTTAACTGAATTGAAATTGAACACACATAACACCACATTTGCTTTGTCTAAAATATTTAATTAAATTATTTAAAATTTGTTGTTTAAATTAAATAAAACCCCAAGACGCATGTGAAATTTTAAATAGATAATCTGTCAAAGAATTCGTTGAAACGCACACTTCTAAGCACGTCGCATGAATGCAAATGTGCGAAATTAGCTTCGAAAAAAAAACACACAAAGCAAAACAAACAAATTATTTGCTTATTAAAATTTTATACAGTAGCTAGAAGCGAATGGCCACAGCGAACGTATTAATAAGAGAATGGCAACTTCGGTGGTGGCGGTGGCGACGCGTTGTATACGTTTTTATTTCATTTCATTTTTTATATTTTGGAATTCCGTGATTGCTGGTGGCATTCGAATTCAATTGAAATTCAGTGATTGTGCGCATATGGAATTTTCAATTTGTATTTAATATTTTTTTGTGTTTTTTTTTGCATTTTTCCGTGGGACAATTGTCATCAGTTAAATAGTAAGGAATAGTGCTTACAGTGGGCGTTTAAACTTTACAGTTCTTAAAGGGTGATGTCATTTTTTGTTAAATGTTTTTTCGTATTTGAAAGGTTCTGTGCCATAGTGAAAGACCAATGCTTTGCTCAAATTCATGTGAGTCCTTATGATAAGATTCTACTATTACCAAGTAACATCCAGTTCGGTCCCGTTGTGTTGTTGTATCTAACACTTCAGTTGGGGCTTGAGTAGCAGAACGAGTTCACCCGATTTTTTTAAATTGCGTATAATTTCGACGCTTTGCAGAACTCGTAGCTGATTACTGTTTGAAGTTTAGACAAAAACCGAAGTTCAAAACCAAATAATTTGTGACGTCAGATCACAAGTCGAACATGTCCTGTAATTCTGAATGATTGACAGAAAGTCTGTGTAATTGAAAATGTCTCATAATTAAATTTGTTTTTGTGAGTAAGGATGCACAGAAAAAAAGGTAGGTAAAATTTACCAAAAAAAAGTTGTTAATTTCGAATTTTATGAAAACTCCAAATTTTTTAACCGAGTTAAAACGGTAGAGAATAAAAAAAAATCTTCAAAATTCGAAACCGGAAAAGTTTTTGTTATTGTAAGTCAAATTGGTCAAATGGGAATTTTCCACAAAATTACTGCAAAATGTAGGTATATCATAGCCGTAAAAAGAAATGGTTAATAAATTTACTACCTCTCGTCGGGTAAATGCACTAAATTGAAGAGTTGGAGCATTTTCCACTGTCGTTTTCGTTTAAATTTACCAACTTTTTTTTGGTATGTACTCACAGTATTATCAAGCTGGCCCAATAAATTGAAAAACTTATATGTTTTTTACTATTCAATAAAATTTCTCCTATGAAAACTGTTTGTACCGAGTGCAATAAAAAAAGAAATTAATGGCACACTTTTCTTTTTGGAAATATAAAAGGTAAAAGCTAATTTTTTTTTTTCGTAATCAATGAATTTTTTATTTCTTAACATCGGAAACTTTATTACTTTTTAAAAACATTTTTATAAAATCATGAAAATTTTAAATTTTTTTTAACCATAGTTTTTCTAGTTGTTTAATGGGTGTAGTCCTTTTTAGAGGCAAATACCTTTTTGCTAATCAATAGTTTTTTTTATAATTTCATTTGAGTAATTATTTAATTTAAAATTTTATCATTGTTACTAACTATTTATTTCGAGTGTATTTCATGAGCATATAAAAAACTTAAGAATAGCGTTAAATACTAAATGATTATTACTAACTTTTTTCTTCGAGTGTACAAGATTTCCGTTATTGAAATTTTCATTTACCATTTTTGGTTCAAAGCCTTATTTGAATAAATAATATTAAATTTTTTTCTTAGAGTGTACAATCGAGTATACAATTGACATTTTTTCTGTTCCTTTTTTCTAAAAAATTAAAACCTTGATCAAAATTTGACTACTTTTTAAAAAAATCAATTCTTAGGAGAGGCCTCCTTTACGCGAAAAGTATTATGTTGATTTGAGAAAGGGTGATAAGTAGGTTAGTACCTACGAAGGAGAAAATTGTGAATAATGTCGGTGAATGTTTGCTTTTAATTTGGAAAAGCTACAATGGGTGGAAAAACACTCTTAGAGAGATTGTCCCATATTCGGACTGTACGACCTATCAGGTTATGGGAGGTGCATTGGAACATCGTCACAAAAAAAAAGTATAGCAGAGCTTCTCAGGAAAAACGAGTAGTTCTGGCGAAAACTTGTAGACTCTTCTTTATTTAAAACTATCTTATCACAAATACACTGTAATTGATTTATTTTTACTTTTATTTTTCGGAATTATTATCACAATCGTACGGAAAGCGGCGCCTAATCGTAGAAGCAAAAAAATTTAGGTGGTTTCTATTAGAAAAGCACCCGAATTCTTTATGATTAGTGGCCCTTATCTTTAGATTAGCTAAGAATAATTGACAAATTGACTGACAGGGACTAGGAATACAATCAGTAATCCGATTCTATTGGCAATGAATAATTCAAAAAATATTCAAATTCAAAAGAAGTTTCAGTCAAGGTTGCCACAAAGCATTCGGAAGTAATTTTCGAAACTAATTCAAAGCATTGTACTTGTCAGGCAATTTATTAAACTCTTTTTTGTAATTGATCTACTACAAGGTGGAAGCATCGCATAGTATATGATGAGATATTTTGCGTTTGCACTTGACCAGTGCAATTGAAATCAAATTAAAATTCACATTCCTCAATGTAGGCTGGAGTCAGTCATAAATGATCATAACAGATATTTGTTAGGAGTTTAATTAATATTCACTTCCGTGCAATTTCAATCAATCAATGCAATTGCAATTGCAGGAAAAAACACAACAAAATAAAATATTTACAAAAAAAATAATAAATGCGAATTGCGAAAATTGTGAGATGCGGAATCTTTTCACCACATCAACATGTGTCGCCATAGCATCTTGTTGCAGCGACAAAATTGTCTACAAAATTGACAGACACTTGCGGAAATTAATTTTGTCAATCAGTTGAGTGTATAAAATTGAAAGTTCCTTCAATCATATATCATTCACACAAGCGAACGCATAAAAATCGATTTGACATTAATGCCCGGCCAGATAATAAATGTGCACAAAACTGTTGCGCGTGGAAGACAGCATATCTACATAAATGCTTGTGACAGTTCCAAGCGATACACTTTTGACTTTCATTAGTTTTGTTTTTCCATTTAATGTTTCATTTCATATTCAAATCGGCATTTGTATGCAACTGTAATTACGTATACGCCATGTTGGGCCCGGGTGCCGAGTGTGATTTAAGGCAGGCAGGTGTTGATTGCTGTCGATAAAATTCGCCCACTCTGGTCAAGAGTGTGTGTAAAAAATTTAAAATTTCAATCAATGCTTGAGCCATTAAAATTTTATATGCACTCAAAGTAAATTGTTAGTATTAATAAGTTAAATTGAATATACACTCGAAGAAAAAAAGTTAGTAAAACAAATAAAACTGCATATTAAATACTCATTTCATATTTTTAATTATTGTACAAAAAAAATTTTAAATACATTGATGTACACTCAAAAAAAATTTTTTTGTAATAAAAAAAAAGTAATTTTTCAATTTATTTTTTTTTTAATGTGAGGAATTTTTACATTTTAGTGCTTCTGAAGTTAAAGCGGAATCGGCTCCATGTATACTAAGAATTTTGTTAAGGGAACAAATATGTATTCACACGATATGGTTTCTTCCTAACATCTCAAGGAGAGCTTAAAGCGTCTGAAGTATATTATTTGGTTTTTTTGACAGGACTTTACACGAAGTGACAAGCTTGTGATCATCTAAGACCCTTGATGTTCAAGCTTTCGGAAGTTATTGGCTATGGCAGAACACTTTCTTTGCAGATGGCGAAGGCTTTACACGGATATGTTGGTTTTATTGTCAAAGTATGTATTGAGGCTTAATGAATTTCACATTTTCCCTTTGACTCAGGCAAGTAGAAGAGATTCAACTATTCAACTGGAGCCATCAGCATTTAAGTAAAATGAAGCATTTCACCATTCAAGCACATTTCTGTATGAAGGCCAAGGGCTCGCCCTTGGCCTTCATATTATTATTATTATTCCATCCAAATATGGTGAAATAATTGTGAAATGCTTGAGGAAGTTATTTATAAAGTAGGAAACAAAAAAGCACCCAATGCTTGGCCGATGATAAGAAAACGCAGATACGTTAACTTAATCGAAATTAATTGTTGTTGAAGCGACTTTCTACTCAAGTAGGATGATTAATACAAATAAGAATAAGAATAAAAACAAAAAACGGTCCCGTGATACCAGCTAAATGCGACTTCATCTAGAACTTTGGAGTTTGTACAGCTGCAAGGCAGTTTCTGTTGATTTTTCTCATATTTGCATTTAGCAAAACAATAAATGGCTTAAAGAAGATATTTATTTTAAATTATTTAAACGTTCGGGGTGGATTTTCCAATTTTGTGCATATAATGAGAGTAAAACAACTGTTTTGAAGCTGTTCACAATATTCCGAAATTTTCCACTGACATATCTCAACTCCAAACTCCCAAACTAATAGGCGAACTTGAAGTCTCTGTGTTCAAGCCTTTTTGTTCGCTGTCAAATATCAATAACAAAATACAAAAAGGTGTTTCATTATATTGTTTATGTTTGTTCTATATTTGCTTAAGTTTTTTATATTTTTTTCGCAATTGCTTTTGTTGACGAGATGACAAATATTATTTGTTGTGTTATTCTTTATTTGTTGTGTTATTCTTTAGTAGACAACTTGTTATTGCATTGTATTCACTTGTCATTCTAAACAATTTGTTCAGTTCTAGGCGTTATTTAGTTAGGTGTCAGTAGAACATTTCAAAAATAGACATGATCTTTAGCGTCATCTGATGTTTCAATATTATTTCTATTTTGGGGTGTTAGTATTTGGGTAGTTATTACAAAGCCTGAATAAGGCCTAAAGCATTTGATAAAAATTTAAAAGTTATTTTTAATTTTTTTTTTATTTTTTATTTAAAAATTTTTTTGAATAAATAAAAGTTTTATTTAAATCGGTTGAAGATGCACGGTAGTTGGGGAAATTGATCAGCCATTTCATATGGGCTCTCTTCTGATGTTGACCATTTGCAATATCATCCAAATAAAACCACAAAAAACTAATAAGAAAATTATTTTCAGGCTGACCGAAGCTGAAATACACTGAGGGAAAAAAATTGTGAAATCAAATGAAAACGTATTTAAATCAAATATTAACGTATTTGACAGTGCTCCTAAGCTGTTTTTATTTAAATCAAATATGCGCGTATTTAAAATTGTATTAAATATGGAAATATTAGAATTAAATATGGAAATATTAAATTTTTTTATTTATTTAAATTGCGAAACAATTTTTTTTTCTTTTTTTATTTATTTGCACTTTTTTTAAGTTATTTTTTTTTGTTTTATTTCCGCCATTATTCACAAGCGTCTAAATTTTTGTTAATTTCTTATTTCCAATTGGCAGAGGTCGTAGGTTCAAGACTGGGTGGCGGCAATGAAGTTTTTTATTTATAGAAAACATTTAAATACGCGAGTATTGAATTTCTGTATGAGATACTGATTTCCAAATATTCAAATATTCAAATCACATTTAAATAAAAAATATTTAATTCTACTATGCGTTTGTTCGCTTTCGCTTATTTTATCGATAATTTCTCGATATTTCATAAACAAATTTTCGATATTTTATGGATATTTTTTCTATTTATCGATAATTTTTCGATATTTTTTTCAACTTATCAACTTTAACTTTAACAACTTATCGAATATTTTTTTCGAAAATGTATCGATAGTTTATTGACATTTTTTCAATTTTAAAATTGTGGTCCAATTCCATTTTGTTTCAGTCTATTTCTATTTCGTTCCAGTCCCATTCTCATTCCGTTCCCGACATAATGTACCACTTTGAGTTTTTTATGGAATTTACAATGGATTTGGGACCTTTCTTTGCAAAATTATCGAGATTATTTGAAAAAATAGAAATCCGGGCCCTAAAACGTTGACTAGTGAAAAATGAAAAATAGTCTTTTCAACGTTAGGATCCTTGCAACTCCTGAAAAGATCTCATGCCTTGACAAGGCCAAGTCTCTGGGCATGAAAAAGTGAGCAGTAATTATAGCGGTCAATAATCGTAATTTCGTTTTGTCCAGTGATACTGCAAAACTGTTTTTTTTAGCGTTAAAGGAAGGCCAAAGCGATTTTGAGATAAAAACAACTTGAAACGGTGTAACGGCAGGTTACAACAATCATCATGTAACAGAGCAAATATGACCAGTGATTAATCAGCGTGATCAGTGCGAACCTAAATTATCGTAATTAAACCTTGCCTATTCATGTGACTTTTAGACTTTAGAACAATGGTAAATTAGTTCTCCTTTGTTTATGAGAACAAAATTAATTACTTTATATTGAAAAAATTTAAAAAATAATTTCACAATAATTTCCCCATTTTAGTCATGAAGAGAGGACAATAAAAACTAGAGAGTGGACTATCTTCGGCTATACCGAAGCTGAAATACCCCCACACTGTAGGAAGAAGTACCTCGAATATAAAAAAATGTGGTCTCAAGACCCTATTTTGACCCAATTATAGGTGGTTTTGGAGCCGGGAACACGTCCAAAATCAATTTCTAAAAATTTCCAATCAAATCCACCAAAAAAAAATTTTGGTCTCAACACCCCATTCAGACCCTTATATATGTGGCTTCGGAACCTCGGACCATGTCAAAAATACGTTTCTAAACATTTCCAATCGAATACAACAAAAAAAAGACTTGAACAATTTTTACCTTTTTTTTCGGTGTATGGGAGCCACGCCCAGTTTTTGTCCGATTTGGCTGATTCTCGAACTTGATCTCAGAATTCACGAGAAAAACATGTACCCAAAGTTTCAAGTCGATATCTCCAAAACTGCGACCTCTATCGTGCGGACGGACAGACGGACAGACGGACAGACGGACAGACAGACGGACATCGCTAAATCGACTCAGGAGGTGATGCTGATCAAGAATATATATACTT
This sequence comes from Heteromyza rotundicornis, assembly GCA_951394025.1. NCBI lineage: Eukaryota > Metazoa > Arthropoda > Insecta > Diptera > Heleomyzidae > Heteromyza > Heteromyza rotundicornis. The sequence goes on along the minus strand of OX596012.1, from coordinate 14,733,982 downwards.
TTCCATACCGGACACGCCTCCTTATGGGCGTTACAAACGTTGTGACAAAGTGAGTATACCCTGCCACAGTGTGTGTGGGGGTATAAAAATGGTCATAAATATAAAATTAAAAACAAAAATTATCTAATAAAGAAATGAATAAATTTATTTACTATTCAAACTATAAATAAAATAATACCAATGATTCCCAACCTACTGACTGACCCCCATTTGAGAAATGATTACCTCCAGCTACGCTTCTCACATCTTTCCAAATTACACACTTAACCGAAAACAGGCAATAATTTATTAAACGCCATAATTTCTGTACGCGATAATCTTAATTCACGATGTCAACTTGTATTTTGCTGATAATAAATTTACTAAATATAATTTTTTCTTTTGTTTACTCTTTTTTTTTTTGTATTTTGTTCAAAATCAACATTGAAAAATCTATGGGCTACCGTAGCCGAAGCGAGCTCACTCAAGTGGTATTTGACAAGACCAACAGGTGACGACGTCAGGGGTGGGCAGCAGCACTTTTTTTTCCTTTTGCAATGGCTTAGGAATGACTCATATGGAAAGAACGCACCGCGCACTGCTGCGGTGTTATTAAATGCCGCCTGGATTATTTATTGCATTTGTGAACTGATCTATTTTGGTATATTGCAGCACACCGAAAGTCAATTGACCAACACAGAACTGACGAAACAAGACGAATGCAAGTGTGCAATAAGTAAATTGAAATAAAAATAGAAAAAATTAAATTAAAAGTAAATAAGAGTGCAATGCAATGAAATAAAATAAATACGCACTCGAATGCGGCAAGAGTCCGAGAGAAGGTTGTTGACATTGTAAACATTCGTGTGTGCAAATTGGTGTCAGTAGTCTATATACAGACTATGGGTAAATATGTGTAGTATATTAAAAACAAACATATATTTACGTGGACTTAAGTGAACAGCAGTGGTATCTTGAAAATTAAGACCCGCCTGTCGAGTGGTGCCGCTTTAAAGTTTTAAGCATTCAAAAGCATTTAAGTCACTTGAACCAAAAAAAATAAAATAATAAAAAACGCTGAAAGTCACTATTTGCTGCTGCTATGTGGCCTGGCGTTTACGTACGTTTTGCGTTAATGTTTATGTTTTGTCAGTCTATTATTTTGTTCCCGCTCAACGTGATAAGATACAGTCTGGCCCGGTCTCATGCGTAATTCCGTGCGTACTTAATTTAGTTCGAGTTGGTGCAATTGAACTTTGCCGGCACTGTGGTCTAAGCTATGAAGTCTCATTTGGACTTTATAACTTGTGTAAAATGGAATGAATATAAATACTTTTTCATTTAAAAATAGTAGGCCGCTTGTAAGTGTCTAGTTAAATTCATTAACAAACTTAGTAGATGGGGGATTTTCTGTCTGAAACTTTTCCAAACTCTTGAGTCTGTCAATCAGAAAAGGCTAGAGTTTTGTTATCAGGCACGAGGAAATAGACATTTTGGGGCCGTAAATTAAATGATTTCTGTTCTATTTGATGTACTTATTTATTGATATTAGTGTATGAAGGTGACTTTAATTCTTAAAAGTGGGTTATTTTTTTAAGAATGGTTGACTAACGTACAGATAAAAAAAAAACTTAATAGCGAACTATCTTCGGATATGTCGAAGCTACACACAATATGACCCATTTAGAAAAAAATCGCCAATACAAAATTTGTATGTGTTTTTGGAACTATGGAACATGCTAAAAACATTGTCTTTGGAATATACATTTGGTGTAGTGGCTTGCAAAGTTTGTATCTTCCCAGTTCCTTACTACTACTACATTATATCTTTTGATCGAAATTTCTTTATTTGTCAGCTAATAATATAGGAATTCTTAAATTACTCCCGCTTATAGCCTGCAGGCTTATGGAAATCTAAAACTTTTAACGGCTCCGCTTCAACACAGCTAACATTTCTTTTGCTTGGATTAATGTCGATCTTTGAAATTACTAGCGATATATTTAATTACTTCCACTATACATTTTATGCTTAGTGGACTATTCCCAACGGGGGACTCACCCTGAACTAATGAATCTTACATGCAGAACGTACGGACTGTAGCTGTACCGGTCCGTGCGTCATGCGGATGTTCTCCTTAAACGGGCATGTGGGATTCGTAAAAAAAAATATGCCGTTGGGCTCTATTTTTGGTTAGGCAATCTGCTCTAAATTCGTAAAAAAAAATATGCCGTCGGGCTCTATTTTTGGTTAGGCAATCTGCTCTTCATTCTTCTTGTACCAGTACCCAAATGACTTCTAACGTATTTGTTTTTTCTAGTAAGTTTATGGCTTCGACGCCGTCAAGGACCCTTAGTTTTTGTCCGATTGGGCTGATTCTTGAACTTGATTTCAGTATGGGGGAGAAAAGCTTGTGGAAAATAATTTTCAAGTCGATATATCTAAAACTGCGACCGCGGACGGACATAGAGACGAGCAAGACTAAATCGGTTCAGTTTCGCTATGCTGATCAAGAACATATACAAAAGTTGTGTCAAAGTTAATATACCCCGCCACAGTAGTGTGTGTGAAGGTGGATTCGTTTGGAAATTTTGAGAAGCTAACTTCGGACATGGTTTGATGTTCCACAACCACCTGTAAATGGAGTCCTGAAACTGAATTATTTTTATGACCGAGGTTCCTATAAATGGGACATAATGTGTGTGTATAAAACTTCCACTAATGTCCATACAACCGCAAAGGTCATTAAAAGGAACTATTCCATTTGAACAATTTAACTGCTCAAGCTTTGGTTATTTGAAGTCTCGCGATTATGGATCTTTGGAGTATTCAAATCGGGCGATCTTGAATGTTTACGACGAAATTCACTTTGTGAACGATTTTTGCTCAAAAACAATCACAAAAATATTTTGCGGTCGTGAGGAGTGTAAAGTTGGCATGTATTTCGCATGTGTCTTCTTCACATATAATAAAATCACGATAATAGATGGCGCCACTTGTATACATAAGAGCATCTCCAATAGGGTCATTACTTTTGCGTCACCTTGTATACTTTTTTAATTTTTTTTTTAAAAGATTATTTAAATTAGTGTATTTTTGACTGCAATTAAAAACTTTGACGCGGTATGTTATATTTTTCCAATTAATTTAAAATTTTCAGCCAGCCTTAATCCTATTGGAATTGTTGAAATTTATTTAACTTATTTTAAGTAAGTATATTAATTTGAACTCACACACACATTTCACTTTAATTTCAGGTGTGAAATTAACATTTGATTTATAGTTACGATTATTTCCACTTTAGTCATATGATTGATAGTAGCTGAAATAAAGCTTATTATGTTGGTATATGGGAAAAAAGTTAAAGGTAAATTTGTTTTATTTTTTCTAAAATTTATAAATCAAATTTTAATAATTATAATTAATAGCGGAAGATAAAATTTTGATTATTTACCACAATAAATTTGATTACAAAATATATTTATCTACGTATGTATAGAATGTACAAAAGGCCATCAGGCATATAAGCATTTCAGAAGCGTCATGCACAAGCCTCATTCATTTCATGCATGCATGCTTTTATTTACAGCATAGAATTATTAATTGGACAAGAAATTTATATGTAGTATATACTTGTTTGATAGTATGTATGTATGTATTATAGGTGTTAAAAATGTAAGTGTTTAATTAGTTTGTTTGTTTGTTTGTACTTACCTACGTACGGGCACCGACAAATTATCGACACTGCGTGACATAAGCGAAACATCTTGACTAGCCCTACGTGACCTACACGAGTGTTAAATTTGCAAGAAATTAAAAAACAATAAATAAATAATAAATAATATAAAAAATTATAAATTTTAAAAGAAAAGAAAATAAAAAGTAAAAATAAAAATTATAATTGAAAAGATTGAAATGAAAATCCAAATGCTGTAACTACGGAATGTGGGAATTTATTTTCTCAATTTCGGGGACTAGACTTTTGGTATTTTATTTAAAAAAATTCCACAGTAGACGGACACTTTCGAAAGCACTTTCGATAGCCCAAAAATAAATAATAAATAATTTATTTGGAGCTCGATAAAATCTGAATTTAACTAACAAAATTAAGATTTAAAATAACCACTTGAGCCATTACCAAAATAGGCACAGTGCGAAACAACTCTCAATCGATTCCTTAAGCACTTGCGGATAAAAGTCTAATATCTTCTAAGAATACAAAAATTTGGAAAGTGGAGCCGAAGATCATGTTTTCAACTCTCGGTAGAAACACGATTGCATCTCTATATTTAACAAGAAGAGTCAATGGATCGTAGCGATAGTAATTGAACATTATTTTATTAACTCTTTCAGCGCTAGCTAATATCCAATGGATCGATTGCATTGCGAGATTTCAAAAAAAGAAAATAAATGACACAATATCAATCAGAAATAGGAGCTACTGAGTATGGAATGATTTGATAAATTCATAATCATAAATTGGATATACACATTTTTATAAATAAAATATTCACAATGATTAAAGACCTTTTCATAGAAGAAGTGAACTTCAGATGTTGGTTGTGTGCAATATTTCATATAAAACATTTTATGATTAATGATCATTGATTCACAAATTTATTGACGTATTAACACAATGACTGAAACGGTGTAGACACTCAATACTAATTTTATATCTTTCAAAGCTCAACAATTAATTAGTTTAATTTAATATCATATTTTAAAGTTATAAAGTCCAATGTGAGATAATTTGACTTTAACACGTTTTTTTAAATTTTATTACCAGAAGCTAGCAGCTGCACAAACTTTGAGTTAGATCGTATACAAGATTAGTTCAAAAGATTACCACACAGCCATTGATTCGTATGGATTTATTATGGCGCGTTTACATTGCCCGAATCCACGAGCGAGTCGGACGCCTTTTGATCTTTTTGTCCGGATACAGTACGATTCGTTGCGGTTTTGTACACAGCATGAACAACGAATGTCCGTTCGTACGTTCGGGCAATGTAAACGCACACTTAATATACCTTTTTATTTGCGAAAAGTTAATTGATTGAGACAATACTCCCCCGCTCTCAGCGAATGATTTTTAAATGTCTTTGATAGGCAATTGAACACAGTTTGAAAGTGTCTGTGGGTAAATATCCTGGATTGTTTCCCACCTAATTTGTGAGTAAAATTTTTCCCACTATCGAGTGGTTGTTTCTATCTGAGACGATGGTGAGTACTGCATTCATGATCAATCGAGTGCGATCGTTATCTGTATTTAATAGGGAAAACGGAAATTAACACATAAATTATTATAATTCGAGTACTCTACAAATACGACCCTCCGCCTGGTTAGATGGAACGACGACATCTACATAGCCAAGATCATTACAATACAAGAAATTCGGTGGATAAGTCACATCGCAGTCAGCAAATTAGATCACTGAAGATGCGTTTACGATTCGATCATTCGATTTAACTTATTGCGAACAAAATCATTTTCTGAGCATGGAAGTTTCATTCTTCGGGAGAAACTGTTCCCCGCGAGTAACAATAAATGTTTTTGAACGCTAACAAAGAAATCACAAATTTCGAATAAAAGTAAATTGGATTTTACAATGATTGAAACCCTCTTAATAAGTCGCAAAAGAATAATTTTGAGGAAATCAACCAAAACGAGTTATAAGTTTGAAAGGAGAGTCCATGTGTTCATCCAAAAGTTCGACTGGAATAAAGCACAGAGATGAAGAAGATCTGTCAAAGAAAATGTGTAAATGCAATTCCAATACCGAACTAGGGGTGGATGATGCAGTTGGAGGAGAACCTAAAGACACTTGCAGCCACAGTAAATTTCAAAAATTATTACTTTAGTAAATAATTTTTGAATAAATTAGAGAGAAGAAAATCTTCTCAAATTGGTTCACAAACTATGCCATATTTTTTCACATTTCCCTTACTCCAGTTTATCAGTGAATTCGGGGAAAAAAATGTTGTTCACTAATATATTCCCAAGCAAATTAAGAGTTTAATAAGTTGATAAGATAATTTTTTTCATGTGTCTCTCATGTACGAACAAAAAAACGTGCTTCAATTTCATTAACACATTTTTATGGCCAATTAACACTGAACTGTATTGAGTGGGCTTGTGTGAAATGTGCCAAAAAGCATTTCACCAATTCATACAATCGATAATAAAAAATGATTTTAATTAATTTTAATTTATTTGATAAATAAAACCATACAAAATTTAACAAACAAAAAAAAAACATTAAAAATATAATTAAAACCAAAATAAACAAATTAAAAGCATTTCTGAGCTAATTGGAATGAGTTTTCATTATTCGAACCTGGGCAGTGTTAAATATTTGCATTAATTGTGAAAAATATGCACAAAATAAGTAAATATTTAAGAGAATTAATTGCAATTACATGTTCACATATTAAATTTAAGTGGAATTGTCCACACTGTTGAGGGATATATGGACTTATATAAGCCCAGCAGCATCCACACGCACGCGCTTGTATGAAACACAAAGGCAAATACAAAATGTTTATTCAGATTTTTGTGCATACGTGACGGCGAACATGTGCTAAGGCGATATGGTTGGGATGTAAGCCTACAAAGCATTTAAGAGTGACCCTCTTTGGGTTTTATTTATGTTATACTGATATACTTATACATATGAAATGATTACTGCGAAGCGTATTGTCTGAGAGTATGCCTAAGAAGGTTGGTTGTGTTTTTTTCTTTCTTGTTCTTTCTTTTGTGAAGCCGCCATAAGCTTCATCTTCTTGGAATTCAGGTATTGTATGGAAATTTCTTTTTTAATATCTGCCATAATTTTCTTTCCGAAATGCTTGGTAACATATACCCGGAATGCTTCAATTTGTGTAATCTAATCAACGTGCATTTCTGAAGAATATTTTAAATACTGAATTCTGTGAAAGGGTCTATAGTCTAGGAAAATCTTTCGTATTTTTCCATACTTAAGTATTAAGTATGGTTGGAGAAAGGTATTCATACACCCAATGGTAGAGTATTAATCAAACTAATCAAAATGCCATGACAGTTGTTGGATTACAATCGATCGTCACAAGGTGACCAATGGGAAATGCATTTGCATTTAAACTTATTTGAATTCATAAAAAAAGATCTAAAAGTGAAAAGGCAATGAAAGGTTAGTTGCATTTAGACCAAGCCTCGAATAGACATAAACCTTTTAATGTGGATACAATCGGAAGGGGTATCAGGTTCGACTCCCACCTGGGGCAAGTATACATTTTTCTGTTTAGACCGCCACTCTCTCTCCAACCAACGCAAATTTATGAGAGTAACAGTCTCGGCGTTCGGATTCGGCATTAAACTGTATGTCACAAATAATTACATATACATTATCACTTGCCCATGATAATTGCATCAAGAAGCTCGTAAACGTATCACTCACAGTATGACTAGAAAAACTTACTGGCCCTCATACTACCGGGCGATATCTAACCATATTCTGTCATTAATCGGATAGAATATAGACTCACAATTGGAATAACTAGAGACTAGACACTGTCTCACCGGTCACCATGCTAATCGAATGGGGCTTCGTATTCGTCGATTTGTGACGGAGCTGCAATGAACCAGGCAATGCAGAAACTTTGGAATAACTACTCTAACTACTCTTGTCTAGCTCTAACTAAGCTACTATCAACACGTTGCCTGAATTCACAATAATAAAACTTAAAACTTTGGAAGATCTTCGCTTTAAAGTCCGTCAAGTTGGGACTAGAGACATGTAAAGGTTAAAAGAGAATGGTGGCCATGGCATAGTTAGTATACTCACTAATTTGCACTAATTGATAATGCAGTGTAAAACGTGATACTATCCATTTGACATGCTCAGAGGAAAGAGCGATGAAACGTACTGACGCTCCATACATTTCATCGCTTTTTTATTCTGAGCGTGTCATTTATTGTTTTTCATATCAATTTAACAATAAAAGTATCAATATGACATGAAAAACGAATGGAATGATGCAATTCTTATCCAATTAACATCTTTTGACATGAAATTAAAATTGAAAGGAAGCCAATTTCAATTTTATTCTTTTATTTCAGTGTAGCACATTGCGAGGTTAACTCCAGACTGGGGCGAAAAACCAAGCACCACTTCTTGTCAAGCAAAGGCTAACTTATGAGAGTATAATTTGCCGTGAAGATACTTCACTTGCTGTTAGGAACCTCAACTGAATTGTAGGGCCCCAGAAACTCACAGAAATGATTTCGTGTCTGAAAAAAATCATCTCTATGAGAAGTTGCAGCTAGAAGTCGTCGAGGGTTGCGACATCGGTGTTAGTGGTAGTGGCAAATATTTATCTATTTTATTATTTTGAAGGATAAGAGTATATACATATGGTATCACTACGGAAACATATGTGGTCTATGTAAGGCTTAAAACCACCAAGTAAAATTTAATTTTTTTTAAATTAGTATCGAATTTTAGTAAAAACATAATTATTAGCATAGCTTCGCTTGTGCTTGTGCTCGTGCCCGAACCCGTGCAATTATGCAAACACAGACAGATATATATGGACAAATATAAAAATGTTTTTTTATACAAAAATTTGAAATTAAAATTTTTTTTTTATTTTATGTAACTTCTGCAGACCCAGCACTTAAAACTTTTGTAAGAAAGCCAGAGCGGTTAATATTCACTGTTATAAATTCATTTGAAAATTCCAATTATTATGATTAAAAATGTACTATTTGTTAGTTATGACAGTTTATGACAGCAAATACATTACATTAAATAGTAAGTGTTAAAAAAAAATAACATTTCTGCTTACCAATAACTTTGCGAAGTTGCTAGAATATTTTGCATTGTTCTGTTTGTTGAATTTTCATCCATAAATCAAAAAAGTCTTGCGACACTTAAAGCACATATGTGGTGGCGCCAACAAAAGTTTCTTTCCCGCAAACAAGTTAAGCCTTTTTAAAGTTAATTAAGGGGAAACAAATGGTGATCACTTCTTTACATTTCTTTTAAGGAATATTTTCACAGCAATTTGTTACGATTTTTTGATAGCTGTTGATATATTTTGTATTTACTTATTTATCGAATACTTCACGTGTGTATACAGAACAGTTCAAACAATTCAATTAAAATAAAAATAAAAAGAGAAAAATAAAACAAAAAACACAAAATGATGCATGATGGTTGGGCAAATAAATTGACTGAATAGGCGCTCGGCAATTGAAATTGCGTATGCTTTATTTTTGCTGATGAAAACTGAAACGCCGATCAATCTTATAGGGGGCCTGGAGTGCTCTGTCGCCTGCTTCTTTTGGTTGCCATGTTGACAGATATAGGGGAAAAATACGTTAATAATACTCTTATGTCAAATGGATAACATAAAGTGATGATATCACATATGAAAGAGTAAGTGAAGTGAGTGCAGAGCAGTGTGTGACTCTGTTTATGTTTGAGTATGATTACAGATTGTTTAACCACAATTGATTACCTATTGAAGTGCAGAAAGTTCTGGAAGATTCTCTACATTTAAAATCAAAAGAAAGGAAAATAAAAACAATCGAGAGTTTTATGAAAATAATGAAAAAAACTCTCGATTGATTCTCCTTGGCCTTGATTAAAAATTAATTGCAAAAATGAAATAAACCCAAGCAAAAATAAAAAAAAATAAAAGAAAAATAAAAGAAAAAGAAAATGCGCAACCAGACGGTAATTAATTTTAATACAATAAAAAAAAATTAATAAAAAAAAGCACCTTTTCCTTTTGTTATTTCCGTCACGAGCTTCATCACACAATGCAAAGAAGCAATGATTACGTTCTTACGTTATGAAAAGAGCACCGTTATCAAGAAAAAAAGACATCACGTGAATTTAAAAGAATAATAATAGAAAAAAGGAAGAAGAAATATTAAAAGTAGCCAAGCAAAAAAATATGAATTTCCAGATAACAACCGTCTGGTGCGAGTTTACTTTAATTATTCCAAGATTATACTCTATTGTGTTGTTGTTGTTCGCTGTATGCGTTTGTTTGCTTTTCTTTCCTTTTCGCATACGACATCAATCATTTCTATTTATACTGATTCTAAACGCAAACCATAAAATAATAATAGTAAGTAATAAAAAAAATTAAAAACAAAAAACGTGAATATAAATAGTTTGCCTCGAGTTTATGGGCAGGAAAGTGGTCAAGTGAAAATACCCTTTTGGACCCTAACGTACGATGATAAACAAGAATGAGCTCAGCTTGTACGAAATAAAAATTTAAACACAATTTTTGCGATTTAATGGGTAGAAATTAAAATTAGTAAGTATTTGGCAAGAAGAATCAGAATCAATAAATTTAATCTGACCGGAAACACAATACAGAGTAGAGTGGTCAAGTTTCGTTCTCTACAAAAGATTAATTCCATTAGTTCACATGCCCCTTTGTGTATTTGAGTTAAGCCGAGTGTGCTAGTTCATTAAGTGATGTGAATAAACACATAGCAAGCGCTATTTTTCCCCCACAGCAATGACAAACTTGCGAGAATATAATTTGCCGTGAATAAACTTCATTTGCCGTTCGGTATCGCCACTAAACCGTAGGGCTCCTGCAAATCACAGAAACAATTTCATGTCTGTGAATTTCAAAAACGAGGTCATCTCTGTGAGAAGTAGCAGCTAGAAGTTCGGCCAAGATCCCTCGAGGGTCGTAGTGGCAAAAATTATTTTATTTTTAAATGCGATTTTCCTTTTTTTTTTATTGAATTCCTTATTCACACTAGCCATTTCTCAAACTATCAAAAATTCCATAGATGAACACATGATTGACAAAGTCTTATATCTGACAATATAGGTTATGTGTTCAAATATCAGACAATACCGCTCATATGATCGTCTACGACTAATTTAAGGACAGTGAAGGTTATGAGATCGTTTAAGACACAGTTGTGAACAATTTCGCTTTTGTATTCGTCGAACATTTAGAAGGCAATTGTATGAGTTTGTCTTCAATGATTTTCTGTGGATTCATTGATACATACATAGAAGAACTACATAACTCTAGCCCACGCAATATCTTGTATACCAATATCCTGTTTGAAGGAAAGGCCTAATTATTCTCAAGGAATGAACCGTGCTACCTCCAGGTCCATATATAAAAGGTCAGCAATAAGTGCTGCAAAAATTGGCCGTCTCTCTCTGCGCATTACGTCACAAGGCGTAATTTTGCTCTATTTTTCAGTATAAACGAGGGCCTTATGACGTCACAAGCTCATCAGCGAACATCTGTGATGGGCTAATTGTCAAGAGAGAGCTAAGAACAAAAAAAGGAGCTGCATATTAAGTGACCTGTTATATATTAACCGTGGTACCTTAGCTCAGTGTTTTTGATTAAAAAGCAAAATCGTTCCTCGTTCATTCCAAGTGAGCGGAAATTCCTCTTTCATTTTTGAAGATCAAATAATCAAACAATTCCTATTCTTAACAAAAGCTTAAACTGAAAAGATCATCGAGAAAAGATTAGCTTTCAGAATTCATGTCAAGATCACAAGTTTCACAATAGACATTTTTCCATATTTTCCATTTTTATTCTAAAAAGATAATTTTTCTGACATCTAATTTTATGCTGGAAACTTCCCCAAAAAAATAAAATGCCCAATCAATTAATTTTAGCCAGTCTTTTTTCACACCCACTTACCCAACCACCTACGATTTTTTATTTGAAATACAAACTGGAAGCACACAAAATAAGTATGTACCTACTTTGCAAAAATAATACACAAAATGTACGTATTCGTTTATGCCCACGAACAAACAAAAAGCGATCGATCCATCTCTTTTTTCGCCAAATAATATTTACAACAACAAAAGTGAAGAAGAGAAAAATTTGGTTTAAATCAATGGCCGATAAAGTAAATCACAAAAAACACGCGCGCAAACAATCAAACACCCCACCGCACAGCACCACGTCACACCACACCACATATCAATTGAGTTGTTTCAGCTTGATTGATTGAATTAGAGACAATATTGATTGAAATATGGATGAGATGGTTGATATGACCACAAGATGTACACAGGCAATTAGCGTCTGTTTCGTTAGCGTGCGTACGCGGTTTTTTTTCGGGTGATAATACGTTAGAGAGACAGTGTCGTCTATGGAGAGCGAGATCAAATTTAATAATGATCGAATTGTGGTTTATGAGTTGTGTACAGATGCTAACGCATCAGCTCAAGCTCATCAGCTCGTAAAGATATTTTATTTTATTATTTTTTTTTGGCCTGCTTGCAATAAATTTATTGGTGGCCCCATTAAAATTAAAAAAAAAATAATAGTAAAAATAAAATAAAAGCGAAAGCCAACGTCACTTGGAGACAGACGGATTTATGTCTTTATTTTGCTATTTTTTTCGGTTGTTGTTGTGGTTGTTTTTTTTGTGAACAAGTGACGTACATTATATAAATCATATAATTTATACTCTCTTTAGTCAACACAAACAATAAACGAAATACTTTGTATTTGTATGGCGAACTGTATTTTTAGGTTAATGTCAATTGGAATACATTGCTTTGTACACGGAAGTGGAGTTGGTGAATGGAAGATTTGATCAGTTTGTGATTCAAATGGAAAAAAAACGTATTTTTTCAACAGAAGCTGAAGTATGGAAATTAAACAGTCAATAATGATCTGATGAACTGCTAAAACGACCCTGTTCGACTAGTCTAGTAGTCTATGGCCTACTCCACTTGTGATTGATACTAAAGCATCCAAGTTCTAGCCCTCCTTCATATACAAAAATATTTTAATTAGCTTTGCATGTCATTAGAGTAGGCCAATTATCTCCTTTTGCATTTCATTGCAACTGATCCCTTAATAAGTTATTTGAAACTAGTTCACTCTTACATTTCCATGTGATCACAATTCAGGCAATTGACCCCATTATGCATAACATTTGGACCAAAATAACAGTCTTAGCAATTAGTTACAATACAAAGAAATTGTTATAACCGAAAGAGGAGGTTACCATTGATTTCTCATTGTCACTCATTGCGGAAAATGAGGGAATATAGTTAGTTCTAAATTAGTTAATAATCCTTCGAACTATTTACAAAAAAGCAGACTAAGGACTTCCTTCTTCAAGTCTCCATAAGTCCAACAGAAGAACTAAAGTTTCACAACCGGCCAAATGCTACTGAAATTCACTTAAATTGGGGCTCCCATAACCTTCAGTGTGTCTAAACATTTATTCTATTTAAAGCCGTGACTTAATACAAGTAAGTCATTTTATTTATAGTACCAACAATTCTATTTCTAATAGACTAAAAATAATAAACACTTCTGTTCTCTTTTTATTTGGAAAATGTGCCAAGGCTAAAATATTTTTCAACTATTTACCAAAGACTTTCAAACATCAAACATAAAGTAAACAGAAAAGTTGTAAGTTTATTTTTTTTTTGGCTGACAGAAAGAATAACAAGAAGAAGAAGAAGAACAATAAAAATACGAACAATAACAAAAACCCAAGAACAACAAATAGAAGAGAACACGCCCACCTTTAAAAAAATAAACCACCTTCTTTCTTACTTCTTGCGATATATGAGAATTTCTATTGAATTTTTGTTTGTTGTTTTTGTTAAAAGAGGCTTAAATTGTCAAAGCCCACAAAAGCTCAATTGACAGCGCAAAGACTGCAAATAAATGGTAAAAATATTTAAAAAATGAAAAACAAAACAAAGTAGAAGCATGAGACCCAAGTGCGTAAAATGGCCAACAAAAAAACCCAAAGTAAATACACATACACACGCACAGTTAATAAAAGAAGTTACTTTAACAAATTAGGGTAAATTATAATAATTTAATTTGTTCATACCAGCTATGTTTACTAGCACAATTAGTCACTGTAGTTAAATTGTAAAAAACAACAGAATTTGTATATAAAAAAAAACAATTTTTTAAACAAAAAAGAAAACCACAAAAAACTAAAAGTTAACTTAAGGTAGGCACTGGCCTTTTTTAGTTATCTAAATAATTTGCATTGCCGCATTTGGCTGCTTGATTTGTGATAAGAAATTGTTTCCACTTATCAAATAACAAATGGAGTCTACGCGGTAGAAATTTAACGAGATCATATGATAAGACAAAATAAACGTTAAACAAAAGGAAGAAAAAAAAAAAACAAATACAGAAAATAAAAATTTTAAAAAATTCACAAAATTTTTGTTTTGTATTTTTCTGTATGCTCAAGTTACTAGTTTGAGTCATAAATTAGTCAGAATCAAAGGTGCCTTAATGAAATTATTGAATGGAAATAAATGTACGAAAAGTCAAGTGATATTTGATATTTGATAATGTCAACAGCAGCACACCTCGCGCTCAGGATTACAAAATTTTAAAGTAAATTAAATGAAAAAAAATTTTTTTAATTTTAAATTCGTAGGTTTTTTCCATCATTTTTTCCAGCTTGATATTTAGAAAAAAAAGAACAATTATAGAGATGTAACATAGGACGAAGTTAACCGGACAAACAGACTTAGGTAGTTTTGTCTGATAAAACTTTTGTGATAAAAATGAGAAAGAATTCAACTAAAACCAAGCGCATTAGAATGTTATTGGGCTCAATGTATAGAAAAGCCATATTACGGCTGTTTTAACTGTTAATTAATGAATAATTTCACAGAATAGTTCAATTTTCCGCCTTTAGTCAACTTGGGGAATGTCCCATGTGAGTGGACTTACAGTTTAATGCCGATTGGTGAACTGAATTTGTTTATTGAAAATAATACTTTAGTACCGAGCTGAAAGCCCTGGCAGCTAGTGCTCCTTTTTTTGTAAAATAATAACTTGTATTATTGTTTTTTATTTAATAAATAAAATAAATCAATACTTGCGTACACTGGAAAACAATTTTCAACTATCGACATAAATTTGACAAATTGTCATTGTAGGCAACTTTCTGATGTTTACCCTAGAGATCGTATCAGACACCTTCCGTAAGTGATACATTTGACATTGGCAGCAATTGAGTATAATTCTGTCGAACGAACTATTTAAATTCTTAGCTAACTGCAAAATCTGTACGCAACTTTACTCAACATTCACTAAATCCGCGTATTTTTTATTTTTATTACAACGTTTCTGCTACGAAAATTTGAAAATATTGAAATGAAAATTAACGCAAACAATGTGATGATGGAAAATAAAACCATTCGACCGCTATCAGCTGTTTGCTAAACACACTTGTGTATTTAGAAAATAAGGTAGAAGAATATAAGGTAGTTCCACTTCTGATATTTTCCAACATCTTAACCATCTGCCATAAAGAAGCATTCAACGACCAGATCTGTTCAAAAAAAAACTCCACCTTCTTGTAGTTTTCATTCAAACCAAAATATATTTCAAACCCCAAGTACTAATAGGAAATGTATTTTTTTTAGTTTGCAGAGTCGCAAGGGTATTTCAAGGATTGCCTTTTTTAAACATACAATTTACCAGTACATTTAAAATTATCTTCAATGTGGAAACGATTTTCTCAATGTTTAATAAAAAAGCTTCATTTCTGTCAAATTAAATTTGAGTGGAAAAAAACAATTTTCTTCAGTCATGAGTGGAGTGAATAAGGCAAAAAAAAATGTATTCAATAAGAAGCAGCTAAAATTTCTTTCCAAACGGAGAGTATCTATTTGCAGTTCAAGTGTTCAGATTAGGGTAAACAAAATTATTAAAAAAATTCTGGTGGTTACGTTTGTCAACATTGAAGTCAATAAAAAACCCATAATAAAAAAATTTGGATTTAGGAAAAACTTAAAAAAAAAATTGTGATCGGAATGTTTTTTGTTTTTCTAATACTTTTGTAAGGATTTTTGTTATTATTTTTTTTAATTGGCATTGTTTAATTCTCATCATTCATTTTAAATTATTTTGAATTCTTAAATTGAGTTGATTCCTTGCAAGAAGTTTTAAGTTTGGCCACAGAAAATTACAAAAGATCATGTGCTTGGATTTAAGTTTCCTGATTATTTTTCATAGTATCTTTGATCTTCTGTATCAGGCAATTACTTTAAAATTTAATGAAATAGCCTCAATTAATTTTCTCTCAATGTACGAAATATTAATTGTAATTGTTGTCCATAAAACTTTCTTTTAATCCCTGGTTTTTTTTGTGTTTTTGATTTTCATGCACATTAATTTGAATTTGTTTTCATTCTTTGATCTTTGATTTGTGATAATTGCTCTAGTCATGAATAAGAAACCTTTCATTTGTTCAAACTTATTTTTTTTTTCCTTTTTCTAATCAAGTTGATTTTTTTTCGATATGAGTGTAATCAAGATACATTCATTTTTTAAGCTCTTTTAATATTTTTTTTTTACTCTTTAATTGCTAGAAATTCTTTTAAAAATTATCAAATACACAAAACTAAAAGGGAGATTATGGCATACAAATGATCTCCTCTGACATTGGGTTTTTTTTTAACACAGACACACTCGCACAATAACTAATCAAACAAATCTAGTTTTCAAATTTACATTAATTTCGTATTTAGAAGCACTCAAAACTATTTTTCCATTAAATAATAAATTTTTCTCGAAATATCTGAGCCGGTTTTTGTATTTGTTTTTATTTTGATTATTTTTCAATGCGTTTTTCATCTATTTCACACGCGCTTCTTTAATATTTTCCTATAAAATTTGGTTTGGAATATTTTTCAGTCTCCACTGGAATTCTTTGTTACGAGATCACAATACGCTTCTGTGTTCCGCGATAAACTAAATTGTTTTTAAATTAAAACAGTTTGTTTAGTGAACACCAGTTGTTCGCATGCCTTGTCATTGTTGCTGCTTTGTTGTTGCTGGTCTTGTTACTGGCGTTGTGATATTGTTTGCTTTTATATCATTTTTTTTTTAGTTATCCCTTGTCCACAGTACGTTCATAGTCTGGCGAGTGCCCGTACTGTTCGTCGTATCTCAAATTCACCAGCTGAGATTGTTTCTGTTGTTTTTTTTTTTTTTTTTCAAATTAAATTTTGAATAAATTTGAGGGCAACTGCTAACTGGTGAGTGGGTGAACGAAGGGTATGAAGGAGACTGTGTGGAAAATTGCATTGAAATGAAATACGAAATACACTTGACACTCGGATACCGTGTGCTTGAGTGACTGTGAAAGAGCAATACTGTTTGAAGTATTCCATTTTGATTACATCAAGTAATTCTGTCAAATGGAGAAGAGGTTGAATCGTTTCACTCCATGAAGTTGGTTTAACGTTTCATAGAAATCAATTTCGCTTCATTTGATTTTGAATAGCTTCGTTGGAAGGAGAAGATTTTGAAAAGGTTCTGAGAACTGACCTTTCAAAGGATTCAGTTGGTTATTGAACCTTACTGGAAATATGAATTTTTGTAAATTTACTCTACAGCGAATTCTTGCTGCATTTTGTTCAGTAACTTTTCTCCAGTGCATGCATTTTCCCCAAAGGGCTTTGAAAGAGACCATCTGCAGAAAGCACAACGTAACAGAGACAATAAACGAAATTAATGAGTTGGCAAAATTACACTGTTCTGCAGCGTAAAAATGTATACAAAAAAAGTGTGTTTAAAACCATAAAAAAAGTTTTGAACTCAAACATTTTCAAGATATCTTCGGATTTTTTATTTTCAAAAAGGGGGCCTGCCAAGAATAGTAGGATCTCCTGAAGCCACCCGTGGATTTGAATTTTTCCGAAAAGAGTCTTTACAGTTGAAAATGTGCGTGTGATAGTTAAAGGTGGACTATGGAAAGTGGACTTATCTGAAACCGCTAGTGGACCTTGAGAGTTTGCAATTTCACATGTATTCAAATTGAAATTTTTGTAGCACGGTGTATTTTTTGTGTCTGAAGCCAAAGTTATGGTGAAATAAAATATAAACTCGTTAAATAAAATCCACCATTGATTTAATTGTATGAAAATTAATTACGTACAATATTAAATTAAAGCCACACAAAAGTCCACACAAAGGAAGTCCCAAGGGTGTTGTAGGGCAGTCATATTTGCTGTTGCAATTTCATTCAACTGACAAGCGATTTTCGCTCAAAAAAGTAAATAAAGTTATTATCAGCAAAAAGCCAACAACAACAACAAACAAGAAAAGACAAAAACTTGTTTATGGAAGCTGGCCGCGCAATTTATCATATTTTATTTTAAATTAAAATATCATAAAAAAACAACAACAAAACCCATAACAAACTTTTTTTTTAAGTTTAAAAAAAGCAACTGATAAAAAATCTATTTTAAAATTAAATTTATTATTAAAAGGCATTTAAGGGGAGATAAAAATTCATTAATTTAATTAAAAAAAGATTAAAAAAAAAAATTATTTTGGCAAATTTAATAATTTTTCGCATGAAAATTTTAATTTGCTTTTGAAGAAAAGACCTTTTTCATATAATCTTTTTAAAAACCTTTTAATTTTTAAATTTAAAGTTATTTAATTAGTCATTAATTACAGAGTACTTGAGTTTTTATGATTTTGGTAATTAATTTGTGAAGTGTTATGTGTAAATTTTTTTTTTAATTTGGAAATTCTATTTTTAGTTGTCAAGAGGCCAATGAAGTGCTGCATTGCTGTATTTATATATATTTTTTGTTATCTTTTTGCTAATTAAATTTAAAAACTCTATGCGGATGAACGGATAACTGATAACTTGGCTAAATAAGTAAATAAAGTAGTTTTTATTGTCTGGTTGATTTTTTTATGTTTATTCTTGGAAATTCATTAAATGAATTTTAAAAAAATTAGAAAAGAATTTTAATAAATTTTTTAATTTTAATTTAATTTAGTAAGAACATATTCCAGTCGAAGACTTGGTAATGCCAAAAAAATTCAAAGAATTTAATTTATTAAATTAAAGAAAAACTAATTCAGAAGGACACTTGTTAAGGACACTTGTCTCATGATCATGAGATAACAAAGTACAATGAATATTTACAAACACTTTTTCGCACTTCTCGTACCAAGGACTATTACATAAAAACCATTATGTGATCAATGAAAAACCATTTTTATATTTTGAGCTATTTTGAGTTCTATGTAAATAACAACTTTTGAAGATTCATTCCATTGGCAAAACCACACTTATTAAATATATTAAATTAATTAAATGTTTCATATTAAAAATTATCTTGTATAACATTAACTCTTGAGAAATTCAACTGGCCGTGTATCTCATTAACATCATTCAGATCTGAAGAGTCGATAAGATAAGCTTGAATGTAATTGCTCCATATTCGTATGACATCGAACACTTAATCGATCTTGAACTGATAAACTGTATAATTGTGGGGCTTATCTAAATAGATAGTATGTATTCAGTCCAAACCGCCTTGTAAGCAGCGTTTTTCAAGTATGACACTAGTTGATTGAGTAAAACGTGATAGATTGTAAGAAAAGCGAAGGTAAGTACTTATTTCATCAATATTATACCGAGGAATTAATTGACTTTTCATAGCTACTCGTATATTGCAAATTTAATGTAAGTAGGTATCACAAAAATATCGTAATCATTGAAAATATCGTAAGTATTGTGAATGTCGTAATTATAAAAAATATCGTAAGTATTGGAAATACAGTAAATAATGAAAATACCGTAAGTATTAAAAAAAGTATTGGAAATATCGTAGATATTGGAAAGTATTGGAAATATTGGAAAGTATGGGAAATATCGTATATATTGAAATGATCGTATATATAAAAAATATCGTAAATATTGGAAATATCGTAAATATTGAAAATATCGTAAATATCGAAAACATCGTAAATATTGAAAATATGTTAGGCAATTGGAAATTTTTGGAAATAATGGAATGTATTTGAAATTGAAATGATCGTAAATATAAAAAATATCGTAAATATTGGAAATATCGTAACTATTGAAAATATCGTAAATATCGAAAACGTCGTAAATATCGAAAATATATTAGGCATTGGAATGTCGTATATTTTAAAACAGTGGAGGGTAAAAAATACATTTAAAATACCGTTATTAAAATACCAAAATTGTTACGATATGAATTAGTGAATTATATTAAAAATGCTTTTAATGCTTATACCACAAATGAGTCAAATCTATTAAGTCCACTTTTCCGAATTTTCAATATTATTATGTCAAATTACCAGAAAAAGTTTATATTCCAAAACACTTTCCATAATAATAAAGTTAATTAAATACCATTTAATGATCAAATTATATTTTACGAGGAATTTAAGGAAACAAATTTTTTATTTTATCGTATTTCTGAAATTTTTTTTCATGGACTTAATTGATTTGACCTCTGAATGGCTCAAATACATATTATAAAAATCGTAGCTATTGTAAAATTTTCAAATAATACTTATAAATCCAGCAAATATAGTAAAATATGAATAAGTTCTTGTTAACTACTGAAAAAGTGAAATTACTTGAGAATATAATCAATATCGTAAACAGCACAAAGTTTCATATGAATATTAACTAACTATATTGTAAATATTCGAACCACTAATAGTCTTAGACGGCCGCAAATTATATTCTTAAAATATTAAGCTTCTTGATTATAATCCGATTAGTCTGACAACAGCTTTACTCATATCGTTTTATTAGCGGAATAATTGATTAGTTTTTGTGTTTTTTTTTATTACTACCGGTTTTAAAAATAGTACTCATAAAATTGGCACTCATTGGAAGAAAATTTTTAGTGTTCAGTGAAATAGTTAATCCATTAATGAGTCAGTGACTGGAACTCTTAGTGCAGTTATTTCTTAATTAGCTTCAAAAAACTAAACAGTAAAGATAAATCAAAATGAAAACAGTATCGCTAGAAACGTGTTTTTCTGGGTTAATTAACAAAAATCATACATACTATGCAGTTTATAGGTACCGTGAGTTATGAACGGAATAGCATTTAAGCAATAGTTCATTTGTGAAAATGTATTGAACAACGTTTTGAAATCTTATCACAATGAAAGTACTCGTAAAGCAACGGAAAACACGTAATAATTGAGGGCTCTACAATATATTTAGTAAAATATTTTCTTTTATTTTATTTTTAGAAAAAATATTGCAACAAAGAAAGTTAGTAGATTACACTTAGTTAGAAGTACCATGTAGTTGAGCATTTGTAAACAATTCTAAAAATTCTTCCACTACGTTTTGTTTACAAAAAAATGGGTATAAATTTTCATATGTCATTGTTGGACAGCTATCGTATTTGGGTCGGTCTGGCACAATTTCAAATATTGGTCAATTCATTTATATTGAGTGCAATAACTCTTAAATGTGAAATTTTACGATAAGATCTCTCCGATGATTGAATACGTATTTGAATTTGGGTGGGCGATTGTAAAAAGTTCATGGGGTTTTTTTTTTAAGTGAAGGTACCCTACAAGGTTTTGTCTTGGTACATCAAGCGAACGATTGACTTGAGGAAATAAGAAAAATTAAATGAATTGACAAAAAAGAATAAAATTCAAATATCGGAAGTAAATGCATGTGGAATGTTTAAAAAAAGAGTAGGTACTGCAAATGTTATAAAAACATTCCATATTGTAGATATTGAAAATGGTGATATCGTAAATATGAAGACTAAAATATAAACCACTACAAAATTCTAATATCGTAAATATGGAAAATACTGCAAGGTACCTATCATATATACGCAAACATGTTGAAAACGTTACTATCGTAAGTATGAAGAAGGTATATTGAGAGTAGTCATGTCGTAACCATTATTGAAATTGTTAAGAATTTAGTATTTGAAGTAATATTGAAAATATTTAAAATACTACTAATAATAATATCTTTAAAAATATCATCATGGATTACATAACGGAAATTAACAATATGAATATTTCATGCATGGAAAATATCGTCAATGTTAAGAAAAGAGTCTTTGACAATATCTTATTTATTCAGAATTTTTAAAGTATTTAACATTTAAAATGTTAAAAAGGGGTAATATCGTAACTAAAACATTGTTCGTGAATTGTATAAAAATTATGAATATCGTAAAAAATACAAATATCCAAGATTTTTACCATCGAATTAGTATTGGAAAATGTAATCTCGTAAATAGTTGAAATATTATATATATTCATATCGTAAAAATTTATAGTTCTTTAAATATTATGAATGAAAAATAATGTAAATATTGTGCCTTTTCCATTGTATTAGAATTTAGAAATTTTAGAATATCGTAAATATTAAATGGCAATATCGTAATATTAAGCTTAATTTGTATTTGTTGCAAAAGCACAAAATATTACTAAGAGTATAGAATTATTAAGTTTTAGGAATATATACTTCGTATATCGTAATATCGTTTTATTAAAATATTGAAATAACAACAAAAAAAAACATAAATATTAAAACGAACAATATCGTAAAAACTATTAAAAAAAAACTCCAATTAGCCAGTCTAATAAGTCTTAAGCCCCTGTCAGAAAATGAATATATTTTTTAGTCACATACTACGATTGTACTTGCCTAGTCTGACCGGAGCTTTAGCAGACACGTCCAGAGTACAAGATTTCTTTCCTATAAGGAAGTACTTGAGCTACCCGTAGAGTGTGTCCAAACGACCAAGGCCGATCGAGGAAAACCCACTCTGCCGTTTTAATAACATTTTCGATTACTTTAGCTTATGAAATAAACCTTTATGGCAGAGTAATTTTCGCTAATAAATCGAGCGATTGTAAATTAAAATACAAAAGCAACAACAACAAAAACAACAGCCAAAAACCAATACAAATAGTACCCAAATAGGCAGCAAAACGAGCTAAACTCAAGTTTCAATACAATCCGTTACGATAATACAAGCAATTGGAGTACTTGAATTGGTGGCCATAAACTGTGAAATAATTTATCATCGAAACGAAACGAAAATTGACCCTCATAAATTAAAAAACCAACCTATAAACAAAGTAGTGGGGAGTGATGAAATTTTGTTTCTGTTTTGAATTTGTTTGTAAACTAAAATGCACTTGGAGCTAACTCACGGGCAGGCAGGCTCACTCAGGCTATTTTACAATGTGTGATTTTTTTCCCCCTGTTGACTTTCAGCAAATATTTGAGGGAATTCACTTCAAATGCCTGAAATGGTACGAAATATGAAATACTTTTGATTGTTTCGTTTTTCAACATTTGCCCATACTTGTCAGCGGTGAGTATTGCCAATAAACTTCACCCATGTGCAAATAATCAGGTGATTCCAAAATAAATATACCAACCGCCTCCAAAAAAAAAAGCAACAAACAATAAATATGGCAACACTGTGCCATATATAAACAATATTCACAGTAATAATTCATGGCACGTGCTGAAATCTTATCAGTTTTAATTAGGCAAAAGACAGAAGACTGTCTAAGGTAGGCCACCGCTGACTGGCGACAGACAGACACACCTTCGGTTCTTGTCAAATGAAATCTTCGAATTGGTTGTAAATGTGAACCGACTCGTACTCAACACACACAGGACGTTGATAAACGACAAAAATAAATAAAAGTGGCAACTTCTACTCTGGCGCTTTTTTTTCCAATTTAGCCACTACCTGACTCTTCTGTTTTCATACTAATCAATTCGTAATTAGTTTTATGATTCCCTCAGAGCAGTACAAACAAAAAGATTGTACACAGTTCATTACTAGCTGCGCTCGTCGCACAATTAAGTATTTGCCCTCAATAAATATTAATTTAAAACATTCGGTTGCCGTTGTTGTAACGATGAATGGTATTTTTCCTTATTTGTTACAGAAAAAAAAACAGAAATATTAAGTGAATACAGTGTACTTGCAGTCGCGCAATATCGCGTGCCATAAAAACGTGTTTCATTTATTTGTTTACTTTTCGTTTAGGCTACCTTCGTTCATTTAATATAGGACTACCCTACACTCAGCAGTAAGTGTGTACAACAATTAGTGATTTCAGAGTGAGAAGCAAGAAATTTTAGAAAATAGGGAATGGGAAGCATCAAGGAAACATTTTATAAAATGCCAAAAAAAAATGGCAAGGAAAAATTCAAAATGGAGCCTATTATTACCAACGAGTAAAGAGGCAAGCTGTTCTCTTAAACTTGAATTTGGATAATAACACAAAAAGTCATTAGCATTATCTGCATTCAAAAGGAATTCTATAGAAGATCTTTTGGAACTCAGTAAAGTAAAAGCAGAGAGCTTAGACGTGGTAAAATTATTGTAAAAAAGATGGTCACCTCAGCATACTGAAACCATTAGATCTCACAGAAGTCACTATGAAATATCATAAAAGTAAATATTTCATATAACTAAAGAATGGGAGATTAGGGTGTCACTTTTTTAGCTGATCGAATAGGGCGCAAAGGCTGGATTTGTATACCCCACACCTGATGAGGTATGGATATTCACTTTGGTCTGATGTTTGTAACACCAAGAAGGATGCGTGTCCGGTATGGAAAAGTATATATATTCTTGATCAGCGTCACCCCCTGAGTTGATTTAGCCCTATCCGTCTGTCCGTCTGTCCGTCCTCTTTTCTTGTAAACACGATTGCAGGAGCTAGAAGGAAGCTAGGGATCCCAAATTTTGGATTTATCCTTTTTGGGCCCTAGAAGGAGTTGGTATTGAAAATGGGAGGAATCGGTCGACTGCCACGCCTACCTCCCATATAAGTGAAAATCGTGTTTTTACCGTAATTTTAAGATTTCATCAAAACAGTATGAAATTTTGGGGTCGCTGATTTCGAATTTGATGTCGGAAAAAATACTTTTCCGAATAAGCAATTTTCAGGTTTTTTTAATGTAACCCTGTTGTAGATATTCGCGACTTAGTAAGTCGGTAGGAAGAGCCTTCATAGAACTTCCATTGAAAGTCTATTCAAACAGCATTTGCAATGTCATGTAATTCATTTCTTAATCAAGAGATTTAGATCTATCATAAATGATCATAAATAAATCAAAATGCAAGACCAAAATAGAATTTTTTAAATTTATAAAATACAAATTTTTTTTTGGTAAAATAAATGTTTTTGTATTTGGCGTATTTTGTGAGTCTCAACGACTGACTTTAGCGGGTTAAGGTTCATCAACATTATAACTTGGGTTAAGTATAATGAACGTTAGAAAAGCTTCAATTTGATCTTATTCCACTTAAAAAAATTGTATTTGCCTTAAGATTGTACCTAAAAAACTGTCATTGAAGAACAAAAGTAATTAAATTATGTATATTTTCCTTTACTATATGAATAACTTTATCTTTTTTTCTTTACATTTATATCCCTTATGGTTTAACACCTTTCAATAAAGCTCTAGTAATTGTCGAAAAAGCGCCTCTAACTAGATTCTGAAACACTTGGCCACTCTAATATAAATGAATTAAAATTTAAATATTAAAATAGAGTACACATATACAGGTTTCGAAAAGACCCATAGGCAATGAAGACTAACAAGTTTCTTATTAGGCGACAGTTAATATTTTCTATATTTTTCTGCAACTATTTCTCTCCCAATATAGGTTCAATTGACTTTTGTGGTGAGGCAGTAGCAGTAGTCACTTTTGCTACTGGTATTGCTTGTTATTGTTGTTGTGTACACCAAGTCACCAATTGACAAACAAATGAATGCAAATATTTGCCTGGCAAGCGGTTCGTTTATTAATTAACTTGAAAAGATATTTTTGAACTGATAAATAAGAAATAGTCTTTTATACTTTTTTTTTTGTTGCTTTATTTTCGTTTAAAGCGAAATATTTTCATCAATTGAAAATTGTCATAATTTACATAAAAGTTCATTTCGTTTGAGATTAACATCTTAACAATAATAACATGTAAATTTGTACAATAATAATAACAAATTAGTAAAGCAATAATCATCGATCATCGTGTCAGTTGTGAGTTAAGATTGCCTACGGTCAAAACGAGTACAAGTGGAATTATTATGTCATTTCTATTAAGAAAAACGGAATAGCAATTAAGTGGTTGTACAAGTGTAGAAATTGATCTAATCGCTTTCGGAGAGTAGCTGATTGAAGTGGTAGGAAATGTTGAAAATAATCGATTACTGCGATGATTGGTAAAGGGCAATCGAGTGGATTGTATGTAGATTGCATATATATTTTGGTTGAAAAGTTAATAATTTTGTGCGATAAAGTCAATTTTTATTAGCAAGGTGAGGTAGGCCTTCCACGAAATTAAAATATAAATTGAAACTTTCCTAAAAATAATACAGGTGCGGGTCTTTAAAGAGACATCACTCATACTTTAATTATTATTCGATTGAAAAATTAAAAAAAAAATACTTAACTGGTAATTTATTTTTTTGCCCAACTGTCGTCACTCTCAAGTCCCAATCATTAGTAATAAATAAAAGCACAAATTTGACAACTTCGAAAAAAAAATAATTGATTACCAAATAAATCTTTTGACATTTCTTCTTCCTCTTCTTGTTAATATTTTTCATTCAGTTCTTTCCCGTTATGTAAGAGACAAGAAGAATTCAAACACAAAAATTAACTGTAATATCGAGAAAAATGACAAGACAAGGAACAGCCAACAACAACAATAACAGAAAGAACACAATAACAGAAAAATTAATGAACAACACACAACAACAAAAACTTATAAAGGAAACAAATAATTAAAAAAGAAGAAATACAAAAACAACATAATAAAACAAAAAAACAAAAAAAAACATGCAACCGTTTTTGTTTTCGAGACAAGAGGCGTTTACAAGCACCATTATCAATGTTATTATTATTATTTTTTTTTAGGGGATTGGTAGAAAGAAAAAAACGAAAATTTTTGTTTAAAAAAGTACTTCATAAAAATAAACACACACATTAAATTTCCGCACAAAATTGCTATGAGTAAGAATTTTCGCTGGCTGCTTTCAATTCTTTTCAAATATTTTGTTTTTTCGTATGAAAAATGAGAGTTAATTAATTTCATATTGGTGCGGAAATTAAATTTGGTTTATAACAAATGTGTGAGAGATGTTTCTGATTGTTTTGTGGCTTTTAAGCTTAAGTCAAATATACTTTTGAGAAGAATAAAAATTCTTGGAAGATTTAAGAAAGAAAGAAAGAGTTTTGCTGTTTCATGTTTTAAGATTATACATAATTATAACTAAGACAAATGATGCCTTCAGCTGCTCAGAAGACGGTTATACAGAAGATAAAGAATGAAGAATCAGTAACTAAATCGATTAATGTTATGGCAGGGAAAATGAGAGAAGTCAATGAACTGGAACTTTTTTTGTGCAGAAAAAGTCTTCAAAATGATGGTTTTCTTTAAGAGAACTCAGTCACAAGAAGTTATCTAAACTATATTTAAAATCTGTTAACGAATCCCTAGAAGGAATTGTATCAATTGGAGCTTGCGATACTGTGGGGTCATCTCACAAAGCTGGGCAACTCATGCCGATTCTACAATGAGGATGAAAGTCCAGATCATTTACTGGAGTCCTGCGGAGCACAGGGAGACACGTACTGGCAAAGTACTTGGTGCCAGAGCATGACTGGCCAAATCTGGCTGGTGGAGGACCTCTAAATATTGGCAGGGGTATGGTTCTTAAAACCTGGGTCACTGTCACCCAACACAAAAGACCAACGGTCGCAGTGCAAATCCCCTTAATTTATTATTATTAACATTTGGGTTTAACAATAAAATAGTTTGAAAAAGTGTTTCCATTTCCATTTTCATTTTGTTCCAATTTCAATTCCATTCTCTAGTAAATTTTTGGAACTTGTATTACAAAAACTAAGCTTTGTGAAAAGAAAAAGTATTCACAAGAGTACTTGAAAGGAACTACTCAAGAGATACCTTCTGAACAACATTCAACCAGTGTTCACTGGTTAACCATATTGGATGAAGTCCATTTTGAATAAATCCATTTTGTTACTCTCTAGAGTTTTGGCAGTTATTTTAATCGGTGTCAGAAAGAACCAAGGTTCGGAGTAAAAAAAAGAGGCGACCAAGAAGTGGCTTTCGAGGAGCCCCAATATTTTGTTGTATTTATCCACAAACTGTAATAGATTTTTCCTTTGGTTTTGTATTTCGTTCCGTTCTGTTCTTAAACCATTTCGCACCGGCTCTACTTTATTTCTATCTAATCCAAAATAGAAATGAAGCCATGGAATATATTATTTCGGCTATATCTCAATACAATTGAATGGAAACGAAATGGTAATGCAATTTGTGTGGACCGATAAGTATTATTCAGATTTAGTTTATTGCCAATGGAAATTAAATAGAATAGAAATTGTAGTAAGTAAATGGAATGTGAACAAAATATTCCTATCGCGAAAATATTGCAAATTGTATAGATTTGATTGACTGTTTGTCATAGACATAATTCATATTTTATAATTTATGCATCAATTAGAAGTAATTTGCGAGGAATTATTGAGGAATTATTCATTGAATAACGGGGGTTTTTGGAGTTTACGACATTTTTGCTGTCATGAATTCAAACTACATAGTGTAGCTCATAAAAACTGTGGAAAAATATCGCAAACAACATACTCGTAAGCGCTACATGTGTTTTGTAATGGGAAAACTGTGACCACTAAGATTTTCAGGGTAATTGCTTGGTACATTGGCACTTCCGATACTTTAGAGCTCGACCTACTTCATATGTTTATTTTGTATCACATTTGTAGCGATGCGTATTAGTGATGCTTCCAAAATTACTCATCGTATTCGGTACTCAAAGTTGTATGCACCACTGCAGTTTATGATAAGGAACGCATTTGGGGCACCTGTGCCACTTGAAATTTCGAATGTCTTAAAATGAGACGAAACGGATTTAAATTGAAGTATTGAGTATTGAGATCAAAATTTTAGGTGGTATTGATTACCCAAAAGTAGAAATAGTCCACACTAATGCTTATAAAATAGTTTTTTTTGTTTAGTTACATTTTATTTGTATAAGTACTGAAATATTGAAGCTGGTAAAATAAAATTTAGTCCTCAATGTATATTTTTAGTACATGGAAGTTTAGGCAAATCCCATATTCGATATTCAAAAACAATGACCTCTTTCGAAACACCCTTTCGGTATAACTTTCTGTTCAGCTTTCCTAACTAAAGTACGTAATTGTGTTAGTCAAGAGGCTTCATTCGATATTAGGAATCAATCAGGCTTAGCGTTAATTTGCACACAA
This sequence comes from Heteromyza rotundicornis, assembly GCA_951394025.1. Taxonomy (NCBI): domain Eukaryota; kingdom Metazoa; phylum Arthropoda; class Insecta; order Diptera; family Heleomyzidae; genus Heteromyza; species Heteromyza rotundicornis. Next base: position 14,704,876 of record OX596012.1, on the reverse strand, counting down.
CAGAAAAAAAGGTATTATTTTTGTTTTAGATTTAACAAAGAACATTCCGCATTTAGCATTTGAAATTCACCAATCTTTAAAATTATTGTTAATTATTCCAAATTAGTAAAAAGAAAGAAACTAAAGAAAACAACCAAAAATTCACCTGTTCTTCAGATTGTCGGGCACAAAAATATTCCACCACGAATGCCTTTTCTGGCGTGGAAAATACGCCGAATGATCCGGATCAATTTCACCATACGAAATATCGCCGGACGACATACCCATGGCTGAGCTGCCGCTACCACCAACGCCACCACTATCATTGGTCAAATCACTCTGAGAGCCGATATCGAGACTATGATCGACACTCAATTGGCTAACTTCGAAATTCTTGCGACGACGACGATCGAGTTTGGCCTGCAACGAGCTACGCCGACGACGATTGCGTTCCTTTTCGATGGGCGTGTCATAGGGATTGATGCCCTTGACTATGGGGCGTATATTAGAGCCATCATCGAAATAGGTCACCTTGCCCGGTTCGTTGGGCGATGAGGCGCGTATATTCTCATCGGAACTGAATGTAATTTCGGGACTATTGCCGGGACTGTTGCCCGGCGTAATCGAACCGCCATCACTTTTCTCGTGTTTCACAGCCGACTCGTAGGAGTCTTTGGGTGTGTGCTGGAAGGAAAGAGAAAAGGGTTTAAGTTGGGAAATTGAATTTTCCAAAATATATTTTTTAAGGAATGGGAAAAATATTTCTCAGAAAGATCCAGACTTGCTGATCTCTCAAAGAAAAGTTTTTTCTATCAACAAATCAAATGTTTGTTGAACTCACCTTATTACTGTCACGCCTCAGGAACGACACGGCAATCGAGCTGCGTCTCTTGCCCTCACTCTTTTCGCTTTTATTTGATTTACTGGAGAACAGTCCCAGGACCAGGGAACTGCGTCGCGGCGGTTTCTGCGGCGGCAGAGACGGTGCCGTGACATTCAAAGTATGTTCGATTTCATCGTCGGCATGCTCATCGATATCGACCAATGATGGTATGGAAGCGCTGGCCCAGTCTTTGCGCAGGCGATATTTTCCACTATCGATGACACTCATTGTGAACGATTTTTATTTGTAATTTTTTTTTTATTGAATTATTTAAATGGAAAGGATTAAAAATTATTTCTTCTTTAAACTGATGCAGAATCAACCAGGATTCGTTTGGGAAATGAGTTAGAAATTTTTTTGTGTAGAAGAAGAAGAAAAACGTCTTTATCGTTGTGGAAAGTTTTTGGTTTTAAAATCTGGTAAAAATATAATATAAAAATATAATTAATAAACAAATTATACAATTTCTGAATAGTATATTCGAAAAAAAAAAGAAATTCGAAAGTCTCCATACGATTCTAATAGAATCGATAACAATTTCTATGCAATTTCACTTTCACTCCACTGCATTCCACTCTCATTCGTGTGAACTTCATTGAACTCTCATTTAACGCTCACTTAGCGCCTACTTAACTCTCAAATTAACGATAATTACCGTTGTGTGTGCCACAAAACAAAAACAAAACAAAAAACACAACAGCGATTGCAATAAAAGTGAAATTAACATTTTTCAATTTCACCAAATGCATTTGCTGTTTTGCTATCATGTCTATTAGAAAATTACGATGTAAAGTAAAAAAACTACACAATAGTAATAAGCTCATTCCACGGATTTAATATAGAGGTTGTCAGAGTTGCACCAGTGACGTCAGAAATATGAACAGGGGTTGTGGGAGAAAATCTCTGTTAGGGGTATATGATCAAGTTCATTCTCACAAAAGATTTATGAAATATTAAACATTTTTTAAAAACATTTAAAATTAGATTCGTTGCAGTTATGTATTTATCAAGAATTTTATAAGATTTCAGAGACTTCTATGACCCTTGTAGTCCTTAAGGAATATACTAATTCCATCTGACACTCTTTGATCACACTACACCCAGAGAAATACTTACCTCGATTGAGAAATTTTTCTATAATTTTAGGAAATTTTTCTATAATTTTCGGAAAATTCGGAAAATGTTTGCCTTTGTTTTAAAGAAAATATTCTCAGAAAGAAAGAAATTTTTCCATACATTTAGGAAATAGTTCTTCAATTTGGAAATGTTTTTTTTTATTAAAAGCATTGTTTTTTCATACAAGAATAAATAGTACTACTACTAATTCTACTACTATAGTAGTATAGTACTAAAATGTACTAGGTCCATAATATTATATATGTCATACATATTTATTTGTATTACATACTTTTATTCGGTAGTTTTTGTATATCAAAGTATAAACCACTTCAGAATTCGTTTCCTCACTAATTTTGAAAATTTGAAATGTTTTGCGCGTCGACTGATAAATTCAAATTTCCCAACATTGAAGAAAAAGGTATCTTCAAATGGATCACCATGGTTGCAAGTAATGAGAAAATTTTTACTCATTTCAAGGAAAATTTATTCAAACCAGAGAAATTTTTATTTAAACGAGAGAAATTGTTTTGAGGAAACTTTTTCTTTGTTTTTGGGATGTGTAGTTTTCTGAGTATATGTTCCCCTAATGGCCTTTAGTCGCCTTATAGTTTTTTGTGGCACCTTCTGTAGTCACATCAGGATACTGTTAATGTTATAGATCATCCGCATTGAATCCTCATCAAATTCGGACATATGCATCCGCTGCACATCCATATACTGATCACATCCTATCAATCCTTGTGAATTCGAAAGGACAATTTTATGATTCTAATTTCGAACCCTTTACTCTCATAAAGAGTCATAAGAGTGTTTGGAAAGAGAGTATTTTCTCATTCTCCCCTTTGTGAGTATAAATACTCTTAATTCATTCCAGGTTAATTTATGCGAAAGACCTAAATAAATAAGCTCTTTTTACGAGTCCACAAAAAAATCCGTGGGACACGGAGGACTCGAACTCATCATAATATTGCTTGATTGGATCCTCTTTGAGTATTTCCGAATGACAAATTAATAGGTACATTATGAGGATATTATAAGAACGTGATGCGGACGGTTCGCAACAACAATGGATCATATAATTTTATGTAACCAGTTTGTGTTATTTTAAAGGACTCTAATATGTACTTACTTTATGAACTCCTTAACCAATTCGTGGACTTCATTTAACACTCTATAGTCATGTAAAAAACCTGTGATACCTTTCGTTCTATCTGAAACTTCAGTAATCACTGGTAGACAACCTTCGGACACCATGCTATTCTCTATAGCTTAAGATTTTGTGAATATTAAAAAAAAATTCTACTGACTTCCTAAAGATACATTTGATTTTCTAAATACTCGTCTGCCTCTGTGATTGCTTTCTCCTAAAACCCATCATTAAATGTGAAAATTTAAAAGCCCCCTGGGGCCCTTTGAGACCACATTGCTCAGAGCTTTGCCAGTTATTAAAAATATGTAAATTCACTCAATGCCCCCATTCCAATTAAAGGCCTTACGACTCTGCACTTGTCATGTAAATCATTAAAATTACAATAATTTATTACCACCATTTTTTCTCAGCCAACAATTTACAATTACTATTGACAATTCAGGCGAATCAGATAAACAGAGACACAGGCACCTGCTGAAAACGAAAGTGAATACTTTGGCATCTGATTAGGTTTACAAGTAATCTCTTGACAGAACACAGCCTAAACTATGACTACTTTAGAAACAAGCGAATATTGAAAACTGACAAAAACAAATGCTTCGTAGAATTGTGTAAAATGTGAGAATATGTTAATTACTCTGTTTAATTCTATTTCGAATCTCGTTGAGGCATTTTGTCAAGTTCTATTGTTCTGAAGGTATATTTTGTTGGCCTGGGGAAATAGTTCACACGTTTGATTCCCTTGCGGTGTGTGGTGTTTAGTGAGTCAGCTTAAAATCATTTAAGTACAATTAGTACTATGATGATAATTTGAAAAAAAAACTGTCGAAAGCGATCATTGCTAAGGTAGTTAGGTTGGTTTATTTTGTTTCAGTTATTGTGGGTTTTTTTTCGTAATTGTGGGCACTTAAGTCAATGACTGAGTACAACGAACCTATTAAAGGTGGCATTAGGTAATAATGAGTATGTAGTAACAATTGTAATTTTATAACGATAAATCGTAATCGTAAATAGAACAGGCTTGTGAACAATCATTTATGAGAATTAGAAGAATTTACTCAAATTATAGCTCAAGATTTTTTTCATAATATGTTCAAATATATAATCTTTATGATCGCCCGCAGTGTTCTAGAGCTAAAAATTTGATTGTAAACAATAATTTAAAAAAAAGGAGGGATCCCTAATCCAAGGGAATCATTCAGTTCATGAAATCTCTGAACAGGGCTTAGAATCAACTGAAGAGGACACAATAGATTAAGACGACGTTTTGTGAGTGACTCGCAACGACTACATTATAAGCAGGGATGACCAAGAACCAGTTCCGGAACCGAAACGTCAAATTCGGAAGGGTTTTCTAAACATGTCAAAGCTCCAGCCCCTTTGAGAGGTGGACATAAAGGCTTTGACTATGAGAAAATAAAAAGTAACAGATATGGCAGTGGAAAATTTGCAATCTCATTGCATATATTTATTTAGGGATGTGACGTATGTTAGTTTTGCTGATGCAGAGCTGTAAAAAACAGGTACCGTCAAGAACCGGTTCTGGAACCGAAATCTGAACTGGAATCGTTTCAAAACATGGAGCCAAAACCGGTACCCGAAACAAATTATTGGGACAGCCTTGGAACCAAAGTTGAAATTGATATTTTCAAAATCTGAGAACCGGAACCGATATTAGCTTCGTTTCCATGACATCCGCGAGTGCGGATACGGATGTTTTAAAATGTATTTTTTTTTATTTTACAAAAAAAGTAAATTTTTGGTTTTTATGAAAAATATTGGAGCCTGTATCTAGCTTTGCCCTGAGAGTAAATAAATTTAAATATAATTTCCATAAAATGTCCTCTTGATTGTCAATATTGAATTTGTATTTTTTTTTTTTTACCGAACGTGATGAAGCCACAAATCACAGAAAGAGGTAAAGCAGAAGGCTATTTACTTATGATTAAACATAAAATGTTTTTTTTTATAATGATAAGCGATTATTTTCGCACTCTTGAGACTAATGAAGTTGATCTTCAAGATCCATTGTATCACTTCTAATGAATTGACAGACAGGAAATACATCAAGAGGCTTGGCTTAAAATCCCCAAGAAGGTCAACTATTATTCATAATTTGTATGTTAAATTTGCATTGAAAAGAAGAGAATCAAATATGATGACAATAGTGGCCCTATACAATTGACTACTTAATAAACTTTGAATATTAAGTGAAGATCAAGTAAATTTTTGTGCAAAAAAACATAAATTAAACAATAAATTTGTTTTAAAATTGTAAAATCAATTGATTCCAGCCAAACTAAATTCTTCAATCAAAGAGATCACATTCTTCTCAGTTATCTGAGTCAAATGATTTGACATTAAAATACCAACATGCATCTACTTGATTCTGTAAAGCACTGAATGTCTCACTTGAATGCAGTTGTTCTTGTTGTTGTTGTTTTGGTTGCATCGTGTTCAATTAATCACGTGGATTTTACATTGCACACCCTCGAAACGAAAATCATTATCAATAAATTGCCAACACATGTTAAGAGCAAATTTAAATATTTACTTTTTTCTATTTTAAATACTCGCTCATCGTTTAATGCTATTAGAAAAAAAAACTAAAGAGAAAAAAGAAAATTAAAAACAAATAATCGTTAATTTATTCAACTTTGACACTATTCCACTGAAGCTTCACTAAATTCGAAAAGCACGTGCTTCAGGTAAATGCACGATGAACGAATTAACGATCAAACGAATGACTGCATGAAATCACATACGAAAAAATAAGCAACAAAAAACAAAATATAGATTCGCATACAAACAAATTAAAAATAGAAAAAAAAAAAAAATGGAATGCGAAAATTATAAGAAAAGTACCCATGTTGTTCGAATTGAATGATTTCACCATAAAATAGCTAAAAATCGAAATGTGAATGAATTGCCTTTATTGTGTTTATTTTCTATGTGAACAAATTCTAAATTTAGGTAGCCGCTCTCTACTCGTATTATTTTACCATTTTGTCTCTCTCTTCTTCTTCACCTAGTCAATACGTTCACATATTTATGTAAATGTTAAAACAACATGTGTGTATGAGTGGGTATCTATGAAAAATAAAATAGAAAAACAAATTCAAATAAAATCAAAATAAAATAAAAACGAAAAATGCTCAAAACGAATTATAATGATTTCTGCATGATTGATTTCACATGATGCCAACGCTGTTCACTGATACATTGTTCCTATGCATTGTTATGCCCTACAGTTATGAGTTAAGGTTCCATGCAATCAGTAGGAGTGGATAGGGCGACTTTGTCAAGCTAGGGAATTCATACCATTTGATTACTTGAAAAGATTCATTCGTTAGAAGAGTTGAAAAGTTATGTCATTGGCATTTTGATCAACTGATTAATTTCTACCAATATTTTAATCGAGTAATTGGTAAATATAATTTACTCAAGTTAAACGATTTAAATTATTTAAATTAAAAGTAATATTCAGGGTACTTAATCGAATTAATTAATCAATATTCCATTCGATGAATAAATATAATAATCGATTGCTGTAATTAATTTATGCAAATTGTCGGAACAATTAGTCAAATAGCAATCATTGAGTAACCGAAGAATTTCATGGATTATTCGCAATCGAATGCTTAGTTGAATAACATATCGATTAATCGAAATAGTGAACGAAGATTATCGAATTCTTTATTCGAAATATTAAATCGATTAAACAACTTATCGAAATATTGTTTACTTGGTTGATCAACGAAATTTCAAAAATTGAAATATCAAACGACTTGAAAATTCTAAACGTTTTTACAGATGGTTAGTAATTTTATTTATGAGTTATCATTCACACAATTACGAGATTATTCCAGGTGGATGATTGCGCAAATTAATTGAGTAATCGTGAAATCTGAAAGCATTTGTTTATTTTTCGATTTTTAAATGCAAATTTTTTTTTCTTTGCATACAAAGGTCTTCCTAATAATACAAAATTTAGGATTTAATAAAATTATATGAGGAAATATTTACTTGTGTTATCGATAAACTTTAATTGTTGATTTATATTTTGATTATTACTAATTGATTAATCATTAAATATGATTAGTCAAAAAGTTGGAGAGAACTGCACACATTAGTTATGAGCTGTATTCATAATATTGATCCACCAATAAAAATCATAACAGAACGGCTGATTATAAAATCAAAGTCAGTATTTATGACTTAACATTATTGAGTTATGATTTTTTAATTAATGGATCGATATTTTTAATATAACACATAGTTCGTGAAAAACCGTTCTCACTGTGTCTGCAACGCAATATTCAGCTTGTCAACTTCATCTTTTAGTTATGGATTAATTCCGATTATTCATAGTTAAATTTATTAATCATAAATCAAAAGTCTGAACTTTTTCTGACAAACCCAATGGCTTCAATAATAAATTTCTTAAACCTACTAAAAAGTATAAAAACTAGATCCAAATAAAATTGTTCAATCCAATCACTTTTCGTTTAATAAAACTATTTGTTTTTACTTTAACTCAAATGTAGCGCACTCAATCGATTCGTCGAAGCCCTTCTCCATTCTAACTTTATTTATTTTATTTAAACAATTTTTTTTATTTCACTGTACGACTTTATATGAAATTTATGAAAATATTTATTTAATTGTGCAACGAAGTGCACAATGCGGCTGTCATCATCATCGGCTTCGTTATTGTCGGCGTATTCGTCGTAGTCGTCATTTTGTCGTTTTTAATATTTTTCTATGTCAATGTCACGGCAAAGTCTAAATGCGAGACAATATTCAAATGCGAATACGAATTCGTAAGTGGGATTCGGTTTCGGAAATTAATCAAAGTCTTTTGTTTGCTTACTTTGTATGTAAAAATCGAATTTAAATAAACGATGACACCGGCCGCAGTCTTAGACAAACGTGTTTTGGCAATTGAGTAATATTTTTGCTGAGGGAATTTAAATTAATGAAACTATCTAGGTACATGTGAAGGGAGAAAAAGTTTATAAAAAATGAGGATTCACAAAACTTTTTTGAATTGAGGAGACTTTTAATATTAGCGGACAATTCATGTTCCCAAAATCCATTCATCTAGCTTGGAAAATATAACTTCTTCTTCCAATTTGTTTACCCTTTCTTGAAGAATCCATTTTAATGCCATAAAACTATAAGCGCCAACCTAACTGTTCTGCATGAAGAAATAAATTGTCAGCCTTTCATGATAACAAACATTTTATTATTGCAATTGTTATTGTAAATGTTGTTATTGTTCCAAGACAAAAACTCCCATTTTCCAATGGGCATTATGGAAAATTTTCATAAGCATGCCAAAGTTTATCAATTTTTCAATATGAATTTCAATCAAAACCGTGGCCAGACGACCGCTCATCTGTCCGTCGTCGGCACAAGCCCATAAAAACTTTTTATTACATTTACATTTTTACTTTGTATATGTTTTTTTCGTGAAGTACTTGCACTCGATGTGGCTATTTTTAAAAAAAATGCTTCACCATCATCAATCTATCGCATAATAATTCGTCCAGTCCAAATAGTGCAGTGCACTCGCTGAAATACTTCACTCACAGAAGCGCGCTCAATGCACAACCAACTGCCAGTTAATCGCCAAGTCCTTATCACGTGCCCTGGTAGTTTTCCATCAGCCGCATGGTTTATTATTATTATTATTTTTTGTTTTTCTTTCATTTTTCGTATAAATGTTTAACGACCTTTGTTCGGTTTCTCACAATAGCCCTGATGGGGGTAGTACAGAGTACACATGAAGGACTTTTGATGGCGAAATGGTCAGGGCAAAAAACGACTGTATTGGACTTTAAACTTGTGTGAAAATTGAAAATGGCAACATACGATTGAAAATTTTAAACTTGAGTGAAAAAATCTGAATTTTTTACTTAATTGAGTGAAAATATATTTTAATGGAAAAGAAGAGGTTGGAAAACTGACATTTGGCTATTTTTAGAAAGATTTTAGAGAATAAAATTTTTTAAGAATCAGAGGATTTAAAAATACAAAAAAACGCACTTAATTAAATAAATTAAAAAAACTTAAAAACAATTTTTTTTAATATTGTTAAATTAAAAAAAAATTATTTACTGAACATTTTTTAATTGAATTTTTTTTTATTAAATTTGTGATTTTGAAAATTTTTTTTTTATATATATAGATTAAAAAAATAATTTTTTTTTAATAATTTTTTTTTCCAAAAAAAAGTATTTGTAAACTGAACTATTTTTTTTAAAAAATATAAATTTAAATGTAAACTTTTAGAAAATAAAATTAAAAAAAAATTTTTTGCTCTAATTTTTCTTTTATATTTTCTATTTAAAAATTATTTGATTCCCATTGATGAAAAATATTCAAAATATGAACACAATCATTTCGATTGAAGAAAAATTCAATTTGCATATACTCAAATTTTGTTTTGTTTTATTTGCTTTAATTTAAACAAAACAAAACAAATTGAAAACAAAAAAAAAAATACAAAGACCTTATGAATAATTTTTCGAAAATGCAACTAGCCAGACACAATGTCCAACGATATATGCGAAATTAGACCAACCACCACAATAAATCTCTAAGATAGACGCAGAGACGACGAAATCGCAGACAGGCAAATCTAAAAGCACAAACAAAAATGTAAACATTTCAAATGGCGATGATATATTGTGTTGCAATATGAAAACAACAAAAGTTTTAAAGAAATTGTGGGCATCAATCCAAATTCTTTGGCTACGAATGTTCAAGTAAACACATTGAGGGGAATTATAGTGGGCAATGAAGGCTGTGGACGCTTCTCGCTTCTCGCTTTTTGCTTTAAAGTTTCGATTTTTAATGTAGGAAAAATCAAGAGAAAATTTCATAAAAGTTTATTTTGTTTGAATTATATTATAAATTAAATAAAACAATAATAAATAATTAAATAAAAACTTAGACTATTTTCCATAATTTCTCGATAATTTTTCGATATTTTATCAATAGTTTTGCAATTTTTTATCGATGGTTTTTTTATATTTGATCGATAATTTACCAATATTTCTCCATAATTATCGATAGTTTTTTTAATATTTATCGATAATTTTTCGTTAATTTATCGATGTTTTTTCGATATTTTATCGATAATTTTATGATAATTATCTATAATTTTTCATTCCCGATCCATTTCAAAGTTTTGTTCCAATTCCATTTTGTTCCGGTTCAATTCCGTTTCATTCCAGTTGCATTCCCATTCCATTCCAGACATAGTTTTCAACCAAAAAGATAAACGAATACAATACAAATTTAGCGGACATTTTTTATTGGAGGAGACTTGGTTTTTTGCAAATGTTGCCCATTTTTCGATATTTTACGATAATTTTTCGAAAATTTATCGATTTTAGTTAAATATGTTAAAATTACATTAAAGTGTACAAATGGATTTTGGTCTAAAAAATACACCATGGTCGGTATACTTTTCTAATTTTTGATATAAGTGGTACATATTTTATACCGACTTTGTCTAAATTTGTAAGTAACAAAAACTAGTACATTTACCAAGCAAAATGCCCACTGAGTCAATGGTACAGCCTTACAAATTTTAAACATTTCTTATGTCCTTTTAATAACCTTTTTAATCTTTGACAGAAAAATGTTCAAAGAGAGAATTCGTTGATGACAACTTTATGTGACAAAAGTATGAATGTGTCAATAGTTAATATCAACAATTTCGAATTCCGTGAACCAAACCCACTCTGTTTTATTTGAGGTGTGTATGGCGTCGAAAATTTTCAATGCAACACGAATAAAACGAGAGCAAAAGTGTTACAAAAAAAACCTGCACGAAAGAAAGAAAGCGAGACCAAATTGAATGAACAAAAAAATAAAATAACAACAAACCAAAACAAAAATGTAAACAAAAATTGATTGCAGGCGGCACGATGCGGTTTTCGCAATGCCATGCAAATGTGAATTTTTGCTAATACTGAAGTTCATAGCACCTGTCAACCAGGCTGATTACATTTTATGGGAGGAGATAGAGATAGAAAGAAAGAGAGAGAGGCATCGAAAACATTTCAAATAAATCGTACAAATAGTTAGGCAAATTAGAGATTTGTTTATACACTTAAGTGATTGAACAGGTACGAGTGGGTACGAGCAGAAATGCAAATAAATATAAGAAAAAATGGCAATTAATTCAAACGTTTACGTTTTTACGTTTTACGCGAGATAGGTGAAGACAGCTAGGCATCAAAAGGAATTGTCCAAGGGAAAGATCAAGAGTACAGATTAAATAATGAAAATATGTAGTAAAAGTTAAAAAATTTGTTGAGTTCAACAAAACATTCCTGAATAAGGAAAATCCACGGGCATAGAACTCCGATATACGCCAAAAAAAAAATTCCAGTCAAGTACCTATCTAAATATCACATGTCAATTATAATCGATTGGCTACTTTGGTATGCAAAAAGAGTTTTCAGCACAGCGGCAACACCCACGCAATTTATTTGAAATATTTCAAATATTTCAACAGCAACAAGCGACTTGAAAGAAATCACTTTATTAACTCTTAGAAGGTGTTGCCAACACTTCCACCACTACCACCACCACTACCACCTCAACCACCGCTGGCGTTAATCAACCGGTCAACATTAACAGAAAGAGCCAAGACCGATCGATCGTTTTCAACTTACAGTAGTGCTTGTTCGACTGTCAATTGTATACAGAGTTGATAAATCAAATATCAAATTGCGGCTATTGTCAAACGAATTGTATCGAACTGAATTGATTATTGTGGCTCGTGGTTTTCAATATAAATAAATAATACTTTTTAGCACAATCGCAATAATCACAACCAAGAAAAATAAAATTCTTATGCTTTTATTGTAATTTTTTTTTAGTTAAAACTTTTCGTTTTATATTATGTTGTGTAACTGGAAATTGATGGATTGACATGTCGTTGAACTTGCAATTGTACATATTTTTTTTGTACTCAATTGACAGTGACATTTTGTCATGTTGTTGTTGTCTTTTGTTGAACGTACAAAACAAACTGAACGAGAAATAAAAAATAAACCAAAACACACACCTTCTTTTTTTTTTTTTTTTTTAATTTTGATTGTCACTCGTGTCAGTATCGAGTGTCAACAAAGTACGAGCAAATCGATACTTGAAGTCATTTGTGCATTTCGTGACAGTTGACAAAAGATTGCTGTCTTTTGTTTTGGTTTATTTTGTAAAGCATGTTTTGAAAGAACAGAAAATTACAGAAACAAAAAAAAAATAATAACAACATAACCAGTCACTATTTGATAATGCCAACAGAAACTTAAACTTGATAAACATTGAAAAATGGTACAACTATTTTATCCCAACTAACCAAGCTTCATGGTCCAATTAATATGAGCAAGTGATAACATTTATAAGAATTGGAGATTCCTAATAACGAACGCGAACGAAGAATTAAAATTGAGGGCCTTTTCCTGGCAAGTTTTACTCTCGGAAGTGACTATTTTCTTGTGCTTACCCCTAAATCGAGTTCGATAACTATCGATCGTGAGTAGTGATGGGCAATGACCGGTCATTTTTTTTGTGGTCATTTGACCGTCACAATGATTTCATGTGACGTCATTTGACCACTGACTGTATTTATTTCGAATATTCATAGTATCAGAATCAGAGTAGTCCAGTTAAATAAAGTAGATACTGAAGTCAAGTAAGAACTTTATTTGACTTTAAATAGCTCCTACCAAATGCCGCTATTAAAAAGGAACTCTGTTAACAGCGCATATCGCATCCAACACCTAAATGCTGATAATTTCGATAATTTTTAAAATCAAAGTCAATTTAAAATTTTTTTTAATATAAAGTAAATGCAAAAGAAAAAAAAGGTAAATGTAACATTGACGAATTTCTTTGTCGTGTAATCAACACGTAGAAAATTTTGGTTTTTGTAGAATTCAGATTTCTTGTCAACATTAATAAATAAAATGTTTGTAAGACATTTTCTCATAAAGTTTTTTTTCGGTCATAGAATGGTCATAAATGTTCTGGCCATTGACCGTCATGTGACCGTCACGTGACCGTCATATGATCCGGTCACATGACCGCAGCACATCACTAATCGTGAGACAGACACTGCACCTTCACTAAGGGTATTTTGATGGTTTTTTAAGCATGTATCCATGTGTGTAAATTAAAAAGCATTTAAGTCCTCAAACATCGATAACACTGTTCGGCAAATCTATATTTTGGGAAAAACGCTTGGACTTTATAATAATTCGAGGTCGCTGATCACAAAGTCTGTTTTTTTGTTACAAAATTTTTTTTTTTTAAAAAAAATGTTTTAATAAATAATTTATTTAAAAAACTGCAGCTATATTGTCTTTACAAAAAAATTGTCATTTCGAATATTGTGAAATGAACTCAATTATTTTGACAAGAAATTAACCCCAAAATAAGGTGAACGAACTTCACAAAAATTATTGTGATGTACCCATCTGTAGCCTACTTTCTATCAATAGCCTGCATAGAAGTTCTTTCTATCAACAAATCAACCAATGAATAAATCAATGTAAACGTTTCTAACCTAAGTACTCGAATTTATTATTATTTCTTAGTTTTTTTAAAGAATTTTCCCGATACTTTTTCGATATATTTTCGGCAAATGTTTTTATGGTTATTTTAGTTAATTTTATTACTTCCTTTCCAAGATTGTACTATTTTCATATTATTCTGCTTCTATTCCCTTTTCAATGGGCCTATCTGTAGCCAGAATTTGTCAATATTTCTTAATTTTTTATTGAAGTTTTTTCCCTTCAGTAATTTTCCGGTGGATTTTCATTTTGTTCCGGTTTACAATTTCCCACTCGCAGTTTAGTATTTCTCGACAGTATTTTGTGCAAACATTGTTTTTTTGTATAAATATATTTAGGAGATTAAAACGTTGATCCATGCACTTAGTTAAGCTGGTTAGTTGAACAAGAAGCCACTCAGAGACAATCCACAAGACTTAAATGTTATTCACAAGATATTTGATCTAAGCTTGCTCTTCCGGGGAAAAACTAAAAAAAATCCCATAAATAAACCTAATGGAAAATAAAAAAAAGGTTTTAAAAATAAAAACACTTCATCTCATAATCACCTATCAACTGTGAGAAACCTAAGATGTAGGATATTTTCTTTTCATGTCAGATTATGTCATGTAATTCGAGACAGAATTACATCAGCCTCCTCTACAGATAAGTTATGATTTTATTTATTAAAATATATCGTATTGCGAGGAGTAGTAGGAATTGCTTATAAAAGACAAGTAAGTACCTACCCGCAGAGTATCAATAATAATTAAAATTAATAATAGAAATAAAAGCACACACACACACACACACACACACCGCGCTAGAGTCAATAATACTACAGAAATTTTATGACCGGTTTTACAACACATCGTTAGTGAAAATTTCACACGCTCTAGTCAACCGAACAGAACGCGCCATGTAGATTAGTGGGAGTGGAAGTGGTTGTTGTTGTTGTTGTTGTTGTTAATGTGCATCAGCTGAACTGTAGTGAACCAAAACTGACAATGAATTGCACTGAATGGCGGAGAGTATGCACGGAATTGGTCAGCAATTAGTGCCACACATTTGACTAATTGCATGGCAAGCGAAATGGTCAGCCTCCACCTAGCAAATATGCTTTATAGTTACTGCCGCAGCCAGGCAGGCAGTAAGTAATAAAGCATATCTGCGTATGGCATAAATAATTACCCGCACACTCCTCGTAAATTGTCAGCGAAAAGGCGTTTATACGACAAAATGCTTTTAACACATAACACAGGCTTTTAGTCGGTTAGAATACTAGACAGTGAAAGGAAAAATTTTACACTTCTATGAGCTCAAAAGTTTTTTTGATAAATAGTTTAAAATTTCATGAAAAAATATTTTAAAAATTCTATTATAGGGAAGATTAAATAAAAATGTAATTATAAATAAATTGTTTACCATACATGAAAAAAGCCATTGGTCAATTATTGACTATCAACCGCTGTCCAAATTAGTTAGGTTAGGTTAGCGGCTATTGGCCTCGCATATACCACATTGAGTCGATAGCAAAACCAAGCTCTCTTATCCTTCACGTGAAGATTGTAGACCTTGAAATAGGCTACATTGAAACCATCCGTGGAGCCTGCGGAGGAGAGGACAAGAAAAAACTCCCCGACCATAAAAAACCTGAAATTCGAAATCAGCGACCCCAAAAACCGCCCCTGTAGTTTTGTAAATATAAAATGAGGTTTAGGAATTTCGACCCCAGAAAGTATGCAAAGAATTTTACACTTTTCCGGTTGCATTTTCCGGGTTTTCTTGACGGGCATAGAATGGGATAGGCGAGAAGAACACAACACAACAAAATCGGTAGCCCCGTTCTCGAGTGATGCGATGGGTAACACATTTGACTTTGTTTTATGTATAAAGAGAAGATATGTAATTTTTCTTCATTCTACTAAATAAATATTTAAAGACTTGATTTACTCTATTGGAACCGTCCATTTCTGAATTAAAATTTATGAAAGCTTGATCTTTGGATATCTTCCGATAGGCAAAAGTGTGAATTAACCATTCGCTGTACCAAGTAAAATAAAAATACTAACGGCAACAGTTCTATACTGGCTCTGTTACATATTCTAGTTCCGTAACCGTATATGGCGGTACCGATTTTCAATTGACCCGTTCATCACCCCAATGATACTTGAGAACCGGCTCTGAACTAAGAAGTATAAACCGGTTATCAACTGACCGGTCTCTGTGCGTGGACAATTGACAACGCTTTGACATATTGGTACCGGTTTTAAACCGGTACGGTGTTGACGACCTGTGGTTTAATGTTTAAAAGTTCACCAGCAGTTCGTTCCAAAACTGAGACAAGTCAGTTTTCCTATGAACCGGTATTTGACTTAACTTTAAACGGTTACTTGGCCTACAGAATTGATGTTAGGACTGCTCAGAATACTCTTGGGTTCAGTTTATTTTATTTCAAAAGTAAGTACTGAAAATATGAGTAGCTCTTAACAACAAAGGCAGTGAACTGCATGAATACATCGCCTTCTAAGACGAGGAAGACGAGGTTGTTAAAATGTTTCACTGGCTGCTGTCATATTTCCATGCCACTATGTATAATTATAGTGTAAAATTATAATTTGCATGCGATCACATGGGCGCAAGCTTTATATTTTACATTTATTGATCATTAATAATCGCTGAGGGGTGGGGAGGAGATTAAGACATACGGGCAGGCAGTCAATTGTCAATTTGCCTGCCTAACGAATTGGAGTGTGAAATTAATAAAGAAAAAAAATTGTAAACAATTATAAACCAATGGCCACAGTGGCGGCTGCTGCTACCCGTGTTGATTGATTCAAAGTGTTTGAGAGTGTTTACGAGAGGCACAGGCAACAGGTTTTCTTTTCAGTTTACAATTTTTGTTATTATTATTATTATTTTTTAATTTTTTGTCTTGTGACTTCCGCCATTTTTAATTGTTTTGAAGGCTTTACTGCATATTTAGTCTATTGATGTCATAAACTATTATTTGATTCTAAAGCAAAGGAATGTGTGTGTGTGCAGTTTAATTGCATAAAAATTAAGTGAAATAAAAAATAATAACAAAAATCCATAACAACAACAACAACAATAAGACAATTAATGACTTAAGCCTTACATTGAACTTGAGTGTCACGCTGGCTTAGTGTCACTTTTAAAGAGTTCAGACTGTGTCTATAATTTGCCCACTCACCGGAGCTCTCATACACACTGAACTGTGTATGATTGGGTATGTGTTGAAACGGATCTGACTGTTGTGGGATTTATTTTGTTTTCTTTAAGCTTATGAGAGTCGACTTGAAATGCGGAACGAATTTTAAATTCGAAATAGAATAGAAATTGATTGGCTTTTTTTGTGGTATGTACGTACATTCCTTCCTTTTATTTTGTATGATAATAGAATTTTTTTTTGTGAAATTCCTTCGGAATCGATTTGCCTTAGCAGTATCAAGTTCATATTTTAATCGTTTTTATGACACTTGTTTCTTTTTTCATTATTTATGACGTTAGGGTAAAAAAATTCTACTTTACATGCGCGCCATCCTAACGACATGTGCGCTTTGGAATTTTTATTACTTTTATTACAGAACTTTGTTGTGAGTGGTAGTGGTTGTTGTTGAATATCAAATCCATATTTGTCTGTCTGTCCGCTCAAGTCCACAAAATCGTTGATATATGATTTTTGTCACACACATTTTTCAATTCTAGACAAATTTTTATTGACACTTTAATGCGTCCTTGAATGTATAAATTTGTACAAATGATGGATTGCAAAGGGGGGATTTAGAAGAGGCAAATAGGTGTTAGGCAAATACAGTGGAAAAAGTGTAGAGATAATAAAAGTTTTCTTAGCTAGAAATTAAATTGTTCAAAAACATTTTCTTTTGTTAACTTTTTATAACCAAAAAAACTTCTCTAAAAACCTCTTCTAGTACTACACAGTAAATTTCGTAAGTACTACTGAACCCCTGAATGCACATTATTTCGTACAAAAAGTACACCCTAAAGTGTTAAAGTAAACAACTTTTGGCATATTTAAATAAAAAATTATTACATTTATAAAAATAACTAAATTATTGGCCGACTGTATGCACGCCGGCATTATTGTGTGTGTATGTAAACAATGTTTTGCCAAGAAATAAACAAAAACGAAAAATGAAAAAGAAAAACAAAATAACAACAAATAATTTAAAATAAAAGCATAGAAATAAAATGAAAGGAAATGTATTTATATTTATTAAAAAAAAAAATTTTACTGCGCAGAAATTAATTTGAGCAAAAATAAATACTTTATCTTATATAATCTGATGTTAAAATACGCCGTAAAATCGTTAAGCCAATTAGTTGCTGTGAATTTAAAGCAATTCGAGGGGAAATGATTTCCGTGGTGGCAAGGTTTGATGGGACACGTTTTCTAGGACATTGTATGAGGAAGAAAGGCAATAAGTCGACAAATTAATCTGAGAAGATTTTTGATTGATCGAATTTTATGAGTTCATATTTTCCTTTTAATCGATTCATTTTATAATTAATCGATTGTTTTTCATTGTTAATCGATTCAATTTCTATATAAATCGGGTATTCTTATGATTAATCGATTAGTTTTGACAAGAAATCGATATTTTTTTATTATTCGATATCGCTTACCATTTATCTAACAGGCGGTAAGTGTTCTTTTATTTCAATATCGAAAGAAATCGAAAGTTTCGATTTCATTTTTAGTTCGTTTAGGTCTGATTACCGAAACACATACACACCATATTAATTGTCGGGGTCTAATATAAAATTTCGAGATATGCCAAAACACACCAGTTTTCACGTATAAACATGAATTTTATTAATTAATTGGTTCTTATTATTTTTCGATAAATAACTATCGATTAGTGATTATAATTTATCCATTAAATAATGTCAATAATACTTTAATTAAACGTGAAAATCGATTAACTTTTACTATGTTCAATCGATTGATATTCATAGATGAATAGCGCTGGTCGATTTAACTGGATTATGTTTATCATATTCAGTGCTTAATAAAATTATTTTCGATTAATTTTCATAATAATTGCTTTGACTAGACGATTTAATGAATAATTTTCTTAGTAACTAAATTGATTTTTTTGTATGATAAACTTTTATAACTTATCGATTAGTTATATCAATAATCGATAAATCATAAGTATATACAGCTACGGCCAAACAAAATAGTAGCAGCCGAAATAGGAAGTTTTGATTTGTTTGGTATCGATATTGGTACCAGTGAAAAGGTCGGTTGGAGCCCTTTCAAATAAGTGATCGATATCGGTCATATTTTACACTCATGCTTCACTCACTTTCTAAATTTTTCATCTCAACCTGCATAGCTTTATTTTGAGCGCCTCCATTACATTTGACCGCCTGCATAGCTACGCTCTAATGAATTGATTTGCATTATTTTAATTTTTAATGAATTATTCGAACTTTTCAATTATTTTTTAACAATAATTTTTGATTATAAGCAATGCAGTTTAGTTAATCGATTAATATCAACAAAATCGATTACATTTTTTTTATAAATTATAGATAAGTTTTTATGATAAATCGATTATGTTTTATTAACAAAAATATTTTATCCTAATCAATTATTTTTATAAATAATCGATAATAAACGATGCATTTTATATATTTTTTTTTATTTTGCTATTACAATGATGAATATATTTATTTGTTATGATCGATTACTAGATATGCTTTATCCATATATGACTCAGCTTAAACGACTACCGAACTATCAATTCTTTTTATCGAACTTGGCTATCGAACATTCTATTCCCGGAACGCATTCACTACAAATATTTCCTTAGAAAAAACTGAATATGTAAACCGAAAGTTGAACTCTTACAAGGCGCCCCCAGAGTTGCTACGCATTTACCTCCCGCAAGTTCTCCGACTACGTGATTGTGGTCACAAGTAAATCTCATTACATTGTCTAGAATATACGATCGGTTGCGGCTACCTTATCACCCAGCGTTAAATTTACAATAAATTATACACAAAATGCTTACAGCGTCATCATGATTATCGACGGTGCAAAAAGCTACGCAAATACTCACGACAATGGAGGTGGACGAGGCTCGGAGACGACTTCATTTAAATACAAATCAATATGAACAGACAAACAGAGCTGAACAATGGTGATAAAAATACGTGATATACTTCCGTAATTATTTAAGTGAAAAATAAGTATGACGGGGTGGGGGGGACAAATTATTAAAAGAAATTACACACGTTTGTCGAGATGGTTAAGTATGTTAATGGTTAAGGAAATCACAACAAGTTCGTTTTGTAAGAAATCAACAGCGAATTAAGTTCCACTTGAAATGCAGTTGTCTGCTATCTACTTGTACATATAGGTGGGCTCGTTTTTCATGAAATTGACTTAATTTTTTGTATATAAAAAAATTAATATTAAATTTACATTTAAAACGTTGATGGAGTTACACCCTCTTTTAAACTGCAGTGAGTGCTTATGATCATACTAATTATCAAGCAGATGTTAATAATATCAACAACAATTTAATATAAAAAAAAAGTAAATACAACAACAATAATGTAATTATTCCTTATACATTATTTCACAATAAGGTAGACGACCCACGAAGCATCTTTCTGATAAAAACGATGAAGATCTTTAATTGTGCGGAAAATCTGTTTTCTCTGAAGACGAAGGGTGACCGTCTCCAGCAATTGAGTTAAGTCATTAGCACTTAGGTAGGAAAATACCCCTTTTTACTCTGAACTTAAGTGAGTAATAGTGTAATGGAAAAGAAAAGAGTGTTTACATTTGCATTATTCATGTGTAAATGGAATAACAAATGCCTCAGATAGTAAATTGCAGAAAAATAAGGTGAGAATGCCATGAAATGGAAATCATAGAAATAAAGTAAAAGAAAAGAGTAAGCAAGGAGTTTTAAAATGAAATAATGTTGCGTCAAGATAGTTGAAACTGAGTTAAGTAAGTAAGAATAGTTTCAACATTTAAGAAATTTAGTATATGATTCAATCAACAAAACTTAATAAATTTCCTCTGAACGCATTCTAAACGATTGATATGGGTAACATTAAAAGGATTCCAAATAAAACAAGCATATTCTAATTTGGACCTCACAAAAGAATTGAATAAAAGCTTAAGCGTGTAAGGATATTAGTCGAAAACCAAATGAAATCATATGGACAAATATTTTGGTAATCCTATGAATTTCGCTGAAGACTAAAAGCCCTTGCAGCCAATGGAAAATATTGAAAAAAAAACTTCTTAGAAATTTCATAATTGACGACCCCTAATGAAATATATACTCCAGAACTCCAAGCATAGTAGTAGGTTGCTATACAACAACAAGTAAAAATTCAGTTTGCTGCATTTTACCATTCGCTGCTTCAGTGAGTTGGTGATGCAAAGGAGAAGCAATCTTGTGCGTCATACCAATACTTACCTTTCCAAAATTAATTTTTTGGAAAATGAGCTAAAACCCATAATTAATACATAAATTATGAAAAGCTCAATAGAAATCTGAATTTTTTACTAAATACTCCAGAACATTTTAAACATTTGAACGGTGTTTTTGGGGGAATTTTCTTAGAATTTCTTAAAACAAGACTGAAATCACAAATGAAAATGCAATTCAAAAGGAAAAAACGTTCTTCGAGAATTTTGCGTACAATTTTACTTTATGCTTTCACACAGAAAATTTAACTCAGAGGTACATTTACACTGATTTTTGGACAACTAATATCATAGAAGAATTATTCTCCAAAAATTTCATGAGGTCCTAAAATATGCAATTATTGGAAATTGTTGCATGTGCTTTTAGTGCATGTGTTCGTAGTTCGTAGTTACCCTTATGGAAATTCTCTTTAGACTTTCATGGAATTTCCACAAAAAAAAACAAAGATCAATCAAAGTAAAAAAAAAGCTCTGTGTCGAATAGAAAATGGTGTGACGAAAAATAAAATTATGACGGTTCCACGATGTAAATATCTTTCAACTCTATTTAATTAGAAAAAATCGAAACATAAAATGTGATAGGTACTACTTAATTTTAATTTGATTGAATTTTAAAATTAGTTTTAATTCAATTTCCAATTTTTAGTATTTATTTCATTAGGTTATTTGCATTTTGTAAGAATTCAATAAACAGGGCAAAGTTCTAAATTTTCAACAATTTTTCAGAATTAGTTTGCCGTCTTTGTAATGACTCGTAAAATGTTTAATTATGTGAACTTTGATTAAAAGGAAGACCCCAGTAAACAAAAGCTAATAAAATATATTCAATTAACATTATTGCTTCTACAGATATACCATTTGGCACAGAGCCTAACTCAGGAATGGGTTAAAATGTTCTAAGAAAATATTTGCCCAAATATTTTACTCATGGTCCAAAAGACAAGATTCATTTCAAATTTAAATTCATCCACAACACTTCATTGGGCTTTTGCAAAAAAAAAACTGTGAAAATTTAAACCCATTGTAAACAAGTTTTTAGAATTGAACTTGATACAATACATGCATATTATTATTTTAGGTCCTCAGAACCTTGTAATTTTGCAAAAAGTGGAATTTTTTTAACCTGAGTTTTTTCTGTGGAAAAATTTAATAATACCTTTGCTAAAAGTAGCATGAGAAAAATATATTAACTCCATAAAACCCCCTCTCTTGGTACGGCCTTGATCCCCATAATACTTTTAAACGATTGCACAATTTTGAAGGAAGTTATAGAGAAATAATCTTTTACTTTTCTCGCTTAGTTATGCAAGCAAATATTTCATACTTGCAAAGTGGTCTTCTGAAAAATTACGCAAACAGACTTACTAAGGCATTTTTTTCTTTTTATCATAGTTTTCATTGAAATGTTTATTAAAATTATTGAATTTGAATGTGAACACTCTTGTGTGAAAACCAACCAACTACTTTTTTTATATTTTCAGCACTCAAGATCAAAAAACTTACCAAGAAAATAATAAATAAAAAACTTCATTTGAGTTTTCCCAACAAATCAATTTGCATTCACAAATTCATTAATCGAAAAAATCTTTTTGTATTTTTGGTTTTGTTCATTTTTACAGCTTCTTCACTACTTAATCAATTTGTTTCCTCATAACTCAAATGAATTTCAACACAGTCTATGCTTCTACACTTTAAATGACACAGTTTCATGCCAAGCGAAAAATAAAAAAAAAAAAAAAAAGCACATAAACATGAGCGACTCTTAATTAACATCTTAGCGAGTATTTGGCAAGCGAAGACACTATTTCTTTAACAACAACAAAAAACAATAGCAGCCACAAGAATCACTTAGCAGGAAAAAATTATACGTTTTTTTTTTATTTTAATTTTTTTTGCTAAAATGTTATGTCTGCGGTGTGGTGAATTGAGAATAGTAGAAGTATAAAAATAACATCATCACATTTCAAAACTCGGAGACCAAGTGGCGCTACTAGCTGTGTGGTTGTTTGATTTTTTTTTCATTTCTTATTATTTTTATACCACTTCTTCAGCGTTGACTTCATCGACATCATCATCATCAGCCATCAGTCGAACACTTCTGGGTATTTACGCGCGTCTGGTGTCTTTTTTTGTGTTGTTGTGAAGACTTTTTTTTTTTTTTAATTTGTGATTACAAAATACTAATTTCATTTAACTTTATGCTAAATTAAGGAGAAGTCAGAATATAACTTGTTTATAAATAAACAATTTATATTTGGAATTGAATTCTCAGGTGGTGTGGCAGTGAATTCTTCGGTTGTGTTATGATATGATATGACACAATATTATATCATGTAAATTGACACACGAAAGGAAATTGTGAGATTTGATAATCTCTATGAAATATTCCAGAATTTTTGATTCGTTTTTGTAAAGCGAAGAGAAATATTTTTCAATTATTTTTCTTTTGTTTTCTTTAAATGCAATTTAACAAACCAGAGAGTTATTGCAAGTATTGCAACATAATCTAGATACCTGTGTACATGGGACGTACACACCATCATGACAATTCAAAACAAACAAACAAGAAAAATAAGAAATAAGTCAGAAAAAAAATGTAATTTTTTTTATTATCAAGAAACTATGAACTTTTATTATGTTGATGACCTTAAACAAGCGCAGCTCCACAAAAAAACAAACCAACAAAAAATTATGAACAAAGAAAAAATTCGACTTTTTGTTGCCAAGACCATTTCGTTTAATGTCGTTGGCTTAAGAGACTGTAATGAGTTTGCCTCAAAGAAAAGAAAAAATTACTCATAACCACAGAAATCACAATAAAATATAAACGTGAATACAATAATCATAACATGTGACCATAATTTCCAAAGTAAATACGTACACATTTCATAGCCATGCCCTGAAGGCAGAGGCGGCTTACGCTAAAAAAAGAAATATAATTTTTTTTTTCCATGTAAAAGACACGCAAGAAATCGAAGAAGCGACAACTTCATAAACAACAACAACAAAAACAGACAACAAACACACGATCGCACTAAACAAAAAAGGGAAAGTGAATGTGTATTGGTGAATACCAAACGATGGGGAAACAAAAATGCATGGAAAAATATATGTATTGAAAAATGTGGCCCAATATAACCCAGTCAGCCAAAACAATCTGAGCAAATGTGTTAAATCGCCACAAATTGATAGTCGAGAAAGATCTGAACAAATTTATTGACTAAAACAAGTGATAATGATCAGAAAAATACTGCCTATTGATAAGAATTCTCAAGGAATATTTATAAAAAAATAGTATCATTGAAATGATACTTGAGTGCTTATCTACTAAGGGACGAGCCATTGAGAAGAGTATTTACATGAGTAATGTTATCAGCTGGAAGTCAATTCAAAAATATTTGAATGATATTCAAAAGGCATTAGAATAGACCTAGTGAACGAGCAACTGGTATCGAAAACTGTGTTTCAATTATTAGGTAGGAAAAATTGGAATTGGTATAGAAATTTGTATACGAATTTAATGCATTTTTAAGAGTAATGTGAGTAAATAATTTGAAAAGGCTAGGGGATAGTAAGTCCTTTTTGGCTATAGCAAAGACCCTATTAACAAGACAATATTGTTAAAATCGTAATCGAATGACTTCAAAATAATAGACGAAAAACATGTCGACCTTAAATTAATTACCAAATTTTTGACAATAAAAAAAACTTTAAAAAAAATCGGTACCTACAGCCCAAAATAATGCATTTTTACTTTAAAAAATATTTAAAACAACAAATAAAAAAAATTGTAATTGGCAAGCTAAATTTAAAACAATTAGTTGAAGGGGTGAGTTGATAAAGGCATCTTGTACAAAATTGAAGATGTTAGGTTTAAGTATTCGAGATGAATGTCAGATATTCGGAAGATCTGAGGGTGGTATGTACAATTGTACCAAAATCTCGCTCTGGAATCTCTAGCCATGGTGTCACACAATATTTATGCGCAATTGCAGCTTCGTAGGTTCACTGGTGGATTCAGCAGAGCTACTATATCTGATACGCCCATTTTTCAAAACTGCAACTTTAAATGAATCCTCTGAGTGTAAATCACATCTGGCAGTAAATAGTGTGAGGGAAGGTACATTATAATTTAACACTTTAAATAATCGAATCTTAGCCCTTAAAAGAATATTCATGTAATAAAAATTGCATGGTTGAAGAGGGTAGATTGTGAAGCAATGGTACTATTTCTCTGTGACAGTCTGTTGACACAAATATTCTTATTTATATCAATTTAATTTTATTATATTTGGATTTATCCACATTTTGTATTATGAGAATGAAGTGAAATTATAATTCGTTAATTCAGAAGAAAAAATAATTTGCACACCAAGGCGTATGAGTGTTATTTATTACTCTGAATTAAATGCATAGAAATTTTTCATGGCTGCAAGCAAAAGTTTTACCTTTTCGAATGGTGTTTTATATTGAACAAAGATTACTATTGAAATTCATTTGAAGAATTTGTTGGGAATTGAAATGGTTAACTGGGTGTATTCCAATAAAATGTAGGAATGTAGACCAGGTTGCTTTTTTTTCAGTGGGTAAGTAACCTGAAAAAAGCGAACGCTGTTTAACGTTTTTGGAATGAAACCGTTCGTACGTACGATTGTGTGAGTGTGTGTGCTGTGGTACTTCGATGCAATTTCGAAGAGACAAATGCAGAAATTGAGAATTGGAAACAATGGAAGAACAAGCAAAATGTAATCATTGCAAGTGATTTTATCAAAAGCGAATAAAATATTCGCAATTTTAAAAAAGAATACAATTTTTAAATATAAAATAAAAATATATATTTAAATAAATTTAAAATTCTTTTTTAAATAGAATTTTTAATCACATATTGTAAACTGAATTAAAATTTAAATGAAAAATATGTAAATAACAAGTTTAATTTACATATTTAAATATATTTTCTTTAATTTATTTTAAGTGCAATTTTGTTTACATTTAAACATTTAAAAACTAAAAATTGATAACAAATTTAAATTTTTTTTACACAAACTTTCTTTATAATAGGGATTTTTCTATTTAATTGAAATGTAAATTAAATTCCAAAAAAACATTGGAATTAATCAAATATGTTTAAATAAACAAAAAATAATTAATTTTAATTTCCCCAGGCATTTTCTAGCGCTTAGACTTTTCGAATTCCTTTTTTTTGTATTAAAAATAATAAAATTAAAATTTTGTATTCAGAAAAATACACACCTTTTCCGGTTTTATTTTGACAGCATGCGTATATATTTTGCATAAAATGCAATTCGTTGTTTTAATTTGTTTTAGTTACACAAATGAGTTAAGTCACATTTCAGAAAACACTCAAAAACTTGCTTTAAGGCATCAAATTCAAATTTAAATCCATTTTCATTCAATGAAAATATTTCTTGATTTTTATTATTATTTTTGGAATATATTTCTTTTGATTTCTGTTATTATTTTTTTGTTAGAATATTTATTTTTTTCGGTAGTCTCAACTGTGGTTCTAATATTTTATTTGCTTGTTTTTAATTAGAATTTGTTGAATTTCTTTAAGCACTGTAATTTAAGTATATTCATATTATTTTTTTGGTTAGAAATAAAACTTTTATTTAGAAATTTTCTTTTTGTAAAAAAAATATTTTTTGGGTAAAGGCACTGAAGAGTTTTTAGAGGTTAGGATTACTGAAAGTCAAAGGAAACTTTTGTTGAATTATTACAAAATACTAGAGCCCGACCGATAAGCATTTTCAGGCCGAAGCCGAAGCCGATGCCGAAGGTCAATTATCAGCCTATTACTTCGGCCGACGCCGAAGGCCTATACCGAAGCCGAAGCCGAAGCCGATACTTAAATGAAAACCCTTTAAAAACTTGTTTTTTCGTGTATTTTCATTCAAATTCGAGTATATAAATACACATTTAGTTTTTTAAGGAACTAAAAATGTATTTAAACAAATAATAAAAGTAACCAAAAGAATTCACAAACAAATTTAGGCCTCCTAGGTCAAAACTAACAATAGCCTCAAATTATCCCATATATCCCGTGTAAGAACAATTGGATTTTTTAAAATCACTTTTAAAAATTTTGAGTAAAGCTTAAAAAAATGGGAATTTAGAAGAAATGATAGAGAATTCTTCACAGAATAAATCCATCTAAGTAGCTGTTTTTTAAGGACTCCCCAAATCCGTCAGGTGATGGGCAAAGGATGTTCTAGTTGATGGTAAAAACCACCTGTGAAACTTTGAACTTTAAATGTAAAATTTTACCAAAATCGGTCCCGGATTTCAGCACCTTTTCATATATGTTGGTGCAGCAATTTGGGCTACATTTCTAAAAGGTAGAATCCTTCCGTGAGCCTCCTTCCCCTATATTTGAAATTTCATACAGTTTACCAGGACTCCTTTTAACATAGACATCAGGGCAAGTAGTACTTCTAAATCTATATTTAAAATTCAGTAATCCACCCAGAAAATGTCCAATGTACTTTGTGGCAGCTGTAACCCCGTGCCACGCAATTTGAGGCGAGATTCACTCAATATTCGATGATTACTAATTCAAATTTTAATCATATTTTTTGTTTTGTGGGCCTCTTATGTCCCATTGGAAATTCCATCAATTACACAATTTTACATTCAAGTCTCAAGAAAATCAGTAAGACCGTTTAGATGCAATGTGGGCTAGAAAATCGTATCGTAAAAAATTAGTTTTGGTTTTCGGTGTCGCAAAAAAAAAGGAAAAAAATTGAAAAGCTTCGGCCAAAACTTCGGCCATTTTTCGGAAAAACCGAAGCCGAAGCCGAATGTACATTTTCGGCCGATAACGGCCGAAGCCGATGCCGAAGCCGATTAATCGGTCGGGCTCTACAAAATACACAATTTCGTTTGCATTGAAGTAATTGGAATATTTAATATACATAAAGTAATTTTTAAAATTATTCCAAAAAAAAACATTTATATCAAATTTCAATGAGGAAGCCTGAGCAGTTCTCCATTTTATATGTTTCGGTCATTTAGCCACCAATTGTTAAGACACTACTGTGGAAAATATAAAAATGTGCGTGGGATGAGAAAAAACAATAAGAAATGCAATTTGCATTCAGTGAAGCACCTTCTCCCCACGAGATATGCACATTGCTCTTGTAAGAATCCTTAGCAAAATACTGTCCAGTCACCTCTTAACTGAAGGCGAATACAGGAAACGCCCATCCAAAAGAATCAGTTGAAGTGGCTGATACTTAAAATATTTCCATTTCAGAACATGATTCAGGACTAACTGAAGGCGAGTCGAAGATAAATAGCAAAAAGAAATTTGCTACCATGAATTCCCAAGCTTCCTGAGATTCGGCAGAGGATGACAAGAAATGCTTCCGTTGAATATTAATTTGGATTCTGATCCACCAAGAATTTTTCTGGGTCAACAATTTCGAAAAAAAATATTTTTTTCCCAAAATGATTTCAAATTTTTAAAAATTAAAAACAAAATTTTTGTATTAAGTTAGAATGTATATTTTTTTGTTTTTATTTATGTAGAAGACCAAATTTGTGAAGAAGCAGAATATTCCTCAAAATGGCTGATGTTTCATTCTTCCATGGAATTTTTTTTGGAGCCAAACTCGTACTAAAAAATTCATAAAAACTCCAAAGGACAATGAAGTGCCAAGACCTTAAAATAAAATAAATTTTGTTCCTAGTTTTTTTTCCAAAACCTCCTCAACATACACTTTTCATAATGCGCGCACTTATTTCGTTTTACTAGCAAGACTTTTTCATTTAATTGAAACCAACACAGTACGAAAAAGTAATTAATTATTTAATTAACACAAACAATTCGTTTAACGAAAAAAAAACGAAAGCAAATTTTCAAATATTCTTTTTTCTTAAATTTAAATCAATTTGATTTTGTAACGGCGTTCAGATGTCCGACTCAACGCAACGACCACGAAAACCACGGTAATTTGTTGTTATTAATTTTTTTTCTGTTAATTCTCAGTAAGAAACGAAGAAAGAAACAAACTGTTTTAATGAATTGATAGGCGCTCTCGCTCGTATATTTTCTTTGCTTGCGATCGGTGCAAATGAAAAACTTAAACTGATCGAAAATTTCTCCGTTAACGTCGCCGAAAGTCGAAATAAGTATAAAAACTTAAAGGCGCTATGCCGAGGCAACCACACAAACAACAACAACACAAACAACAGCAGCAGCAGCAAATAACAACAAATGAAACAACGCACCAAACGAATGAACGACGACATCGACCGACCCGATCGAATCGGTTAGTAGACTAGCCGTAAAACAAAAAAAGACACCCGAACAGCAGAAAAGCACCTCTTGAGACGAAGTGCGATGACGACTACCAGCAACAGCAGCAGCGGCGGCGGCGCTTTACGATCTTAGACTCGGCTAACGATCGGCTCAGGCTTGCAAAAGGCCTGGCTGGCTGGTTGGCTGGTTGACTGTTGGCTGCTACTGCCCAGCTATGGTGTTGGCGGAGAGTATTTTTGGCTTTGTTTGCCAAATTTTTTTGTTTTTGCCTTTACAAAATCAACGTACAATTTTGGCCGGCTGTTGGTATAGGCCCAGTTGAGTTGAGGTGATAAGTGCTTGCGGTATAAATTATGGCATTTATGCTCTTTTTCTGACAACTTTATTATAGAGCCGTCTGCTCGCTCATTTGATCGTTCCACCACTCGACTGTATAATTTTTGGATATCGTAGGTTTTTTTTGGTATACTCGTCGTTTACATTTTGTTTCGTCTCAATCAGCTGGTTTTGAAGTGCAAGAGTTAAAACGAGTTTCGACCATATACAAAGTAAAGAGCACAGCACACCGCTCAGCTCAAGTGAGCGAGCGCAAGCGTGCAAAAGTTCATAATGCAATTAAGCCCAATCATGTGCGAATGGAAACTGGTTTTATAGAAGCCGAATTGAAACGGCAGCAACAGCAACAACAAAGCAAACAACCGGCTGCCGTTTTGATCGTTGGTGTTAGTGGTGCTTGCGTTGCGTTGCTTTGGTAAGCTTGCGGTTTTGCTAGAAGGCAATAAACGCATAATAGACGACGTGTTGCTATTTTTATGCACGAACAAAGTACTTACTGAGCACAAAAAAAGACAGTCAATTGCCAGTTTCTCATAATTTTGCAAATAAAACCAAAGCTCTTCACTGTGCCCGTCGCTGTAAACTCTGTTTCGTTTTATGGCTTAAGAAGTGATTCATAAAAGGCAAAGTTAGAGCTTAAGAGAGAGGGTGTGCAAAAGAGTTGTTAACTCTCATTGTAAAATTAGCATGAAATTGGATATTATGAGAAACAAAATTTCAACTGAAAAGTAATGTTGGTCCACTTAATTTTGGATTTCCTGGCGGAAGTGTCAATCCAGCTCGGGTCGATCACCCCTGGGTCAAAATCTGTTAAATTTCAAATAAAGTCATGAAGAGCAATTGACATTTGAGTATTTAGAATCGGAAATATACCGAAGAAGCCTTTTTCTTTACCGCATATGCTTTATATTCAAAACCCCCCAACTGGCATTTCATAAAGATTTCGCTCCAGAAAAGATACTCTATGCTTAGGTGTTAGTAGTATGAAAGAAGTCTGGCCCGTATTATGGCACTCAAAATGTGCAATCCATTAACCAATTAGCCAATTATCAGGTTCATTGGAATTGAAATACTAATTACGATAATTTTTACTCGAACCCGAATGTTCGGTTCCTGTTCTATATTTGGAAAAATAACACAGGCCGACATATTTCGAAGTGTTGACTATATAAATAAACGCTGAAAATGGTTTTCCTATCCTAGTTAGATATGGCACCTAAAATTCTTTCGCAAACTTCCCCCTTTCACTCATTACTGGAGCATCCTCCTTCTGGAGTCACCTCTTTCCCACACTCATAAAATACCTTCATTCCTCCCCATGAGAACTCACTTCCCTCAAAATTTTATATTTAATGCTGTGATTCATTTCTGATAATCGTCCAACTATGATGTTAAATATTGTGGCAAGTATACTCACTTTGACACAACGTTTGTAACGCCCATAA
Organism: Heteromyza rotundicornis; assembly: GCA_951394025.1. Taxonomy (NCBI): domain Eukaryota; kingdom Metazoa; phylum Arthropoda; class Insecta; order Diptera; family Heleomyzidae; genus Heteromyza; species Heteromyza rotundicornis. The sequence continues at coordinate 14,673,599 of OX596012.1, read as the reverse complement.
GGAGGCGTGTCCGGTATGGAAAAGTATATATATTCTTGGCCAGCATCACCGCCGGAGTCGATTTAGCGATGTCCGTCTGTCCGTCCGTCCGTCTGTCCGTCTGTCTACACTATTGCGGTCGCAGTTTTGAAGATATCGACTTGAAATTTTGGGAACATGTTTTTTACTTCAAAAGTAAGAGCAAGTAATATTAGCCAAATCGGACAAAAACTAGGGTGGGCTCCCATAGAAAAAAAAATTAATTTTTTTCCAATTTTTTTTTTTTGTTGTATTTGATTGGAAATGTTTAGAAACGTATTTTTGACATAGTCCGAGGTTCCGAAACCATATATATAAGGGTCAAAATGGGGTCTTGAGACCAATTTTTTTTTGTGGATTTGATTGGATATTTTTAGAAACGGATTTTGGACATGGTCCGAGACTCCGAAACCACCTATCAATGGCTCAAAATGGGGTATTGAGACTAAATTTGTTTATGTCCGAGGTACTTCTAAATTCCTACACACAAAAAAAAAAGTAGGTAAATCTAACCAAAAAAGACGGTTAAAAATGCAGCAACCAAAAAACGTGGTAAATGGAACCAACTCAAAGTTGTTCGCGTACAATGAAAAATTGTTAGCGTACAATGAAAAAAGGTTCGCGTACAATGAAAAATTGTTCGCGTACAATGAAAAATTGTTCGCGTACAATGAAAAATTGTTCGCGTACAATGAAAAATTGTTCGAGTACAATGAAAAATTGTTTGCATATGAGCAATGAATGCATTCATTAGTAGGGTTTTGGTTGCAATCTTGTCGAAACTTGACGCTTTTTTATTTATTTGTTTGCAACCAAAACACGACTATTAATGTCGCATGTATTGTCTGAAAATATAAAATTTTAAAAATAAAAATCTGTAAAATAGAAAAAAATAAAAATAGAAAGAAAATTTAATATTACAAAATTGAAATCTAAAATGCTAAAAATGAAAAAAGAGATAAACGAAAATCTGTAAAAACAAAAGAATAAATAAATGTAAAAATATATAATAAAAACCATTCTCAATATAATATTACATTTACTTACCCTTTTATGCACTTCACCCTTTGACCATACTGAACGCACTGATCGTATACTCGAATGACAAAACAAAAATCGTTGCTGTTGTAGTATGACAGACACGAAAGCACGCCGCTGAGCATGTATGAGCATGTGCTCATACATCGCAAGCAACCAAACTCAGCTGAGTTGCGAACCGCAATTGGGTCTTTACAATTTTTTTGGTTGGCGAACAAACAAAAATTTTTAAGGAACAACTAGATTTGTTTGCTTTACAAATTTTTTGGTTAAAATTTGAGTTTTACAATTTTTTTCGATTAGCTAACCTGTTTTTGTAGTTAAAAATCATTTAACAATTTTTCGACGATTAGATTAACCACAAAAATTGTAATTGTTGTTTGTGTTTTCCATATAAAATAAAAAATTGTTTTTTTACAACGTTTTTCGGTTAGATTAACCCATCTTTTTTTTTTCTGTGTACTGTTTGGGGGTATTTCAGCTTCGGTATAGCCGAAGATAGTCCACTCTCTAGGTTTTTTTTTCAAAATAATCTTTCCGATTAATCGGTAATAAAAAGGTGAATTTAATAAAATAATGTTCATGATTAATCGATTAACTTCAATAAAAATGTAATTGTATTAATCAAATAGGAAAAAAAACTAATTTATCGAAATTCCTGGCGTTACTGATAAAAAATCTATATTGAACGATTAATTCAAATATTCAGCAAATCGATTTATCAAAATTGGATAGAACGAATAATCGGTTAGTCATAAATGATTAATATCCCACAAATTCTTTAGTGGTGTACACAATAGCCTGGTCAGTTTGATAGTTCATTGATGAACAACTGTGAGACCTCTTGAAACTCGTATCACTTCAAGCACATGCTTCTCTTGATATCCTAATGCTAAAAACTGTCAAGGCTCAAACAATGCTTTTCAAAACTCGTTTTCAAAATGGTTTTTAGGGTAAAATATTTTCTTTCTTTTCTTACTTTTCTTCTATGAAACATTTCCACAAATTCATGCTCATTAGAATAATTTGCCCGCGCCTGAACGTGAGGTTTTGTTAACACATGTTTCTGGTCATGTAGCTTCAACACGTTGACTTACTCACTGCCTTAGCTTGGAGGTAGGCGTGTGACTTGCTGGCAGCACATGTGCATTGAACTTGTTCATACTTACTACAGAATGTCGGTAAAAAGTTAAGAAAAGCAAAAAAAAAAAACAAAATGTCACAAAAAAAATGTATTTTTAATTTGACTTATTTTTTAAGGTTATTCAGTTTGTGGTTTGGAGGCGAATGCTGTTCACTGTTTGCTACACGCTGCAATTTTATACAAATTAGTCATAGACGCACATTTTTTCCTACAAACAACAAAAAATTCGTTTTTAATTATGGGTTTTCAATCAACTCTCTGCTCTCAGCAGCCGCCTCAGCGTCGTCAACGCTAATCAGGAAGTTATTATCCAATTAAGAGCCAGTGGACAACTGCATATTAAAGCATTGATAACGCAACGAATTCGATCGATATGTTTTCTCTCTGTGCGAATTCCAAGCGGATGTATGTAGGTCAAATTTAAGGAAGGCTTCAACGGTTATGAATATGCAATAAGGAACTAATTTTTGCATTTGGTTGTTGTTAAATTCGATTTTTTTTTTGTTCATTTAAATACTTTAATTGAATGTAATCGATTATGGCCAATGGGTTCAGCTTGGCTGGGAATTACAGTGCATAAATCTTTTGCCAAGGGGCGGTTGTAAATGTTCGCCCACAGACTAAACGGGTGAGTGTTTAATATGCACTTTAAATACCTGAATGGTTCAAGTACCAACGGTGAAGGCCAACCAGCGGCCGCAATTTATTGAGGATATTCAAAACTTTAATTTCAATCGATAAATTATTCACCGTTATTGATTGTAAATTGACCTTTCTGGTGGTAGAAATGCCAGAGGAGAGATTGGAGGCTCCTTTGCCTTAACACAATTTAATTACATTTTGTACATATGGATGGCAAATAATAATCGATTAAAGAAACTCTTATTGTTAGTTATAGTTCGTATTACCAAACCGAACCTAGAAAGTACCATAGAAGTATCAATCAGTAGGATTTCCAATTCGATTAGCAAGAACATTCATCAATTAATCGAACAATTAATTGTATTATTCGATTAATCCTGATGCTAAGCCAATCAAATAGTTTTATTATCGTTTTTACTGGTTCGACTGGCTTTGCTACTCTTAAAGATCCTCATGAGATTATCGAGGCACGTGACTGTGAGCTCTATTTCAATAAACTCGCTTGTCAAAACTTTAGCTACACTCAGTGTTAGCATATTTACAGATTTATCTTTTTTTTTACAGATTTTTTGAGCTCTGTCAGATTTTAAGATTTTCTCCCAAACACTACAGATTTTTTATAAATGTAAGAGATTTTACAGATTTTTCTTGAAATGTATTCTTATCTCGATAAAAAAATGTATTTTGGAGTAAATGAAGATCATGTCACACATAACAACAAGAAATCTCCATTTTCTTTTGCCATTGTGAGATTTAATAAGAAAAAAATTCGTCTAGCGCCGTTTTCTTCTGAAACCGTAAAGGAAATGAACAAGAAAACTAAAAAATTCGGTTTAATCTTATTGTTGCATCTCCAATTATTATGCGGCAAGTGCGCTAAAAATGTATTTACTTTTGCAAAGTGGTTTGTTATTGAATAGCACAAATTTTTGTATAAAAAAAAACCGAAAAGTAGGTCAATTTTTAAATATGATTTTCTCGCTTAAAATGTCATGGTACTCATTCTAACGGTGTTTTCAGTAGTACCCAAGATAAATTTCTGAATGCCATTTTTAAAGATCTTAGAATATAAACGGAAAATTAAAGAAATTGATTATTGGTTTTTTTGGAAATTTGTTGCTTGCTAATTCACATTAGCCCGGAGCTGGAGCTTGCTCTAAACTTTAGAGTCTAAAGCCCTGTTCTGTTATTAATCGATTAAACTAAAAGTAGGTATAATTATTAGATTACTCAGATTAACCGATTACTCAAATCAGAATACAGGATAATCCAAACATTCAGTTTATCGACTAGTTATAAAATTGTATCAATCGATTAGTTATAATTATTTAATTAATCAAAATAGTTACACTTTTAAGCAAAAACAAGTGAGTAAGTTTCAGTCGGGCAAGCCGACTTATATATATCCTACACCTACTGGGCCATATTGTATCCGCCGTCTTATAACTCCTTCTAGGGCCTAAAAAGGATAAATACAAAATTTGGGATCCCTAGCTTTCTTCTAGCTCCTGCAATCGTGTTTACAAGAAAAGAGGACGGACAGACGGATAGACGGATAGGGCTAAATCAACTCAGGAGGTGACGTTGATCAAGAATATATATACTTTTCCATACCGGACACTTCTCCTTCTTGGTGTTACAAGCATCAGACCAAAGTGAATATACCCATACCTAGGGTTACCAGACGTACTCTTTTAAAGAGTACAGTACTCTTTTTTAGGTCCTCCTCTTTTTTGCTCTCACTTTTTTCCCGAAAGTACTATTAAGTACTATTAAGTACTCTTTTTCTTATTTATGTGACTTTACCATATAACAACTGAATATATCAGCTCAGTAAGTTACAAATTTTTACTATTAGTTAAAAAAAAACCTTCAAATATTAGGGGTTTTCACGAGGCCCTGTGTAACGGAGTAAAAAAGTAAAGTGTAAAATTTTGAATTTCTTTTTTCAATGCATTTTGTTGTCAGAAAATTTTTTTATTTTACACTTTACTCTTTTACTTTGTAACACAGGGCCTCGTGAAAACCCCTATTATGTTTGTTTCGCATCTTTCGTCACATTGCATTCAAAAAGTTACAAAAATTCTTAAATGCTAGGATCAAAACAAGAAATTTAGTACCTATAATTTTTTTAACCGAAATATCAAAAACAATTTTGAATGTCTTTATCGAAAACAATTCAAATATATTTCTTGAGGTAGGATCGGAACATTAGCACCCAGAATCTAAAATTTTGTATTATACCTTTTATCCGTTTGGAGCTTCAAATTTAAATTCATTAACACCTAAAGAAATCTAAGAAGTATATTTTAATTTTGAATCGACTAAAAAAAATTTTATTTTAATTTTCGAAAAAAATTGTTTTTTTAAATTTTAACTAAGTTTCTAAAAAGATTCTAAAACTTTTTTGAAGAAATTTTTTTGTTTGTTTTATAAAAAACATGTGGTGTAAAACCGAGGAGTTTGGGACCCCCTGCAACTCTGTACTCTTTTTTACTCAAGAGAATCTGGTAACCCTACCCATACCTCATGAGGTGTAGGGTATAAAAATCAGTTTATCGATTATTTAATCGATTAAGCAGAATGCATGTTAATCAATAAGTTAAAATAATTGCTTACCCGATTTACCCCGAAGCCACTATCAACACCACAGAATTATTCCTAAAGCTTTCGTTTGTCTAATAGTGTTGAAAAAACTTATCAAATTCTGGTTGAAAAAAATCGATCACATGAATGTAAATTATTTATAATTTGTATTTGTTAGTAAATGGGAGAATTTTCTTCTTCACTCGCCTATTTCATTTTTTAAATAAAACTTTGATTACAAATCGATATTTAAAAGTAGCCCAACCAACAAGAATAGGAAAGCAGGTGATTGCATTCATTGGTTTATTTCCAGTTTATTTCGTTTTTCCTTTTTTTTTTTGCACACACAATCCTTTTTCGACATAATCAAATTCCTACACGGAATTGGAGGTTGGAGTACAGTTGGAGGTACAAAAAATTGCACGGATTTCGCCGAAAGTGGTCTCAAATCGAAGGTGTGTGGGTGGGGAGCACGTTAAAGAAAAAAAACTTCCAAGAAGTTGGGCGGAAGTGGGTCAAACCATGAGTAACCCATTTTGTCCCGAGGTACAAAAAATTGCACGGATTTCGCCTAATTACCTAATTTGGTCAGCACGACGCGAAGCCTTTTGTTTTTTAATCTCCCCGGGGGCAGCTCTTTAACTAAGCCCCTCCGTATACATTTCATTTCCTTCTCACCTGCACCAGTGCCCAACCGAATCCACAGCAACAGCTTTTTGAAAAAGAAAAACTTAAAAACAACAACAAAAACAGAAATATTTCCAACTAGTTTCGGTAACAACACCACACATGCAACGAAACGAGTTGAGAAAATTTTTATAAATTCATAAATTCAGTAGTTTTTTTGAGGAAAAACTTTTGTGGCCGTTGATAGAGCCGGTTGCTGCTGTGGGCTCCGCTGATTATGTTGAATGCAACAAACCAACTTGGTGCATCTAAAAATAGAGGAGAAAAAAATGCAGTCGATCGATTGCGACCAGTGTGTGGTGGAGGCTGGCTTAGTTGGCTTGTCAGTGTTGACAATGGGCCCGCAATGACTTTGCCTGCACGTAGCCACACACACAAGAAGCACTAATAGCACCACAAACCAAGAAGAAGAAAAAACAAAAAGAAAAACCAGCTTGACAAGCCATATGAGGAAAATGCAAGGAAAAGTGTGTGTGCATGTGTGTAATTTCCTCATGCCATGGGGCGAAAATGTTGTATAAAATCCACCATCGAGAGGTTATTTTTAAAATGCACAATTTATTTTGAAATTTCCCATAAACTCATTTATGCCTCCAGGGGTCTAATGCTCTATTGTCGTTCGCTCTATTGTCGTTAACGAGTACTTATTAATTTTTCATTACATGCCATTCTCTCGCTCTCTCTTTCGTTTTGATAGCCTCTAGCATGCGATAAATTTTCAATTGGTTGACTTCGGCGCCACACATAAAAACTGAGGTGCAGTTTGCGTCGCCGCTGCACCTTTTAATTCTTTGGTTGTTGTTTTTTTGCTTTTATTTCTTGTTTATATTTTCTTTAATTTTTTTGTTTTTGTTGTTGTTTTTTCGTATGTTGGCTAATAAATGCAAGGTTAAAATCCAACAACAATAATATGGAAAAACATATAACGCAACAACGTGACTGGCATTTGCAATGACAGACAAGAAGAAATAACGAAAATGCATATAAAAACAAAACGTGAAAAATATTTCCTCCATATACCATCGAGTACACGAGAGTCTTTTGCGAAATCATTGAATTTAAATGCATTTCGAAATATGTACGTAAGTACCTATGTTGTTACCGTAAATTCTTAATGGTCTCAAATACACTTAAAAAAATCAACTGGTACATTTTAGTTTAAAAAATATTTTTAATTTGCAAAAATATCACAAAACAACAGAGTCCACCTCAAAAAAATCTAGAAATCTGATCTTCTAAAAAATATTATACATTAAAGAAATTATTTTGTAAAAAAATAATATTTCGAACTAAACTCAATTATATTAAATCTACTTTCAAATTTCTTCCTCTTTTTTTTTGGATGTTGTGTAGTGTAATCAGAAGAGTCTAAATTTTTCTATGATAATCCATTTTTAAAGAAATTTTTACTTTTTAAAAAAAATAGTTTTAAACAATGATTTGTCAAAATTTGTTCAAAAGGTTTTTAAAATTTGTTTCGATTTAAAAAATTACAATTAAAAAAATCTTCAATATTAAGAAATCTGGTGGTAGTGGAGCAGGACGGACCAAGGATTCGTAATCAGCTGTAACGATTTACCTTCAAGCTACTACCGAAACCCCACTGCCAAACAGTGTCAGTTATTTTCGTTAAATTGCCAATTTCATTACTAATAATTTTGATAGATTTTATCAAGCAGTTAAAGACAATTTTTTGTCTTTATTTTTGTAAGTGCACTGAGAAAAAAAGCCATGTACAATTAAAATTTTTCTCATATCAATTTCATATCAAAAATTGTTTATTTGATAACAAAAACATATCATTTTAAACGTTTTTCTATTAAATTCAAAGTTTTCAAGTAAAATTGTTGTGGGAAAATACGAAATGGATATCAATGCACAAAGTTAATATCAAGTTTAAGTCATACTAATTTTACAATACCTATAAATTTTATATGAAACAATGTAGCTTCTGTATGAAAAATTTTCACTTTGCGTCCACTTTTGTTTGCGAATGAAGTTGTCCACTAAATAAAATGTAAGTAGTAACAATAGTTATAAAAGGTGAAATAATGGATATTCGTATGAAAATGCAATGGCTCAGAACGAATTCTTAGAAAAAATATGAAAAAGAATGATTGACTGACTTCACAATTTCGAAAGCACATAAACTGCAGGTAAATTCAAATTGTGAAATAAAGAATATAGAAATTACAGTGGTATCATATCAATTCTATATTTCTCATATCAAAAAAACATTCTCTCATATCAAGTCTATGGTAAAACAAATAATTTCAATATTTTCTTATGATATGACAAACCTCAATATTACATTGGTTCCAAATTTTCTCTTAACCAATAAACTTGGAATTTATCAATTCAACATTTTGGACTTTAAAATTTTAGCACATATCGAAATGACGTTGCAACAATATCTAAATGTTTATGTTTTACTATCAGCCAAAAAATGTAAGCGAAAAAAGTAAACTGGTTAGTGCATTTTGGTATTTTTTTGGGTGCGTATCTTGAGGAATGCCTGTACGATTGACTTATTTTTTTTTGTTTAATTGGTTGTTTTCGCGGAAACTGAATGAAAGTTAGCAGCTACAAATTTGAAAGGCTATGCAATCGCGCAATGAACCAACTTACTAAACTCAAAAATGAGCATATAATGCACATTAATTTACATGAAATACTGATAGAAAATGGAGAAAAGCTCAAGACTCATAATCTAGTTGTAATCTCAACCAATATTTGAGGCGCTCAGTTCCAAAATGGATTTAATCCATTATGGAATAAAACTTGAAATGGACTAAGTACATAGGTTTCCTTAAGCACTTAGTGAATTTCTTTTTAGATTCTACATATGGACTCAGTCCAATATGGAACTGAGCGCCTCATTTATCATTAAATGTATTACATTTGAACCCCGTCAACAGTGATTTCCAAATGTCACACCAAATATCCGATTGACTTAACAAATTGCAATTGTCAACTTACATTTTTCTAATGACTTTCGACTTTTGTGTTCATTAAAAAAAGTATGATTCAAAATGAGTCTGCCAAAAGTCTGAACTGTCAACTAATATAAAAATTTTAAACCGTATTAAAATCGAAACCAAAAAAGAATTAATTAAAAACAAATACAATTGATTGAAATAATTAAGGTATAGAAAAAAAGCAAATACATTTATTGATTCAAAGGCAAGTTAAGGCAATTTGATGCATTTCGGCATTGCGACATTGACCCAAAAAGACACAGGCGTATAAGTGGCGGCGGCAGCTTAAACGGTTTTAGATAAACAAAAAAAAAAATGTTAACGTTAAGTGAAGTAAAATAAAATAAAATATATAACAACTATTGCAAATTTAGTTCTGTATTTGCCACAACTGTTCGCTTTCTGCTGCTGCTGTTTCAGTTTCAGTTGCTACTGTATTTTTTTTTGTTCGCGCGATAAAGAGAGCATGTGATAAAAATGATTGTTCTAAGGCAACAACAATCTTAAACAACAACAACAAAATCAAACAGTAGCTGGTAAAGAAATATTTATTAATTTTTTTTCTGTTCACTCATTTAGTGAAGAAAAAAAATTGTCCCAACTAATAAAATACTTAATGTGCAAACAAAATGATTAACTCACGAAATGCTTAAATAAATTAACTAAATTACTTTGTTGTACTTGGGTTATTTATTGCGCAGCAACAACAAATATGGCAACAACGACAACAAATTTTTTGGTGTCTCCAAAAAATATATATTTTGTACCTACATACATAAATAATGAAATGTTACCCCAAAAAAGTCTTTCACTCAAGGAAATATGTTGGTAAATTTAAAAGAAAAAACATTTTTTTAATTTGGAGTAACTTTGATTGGGAAATAATTGAGCTGTTGACTTGTCAACTTTTGATAAAACAGATCAGTCGGCATTTCAGAAAAAGCAGTTCAATCTCGGTAGAAACTACTGTGAGCGGGAAATTGTCAATCTGTCTGACAGTTAGTAACTGCAGGTTTGTGGGTAGATGGCACACTTGAAGCAAGAAACTCCAACCGTGCCACCACACTGCACCTAGAAGTTCTGACAAAGGCGATAATATCATGGAGGATAATTTTTCCAACAATTCTGTCAGAACATTAAAAAAGTAATCCCTTGTAACTCTCACATCATTAGCTCAGGGCTAATGAGGGACAGCTTGGAGATATGAACCATGTACTTGTAGCCAAACCTGTGAATTTTAATTACCAATACCAATACAAATACAATACCGAGTATTTAATAAAAAAAAAAGTACCAAATATCCATTCCCGGTATTGGTATTTAAACAGATACAAATGATATTAAATACTTGAATTCAAATACTTCAAATACTTTTAAATACCTCAATAATATTTAAATACTTTCATACTTACTAGGCAAACGTATTTGAAAGTATTTAAATATTAAGTATTTAAAAGAATTTAAAAGTATTTGAAGTATTTGAATTCAAGTATTTAATACAAGTATTTGGTATTTGAAAATATTTGTATTTGTAGGTGTTTAAATACAAATACTAATACCAGGAATGGGTATTCTTCAAATACTCGGTATTTGTAATTAGGAAGAATTAGAATACAGTATGTATTTAAATCTTTACAGCTCTGCTTGTAGCACGAAATTTAAAGACAATATCATCGAAACGATAGCACATCACAAGCGAATATGTCTTCAAAACAATATGATTTCACTCGCGTGCCTTGAGGACCAGAACATATTCCAGCAGGGGGAAGGGAGTGGCTAGGCCACTTACAGAGAGAGTAGAGAGAACTAAATATTGGCCACAGGCTGATTACAACACGAAAAGGTTTGAAGCATGCATCGGGCTAAGCAGAAACCGACTCCGAATTGGAACGGGTTTCCTTATTTGTAATTACTGACTTATGAACCCAGGCAGCTTATGGAAAGACATTCCAGGGAACTGCAAATCTGACGAGCTTGCAAGGCAGGGTACTTTATCACAGCTCTTACCTAACATGGAGAAGCTTCGAGTAGAAGACTTCTGCAGGAACTGCAGAGACGAGGAAAAAGAGGAAACTGTACAGCATCTGTTGGGTTCCTATCCAGCGCTATCTCGTCGCAGAATGGTCTTGCTGGACCTCTCGAGGATCAATACAAGGAGTTCACGTCGGTTCATCATGAACTCTACATGGTTTGGGGAGTAGGAGTAAGGAATCCTAATCCTGTGGTATCACAATGGACCTAGTGTTGACTAAGTGTGTCGGTTTATTGGCAACCACCTCAACCTAACCATTCTGCGACTTGGGTAATTTCCTGGTGAAGTAAAAAGAGAACATTTAGTGGAAAACTACTTAATTATATAGTGTTACTGACCTTCCTTAATTATTATTATGAAATATTTTGTGGAACATTTTACTCATAGCTCCTTATTAATTAAATCGAAAGTGAGTGTAGAAGCATGTGAATGTCATGTGGGTATACTTTTTCTGTCACTTTCGTTGCCGTAAATATGACGGTGACTTATCGGTGACTATATGGTTGTCAGATGGTTTTGCTTTCCATTAAACCCTTTTTGGGCCGCATCTAATAAGCATTATGACTAACATTTTTCCCATGGACTCTAGAACAACTTGTTCTTACATATTTGTTTACCTTTTCTCTATTCCCCTCACCGGCCTCTCCAAATACATTTACTCACGGTGGGTAGGTACATTATTATTATTTTTTTTGTTTTCTATTTTGTCTTTCGAAATATTTATTTAGACTTAATTTTTCTAATGGACATGCGAACAGATAAAAAAAATATTTATCCGCATTAAATTTGTTTACATTGTCAGGCGACCTGTCAACTCTCTCTGTGCTCTATATTCGTTGCTATTGTGGTTGTACTCATACTCACAATCAGTTAATGTCACCACACAACCACTGCAGGAGGCCAATGTCAGATGACATTTACTTATGTGTTGTTGTTGCCGTTGAGGGGGTATTAAAAGCTCAAAATTCACCCCATCACCAAACACACCGGCCCCCCGCGCTCTGACAACAACATTCCGCCATGTGTACACATTAAAGTAGAAGTGGAAGTGGAAGAAAAAGAAGCCGAACAGGAAACCTGAAATGTTTTTCTATTGTTTGCATTGCAAAAAAAAGAAGACAACAAAAAATGGAAACTTTGCTGACTTTTTGTAGTTGTTTTCATGCTCATATATTTTGTATAAGAATTCTTGGAAAAATGTTTTCCGTTGTGCACCAACATTATTTATCGTTTTTTTTTTTTTTGTTTTTAACAATGAAACAATATTGTAGAAAAACCCCAATACAATTTCACATTTCTTCTTAAAGAAGTTGAAATTATTTACGCACATTTTGTTTTCAGAAAAGAATGTCAGACTTTATTTATACCTGTTTTTTTTCGACTGTCTTTTTTGAATGAATGTTAAAAATATGTACCACACAATCATACAAATAGTCAGTCTGGCTGTATTTTTTTTTCTTTTATTGTCTTTTAAATATAAAAATGTTAAGCAAATACAGACATTCAAGAAAATTCGCAAAAATAATGTATTTAGGCGAACGTTCCTCATTTTTCATCCAACTGTGGTCTATTTTTTTTATTATGGATCAAAAGCGAAAAAAAATTTTTGTAAAATTAAAAAATTAAATATTTTCTCAAATTTTCTCTGTACTGCGTCTTACGATCCAGAGGAGAAAACTTTTAAGCATCCAAAACAACCTGTTGGAAAAAATTAAATGCAAAACATTTATATCCCATCGCAGCGACTTTCCGACTGACCGATGACCAATCCTAAATATCCTTTCGCGAAATTCCTTACATAGACTTCATTAGCGGTAATTCATTCCATAAAATAAGAAGCTCCATAGCGCACGCCATATGGGTTTTGCATTAGTTTTTCAACACTGAAAGTGAATTTGTGTGCAAAAGATGCCCTTCTCTGTTCTACAACTGCAGAAATGGCCAAATTGGCGTTCGCGAGCACAAGAGCTATTGTGCTTTCACAACAACAGAAGTGCATGCATGAAGCGTAAGCATTCCATCTTGGTTGTGATTCTAATCGATTCTCGTTGCCTAGTTTTATGCAATCAATGCAAAAATAATAATACAATTTTTCTCAATGCTAAAGTCTTAAACCACTGTGCAAATATATATGTGTACTAGCCTAATACGCCGGTGTTGCTCGGTAGTGAAAGTACCCTCGTAGCCCCATCAAACCCTAGAGTGTCACCAGAGCATAACATACAAAATTTCAGAACTCTAGTTTCAGCGGATTGGGCTGAGCGGTGATGAGTCAGTCTATCAATCAATCAATCGGCACAAACAATTTAACATTTAAAGTTACGCGATGACTGACTTGAAGTTGTCATTTGTGCAAGTCGATTGGTTCTGTAAGCGTCAATTTCTGATGCACGTCTGGCTGCAATTTGTGCTCATGTCCGCTCCATTTGCTTGTTGTTGTGGTGTTAAAATTTCCCTTGCCCGTTGCTGCTTTAGATTTATTCAGATTTTTTGACCGATGTTTGGATGCATTTTTTTTAAATTGGATTCATAAATCCATGTGTGTTGGAGAAGTTAAATGTATTTTGAAATAATACTTTGTTTGTTTGAGTGGGTGTCACGCAACTTAGTCCCATCAACCTATGTTGTAAGAATGGTTCTGATTCCTTCAGTGGTTTAACCGTGATGTTGACTCAAACATACGCACCAATGTTTTTATATATTAAAAAACGTAGGCTATTGACCATTCACCTGTTCAAGGAAATCTACAAATTTATGATCCATTAAGTTGATGAATGATCACAAGCCACTACATTTACCTAAACATTCTCCATTCATTTATTCTTCTAGTAGATTCTTTAAAAAAAAAGAATAAAACAAACTTTCAAAAAACACAAACAGTTTTTAGCATTTGAATTATTTTTTCCTTTATTATTTGTTTTTATTATAAACAACCGCTTTTGACTATTACCAAACGAAGTGAATCATTCAACCAAATCAGTGGAACCCAATTTCAATTTGAGCATATACAGTTTTTATTACCCACAATTTTTGGTGTACAAAAACCAGAAGAACAACAAAAAAATAAAAAATTCAAAATAAAAAAAAAAACCTAAATGAGTTTATTTTTGTTGTAAATTAATCATAAAATCAACACTTTAGCCAAAAAAAAACATAAAGATTTATGTGATTTTAATATAGTATGAGATTAGTTCACGTAAACCGCGAAAGGAATTTATTCTTTGTGTTTGAATAAACTGGCAGATTTCAACTTGTCTTAATTAGAAACAGAAAATAAATGTTGAAGAGTTCAAATAATGGAGTGTATACATTTAAGGCATGGCACATGTTGAGATAGACAGAGAAGAATTACAATCGATCAAGACGACTAGGTTGAAAATGTATTAAAAATAATTTATGAAACTGACCAGATTTTGTGAAGAACATTTTTGTATACCAACAAAAAATCAGTTAAACATCAAACGAAGCGATAATGTACTAAATCTGAATTTCCAAAAACAAATTGGTGCTAAATTCCTAAACAGTTTCCGTTTCCTGTATTCAAAGTAGACACTTGCCCACCGTCGCGTCCCGCCCGAGACTCGACTCGACTCACATGCAAAAACGCAAACCCACTGAAAGCAAATAACAACAAGAAGTAAGTACAAAAAAAAATCATAGCCTAAATACACTGCGTGACAGAAGACCATATACGAGGCACGTGATTTATGACATGAATGCATAATTTCAGATGTTCTACGCTGTAAAATCCAATTTAATACAAAAAAAATCCAAATAAAAAAAAAAATAAATATCCAAGTCAGCTGTGGTGGCTACGTGCACCACGCACACACACACATTTCCATACATTTGCATATAGTATTTTATGATAATCACATATTTTCTGCGTCTTCCTCTTTTTTTTCGTTCATGTTCTTTGTCTGATTGGATTAAACGAAAATTCCTCAACCAATTCCTCTTATCGCATTTTTATTCCCAGATTCAGATCAGTGGCTCGTATTCACTTTTAAATGCGTTTCATTGGCAAATATTAAAATATCAATAAATATAAATACGAATTTCAATTTAATTCTATAAAAACAGACAAAAAATTAATTAAAATTTCTTTTCATTTTGCTTTTATTTGCAGAGAAGAGCCGTGGGCTTATCAATCACGCGAGTCGTAGTGGGAAATTTTCCAATATATTCTATGTACTCGCATGCACTGAAATTTCCCCAAATGTGATAAAGTGAGCATGCAGCACGCGTGGAAAAATCCACCGAATAAGTAGTCTATATTTTGTGTATGTTGTATGTGATGTTTGTTCACAACATTGAATTAATTCGTTTGTGCACAAATATTTGAAGTTGTGTGTATACTTTTGACATATGAAATTAAAGGTTTGGCCTGAAACAAGTTTTCAATTTAATGTACGCATAACACACTTATTTCGAGAGTGTCTCAATATGCTGGAGGAGGTGAAGAGGTATTAGAAGATGTTTACTCTCGAATGGAAAATTCTTAGTGATCAAGAAGTATTTGAAGGTGTCTCTCTTAGTCTTATTAATTCAATATTTATTTAATAAAATATTGATATTTCCAATCAAGTTTATGACTACTTATGGCAGACAAAGTAGGTTTGCACATACTTATTTAGCGTACATTTAATTAAAGTAAATTTCAACAATTAGAAACACATCAAGGTGAATTGAGCTGGTACAATGTTATTAACTAATTGAATTGATCCATTACCAAAATATCATAAAAATAACTTATGCAAAATCTAAATAAAATTACAGTGTTTATGACTAAGAATTCTTAAATTATGATTTTATATTTATGGATCAATATTATGTAATCATTACTCTCTGTGTGGAAACACCGTTTGCGTGAATCAGTTAGAAGTAAGTAATGATTGTGCCATGAGCATCTACATTTAAAAAAAACCTATGGTGTGTCTGTCCCGATCATTGACCTGATTGTTGGCAGAAGCCAACAGTTGACTTACATATCACATACATACATATTCTGTGAGATCATGGATAGAGATTCGCGTTAATCCCGGGTTCCAAAATGGGTATGGCAGTTCAAGATATGAGCTTGGCAGTTAAAATAGGCTGTCCTCAAATAACAAGTGGACCCGAAGAGCTGCAAAAATGTCAGATTTTAAGGATGCACTTGAGGTTGAATCCAACCATACATATCATACCATACATATTATCAAAGCTGGGCATAGTTAATCGAGAATTTAACTTCGTTAATCCGGAAATAGTTAATCAAAAATTTAACTTCGTTAAATTAAAAAGTTAATTGCGTTGAAAAGTTAACTTCGTTAAAAGTTAAATTAAATAGTTAAATTCTCTATAGAGAATTTTTTTTTCCAAAAAACGCATAAAAAACATGTTAACTATATACAATAGAATGCCTGCACTCACAGACCCTTTTTTCGATCGATTTCAGCCCTCTATATGCAAATTTAACTTAAAAAAAGAAAACTTTGTAAAAATTTTACAACATGAATTTGCCGACGCGCTTTTTTTTTATTGTCACTACGCACCCAGTGTTCCAAGTTGATTGGAAAATGTAGGCGGCGGCTAAACAGTTTCGCGTCGACCATAATCGGCTTCAATCGGCGTGCTAACAAATCGATGTCAATATCGGTTGAGCCGGCACAATCGACTCAATATTTCGCCGCCGACCAAGCCGATACATTTGACGGCGAGCTAGGCACGCTCGTCTCGACTTGGAACTTTAAATTTTTGTCAACAACACGAAAGAGTTCTGTGTTTACAATTTTTCAACAGTGTGGCTAGGTAGATTTTTAAAAATAGTATGAATTCTTAATTTTTACTTCTTTTTTTTACATTCAATAATAAAAAAATTTGTTTCGTTTCAAAGTTAACTAATGCTAGTTAATCGAAGAAATTTAACTTAACTAGATGAAAAAGTTAATGGTTTTCGAAATTAACTGAAACGTTAAAAGTGAACCAAAAATTTAACTTCGTTAATTAACTATTAACGAATTAACTAGTTAATGCCCAGCTTTGCATATTATCAAAAAAGACATTATCAAAAAGTTATCGCAAGTTTATTGAAAATGAATCGAACATGAATGAATCAACAGGGTTATCGAAAATTAATCAAAATCCACAGTTTGATTAGTTTCAAGTCGATCCTTCCCATCTCTAAGAGGTTTCAAAATATCTAAGATCCCATCGCAATTTGGCTTCAAGATTTAATGTTCTTCCACAGAAGCCCTACATACATCAGTTTGGATCACTCCTATTTAAAATAGGTGACTCCATTGTGCTAAGTAACAGCTGTGTTAACGTCTTCTTACACCGCAAAACCACATCCGACTTCACACAGTAATTTTACCGATTTTGTTGATCCCTACTACCTCTGCTAGTAATACAGAGTTGTGTTCTCTCAGTTTTATAGATTTCCCGTAGTTGACGTTTGGGCAACAAAAGCCTGCCCCAATGTGTCCATCCTAGCTTCCCTCACATTATCCCAGTCCTCCCTATTTGGGGTGGTGGTGACGATTACATTTTCTACACAGGTTTCTTGAATATCATCAGCCATTGGAGTTCTCTTTAAATAGTTAATAAATGGTCTGAATGTCATTTCAGGTATTGCTTAGCAACTACCCTAGTAATTTCAGTCTAACTGATTATTGAATATTGAATATTTGAGCCTGGTTCCGACGTCTCTGGAATGTTTGTCGCGGTATAAATTCGCGGCACAGTTGTTGTTGTTTTGTTGTATTGTTTGTTTTGTTATGTTTTTTTGTTTCCCTTTTGTTCGGGGCGACGGGCGAACAAAATCGAAGGAACAAAATTTCACACGCACTAACCGAAAGAACGCACTGCACGATTTTATTGAATGTTAATTTTTTTTATAAATATATTTGTTTTGCTTAATTTGCTAAGCAAAACAAATTCGACACTCGCGGGCGAAATGCGGCCGGCGCGCGGAAGAAGAAAACTGAATATTTCGTTTGAGCTGTCAAAGTTCTCTTGCTTTCTTCTCCTTTCTTTCGCTTTTGCTTTCGTTAAGTTAGCTCAGTGAGCGGCGGCGATCCGATGAGGGTATTGCCAGCCTCGCCATTACAATAGTAAATTGTCAAAACCTGGACTAAAGCTTTTGTACTTTTTAAACCTGTTTGAGGGAGAGGAATTTGAGAACATTTATGCTTTCGCCTATACGTACATGAGTGCCGCCAAAATGTATATTTCATTTTGGTGGGTGCAGGGGGGTATATGTAAATTTGCCAAACACACCTAGAAAAATCTGAAGAGATTTTTCGCATATAGGTATGGGTAAAGCCCCGACTGCGGACACTGGTTTCTGCGTAAGCCGCACTCTATGTATGTGGGAAGATAAATGGAAAGTGAGCGTCATAGGCGCTCATATATTCTAATTTTTTTAGTTCTTTTTGAGCAGGGTAGAAGGAGAGTGGCAAAAGCTTTGGGTTTTTTTCTTCTAAAATTTAATTAAATTATTTGTTTCCAAAAGTTGGATAATTTTCTTTTCTTTTCTTAAAAAATTGTGTTTTTTTTGTTGAGTGGTGAAGTGGAGCTGTTGCCATCGTCGGACTGTGGCTGGAGGACAAGTGGTCCAAAGGGAGTATTTTTGCGCGCTGGTTTAGTTTTGCCAGCTAGTGTTTATTTTGCTTTATTTTATTTGTGGCAGTCGGCCATTTAGTGATTTGTTTTTGAGGAATTGAATAGAGTTGGACAGATTGTGTTCGGTCGTGATTTATTTTGGTGAAGTGTTTCCGTCCAAGTAGTTTGCTTGGGATTTGTTTGGCCGTTTTTCCCCCCTCTTCCTTATTCCTTTTTTTTTGTTTGTGTTGTCCCGCATCAGAGCCAAGTTGTTGCTGGACATCGAATTTTATCGAAGTCCAGCTGGTGAATAGATTCTGCAAAGAATCGTGCGAGGGATTTCAGACAGGTTGGTCTGGTCCCGCAAATCAATTGCGTTTAAAAAGATTTAATTTTTGGTGTACGAATAATTTCTTTTGGGTGATTGTCGGCTTGTGTTGATTTTGAAAAAGGGTTTGTGTGCGGTATTATTTTCCTTGTGTCGGGAAAATTTCCGTTTCTTTTATATATAGTTATATATATACCTATATATATATCTATTGCGGCAGTTTCGGTGTAGTTTTTTTAAAAGAAGTTTATTTATCAGGTTTTCGTGTGTTCGTGTTGTTCGTTCGTCCGGGGATACCATACCGCGAGGGTCGTCTTAAATCCCACGCTTCGCGACTGTGCTATTCGGGCAAATAGGGAATTTAATTATCGCGTGGGGATTTTTGATTTTAGTTAGTTTAAATAAAGTTTAGTTAAAAATAGCGCGATAAGCTGGCGCCCAACGTGGGGCATTCAATTTACCGGGGAAAAGGCAGACATGTCCCTACATGCCTTTCTACAGAGGGTAGACGAGCTATGCGAGGCTCGGGGCGTTAGTGAAGCCCAGTTGTTTAGGGGAGCAGTGGAGCTTTTTTCTGGAAAAGCCCTGCTCTGGTTTAGGGATGTCCGCAGGACAGTTTCAGGCTGGCGAGAGTTGGTCGCCGAGCTGAAACTGGAATTCCTGCCCCCCAACTATGACGACATTTTGATGTCTGAGATTAGGCGACGGACTCAGGGTGGGACTGAGTCCATAGGAATCTATGTAGCGGCGATGAGGGGGTTGTTCGGTTGTCTGTCCGACCCCTTGTCAGAGAGGCGTATGCTGGGTCTGGTGATCGCAAACCTGTCCCCGTTTTACCAGACTCAGCTGGGCTTGGCTGAGCCTAAGTCTTTATCGGAGTTGGTTTCCTTGGGTCGGAAGCTGGAGGCTGTGCGGGCGAATGTGGAAGCATTCGTGCCGCCGCCCAGCAGCCGATCCAAGAATTTGTTGGAGCCAGACTTGGCTTACGTCTCTGCTGAACCTGAGGTTTCAGTGGTTAGGGCCCCTTTGCGTGACGCTAGGTTGGAGAGGAGAATTCAGGCTCCTCCCCAAAATTCTTTTAGGTGCTTCAATTGTAAGCGGTTTGGGCATGTTTTGAGCAACTGCCCTAGGGAAATTTATTGTTTCGGTTGTAGGCGGCCTGGTTTCTTAAAGCGTGATTGCCCCCGATGCTCTCAGAGAGCAGGGCAATCGCAGGAGCGCTCGGACAGGGAGGCGGCCCCGAGAGCGGCTCCGAGGGCCCGCGAAGAGTCGGGAAATGGGGAGCGAGCTCTTGTGGAAGCAGGGCAAGAAGTTCGCGAGGTTTAGGTAGGTTGCCTGCGGGCAACCAGCTGGCTAGGGAAAATAGTGGTAGGCCTCAGAGGCAACGTCCGTCCGAAATTTGTTTGAGTTTTTCTCTTTCAGGTAGAGAATTGGATAATAGGCCATATTTAGGTGTTAAAATTTTTGGAGTGCGTATGTTAGGGCTTTTGGATTCGGGGGCCACCAGGACGATTCTTGGTAGGCCAGGCTGGGACACATTAAAGTCCTGGGGGATACGTTTATTGGCGTCTGCGGTCAGCAAGGTTGCGCTTGCTGATGGTGAAGAAGTTCCGGTTAGGGGGGTAGTTTCGGTCCCTTTCGAGGTAGAGGGCAAGTCGGTCCTCGTGGAATGCCTCGTAATACCGGATTTACCCCAATCATTGATTCTTGGAGTAGACTTTTGGTCTAAGGCCGGTGTAGTGCCAGATTTGGCCAAGAATCAGTGGAGGTTTTCCGACCAAGTCGAGGTCTCGTCAGTAGCGGCGATAGTTGATAGGTCTTCGTTGTCAACTATGGAAAAATCGGTTCTTGAGGAGTTTGTTGCAGATGTTTTTAGGTCTATGCCTGAGGGACTTGGTTGTACACATTTGGTCGAACATCGGATTCGTACAAAGCCAAATGTGGAACCAGTCAAGCAGCGATACTATCCGGTATCGCCCGCTATTCAGAGGCGCATAGATGAGGAAATAGAGGATATGTTAGGAAAGGGTGTGATTGAGATTTCTCACAGCCCTTGGGCATCACCGGTTGTGATGATTAGGAAAAGGATGGGAGTTATAGGTTTTGTGTCGACTATAGGACACTGAATAAAAATACGGATCGAGATAGTTACCCCCTCCCTTATATTTCGGCTACTTTAGATAAGCTAAAGGACGCCAAATATCTCTCTAGTTTGGATATAAAATCCGCTTATTGGCAGATCCCAGTAAAGAAGGAGTCTAGGGCCTGCACGGCATTTACAGTTCCGGGTAGGGGGCTCTACCAGTTCAAGCGCATGCCTTATGGCCTGCACAATGCGCCTGCAACTTGGCAGAGATTTATAGATGAGGTCCTTGGGGCTGACTTGGAACCCCATGTTTTCGTGTATTTGGACGATATTATTATTGTTACAAATACATTTGATAAGCATGTTGAGGTTCTGAAGGAGGTCCTGAGGAGGATTTGTTCGGCAGGGCTTAGATTGAATAGGGAAAAATGTAATTTTTGTCTTTCTTCGCTACGGTACTTAGGTTATGTTGTTGATCGACAGGGCTTGCACGTTGACCCCGAGAAAGTTGAGGCAATGCTGAAAATTCCAGCGCCCAAAAATGTAAGGGAAGTCAGGTCGTTTGTTGGCACCATTTCTTGGTATCGTAGGTTTGTTTCGAATTTCGCTGATTTGGTTAAGCCTCTAACTGATCTTCTAAAGAAGAAGAACAGGTTTAGATGGTCGCCGGAGTGCGAGGACAGCTTTTTGAAGGCCAAGGAGCGCCTAGTGACGGCGCCGGTCCTGAGCTGTCCTGATTTCGAACGACCCTTCGTTGTTCAGACTGATGCTTCCGATTTTGGAATAGGTGCCGTTTTGACACAGCAGTTTGATGAAGGGGAGAAGGTCATTTCGTATTTGAGTAGGTCGTTGAGTAGGTGCGAGAGGAATTATTCCACTACCGAGAAGGAGTGTTTGGCTGTTTTGTGGGCAGTTGAGAAGTTGAGGCCATACATCGAAGGGGTCAGGTTCACAGTGGTGACCGACCATTATTCGTTGGTATGGCTCAACAATTTGAAAGATCCTTGCGGTAGGTTGGCTAGGTGGGCTTTAAAGCTCCAGCAATACGATTATGAAATCATACATCGTAAGGGGAAAGATCATGTTGTGCCCGACATGCTTTCTAGAGGTGTCCCAGTCGTAGGGGAGGTAGATGGGCGTGTTAGAGATCCATGGGTGGATTCCATGGTTAGGAAAGTGGAGGATAAACCACTCGATTACCCAGCTTGGAGAATTGAAAATGGGGTGTTATATAAACACATAAAGGCAGGGACAAATAGTTTGTTTAGTGCTGGGTACGAGTGGAAGAGAGTTGTGGGCAAGAGTGATAGGCGCAGTATTTTATTTGAGTGTCACGATAATCCATTATCGGGGCACATGGGCGTTAGGAAAACATACGCTAGGGTAATTGAGAAATATTATTGGCCGAAAATGAAGGCAGAGATAGCTAGATATATTAAAGGTTGTCAGGTTTGCCAGAGGGTGAAACCTGACAACAATAAGCCAGCTGGTTGTATGGTAGAGAGGACAAAGAAATTAGAACCTTGGGAAATGATCTGCGTAGATCTGGTGGGACCCTTGGTGAAGTCTAGTCGGGGATTTTGTTATATTTTAACGGTGGTTGACTACTTCACCAAATTCCCATTGTTGTTTCCGTTGCGAAATGCAACGGCAAAGAGTGTTTGCAAGGAGTTGGAAGATAATGTCTTCCTGCTCTTTGGAGTTCCGAGGTCCATTGTATGCGACAATGGGCCACAGTTTCGCAGCAAGGAGCTGCAGAGTTTATGCGCGTCGTATGGTGTGCAGATGCGGTACACTGCACACTATCATCCGCAGGCCAATCCGGCCGAGCGGATCAACCAAATAATTAAGACCACTTTGAGAGCATATATTTCAGAAAACCATCGGACATGGGATTCTCATCTCTCAAAGGTGGCGTGCTGCATTCGAACATCGCAGCATGAGGTTTTGGGAGCGTCTCCATACTTCGTGAATTTTGGCCGAAATATGGCGGTCAGGGGTGATAGAGATTATAGACGAGTGGGAGACTCAGACCAACCGGACAGTAGTAGTGAGGACCGGGCCAAGTTAATGGCAGACTTGAGGGAAGACATACGGAAGAAGTTAGAAATGGCAAGTGCCAAGACAGCAAAGACTTACAATCTCAGACGTAGAGATGTACAGTATTTACCGCACGAGTTAGTATGGAGACGTAATTTTGTTTTGTCCGATGCTGCAAACTATTTTGCAGCGAAGTTAGCTCCGAAATTTGTTGGACCGTTTAGGGTTAAAAAGAGGGTGTCTCCGTGGACATATGTTTTGGAAGACGAAGACGGACGAGAAAAGGGGACATGGCATGTGCAGGACCTTAGGCCGCACATCGACTCATGGTGATTTTTCTCCGGTTAGATTCGAAAGTTGGCTGGTCTCAGGAGACCAAGCAACTTTCGCGGAGGTGGAGGTGGGGTTGTCGCGGTATAAATTCGCGGCACAGTTGTTGTTGTTTTGTTGTATTGTTTGTTTTGTTATGTTTTTTTGTTTCCCTTTTGTTCGGGGCGACGGGCGAACAAAATCGAAGGAACAAAATTTCACACGCACTAACCGAAAGAACGCACTGCACGATTTTATTGAATGTTAATTTTTTTTATAAATATATTTGTTTTGCTTAATTTGCTAAGCAAAACAAATTCGACACTCGCGGGCGAAATGCGGCCGGCGCGCGGAAGAAGAAAACTGAATATTTCGTTTGAGCTGTCAAAGTTCTCTTGCTTTCTTCTCCTTTCTTTCGCTTTTGCTTTCGTTAAGTTAGCTCAGTGAGCGGCGGCGATCCGATGAGGGTATTGCCAGCCTCGCCATTACAATAGTAAATTGTCAAAACCTGGACTAAAGCTTTTGTACTTTTTAAACCTGTTTGAGGGAGAGGAATTTGAGAACATTTATGCTTTCGCCTATACGTACATGAGTGCCGCCAAAATGTATATTTCATTTTGGTGGGTGCAGGGGGGTATATGTAAATTTGCCAAACACACCTAGAAAAATCTGAAGAGATTTTTCGCATATAGGTATGGGTAAAGCCCCGACTGCGGACACTGGTTTCTGCGTAAGCCGCACTCTATGTATGTGGGAAGATAAATGGAAAGTGAGCGTCATAGGCGCTCATATATTCTAATTTTTTTAGTTCTTTTTGAGCAGGGTAGAAGGAGAGTGGCAAAAGCTTTGGGTTTTTTTCTTCTAAAATTTAATTAAATTATTTGTTTCCAAAAGTTGGATAATTTTCTTTTCTTTTCTTAAAAAATTGTGTTTTTTTTGTTGAGTGGTGAAGTGGAGCTGTTGCCATCGTCGGACTGTGGCTGGAGGACAAGTGGTCCAAAGGGAGTATTTTTGCGCGCTGGTTTAGTTTTGCCAGCTAGTGTTTATTTTGCTTTATTTTATTTGTGGCAGTCGGCCATT
Organism: Heteromyza rotundicornis; assembly: GCA_951394025.1. Classification (NCBI taxonomy): domain Eukaryota; kingdom Metazoa; phylum Arthropoda; class Insecta; order Diptera; family Heleomyzidae; genus Heteromyza; species Heteromyza rotundicornis. Next base: position 14,649,044 of record OX596012.1, on the reverse strand, counting down.
TAGTGATTTGTTTTTGAGGAATTGAATAGAGTTGGACAGATTGTGTTCGGTCGTGATTTATTTTGGTGAAGTGTTTCCGTCCAAGTAGTTTGCTTGGGATTTGTTTGGCCGTTTTTCCCCCCTCTTCCTTATTCCTTTTTTTTTGTTTGTGTTGTCCCGCATCAGAGCCAAGTTGTTGCTGGACATCGAATTTTATCGAAGTCCAGCTGGTGAATAGATTCTGCAAAGAATCGTGCGAGGGATTTCAGACAGGTTGGTCTGGTCCCGCAAATCAATTGCGTTTAAAAAGATTTAATTTTTGGTGTACGAATAATTTCTTTTGGGTGATTGTCGGCTTGTGTTGATTTTGAAAAAGGGTTTGTGTGCGGTATTATTTTCCTTGTGTCGGGAAAATTTCCGTTTCTTTTATATATAGTTATATATATACCTATATATATATCTATTGCGGCAGTTTCGGTGTAGTTTTTTTAAAAGAAGTTTATTTATCAGGTTTTCGTGTGTTCGTGTTGTTCGTTCGTCCGGGGATACCATACCGCGAGGGTCGTCTTAAATCCCACGCTTCGCGACTGTGCTATTCGGGCAAATAGGGAATTTAATTATCGCGTGGGGATTTTTGATTTTAGTTAGTTTAAATAAAGTTTAGTTAAAAATAGCGCGATATGTTCAGTTATTTTTTAACGGTTAACGGTGCTAGGAATGATTTATTCAGTGGATACCTTTTCAATATTTATTTTCAATCATTATTTTTTTTTTCTATCATTATTTTATATTTTTTTCAGCCTTTCTTCTTATTTAAACAACTCAATCCCATGAAATGTTAAAGTATCTGCGGCATTTTTCCAATTAAAATTTGATACAGTACATTTGCATACGAGTACTTAAATCAGATATAATTCCAATTGTCATTCAATTAAAACTTTTTCCACTTCCAACATTTTGATGACTTTTTGCAGCTGGTGACCTCAAAGCCTCGAATGAACCCAAAGCGCTTGACTGACTGGACTGGACTGACTGACTTATTTATGGCTTTTCAAAGCAGTTTGAATGATTTGAAATTATTCCAAAAACAAGGATGTGATTTCTGTGCATTTCAACTATTAATAGTAACTACTGTGATGTAATGCGCGCGGTGTATTTCATTTGATTTACAATCGAAAAGCGCTAAAACTAACAGCTCAATTAATTTGTGTGAGTGGCCAACGAAATGGAATCAAATTGAGCGTCTAACAATGTTAACCTTAGACAGAAATGATTGAGCACAAATTATGGCAAAACCAAATCAGATCGAATGCTTCCAATTGGTAAATCAATAATTTTATTTTTTTATTTTAATATTTAATTTAAATGCATTTCCATAATTGAGGCAAATATCAAATTACAAACTGTCGTTGGTACGAAAAAAACCCCAACAAACATTCTTGATTAATTGTGAAAATTATTCAAAATTAATGCCGTCCAATTAATTTTAACCTTATTTTAGAAAATGTGTGCATGTTTACAATTAATTATATTATTTTTTACTATGTAAAATTCGTTTTTTTTTGTATTTTTCTTCACTCACTTTTCAAATCAAATTACACTTAAAATTTTCGTTTTTTTTAATTAAGTCATTGGGGAAATGCCATTTGTTTATGGTGCTGGCAACACTGTCGAACAACTGTTGGCAGTGCAATGGCAGCAAATAAAATTGAAAGTAATACAAAATGTGTTGTTTTTACACCACCCAATTTATACACAACAACACACCGAATTTTACCTTCAATTCAATTGCATTTACATGGAAAACAATCGCTTTCGCGCAGTTGCAGTTGCAGTCAGTCAGTGCACCGCTCAAGCGGACTGACATTCCGTTTGACAGTGGCTAGTGTAGAGTAAATATTGCACACAAATTACAATTAAAATGGAAATTAGCGCTTTGTCACGGCTGCTGTTGGTTATGGTGTTGCGGTGGGAATTTTTCACCTGTCCACCAGTATTTCACAATATCAATTTTATGTTGATGAAATGACAACTTCAATGCAAGCACAGTGGTTGTTATGCATAAGAACTTTTGGTATTAAAAAGCAGTGGTACGAGTATGTGGTGTACATGACGCTTTGGATTCCGCAGCTTGAACTTGATTTTTCATTCTGATTTACATGAGAAAATTAATTTAATATCTGCCCCCTACTTCCCGTATTAAATCATGTTTATGCTATGAAATGTATCCGGAAATTCACATTAAACAAATTAACAATAAAATTCTTAACAATACAATCAAATAAATCTGCGTGGGTGTCTCTCGGCCACGCTCAACTATCTCACGGTCGTCCATGACCGTTTTTAGCTTTCTGCTATTCGAAATTTGCATTATAAATTACATTCTGCGTTCAATGTGCAATGTGTAATGTCTCTATTTTTTTAACTCTAATTTTTTTAATACTTATTTTGTTATTGTATGTAATAATTTTGATTAATTAAACTCATGTTGAACATGTCAAATGGAATTATTGGCATCGTTATTATTGTGATTATAAAGGAAGTGGCTACTGACAACTAATCTAGGCAAATTATTAATTGAAAAATAAACCGGCATTGAAGGAATTTAAATGCGCCATTTTAAATTTCTGATTGATTCTTGAATCGTTGAGAAAGGTTTTGCTTCATAACTTTCACTAAGGAAGGTATTAAACAAGTATTAATCGATCACTTAAAGCTTAATATATTTTTACGTTCATATATTATATACGATATTACAAAATACGATATTCATTATCGATAGTAATTAATTTTAAATCATTCTTGGAAGTTACAAAAAGTAATTTCTAATTAAAATTAATATATATAATATAATCGATTTATTAATTTATATGATACTAAGGTTTAAAAGTTAAAAAAAAGTGGCGCAGCACCAGCTTAAATCCGCCTATATGATATTGAACCTAGAGTTGTAAACATAAATCCGTATATCTAGTATAGTCTTCTGAATTGTAAGGTCGCTGCCTCGCTCCTATGTCCATTTATAGCCTGGGCTACTTCTGGGATTCTAAGTGACATTAATCGAAAAAACATTATAAAGAATTTTTTTAATTTATCTTATTCCATGTCCGTCTAGAAAACCCGATGAATTCTGCGGAAAAGTGTGAAAATCGTGAAAAAAAACAGTAAAATTCTTTGCATACTTTCTGCACGGAGAGAAATGTTGGCTCATGATTTACGATTATGGAGTCCATAAAACTATTGTTACTTAATTACGAACTATAATCAATAATTTTGAATATTAGTCACAAATTATGCAAATTCGTGCATAAACTAGGTTATGAAACTGCACGTGTTATCATGAATTATGAGTAACTGGGATGATTGTCATGAATTGCTGAGCAATATACAATACATTTAGACGCTTTTACAATAATGCCAGGGTAGCCGAATCGGTTAGGCGTCCGGACTGGAGAGGATGATGTCGGTTCGAATTCCGGGAAAACTGAATTTGTGAAAAAGTTATTACAAATTATTCTAAGCAAGTTGGCAAATAACAAAGTAAAATTATATAAATAATTAAGTAAAAAATTAGCAAATAAAAAAAATTTATTTAATTGGAAATATGTGCTCAAATTATTATTACGAATGATTTATTTATTCTCACTTAAGCCTAAAATTTTGAATTTTTAATCATAATTTATGATTTTTGTTTGCACAATTTATTCATTGATTCATGGTCATTGGTTATGTCAAAAGGGAAAATAACAATTCAAGTTTAAGTGGAACAAATCAAGCAAACACAAATCACAAACTATGATTTTCCCTTTTAACAGTTCTTATGATTAAGAATTCTTGATTATTGACTTCTAATTAATGGATTAATATCGTGACTAATTTTTACTTAATTGATTCCTATAAGGCATGATTTCAGCAAGCATTTCCCTCCGTGTGGGGTCGTCAATATTTCTCTTTGAGCGCAAACTGTCATACATAATTGCATATATACGCATCTACGTGTGTGAAAAGCTAAGAGATATAAAGGGTTAAATTGTATCGTAAGCGAGAGCTATCTCAAGGAATACATAGCAAACCAATTTTTAAAATCCTTCTCCTGTAAAATTAATTTTTTTGTGGAAGTACCCTCCACAGGATCCAGAGGAGGGTACTTCCACTACTGCAAATACATGACCGAACATAGCCGGGCATATTAAGCAAGTTGGAAAATAAAACTGATCTGCAGTTTACTAGACGTAACAGAGCCAAATGGGTCACTTTAAAAAATTCTGTTGAATCGTAGAATTTTTCAAAAGTGTCCTTTTATGGAACATTATTAAGGAAGCCTGCCCAGTTGTTGGACCTACCCAGCTTTTAGACTGTGACAGTTCTGCCCAGATATTGGGCTCGCTACAAAAAAACTTGGAATTTGGTGTGTCTCATAGTGTCTCATAGACAAATAAAAAAATTCGAAACCAGAAATTTCAAAATACACCCCAAAAATCGGTTTTCAGGGGACGAACCTTATTTCCATTTATTTAAATTAATAAACTTTCTAAAACTGAAGTGTTAACTTCTATTTCGAACTTTGACAGCGGTCCAATAGATGTCCAATAGGTGGGCAGACATTTTTGGGTGTCGTTTCTTGAATATATAATAGTTAGCTATTGTCCTTAGCATTCATTTGAGCCTTATTGAGCGACGTGAAATTATGTTTCAAAAGAAAACTATGGCATTAAACGAAAACATGTCCAAAAACTGGGCAGGCTCCTCTGCTTTGTGTGGCGATGTGTTACGGTTAATCAAGTAATTTATCAAAAAATGAAATAAACAGAAATACCGATTACTGAAAAGTATCGATTATTTCTACTAAATGATTAAAATGGTCGCTTCATTGCATATACCGTAGACAAATAAGAACTGTCAAATGTGAGATACGATAAATTGGCTACAAAATGACAATATCTGGCTGAAAAATTAAAATTTCTACTTAACTGCAAAATTAAATCCCACAAATATTTATTCAATTAAAATAAAAGAGAAGCAATTTAAAAACTAACAAATTCCAAAATAATTAAACATTTCCCAAAAGTATTCAGAACAAACCCTCAGGCTGCTCTGCCACCTCAAACAAGTGTACAGTGGGCTCTACCTATTCCGGCAGTAAACACTCATCTGCAAACGTAACAAAGATCAAAATGGCCAACGCCCAGCAACGTTTTCTGGTTATGTTGCGGTAAGCAATAGCAAAATGTTGGATACTCTCCAAAAATGTGGCCAGCATTTGCATGTATGTGTGCTTTCGGTACATGCCTTTTGATATAATTTCGCACACAATTTGCATAAATACAAGCTCAACATGCAAAAGAGCTCAACATTTTGCCAACGGATGCACTTTCCGAGTAGTCCGCATACTTGGTCCATGGGCAATGGACATTTGCTGCACAAGGACATGCATGGTTACTGCGCTCGGTTTCATTTATCATAATTTGGTTGATTGGAATTTAACAGCCAAAAGGCAATTCAACGAAATATTAATATGAATGCGGTAGTAATGACGTTGGTGGAGTTGCAATTACACTTTGACTTTGTTGCTAGCTTGAATTTCTGATATTTCGGTAGCCAATGCGAATATTTGTGTTGTGGTATTAATGCAAATGGGTAGTTAAAGGTTTGTAATTGCAAATGTGGAAGTGCAACTTAAATTATTCAAAATGTTCGTTGTTTATCGATTTTTGTTATTTGTGAATAAAAGGAATAAACGACAGGACAGTATGGGTTGCAAGTTGCAACTTATATAAGTATTTCTCCAGATCTGTCTGTCTTTCTTTCTGTCGGTAACGCTAAGCAAATTCACCATTCCCCACTATGGTGAATAGTTATTTTTGTTGGTTTGTGTATTAGATAAATACAATGCAGTTTAAATAAAAGACGTCTGAGTACGCCAAGGACGCGGGTAAGGCTATGTCTGGTATTATCTTCTCACACATTTCCTTGCCACCATTCAAGTGTAACCTCAACTCAATTACAAAAATCCCGTGATGGTAAATAATGTCCGACCATTTAAAAGCAATGCAAAATGGTTAAACCGATAATTAATGTCCATTATCGGGACATGGACACAGCGATATTTACCACCTACACATTCCAAAAAACACAAAAGCATTCCAAAATGCATTTAACATGGTGCAACCGACAGCAACGCAGCACAACACAACAGCGACGATGACAGCTGATGGCCATTTATCCTTGCCAAACAACAGCGTCAAGTGCATCAACGGCGACGCCCAAGTACAAAATGGCAACAGAAGCTGTTCTTGTTGTTGTTGTTGTTGTTGTTGCTGTCGTTGTTATTTGGAAGCAACGACGACGCAGCTGCAAGTGAAAGTCAAACATGAGAACGACAAGCGACAGCGTCAGTCAGGCAGTCAGGCAGGAGCCATAAATGGTAGTGCCACTGACAGCGCGGCATAAGGATAAGAATGAGTTCAGGGTCAGTTGGGCAACGAAAGTGTATTGCGAGTTGCGATTTGAGTAAGTGGCCGGGGAATGGGGAAATGAAAAGAGCACCGATTATGGCTAATGGAGGTGCTGACAATGTGGTCTCACACTCTTTAGCTTATATGGCAACTGAAGCGAACAATTGTGGCAAGGAAACAATATTTTTTGAACCGTTTTTGGTTTGCAGTTTTCTTTTTTGTTGTACTTTTAAAAAGTATTCTTTCAACAGAAACGATTCGGTTCTAGAATTTATAATTTCATTTTTTTCGTCGCCCTGTCGCATTGCTTAAAACGTTTCGCGTTTAGCGCTTGTACGTGCTTGGAATAATTTTCATTTGGAATTCATTTTATTTTCATTCAATAAAAACGTTTACACATCATATTCGGTATTAATTTAATAAAAAAAAAAAAAGGAAATAAAAAAAAAAACGAAATTGCCTCTAAAATCAATACGAATTTTTTGATTGTTTATTTTTGTGTCACCCTTAAATGGGCGCACAATTTGTACACTTTGGCCCGGTATTTATGTAATTGTGCGGAAAATTGAAATCGTCTCGAAATTGGCAATCGAATGACTTGTGGGTTTTACTGTTTTACATTCAACTGTATTTATTATAAATTTAATTTTTTATTCTACAATTGAATACTAAAATATTGCTATTGCTTAGAGAACGTAAGATCTCTGACGTCAATAGAGTCAATTTAGTAAAAGTTTGTAATCTTTATGGTTCTTGACAGGACATTGTATCCTTGGACTTTTTAGACAAGTTTCGTGATACTACAAAAATTTTTATTTTGGTTCTGGGCTCTCCTTAAGAACTTACGGATTTAAATAAGTTTTGGCTGTTTGCTATGCACCTTAACAGACCACAGACGGGTTCATATAAGAAAATAGATTAATGTTCAGTAACTCAACTAAAGGATCGTTTTTCTACGTATAGATATACTAATCTCTTTAAGGTTAGGTTCCGGTTGTCAAGAAACGGCTCAAGCGATGTTTTTTGAGATGTAAAATAGTACTGGATCAGTATTTTTTTGCAGAGGACATTCCATTTTGCTTTCTCTTTTCATTTGCTAGCCAATAATGTTAAGTTTTCTCAAGAAATTCAAAACAGTTCGAAATATCTCCCTTATCGATCCTCTTCCTGTGGGGGCAAAGGTGAGCGGGATGGAGCCAATTTAAAGTTCTAACTCTCGTTAGAAGGGGGGAGAAGGGGGGAGAAGGGGGGAGAAGGGGGGAGAAGGGGGGATAAGGGGGGAGAAGGGGGAGAAGGGGGGAGAAGGGGGGAGAAGGGGGGAGAAGGGGGGAGAAGGGGGGAGAAGGGGGGAGAAGGGGGGAGAAGGGGGGAGAGGGGGGAGAAGGGGGAGAAGGGGGAGAAGGGGGTAGAAGGGGGTAGAAGGGGGAGAAGGGGGGAGAAGGGGGAGAAGGGGGGAGAAGGGGGGAGAAGGGGGGAGAAGGGGGGAGAAGGGGGGAGAAGGGTGGAGAAGGGGGAGAAGGGGGGAGAAGGGGGAGAAGGGGGAGAAGGGGGAGAAGGGGGAGAAGGGGGAGAAGGGGGAGAAGGGGGAGAAGGGGGAGAAGGGGGAGAAGGGGGAGAAGGGGGAGAAGGGGGAGAAGGGGGAGAAGGGGGAGAAGGGGGAGAAGGAGGGAGAAGGGGGGAGAAAAAAAATTTTAAAAAAAAGCGGAAAATAATAAGGAGTAAAAAACAAGTTTTTTAAAATACCCGACTAAAAAGCAGAAAAAAAATTTCCTTTAAATTAATTTCAGCAATTTCGATTTAAAATTAAGGGTTTTAGGCGACTTCTAAATCTGCAAAGATATTAGGAGGAAAACCTTAATTTTAAATCGAAATTGCTGAAATTAATTTAAAGGAATCGATAAAACATTGCAAAATAAACACAGCGGTAGGCTTTATTTCGTAAATAAAATATCAATAATGTTGCTTAAACGTTTCGTTTTGACTTTTCTCTCAGTGTATTACTGCCACGCCCATATTATGAATCCAAAATCTCTAGCAATGCTTTCACAGAATTTATTTACATTTTATGTTGAATTACAACTTCCTAGGACCACTGGTTACTATAGGAGAGGATACTATAAATGACACGGTCATATTTTGAGCTGCCGTGAGCCCTTCCGAAAAAATCCGTCTCAGGTCTCATAAAATATGTATTTGCAATTACTGCTTCCTTGGGCTATTGGTGGCTTCAGTAGAGCGTACTAGCCGTAGGACATATACATATGTGAAATTACTGCTTTCTATGCTTAACTGACGAATTTGCAAGCTATTCGTTAAAATTGCTAATCCCTCGGACACAGTTCTATAAGTCGGGATCAGTCTCTTCAGATTGTATGAATTAAATGGGAAACATTTTTCTAAATTAAATTCATTTTATTTTTTCATTGTCTTTTTGTTCACTGAGATCCACAAAAATAACATGAATTGCTTGTAGCCTGATTCAATGTACCAACTAACCACTCTAAAGTACGAATACTGAAAATTTCATAACAAGCGAGCATCCTTTAAAAATATTCATTGTCAATAGTGTAACCTCAATCCACTACCGCACCATAACCATAATCGAAACACATTAAAGCTCAGCTACGGTGAGGCAAACTTGTTTTAAAGCACACACTTCAAGAAGAATGGAAAAAAAAAGTAAACAGATTGATGGTAAATGTGGCCAAAAATAACATAATGCGCAGTAATGTAATGCAGCCAACATCGATGAATTGCATTTACGTTTTTTTCTTCTTGCTTTTTCTTTTTCTTTTTTTGTTTGTTTTTTCTCTTATTTTTTTTTTTTTCTCAACAATCCAGACCAGCATTGACTTCTCGGTATACATAATTCATTTTGTCTGCTGCATAAGTGAACCATATATGTGCACTTTTTTCCAGAGCTCAACCGATAAAAAAAAGTGAATGAAAAAAAGAAGGCCCAACAACAATCAAGGCTGCGAAAAGGGCTTCAAGGGCAACTTAGGCACACACACACACACACATGGCGAACCAAACCGAGAGCGAAACCAAAACTGAATTTAGATGCACGTGGACTGCAATGGAGATGATGGTGGTTGGTGGCTGCCTGCCTGCCGTTCGTTCATGACTTGGCCAAGTGGTTGTGAGGTTGATGCAACTATAACAACAACAACAAAGGAGCATACGTACGTATACGTACGTTTGCATCCCAATGAGTTTCGTAAACATGAAAATATTGTAAATCTTTTGTGCCTTGAAAGTTTATAATTTTTTTTTTTTTTGTATTTTTTAGTTCAATTTTATTCACCAACTTACACGTTCATGCATATGTATGTGTGTGTGTGTGTGTGTGCACTGCAATGTTACTTCAAGGTCGAATTACTTGAGGCAACATCAACAACAACAACAACAACAATAATAATAATAACAGCGGTAGCCAGCGCAACAACAACAACAATTAATGGATCCGAGTTGAGCTTGAAATAAACTTCAAGTGAAAGTTTTTGTGATTTTCGTAGAAACATGACAACAACAACAACGACACAATAACAATTGCCGCAAAAACTATGAAAAATGACAACAATAAGAAGAATGTAAAATATTTCTTACTTTTGTACAACATTCAATCATTTGACGTTGACTTGACATTTGCAAAAATGCAAAAATACTCAGAACATATTTCATTTCATTCATTTCGGTTTTCTAGACGCGCTAATACTCGTGTTGAACCTACTTGACCTGGGCACAGCACAGCATGGCGTTGTGTATATATGCCGGCCTGGCCTCTCTCATTACTTTTGAGCTGCTGCGACTGAAGCCGCCTGTGGTGGCTGTGGTGACCGTGACTTTTTCGACGTTTTTTTTTCATGTTTTACAAACGAATTGCCCAAAGGAATAGTAAAAATGTTACAAAATAAACCAATAAGGGTTACTGACATTTTGACTCGGCCACCATATAAATGTCTTACAATACAATCAATGATGGCTTTTTATTTTGGCTTATTTTTTTTGTCTTTCAGTCAGTCAGTCACTCGGTCACAATGGGCTATAGAAGCATAAAGTTGGTTGGTTGCTTGGTTGTTGGCCCATTAAGTTTGACTCAAGCATTTGCCTTAACATGCAACATACTCGTACCAGAAGCCATTTCAAGAGGGTTAACGCCTATTCCTTTATGTATGTACTTTAAGTAATTTATGATTACGTCATTTATCTTTTATTTTTTTTTTATTTATGTTTATTAACATTTCCGCACTGAAATAACTGAAAAAATAATAATAAAAAAACACAGAAACACTTAAGTGAAGACAATAAATTTTCAAAGTTCAACGTTTTGATGTGAACTTTTTCAGGTTTGGTTCAAGGATTCAGACAAAGTGAAAGGTATACAAAGTAACTGTAACATGTTAAGTGGCAAGGATGCTAAACATTTCTTTATGAAAATAATTAAATGCACAGAAAGAAGTCGTAAGCGTTTTGAACTTCCTTCTTAAAAAGGAAAGTAGAGTTTTTGAAAAAATTTTCTTCTGGTCATTCATCAATAAAGTTTTAAAATGAATAGAATGAAGTTGGTTGTATATTTTGGTATTAAATATTTCCACAAATTCCGGCTCCATTGTCATGTTATTAATTTCTTTCCGATATCTTTCGGTACCTCTTCCTGTTGTTTTTTAGTATTTCGGCTGTCCTTTTTATGTTTTCTGTGACTTCATATTACTTTTCTGCTTCTAAAGAGACAATTTCTAGAAGAACCCTGACAGAGCTACATTTAACTTCCATTTAACACCCACCCTAATTCACTCCATCGCTAAAACGTTATGGGGGTATACACAAGCTATCACATTTTCTTTACTTATATAAAATTCTTTGTTAGTCTGTTTGTAGGTTTGTATGTATGTATGTTTGTTCCCTTATAACTCAAGAAATACTGGACCGATTTTAATGAAATGCATATCAAAAGGTAGGTAATTTCATTGGCCTCGACATATATGTTATTTCATTAACTTTAGGCGTTCGAGGTGGGCGTGGCAATTATTATTCTAAAATGCTATAATTCAGGCAGTGTTCAGCCGATTTCGCTGAAAATTTCATTTTTGGTGTGGTTTTGGGTCTAAAAATTTGCTGTCCGCCAACTGCCACGCCCTACAAATTTTAAAGGTTTGTAACTTGGGTTCAAGGGATTTCGCTAAAATTTTGTGTTTAATGCTGGGGTGTGAATGGGCAAAGGTGTGATTGTGCGATCCGCCAATTGCCACGCCCCAATTTATTATAGAACTTCGAGGGATATCGGGGATATTTTGAATTTGGTGTTCAGTTGTGAATGGGCAGAGGGATGACTAAGAAAATCTGTTTTTATTTCAGTCGTTTAAATAATAAATAGTTGGATGTCATAAAATGTTAAATAATTTTTTACTTTCTCGCGTACTTTTAGTTTGTAAAACTATGATTTTTGTTCCATTTTCTGGCAATAAGCTGATAAATTTAAAAATATTACATGCAAAATTATAGAATGTCCACAAATGTAAATTTTTTCGAAATATGACTTTCGACTTATGACTTTATGAGACCTTGTGAACTTCCTTTATATATCTCTATTACTCCAACGGTATGCGAATAGCTCCAATACCAAAAACTTGTAATATTTTCTTTACGGAAGTCCAATATTATCTGATTGAGTTCGGATCACTGAATATGGTCAAGGGATTAAAATCATATCAATTACAAGACAGACTGTTGTAGACTCTTTTGTGGTCTATGTGAAGCTATCTTATCCTAACATAACCTAATCTTTCTTTATAACAGAAGGAAGTTATTTTTATCTTCTCTGATGATGTTAAGTCTGCTCATTGGTCTATCCTTTTCAGTTTCTCTCTCCAACCTTACTGACATTTTTTCTTCTGCCACATCTACCAGAAATAAATCTTTTTTTGATTTCCAGTGCAACTCGCAGAAATGATTTCGTGTCTCTGTAATTTGCAGAAGTTCGGCTAAAATCCCTCAATGGTCCAACTGCCAAATATTTTTTTAAATTTTCAATTCTTTTTTTTATTTTTATAATTTTTTAACTTTTTAATGTTAAATTATTGTGTTGTGGTTGTTATTTTTTCATATCATATTTTTTTCTTGTTATTTGTATTATTTTTAATGTTTTTTTTGTATTACTTTTACTATTACTTAGCATTTATTCATTATATTTTATATATTCTATTTTTTGTCAATTCCTCTCCTTAACAATTCACTTCAAAACCAAAAAATGTACGGAAAATATTTCCTGCCTCTTCCCGGGGTATATATGACAAAACTGTATTGACCCCAATCTTAGCTTTGTCACAACAACGAAATAAAAATGTCAAATTTTAATTGATTTATGTACACGGGTTGTCTGTGTGACCGTGGGTGGTAAGGAGGTTGGCAGAGCTGTTAAGATGATGATGATTCAGTGCCCGTAATTCAGATTACGAATTTTGGTTCAAAGTTTTCTTTCAATTTTATTTTTTGACATTAGAACAACGCGCCTTAATGCATGCCGTCAATCAATTTGCAGCAGAAAGTTAAAAAGCATTTGTTATTTAGAGTGGAAAAAACGATACACTTAGAAAAACTAGAGATAGGTAAGTCGAAAGAGAATTGGTAATAATTGAGAAACTCTAAAAGCTTGCTGGGGAAGTACTTAACTGGTAATAAAGTAGACGAACTTGAGAAATTTATATAGCAGTAGAGGAATGATTTGGAACAGAAAATATAGGGCAGCAGGTAGCGTGGGTGTCAAAAGAGCAAAAAAAGTAGTTAGCGCTCAAAAAAATTCCATTAAATGACGCATAAATTTAAGGAAACAAAAAAAAATATTGAAGCTTTTCTTTCCCCATACATTTTTTAAATCGGAAAATATCCTGTGTAAATAATTTTCTTTGTAATGCAATTTTCATTTTAAATTGTTTACATTATTTACAGTATTTACATAGTCCAGGTTATGTACATTATCGTATAAGTTTGGAACATTTTCGTCTAGTGTGAATTCTCATTTGATTACACATTCAGCGGATCTCAGTAAACAATTTCTTATTTCAAACAAAAATTGTTGATAACTTTTATAAATCAAAAGTCTCTGAACGAAAAAAAAAAAAAAAAAAAAAAAAAGACCTAACTTTTTTTTGGTACAAAAATGTATGCTTAATTTTTGTTTATGTTTATGACAATATTTGTTTCCAGTGTACAATAAATCATGGAAGATTTTTCCTTGATAGCGCCAAAAAATGGTATAACGTATCAAATGTCAACTGACTTGGTAAATAATTAAGAAATATTAAAAGAAAAACAATGTTTTGCTATAAAATAAAAAAAAAGTGCTTTCGAAAAGGTATATTGTAAATGGGAAAGAGACAAACTTACCCATAAATTTTAATATTTTTGTTTTGGTTATTTGGTGAGTCGATACCTAAGTTTATATACCGAGGAAATCTTGCGATTAATCACGTACCAATGCGAGTGTTTGTTATAATTATTGGGAAAAATTGTGTGCAAAATTTATTGATGGGTGAGGTTTTTACTATAAAAAATTAAGTACTAATACGAGTCTTGGGGAAGTAATTAAAAAAACGTGCTCTAATACGCCTGACAAAACTTAATGGCAGGTAAATTATTTTTCAGTTTTTAGATGTATTTCTATATTTCTAAATACGTTCGCAGTGACGGGGGAGATTTTTTTATAAGAAGTGCCTTAACTTTTTTAGTAATGAAAATGAATAAATCGGTGCTGATTTTTGTTTTTTTTTTAAAGAAAAAAAGTCTATTGTGCTGTGGGTGATTGCTACTCTAATAAACTGCTACTTAAAATGGAGAAGAATACCAAAAGTGTTAAACTAATTTTTTGTAACTTAAAATAAAATTTCCTAAGAATTAAAAAAAAATTTGTTCATTAAGTATAATTTTTTTAAATTTTTTTAATTAAAAATTGAATTTTAATTAAATTTGTTTAATTAAAAAATAATTAATTTTTTTCTAAATTTAAATTATTTTTTTTAATTACACATTTTACTTTAAAAAAAATTGTTTAAAAAATGTTAACAAAAATTAAATTTTTAATTAAAAAATAAAATTAATTAAAATTTGTTTTTACTAAAAATTTTTAAAACCGTACAAAAGTGTTTAAAGAAATTCTTAAACAAAAACTAAATTTTTTATATAAAAAAATTAATTAAAATTTTTTTTAATTCAAACATTCTAAGAAATTTTTTTTGAAATCTACTCAATTATTAAAACTAATTTTTGAAAATGAAGTATCAAACCGAAATTAGTGTACAAAAACTAAATATCAATTGAAACAATTAAAAACTCGAACTAGAAATGAATGGGGTAGCAAAAATTAAAATCGCAAAAAGAAAACTTACTGCCATGAGAAGCTGCCGGTGATGCCGTCTTTCAAGCGGTCGCGCAATGAACGTTGTCTGCTTGGTCCCGAACCGCTGAGGGGTGGGAGAATTGGATTCTCGCCGCTGCCATCGTCGATGGCGGTGGATATGTTTGTGGCGGAACTGGATATTGGACCGGCACTACTTCGCTCCACATGCTCCATTATGGGCGAGGGCTGATATTGCGGTGGCTGCTGTTGCTGTTGCGGTTGTTGTGATAATGGTTGGTGATTATTCTGTTGTTGGTCTCGTGGGAAGCGCTGACGCACGCTGTGTCGTGGCGAATTTTCGCGTGACATTTTGTAAAATTGTTATTGGTTTTATTTTAGTAAATTGTTGTAAAGTGTTTATTATTTATTATTCAATATTGGTTATATGTATTTTTTGTTTTTGGTATAAATTTTTTGTTTTTTTTGTGAAAAAACAAAACAATCAAAGCAAATTGAAAGTAAAAATTTTGCCAACAAAAAATTTTTGTTTTCAATTTTGTTTTATATAAATTTTATTTTAGCCAATTATTTATATAAATTTGCAGTGTTTTTTTTTTATATTATTATTTAATAAATAAATAAAACATATTTATCATTCCAGCTTTGAAATTGTTGTTTTTTTTTTTATTTTAGTTTTCATATCATTTTGATGCACATTCAACGCAAACAATCTTTTAGATTAGAGAAAAAAATTTAGTAAAATAAAAGAGAGTATATATATGTATAAAAAAATGTAGCAGAAGAAATTGTAGGAGATAGTAGCAGTTGTAGTATGTAATCAAATTTTGTAGTCCAACTTTATAGTAAACCAGAGTCTTATTCAGTGAGGATTATTCAAACGAAAACTTTTTTCCAACATCTTTCAAACAAAATAAATTTAATTTTGACTAAATTGTGTCTGCAAATCAATCTAATTTAAATAATTGATACTCCAATTAGCTTGAAGAGATCTCGAAAGGATGTAACCTTTCAAATGTTTAATTCAGTTGAAGCCAGAACGGCGAAGATCTTTCCTTCTGTAGCATAAATACAACCGAAAACAACCAAAAAATTATTTTTTAATTATTTTGACCAGAACAGTGCGAAATCTTGCACTCAAAAATAATTAATAAATTTGTTTGAGAAGTGCTTCTCTGCAAACATAATGCATAATACAAGTAAGTTCGTTTAGAGCAAATATACTTTAATTAGATTAAAATTAAATATTTAACCCATATGATTCATTTGATAGAACAGCTTTTCAATGCATACCAAGGCAAACATAATTTTTTTCCAAATACAGCCCTGTTTCTTAGGATTAAACTTTATCTGAAACGAGACGCACTATTTCTTCAAGTAGCTTCAATTTCCTTTAAATATTGTCAAAAAAAAATAATTTTAATATCTTTATACACTTTTCAGACTTTGATTAATTAGCCATCAATGAAATCCCCTACTCTCATAAGGAGCTACGACTCTGGCTCTGGTATTAGTATTAATATAAAAGCAGTCAAATCTGTTCAATGTTGTATTAGTGTAAGTAAGTACATATAGCCACATTTAGGGGAATTAGGGTTGCCATTATTTGAGTATTCAAGTGTATTGGTTGTGAGTGAGTAATGGAAATATGGTGGTAAAAATACATAAAATACATATTTAATATTAAAGTGCAAAAGGGTTTATAAATATACAAACAAATAAGCTTACATTTAAAATAGTTTAACGAAGCATAGCGTATTTCGTAAAAGTTCGTATATAAAATTCGTAAAATTTCGAAATAATTGAATAAAATTTTTGAAAGAAATTAGAGCGTAATAATTGCTAAATAATTTTGAAAAATTCAATACAAAGAGAAAAAGAGAGTGTAAAAGTGTAGAAATTGTCTAATAAATAAAATTTGGTTTAACTTTTGTTGATTGAAATCTGGCGTTTAATCATGGAATAATCGAAAACGAAGTTGGTGTTTCTTATTCCAATGTATGTATCCAATTGTATTTAGATAATTTAAACCTAATTTCGGTAAAGCAAATCAAACAATAAATTTCAATTTGCATTAAAAACTAGAGAGTGGACTATCTTCGGCTATACCGAAGCTGAAATACCCCCACACAGTAGGAAGAAGTACCTCGAACATAAGAAAATGTGGTCTCAAGACCCTATTTTGAGGCAATTATAGGTGGTTTTGGAGCCTGGACCATGTCCAAAATCCATTTCTAAAATTTCCAATCAAATCCACAAAAAAAAAATTGATCTCAAGACCCCATTTAGACCCTTATATATGTGGCTTCGGAACCTCGGACCATGTCAAAAATACGTTTCTAAACATTTCCAATCGAATACAATAATAAAAAAAAAATTTGACCTTTTTTTCGGTGTATGGGAGCCACGCCCAGTTTTTATCCGATTTGGCTGATTCTCGAACTTTATCTCAGTATTCATGAGAAAAACATGTACCCAAAGTTTTAAGTCGATATCTCCAAAACTGCGACCGCTATCGTGCGGACGGACAGACGGACAGACGGACATCGCTAAATCGACTCAGGAGGTGATGCTGATCAAGAATACATATACTTTTCCATACCGTACACGCCTCCTTATGGGCGTTACAAACGTTGTGACAAAGTTAGTATACCCTGCCACAGTGTGTGTGGGGTTATAATAAAGGACTGTCTGTGTAAACCGTTTTATTGTCCTCAAAATATATTTATGGGAATTCATAAAAATGTTAACAGATCATAAATTAAATTTGTATAAACATGCAACTTAATTTATCAACCACAGCGGTTTTTTTGAAACTGGAATGAAATGGAATTGGAACAAAATTTTTAATCGGATCGAGAAGAGGGAAATTTTCGATAAATAATGAAAATTTATTGATAAAATATCGATAAATTATCAAAAAATTTGCGACAATATATCGAAAAATTATCTATAAATTATCGAAAAATTTGCGACAAAATATCGAAAAATTATCGATAACTAAGAAAAACTTTTCGATAAAATATCGAAAAAATATTGATGAAATATCAAAAAACCCTCTATAAATTATCAAAAAATTTAAAAAATATAAATTGAATAAACATCGAAAATCTATCGATAAAATACCGAAAAATTTTCTATCAAATGGTCGAAGAACGTATCGTTCTCGCATGTGCAGGGTTTTTAGCTTCTATCAGATAGAAGACACTTTTCTTCCTAGTTTAGGGTATTTTTTGACTTATTTTGAAAAATATCATAAACTGTTGTAAGACCACTTTCGATGAACTTCCGATAAATATCCGATAAACCGATAATTTTTCAATACATTTTTCGACAAATTTTCAATAGATTTTAAATGTTTTTTTTCGATTATTCATTCCCGATCCGTTTCCTTTTTATTCTGGTTCATTTTCATTTCCATTTCGTTCTGGTTCAATTCCTATTCCGTTCCTCACATGAACGGAAATCCTGAAATTAAATTGTTGCGGTCATTTTGTATGGAATGTAGGCGTGATTTTCAACCGATGTTGCCCATATTCAATAGTGTCGATAGTTTAAAAACTAGAGAGTGGACTATCTTCGGCTATACCGAAGCTGATATACCCCCACACAGTAGGAAGAAGTACCTCGAACATATAAAAATGTGGTCTCAAGACCCTATTTTGAGCCAATTATAGGTGGTTTTGGAGCCCGGACCATGTCCAAAATCCATTTCTAAACATTTCCAATCAAATCCACCGAAAAAAAAAAATTGGTCTCAAGACCCCATTTAGACCCTTATATATGTGGCTTCGGAACCTCGGACCATGTCCAAAATCCATTTCTAAAAATTTCCAATTAAATCCACCAAAAAAAAAAAATTGGTCTCAAGACCCCATTTAGACCCTTATATATGTGGCTTCGGAACCTCGGACCATGTCAAAAATACGTTTCTAAACATTTCCAATCGAATACAACAATAAAAAATTTTTACCTTTTTTTTCGGTGTATGGGAGCCACGCCCAGTTTTTGTCCGATTTGGCTGATTCTCGAACTTGATCTCAGTATTCACGAGAAAAACATGTACCCAAAGTTTCAAGTCGATATCTCCAAAACTGCGACCGCTATCGTGCGGACGGACAGACGGACAGACGGACAGACGGACAGACGGACAGACGGACAGACAGACGGACATCGCTAAATCGACTCAGGAGGTGATACTGATCAAGAATATATATACTTTTCCATACCGGACACGCCTCCTTATGGGCGTTACAAACGTTGTGACAAAGTGAGTATACCCTGCCACAGTGAGTGTGGGGGTATAATTACGGTACATATCATTCGAAAAGACAGACAGACGAACAGACGATCATCGCTATATCAACTCAGGAGGTAATTCTGATCACGAATATCCATATACTTTACGTATCTTACGATGTCTCTTTATGGCCATTACAAACAGTGTGACAAAAAACATATATCCCCCAAACACTTTATAAAATCTTAGAAAATATAAAATAAAATTATGTTAATTAACAAATTCAAGCAATTAGTTTAGAGAAAGAAATTTTGAAGAAAGAAAATAAATTGAAATTGTTTAGGAAACTTTTTGTGTACACGCACTTTTTGTTTTTTCTGCTAATCTTCAGCTTAATTGTGGCTGCTGCAAGTGTTCGTATGTAAATCCAATTCGTAACTCAAACCACATTTTGCCTAATGACAACCGATCAACTAACTAAAGTCAGCAAAATAATTTGTTCATGTTCATGATTAAATTGATTAAACATTTAATTGGAAATTATGTTGGTATATGTATGTACGACAAGTATTTAGACACACACTAAACATTAATTATAATTTGTAGTATTAATGATTTGAGAGAACAACAAAAAAATAGGCTTAATAGAAAGCAAGTGAAGGAGTTAAGGCTATAAGGCTTTTACATCTAATCATCTAAATCGGCCATCACATGAAATTAAATTAAATTAATATTAACATTAATATATTTATATACATATATGCTGCTTGAATTATTCTAAGGTTTGAGAGATTAGCCAGGAGGGATAGGAATAACACAAAAAACCATTCAGCTTTAAATTTTAACCAAAGCTATCCTCTAATATATCCAAACTAGTTAGCATTATATTCATAAAGTATCTCATAAGAGTTACAAAAATATTTATATTTATTTATGGTTTGATTAAATTCTATTTATATGGCTGAGGTGTGCATTGGCTGAGTGTCTGTGTATTTTGTACAAAAATGTGTTTTGGTATAATTTTTTTGGGGGGTTTCCGTGTGGGTATTGACTCAATTTTGCTGCTTTAGTTGAAAGTTTACTTAGTTAAATTTTATTTAAAAATAAATTTGCAAAACTGTGGGCAAACGCACCTGAAATGAAAGAGAATATTGACACTGGATTAGTAAATGGTTTAAATGTGATCAAAAATACATAAATTTAATTAGGAATAAACATAATTTATCATTCAGTAAGTCTAATTGATGTTTTTTAAATGAAATAATTCATAGCCTAAATATAGAACCAGGCTGGCAAACAAATTTCAATATCAATAAATATTTACTAATTTGGTTAAAAGATCTTCTTCATTTCGAAACAGAATGGAAAAGGAATGCATAACATTTAAATGAACTATTGATTAAGCTCTTTCCTAATGGTCGGGCAACCGATGAGCTAAAAATAAAAGATTTAAATTACTTCACGCAGAGAAAAACATGGTTGGAGCATGATCGCAGAGATCATACATTTTTTGCTACAATAATATTATGATTGTAGCGAGCATTTATGGTTGGGGTGACAAAGCGAATGATTTCAGAAATCATAATATGATGCAGGCAATAATTCAATAATGATAATGACAATCATATAATGGTTGGCCTGAATGAATACTCACGAAAATGTCATATGATTAGTATATGTATGCATTTAGAACATAATAAATGTAAGGCAGTTGTAGCTAAACGTGCTAACGCGCTTCGTCAGCATCCCAAGTGTCTCGGGTTCAAATCTCGGCACGGCCAAACGTAAGTAAGTATAGAAAAATTTATATGAACTTTTATTTCTTTAATATAATGTAACAATCAACTAATATTACATTGAAATATTAATAATATAATTTAAAATAATTAAAGAGTAGATAATGAAATATTATTAAAAGTTAACTAAAAATTGGTTTACATGATTGTAACCATCACGTACATGCAACCATGTGCTGCAACCATGTACATTTTCAGTTTCCAATGGTTGGTGCAATCATTTCGCCAATCATAATATGTTCCCCTTAAAATATGATTGTGTCAGCCATGTTTTTTCTCTGCGTGTTGTTACCATGTATACCGCCTGTTTTCCAGGGATATTATCTAGAACTATAATCTTCGGCCCTCGTTGAAGATAAAGGCATTTTTTGGAGTGTGCGAAGATGAATGTAATGGGCTAATTTTTATATTTATTTAAATATAAAATATTTAAATCCATATTTTTGACATTTTCAGGCATAAATCCATATTTTCCACATTTTTATTTTTCATCCATATCATATCCATAATGTTTGTATTTTTCATCGATATTTTCGCATTTTTTTTTAATTTTACATCCATATTTTATAAAAAATTTAATATATCATTGTAGCTGGGCACCTTTTTTGGAAAATCGATTTTCGAGACTTTTGCTAGATTGACTGACAAAATCGTTATTCGAAATTTTTAAGTTCCGTTTTAAATTCCTGTTAGCTATTGAATGAAACCGAGAGCTCCGCGGCAATATGTTTTTGACAACAACGTTAAAGTTTTTTTTAATCTGCCCATTGATGAATTGAAACGGCACATTGATGAATTGAGACTGAAATGTTGTTGTTTTACGACAGAAATTGTAATGTTTTGTGACTGAAATGTTAATGTTTTGAGACGACTACGTTTTTGTTCCACAACTTTTTTGAAATCAAATATTATCGAAAAATTCAAATCCTATTTTTGAACTTTTCTTGGATTTTTCATACACATTTTCATACAATTCATTCTGAAGAATTTGGATTATACCTAAGAAAAAAGTACAATCGTACATAAAAAATCTACATTAAAATATTGTCACTGTTTCACGTTCTATTTTAGAACTGAGAAGTGTTGATTTAAAGCGATACCCGTTTCAAATCAGAACCATGCATTTTTGAATTTTTTTTCTCTCTCAGTTTATGGCTTCAAGGCCTTAGGGTGCCAGTAGGTGAGCACTCTCCCCTACTTATTACAATTAATTAATGAATTAACATGTAAAAAAAATATATCGAAAAAAAACAAAAATAATGAAATCTATCGTCAATATTTCTTATTTTTTCGTCCATATTTCATCCGCTTTAACGTCCATATTCCATAAATTTTTCAATTTTTTCGTCCTTATAAAAACTAGCCTTGGTAATGACGTTACAGTATTATTTAATTCTAATGCTAATCAATTTTAATTTTTTATTTCAGATTAATCAGTTCACTCGCTTTCCTATTTTGAAAGACTAAAAAAGAACATTGAACAGTGCAAAAGCGGTCCAACCCACGAAATTTGTTTTAATAAGCAACATTAACAATGTTTCTTAATAATAATGGAAAAATAATTCCATTCCAAAAACAAAAATGCCAGAAGTTGTGTATTATGAAACAAGAAACTATTTTTAAACATTTTTTAAAGATATTGCAAATTTTAAAATCTATTTTTGTGGATTAGACCACTATGCTTCCAACAGGGACGTAACCAGGAAAAAATTTCGGGGGGGGTTTTCATAAAATTTTTTTTTCATACACTGAAGAAAAAACTAGAAAATACAAACCAAATTAAAATCAACAACAGATCGTTTTTTTCAAAATAAATCTATTGAATTTTCATTAAAAAAGTAGAATTAAAAAGAAAAATTTTGAAAAAAAACCCGTTGGGGAGCCCTCCAAACCCCACTCCCCTTCATGGGTACGACCCTGCTTCAATTTTAAAATGCTAGAACTGAAATTTTTCCAGTTTTTTGTACACAAAATTTTTTAATAAAATAAATATCAAGGATATTTGAAAGTTTCTCTTAAATTTCACAACAATTCAATACATTTTTCTAATACTTCATAGATTTCGGGGGGGTTCAAACAACCCAACCCAAACCACCCCCCCCCCCTGGTTACGTCCCTGCCTTCCAAATGCCTCATAAAACAGGATGAGGAAAATTACTAATAGACACAACAAGCACAACGAATGGAAAAGGGTTGAGTTCATCATGACGTATGATTAATAATTAATTTGTTACTCAAGCTAATGTTATCAATTACTATAGATTTCCTACCCCACCTTCAACGAATCCCCTATTTGAAATTTCCATAAAAAAACCCTATAAAAAAATATTAAATTTCTATTATTTTATCGAAATAACACTAAACAACAAAAACTAATTTTCGCCCTGCAACAATTTCCAATGAAATCTAAATCCTCCAGCCATCTACCATTAAAACTCATACTCGGACGAGTACAAATCGTACACAATGTGTGATGTGATTTGATTGCCTAGCAAAAAATATAGAAAACAAATCAGCGTGCAATGTTTCAGACACCATTCCCCCTCCCCGGTCCGCAACAGGCCACTCCACGATATACTCATGGGACTTAAACGATTTCCGAGAACGGGTATTTTTTTGGCCATTTGTTGTATTTTTAATTTTGCAATTTTGTGAAATTCTGATTCGTGTTGTTGTTTTTTTTGTTGTTGTTTTTATATTCAACCATTCACACAGTTATGGAAATTTGTTGTGTCAGTGGGAAAATGTTCAAAGTAAAAAAACTTTTTATGCACTTTGCATTTCGTCTATGTCCTTGCAACCATACCGATTTGCAACATTCAGTTTTTCATTGGCATTGCTGTTGCTGCTCCTGCTTCTGTTTTTATAGTTTCATGCCCAAGTGCGCACTAACTGACTGACTGAACGACTGGCGGGTTGTAGCTAGTACTTGCATACAGCAAAAGGAAGAGTTCATTCCATACCCCCCACCCTCAGCAGCCTCTCATCAGCCACCATAATTGTCTGCTCTACGTTCTGTCGATTTGTACACGGTCGCACAAATCGCTTTTGATTATTGCAAATTCATGTTGAGGCTCGAAAAATTTCTACAACTACAGAAAGATTAAAAAAAAAAAGAACTGAAATGAAATGAAAAGGCAAAAAGGCATAACATAAAAACTATATTTACACAATGTTGTAAAAATTGTTGCGCAAGGTTGCAAAATTGCCTTTTTGCATATGCATACTAGTGGATTTGTTCTACGTTGTTTCGGGTAAGCACAAGTAATTGGCTTGGAATATTTATAGAAGACATTTTGCGACTGAAAGGAACTTTTGTGAAATTGAAAACGGAATGTCTTTACCGCACACGGCACATGAGTGGCATTGAATTTATTTACGCCTAAGAATGGAAGTGTGTAGTTGGCTTCCGCTCAAGTAAAAAGTGTAGAGTTAATTTTAATATTAACTATTAAGTGATCTGTTGTGGGCTAGACTGAAACTAGAATACCCTGTGTAAAACATACACAAGTCAGTACTACGCCGCGTTTACATTTCTTTTACGGGCAATCGATACTTCATTAACCGACCAGTGTAAGTGCACAATGAATCGTACTGGATTCGGCTTGTAACCGAGACAAATAGGACCAATATTAAAATTAAACTTAATCGATGTCTGAATGGTTCATATTTTTGAAAAATAGGTAATATATTTCCGATGTTTTTTTTCTAGTTTGTCCCAGTATACTTTCATTTTATCCCATTTCGTTCTCTTTCCTATTCCATTTTGTTCAGGCGAATTTCCATTAAATTCCCAAAATGCACCCAACAGCATTTCGATTTCGTTCCAGTTCCATTTCCCATCCGTTGTCGTACTGTTGTGTTCAGGTTCATTTCCATTTCGTTCCATATCCATTCTCATTCCATTCCATTACCTTCAATTTCAATGTCGTTCTGGTTTCAATTCCGTTCCCTACCAAATTTCACACCATTTCCATCTTTTCCAGTTCCATTTCCTATTCGTACCGTAGACGTAGTACTCATCCGCCGTTGCCCATTACCGTTGAAGAAGAACCATCACAGATGTGGCATGCATACATTTGAATTTGATACGAGGGTGAGCATAAACCAAACGGCGCCATTTTCGCAAACACAATTGCGAGGCCGGTCCGTGACTGTGAACTTCTCGCAGCGTAATTTTTAAGCCAGTTATTGTGCGAAATTATTGTAAAATTTCGCACAATAACTCAAAGTAGTGAGCTGGCGAGTTGGTAAGCCTGAAACTAGCTTCGCTTGTGTGAATAGGGACCACTGTTAAATTTTGTCAATTTGATTTTAACTCCATTTTGTTCCATTTAGGAACTTAATGGAAATGAAACATAAATAAAATATCAACATTTTCCATTTTTTGTATAGCAACTATTTACTTTCAACTAATTTAAACCATCTCTCATTGGCTACTTAGAATCAGATCTGAAATAAATTAAATAAACAAAAGAGTTTGGGTTTATGTTTCGTTTCCATTTCGTTGCCTCACGTTCCTTTACCCCTTAAAACTACTTAACAATAAATTAAAAGATAAACTGAAAAATAATTTTATTTATAAGTAGGGGAGGATGCCCATCTACTGGCACTGCCCAGCTACTGGCACCCATCAGTTCTGACGTTAGTGGCGATGACAGCGGCAATGTGCTTAGTATTAAAGTGTCATCTCATTAACCCTTAACTTTTCATAAATCATTGAGTTGAATGCACATGTTGCTGTAGTCGCGCGGTCGTCAAAACGAAAAAAAAACGAAAAAATCGAGCCTGATATAAAATCGTTCATCTTTGTTAAGTGAATTTTTAACTGTTTTTCATCAATATAGAAGGGAAAATGTGATTGGAATTCTTAGATTGTTTCTTCACGTTTTCGACAAACAATGGATCATTATTGTGAAATGGGGATGAGGATTCTGGGATTCTGTCAGAATAGCAAAAGTGCCTACCTACTGGCACCCTTGACACAACATCGAGTAAACATCGTGCTGTTCACTTCAAATGTGCAAGCATGCAAAGGGGCTATTTCACTTTCAAAAACTAGGGTGCTGAATATTTGGGGGAAGCTGAAGGCAGTGAAACATAATTCTAACCCATTTTTTCACTTCTTTCCATTTATTTTGCTAATAAAATCTCACGAATCCTTTTGTTTCAGTTTAAATAGTCAGAGTAAACCACTGAAAGAATAAACAACACATACAAATTACATACTAGGGATTATGCTTCAGTTTCGATTGTTTACAGAGAATTGTAAATGGGTGCCAGTAGCTGGGCACCTTTTTTGGACGGTCGATTATGGAGACTTTTGCTAGATCTACTGCCAAAATCGAAGTTCCATTGAAAATTCTTGTAATTTATTGAACTCAGCTTTTAAACGAACCCGAGATCTCCGCAAAATTATGTTTCAAACGAAAGTTATAGCCTCATAACCTTAGGGTGCCAGTAGGTGGGCACCCTCCCCTACTCTTTCACACATTTATTTTTTAATTTTTGTAAGTATTAAACGGAACTAGATTACTGCCATCATCAATAGTTTCTTTTTTATTAAATTTTTCAATCAAAATAAAAACTAGAGAGTGGACTATCTTCGGCTATACCGAAGTTGAAATACCCCCACACAGTAGGAAGAAGTACCTAGAACATATAAAAATGTGGTCTCAAGACCCTATTTTGAGCCAATTATAGGTGGTTTTGGAGCCCAGACCATGTCCAAAATCCATTTCTAAAAATTTCCAATTAAATCCACAAAAAAAAAAAAATTGGTCTCAAGACCCCATTTAGACCCTTATATATGTGGCTTCGGAACCTCGGACCATGTCAAAAATACGTTTCTAAACATTTCCAATCGAATACAACAATAAAAATTTTTTACCTTTTTTTTCGGTGTATGGGAGCCACGCCCAGTTTTTGTCCGATTTGGCTGATTCTCGAACTTGATCTCAGTATTCACGAGAAAAACATGTAAAAAAAGTTTCAAGTCGATATCTCCAAAACTGCGACCGCTATCGTGCGGACGGACAGACGGACAGACGGACAGACGGACAGACGGACAGACAGACGGACATCGCTAAATCGACTCAGGAGCTGATACTGATCAAGAATATATATACTTTTCCATACCGGACACGCCTCCTTATGGGCGTTACAAACGTTGTGACAAAGTGAGTATAACCTGCCACAGTGAGTGTGGGGGTATAAAAATATGTGACCTTCGTGACGTATGAGTAATTTAAAATTTTGTATCCAAGCAAATGTTACTCATACGCCTACGTCACAAAAAAACCTATTTTTAGAATATCCAAACTTAAAAAGCAACAATTCAACGCCCACAATAATATGCCAAAAAAATGATTTAAATTTCCAAAGTAAATTCCAAATGAAATGCAAATGTGAAGTTTCCCACAATTGTCAATTGCCTCGAATTTCACCAAGCACAATTGCATATTTCAGTTTATTTTCAACCATTCGCCATTTAAATGAACTGCTTTTTTCGTTCCTGAACATTTGTGTGCTGCTTTATCACATTCATTTTGGCGAGAGCCAATTGACAACTGAGGCTAACTAACAAATGGCCTCCAAGTGAATTTCGCATAGAACGCTGCGCAACAGCAGATTGTTATAAATATATTTATTTATTTTTTTTTTGTTTAAAAATTTTTGTATTTTTGCATATTTGCAAAAAGCGGAAAATGCATTTCCATTTCCAATGAGCCAGAGCATGACTATGACTATGTGATGTATGTGTGTGCTTTTACGTATGCCGAGTGGAAAATTTATTCCATACATGACCAGTGCATCGATTCAATGCGATGTCAGTGAAGTCGCTAACAAGAGAATGCAACAATGCACTGATGTGACATTGATCCAATGTCATGCAGAGTGTCATGCATGAGAAAGTGGTACAATACTATGCAACTGCCATGAATGCTTATATGGAAATTTCAGCGAAGTCTCATTCATGCAAATCTTTGCCACTGATGCGTGCCCGTTGGCGAATCGATGAATTTCCTACTGGGTTCATGGTAAATGTGTGTGTGTATTAATTGGCGTGACGAGCTTTATAGAGCATACGAAATATATGCAAAATACTGACTCTTCTCGTAGAGTGGTCAGGTCTCTGTAGGGCCCAGAGACAGCTTCATTTGCGAAATATGTGAATGTGTGGGAAATTGGCAAGAAGTTTTTGTGAACAAAATAAAATATGTACTTACAAGAATTTTACAAATTTAATTTGAACTTTTCTCAATTTTTTTCAAGAAATATTTTACTTCATTTTTAAATTATGTTTTCGTTTTTAATTCTTCCAACTCACAAAAATGTAAGTCTCACTTTAAAATTTATGAATTTTACGATTTCATACGAAATTCTTTATACTATTTCAGTGTCAACTCAAGGATATCCTGCACAAAGTGCATCCTGCAATTATTTTGTACGAAAAAATAGAAAGAAAAAATGCATAGCACTTAGACGCATACATTCACACACACACACACACACAGTTATACTTTGAGTTATGGTTTGTATGTGGAAAGGACACACACAAAGGCCATCAAAAGACTAACAAAGAGTTGTGAGTGAGTTTTGCGTCACAGGGTGACGGAGCAACAAACGCAACCAAGGAAACTTGTTTTTTTTTTAATAGAATTTAGAAAATTAATTAAAATTTTTAAAGTTTCAAGCATTGTTCAGCCAACAGCACTGTGCTACAGATCGAGTAATTTTTACAGCTCACGTATTTAGCTTTTTGGGAATATACTAAAAATATTTGGAAAAAAAATAATATTAATATAAATAAAATTTGGATTAATTAGAAAAATTAATAATACATTTTTTGAAAAAATTAGGTTTTCAAGGAAAAACAAGTAAGCTAAAATTTTTGTCTAATAATACTTTGCAACACCAAATTCTTATTGCCATTTGAAAACAAATCTTGAATGGTCTTCGTAATTTCTTTGTGGGCGTGGCAGTGCAGGCATTTGTAACAGCCGGTACCCTCCCGAGTACTTTCCACTCCATTGTAAAAGTTCATCGAAATCGGTCTATTAGTAACAGAGCTACCATTTTGAGTATTGATAGGTGTTGCAGTGGGCCAGCCGGTATCAGGGTTCTACTACTCTCGCAAAAGATTCTAAAATTTTTACCTAGCTCCCTGCACCATACTGTTTTTGGCACACCGTTTGTAACGCCCATAAGGAGGCGTGGCCGATATGGAAAAGTATACATTCTTGATCATCATCACCACCTGATTCGATATAGCGATATCCGTCTGCCCGTCCGTCATTTCACACGATAACTGCTACTGCTTTTGAGTAATCGCCTCTTAATTTTGACATTTCTCTTTTTTTGGCAAACGATGGGACGGTAACATCGGATAAGAACCACGCATACCTCCCATACAAAATAACCGCTAAATTTGTATTATTTTCGTTTATCTTGAGAAATACTGAACCGATTTGGACGCGGTTTTTTTAATTTGGTTGGAAATGATGCCGGGAACAAAATGGGAATGAAACTGGAACGAAATGGAACTCGACCGGAACAAAATGGAATTGGAACAAAATTTTGAAATGGATCGGGAAATGGGAACTATCGATGAATATTGAAAAATTATCGATAAAAAATCGATAAATTTTTTATAAAATGTCAAAAAATCGTCATATCTGCCATACAAAATAGCCGTACAATTTTTTTATTTTTCTTTATCTTGAGAAATACTTAACCGATTTGGACGCCGTTTCTTGTATTAGAAATAATGTCGGGAATGAAATGGGAATGGGAATGGAACTGGAGCAACATGGAATTGCACCGGAACAAAATGGAACTAGAACAAAATTTTGAAATGGAAATGGAAAATTACCAACAAATGGTCTAGGAATGTATTGTAGTCGCATGTGCAGCTATTTTAGCTTCGGTCAGACCGAAGAAATTCTCTTACTAATTTTTTCTCCGATCAATAGTTTTCCTATAAATCCGATTTTGTGAACAAGCCTCTGATTTTTCCATACAAAAATTTAAACTTTTTTAAGATTAAAGTGGCATTTAAAGAATGAATTTTTGTATGAGAAAAATCAGAGGCATGTTCACAAAATCGATTTTTTAGGAAAAATAATACTAGTTTACAGCTAAATGTATCCTCGACTTTTGATAGTCATTTCTTATGTAAAAACCTATGCTGAATCCGAATTTTAAGTATAACAGTTTTGGAGATCTATTTGCAATCTATATGAACTATTTGCATATTTAGCTTTTTGAAAAACATTATTGCAAATATCTCCGGTTTCGATTGTACGATTGCAAAAAGTTTATAATCGAATTAAAGGTAATTGAATGAACTACTTCTCTCCAATACAAAACTTTCCAACCAAATTATAGGTTTGGACAAACGGTATGGAAATATCGACAATTTAAAAAATTTTTTTAAATAAATTCTGCTGTTATCGTTATTTTTACGTAGAACAATATTTGTTCACTCCTTTTTCACGAGTAAACATTCATCGATCAAGGATTTAGGAATATGAAAGTTGAAAACACTTTATCCAGATTATTGATATGTTATTTTTTAATTAAAGTTCACAGTCACTTAAAATCACGTGAAAAGCACTAAAACCCATACAAAAACAAAAACTATAATTGGGGCGTTGACAGGAAGAAATTTTAGCTACCACAGAACTTCCGTTCCGCCAAGTCAAGCCTTCCGGCGCCATACAAAACCGCTAGCCCACACGAGGAAGCAAGATTTGTGGTGGCTGAGAGAGCATATCAGTGAAGTGGCACGAAACTACGTTTTTGTAGTTGCTGCGGTGGCTTTAAAGCCTAAACACACACACTCATGCAAACAAAAAGCATTAAATGTATCCGCTTCCACATCCGTATGCGCACCACTGCACTGGCTCAACCGACTCAACAGCAATGTGAAGTGAGAGCTTGCACTTAACATTGGCCAAACAACAAATTTGCATTTGCCAAGTGTGTGCGGTAGAAGAAAGCGAAGTGCGAAGTGTGTGTGTGGATACTTGGCTGTGCGTGGTTAATGCGTGTGCCTTTTTGTAGAATAGTCTCTAGGCAAGTGCACAGCAGGCCAACACACACATTATGTGCTGGTGTAATGCATGACCGTCACACGCTGCCGGTAGGATGCATGGCTGTTGTGTGCTTTTCCATTTTGAAATATAAAAAGTCTAAGCGAAGCCACCAAAGTAATCAGCAACAACAACAAACTTATACTGCAACTCTTCGGTTTGGTTTTTTTATACTCCCTTTCCTTCAACTTGTTGTTGCTTTTGCACTTGCACCAGCTTCATAAAGTAATAAATGTAAAATATGTTGCAAAAAAGAAAATATTAAAATGCACAAGCTTTGCAATTTATGTGTGTTCAGGTCTTAATTATGAATACTCAGGAAACGCGCAGGATTTATGTGCATCGCACGCAAAATTACCAACGTTTGTTGAAAAGACAGAAAATAAGCAGAATCATCAACCAACCAACCACCAAGAGAAAACGAAATAAAATACAAAATTATTCCTTGCATACATTCAGGCTTATATAGAAATTAATTTGAAATTTTTTAAATCTTTGTGCGATGCACACACACACTTCAATAGGGGACTTTAAATATAAAATGAATGTCTGACTCGAGGTGATTAAGAATTTATAAAAATAAGAATGATTTAAAAGTGCTTCATATCGTAGCGCTGAGAAGTTATTCAGGAGACGAACCGGATACCATCGTGAGGCAGAAGAAGGTTTCGGGTTAGCAATGCACAACGAACAACGGCCGCCCCAGTATCACCTTAGCTAGGTTGAGTTAGGTTATTTTGGGAGATGTCTATTATATAACAATAGCATAACAAAGGCTACTGTATGGGATCGTAGTATACCCGATCACCGGCAACGACAATTGCTTCAACTAAACCATTTTTAATGAAATTCACAATGGATTTTAGATATTCTTTTGCATCATTGAGATTATTGCAAAAAGTACCAATCGAGTGTCCTAAAGTGTTGGTTTTCCAGAGACGGACATTCACAAAGGTAATGCAAAATTACGTAGGAGATAAGGCCTACTCACCCTTTCCATTAAAGAATTTGTTTATCCATACAAATTTCGATATCGAATCATTTCTGAAACCTGCAATTTACATCTTCTTCTATTTCTAATTTATTTATTTAAACATAGTCAAAGAACGTGAGGTTCTTTCTTACAGACTAATTAGGCTAAAAATTAAAGAAATATATACATTTAAAAAAAAATAATTATTTAATCTAACTAAGGAATAAACGAATTCAGCTTAAGCTTAGAATAAGAAAAATCAAAAACTACAGAATTTGAGAATAAATTGAATTTAATTAAAGCTCTCATAATTGGCGCATTTAGAGCATAATTCGTTCTGAATCAACCGGGAAAAAAAATATCGAAACGTCTGAGGCTTCTAATTGTGACATTAAAACAAATCCGCTCCAGAAAAGACGGACAATCAATATCACCACGAATAATATCAACGATATACGATAATGACAGAATCGATCTTCTAGATTGAAGGGAATTTATATTTAAAAGTAAGCAGCGAGCATTATACGAGGAATAGGGTCCGAGAATTTTAAAGACCGAAGAGCAAAACGAATAAAAACTTTCTGTAGGCGTGCTAGGCGATAGATGTGACAAGTATTATAAGGTCTCCAACCATAGCTTTGGATTTAGATATGGGGCAATTTATACGAATGTAAACTTCGAATCGAAAATAGCTCCCAAATCTTTAATTTGAGTAACTGTCTTTAAAAGGGATCTAGAAATATTGTAAGAAGTAATGATGAACACATTCCGAGCTTTTGAGAACTAAATATGGAAACATTTCTTAATGTTTAAGGCAAGCCTATTATCAGAGCACCAAATATGAAGTTTATCAATCTCGGATTGAAGATTGTTTCAATCCAAGGATTTTCTAATGACGGAGTAGGTTTTTAAACATCACACGGAACGAATAAACTGTGCATATGGATTGTGAATACATTATGATTAAGGTTTATGAATTTCGTGATTTATATTATTATTCTTGATGAATAATGGATGATAAACTAGGTCATGAAACTGCATGTGTTATCATGAATTATAAGTAGTATTATCATGATTTGCTGAACAATATACAATACATTTAGACGCTTTTACAATAATGCCGGGTTAGCCGAATCGGTTAAGCGTCCAGACTCCAGAGGATGTCGGTTCGAATTCCGGGAAAACTGAATTTGTGAAAAAGTTATTAGAAATTATTCTAAGCAAGTTGTCAAATAACAAAGTAAAATTAAATAAATAAATAAGTAAAAAATAAGCAAAAAAAAGAATTTAAATTTATTTAATTGGAAATATGGGCCCAAATTATTATTACGATTCATTTATTCTCACCTAAGCTTTAAATTATGAATATTAATCATAATTTATGGTTTTTGTTTGCCCAATCTACTCCTACTGATCATTGATTATGTTAAAACGGAAAATAATAATTCATGTTTAAGTGGAACAAATCAAGCAAGCACATGATTTTCCCTTTTAACAGTTCTTATGATTAAGAAATCTTGATTATTGACTTCTTATCAATGGATCAATATCGTGACTAATTTTTACTTAATTGATTCCTATAACACATATTCTCAGCAAGCATTTCCCTCCGTGCAGCATTAAGTAGGAGCTTATACGATAAAAAAAAACAAGTACTGATGTCAAAATACTGCCTTGTGGAACCCCAGAAGAGGACAACAACGCAGCGTCGATTGCAAAGATACGATTTTATCCACTCTAAAAAGACGGAATGAAGGACCATACCATGTAGTCAATTTTAATATTAAGATCTTATGCGAAACCTGATCGAAAGCTTTCGAGAAATCAGTGTAAATAGTATCAACTTGAAAACCATCATGGAAAAAATTGCACGATTAAATACAGTAGAAGGACCTTGCACTAACCCATGTGAAACAAAATTGGAAACTAAACAGGAATGAACTGGGAATGGAAACAAGCAGACAAATATAAAAAAAAACTATTGATAAATTATTGAAAAAATATAGAAAATTTATCAAAGAAGGTATCGGTTGATTCAGACATTATCGAAGGACTGGGCGATAACGAGGAAAACTGCGAATCAGTTCTGTTCATTTTCGAAGGTTCCTTTTATTAGGTGATATATATAAAGTCTGAAACGATCAGTTGTGCAAATGAACTGTCAAAAATTGTATAATTTGAATTGTATAATTGTAAAATTCAGCGTGATGTGTATATTATATTATTCCTTTATAAAAACGATTCACATTTGAGGTTTTGAGCAAAAACCAAGTATAAGCTTAAACCATCTAATCCAGCCTGGTGTTGCCTTGGTAATATTCTCATATACAATTTATGTTGTTAGTAGTTAATCTACTTGCAAATCTCAGCACACAAAAAAATATACATACACACTAAGTCGAAAAAATTCAATGCAATGTCCAATGTCACATTGGCTTTTGTCTTCCGGCCCCCAAATGACAGAAAAACGACAAAGGCAAACAAAAAAAAAAAGAATAACAAAAGCAACAATAACAACATCGACAGGAGAAATATCAAGAACAAAAACAACAACAACAACAAATGCAAAAACACTAACAAGCAGCAACACAAGTAAATGCACAAGGATCTCATTTAAGGACAGTCGAGCCAGATTGTAATTGTTGATGCTTTTGTTTTTCACGGGCGGTGTTGCTTTATTAATGTGTGTGTATGTATGTGTGTGTGTGTGTGTGTGCCCCTGATGTTTAATACATTCAACACATCTGCATTTCTTCGGGGGGTGCAGTGAATATCCTTGAAGTGCTCTTATCTAAACGGTTTTTTGCGTTTGTAGTAATCTCAGCAATATATAATAGTCAACAACAGCAACAACAATATAAACACGAAAGCGATTTGTGTGCAAATCTTAATTTTTATTTTAATCTTTGCTTTAATCGTTCATACCATTCGAAGGACTTAAGTAATCCTTAGTTAAACTCAACTAAAAAAAAAAGAAAAATTCGAAATTGTCCTCAATTGAATTGCGTGCAAGCCGTGCCCTGCTTTTGGCATTTGTGAAAAGGCAACATCAAAAATTCCACAAAGTCACGACACTAAACTCACTTAACGTTTAGATATTTCCACTCCATACAACAACAACCACAATTTTATTCATGCTCAGAAATGGCAAATTATAGCGAGAATATTTTGTAGTTCGTTCGTTCGTTCGTACGTTCGTTTGTTCGCTGTCATGCAAGTAATTCTACAGTTGGAAGAAAAAAAACGTGCAAATTAATTCCCTGCTGACTCGACTGACATGTCTGCGATAACTCAATCAATGTTTGGACAAATTATTATTTAACCTGACAAAAGGCAAGCAGGGAAAAAACAAACAAAACGTTTCATAACCTGCATGTGTTAAAATGTATCCGAACGAAATAAGAACTTGTCTATGTAGTATTGGTATTTTATGCTCGCTGAAAATAGTTCCGTGAAACCTTAGTAGTGCGGAAGGCAAAAGTTCAAATGATGATTTAAGCTGTTGTTTTGTGGGGGGGGGCTTTCATACATGTTCGTTGGATTAAGTAAAAATAATACAATGACAAAAAACAGAAAGATTCGAAATATTTCGTACAAGTGCACCCAATGTTAATAAACTATTTTATAAAAAAAAGGCTATCAAGGTATTGAAATCACACCAACTTATTACCAAACTGGTGTGGAAGTATCTTTGTAAGCTAAATACGTTTTTGGACTTCAAAATCGGGTGTGTATCTACTGGGTGCCGGGTCAGAGAGAAATAGAAGGCAATAAGATGGATACAAAAAAAGGAGTAGATTCTTCCTTTGTACACTTAGAACTTATACAAAATGTATAAAAAACATGAATTTATTAACCATTGTTGGTAGGTAGGATTAACAGAATAAAATTTGAACAATAAATCTTTAAAATTTGACATAAAATAGTTAAAATAATCCACAACATTTTTGTTCTTTTAATGCAATTTTTGTTTAAATTTGAATTTTTCACTAATTTACTTAAAAACTTACAACTTAAGCGTGGAAAAAATTGTGTAATAAATATACCAAAGTACAACATTGAAAGGTTGGAGCGTTTTTAACCCTAATTTTCTGTAAGATTTACTGACTTTTTTTTGTGTGTAGGCCCAGAACCATTGTATGGAATGGGAAAATGGACTAAGTATTTCTATTATACTTAAGAAAGAAGAAGATGGACTAGGGAATTCGTACTGACATAATCTATCAGGACGGAAACAATCAAACACGTTATTGGGGACTTAAAACATAAAACGACACGAAGAATGTATGAATTTATTTAAAATTAATATACACAAGAATCATAGCAAGTATTTAAGGGGAGGATCTAGGCTTAAATACAACCTAACACAAATTAAAATGAGAATGGAAATTTGACTTCAGTACCATACATATTTAAGAAAAAAACCATAATTACGCATATTAAATGTCGTTCCTCTAGGGACGATTGGCTTCCTATTTCTTTATATTTTGCTAGATGTATATAATGGTAAGTAGAGTGGTTCTTTTTATTCTATCTTCGACTATGCGGAAGCTGAAATACCACCACAGTATGATCCATTTAGAAGTATCACGAAAAAAAAAAATTTGTCTCAAGACCCCATTTTGAGTGGATTCGGAGACTCGGACCACGTTCAAAATCCGTTTCTAAAAATTTTCAAATATAATCCACCAAAAAAAAATTGTTTTTCTCAAGACCCCATTTGACCTATTTGTATGTACTTAAGCTTGGACCATGTCGAAAATCCATTTCTAAACATTTCCAATCGAAACCAGCTATAAAAAAGACTTGGAAAAGATTGACCTTTTTTTCGTTATATGGGAGCCACTCCCAGTTTTTGTCCGATTTGGCTGATTCTCGAACTTGCTCTTACTTTTGAAGTGAAAAACATGTTCCAAAAGTTTCAAGTCGATATCTCCAAAACTGCGACGGCTATCGTGCGGAGAGACAGACGGACAGACGTACTGACGGACAGACGGAGAGACAGACGGACATGGCTAAATCGACTCCGGCGGTGATGCTGACCAAAAATATATATACTATTCCATACCGGACACGCCTCCTTATGGGCGTTACAAACGTTGTGTCAAAGTGTTTGTGGGGGGTATGGACATAATCGGGTATGGACATAATCCAAAAAAAATTAATTAATTTATTAAAAATATGTTTTAAAATCATAAAAAATATAATTCGCAGGGGCCAATTAATCAAAATTATGTTTTTTGGAGTCTGCACAAAAAAATATAAAAAAAAACAAGAAAAAACCCAAAATGGTTAATTGTCCTCGCTCGCAACACCAAAGGAACACATGTACCTTTAAAATAAAATCGTTTTTTTGTTGTAAAAACTGTGCGTGGCAGTTTTCAATAAAAAAAATCAAAGAGTGTGTATTACCCGCGTGTGTTTAGCTTGAGCCATGCTAGAGAGTCAATAATTTTTAAAAATATTTGCCAGAAAACTCACTTTTTATCTAAGAAAAGAAATTTGTTCAATACAATTTTTTGCATTGAAGTTTCAATTACACTTTTCGCTTTCAAATGAGCCAACGCTACGCAGTTTAAAAAATTATGTTAAAAAAATAATTAATTTTGTTTTTTTTGACATTTTTTATTTCCACTTTAAAATTTTTTTGTAAACTTTAAGATTTTTCCATTGGTTCTATGAGACCACTTAAATAATAGTTTTTATCCATTTAAAAAATTTTTTTTTGAGCTTTCTCCACCTTGAATCGTTTCTTAGACCAGTATGCAAACAAACAAAATAAACAGGAGCATTTGTTCGCAGATGAAAACTCTGGGTAAGAGAATAATTTTCAGAAGTATCAAAGCTCCTTCGACCATTTTTGGTAATTTTATTTTTGATTTCGGACAACCCAAGAAGCAATCAAGGAAAGTGGTTTTTATATGTTAAAATACAAAATAGCTACAGGACTTAAAAAAAAATAGCAAATCCAATAAGATCTTACATGAAATTTCACAACATGGCGTATGAGTAACATTTATGACTTATCTAAAATGTTCGCTACTTCTAATCCATGATAAATATACAAATAGTAGGTACTTATAAAATGTAA
The DNA here is from genome assembly GCA_951394025.1 of Heteromyza rotundicornis. NCBI lineage: Eukaryota > Metazoa > Arthropoda > Insecta > Diptera > Heleomyzidae > Heteromyza > Heteromyza rotundicornis. The sequence continues at coordinate 14,611,060 of OX596012.1, read as the reverse complement.
ATGCTTTTCTTTTCTATAATGAATCTATTGTATATGGTACATGTTCCTATAACAAAGGTTCTAAAATTTCATAACAAAATTTGTAAAAGAACGAATTTCAATATTGCTCTTACCAATTTGATCGTGCATTAAAATTGGTGTTGTCACGAAAGAAAAACCCTTGCGGATTTAATCCTTAATGAAAAATTACAGTTTTAATTGTTCATGGAATATCAGTTACGGCTTTCGTACTTTCTGCAAAATCCTTTACGTCAACCTTTTCCAATTCAGTGCATGTTCCACTTTCGTTTTCATTTCCTGTTCATGACATTCCTTGAATTAATTCCGATACTTGGTAGAAAGAAAACACAAACAAGAAAAAGGATTTCCCCCCAAGCCAAATGGCCACCAATTAAAGCGAAATGGTGTCAACACGAATGCCACAGCAACAATTACAATTTATTACGTTTGCAGTTAAATAATTTAGTGCGGCTTTAATTATTCAACATAAAATGAGAAGGAAAAAATTAATGAAACGTTTTATATAAATTATTATATGAAAATTTACACATGTAAGGTGAGGTAAGTGTGTCAATAATACAAAATTAAGTCCAAAAATGTAATATGGTTTGTAGTAAAAAAAAAAAGAAAAGATTTCCTACTACTTCTTACTCCCCTTCAAACACTTATGAACAATTGACACGCAAGCAGAAATAAATTCCTTTCGGGCAAGCAATAAACAATGCTTGGCCAACGGGAAAACGCAATAATGGCAGTTGTGTATGTGTGTGTGTGTGTGTGTGTGTGTGTATAGGAACTTAATGCTTTTCTTCTATATTCTGAGGAACTTTTTTCTTATTTACTTTTTTTTATGTTTTTGAATGAACTACGAACGAGGCGAGGTAAAACAACGGTAACGAGCAGCGCAAACGAGTGGAACACAAAGCGTGTAAAAACAAAACCTTGTCAAGGACAACCTCAAGAACGAGTAAAATCAGCTGTGCGGTGAGTGTTTATAGGTGTTAGTGTTATAACGAAATTGTGAGAGAAAGAGTAGAAAAGTGTGTGAATGTGTGGAGAGATACACAGAGAGAGATAGTGCTTATGCGCAATGCCAGGCCATTCAACAGCGGAAAATGTGAGAATAACATTTGCATTTTCTGACAGACAGGAAATGCTGAAATCGTACTGTTAGCTTCCTGTCACTTGACAGAAGCGTTACTTTAAAAAAAAAAACTTGCCATTGTATTAGTTTGAGAAGAGATTTTATCTGCATTTTTTTTGGGTTTAATAAAAATGTTCACACTTTCAAAATAACAAAAAAAATGTCAACTCAACTCAATCCAATTGGTTTCTCAAGTAATCAAAAGGCAGTTTCCATTCACAAAAGATGTCCCTGTCTCTTACAATACAACAAAATTAACAATAAAACGCAAGCTGATAATACATTTTTATTGCCTGTAGTTAGAAGAAAACTTTGCGCAAAAAGTCAAGAAACTCTAATGGGCGAGGAAGTTTTTCTTGGCTTTATTAGTTGGCAATGAGTTGGCTTCACACAAACACACAAAGCATACAATATATAATTTGTTCAAGAATTTGGCAAAAGCAAAGACATTTCCTTGTCTAGTATGTACTCTACAGCAGAACATTAAATTTTATGTTTCGCAAAGTTTACAAGTGAATTTTTTTGTTTGTAATTTCGTTGAAGTTTTGTTGTTATGTCGAATTGCCTTCAATAGCCCACGATAGCCTAAGAAATTCAAGAAATAATGAAGCCATAGAAGTGGCTAAAGTGAAGTGAAAAGGGTTTAGAAACTGTCCAAGCTACTTAAACAGCAAATGACAAATTCCTCCGATAGGATAAAAGAAAATAACAACTTAAGTCCTTTGAAGGTCCCTGGCATTATTGGCTAGGCTTTGTTTTGCACAACGCCATTTGAATGCAAATGGCATGCAATAAGGCAAAGCACAAGGGTCAATGCCAAACTGAAGTAGCTACAAAATAAAGTACGGCAAGGCGGCTTAGCGTTAGTGGAGAGTCCATGTGCATATCGAAAGCCAATAGAATATTTTAACGATAAATAAAATTGAATTGAAAGCCTTCGAAAGACTGATGTTGTCTTGGTTTAGAGTTTGTTCAAGTACAAAGATCCAATGTGAAATATATATTGTATATTGTGAAATTGAAAAGAAGTTTTAAAAATTTGCTTTAATTTTTCTTAATAGAAAAACATTTTGGAGTTCAATAATTTGTACGAATAAAGTATTGAGCCAAATTTTTTTGAAAACTCAAGAAACGATTCCTTTCCCTTCTTTTCTTGTCATTACATTTCCGTTAATGTTTCAACTTAGACCAAAGTATTCATATGTACGTCTTGATCTTCTGATATAAATGTCCAATGCCAAATACTTAGTTAATTAAGATCGTACAGAACTAAGTTCACCCATCTATGCTTAGCCCTTGTATCAATGTCTACACGTTTTTTAAAGGCCGTTGCTGGAAATTATGTTGGGAACATAACGGGAATGGAACCGGAACGAAAACGAAAATGCAACAAAAATTAAAATTGAACGGGAATGTTTTACTATATTTAAACAAACAATAAATTTTCGGCAAATTATCAACAACTACACTCAAAAAATTTTAAGAAATTTTTACTTAAAACTAGTTAAACACAAAAAAAAATAGTTTAAAAATGTTCTGTCACACTGTGCAAAAGACAGGTGTCCGTTTTTGAAGAGGTGGTCACACAAAACTTCTCACATAGCCCGTTATAATAGTCCAAATTTATAGATCTTTTTACCAAATTAAAAGTAATCAAATCAAACAAACTTTTCATGTAACTCTTTCCTCACCAATTTTTTTGGAATATACAATATTTTTAATGAAAAAACTCCATGAACAAAAAAATGTTTTTCTTTTTTCTTTTTTTTCTGTAAGTTATTTAATTCCCTGTTTTTTTATTCTATTGGACGACATAACCTGACTTTACCGGAAAAATCGGTAATTTATTGATACTGTACAAAACTCAATTTTATGCATATTTTTTTAAAACTTAAATTTAAAGTAGGGAAACGGTAAAAAATAATATCTATCGGTTATCCTACTGAAAGACATTCAAATAAAAAAAAAAAATTGGGTTCCACTTCGTCTCATGAAGCCAATGATTAAGGATTAAGCTTGGTACCTCATCAGAGAAGCAAATCCATGCGTAAATACAACACGAATTGATACCCACAATTTCTATTAAGGTCGGTACTGTAGTCGGTAGGAGTTGTTTTTTGTGACCACCTCTTCAAAACGGAATCAGCCCCCATTTTACATAAGAATTTGGTAGTGACTAATACAATTTCATTTTGCTATTGAGTAGTGCTATCAAAGTCGGCGTTGGTCTGATCGAAGACTTACTAGTTATACCCTACACCTCATGTGGTATGGGTATATTCACTTTGGTCTGATGCAAATACCCTAGCAAATACCCGAGTCTCATCATTTATTTGGAATTTTTAAAAATCACCGTGTGCTCCTAAGACAGTCTCCTATATATTCTTAGACTATTTAGGGCTAAAAAATAAAATAGCCATATCTCGTAGTTTTCTAGATCAATTCGTTGGAAATTTAAATAAAAAATTGTGAATATCACTCATACGCAGTGAGTAACACTATGCGCCAATTGTTACACACTGCGTATGAGTAATTCTCAACATAAAATTTTTTGAAATCAGTTTAATTGTTTTAGAAAAACAACGAGACAAGGTGTAATTATATTGAATAGGAGCACACCGACTCAACTTCTAGAAGAGCTGGACAAATGACTCAGTTCTTGTAGGTATACATTTTTCGAATACTGTAGATGAACCCATTCGAAATTATATACCAGACATTTGCACTCTGTGGACCTCGCATAACATAGCCTCTAGCAGCCAATGCATATACCCTGTATGCGTAGGGCGTAGGGAATACATCATAGCCCCTACTGAATTGTAACAAAACTTGTTTGTTTCACTCTCTCCGTCCATATCGGCTTCTTCATCCGTTCGCTCTCTTATCGTTTGTCGCTCTTTGTCCTTATTGTCTTGCAAATTTTTGCGTGGGCGATTTACATTATAGAAAGGATATGTTTATTTTTTTTTGTTGTTTGCCATTTTCATCGATAAACTGACAGACAGTCAGAATGGCTTTAGTTGATTAAGTTTTAGCTTTAAGACACATTTGCAGAATACTTGAGTGGGGGAAGGAAGGGTTTAACACTTCAACAGCGAAATTGGTAAGTGTTTTTTTTTTAACCATATTTTTAAGGTCTCCATTTGATATCAGGCTTTAAACGTCAAGCATTGCAGTGTTCTGCCTTTTTAATACCGAATTCTAACCATTCCCTAAGGATTCTTTCCCTCTAGTAAGTCACTCTTTGATCACGTGATCATATTCTGATTCCTTGCTGTGAATCCTAACAGATCCTTAATCTCTATCCTTTGAGTAATTTTATCTTTACTTTCTGAAAGATCATATTTCTTTCTAATCCATTGCCTGCTTAGGGCCACTAGAAATACCATCTAACAAAATATATTCCTCAACGTCAAAATTCTCTTCTAAAGAAAAATTTCAAATCACTTGTGCTTTCTTAGTGTTAAAAATGCAGCAACAACAACTATATCAATGAAAGCCAAAAGCAATTTCAATAAGGGTCGGGCAAGTTCAAGCGACAACGAGCAGAAGGAGAAGGTAGTAAAGTAAGGTGGCCTGGGTGGCTCTGCATATGTGCGTTGCGCTGTAGGGACACATTTGCTATGGAAGGAAAAAAGCAGCTGCTTTCAATGGAAAAAACATACAATAAAACAGAAAAAAGCCACATAGGGAAAGGCAGAGAAGGAAAAAAAAACAGTGAAAACGAAAGGAAATTACTGCGTAGGTGGTTCGTAGTTGGCTGAAGGAAGTTAACTCAACTTGAATTGGGAAGCAGAAATGTGCAAAGAAACAGAGGGAAAAAAGCAAAATAAAAACAACAAATTTCGTGGAGAAAAAACAAGAGAAAAACGAAACGAAATGAAATGAAATGAAATGAGGCATAACGAAAGAATAACGAACGGAAATTTTCAGACTGCCTGCAAAACTTAGTTTCATTTCGGTTGTCAGAGGGACATAGTAGAGAACACTTTTTTTTTAGTATGTATTTTAGGGCAATTCTATTTTCGAAAATAAAAAACCAATATGCATTTTTTATTAAACATTTTTTGTTTACTAATTTTAGCCGCAGTAGAGCCAATACAATGAACTTTTCATACACTTTTCACGGTCACACACTGATACAAGCCAAAAGGACATATTAAAAATGTTTGTCTGTATTCATTATGCTTCGAACAATATTGAAAAATGGCAATTTTCAAGGATAGGCGCTTTGAGGCTCGACCATTCCCCTTACGAAATATTGAAATAGAAATACTTACATTGTGTGGTGTGTGTGTGTGTGCCTGTGTGCTGCGTTAGTTGGTAGTAGAGGAGGTGGTAGCTTTCACTTTGGCTGTATTGTGTTGGCGGAAATTTCACTGTAAACGGTTTTGGGCTGGATTTGCCTTCAATCAAACGCGCTTAAAACCAATTTTGACACTCACAAATTTTTTTTTGACTTTTTCTCACACTTTTACTTTATATATTTCTCGTATATATATACGAAATATACTTTGTAGTAAATGCGAAAATGGAAAATGACCTTTTGTACAAAATTTCGATTTTAGGTCAATCTAAGCACATACACATTCATATACACACACGTACGAAGCGCACAAAACGCTAATTGACACTAACATGGAATCGACGTAGTTCAACGAAGAAGAAGAAGAAGAATATATATTTTTGCACTGTTATTACAAGACGTTTGTCAGAGCGGATAGTTCGTAAATTTTGTGAATGTCTAGAAAATTAAGTTGGGAAATTTTGTTTGGCAAATGTTTCTCGTCGTTTGGCTAAAGTGACAGGCCCAGAAAGTACAACAACAACAACAAGTTTAACAAAATATGTACTTGGCTTGTCGCGTATATACCGTTTTATTTCTTAGCCAACAATGAAGGAGACGACGTCAGACGCACCAAACATAACCCAAAACGAAGCCCACGAATGAAAGGCGCAACGAACGAACGAATGAACGTCAACGAGACGCACTGATTTATGTAACAGCAGCACTGGCCCTAGTGTCCTGTTTTACAGTATGGAAAGTTTTTTTTTTCAGTTAACAATCGTAACAACCCGACTCTTATGGAAATATTAAATTTATATTATTAATTTTTTTCAATAAAAATGTTTGGGATTTTTTTTTCCAATTGAAGTCACGTAAAAAATTTCACCAAATTTTTGGAAAATTTAAAATTTTTTTAGTTTGTAAATTTTATTTACTTGACTTTACTTAAGTATTTTAAATATTTTATTTTAGAAAATTTAATTCACAAACTTTATTTTTTTTTCTTTCTTTATTTGATGTGTTTTGATTTGATTTCTTGTTTCTGGCACACAGCAACTGTCAACCTCAACTGTCTCAGACTGACTAACGGTATTCGGTTGTTCACACGAGAGCCGAAAGTCCTCTTCAGTGCTTGGCTAATATTTTTTTGTATAACATCTTTCATCTGCTCCCCGAAAGCACACACGAAATACATTCCACCATAGACACTCTCTCTCTCTGTTAGTATTGGGTATTTTATACATTTTGTAGTTTGTAGTGTCCTATGTATTTTTCGGTTGTCTTTAATAGAATTTTGGTGTGGAAATTCTCAAATGAGCAATCGTTTTGTATTGTTAAGGGAAAAACCTATTAAACACACCTCCTTTTACATTTGCAACATACACTGTACGCACACATAGATGCTGTCACGTAGGCGTACAACTACAATAAACATTTTTATGTTTTTTTTAATTTGTGTGGCCATATTGTTTCGAGAACCGTAAACCTCAGATTATGGTACTCAGTAAAGTTTTGCCCCATAAGAAAAAAGGTAAAAGTAATTCAAATTAAATGTCAAATGAAAATTATGAAAAACATATTGGCGGTTAGAGCGTTTTTCGTAGAGCTTTTAATAAATTAAAATTGTTTTATAATAGAAACTGAATTATTTTCAATAATCAAGAAATTCCATTAAATAGTATTCGTTTAATCAAGATTTCAATTACTCAAATAAACAATTTGACAGATAGAAACATATGGAATAATTCTGGGACTAGGAGAATGTATTTAAGGTAAATTGGGTATCATTTCCGCTACCTCAAGATTTCTTAAAAACTACAACCTTTAAAATGCAAAAAAAAATAAAATGGTAAAAAACAATAATTATTACAAAAAAATTTTATTACAAAAAAATTTTTTTAAAAAAAGGGTAAATAAAAAAAATAATAACAAATCATTTACATTAGTTAATTTAAATTAAATACTTTTGTACTTAACAAAAAATGATCGGCTTTTCATATTTGGATAGTTCGATTCATCCAACAAAATTCAAAATTTGACCGGTTCCAAGAAAAACTCCTATAGAGCTCAGAATAAACATGTTTTGTAGATTACCGAATACACATCCGAAATGTTCGATTAAACATGAAAACGCCTAAAATGTATGGTAACCAACACAATTTTATGATATTTCAACTTGATTAAAAGGAAAAAAATTTGTTTTTCTAAAATATATATTGCCATACACTGCGTATGAGTAATAAAATAGCATCACAGAACTTTGCAATTAAAAACTTAAACGATTTGATCTAGCAAAACTGACAACGAGCGATTTTTTATGCTGAGCACCACTACCCAAATTTGATAGTCTTTGAAAGAAATAGTAAACCGAAGTATATTCTACACCGAGAGAAAAAACTGTTGCAAAACTGTTAAAAACCATCCGACAGTCGAAAATTTTAACAGTTAATTGTTATTTTAACAGTTTTCGCTGTCAACTTAACAATTTTTCGACTGTCGGATGGTTTTTAACGGTGACACTGTTATATTTTTCTCTCGGTGTATAGTCTTGAAATCATTTTAGGTTCATTTAAGTTTGATGCTTGATTCAAATAGTATCGAAGCACATTCGACATCATATTAGCTGTCGACACCAAGTATCGACTATCGATATACGCGAACAGTGTTCCTTGGGACTAAGATTGTGGTGGACAGTGTTCTAGGATCTCAATTAATGGAACAAAATCAATCGACAAACCAAATATTAATTCATTAATCGGTTAAAACATTGTTAAATTATCACAAAAACTATATACCCTAAAAACGTCATCACGTTTCTAAGAATCGTTTAATCGATACATGACTTTTTCGATAGATCTCAAAAATCAATTGTTTCGATAAATATGCATGTCGATAAGTTCTAAAATTCGATTAAACGATAAACATCCAACTCCATTAAATTTAATAACTAAAATTAAAATTAGATTGCAAAATTTAGATAAATTTAACGGTTCTTCATAAAGTTTACCCAATCAATGATTCAAACTTCGATTTTATAATTTCAATAAAAAGTAAAAATCGGTTAGTCGATAGATTATTGATTTTTCGGATTGACTAAAATACACGGATCGATAAATGAAGATTTTTATATTGAAAAACAATTAATTGCTAAATGGCAATGTCGTTTCATACCAAAAAAAGACTAATTTAATCAAAGGATCAAATGATTTAAGTTCCCAAGTTTATCAAAAAACATATATATTTATCAAATCCAGCCTATGTATTTTGATATGTCACTACAATTTTACTTATACACCCAAACAAAAATGACAGTCTAACAACACTAAACGTTTAGCCAATTTGCAATACTCTTATGCTTTGTGAACAATTTCATTCACAAAATGAATACAAAAAACAATAACAAAAAGAACAGAAAAGCCAAATATGTACAAAAAATTGCAACATTAAAAACCGAGAGTAGGTACAACAGGAATTTCTGTCGAAAGGAATGTTAAAACTCCTATTACAGCCACTGTTCGATGAAATGTTAACAGAGCACTGAAACTGCTATAGCGAACTTGACATATCGTCTCTGTCAGGCTTCACCTTAAAACCAGGAAGACCCACGGGCGGGTAGAAGCAGGCCTAACCTTTAAAATTGTATATAGGTAAACGTCAAACAGAACAACAACTAAAACTTTCACTCTCAAATGTTGTTGGTTTGTTGTTTTTTTTTTTTGGTTGTTTTTTTCACAACGAGAGAGAGAGAGTTGTTTTCGCTGTACACTTGTCCAAGGGAGGGTCCTTCTTTTGAGTTATCCTGTCATGAAGTTGTCAGTTTGTATTTTGTGTTGTTTGTTTTGATTTTCACAATTTATGCAATTGTTTTTGTGTTGCCTGCTCTGAGTGTGTATGTGTTTTCTGGCATACCGAAAGAGAGAGCATCCATACAACTTGTCTTTCAATGTTCCTAGCCAACCACCAGGAAAATGTTAATGTCGAAGAGTGACTTACACAGACACATGCAGCCACCCACACTCTTAACGGATACCGTTATTTTGCAATCAGTGTTGAGCAATTATTAATTAATTATGCGTAATTGTGCTCTTCCTTTTCATGTAAGATTCTCACTCACTCCTTTCTGGGGGGGGTTGGTAGTGGCTGGGAGAAGATCCTTCTTATTCTAGGGAATTTAATATCATTTCTTTTTAGTGTGCAAAGTGTGTTGGTTAGTGGGTGGTTAAGGGGTAGGACGAAGAAGCCTAAAATAAAAGGGGCGCGTTAATTTTGATGCGAAAATGGCTTTGGTGGCTGTGTGTGCTGAATGTGTGGTGTCTTGTGTTGGTTGGCATTTTCACTCGTCGAAGTCGCTTCATTAATTTTTCTATAAATCGGAGCAGCTGTTTTGTTTTGGTTTGGTTTTACTGTTTGTTGTTGTTGTTTTCTGTTCTACTTATAGCGTTCTGCTTTGTATAGTGGGTGGCTTCTGGTTCGGTCTGGTTCGTTACTTTTTTGGCGTTATGCAATTGTTTATGGTTGACTTGGTTGAAAAGTTGCGTTTGTTGTTTGCGGTTTCAAACATTTTCTTTTTCGCAGCAAATTAAATTTATGGTTAAAATTTCAGAGACACTTTTCCCAAGTATTTCGTTTGAAGTGGTATCAGTGCCAAGGGAGATGACGACTATAAAGACGACTGGTTGAGGTTTAACATATGGTTGGGGACTTTATTTTTTATTGATTAAAATGCTTTGAACAGATTTGTTTAGAGATCTAAGAGCGAAAATAGAGAAGACAAACTTCCTAAAATTCACTAATAACTCAAATTGATTATATTCTACCCCAGACTAGACAAAACTTCTCTTATCACTACTATTTCAAATAAAATATAAAATATTCCCTCAAAAATGTTTCGCCCAAAAGTATACTACAAAATTTCCTACCTTAAAGTGCCTTCCAAGTTCTTATTTAAATAAATTAACGAAGGCCTTAAAATGTCCTCATGTTCCACTTATTTACCCACACGCACTCTTGACATTTTAAAGTGTTACAAGTATGCTGACTCTGTACTCCCTTGTCAAGTCCTTCAAAATGCAAACGTCTTCCATTGCGAGAACGTTTCCAATTAAAAATGTATTTTAAGAACCGCAACCAAAATGACTTTCACTGCAATTACATACATTTATCATCATCATCGGCACACAATCATTACCATCAATATTTCAGCAATGCAGCAGCAATTCACATTTATCGATTTTAGATTAAAGCTCAACGACGCAGCAAATGTGGGAAAAGCTGCTTGCATGAGTGCATTAAAATTTCAATAAATAATAAAGGATACAAAAAAGAAAAGGGAACGAAAAAAAAAGACCAAAATTAAAACACATGCCGCCGCCGTTGATGAAAGGCAACACATATGCAACTACGTCACATTTACACACGTCAAAACACTTGGTTGCACAAACAAGGGAAATAGAGATAAAAATTTCAACCCAGTAGAAACTGTTAGTTAGTAAGAGAATTATTTGAAGCTAGAATGCCGTGCAAAAACGAGTACGATACCTTCTTCTATTATTTTTCTATAATTTTTCGTTTTCAATTTCCACATCACTTCCGTTCCATTTCAAAATTTTGTTCCTTTTCCACTTTGTTCCAGTACATTTCCATTACATTCTTGTTCTATTTAGATCCCGTTCAAATTCTAATCGAATAATTATTGAATTTCGATTAATTTTGGTTAGCATTGAATCTTAGTTCAAATAATTATATTAAATCGATTAATAACAGTACCGGACTGTCGATTATTTGCAAAATCAAATATCGATATTTTATGATATTGATTAAGCGATTATTAACAAAAATGTTTGTTCGTTTAATCAATTAATTAAATGCACATTTCTATTAACTACAATATCAATTAATCGATTAATTATAACATCGCATTCATATATGGCTTAGTCGATTACTAATTACACTGCGTTACAAAAAAAAAAGCGTAGAACTTGGGGCGCCACACGTTTTAGGTATGTCCAAAAAAATGATAACTGCATACCAGGTATTTTGATTACTCCCCCAAAATCTGAAGTTATCCAAAGTTATCTTTAAAAATAGTGTAACACCGACAATAATTGGTTTTTCTCTTCTAACTTCAGATTTTGGGGGTGTAATCAAAATTTCTGGTAAGCAGATGTCATTTTCTTGAACATACCTACAACGTGTAATAGGTGGCGTCCCAAGTTCTGGGCGACTGTAACGCAGTGTTATTTATCGATGAATTACTATTAGCCTATTAAATTGGAATTAAGATTTACTGATAAATATAAATTCGATTCATTGATTTATCAGTAAACTGTTTAATTGATTAGTACTAATGGAATACTTATGTATTTGTCATTTATATGGTATAGGAATTTGCCGATAAGTTATAATACTCATTTAATCGACTATTGAAAAGTGACTTTTACAACTTATGAACAAATTTGGCAAAATTACGGTAACGTCATCGCAGAAGCTGTCAAAAAGTTATCTAAAAAATAATCGAAAGGGTTATGAAAATTTATCGAAAAATTCATCGAATTTCTTTATAGTAATTAAGGCAAACAAATCAATGTTAGACATGTTGATGAGCAAGAATTTCAGGTCGAAGATAATTCTCTTACCTACCTAGGCAATCGAATGAACAATTTATTTTGATTTTCCTACTGGGAAGGAATTCCGTCCTAGAAATTGAATACAATCTAGAAAAACATTGTCATTTCCGTATTTCAAAAACTACTGCCTTCTAGGGCATCTGAAGAATATATATTCTCCCAAACAACATCATATCCATTAAAAGTAATTCCTTCGGGAATTTCTTTGCAAAGTAGGCACCTACTTTCAATGTAAACTTTCATTTCCTGCAGGGTGAGTAGTAGGGAGGGGTGCCGATGGTTATCCAATGAAAGGGAAAACAAGCATTGAAGTGTGATAAACAAGAATCGATAATATTGTATGGAATAGAACCTTCCTGCCAGCGAATAGATAGAGCGGGGTGGTGGGCTGTTGGATTTTATTTGTAGGTCGGTTGGTTGAACAAAACAAAAAATGATGATATCTGTGTCAGTTGTGTTGAATGCGACTGATTGAGGTTCGGAAAGGATAGAATTGACGTTTACAAAATTATACACACACATGGACAGACAGACACCCATTCACATGCATATGTGCGGTAATCAATAACGGTCTATCAGCGAATTATCAGCACCTGTAAATCCAAATGATGTCAATAAATGCAAAAATTAAATTATACCAAAAATTTTATTTCATTTTTTACGATTATTATTTTTTGGGTGAGTAGACAATTGAAAGAATATTATTTGCATCAATACGTTCAAGGGGAATAAAGGAGTGAAAAACACACTAAAAAAGATAAAAATTGTCGTAAAAATAAAATTAAAAAAAGAAAAGGAAAAAAAGGAAAACGTTTAAAAATATATGCGTGAAAAAACAAGAACAATAAGAGCAGAAAAAAAAAACACAACGCAAAAGTATAGAAAGAAGCAATGAACTGTGCACCCGACACGAACGAGATGTGCTCTAGAACACAGCGCAGCATGTGGTAATCGTTTGGAAGCCACTAACAAAGGGGCATGATGAAGAGGGCGGCGCGGTGTGAGACATCAAATATTCCAGAAACACTGTCGAAACAGCGCAGAAAATGCAAAAGAGCATTTATTTCACAATAAATGGGCACCCCCACCGCCAGTCAGCCACAGCCCACAAGGACAACAAGATTATGTGGGTGGCTGGTTGGTGTGGAGGAGATAAGCTTCGTCAGGATGAAAAGATGAGAAGATGAGTATGAGGAGGATAACAGAACGAGTGCGCTTTTGTCATGAAGTAGCGGATAATCTCTGGTGTACTTGGGGAAGCATAAGAAGCAGCACAAGAGGGGCCGATAGAGCCTACATACACGCCCACATACAAACAATACAAATTCTACTCAAGAATTTTGTTAGGGTTTTATTTTACTTGTAGTCAGTTTTTTTTTTCTTGCTGTTCATGTTGAGCAAATACGTGAGTTAAGTCAAAAAGAATCAGAATAAGTAGCGGCGGAGATAAAGTACAACGCCATCGTCGTCGTCGTCGTCGTCGTCGTAGTTGTTCGCCGGAGTTCTACGGAAACTCTGTTGTTAGTTTGGGCACATTATTCAAGTGCCTTCTTCAGCTTTTCTATACAAAATTGTATAAACGAAGTTACATGAAAGTGGAAAATGTGTTCAAGTTAACAAGAATGGAAATTCGTTTTCTTGGGTAATATGATTTAACTGGAAATTTTGTTTTTGGAAATTGTAAATAATGAAATTGGCGGATTTGCAACGAACATTGGTATCACAAGGAATCGGATAAATTTAAACGCATTTTCTCAAGTTTTACTCTTTGCGTAGATTTTTTGAATAGTCCAATTATTTTGTTTTTGGGCTTCTATAGGACCGCGCAAAACTATTGGTGATAGCAGGGAATGGACGAAGCGATTACCAAGGATATTCGCGAGCTTAAGCAAAAAAAAAAGCAGTAAGTCTGAGCGACATACGGAAAACCATAGACTTTCCGCTCCATTTTTTAATTCGTTCCTATTCCATTTCCATTCCGTTTTCATTCCAAGTGTGCTCCAATTAAATTTTTTTTTAGCAATATATTTTCATTTCTGAGTTTTTTATTGGGATTCATTATGTCTATGAAATTTTATTTTATGTTGGTAGTTTGTATTAAACGGAGCGGAGAACAACAATGTGAAAAAATAATAAACCAGCAATGCATTTCTGTTTCATTCCCATTACGTTCCAGTTGCATTTCCAAGTTTGTTCCATTTTCAATATATCAAAAAAAGGTTTTCAAAACCGGTTCAATATTTCTAAAGATATACGAAAGGAAGGAAAATATACGATAAGGAAATTCAGTCGGCACTTTTGTATGAGAGGTGGGCATGGGCGTAGAAAGCTATTGTGACTAACAAGTCTATTATGGCGTGGTTACAAGTTTGTTGCAGTGATAAAAGTTACCTGCTAATGAGGAGGTAGCAAGCAGGTAACAACCCCATTGACAAGAAATAACTGTATTGCAAGGTTGAAACCGCGCTATACAGAAATGAAGTATTTTTAGCTTGAAAAGTTCCTCAGAAAGGAAGCTACGTAGCTAAAAAAAGGAGAAAAAAGGTTTTAAAATTGAAAAAAATATATATACAGTGAAATCCCTCATAACCGGACACTCACCGTCGCAATGTTTTGACCGGTTATTGGAGATGTCCGCCTATGGGGGGTTGGTGTATTTAAAAAAAGGTTTAAATTGCATCCAAGTGATCATAAATTATTGGAATGATATTTGTATGGAAAAATGAATGAAAAAGCAGTGTCCATGAAACGTATCCGGTTATTGAAGCTGTACGGTTATAAGGAATGTCCGTGCAGAGGAATTTCACTGTAATGGGGGCTTGCAAGTTGCTCTTTTGTGCCCCCAGTCTGATACCGTGTCTGGTATTGAATAATCCCTCAGTATGCGTTTTCTTGTGTGGAAGAACTCAGTAAAGAATACGTTGCAGAATCTGTACGAGTCGTCGTCTAAAATGTCCAACTTCTTCCTCAGTCTGCAGTGAACAGTTAGGAAACCCGCTAGACTACGAAGCCGGCTTAGCCCTATGCAAATCTCACACCTCTTCTTGCTATACTAGCCAAGGAAAGATTTGGCTTCCGTTTAACCGTTCTTGAATTGGATAAAAACCTCAACAAAAAAAGGCAATTGTCCAACCATACAAAGAAGTATTTCTCAATACAGACAATTTCATCAATAAGGCAGTTAAATATTTGAAAACAATTCAATTAATTTTCATCACTCTTCACTTAATGGTCAATTTATGGAACAAAAATAAACATGGGAACGTTTAGCAAAAGTTTTTCTGAAAATGGTTTGATTTCAATTTGGAAATCGTCACATGACCAGTTAGAAAAAATCTAGCAAATTTTACATGTTTTACATTAAAATGATATTGAAAGATGCCAATTAAATTGACAGAGCCATAAAAAAAATGTGTGGCTTCAACACTTTCGATAGCGAGATACCCCAACAATCTCGTTCATTCTAATCAGTGCCACACGAGTTTCTATCACGTACAAAATTTTACTGTTAATTGTAACTCAACTTGTATCTTCTTTTTATATATCTTTCTTCTTCTTCTTCCTTTTAGTATTATTTCTTTTTTTGTTTTTGTTTTGACACTACAATTTGCATACAACTGAATACTGACACCGTGGCGCGTCTGGCTAACCAATTCAGTGTCTGTATTCAAATTCGTTGGGTATTTTTACAAATGCAAAAAAAATATAAATACGATAAACACCAACGAACCGAACCGTGTGCACGATTGAAAAAAGCACCACTTAAGACTTTTCGAAAATACAAAATTCTTTTTTTAAAACTCGCTTTGAGACGAAACTAAATTGGAACAAACACGTTTGAATTCTAAAACACAACTGCCGTATGCCGCTCAGTCAGATACGCTAAAAAAAACGACTGTGGCACGAGATACAAATGACGTTCGTGGACTGAATTCGTGAGGGGGGTGGTAAAAGGAAGAAGAGCCAAGCACAACTCAACTCGCAGCGAGAACACAAGCCAAGGAAAGCATAAAAAAGTCTTGAAAGTATAGGAAACAAAAACAAAAGCAAGTTCTTTGCTAGTGGCTAGTGGGGTAAACGAAGATAAATAAGAACACACACAGAAAATTAAAAAATAGCAAAAGTAGAAGAAAAAATAAGTGGAGTTAGTTGCCTTCTAAAAGTGTATGCCACCAACTGTTTTAAAGAGATCCTCCCCAAAAAAATGGAGCTGTCAATAGACTGTGTTGGGAACTTTTTTAACTGACATCCCTGGTTGTTTGAGAGACTTCAAAGGCTTCTTCCTTTTTCAAATGTTCGTGACAGTTCAAAGTACGCTTTGATATATGCGAGATGTTACCGAGATTACGTACTTTTTTTTTAATTATTTATTTCGATCTTTACATTAGTCACCGCTTCAGTTGAGTCGAGGGAATGCGAACTCTCACAAAGTACATTCTCTTTTGTTTTTGAGTAAGCCAAGTTTGACTTGTTTCTGGTACCAAAACTTGCTCCAATTTTAAAGCAATGCTTCTTGATACACTGTAAAAAATGCAGCTGCCTGCTTGAATAAACTTTCAAAAAGGAAATATGGAAAACTCTTCATTTCAATCAATAAAAGTGGTATTTTATTTGGTTTTTTTCTATTATAATACAAAGTTGCTTCCTCAATCTTGGGATCAATGTAAAATCTTTTCTTGCATTTTGTAGAACATCTTGTGAGCGTGTGTGTATGTGTGAATAAATCAAAATTCATATAATCTAAACGAACGTTGTAGAGTCAAGTCGCGACTCTCAGGTGAACATTTGATAAAAATTAAACTAATCAAAAAAGAGCAGAGTATGCCAGCCATCGAATCCAATTACAATTCCGTGTGCGCATACTCATTCTCCTCTTGTGCTTTAGGCACAATGAACAAACCTTCCGCAGTGGTCCAGCGTGTGCCGTGCAGTGGATTGGATAAGCCCACAATTTCCATTTGACCCGAAATTGGTCTGCCAAACGAACGTCCCGACATGCCCAAATAAGTGTCCGTGTCCACATGACGCAAACGTACATGAGCATCACGCATCCAGTCGTCGTTCGTGCAAATCACCTCCCAGTGATCGCCTGTGTCGCCCAGACCCTCCGAGCCGTACGCCGAAACCTCTTGCTCGCCCGAAAGCGGTGCCGAGAAGTGATGTGAGTGCAGGTTCTTTTTCGTTGTCAAATGCTCTAGTCGTATTTGGTCGCCGCATTTGATGGGTTCGCCCCGATCACAGAATTTACCGGTGATAGCCTTGACCATCCAATGACTGTTGACATCTTCCTTTTGTTCTACCCCCGTTACCGACTGTTGACCCGACCCGGAACCATATTTGACATCGTGCGAGTGCAGCCGGAAGCCATAGTCCGAGTTGAGTAGCTTCAGTATTGAACCGCAGGTCACCGCATTTGTGCGGGCCGCTAAAATATTGATAAAAAAAATCAGTTGGTTTGCCTAATAGAGGGGCGGTGCTTAGCCACCAATCGCTATTGACCACGACACTACTCACCGAAAATTGCCGGCAGACGTGTTAGAATGGCCAAAGTGGCCATCAAAAATGTATGATTCGTATTCAGTTTCATTTTAGCAGTCCTTATTCATTTATTTACTCAGCTAAATTGTATTAAATTATTTATTTTTCTTTAATGTGCAGGAAAAAGCACAAAATGCAGAAAATGAGAGAGAGACACGCAAACAAAATTTTTGACACTTAAAAAAATGTAGCTGTCAAGTCACTGAGGTGAATTCCAATTTAGGTGAATTTAGAGTACACTGTGGAAATTTCAAGTATATATTTAGAAATAAACGAAAGATAAATATTTCACAAAAATCGTTCACATCGCGCTTGATTATTCCAGAATTCGTTTTTTTTTCAAAAACAATTTAATTTCAATGGACTCTGATTTCGATTACCTGAATAAGGTGTTAGGTTTGATATATGAATTGCTTCTTCAATGAGATTTTATTGGCTAATATTTACTTCGTAAAATAGGAATATTACATATTTTTATATGTGTAAATAAAATGATAAATAAATTTAATCAAACGCATTGATAACACATTTCAAACTTACCCTGGGAATTTCATTTAAATTTAATTAATAGGGGTATTCTGTAAAGTGGGAAACCCCCTGGGAAACGGTGCAGTTGTGCCGATGTGCAGTCAAAACATATGAAATTTGACAGTTCTTTAAAGCAACTGCGCGTTTTCGAGGACTTTCCCACTTTAAATGAATCCCCTTAATGTATCCCATCTTCATTTGACTTTAGCTTTAACAACTGAAATTAAACTGAAAATTTCATGAAAAGTCGAATTTTTATAAAATCACATGTCTTAACAACAAAATGCATTCAGAAGACCATTTTTTATTTTTTTTGAATTCTAATATTTTTATCACTTGGGATAATTTTATGATATTCACCTCTACCTAAAACATCAACCTGTAAATCACAGCTGATAAGGCTCTCGATAACTACTAGTGATGGGTTGATTCGATGCTTTTGGGGGCTTGATACTTGGATTACTTTAGGTATTTTCATATAAATTAATTGTCTGCGCTCTTTACAAGAACTGAAAACCAGAATTCGCTTAACCAATATGATTTATCTGGATGGTTAATTTGTCTTGTACAATTGCATGAATTGAGGTTTTGCTTTGTGCGCTTTTTCAAAAAATAACAAAGGGTAATACTACTAAGTTATCAATTATCGACTACTTTTAGATGACACATCACTAGTAAATACTCAACCATTTTCTGCAGCGGAGAAGAAAATTTTATAAAAATTACATTTCTACATAAATTAATGGCACACAAGCGAAAATTATTGTGCACTGGTTTATTGGCGATATGTTATTTGGTTGGCGTGACATGGGTGAGTGCGAAATTTGTAAAATTAAACGCCTAACTCTTAACAAAAATCCTCGAAGGCTGACAATGGAACAAACACAAACATTGGAGCGCCGCCGAGTTCAAAAGCGACAAATGGTGACGCTGCTGCAGTCATCAGCAGCAGCACTTTAGCACCGGCTCCTCTGCCAAAAGTACTTGTTAGCACAGCTGCAACGCCAGCGAATAAAACTGTAACACCGCCCAAATGGTACGAACTGAGGCGTTAATTTGTTTTCTTGAATTTTTTGTCACATTGGTTTTTTGTGTTTTATTTGTTTTGTTAATTAGCGTTTGCGATGGAGCGCTATTGCCGCGTTTGGGCGAAAATGGC
Source organism: Heteromyza rotundicornis (assembly GCA_951394025.1). Classification (NCBI taxonomy): domain Eukaryota; kingdom Metazoa; phylum Arthropoda; class Insecta; order Diptera; family Heleomyzidae; genus Heteromyza; species Heteromyza rotundicornis. Next base: position 14,591,777 of record OX596012.1, on the reverse strand, counting down.
AAAGAATTGGAAATCTGTCCGGAATGCAAGTGCCAACATGAGGCGCGCAATACGACGTTGATAAAGGTAAGTGGGAGATGGGGTCATAGTTATAAATTTTTATTTTTTTTTAATTTGTATTTAATTTATACTCCAAAAGCTCTGTAAAATTAACTTTAAAATTGGTAAGCTTATCAGCTGGTATGTTAACTATTTAATCAAACAAGTCTTATCTTTGATGGGAATCTTATCTTCCCAAATCGCTTCTTCATACCCCACAAAGGCGAAGGAGAAAAGGCAATGATTTAACGATTTGCTTGACTTTTGTTTTTTTCTTAAAGGAATATATTCTTTAGAATCTCTTTAGCTGAACCGACGGTGAAGTACACCGTGGGCTGAAACAAATTTCACAAACACACAATCTCTTTAAAAAATACTATTTTGATTTGAAAAAAACTTACAATCTGAAGGCAGAAATTTCCATATAGAAATAAAAGAAAATCACTTCGATTGAATTTAACTTTTTGTTCTGCATTTAACTTTTACATTTTCAAAATAACGGTTTGTGTTATTTTGCAAACCAAAACAATGTTTATGTATTGCGAATTTTTATTGACAGTTTGTATTGAAGTTTAAGAACATTTTCGATATCTAGACAAAACCAATTTCATTCACATGTGAACTACCTTCCCGAAAATTCTTATGGAGTAGAATTTAATATTCTCTATGACGAAGTTACGATTCTGCTAAGCTGTGTGTATAAAAATCATACAGAGATTCGGTCATTACTGCTTTAGACAGGAGGTTTATCCTGACCAAAGGTTCTCCATGCTATCCTCCTCCAAATCTATATACATAAAAAGACGTGTATGTTTGTCACGAGTAGACGCGAAAACTACTGCATCGATTCTTACCAAAATTTATATACGTGTTCAAAGGGTCGTGAGTCGTAACATGGGAGAGGTTTTGAAACGCCCATTTTACCGCCCACAATTTGTAAAATACGTACATTTTTGCAGAAACTTTTTTTATAGAAAATACCATATGATCAACAATCAACTTGGTTGCCACCTACGACCCAAACAGTGTTACCATATCTGTGGGTTTTAACTTTGGTGAAATTTTTACCTTTTGGTTTCAGGGAAAAAATTTGCTTATAAGATAAGTTTAACAATGCAACTATAAAAGTTTTTTAGGCCCAGCAAAGCGGGTCGGGCCCAACTAGTAAAAAATATAAGTAAGATTCATAGAATCATCGCGACTCTTTGCAGTCCTTCCTTGATTCGGATCCAATTTGAAAAAAGCCATTACAATTCAATTTCCTTTTGAATTTATTTTTAAAATTTAAAATTAAAAATTTTTCCACAACATTTAAAAAGCAGCGAAAAATAAAATTTTTTAAGAACATAACCTTAAATTTGCAAAATTTTCAGATTTTTCAATGATTCTGTCATTTAAAAACATTTACCATTTTTTTTTAAGTTTTGAGCCCTGTATAATATAGTTTAAGAGTAAAGCTAGTACACCTCACGTGAGAATGAACTTGAACATTTTTTATATTGCTTATATGAGGCGTTGAGAGGTAAAGTAGTTCAATCCACATCGCCGTCAATATCACGAAAAGACCTAACTCCTATTTATTACTCCACAAGTTACAATGTTTGAAATACACACCATGATGTGGATTGGACCACGTTTCTTCTCAAAGCCTCATATCATCATTTGTATGAAACGTAATAAAATGTATTGTTTGAAGGTGTGGTTAGATGAAGGCGGTATGAACATAAAATTCAAAATAGGGTTTATTACAAAATTTAAGATGTTAGGTCCTGAATTCTTCCCAAATTTAAGTATTCACGATGTAGGCAGATATTCGGAAGTTCTGAAGACGTTATGTACATTTTTTAAAAATAGTTTTAAATGGAAGAAGACGGTATGTGCATTTATCATGAATTTAAGTAATTAAATCCCGAAATCATAAAACGATTTGTCTGATTGATAAAATAGGCATTTGACATTTCAGTTCGTATGATTGATTACCTCCATCGACCTCTTCAAAAGGGGAAAAAATTTAGTTTGTGCTGATTTACTCGTAAAAATTTGTAACTCATAAAAACCCTTTTCGATCGTTTCTATGTGCTAAGAAAAACAATTAGTACATAATTTTAAAATAACATAACCTCAAAAATATTAAAGATTTTTAAAAAAGATTTTTAAAAGCTTCATTAAATAATACAATCCAAAAATTTAAAAAAACATATTTAATTTTGAGGTTACGTAATTTAAAAAAAAAATTGTTTGTCCTAAAAAAAATAGCATTAAACCATTTTTTTACATCATTTTTTTTTGAAAGTTATTAAATTTTTCTTTAAAAAATATTTAAAATAATTTAAATTTCTTTCCTGCCACATGTACATCTCCTTCCTCCTCTAATTTGTCTCCCATCTCTCTTCGCCCTCCGCAGGTCGTGGTCATAATTGTGATTTGGATCATATCGATTCTTGTGATCTACATGCTCTTCCTGATGTGTCTGGATCCGTTGCTGAACAAACGCGTCAAGGCCAACTATCAGGAGCACACCAACGAAGATGTACGATATGCGAGCGTTCAATACAGTCGCTTAGTAGATTGCAATAAAGACTCTGATTGATTGTTGTGGTTTTTTTACGTTTTTACATGTTGAAATTCTTTTGTTTTTCTTTATCACTTGTTTGGTTTCCGTTTTTTTTTTTGTTGTTTGTTGTAAATAATACTTCATCGCTATTTGTTTTTTTTTCAATTTCACGACTAATTCGATTTCCATTGCACATAAAAGGAAGGGAAAATTTGCATATTTTTTGTTTAATTTTTTGTTTTTTTTTCTGTTTCTCTTTTAACACCTTTCCGGTCATCATTTTACTAACACTTTTGTTTGGCTGTCTTGCTTTCTTGTGTTCAGTTTTGAGTCTTCCAAAAAACAGAGTTCCTTCTAAAATATGTATTTTTTTTTTATAAATTTGTTTAGGACGATGCCACCTCGGCTTCCCCTCCCTTGCCCAGCTCAACCAATCAAGAGCTGAATGCGCGCGCCAATGTCTTAAATCGCGTGGGCCACCAGCAGGACAAATGGAAGCGTCAAGTGCGAGAACAGCGCCGTCACATCTATGACCGACGCACGATGTTGAATTAAAAGGAAGCGGCAGTGCAGTTTTGAGATGACCGCTGCGAGGTGAACTAGCTGAATCTGTGGAAATTCCAATTCTAACAAAATTATTGTAATTTAAATTTATTTATATTCTTAACATTATTTCCCTTAACGATCAAAGTCAAAATTATTTACTTTTTTTTTTTGCTTTATTTGGTCGAAATTATAAAATTTTAGAAAATATTTTAGACGATATATCTCAACGAAATTGTATTAATATTTTCTTTTTTTTGGCAATGGAAAATTCGTATTTAATCGTGTGAAAATAAAGGAAGGAATTAGACTTCTTTGATAGCCAAGCGGTGCATAGTGAGTTTTTCATTTGAGGGGTGAAATTGTGAGGTTAGGTCGGGGTGGTGTCAATAAGATAAAAGGTGTTTCTATTGCTATGGACAATCAATGTCGCTTTTCCTTTTGATAGTTGTTTTTATGGATTTTTAGGTTCCGGGTTTTAAGGACGAAATTTTTCCACTTTGAGGTTAGGTATTTCAAACAGCTGGAAGATCAAATTTTTTCTTCAGAAACGGAGAAAACTTGTAATTATGAAGATCTTTAAAATTAATTGATAAAAAATAGAAAGAATTCCTTGGTACATTTTTAAATGAACAATTCCTTAAGCAACTTTTACAAAATCATGAAATTTTTATTATTTATAAGATTTGACTCATCACGACAAGGTCTTACAAAATCATAGTTTTTAATTCAATTTGAAATTAGTTTTTTTCCTCTACAAAATATTCTTAGTAACCCTTAACCATTGTGGCCAACTGCCAGTTCTGATTAACTTCGAAGGGACCCTGGACCACGCTGCCTTCTTTTGTGCAAACGGCCACGGTATACTTGGGCATGGAACGGCAATCGCGGTAGTACATGACCTCCATGCACTTGCGAAGCTATAAGAAAAAAAAAACAAAAAATTAAATTACAAACCGCAAATCCAACTCATTTGATACTCACCACTTCCGAAGCCTCTGTCTGTGTCAATTTCTTCGTATCGGACAACTGTTCACGCACCAATGGCAAGGCCAAATGTTTGCCAAAGCCCGTGGCCACAACATCGTCCTCATAGGCGCGTCCACGCAAATCAATGTGACCCAGGAAGGGAACACCATCAAAGTCGACACCGCCCACCACCATCTCCAGCCACAGTGGATTAATGCGACTGCGACGATTGTACAGCACACGAGTCAGCCAGTTGTACAGCGACTTGGGTTTCATGTCGATGCTATCCTCATGGCACATATCCTCAATCATTTTCTGATCAATGCTGCGCTTCAGGCTCTGGAAGTCTGCAAAATCTCCGCCCGCACCCATGACAGTCTTGTCGTTCACCTTGAACACACGTTCAACGTCCTGATAGCGTGCCAGGGAGCCATAGGAGACCAAGTTGTCGGCCGCAATCATGACGCCTTGATCGAATTTGATGCCCAGCACCGTAGTGCCCGTGGTAATGGGTTGACTGGAAATTCACGGTTAAGATGTTGTTATACATTTGACTGTGTTACTCATGGTGTTACTTACGATGTGTGCTGGGTTCCAAAGGTACCGGGCGCTGTGAAATCGCGGCAGGCCGCATTATTGCCATTGTAGTTTCCTCCGGTGAAATTGTAAAACTGGCCCGGCGCCGGTCCGTTACCCCAGAACTCTTGTCGGTACATTGGATTGCCGCCTGAATACATTTTCTTGTGTAATTAATTTATTAGTTCTTTTTCGCCTGATTAAATTTGCAAAATTCAGTTGATACAAAATGCAAGTTGTAAGAATGACCACACAAAATTTTTTTGACAACTGACAGCTTTAACTAGTTCTGTTCGTTTTTTGTTGACGACAGAGTTGCCAAGATTTTATTAATGGTTTTTATTTCGCAACAAAAGCAGAGTTGCTCAGCAGATTAATTCGAATAATAGTGTAAAGCTACGATTACACATTAATTTCGTTATTATAATGACACCGTGAAGTCAAACTTTCGTCGCAGTATTGTGAAAATTTTTGACTTTGCACCAATTTAAGGCACAAAAGTTTCGCGGAACGTCACACTGTCATTGTTAGGGCAGTGGAGCAGCCCGGAGCAGAGTTGCAGTCTGCTCCGGAGCTGTGATGTAGGCGTATAGTTGCGAGATAAATATCTAACAATCTCATACAAATTAAAAATTCTCACAAAAAATATCACATCTTACACGAAATAAAACAATTTCATGTGAGAAAATATCTCACAGCAATTAAAAATCTCACAGCCATTTAAAATATCACAAAATCTCACACGAGATAAAACTCTTACAAAAACCCATTTTTTGGCAAAAGCGGTCGACCTAAATTCAAAAAATTCTCGCATGGGCATGCCGTTTTTAGAATTTACACTGACATGAGCATGACGAAATTTGACAGTTTTTATATGAAAATGTAAATAAACGAAGCATGGAGTTGCCACCTTTTACGTTTTTTGTATGGATTTTCGGTGCAAAATGTTCTATCCCGTTTTCACTGCCGCACTTCTTATTAGCTCTTTGTCAGATTTTTCGTCACGGAACTGATAGTGTAAATAGGCTCTTAGAGCCTATTTACACAGTCATTCCCATGACGCATGGGCATGCCGTTTTTAGAATTTACACTGACATGGGCATGACGAAATTTGACAGTTTTTATATGAAAATGTAAATAAACGAAGCATGGAGTTGCCACCTTTTACGTTTTTTGTATGGATTTTCGGTGCAAAATTTTCTATCCCGTTTTCACTACCGCAGTTCTTATTAGCTCTTTGTCAGATTTTTCGTCATGGAACTGATAGTGTAAAGGAAAGTAATTTATAATAAAAATTTCTTTTGCAAAGTAGTTGTTTTTCGTCCTATCAACTTTTTGCATAAAAAAAATGTGTGTATAACCCCCAGGAAAAAAGTTATACCAATAAATGAGAAATCAAGTTGAAAAATTTTAAAATGTTCTTAACACTAAATTTGTAATAGCAATGTTACCAGAAGCTTCCCCTATGAATTTTATCAAAAAATTCCAAGCCGTTTATTAGCGGCCAAAAATGGGTTAATAAAAAAATCTCACATTAATTAAAAAGACGTTTTTTTATTCAGATGGATAAAAAAATACCTTTTTCCCTTTTAAAAAAAAACCCTTAAAGGGCATATTACCCTCAATTTGGCATCACTGATCCAAGCGAATGGTTGAAGTTTAAAAATGGAAATTAAAAAAACGAAAATTAAATATTTAGACTTTGATTGTTTCACTCTGGCTAAAAATTGATTATAACTTAAACAAAATAATAAAATTCGTGGTTTCGATACGCCGCAATTTGCAATTAAACCACAATTTTAGGTAAGATATATTTTTATATTTATTTCTAATTTTATAATTTATAATTTGATTACATTTCCCTTAAACCAAACCCATTTGACACTTCAAACATAGCTAAACTAAAACCTACAATTAAAACTACAAAGTATTGAATATCATTTCATAAAAAATGGTTTTTATAAATAAGGTTTGTAATATTAATGGACGCTCAGAGAAATTATAAAAATAATTCATAATAGCAAGTGGATAGGATTATAAATAATACTCGTTAAGGAATGTGTTATTTGAGACAGAATGTGTTAATTGTGGAAATAGACAACCGAAACACTTAAAATTACAAGTGCATAAAGTTAATATTGTGTTTAAAGATAAAACCTTTAAAGGTTATGTAGTCATGGAATGTCCATTTGAATATTATACTGTATGCAGTTCTTACCAAAAATATATGTATGTCGTATATATGTATAGTTTTTAATATATGGTATATACACATTAGTTTCCCTTTCAGACCAAGCTAAATTTCATGAGTGGCTTATATAGTTAAAGCTTATCTACTTAAAATTACGATATATGTATAGAATACGTTAAAATATATTTTCTCCACCATCTTCATTCGTATTTGCAGATGGCATTTCAGTCTCTCGGCGTACAGCAACAAAAATTGGTAGTTTTCTCACTTTTAAGGGGTTTGCTGTACGAATAGGCACCACGCATAAAGACATCAATTAGTTGGCAATGAGAACTATAAGATGGAAATGGGTAAAAAGAAATATTAATTAATTGAATTTGTTTTTTAAGCCTTAATTCAACATAACCTTAAATAACTTTCAGCGCTCAAACTCACCTCATTGTAATATCCAAATCCGTAACCACCTCTCCATCACAATTCCAACTCGATAGTAGTTTATTTGGATCTTCATCCGGAGCTCGTGGAAAGGAATCTGCAATAGGCTGACACGAGCCTCGAATACTGTAATCCTCTTCCGAGCCCAGCGAAACGGACTGCGAACGGAAAGTGAACTTTCGCGTGCGATAGACATCCACAAAGGGCAAAGTACGCTAGTGGAGAGATGCGAATTAGCGACTTAAAATGTAAAACAAAAGTGAGTGTTTTTTTTCTACTCACCAGATCACCATTTCGTCCCATTGTATTCATAATTAAACGCACATTATTCAGCAATGAAGTCTTCCGTACAAATATCAAATCCAAATAGCCATCACCCAAGTGGCTATAGCGCGACAAACCATTCGGACTTCTGGCACACGCACAGGTAATATTCGCGCCACAAATCATGAAAAATCGCCCCTTAATCACCTGCCATTTGTGGCCCGTTTCGCTGACCATGGACTTCCGATTGTTGTTGTTGCTTGAGCTGAACGTTTGCGAGTTTTGTGCCTTAATTGTGACCGTAGACTCCACATTGTCCCGAAGAATGACACTATCACATGCATTTATTTGATTATCCTCTTGTAAGTGAATATCCTTTACAAAGGACTTTTTATCACAGTCTGTTGCCATATTGAAATTGGCAACGTTGTCCACCTTAGCCGATTCACTCCTTTCATTCACATTCAGTGTTGAATTCGAAGAAGTAGGCAACTCGTCTGCATCAATGTCCTCATCCGTTTCACAACTGACCGACCTTTGGGCCATTAATTGCTCCTGCAGAGCACTGGACATTGACGAACGACAACGTGAGCAATTGACATAGCAAATCGATTCATTGACAGAACCCGCACCCACAATAGAGTCCGTTGAATCGTGCGACTCCTCTCTGTTGGTCTCGCTAGAACTCTGCCTTGCAGGTGGTTCTGGCTCTTCCTCAGGCACAAGCATGCTTACCTCAGCCTCATAGCCCCTGTTGAGAAGAAACGCCTTTGCTCCCGTATACTCATAGCGCTTTGTGCCCATCCAACGGTATTTCTCACTATTTGCCGCCACATCGCCCAGATAACCGTACGACATAACGCTCGCACAGAATCGCACAATACCCTGACGCTGAGTGCGTACACTGCAAATATCCAGGCCACGACGCTGTCCCAAGATCAAGTGTATGGCTGCGGTACGCACATCCGAGGTACCATGCACGCTATAGGCTATAGTATCAGTGCTTCCTGCGGGAATAATGCCAATCGGCAGCTTCGGCTTGGGTATATACTCCGGCTGGCGCGCATCCATACCCAAGTCAATCATTGTGCGAAACAGTAAACCGTTAATAACTTCGGCTGCCGTGCCATCGCCCCCCACACAACAGACCGCATCGAATGGCGCCAGATCGTGACTGGTTAGTATGTCACGTATTTCATTGGCGCGCTGTGATATTATGCAGGAGGCATCGATGCCGGCTAGCTCGAAAATTGGCTTGCAGTAACGTTCGTAGAGGGGCATACCCTGCTTGCGGCCTCCAAATGGATTGATGAAGACAAGCAAACGGCGTACACGTTGCGGCTTGAGATTGTTGAGCATCTTCTGGATGTGCACATACCATTGATGGATTATATATGGTTCGGCATTGTACAGGGTGAGTGTGCGCACGCGCCAACGATTACAGTCCGTGGGCGACTTAACAATACGCTCGGCATAGTGTATGCTCAGGAACTGCTCAGTTGGTGGAGCTTCCTGTTCTCTAGTGCATCCCACACTATCAAAATCCTTGCATGATTTGCGATAGCTTTCGGCCTTAGTTTCTTTCTTGGTGTCGCCCTTCACCACTCTTATGATTTCCTCAATGTGCACTGCATTACTTGAGTGGCCATAGGAAGCGGCTCTGTTCGAAAGTTGCTCACGTTCGACTTCGGCCTCTGGGGGCATTGAAAAAAAGTAAAACACAAATTAAATTAAACTTTCAATCAAATGGTGACTGACTGACTCACCTTTGCCAGTAGTTGTGGCCGCAGCATCATTTTGGCTGCCGCTACGTTTCCCTTCCAGTTGTTCCCACACCAAATGATCATAGTGAAGCAGCACACGAAAGCGTTTCTTTTTGATTTGGAAATTGTTCAAAAGTATGTCACAATTGTGGTTCGCTGATGGGTTTGGTGATTTCGTTTTTTCCGCCGCTGCTGCTGGCTGTGCGAATTCTTCGTTGCTGTTTTGCTTCATGTTTTGGTTGCTATTGTTTTCGGTTCAGTCTCTGTTCGTTTAAATTGCCATCATCCAAGCTGAAAATGGTGGATAGAGGAACAAAAAGTTATTATTGTTTAAAAACTGGTTTCATGCGAGACACATTAAAATCCAATTACACGTGTGAATGAACGCTCTAATGGCGAGGAAAGTTCTTATGAACTTTTTATGAAGGACACAAGTTTTTGGCTTGGCTTATTGGTTCATTCAAGAAGCGTTATTAAGAACAGATTTCAATGTAAAAACCTTGAAAGCTTAACAATGATCTCTCATTTTTGGTGGGCGACCCTCTCATGGATTCCATGACTCATTTAAACGAATGAAAGTCACATTTTTGTGTAAGAGACAAAAGTTGTGTTTCCGTGGCAACTGATCTTGCTGCGGAGTTTTATTATACACACAAAACAAAAACCCACGACTTTATTTTCTGTACTTCGGATCGAGATCAATGGCCACGGGAGCACCGGTAAATGTTATAATTTCTGAGGAATAATTTGGTTTGGACGTAATTACATGCATTCAAAATATTGTTTTCATATTAGGTTTGATTATATCGCGAGATAACATAGGCCACTGTATGGACCCGTAGCATACCCGGTGACTTGCATGACCATTTCTGAACCTTTCCTTGCGAGTTCGTTGGCATGTTTAGTTCCTACGAAGTCACTATGACCTAGCACCCATCATAAGGTGACATTACACTTCGTCTCCACGGAGCGTAAAGCATCTCTGCATCTTAACAACGTAAGTGTACCGAATTCCGTCATAGTGCCTAATTCCGGCCCCTTTACTTATTTGTCGATATTTACAATTTATCCATCGAAAATGAAATTTCAAATTATTTCTTATGGTAGACCATGCCTTTGCACATCATTCTGCAAAAAAACATTGACAGATTTGTTTTTGATTTCATTACAAGAATTTTCGTTGTCACGAAACGATCGTTTTGAGTGGATTTCAATGTGGAAAATGCTAAAAAGTAGAAAAATTTAAAATCAAGTTTTCCACAAGAAAAAAAAAGGAAACTGTTAGTTTTTTTTATGTAGTGCATACGTGTATTATTGAGCTCACAAAAATACAATACTTTAAGTTGTAAACATAAAATACAATAACAAAATAGAAGTGGCCGGAATTGGGTACCACTAAAAAGTGAAGTGTTCCGAATTCCGTCCAGTGGCCGGAACTTCGGTGTTTTCAAGCTTGTCACAATAATGTTTCTAAACAATATATTTTACTCAATATGATTTTTTTTTCTTTTTTTATTTGATTGTTTACACATTCATGTACACAAGGACCTAAATCCGTCATAGGCTATGTGTTACAGATTTTATGCAATCAGCTTTTCAATTCTAACATACTTATGTAAATTTCCTAAGAAAAGGCAGTTTTGACTCTGTGAAAATTCTATTGTAAATTCGAATTTAATTGATCTTTTACATGAAAAAGCTTAAAAATTTAAGTTCTTTATGCCTTTCATTTAGTTTTTTAAATCGGTAATATAAAGTTAGATAACTTTTAGACAAAATAAAAGTGACCGAAATTGGGTTGCACTACAAAGTGAAAATGAAGTGCTCCGGAATCCGGCCAGTGGCCGGTACTTCGAATTTATAACTTCATCTATTTTTTGACCATTATTTTTGTATGGGTCTTAACTAATTGATTCCAAAAATAATTTGGAAAAAGTGGGCGCAACAACAAGAAAACTCTCAATTGTGGCGGAGGGTGCAGCTGTGTCAGATTTGACTTAAATGTATTTGAGGGCCCATTCGATTTCTGCCCTTCTTTTATTTTTTTATGATGTATTTTGACGTCCTAAAACCGAATCTGCAAACATATTTGGTCGGAAAAATCTACTTTCCGAGATTTAAAGTTTAAATTTGTTCTTCATTTTCCTGTATAATTGGTGACTTTTGAAAAGGCGTCTTCACTAATTTTGGGCACAATTTTCAAACAATTCAACAAAGAAAAGATAAAATCTTGAAAAGTCTGACTAAGAAAAAGCAGGATAAAACCAAAATCTTATTTGACTCCACCAAAACAACAGGTATTGATAACAAAAATAAAAAAAAGTTGAGTGTTACCTAAAAGGAGATTTTGTTATCATAAACTATGAAGAGGAGTATTTCCCGGGTTTGATTCTCGACGTAAAGGATGAAGGTATGTTAGTAAAAACGATGGCAATGAGTGGTCACTTCTGGAAGTGGCCAGATAAAGATGATGTTCTCCTGTATCCGCCAAGTGACATTGAATGCAAAATAGAGACACCTTCCATGGTGACAAGTCGCGGTGTTTACGACGTTAAAGAAGTCAAACATTTTCGAAAACAACATATGTAATTGAATTAAGCACAATATTTTACTTTTATATTATGATTCATGAATTATTTTATATTTTTCCTATTGCTTTCCTTTACTTTTTATGAATTATTTTTATTTATCTATTTATTTTTCATCTTAAAATTGAAAAAAATAAATTCTTTTTCAATTAAATAGCATTTTGTAGCCTAATTTGTCTTTGAAAATCTGGTTGGCCGGAATTAGGAGCGCAGGTGGCCGGAATTCGGAACAACTGAAATAAGTGGCCGGAATTGGGAGCATTTTTTTTGTTTCGCTCGCAAGAGTTAAAATTATTTATTTTCATTAGAAACCTCAACCATTTGGAAAAAACACTTATATTTAATAAAAGTTAATACCCGAGACTATGTGATAAAAATATTCGTTCCTGATTTTGAATGTTTTAAATGGATCTTCCAGAGCATTTAATTTGGCCTGGCGACCAGTGTCCGGAATTCGGTACACTTACGTTACTTGCACGGATTTAACGATAACCGAGTGCAATTTCCGTCTGGATATCTATGAAAATTACAAGGTTCCCTAAGTTTTATACTTTATGTACACAGCGTTGTATTACAAGAAAAATCTCGGCTTGAAAAACACTGCAATAATTCGGAAGCCTGAATCTTCAGGATAAAAATCCAATTTCGTGCCGATAACCATTTTCAAACCATCCGTATAAGCTGCTAGGGTGCCTAAATTTAAAATTCTAAAAAAAAATTCTACACAACAAGCAATTCATAAGACTTTTGGAAAAAAAACCTGTACATTAATATTTTAAAGTTTTTGTTAATACTTAACTACTTAATTAATAAAGATAACTGAGCCCTACATTTAAGTGTGCCTTTTTTCTTTTATCAAATAGCTTAAGTAGGTATTAATTTATTGTCTTTATATTTGAAAAAAAAGGTTTTGATAAACATATTTGCACAAAGCATATGCAGCTGTGTTTGGAAAAATAATTGTTTCCAAATACGTTTACTAAATACGTCATTTTAGCTTAAGGTGTTGTTTCATTTTCCAAAGTAAATACATCAAACCACACAATACCACAAATTCTATGTATTCACAAGATTATTCAGCTGGTGTGGGAAATACCAAAGCCAAACTAAACTTCATTATGAGTATGAATGAGAATGACTGACGACAGACTATTTAACGCTGTCAAATTATAAGGTTTTTACTAATTAGCATCGCGCTTCGCTACTCAACAAGAGAATCTCCCCCCAACAAAAATGAATACGTTCAAGGTTATCATTGTATTTGCTGAGAGCAACAAAGCACCTTTTGAGTTTTCTGTCTAGGTTTTTTTTTTACTGCTTCACTTGATGATGGTGTACTTGTTGTAATTTGGCTGAAAATAGGTTCTGCTTAGTGTATTGTTGGATTATTTTAAATTTTGAAATATAATTTGTATTTATAGAATTGTGTCATAAACCTTTTTATAGGATACTATTTGCCTTTCTTACATAATCACTTGTAAATAACCTTAACCTTTTTTTCAAGGTTATATCTTCTATCCGGAGTTTTTAAAGAAAAAATATGTATGTTGAGCGCGTAAAATTAACCGAATTTCAACGTCACTTAACGACTAATTAAAATTCATTCTACTCTCTACCAAACAGAAATGCAAGTTGTTAAAAATATCGCCAGCACTTAGCCAGGCAGGCACTTAAAAGTCATTTGAGAGATAGTTTGCGGAGACGAGACCAAGTTCAAGTTTAATGTTGTTTACCTTCGTATGCGCGTGTGCGGTTAATGCTCGATGCGGCTCTTTTTTGGTGACGACACTGATTCACACCATTTAAAAAAGAACAAAAAACGAAAACAAATGAAATGAAACAAAGTAAGAAAAAACCAGTTCATTTTACGATTGCATTCTTTCATTATCTCAGTTTAGTACATAAGTAAACCATAGGCGCGTGTGAGTGAAGAACGCACGTAGTTCGCCTCATCTTCCTCATTATCAGTACATACTTGTTACCAGGAATATAATCAATCAAGCGTGAAATTACAATATTAGCCTTGCGTGGAGTATACAATTCATCAGGAAAGAGAAGCCACTAAACGATATGAAAGAGAACCAACTAATCGATAGGAATATCAATTCAAATAAATGTTTTCCATAATCCATTAAAATTTCATACGATTTATGATTGATCCACACACTATTGGAGAAATGTTTGTGATAAATCGAACATGTGTTGACACTATCAGTGAATCATTTTCGAGTCTGTGATTGTTTAGACTACAAATGGCACAATGGGACAAAATTAATTAACATCTCGGTGATCTTTTTATAAAATTAAATATTTCTTTGATTGAGAAAAGTTTTCAAAAGCTGTGCTAAAAAATTTTAAAATAATAATAAAATAAAAAAAAGTTTTGAAAAAGAGCCTGTGTCTACTTGGTACTTATTCCCACAAAAGTGAAAACATTTAAAAATTCTTTAATGCGCTTAAGTTCATCGAAAACCAAATTGAGGAAGTCAGTAAAACAATCATGATTCATGAAGCTCATCGTCATTATACCGGCCGGCTTTTATTGCAAATATAGCTAATCTAGTGCCGATCGCTGTACAAATTTTACAATTGAAGTTTATTACACTTTAAATTACTTTAAAGGTCAAAGTATTCTGTTTTGTTTTACAGTGAACTATAAAATTGCATGCCTAATTGCCTTTTTCATAAATTGTTTATAATTGAAAAGTACCCGTGGCTATGTTGAATTTTGTTTAGTCTATAAGCTTTAAGTCTTACCAGAAAAGTTGATAAAGCACTGCAGGATCTAGAAGTGTTTATATTCTGAAGTAAATTTTATCGCATTGTGTCACAGTGAAAATACACTTGGTTTGGGATCGAGTTTTAGGTATTGGAAAACTAAATAAATTGGCATACTATGCATAATACTAAGTAATAACACATGACGAATATACACAGAAAAAAAAACGTCGGTGAAATTAACCGAAAAAAGTTGTTAACGTAAAACTTTTCAAAATGTATGAAAAACTTGAATTTATTAGGTTGGGTTAAATCTTCAAAACTCGACCAAAAATAGTTCCAATAATTGAAAAAGATGTTGTTATTGTAAGTTCTTTTACCATAATTTTTGGTTAAATGTGAGTTTTTCAAAAATTTACTGAACAATTTACAACTTAACCGTGAACAAAATTGTGCTAAAAACTGACCACCTCTTATCGGTTAAACTTTGATGGGTTGCAGCGTTTCTAACCCTCTCTTTCGGTTAGATTTGACGATTTTTTTTGTGTGTATATTGTATTTCCCTTTCACCAGCCATCAACCTTATAACGACACCTTTTGGACTCCTTTTAAACCCTTTTTTAACCAAACATTAACTGCCACGCCCATAGCTCTAGCCATGATTTCACAGAATATATATGACATGCTCAGAGGAAAAGAGCGATGAAATGTACTGACATTTCATCGCTTTTTTATTCTGAGCGTGTCATATGTATGTACAGTTGCAGCATCCTAGGTTCACTCGTGGCTTCAGGAAAGCCACTATAACTGGTCACGCTGTGACCAGAAAAACTTATATGGAAGAACTACGTATTCCTTCAAGCAATAATGGTGATGTTTGCGTTCGGGAAAAAGGTTTAAAATTGGAGGAAAAACTGGTCAAAAAAGGGAAAAAAGAAAAATTATTGGAGGAGTTTTAAAAAAAGCTAAGATAAAGGAGAGCAAATAGAAAAAAAAGGGGAAAAATAGAGTAGAGCCCAACCGATAAGCATTTTCAGGCCGAAGCCGATGCTGAAGGTTAATTGGCAGCCTATTACCTTGGGCCGACGCCGAAGGCCTATACCGAAGCCGAAGCCGCAGCCGATACTTTAAAAAAAACCATTAAAAACTTGTTTTTTTCGTGTATTTTCATTCAAATTCGAGTGTATTTTTAAGTTTTTTAAGGAACTAAAATTTTATTTAAACAAATAATAAAAGTAATCAAAAGAATTCACAAACAAATTTGGGCCTCCCAGGTCAAAACTAATAGGAACCTCGGATTATCCCATATATCACGTGTAAGCAAAATTAGATTTTTTTTAAAATCATTTTTAAAAAATTTGGAGTAAAGCATAAAATAATGGGAATTTAGTAGAAATGGTAGAGAATTCTTCAAAGAATAAATCCATCTAAGTAGCTGTTTTTTAAGTTAGAACTTTAAATTGGCTCCATTCCGCTCCCCTTTGCCCCACACCCCCTTTCCAAAGGGTATAAAAAATTTTGTCAATAAGAACCCACCTACCAAATTTCATCATTGTAGCTTGAAGGAATCGGAAGTTATGTCATGTTTAAAAAAAAAAAGTTTGAGTCCCCCCACGGCCCCCTACGCCTCTGATGGACCCCAAAATTTAATAGAATGCATTGTCACCGGAGTTCTATCAGTGTTCCAAATTTGGAACATGTGGAAGTGTATGAAAAAGCACGCCGCAGATTTGAGGATATATATATATATATATATATTTATATATATATATATATATATATATATATAGTCCGCCCAAAGCAAGTTAATATAAGGGTTATAAAAAGTCGGTGAAATTAACCGAAAAAAGTTGTTAACGTACAACTTTTCAAAATTTATGAAAAACTTGAATTTATTAGGTTGGATTAAATCTTCAAAACTTGACAAAAAATAGTTCTAGTAACCGAAAAAGTTGTTGTTATTGTAAGTTCTTTTACCACAATTTTTGGTTAAATGTGAGTTTTTCACAAATTTACTCACAAATTTACAACTTAACCGTGAAAAAAATTGTGCTAAAAACTGACCACCTCTCATCGGTTAAACTTTGATGGGTTGGAGCGTTTTTAACATTCTCTTTTGGTTAGATTTACCGACTTTTTTTTGTGTGTATATTGTACTTCCCTTTCACCACCCATTTTAAACCCTTTTTTAACCAAACATTAACTGCCACGCCCATAGCTCTAGCCATGATTTCACAGAATATATATGACATGCTCAGAGGAAAAGAGCGATGAAATGTACTGACGCTCCATACATTTCATCGCTTTTTTATTCTGAGCGTGTCATATGTATGTACAGTTGCATCTTCCTAGGTTCACTGGTGGCTTCAGGAAAGCCACTATAACTATCACGCCCCCTTTTTGAAAATCAAAAATCGAGAGTCTCAAGCCATGGGTGCCACTGGGGTCTTCTGGAAGTTGAGGAAGACATCCGGATAGACAAACCATGTCTGTCATTCTGTCTGTCCTTCTGAAGTCCCACGAAAAACCTTCATGGAAGAACTACGTATTCCTTCAAGCAATAATGGTAATGTTTTCGTTCGGGAAAAAGGTTGAAAATAGGGGGAAAAACGAGTCAAAAAGAGAAAAAGGGGGAAAAAGAGAAAAAAGGAGGAGGTTTAAAGAAGCTAAAATAAAGGGGAGCAAATAGAAAAAAAAAGGGAAAAATATAGTAAAAAAAACGTTTTTTTTTAATAACCCTTAAACCGCTTAAAAAATAAAAAAATAAATTTCTTTTAAATTATTTTCAACATTTTCGATTTAGTTTAAATTTTTTTATTTATTTTTTTATTTATTATTTATTTTTGGGCTATAGCTCATTTTTACCAAAAAATTATTTGGCAAAATAGGTTGTTACAACAACAAGCAAAAACCAGCCTTGGCAGAGTGTACAGCTGTTTCGGATTTTAGCCACAAAATCCTCATCAGCACTCTTTCGGCAATTTTTGTTAATCCAAGACGCCTCTATAAGGGGAAAAAGTCATGATACAACACAGAATTATTCATTCCTTGCATCAAACCGATTCCACTGAAGAAGCGCGAATGGCAAAAATTGCGAAACTGGTTTTTGCTTGTTATTGTAAAATACAGCATTTCTACTTAAGCAGGTTGAAAAGTTTTTTCAAAGTCCAGCTTAAGACTGTTGACAAGTGAATCTCAATATTGTGTGTGACTGAGACACACACAACAATTCACTGCCAGAAAATTACAAAAAACGAAATTGTTTGTTGTTGTATGGCTTACCCTCCTTTTGTTTAGTTAAATTCAGATTTTATCGAGCTCCAAATAAATTATTTATTACTTATTTTTGGGCTATAGCTCATTTTTACCAAAAAATTATTTGGCAAAATAGGTTGTTACAACAACAAGCAAAAACCAGCCTTGGCAGAGTGTACAGCTGTTTCGGATTTTAGCCACAAAATCCTCATCAGCACTCTTTCGGCAATTTTTGTTAATCCAAGACGCCTCTATAAGGGGAAAAAAATTTAAAAAACTTTGAAATTTAAAAAATATTTTTGTAATTGTTTATTTAGATTTTATTTTTTTTAATCTAGTCATTTCCTACTATTCTGAATTCCCTGCTCAATCATATATAAATAACAATTGCATTCATCCCACTATACACAATTATTACTTATAAAAAAAATACGCGGAATTTCTCTATTATCATACCACCTTCCTTCCCGCCGCTGCCCACATCACACCTCATTATTGCCGCTTGTAAACAAAACGTTTGTTTTGTTATTGTTAAATGCTCAATAATAGCTATAGACTGCGGGCGAAACAGAAATACAAATTAAAAAATAAAATAATTATTCTATTGCACTCATCGACGTTTGTTATCGCGATTATAAAATAAGCATTGTGACATTATTTTCATATTTCACGCGAATTTTTACGTGTGTATTCCATCACAACT
This sequence comes from Heteromyza rotundicornis, assembly GCA_951394025.1. Lineage (NCBI taxonomy): Eukaryota > Metazoa > Arthropoda > Insecta > Diptera > Heleomyzidae > Heteromyza > Heteromyza rotundicornis. The sequence continues at coordinate 14,573,179 of OX596012.1, read as the reverse complement.
TCACAGCAATGTACTGGTGCACAAATACTGAGGTGCTAACGTACCTGGTCTTATCTCGAAAATAAATTCATGACCAGATTCACATTCACATTTTTGTACTGGGAAATTAATAAGTAATTTTTTTTTTACTGTTTTCTGTGATAACGCCAGTTAGTGGGCTGAACTTGTCAAAAGCAAATTAAATTGCGTGTCATTTAAATAAGACTTTGCGCTGATATAAATAATAAATCGATTTCGGTACATTATGACTGTTTTATTGAAAGTTTTTTTTGTTGTAGTTTTTTGAGTACAACGTGTTTGTTGCCGCCATATGTTGGTATTTCGACATTGTATACGCGTGTAGTCACTTATCAACTTATGTCCTGTATGTTCGTTTGTTTGTTTGTTGCTTGAATGCATTTGACTGCTTTCGCCAACGTCACGCTGAGTGGATTCCAATACAAAAATACACAAAAAAAATTATACAAAGTTTATACTTTATCGCACGCTCTTGTACATTTCTGCTTGCATCTGCCATATTTATTTGAGACTTGAATGTTCGCACGTTTCAAGTGATTCGGTATTGATTCCGTTTGTGTTTTTCTTCTTCTTCGTATTTTTCATTAGTCTGCTGTATGGAAAATCGAGTAATTTTTTGTTGCCTTATATTGAAAAGTAAGTTTATGTAAATAAAACCGGTGCATGAGCACTTATTTTTTTTTGTAGATTCACTTAATTTTGTTTAGTTTACAAAGCATTGGGGGCTCTGTTTTTATTTTAAAACATTTTTGTGGGCCGAATGGTAATTCAATTTAAGTGAACTTCAACTGATTGAGGTATTTTTATTGGAAGCTAATTTTCGGTGGTTGGGTTGGAAAATATCAATACATTTTTTTTGTAGTATTAGTTTGACACTCACAACAAGGGGACTGATATTCAATACCCTGAAGACGTACACCAAAGGGGTCCGAAATTTCCAAAATAAATGTTTAAATTTTTTAAAAACACAAAAAAGAGTTTTTTAAAAATTTAGTGGAAGTATGACCGAGTTTCCAAAATCATCATACACAATTAATGTCGAAAAAATACCATATTTTACATTTCATCAATAATTCGTACTACAAATTAGGATTAATCGTAGTATTAATCTAAATAAATATATTAATTAGTTAAATACTAGAAAAACATTAACTAAAAAAATGTTATCGTAAAATAATCAAAATACTCGATAAATTAAAATAATCATTTAATCGGATTATTAGTTGTACAGGAATAATCGATCAATGAAGGAACTTAGTTAATGAAAAGCGTGAACTATTTAATAAATCGATTGGTACTTTCCATTAGGAAGCTTGGAAGTTTTAATAAACATTTTTTTTTGATTTCTTATAACAATACAATTATGTGTTTTTAGCAATGGTAAAAGTTATTATTGTAATTGATAGCCTTCATTTCGAATGACATTAAAAACCCGGGTTTTCATAACAACTACCAGTTTTTGAATTTAATAATCATCTCTAGACCTCGAAGGTAATCTACGCCCTTCATACGGCTCGATTTGAAAACCAATTCGGGACACCCGGATTCTGAAAATGGTCCAAAAGCATTATGTTTCCTCCCCAAAAGTTTATTTTTAATAAAAGGAGTGGTTCATTCCTCAAATCCTCCAAAAGTGGAACTTATGAATATTGCAGAGATTTGAGGAATGAACCACTCCTTACAATATTTATCGATTAATTGTAAAAATTGACAAATCGATAAAATGTTTATTATGGATAATCGATAGCTCATAAAATATGAATAATCTATGTAAACTTGGAACTTCAAAAATTCCAAACCCTGATAAATCGATAAGTATTGATAACTTAATCAATCGATTTTTTATTAAAAAATCTTTTATTATCAAATCTTTTTAATCGTTTATTGATTTGTTTAATCATCGATTAAATGTTAAATGGGAGATTTTATTATCCATTAGACACAATTACCAACTGATTTACTAATTAAATTAAATTATTCATTGAATAAATCAGTAAATTCTTCAATTAAAAATTTTTATTTATATAAAATCTATATAACCCAATTAACAATAATCGATTAATAAAACTGTTCTACAAATGAATATTAAAAAAAAACTGGGAGGTTAGATATTTTTGGAGTAATTTGTTTTGAAAAATCGATAAAATGTTTCGAAAATGGTAAATATTTTTCATATATTTCAGCACACATTTTATAAAAATAGTCAATGTTGAGTTTAAGCTTTGTTACAAATATTTTTTAGATCCTTCAAATTTAATTTTTAGGATTACACATCGAGATTATAAATTTATTATAAATAAAACAAAAACAAACAAAAATGTACGTTTAATCATAATTTTCCAAGTAACTGTTTACTATTTAAGCTCTCATTTTTATACAAAATAGTTCAACAAAATTATATTCTTAATATTTCATTCAGGGGTATCGACCTCTAATATTAAACCAATATATAATAAAACCAAATATTAAAAAAAACAAACTTCAACTGCAAAGTATGTAAATATTTATGTCAAAATTTAAATACATATTTACTCAATCAATATCTATTCTCAAAAGTAGGTGGAGGGTAAAAAAAAAAAACTTCAAACTAGACTACAGAAGATAAAATCACTCGAAACTTGTGTTAAATGCGATTTCTGTTTTAATATGTATTTTGCATTACATAAGTAAATCGAGTGAGAATGCAAAAAGCCAGTGTAAATACTACAACAACAAAAACCGCATTCACTTGTTTTTTTTTGTATTCTTACAACAAGTTTTTGCCTCCCCACACACCACTCCACTTCAGTTTAATTTCCCTTCACTTTAATGCGGGTCGACCTACCTTCAACGTATCCGCTTTGCGTAGAATATATTCATCCACATCCAAGTCTGAGTAACTTGACGCCGAATCGCTTAACTAAACTAAAGTATCGTATATTGTGTTTTTTCTTTTTTGTTGTTGTATTGCAAATTTAAGAAAATCCAATACGTCGTAAGAATGGGGTTTTAGGAAAATTTCTTAATTTGTATATTTTTTCGATTTGAGTATAATTCACTTTAAGGCCATATTTTATTGCTTGTTTTTCATGTAAATCACTTCTTTAGTTTTGGCTACTTTCAAATTCTTTTTATTAGCAGATTCATTTGTTTTTTGTTATTATTGTTGTTTTTTGTGCAAAAACAGAAACTGCAAGCGAAAACTTAATTGAACACAAATGCCGAACGACAAATGCGCCGTCGTCATCACTAGAGCGATACTAAAGTTAAACTGAACGCAATATACAGGGGCGACTCTCGCAAGCATCATTTGGTGTGAAATTTTCCGACATAGGGTAGCCAACTTGTGGGGAATTGGATTTTGTGGGAAATTTTCACGAAAGTCTGTAGAGAAAAATTACTGTGATAAAAACTTAGAGACTTGGGCCCAATAATCGTTTCAAGGAACGTTCAGTTCCATAGTGAAACAGAATTTTCAGACATTTTTAGTTAAACAGAAAGATTACTGAATTTGAGTTTAAGTGAATTTTTGGTGTTCTAGAAACAGATTTCAATTCATTCCAATTACACTTAAAAATTACCTTTAAATCCGACATAGTACAAAAATTAAAAGAATTTGAAAAATGGAAATGGAAAAAAATTACTCATTAATAGAATCTTCGTGGTAAAGGGTTAATTATTTCAAAACAATAAAATTCACATTAAAATTATATTTTCTTTATTATTTTTATGCAGTTGGTATCCCTTTTTATGATAGTCTGCTTCAACCTGGCCTCTCACTGCACTGGAGTGACACACTTCTGAGCGAGCCAAGTATTTGAGAATATACTTTTCGAAATATACGAGAGCTTCGTATAATTTTCGTATTCTCATTTAATTTAACAAAAATTAAACAAAAATAAAAAATAGAGTACAAAAATTCTCACCTTTTGCCGGCAAGAGACAAACATTTCGGCTTTTATATCTGACTCTCAAATATAAGTGCATTTTGCTTCATTTTGGCATATAAATCCATTTTTTTTGCACATTTGCCTGTCTGTATACCTTGAACATGTTAATTGTTAATGGACATTTACGATCTTGTGTTTAATCATTTGTTGTATGTAATTTGTATTTGGTACGTGTTACGTGTTTATTGTTTTGTTTGCGGGAGGCTTATTCACTGGATCAAAGAACGATAAAGAAAAAAAATCCTCGCAATAGAATATTATGATTGTCAAATCTATAATGTTTAGAGTAGGTGGTGGGGGGCATTATAATGTTTATTATCTTTTAATAATTGTTTTTTTTTCATTTAGCTTTTATTATTTTTCAATAACAATGCGTTGTTGTATATAGATAAAGGCAAATATTTCACAGTGTAATGAAATTAAATTTTTTTAATTGAATAATATTCATATGATCGTAAAGGTTTTAGTTTATTTACTGTAAATAAAAATATCGAAATTAACCTTAAATTTGATTCTCTGTACTTGCTTCTTAAACAAGTCTTGAAATTTCAAGTAAACTTTCACCGCTTGGAAATTAACTTGTTTTGAATCTTTCACTTACTTTAAGGGTTCGGGGATCTAAATTAAGACGACACTTTTGACAACTCAAGCTTTCAATCAGACTTTTTCACTTCATCCAAAGTTGCAGAATAAATATTTGTTGTTCGCTGAAACTGCGTGAACCTTCAAAAATAGTTTAGTTTGGGAGACACAATTCACAAAACAATTTAGAACTCTTAGGTCAAGTTTAACGCGTGCCAAGTGTTGAAAAGTATGGAAAAAATTTCAGTTTTAGGGAATTTTATTTCAAAATCATTTCTTTACTAATGATGAAAAGTGACCGGATTATAGCACAAACGGTACATATCTATTGAAAGAATAAATTCCTGTAAATGGATTACTTTTTCGAGCCTCCTAACAGAATCTTAGTCATAAAAGGATATATAACCCAACCAACATATTTCTTCCCAGTCTGTCAAAAGTTCGTAAATGATAGCATATTTTCGTAATTCTGGAAGAAAAAAAAAAACAAACGAAACTCGAAAAGGATACAAATACGAAACTAAGGTCGCATTTCATTTGTTCATCATAACGGAACATTCGAAAAAAAATAATTTTGACTTTGTTTTCATGCTCCCCTAGGAACGATTTTTGTTCATAAACATGAATTTTCGGTCTGTAGAAAATATCACCCAAAAATAAAAATGTAAAATCGCCCAAAAATTAAAAAGGAGAAACGACCCAAAAAAAAAGGAAAAATCACCCAAAAGTTTAAATGAAAAAATCACCCCAAAAAATAAAAGAAGAAAAATCACCCAAAAAAAAAAAAGAATTATCCAAAAATTAAAAAGAGATTCGGACCAAAAAAGGACAAAATTGTCCAAAAATTCAAAATGTCCAAACAAAATATTCTCAATTTTTTGGTAATAATGCAGTGTTGCCAGCGTTTTTTAAATTACTTTTTTTTATAATAGAATAGTAAAAACGTTATACAAATACATAGCAAAATCTGTTCTCTCTCGGGATATTTGGTATTTGATAGTAGGAATTTTTCAGGATTTAAAATTTTTAAATTACCTGTATTTATTTGTAGAATAGTAAAAAAGTTGTACAAGTAAAAAAACAACCTCTGTCCCCCCCTTGAGATACCTGGTATTAGATAGAAGGTAATAAGCGCCGCAGGTGAAAAGATTTTTCATTATGGGGCGATTTTTCATTGGACGATATTTCGTACAGCAGAATTTTCGTATTGAATTACAAATATTTCACGTTTAAGACAATATTTTTAAAATTTTTATCGAAAACGTTGCAGATGTAAATCTACTGAGAAGGCTGAGCGCTAACCAGTTTCCGTGGTAGTTTCGCAGAAGGCATGAATCAACAATCTTTTTGCGACAACAGCGAGAGAAATACCTTTTTTTTCGAGCCCTATTTGCGAAATGAACCTCCTAAGCCCAAAAATATAAATTTTACAGGAGAAGGTTTTTACTTTTTGCTATGTATTTATATATATGAGTTGTCCCCTACAATAAAATAAATCCCTCTTTATCCTTGGAACTGGTAACGTTTTAGATTTAATAATTAACACATACACTACGTTTCTTTATGTGTAGTGACTCTCTAACACAATTTTTATTGTCGATATTGATATCAATGGAAAGGTCTATTCAATACCTCTCGAATGAGTACCTTTGACATCTTTAAGCCGCTAAGTACACTTCGATAAAATCCCGGTAGAAAAAGGACCTACTTTTCGAACTTTTTTCCTGGGGCTATACATATTTTTTGGGATGCAAAAAGTGGCGCTCTTCCAAGACAAGCTACTTTGCGGAAGAAAGTTTTGTGATAAAAAATTCCACTGAATTTTGAGAACTGTTGTCTATTTGAGGACAAATCGGTGCTCGCTGCCAAAGCCCTTATTCCACAAGAACCCATTACAAAGTAGCTACCAACTAGACACATTTTTTTTCTTCATTTTTATTTATTTTTGCATTTTTTTCTGTTTTAAATTTATTTTGTTCGCTACAACAAAATCCCATTAAAAATGACTGAAACAAGTAGATTATATGCAACAAAATTATTTTTTTTTTGTGGTGTGTGGGCCTTAAAATAAAGTGAACAATAACGGCGTGTTAACAAAAGTTGAGACAAAAGTTTGCCTTTGTTTCGGTTTTTGTTACATTCAATACTTCAAAATCAAAATACAATACTTCGCTGCTGATACAACACATTTACGTTTTACAAAAACAAAAAAAAATATTTATACTCAGAAAACACAACAATGATGCATACAATGGCAAAAAAATAATAATTATAAAAAAAATAGGAGGAAATTCAATTTCATTAACATTAGCTAAGCCGTTTTTGTTAAGTGAGACAATAGACAATATTTCTTATGTACTTTACATATAACAAATTGATAGACTCTAGACAAAAAAAAATAGGGAAAATATATATTTCAATTGCGAATGTAAATGAAAAAAAAAGATAGGAAAATAAATCTATGGACCAGATATGTACCCATGCTTACAATCTAAAAAAGAGGTCGTCGCTAGATTAACAAAAAGCGTTTAAGTAGAATCGTCATCGCGTCATCGTCAATGTGCCAGTAGTGGTCAGCATAGTTTGGTGGCCACTTGCACTCCTGTAGGTAGTTTGTCGTTTTGGTGTTTAGTTTCCATTTCCATTTTCGTTTCGGTTTTCTTTTTCCTGTTCCTGGTTGTTGTTGTGGTAATTTAACTTCTTTTTCGTTTCCGTTTTTAATTCTCATGTATTTGCATTTCCAATTCCACATCAGCGAGATTTACCTCGCGCATCGAATTGATGAACATGTAACGCGAGAAGTAGATATAAAGCCAGCGGAACCATTTCATTTGCGATTTATGCTCTTTCATGGCGCTTCGTATGATGGAGGCCTGCTTCCAGCTCAAAATGCACCTGAAAAACATTTTTTTTTTTTTAAACAAATTTAATAAATTCCTGTTGCCCAACACTACTCACCAATGGGTAGACATGAAGCACGTACAAAGTAAATCAAAAATTGATAAATACTTTCTTAGAATATTTATCGAGTCCAGCGTATAAAATTTACAATCTGTTGTTAGGGAAAAATAATTTTATTTCATCACAACAACAAAATAAAATGTCTCATTTCACCTTTGGGTAATAAATTAGCTAAACACAGCGATGCCGCCGCATAGTACACAGCACAGTGATTGGGATGTTGGCTGACGCCATCCCTGTCAAAAGTGAATATCGCTTGAATATCAAGACTCTCCACCGTATTCAGTATTAGATTCGCAATCGAGTCTGTCTTCCATTCGACATTGGGATCGTCGGGCAAATGCGTGGCATTCACCAAAATTATATTCGACGACGGAATGCCCAGTTGAGTGCAAGAGCTCCACAGCTCTTGGCGGCGCAACTGCGATTGCTGTTCAAAGTTGCCTAGTGGAAAGTGGAAGACCGTCGGTAAATTACAAATTTTACAATACCCCAAAGACAACTCACCATTCGACAAGCACAGCACATACACCTGACAGCCATCGCGTTGCGCCAACGAATATATCAGCGGCCCAAAGAACATGCACTCATCGTCCGGATGTGAGGTGACAAAGAGTACTCGCTGCAGCTGCTGCGGTCGTGGCAGTCGCACGCTGTGGACAAATTGCATCAGGCGCCACCAGCGGCTGTTGCGTGTTTTCGCCGCCGCCATAAAGGTGAGCTTGTAAATGCCTAGGCATACTAGCAAGTACACCACGCACGCGTACAGTATATGCTCCAGGGCTTCGGCCGATGTTGACAGCAGGCGGGAGAAGAGTGTACGCGGACTGAGCAGGACTGCTGCCGTTTCGTGTAGCAAATGCAGGGCACCACTACTGTTGCTGTCGAGGGTGCTATTGAAGCCCAGTGAGGCGAACGGTTGCTGCAGCAGTCTGGCGCTTTGCTCGTAAAGTGGTGCGGTGGTGTTGATGACTCGGCCCAAGATGTCGCTCAGCCAAGACAATTTCATTTCATTTTATGGACGCAGGCCGTGCTTTTTGTTTTCGGTTTTTGATTTTGGAATTTAATGCAAAATTCAATGTGGTAAAATGCCGAATTAAGGTCATGGAATTGCGTCCCGGGGATTTGCAAAATGTCTCGCTAGAAAAGTAATTTTTGGCCAATGTTGGGTTTTACTGGTGGCGGGCGGGCGGCGCCTGGCGTATTCTGCTGGTGGCGTTGATTGTGTGGTCCCAATGTTGCTCTCGTTTTGTTGGTGTTCTTATTTTGTTGGCTCTTTTTCGTTTTCGGTAGTCTTTGGAGTTCTTTGATGTTGTTTTCCGCGCACCTGACAAAAGTATTTTTCTTTTCTGCCTTCGATTTTCATTCACATTTCAGCACAGCTGTTTTTTCTTCTTCTTCATTCTTAACAGTAACCACTAGATGGCGCGCACATAAATAGTAGCTGAGACTGGGCTGTTATTGCCATTGGTTGTTTGGATGTTGCCAGATGTTAACCAAAAAACCTAATTTTGCCTGCAAAAAATTATTTGCTCGGAACCATGAAAATTCTCCGCTTTTTTTATTTTATTTATTGTTACTTAATTGTAAAATAGAATTTCGAAATATAACAGTATTTTTGTGGCGGGAAAATTCCTTAGAGTCTATTTACACAGTCATTCCCATGACGCATGGGCATGTCGTTTTTAGAATTTACACTGACATGGGCATGACGAAATTTGACAGTTTTTATATGAAGATGTAAATAAACAAAACATGGAGTTGCCACCTTTTACGTTTTTTGTATGGATTTTCGGGACAAAATTTTCTATCCCGTTTTCACTACCACAGTTCTTGTTAGCTCTTTGTCAGATTTTTCGTCATGGAAATGATAGTGTAAATAGGCTCTTAAGGTGCATTTAGATCTGTTTAGAAACGGTTTTTTGACATAGTCGGAGGTTCCAAAAGCACATATAAATGGGTCAAAATGGGGTCTTGAGACCAACATTATTTTTTTGGAGGATTCGATTGGAAATTTTTAGAAACGGATTATGGACAAGGCCAGAGGTTCTAAAACCACATATAAGTGGGGCAAAATATCGTCCTGGGACCTACATTTTTTCGAGGTACTTCCAAATGGGACTTATTGTGTGGGGGTATTTCAACTTCGGTATAGCATAGAAGATAGTCCACTCTCTAGTTTTTTATTCAAATCGGATAACTGGAAACATTCCCATTTATTATTTGAAAAGTGGACAAAGGTTCTAAAAATATAATATTTGTTTCTAAAAATAACACTTCAATCAAATCTTCCATATGGAATTTTAATACATATTTTTATACTTTGCAAGTTTATTTTTGAAATTCCAAAGGTGAGCCAACACAAAGATGATTCCCTTTACACTTCGCCACATGAATATATATATTTTTATCATTACAGAGCTACACTGCCGTAGAATTTTAATTCATACCTTTCAAAGTTTTTCCATTTAAAAATGGCAAGCAATCAAAAGAGAGAAAAAACCAAAACTTTCCCATTACTTAAAAAGGACAGAAGGAATATCCTTCGATATTGTGTCCGATATGTAGAGTGTTCGCACAAAGACTATCTTGTTTAGTTGTTGTGACTTGACTCACATGTTGAGGCTTTTTCCATCTTTCCATAAACACCCTTATGGCCACTTGTTGCGTAAAATTATTCTCTATTGCATTTAATATTCTATGCAAGTGCTTTTGTCTTTGTTTGTGTTTTTGTCTTTGCCTTTGCCGCCCACCATCGAAGGCAAAGACACTTCTTTTAATGTTCAAAATTTTATGCTTCAATGCGTTACTCGACTGGTACCTTTTTTCCGCATGCACTGAAGGATTATAATTTTGCCCATTTCTAAGCATATAAAAGCTCACCAAGTTGGTGTCCAACTCTTTCGTCTAGTGTGCGTAATCCGTTTCGGTAGTGTTTGCCTGGTCCAAATTTGTTCACATGAGTGTCGTAAATTGTTGAACAAAAAAAATAAAACAAAATTCAATTTGTTTCAAAATGCATTTCAAAGTGCATTTTCATGTGATTCTATTGTGTAAGTGGAATTGAATTATGGAAAAAAAAATATTTCAATCGACTTCGGTATTGGCTATTAATTACGGTAACAGCTGAGTTTTTATCGCACATATCGGCACGGAAATATTTAGTACATCTAATATAAAATTAATTAAAAGTGGATTCATGTAAAGTTGGACACCCCTCAGGATCACAAAGCAAACTTAATTGACATAAAGTTGAACAAAATTGGCAGCGAAAATATAAGGACCAAGAGATTATCCAGGAGCTCCATAGAAATTAGCTCCTTAGTCAAAACTCCAACTCCTTGGCTGTGTCTGCGCGACGTTAGAGCGATAGAGACAGATAAAGTTGAAGCGTTGGAGTATTAGCGAAGAATTGGAATGTGGCTGCTGGACACGGAAACCATCCTAGGGGCTAACATTGAGCTCATCTAAACCACAATTATTAGGGGCCTTGAGTCATGATTTAAATTTTAAATTTTAGTTAATTATTCAAAGAAGTTTTAATATTTCTTAACCCTTATGCATTTAGGTAGGATAAGGGTTAAGAAATGTAACTGATGGTAACATTTTTCCATTAATAATTTTTATAATTTTCCCCATTCCAGGTGTATTCATTATGCACATTCTCACATCTGATGCCCTTCCATGTGATTCCTGTGGCAATGAGTGTGCCAGTGCATGTGGTACTAAGAATTTTAGGTACCTTGATGAATTCTTCAACTAACCAACGATTAGAATTTCAAATAAATTCCCGATTCCCTATTGATTAACAGAACCTGTTGCTTCAACTATCTGCGCAAACGCACCGATCCGAATGCCATGAAATTGATCACCAACAAGCGCTTGATTGACTTTATTATGCTTCAGGGGCGTGCAATGTTCACGCAGGACGAACTGAGCCGGGAGAATGATGAACGACGTCTGAAGGAGAAGGCCGCAGCACGTCATAATGGCTCTATCGATGTGGGCCTGCAGACGTATTACGGTTAAAGGCCGAGCGAACTAGACTATATTGGACTATGATGGAATGAGATGAGAGGAACTCCTAAGAGTATTTGACTTTGATGATTTTGTTATATGATTTTTTTGAGTGCTGATTTGTGTTTGAAATGTTAATTTAAAATATTTATATGCGGCAGTTGCTTTAATAAAGCGTTACACCTTTGAGTGTCCGTTCAGGGTGGTTCAAGAGGATTTATTTTTGAAAGTGGGGTGGGGAGGGGGGGGACTAAGGGGTAAGTATAGAAAATATATTTAAGAAAATTACATTAAATAAAATTACCTAAAATTATATAAAATTAAGTAAAAATGAATTAAATAAATCAAAAAATCCAATTAATGTAAATTATAATAAATACTTAAATAAAATTTAAAAAAAATTTTTAAAAGTAATGATAAGAAAAAAATAACTAAAATTTAGTAAACATAAAAAAATTAAATAATAATAAAAAAAGTAACTAAAATTAAGACAAAATAAAAAAAAATATAATAAATCAAAATAATGTAAAAGTATGTAAAAAAAACAAATTAAAACAAAATACTTAATTAAATTAAATTAAAAAAAAAACATAAAAAAATAACAATGCAAAAAATTAACTAAAATTGAGTAAAAACAAAAAAATTCACTTAAAATTAAATTAAATTACTTAAGTAAAATTAAATAAGATTAATAAAAAAAAATAGAATAATGAAATAACAACAAACTGCAACATGAAGTAAAATAAAGGAAAAATAAAAAAGATATTGCAAAAATTATTAAATAAAATTAAATAAAATCAACTAAAATCATGTAAAAATAAAAAATTTAATAAAATTAATAAATTATGAATTCAAAATATTAAAACTTTTTGTATACAACCCTAACCACTGGGAGTTCTTACGGCTTAATTTTGTTCGCAGTTCAATATATAAAGATCCGACAGTTTTGACGACGATACAATAGTCCCTGTGGTCAATAATGAAGCGATAAATGCGAAACGTGGCAAAACTCGATTTTGACGTCCATAGCAAAGAAAATACAGCAAGTCCACGACTCTATATTGCTAGTATTTTATAAATTCAATGAAAAAGGGAAAAGAAGCAAATACAATTGCAAAAAACCATGTTAATTAACATAAATGTACTTTTGTGTCTATCCGTGTTCCATTTTTGTTTATGTTTTTAAAGAATACTTTTTAATGGAAGTTTTTTTTGTTGGAGTTTTGAAATAGTTGTTACTTTTTTACTAATATTTGTATAAGCTTCTCAAAAGTACAAGCAATAGGGAATTAATGAAAAATCTTCAAAAATTGAACTGCGATAAAAAATGAAGCCGTACGAACTAACAGAGGGTAGTCTTGTATATGTAATATTAAAAAAAAAAATTATTAGAAACTGAATGTTTAAAAATGTTGTAACTTGGAAACAATTTTATAATATCAAAAAATTAAGGCTGTAGGAAATATCGCCCAAAAACAAAAAATCGCCCAAAAATTAAAAAGAAAAAATCAACCAAAAAAAAAAAAAGAAAAATCGTCCAAAAACTAAAATGGAAAAATCACCCAAAAATTTGGAAAAATCGCCCAAAAATAAAAATGAAAAATAGCCCAAAAATATTATATAAAAAATTGTTGGGACATTTTTCCAAATTTTTAGGCGATTTTTCCTTTAAAATAAAAATGAAAAATCGCCAAAACATTTTGCATACAAAAAAAGTTTTGGGCGACTATATATTTTGTTAAACTTTGTTCTTTTTCTTCTTTGTGTTACCTTATGTTAATCAGGTGGTGCATGTTAATTTAATGACATGGGAAATGTATGGAATAGGTGTGATGTACTATTTGTGGGGAATTATCGCCGCGGGCGCAAAATTTTAACAAAAAAATCGAGCGATTTTTTGACGTAGTGAGTAGGAGTTATGTGCTGTAAGCGCCGAAGGCAAAAAATCGCGCAATTTTTTGTTAAAATTTTTTAAGTTTGGATTGATGTGTGCCGTGTTTTTAACAGTTTTAATGTTGTTGAACTCTTCCCATAAGGTTGTTGCGATTTTTCCTTTATGATTTTTGGGCGATTTTTAATTTTTGTTTTGGGTGATTTTTCCAAATTTTTTGGTGAATTTTCCATTTCAGTTTTTAGGCGATTTTTCCTTTTTTTTGGGTGATTTTTCCTTTTCAATTTTTGGGCGATTTTTCATTATGAAATATCGCCCAAAAACCAAAAAGGAAATTTTGCCCAAAAAATTTGTGCGATTTTTCATATGAAAAAACACCCAATTTTGTATGAAATATTTTTGGTTGATTTTTCATTTTTGTGTATGTTGGCGATTTTTCATTGGGCGATATTTCCTACAGCCAAAAACTAAAATGGTTTTGAAAAAATAATAATGGATTTAAAAAAGAAAAATTAAAGAAAAATCACTTTTGCACAAGTTTGATTTTATATCAATTGCTTTATTTGAATTCTTTCATTTTTTTTGGTGGATTTTTTATTCATGCATAATAAAGTACTAAGTGGGTTAAACTAACGTTAAAAGATCCAAACCAAATTTTGTATTAAAAAAATTAAAGTTTTAAAAAATAAAAGTCAAAAGGGCTTTTACCAGTTCAGATCCCTTTGCATTAGCTTAGCCCATAAATTAATAAATAAATAGATTTTTTTTTCATTAAAATTGTTTCAGTTTCAGTTTCAAGGAGTTCGAGTCATTAGTCATTTTAACATTTGATTTGATCGTCATCAGTACACATGCCATCATTAATCACAATTTACTTATGTTTCATTAAAAAATTTACGCTTGCGATTCGCTAATTTCGGTAGTACCCTGTGTTCGAACTTCGGCTCCCACATCATCCTTGCCGCAAGCCAAACAAGGAATCTTCTCGCGCAAAACTTGCTTGTATTTGGGATGACTGAAATTAGAGAAATTTATAGGAATTAAGTTAATTTTTCTTAAACATTATTTCGTCCCACCTCAAACCATAAACTATGGGATTACAAACGGAATTCGCTTTGGCAAAGACCGAACCACAAATCGTGCTCAGCGGCGACAAGTGCATGGACTGGAATATGCCCGCATAGTTTATAATTGTATACGGAGTCCAGGCTAGGAACCACAACGAGATGGTAACGAGTGCCACCTTAGCCAATTTTATTTCCACAGACTTGCCCTCCGCATCGCTATTCCTGAGAGAGGTAACATTCATTTTCTTGGCTTGTTCGCGCATGGCGGCCTCGTGTACTCGAACGGCCTAGAGGGGTTTGAACGAAAAATACAAAAAATTTATAATTTCGGGATTTTGTTTGAGGAATTAATTTTCTTCCTTTATACGAAAATTCGACTTGACTTTCCACAAATTGTCCGTCCGTAGTTAACGTACTTTCAATTTCCTTCGATAGTTCTTTAAACGTCACTATTATGTAACACGAAAGTGAGTGCAAAATCATCTTATAACAGTAAAACAGTGGAACTACGCTTTCGTCCTTATTACATAACACGAAAGTGGGAAGTCGTTTTTCGCCCACTAAGCAAAGTGTAGTCCCGCTGTTGTCGCACGGTTTTGGACTCGTATCCGTGTTACGTAATACGGGTATACGTGTAGATAGTAGGTGCAAAATAGGCTATAGACGATTGAGTTTACATTCGTCTTACATAATAGGGGTTGTACCTGTCCGTTTCTCTTCACCCACCGGTTTGGGATTCTTTTTCGTCATACTTGCGTGTTACGTAATGAGCATATATGTACTTTTATCTGTTCATTTCTCCTCACTCATCTCGCCACTCACCTTCATAATATGCCAATACGAGAAGACAATTGTCGACAGCGGTGTCATATAGGCCCACATCGAATAGACAATGATGTACGAACGATTGAACCAATCCTTGGCAAAGTAATCCGTACCACAGGCGGTCATATTGCCCTCCGGCACATAACGATTCCAGCCGAGCATGGGAAAGGTCGCCCAAACACCACAAATACTCCAAACGCACATGAGACGGAGAACGGCCGCCGTAACGGTTAGAGGCTTACGCGCCAAACCTCCCACAATCACACAATAACGATCGTAGGCAATCAGCGTCATGGACCAGATCGATGCACAACCGAACACTGATCCAAACAAACCATACAATTCGCACCAAAACGGTCCCATTATCCAAGTGCCATAGAATCCATTTAGCACCACTGGCGGGAACATGGTGAACATCATCATGAAATCGGAGAAAGCTAAATTCACAACAAAAATATTGGAAGGCGTTCGCAAGCTCTTCGAAGAGGTAAATATATAAATCACTATGAAGTTGCCAGTCAGCGACATTATGCCCAGTACGGTTATGATAAAGCCAATGATTCCAAACCACATGGGCTCCATGGGCGCCCATTGATACCAGTAGGGGTCCACCATGTGGTAGATGTCCGCAGGAACACTCTCTGCCAGACTGACGTTGTGTCCACCGCGCAGATGCTGGTACATGGGCGGATGGAGGGAGATCATTTTGAAAGAATTTTCCAATCACTTTTCGAGTTTAAAAAAATTATTTTTTAAGAATTCTTTTTTAGTAATTTATTTTCAATTCCATTATTTGTCGGTTTACTTTTTTTCACTTCACTTCACTACACTTCCCTTTTCTCAATTGGTTTCTATGTTTGGTTTTGTGGTAACGTTGCTCCGGAGGCCTCTACTGGTCGCACTGTTTTGCAAGTTCTGGCCCTAAGGCAATTGTCTTTTATATTGTCAATCCGCCGAAGACATTCATTCTAATTGCCTTAATCCAATTACTTTTCACAGAAAAGAACTTAAGTTTTCAATTGTTCTGGCAAATTGTGTGAGGGGATTAGTTGGGTGTTAGTACCTTCTTTGGGTTAGCGCATTGGTCAAGGTTAATTTGCTTATAAGTAAGTGAAAATATTTTTCTTAATTTTCTTCTTCTTAAATCTTGTTGTCACGTTCTTTCGCTTTCATTGATTATATAAATATTTCCTTTCCAACATGCAATTGGATTAAGACAATTGTCTTCCACTTGAGCTGAACAATGCTGGCCATTTTGACATATGTGTGGTTAGAATGAATGATTGTCGGTGGTTGTTTGTTTCGTTTTTTGAGCTATTGTTCGGGAACTCAAGGACTTGGGTGCAATGCTTTGAATGACTTTCTCATGTGCTATATGTACGTAATTATGTGGGTGCGTCTGAAGGGTAAAGTATTTCTGTTGTTGTTGCTTTTACTATTTTAAATATTTCAAAAATAAAATAAAATTATTTTAAAGAACTCAGAGACACACACATGTTTCGTCCTTTCAATCAAATACCTCGACTGAAATAACCCATTCAATCGTTGGATGAATTATATTTTGACCAAATAAATCAGGGTAAGGCCCTTTACACTTTAGAACTGAAACCCTGCTGTGTCCTCATAGTCTTTCCTATTTATTTCATAATTGTCTTATGTCACAGGCAACAGCATTTACCGTTTCTTTTTAACAAAGGAGGTAAGTGGTAGTAAGTTAAGCATCTTTCAGAGCATATCAAATCGTAACTATTCGGCTATGGCAAAGTTGAGTCTAGTCACTGAATGTCACATTTTTACCAACTCAGCAATGAAACAATAAATTTAATATTACGTTCTTATCGATAAAGAGTATGAAATTCGTAGTACTAGAGCATGACTGGCCGAAATTGGACTCCTCTCTAATGTTAGAATGACTTGGCGGTTAATGGGGTTCCATAGTGGATTAAATCCATAAGTCGAGTCAAAACTGTAAGTCACTGTAGTTCCTCGCCAGCCATCTTCTTAGTATGCTGGGCAGCGAGGACTTGTATATGGCCTGCAACAGGATCCCATGGTTTACCGTGTCGAATGCTTTGGAGAAGTCTAGTGCGACCATCACTTTTCTCTCGCACGGTTTTCGTTAGTTCATTCCATCCACTATCTGGGATAGCACGATGTTCAGCGCCGTGGTCGTGCTGTGCTCCTTACGGAAGCCATGTTGGTGGTCTGCTAGTGGCAGGTGTTATTAGCAGCAATACCTCAAGCAATGCCCAATGGCGACAGCAGTGTGATTGGCCGGTATGATTTTCCATGATCAACCTCCTTCCCCGGTTTCAGTATCGGGATTATCCTCCCGGTACTTCCATCATTCCCACATCTCGGGAATGATGGAAGTGTGACTGATGTGACTGATGCGTTGAGCACTTCAGCGAGGTATTCGAGCCCAGGTTGCTCGACGAACTGCCTACAAAACATTCGAGCGCTTTTCTTGGGATGGTCTTTCGGTATGGTATTGTTTCCGCGTGGGGTGGGACAAATATTTGGCCAATGGGTAGGATGTTTGGGATCGTTTCTGCCGGAATGGTTCTGGATGCTGCCTTTACCACGATATCCCTGAATGTTCGCACCGAGGACCATCGACGGCAACGGTGTCTCCTTCCTAATTTCGAAAGAAATAAGGTCCGACGATGCCACCTTGTCTTGAACCGCACCAAACAGTCTATCTTTGTGGAGGCATTGATGCTTGGTCGAACACTTGTGGATTGTGGCCACTCCAATAACGGCAATTTTGTTATAGCCGCTTGTCCAAAAAAGGGTCTGGTCCGAGAAGATGATTTTGTCCAAAATTCAATTCTTATACTGATGTAGGCCCAAATTCAATCGCAAACTTACCAAGGTTGACTTTCTGCCGATGCCTTAGTCAGCTGATTTTTTATAATTTCGATATGGTTGGCAATCGTGAAACGATGCATGATGCATCTCACTAAGTATTTTGACAGTTGGTAACTTTGACAGCTGCTAAAAAATAAGAATTGGAAAAACTATCATTGCGATCTCGTCACCCTTACTAATTTTACAAGAATTTCTTCTAATTTTTTCCCACAATACAATATTGAACTTTATTACATTTTCTATTGTATAATTAAAAACATTTTTCATTGTCTAATTTTTATTAAAATTGTTAGTAACACTAAAATGTATAGCGTTTGAAAAAGTCGTTATGACCGACATGTGTTGAATAAAAACAGTGAAGTGAATAGCAGCAGCCGATACACGAACCAATTTGTGGTGGAAAAGCTTTGCCTTTCGGTATTTCTTACCACATCATACAACTTTGGATGGTTTTCACAATTGGATTTGTTGGAATTGCTACCACAACTGAACTCCAGAAATTTTATAGATAAAAAGTATAAAAATTCACAATTTTTTTAATAAAAAACCCCTGGGCTATTTTTTTATATACTTTTTTCTGTTTCTTTCTTTTTAATAATTCTTGGTGAGTTCCGTATAAAAAATTGAATTTAAGAACAAAATTTTATTCCACACGCCCACTTTTTATAATTAACTTCAGCCACTATCAGTTCTAAAGATTCTAAACACTTCCTTCTTATCTTTGCGACGATGATGCCGTAATAACCTCTTGGCTCATATACCTGCGATATGAACTTGATATTTGATATTTGATCTTCTTCACAAGTGCAAGTGTGTATTCTGATAAAAATTAATGCAGATAAGATATGAACAAGATTTTCAAGAAGAAGAAATTCGCAAATCGTAAAGATAAAACGTTTAAAATATGCTTATGCTCTGGTGAAAAGTGTAAGTAAAAAGTTTTTGCCAAATTAAGAAAAGAATTGCCTGGTAATGGTTTTTCAATAAATCTCTTCTTTTTTCCAAATTCTTTAAATACATTTTTTGTAATTTCTGAAATGTTATTGACTTGATTCTTGGAAAAGCCCACGCCCCCGCATATACAAGTATATTTCATGTACTCATCTGAAACAATTCCTGGGTAATTGAAATTGTTGCTGTAGTTTCTGTTGGTTTTTCTTCCATTTATCTAATTTTACTTGAAATAATTTCTATTTTTCGCCATCACTCGCAGCATATCACTCAGCTCTGTCGAAGGTGGCATTAACCTCCGCTTCAAAAGAATTTTCCCGTCAAATGATGGCATGGCGTATGCATTGCGCACAGCCAGAAGTGCCCTGGCTGTTTGCTCCTGCCTGCCGTCATGGACGTGGATGCTGCGTTGGTCTGAGTGTGATCGATGTGTCCAAGAAACATGTGGCCCAACAACAAGTAATGAGGAGACGATGACGAAGAATAAGAAGAAACGGAAAAATAGGAGAAGACAACAAAAATACCGCCAACGCAATTGTGCGCCATTAACGCCAACGGCATCGACCACGAAGACGACGACGACAGCATGTGTGCTAAGATTCACGCAAGTGATATTTGCTTGTATCGGTTAAGTGCTGCAGTGCCCAAAACTGGATATAAATGTAGGCACAATTACTGGTTGCATTGGAGAAATAAATTGAAAAAAAATGGCCTAAGTGGTTTCCTCTAATGTCCAGTGGTTCTCTAACAAATAGAAGAATTTTGTTAATGTTGGTGGAAAAATAGACGAAGAAAAAATATAATTTATTATATAAAATTCTTAAAAGATTTCAACTATTATAATAGTAATAATTAAAATTTAATATGTTGAATTATAAAAAAAATCGAATTTCGATTTATCGAAAACTTAAATGATCCGATTCTTTAAATTATCGAGCTAATTTATAAACCTTGTTAATTCAGGTGAATTCTGTTCAATTGATTTGTTGATTTGATCGAAATAAATGATGCATACAATTTATTAATTAATCAAGAACCAAAGAAAAGCAATCGAAATTATTTTATAAATTAAATTGAACAAATCGTA
This sequence comes from Heteromyza rotundicornis, assembly GCA_951394025.1. Lineage (NCBI taxonomy): Eukaryota > Metazoa > Arthropoda > Insecta > Diptera > Heleomyzidae > Heteromyza > Heteromyza rotundicornis. Next base: position 14,552,980 of record OX596012.1, on the reverse strand, counting down.
TCCATTAACCCATTTTTGGCCAAAGCATTCGACTGGTCGAAGTAAAATTTAAAAATTTCTAGTGACGAAACTAATGAACCGATTTTTGATCTATTTTTGTTTAATGAAAATGTGATTTTTTGACAATAAAAAAAATTATCAGTACGATATTGCCTTTAACCTGTTTTTAGACATTTTTTGAAAAATTTGGAAAAACTAAAAAAAAATTTCGTAAAATTAAAAAAATTGTGTCAAAAATTGATACATTTTAAATAATAAGAAAAAATTATTTGTAAAGAAAATTTCGAAATAAAAAATCGACCAAAAATTCTGAAAATAATTTTCTTTTGCAAAGGAGTGGTTTTTGTTGCCTAATCAACGTTTTGAACAAAAAAACGTGTTTTTTAATAGTCAGTACACACTATAAAGTCACTATTTCCTTTGTTACGAACTCACTGTTTTAACATGGGGATGTCCTAGGCGGTAGTCAGTTGAGTTTAGACTTCACAAAAATTTTTTTCGATTTTTTTTTCTCTCATCTCTCTCTCATTTCTATAAATTACTTTTTACAAAATTTTGTATTTATAAAAATTTCAATTGCATTTTCCGGGGCTCGAACCAACGACCTTTGCAATGTGAAGCCGACGCCTACACTCCAGGCTATACAAGCAGTATTTTTCAGATATCTAAAAGAAAATTTTTACTACGTTCGAATTGAAATAAAACAAAGCACAACACAGAAACTCTATTTTCAAACTGACTATCTCTGCACGACTTTTCAATCACTTGAAAATGAGTTCTTATATAGCTAGAAATAAGTCAGCTACTTTTGTAAACCAGTTGATTGAATTCCGATAGGGTGTGTACCCCCAGGAAAAATTATACCCAGGAAAAAGTTATATCAGAAATCGAGTTAAAAATTTTTTTAACACTAAAATTGCAATAATAAGAAGCTTCCACTTTGAAATTTATCAAAAAATTCCTAGCCGTTTAGGAGCGGAAAAAATGGGTTAAATCGATTAATTAAATGAATTTATCGATTTATCGAAAATCGATTACTGCAGTCAGGAAATGAATCAGGAAAATGTTCCATGTGTCGATTAATTAATCGATAATCGTAACTGTGTTTTGAATTAAATCATAATCGATTTAATAATCGAAGTTATATGATATGTGAATCTCGGAATCGTCATCAGTGGCTTAGATTTGCTTTTAAGGCGATACTCTCATCTCTCAGTGTTATTAATAAAACTACACATTTATTGAATTTCATCGAAATAAATCGAATAAAACTGAACATCGATCAATTGTTCGAAAAATCGCTGTTTTTGATTATTGTATAGCCAATTGCAATAATCGATAAAGAATTTAATCAATAATAAATCAATTTAATCGATATCGATATATTTATTTTTTATTCATACAAATTTATTGAAATTTACAGGTTTTTTTCAAAAAACGGAACTTGCAAATTTATTGAAGTGCAATTTGATTAAATGAATTACTTATTTTAAGATAATATCGATTTCTCTTTCAAATTACGTTAACAAAAAGTCTTGATTCGTAAAATTTCGCTTTTGTGAACCCCTGCCTTCAATTAAATTTAATGATAATTGGAGAAAACTCGTTGCGGCAATTTATTTAATTTCATGTAAACGAAAATTCCAAGAATTCAATTTATTTTCCTAATTTTCTAGACAAAACCAATGAAATTCTGTTCGCCCTCATCCGCAGCATCCCAATCGCACTTGCACTTGCATTGCCAAATGCCAGCATGATGATGGCGTCCTCGCTGGCGTCAAAATATTTTTCTTAAATTCTGTTTATATATTTGCTATAAACACGAGCGCGAGTGAGTGTTATGCAAGCGTACGCACGTATTCCCTCACCCCCCGGTACACGTACACGGGGACGTATACGTACTTGTATCTTGTGTATGGAGAATGCGTGCTGGCGTTTGTTTTATATTGTAGTTGATGTTTTTTTTGTTGTTTTTGCTGTTACTGTTGTTATTGTATCTGCTTAGCTTCGTTTCGTTTCGCTGGAAACGCAGTTTGTTCAGTGTCACTTTATGCCGCTACGCTAATAAATTTTCACCTGAATTTTGGCTCTTTCTCTAAAATCATTTTTTTTTTGCTCTTGTGGTTGACTCTAATCTCCTTCGGCGACAGCGGAAGTTGGTTATTAAGTGGATTTTGTGTTGTTGTATTTTTTAGTTCTTTTTTTTTTATAATTTTTTTTGTTTTATTTTTTTTTTTGCAATTTTTTTACTATTTTAATGTCTTTGCCCCAAGTTGGTCTTCTTGGTTGGCCATAAATTGAAAATAGTTTTTTGTTGCTATTTATTATTTTTTTGTTTCTTTGCAATTAACATATTGAAAACATAAATTAGTCGAAATCGTCAAAAGCGTGTGGTGACTACGAAACTAACTGCAATTTCGTTTCGTTATGGTCTAAAGATGTTGTGCGTATGCGTTTATTTGGCGTATTTTAATGGCTGTTCTTTTATGGGCATCAGATGTTAATTGAAAATTTTTTATTTTTTTCTCTTCTTCTCCGGCTGGAATTGAATCGGTCTGTGGCGTGTATAATGTTCGATCATATTCGCTGTCTGTTGCGAGCTGAAGTGTAGTAAATTTTCGTTTAATAGTGTTGTTACTGTGGATAGATGGAAATGGGCACAACTTTTATTGTGTCTGCTAGTGGATTGAGGAAATCTGACGACTATTAATTTTTCACTCAAATTTGTGTTGAGAAATCTTTGAATACATTTTTTTTTATTTATTCTTTTCCAGTTAGCAGTCGACCGTTTTGGTTTTACAAAATCGAAAAGAGTAGTAATTTTTCGAAAAGGTATTTTGAGATTATTCACTGTCCAATAGTGCATACGAAATTTCAAATTTGTGTAGTGAATCACCGCAATTTATAATTTTAATTTTTATAATTAGGCAATGCACAACTCAGCTAAAAAAATAATCAAAATACGTCATTACGCAGTTCGGGGGCAAGAACTAAAACATTCGAGGGCGAGAAAAAAATTACCGATTTTTTTCCAATTTCAATTACTCTTAGACAAAATTTGGGTTGAAAATGAAATTACGATACGAGTGACTTGTTCACTAATATAAATCGGCAAAATCGGATTGTTTTTTGTGAGTAATCGAATGCAATCTTACGAATAAGAGAGTTTTATTTCAAATGCGAATGCGAAATCCAAATCAATTTTAGAACTAATTTTGTTGATCTATTGGTTCCAAGCACTACATTTGTGCGGTAGTTGAGGTATGTATGCAATCATGTTGAAAAACAGTCCCAAAAAAATTCTCAATGAGAACCGGGTTTCACGTCCTGTGAAATGAGAATATTCAAATCAAATAGAAGGCAGTACTCTTCTAGGGCAATCACAAGTAAACCTCACCGGTTTTCACAACTCAGTGTCAGTTTCACTCAATTTCACTCAGTTTCGCTATGAACTCATCAATCCACTATAACTCACTGGCTACTTTCCCTGCAGGAAACATTCAATTTTTAAACTCTTTTATACCCCAACTAAGTCCCTGTTTTCTACACAATCAATTGTATTGTGTAATTGTTAAATTTTTTCTAATAGCCTGAAGAATTTTGTGCATACCAACAAGAATCAAAAGAAAGAAAAAGCATAAACACAAATACAAAAAATATATCTTCAATTACGTTTTTGGAAATAACGGTTTGGCAAACAGCCTAATGCGAAAAACATATGATGTATTAAATTTTCGATTCAGTTTTATTTTGGGTTTATCAGCTTCGCGTTTTGCATATCAAATTATAATTCATAAACTTTTAATTTAGACAGATTCATTGAAAAAATGTGGAGTGAGTTTCAACTTTTAGTCAGTTGCGGTCAGTACTGCAAATATTTCCTAATTGCAATGCCGTATGGTGGAGAGAATCATTAAGAATCTTTTTATAGATTTTTGGAATCAGTGGAATCATAATTTAAATCACTTAAATTCATTATTAATCTGCTTAACGTAATTGGCTCAAAAATTTGAATGATTAAGATGAGCTTGAATTGCCTCGTAAGCAAAGCTGGGCATAGTTAATCAAGAATTTAACTTCGTTAACCCGGTAAAAGTCAATCAAAAACTTAACTTCGTTAAATTAAAAAGTTAATTTCGTAGAAAAGTTAACTTCGTTAAAAGTTAAATTAAATAGTTAAATTTTCTATAGAAAACAAAAAAAATTTTTTTTTTACAAAAAAACACATACAAAAAACATTTTAACTATATTCAACTGAATGCCTGCACTCAGAGAACCTTTTTCCCGGTTTCTATATGCAAATTTGCTTTAAAATCAATTATCAAAATTTTTATCAAAAGCGAAATTTTGTGTATGAAACAATTTATTTTTTATTCATATAAAGCCATACAAATTTTATTAGAATATTAAATAAGAAGAATGAAACGACTGAAGTTTGGTTAAGAACAAATATCACAGGCCATTCTAAACACAATGGCGTTCTCAGCTTTTCGGCATTTGGAGAAATTTGAGAAATGGAAAATACGATGTAAACCTCACGTGATGGCTGAGAACGCCATTGTGTTTAGGATCGTCCATTCATACATGAAAATAGAATATAGATCACTTCGAAATACATCGGCTTGTGTATTTAATTGTTTTGTGAAATAATTTTTAAATTAAATGTATCAGTTCAAAAATAGTATGAATTCTTAATTTTTACTTTTTTTTTACATTCCATGATAAAATTTTTTTTTCGTTTTAAAGTTAACTAATGCTAGTAAATCGAAGAAATTTAACTAAACTAAATGAAAAAGTTAATAGTTTTCGAAATTAACTGAAACGTTAAAAGTTAACCAAAAATTGAACTTCGTTAATTAACTATTAACTAATTACCTAGTTAATGCCCAGCTTTGCTCGTAAGGATTTGATAGAAAATTTGAATGCGTCAACTTTCGAAGATGAGGAATGCAAATTAAGTATATTAAATAGAAGAAGAAGAATCCAATTCTCTCATTTCCTATTGCTAAAAATCAAAAATACAATTCAAGAATCTCTCAGCGTCGCCCATATGAAAAAACTGTTAAAAACCATCCAAAAGTCGAAAAACTGTAAATTGACAGCGAAAGGAGGCGTGTCCGGTATGGAAAAGTATATATATTCTTGATCAGCATGACCTCCTGAGTCGATATAGCGATGTTCATCTGTTCGTAATTTCACACAATAACTGCCGTAGATTTTGAGCAATCGCCTCCAAATTTTGGCATTCCTCTTTTTTTGGCGAACGATTGGATGGTATTGAAAATGAGCAATTCTTTATCTCTACTGAAGTTCCATTCACGCTTGATGATAAATAAGAAGAGAATAAGTATAAGGCAAATATTTACAAGTGTATTAAAGTATTTTAAATTTGCCGCAAACACATCCCAAACACTGGTTCTCATGCTCCTTCAGAGTCTCTATTCTTTTTTTCTATACAAAAATTCACAACCACTCAAAAAGAAATATGCGTGATAGGGATCAAACTGACAGACTCAATTGTCTTCTCGTAATGCTTTAATTTTTTGATTTTTTTCCCAGACTCCGTCTTTGATATGCTTCTAATGCTACCAAATAACCATGAATTGAGTAAATACATATAAAATTCTTTTATTTGATATCATTTGTTTAAGGTTTTTTTTTTCTAATGGCAAAACAAACAAAATCCATCACTTTATTAGAATGAAGATTTCAAACTTTCAATCTTAATTTGAAGAGACACACTTACATGCAAACACAAACATCTACGAATACACACCATAGCCAATATAATTACACGAGCTGTCAATCATATTAATTATGTACCAGCGAAATAACACAAACAAATCAAATTGAGAACTACAACAATAACAACAACAACAGCAAGAAACAATTCGATCATGGCACAAAATGTTTCATGTCCAAAAAGATCATTTCAATAAAATTAAAAATTAAAGCAAATAACAAAAAAAAAAATGTACGGCGCACATGTCACACTCTTAATAAAACCAAGGCAGCTTGATGGAACACTGACTCACGCAACACATCATCATCACCAGCATCCAGCGAGCAGCAGTTCAGCTGGAGCACGCGTCCGAACGCATAATTAGAGCCGAACTGACCCTGACCGACGCCCACGCAATTTTTTTTTGCCATAGAATCTAAAACAGAAATAAAAGGAAAAGAAAAAGAAAATAAAGAGAAATAAGAGAAGACATATGCGTGAAAGATGATGGCACTGGTGATGGCAGTTGGAATGAATGGCCCCTTAGACCCTCTTTGGAGTCAACTAACCAACCAATCATTTAGTCAATAAAATTTCCTATAAATTGTAAAACTTTTTCTCTTTTTTTCTTTTTGATTAATCCAACAGATGTTCTGCTAATAATTTAATTAAAGTACCACAAGAAGTGGAGCTTCACTTCATTTCTATGGAAATTTATAACCCAAGACACTGCCGAAATTGTGGCGAATTGACATGTGTGTGTCCAAGTATCTTTCTAGTTGATTGCTGTTGTTGTTATTGTTGTTATTGCTACTGTTGCCATACTCTACTTTTTTTGAATGAAGAGTATTTTGGAAATTTGACACAGAAAATCGACCGCCACAAGTGTCGAATGGACGTACCATCCGTCTGACAAAATGTGTTCTGTTCGTATTGAAAGCCCTCGATGTACGATGTTGTATGTATGGCCGAATGTATGGGAAATGCTGTCACGCCGCTCTTCATGCGCTTGTGTCATTTCTGTTCGAAACGTTTTTGATATCCAATTGTTGCTGACACAGTTTTGCCAACGTCCACAGAATATATGTGACAGCCAGGGGCGTTGAGTGGAACTTGCATCCTGCAAAGGGGATTTGATCGAGAAAGAATTTAACTTATAGACTCTTTGGGTAGCCTCTGCTCTAGCTCTTAGTTCTGTGCTTTTTTAAGATTATTCGCTGTCCAGAAGTGAGTATGAAATTTGCCTAATGAATCATTGAGGTGATATATTTTAAATTTAATTATTAAAGTAATACACAATTCTGCTAAAAAAAATAATCAAAATACGTCAAACTGCAGTTCAAGAACTATGGCATTTGGGTGAGAGCAAATTTTTTTTTCAATTTCAATTACTCATTAGAGAAAATTTGGGTTGCAACAGAACTTATGATAAGAGTGATTTGTTCACTAATATAATTCGGGCATTATGGGCTTTCGTCTTTTTGTGAGTAATCAAATGCAATCCTATGCCTACACAGAAAAAAAGTAGGTAAATGTAACCGAAAACGACATCAAAAAAGGGCTCTAAACTTTCAAGTTAGTGCCTATATTTATCCGGTGAGAGGTAGTAAAATATTTCAAACAATTTGGAAATTTGTGAAAATTTCAAATTTAACCAAAAATTGGGGTAAAAGAGCTTGCAACAACAACAACTTTTCCGGGTTCTTAAACTATTTTTTGTTGACTTTTGAAGATTTATTTTGACTACCAACTCGGTTAATAAATTTTAAGTTTTTATACATTTTGATTAATTTTACCCTACCTGTTTTTTTCTGTGTTTTTGAATTTAATAAAAAGTGAACTTGTATTGCTTTTCCGTTGCTATTTATCTCCCATGCAAATTTCATTAAAATCGGAGAGGTAGCGTGAAAACACCTTGTCGATTTGATATGGAATGACCCCGTTTTGAAATACTTTCCGAAATACGTTCTCAATCAGAACCGGGTTTCACGTCTTATGAAATGAGAGTATCGAATTAAATGAGAACCAGTACTCTTCTAGGACAACCACCGGTTTTTGCATCATCAGATTCCCGAGCTCATGGTCAATTTCACTCAGTTTTGCTAAGAACCGATCAATCCACTATAACTTACTTTCCCTACAGGAAATATTAAATTTCGAAACTCACTTATACCCCAACCAACCCCATCTAAGCCCCTGTTTTCGCCACAATCAATTGTATTGTGTAATTGTTAAATTTTTTTCTAATAGCCTGAGGAATTTTATGCATACCAACAACAACCAAAAGAAAGAAAAAGCATAAACACAAATACAAAAAATATATCTTCAATTACGTTTTTGGAAATAACGGTGTGGTAAGACGCTTAATGCGAAAAACATATGATGTATTAAATTTTATTATGGATTCAGTTTTATTTTGGGGTTTTCGACTTCGCGTTTTGCATATCAAATTATAATTCATAAATTTTGAATTTAGACAGATTCATTGAAAAAATTTGGAGTGAGTATCATCTTTAATCAGTTGCGGTCAGTACTGCAAAAATTTCCTAATTGCAATGCCGTATGGTGGAGAGAATCATTAAGAATCTTTTTATAGATTTTTGGAATCTCAAGGAATCATCAGTTGATTCAATTAAATGAATTATTAATCTGCTTGACGTAATTGGATGATTAAGGCGAGATTGATTTGATTCGGTAGGATTTGATAGGATATTTTAGTGCGTCAATGATCCAAGACGAAAGCTATGATGAAGAATATGAATTATATTGAAAAGTAGAAGAATTGAATTATTTTGTTCGATTTACCTTCCCTATATTTTCCCTTCCGGTTGTTTTATCAACTCTCCCACAAAACTCTTCTTCCAACGGTCCTCTTAACTTTCCGCCCAGCCAGCCTTGTAATCTTTTTTACATACTATCCTAAAGTATCTTCAGCTAACTTTCATTCCATCTCTCCTTATCATTCTAACTTAAACAATTTCTCTACCAACTTGTAACTGTCCAGTCTCCAGCCACAAAAAATTGTTTGGTCATGAACTTAAGTTTCGTTACTAAATTCCAAGAAATCAACACATTATCTGGCAAGTCTGTTATCATTCCATGCTTCTCTCAACTCTCCGCTTAACTATCGTAGCAAATTTCTTAAATGCCAACTGTCCTATTAACTGTCTTCACAACTCTCCTATGAACATTGCTACTGATACTATATAATTTCTTCGTCCAGTTCTTCTCCCAATTCTCTTACCAAATGTTCTATCAGCTTCCTTGCCTCCTGACTCCATTTCACCCATATTTCGAGCTCACAAGGCGGTTACATTAGAACAATCTTAACTTACTTAGTTTTTGAAGTAGCTCTGGTTATCGGCGTTATCTTTCAAGAAATCTGTCGGTGCTGCAAAGATGAAGAAAAGCAGGATACCGTAGAACATCAGCGCTGTTATGTTGGAGGAAGGCTTAGCTGAAATCCATTTTCCTGACCGGTTTCAGCGATCTACCGACTATCAACACCGTAGACCAATGTAGATTGCTTCACTTGAACTATTATTGGTTTGCCGAGGAAGAATATGAAAATACTGTATTATCACAGTGGACTAATGTGTATGGTGTTACCTACCCACTTAACCCATCTCTCCTCTCTACTCTACTCCTGTATGTTATTATTAATAGTAAAATGAATTTACTTATTTTTTTATAGCTTACTTCCTTATTATGTAACACGAAAGTGGACGTAACCGACTGAAAATCGTGTTTGCGCTCACTATACAATGTATACTCTCACGTACGGTCGTTCACTCACTTCCGTGTTACATAATAAGGGCGTTAATTCTTTACAAGTGTCATATGACAAATGTTTACAACAAATTATGGAAGAATGTCTTGAATGCAATTCCCATAAGCTTAAGTAATTTCCATAAAATGTATACAATTCTCCCGTTGAACGTGACTTTTTGCCATAATTGGCCAACCATTTTCATTATAAAACAAAAGACATTTATGGCAAGTCGAAGAAAAAAAAACACTAAATAAATTGCATAAAACTATGGACAAAATTGCGGTAAACAAGTTATCTGTTCTATACTGAAGCGTGCTCATAAATATAAAATGTCAATTGATGTTTGACAGTTGAATCAACCACAAACAAACAAAACAACATGAATTTACAAACAATCAGAAATTAAATGTAAAAAAAAATGCATCGTTACAGGCGAAACGCATTCCTGGTCGAAAACGTCTTGACAAGTTATAATGAAGAGTTGCATTTGTTTTTGCTTTATTATTTTTCATAGATAAAATTAAAAGACTTGCATAAGTCCATTGAAGTGCAGTGGACAAAGCACAATTGTATAATGGAAAAAAAGATTTTTAATTTGCTCTCAGATGAAGATAAATGCTAGAACAAAAGACATCGTGAAGTGGACATACAGAAGATGTAATCAACTGTTGCGATGAGAGGTCAAATGGAGGAATTTTTTGAAAGTTATATGGGTGCATAAGTACTTTGATAGAAGGACAGTTGGGGCGAAATATTGAAAGAACAGTTTGGGGAGAGATGCTGGGAAAATTGGTAGATTGGTGCAATACAGAATTGATCGTAGAGCTACGGGTAAAGTAGGAGTGAGAAATGTAAATTGTCTTCCATATACAAATTAACTAGCGAAACTTTAAAATGTTTCCTAGGTGGGGAAACTTCAATTAATTGATGAGACGGAGACGAGATCATTGCAGAAAGATTTTTAAATTTGAACTAACAAAAGCTTTAAAGAATGAATACTGAGGCCACGCCCTTATCTACACGTAGCGATATTTGAGCCGAAATACAATTCTTCTTATGGAATACTAAATGCTTGAAGACACTCAAGACACACTGGTGCTAGAGGCCATGACAACAAAATGAATAAATTTCATACAAAATGGCAACGAAAATTAAAACAAAAAAAAAAGTAGAAAAAAAACCAACTAAAAATAGAAGAAGTCTTAAGAAGAAAAAAATACTAAAAATACTGAAAATAATGAAAAAAAAAATTTCCCAATTACTGCAACTTGTGTGAGTATCGATGCGATCGACAGGCGTGCGATCGAATGAAAAACGAAAGAAAAAAAGTTTTAATAGGCGAATGGTCAGTCAGTCGATATGTCTCACGGATGGAACGGTCTGCTCATATAGTATATGTATACGTTTATGTCTAGAAGCGTGCTCCATCGTTGGTTTATTTCAATTTTACGAGGTTGGGGTGTTTCTCTGGTATTAACGCATCTGTTGAAATGATCTCACAACAACAACAAAAAATATATAAATTTATAAAAGCCAAAACCATCGATCGGTTCAGTGAGTATGCGTAATTGCACTCACACACATACACACTCACACACACACACACACATAGAAATACAAATAATTGCAAATTCTTAATTCGCATCTGCAATGATTTTCTTTTTTTATTTTTTTTTATTTGGAGGCTGCTCCCTCATAGTTGCTTCTAACGCATTTTGGCATTTAATGCTAAACAAATTTTAATGTTCATCTCTTCTGTTAATAATGTTAATTTTTTAATTATCGAAAATGATCGCAGATTGCGATCTCTAGATCATAATGATCGTAATAATGATGATAAAAAACTTCATCTATATGGTCTGCTATGTTCGTTCAACCGTCTGTCCATCGGACCGTCTGTCTATCCGTCCATTCGTTCGTCTATGGACTATGTGAGTGCGTGTGTGTTTGGAGCGTGGTCGAGTGCGCAACGCGTGTGATGAATAACACATGTGCTGGGGCTGGGGCTGGGCCACTTCTTCATCTTCTTTATAATTTTCTTGTTGTTTTTTTTTGTGATTCTTCTTGATGCTTTTTGTTTTTTTTTTTTAATATTACTTAACTTTTGTATTTTTTTCTCCTCCTGACGAGAAATGTGGAAAATTGCAATTTTCTGATAGCAATTAATTGAAATTGCTTTTGGCATTCTTAAAATAGGTTTAGAAAAAATTAAAACTGCGAATTAATATTATTTTCTTTTTTTAAGTATTTTTAATTAAAAAAACTCTGCTCACTTTTTAGATCGAATGTGTGTTTAATATAGAATTTTGGCATTGGTGCGTTGAACGTTATTGGATTTAAAGTTCATATTGCATTTTGTTGTTGTTGTTATTTTGTAATCAAATTTTTTTTGATAAATTAAAATCGATTTGTGCTTTTATTATTCATGAATCATGAAACACTTTTTGATTTCTAAAATATATTTTCAACTTTTTATAATAGAGTGTGCAGTTTAATTCTGGTTGAAAATATGTACCAAATTTGTCTATAGGTTTTGTACTAAAAATAGGTAGATACAGAGGCGCCAAATTCTCACTCGGTCTTTGAATTAATCTACTTATTAATCCATAATTTACTTATTAATTAATCTACTTATTAATCCAAATTATGTGTTTGTATAATTTGATTGATTGATTGATTGATTGATTGGTGATAGACTGACTCATCACCGCCCAGACCAAACCGCTGAGCCTAGAGTTATAAATGTTTTGTGTTAAGCCCTACACCGAGAGAAAAAACTGTTACAAAAACTGTTAAAAACCATCCGGCAGTCGGAAAACTGTTTAATTGACAGCGAAACTGTTAAAATGATCAGTTTTCGCTTTTATTTTAACAATTTTCACTGTCAATTTAACAATTTTTCGACTGTCAGATAGTTTTTAACAGCGAAACTGTTTTTTTTCTCTCGGTGTAGGCGTCCGCCCTCTGCCACGCCCACCAAAAAATAAACTATTTATTTAGAATGGTTTACTAAAAATTGGCATCACTGGTCCTGGTTTTGATTAAATTTTTTGAGTGGAGAGTGGAAGCCGGTTTTAATATGGCAGTTAAAATTCCCAGAACTCATTTTATATTTACGAAACTTGGTATTTTGGGGGGTTTGGTGGGGGTTTTGGGGACTTTTGGGGTCTTTGAATTTTAATTTTATATTTTTTATGGGCCGTGATAGGGGTGGAAGTTTTGTTGAGGGAGGGGTGTCACTGGGGGTTTAAGTGAAGGTTCACTGGAGGGTACTTCTGCTATATACGCCGGGTAATTAATCTAATCTTTCATATTTTAATTTTAAATAAATGTAATTGCTTGACTACTTAATAGTAATACCAATGGTACATTTTTCATATTCCAATTCTGATAACTGATTAACTGAATAACTGAAAGGTCTTGGATAACGGTAAGTAATGCTGTGTTAATACCTACTTGTACATTCAACTTAGTTATTCTAATTAGCCCTACCTACAATAAATATTTGTTTTCAAAAGTGGTTTATGCACAAAATTTTGTTTAATACTCTGAAAAAAAATGTTTAAATTTTGTTTTTAATATATTTTGTGGTGTGAATAAGGGAATACTAAATGCTATTTCCATTTAATTTTGAATGAAAAAAGCATTTAGTATTCTTTTATTCACACCACACATTGACTTAGGTCTACTTAAAATTAAAGCCCACTCAGTACCAGAAAATTCTCGTCCATACTTTCCATTTATCTTGAAAACCCCGATTCCCGAAAATGACTTGAGTGAATTGTATTCAACAACATTACAGGCTTTACTTTAACAACTCTACCAAACAAAACAAAAACAAAAATTGAACTGCGAATGACAATTATTAATATTTGTTACTCATACGCCACCGATAAAAGGAGAAAAGATATACCTTTACAACAATGTATAATTATCTGCAATTTGTTTAATTATTGCTTGATTCAACAATGAATTTGCTTCGTTTTGTCAAATTTGTTATCTGATTTGTCAGCCAATAAAATTTGTAATTGTGTTGATTTACTCCTATGATGTAAAATGTCTAATTTAAAATATGATTTCAAAAATAAAAAAATTGTAAATGTCACAAAACTCATACAAAAAAGAGTAGTAGACTCTTGAAAGTGGGGCGAATGCTTATTATGCAATTAATTGATAGAGACTGATTTTATGAACGAGATGAATCTCAGATTTTATACGCACTTTTTATGAATCGTAAATTCAAATATTATTTTAAGTGGCTATCAAAATGTGGGTGGCATTTTTACAGCTTGATGCACTTTAATAACATAAACATTGCGAAATGTTCAACTAAACATTTTCATATCTTCGATGGTGTGTGAGATAGTGTAATAAGTGAAGACATTAAGGTGGATTGATGTATGGACGGACACATAACTATTAAGGCTGTCAAAAATTTGGAATAAAAAATTGTTAAAAAATGTTTTGAAAATTCCAAATGTATTTCGTACTTTGTTTGTAATTTGAGTCGAAAAATATGTTAATTTTTCCTTGATATTTTGTACGCATTTTTTTGTGTGTAAATTCCTCTTAAATTTTTGTCTGTAATTTATTTGACTGTCAAGCCAAATGACACCTCAAGCAACACCTCTTCTAATAGCAATTTGACCTTCCAACCAATGCAGTTAGCATGCTTACAACCTGACTAGGTCATTTACAACCACCGCATTGTATTAAGTTTTCTATTGTTTTTGTTTGAAAAGCCTACTAAGACAACAAAGACAACGAAACCGTCTAAAGTATATTTAAATTTAGTCACCAACAAAACCCACAAGCCAATTTGTTTGTAACTCATGCCAGCAATAAATTACAGCGTAACAAATGCAAAGCAACTAAAAAACATTCAACAGATACAAGAGTTGAAGATCCCAAAATGATGATGAGAGATACAAACGCCACATAAAGATCAAACAAGATAACGCTTATCACTTGGAGTTTGATAAATACTTGACAAAAGGAAAACAAAAAAGGTTGAGGAAATAATATGAGAAAATATATGAGATAAAACAATGACGTCTTTAGTGGCGCTTAGTAGCAGCAAATACGCAGGCAATGAGGCAAAAAGCATTACAGCCAGAGACACACAATCAACAGAAACATACGAGTGGGTACGTACCTACTCCACTGCCAAGTTTGAGATTGACAGTTTGGCTAGCTAGCAACGAAAACAAAAATTTATACACCAACAACTGTGCGATCGTTGGCCTAAAACTAACAGCAGCAGCCGCAAATAGTGAACAAAAAATACAACCAAAAAAATCCACAAAATAAAAAAGCTCAAGTTATTCGCTTCTCAGCTCATTCAGACCAAAATTCCATGAGTACTTTGCTTTAAGCCTCTCTCATAGTAAGCGTCTGCTCAGTTTGGTTCTCTCTTCAAAAGCAAACTGTTCAAACTGAAATGAACTCCCCTGGCAGAGTTTTGAGTTTTATATTCTTCTTTTTTGTTGGTGTTTTTGTTGTTGTTGTTGCTGCCCACTTTAAACACATGATCGTATACGACCGACCACCTCTACTGCCGTTGGCATCGATGCATACCGAAATCAACCTGGTTTTCAGTTTTCTACCATACAAGAATGTTTGTCTTAACTGGTCAACACACAAAATATGCTACTATAAAGTATCTTTACGAAAATTTAGCTGCAGATGCAAAAATGCAAAAAAAAATGAAAAAAAAACCAACAACATAAACGAGCAAAATGAGCGAGCTCCAAAGATCGTATATGTTTGAGAGCATAAAACTGCTATTGAGGTTCCCCAAAGAAGCAGGGATGCCAACTAGCATTTTGTGGTAAATTTCCGGAATTTATTTTGTATGAGCTTTTTGCTGGGCATCGTCTCACTTATTACTAACTAACAGCAAGCTCCACCTTACCTACCCTTTCTGCACCTCCTATATCCTTCATTTAAATTTTAAATAAAAGTAGAGGCTAGAATGGTACTTAGTAACCATACAAATTCAGCATCTGTGGTGGCTAGCGGAATACCGATAATTCTCCATTGAGAATGAATATCCAAACACTTTAATGGAGCGCTCTGAAGAGGATGACTGAACAGCCTTTGGAAGCAGTAAGTGCAAGTAAGAGTGTCCTGAGTATATTTGGAATCACGTACAGAAAGAAAATACTAGCAAGGCATTCTAGTATTAGTTGTAGTGCCAACAAAAAAAGAAGGACAATAATTTCGCACTTTTCTGCCAGTTCGAAAATTTTTGAATTCGAAAATCGACTGGAGGTTATTGCCGTAACATTACCTTTTTGAAATTAAATTTGTCAAGCGTCAGTGATAAAAACTAAAAGTTTGTTTTGCTTTTAAGTTCGAAACTTTTTCGATATTCGAATATTTTCGAAGATGTCCAAAAAAGTTTTCTTGATTTCAATAAAATATTCTCGTTTATTTTCTAGTTTCTAATATTTTTTCGATGTTCGAATTTAGGAAGAACATTTGTTACAAAAGTCTGAATCTTATTTATGTAGCAAGATAGAAAGGAGTTGCTCTATCAAACTTTTAATTAGTGTTGAACAAAGCTTGTGACTTACATTTTTTTTTCAAAGTTTAAATTTTTAAAAAATGTTTAAAAATTTTAAATTTTTTATTTTTTTTTAAAATGCAATTTTTTTAATTTGAAAATTTTTTGAATCCTTTTTATGTGTGACAGGGTACCCGGGTACCTTTCAAATATACATTTTATTTATTACCTAATATTCCACGAATCTAAAACTTCACAAGAGCTCTTAACTTATGGATAGTTTCATATTTTAATGGGTGTGGCTCTACCTGATTAGTGTGGGAAGGTGTGCCATATTAGTTTCCTTTGTACATCCTCAACTGGGTTACAAGAGTACCCGGTACCTTTATACATTTTGTATGGTGTCGAATGGAATACATTTTGTTAAAGGTATTATTTAGAAATTGAGGAAAAATAAGAAAGTACTATTTTATAGATATTTCGTACTGTACAGTGGGAAAGAAATGTGAAATTTCGTTATACAAATTGAGTGAGTTAGTACTCGGGTACCAATCTACTTAGTGAAGGTGGTTTTTCTTGTCACTCACCTAAAAGTTAAGCTATGCATTGCATTGTTTTTTTTATAGGTGGATAACTTCGAATGGAAATAACTCCTTGCTCCGGCTAGATGAATTTTTTTAAAACTTTTTTTCAAACTTTTTTTTTTTGAATTTTTTTATGTATATTCAGAAGAAAATTTTATTTTCGAAAAATCTGATTGGTTCGAAGGTGAGGAAGAAGAAATTCCTTCAAACATATACGCAAGAAACCAAGTCATGGAAGAGAGTCAAATACGATTAAGTTACTTCTTACCAGTTGGCATCTCTGCTCACCAATCCAACTACAATCCGAAAGAATGAGCCAAACAACAAAAAAAAAAAGAACAAATATACAACAGAAAAGCAACAACCAAAATCCACTCGTTGTGCACATATAAAATTTCAAAGGCGAAAAAAATCGACCGTACTTTTTGCTCACAGTGCGGCAGATACGTCAGATTGTCGGTTTTGGACGTTTGCTGTGCGCGGTTTCAAGCGGGTTTCGCTGATTTTTGCACAAAAACGCTTCAATTCAATTCAATCCAATTCGAATCGAAGTGAATTTCTTTTTGTTTGGTGTATGGAAGGAAATAAAAAATAAAGTGTTTTCTTTTGTACTTTTTTTATACGCAAGTGAGTGTTTCGAAAATAAATAAAAAACAGAAAACAACAGCAAAATTTTAGTAGTACCAGCCGAAAAATAGCGAAACAAAGTAATATAAATAATTTCCACGCGCTTTTCGAATATATAAATTTTTTTTTAACGAAACGTTTACTTTTTTGTACTTTTTTGAACAAAATTATTTCACCGATCTTTCTGTAAAAGTGTTTATGTTAATGTTGAAACGCGCGCGAACGTACGAGCGAACGAAAAAAGCGTAACTTTGACATGAAGTTGAGGCGACGAGGAGACCTTCGCAACGCTTTTCTGCCTCAAAATACAAAAAGAATTCAAAGTTGAATACCAAACCAAAAAAAAAAAAAAAATAAAAAATTGTGAATAGTGAAAAAATTGGGAAAAAAAATGTGAACAGTTTTTTTTATTTAAGCGATTTTTGATTTTCTATACGATTTTTGGGTGGGCATATTGACGTTTGGGTCTGAAAAACGTGGAGTGATTACGTAGAAAAAATTCCAAAAAATTCAAATCAAAATCGACAAATAATACGAATAAAAGTAAAAATTTTTTAAATAAATTTTTTTTCCATTTGAAAATTTTCTGTTTGGGCCTTTTGCATAATCAACTTGTATCTGGCGAGTTGTGGCCTTTTTTATCTCTTCAAAACGCGCGCGAAAAATTTGCGAATTTTGCTTAATTCGTTCATGTGTGTGTGAGTCTGGGTGCGCAAAAAAAAAGTAATAAAAAAAATAAATAATAAAGAATAAAAAAAAGTAGTGTATCTGCAAGATACAAATTTGTATCTAATGTTTAATTTGGCAAATTTGGCAAAAATTCACGCTGCTGCTAACCGAAACCAACGAAAACTCGAGCAACAACAACACCATTCGACCACAATCAAACCAGCAACAAGAAGCACAACGTTTGGCTTTATTCCATACGTCGACGCTGACGTCTCTGGGGCTCTCACATCTGCAGTCTTGCATTTTAATTGAATACGAAAAGTGTTTGTTTTTTTTTTGTCGATTCTAACTAATTTCTTTTTATTAAATAAAAGTGACAAACATTGTCAAAGAAGTAGGCATGGCCGCCGAGTCGCACAATTCAAATGCCGCTCCCAGCGCGCCGACCTCAGACAGCGTCGGCAGCCCCTCAGAATGTTATAAATTGCTGAACGAAACTTCCTCGAACGCTGGTTGTTGCATGGACTGTCAGGCCGTCGCACATGCGCAGTCGTCTTCATATTCAGATTCACCCTCCTCCGCTTACTGCCACACCTCGGCCACTCTGCGCTCGAACGCTTCCACCGCCTCGTCGGTGTTGTCCTATGCTGCGAGTACATCAACCTGCCGCGCCTGCGATCATAATTCAAGCGTGTCCTGCTTTGAGGCCACCGCCAATGCCATAGATGGGCCCGATGAAGCCTTCGAGGGCGACAATATGTTGCGTTACTCCTTCAAAGGCTTTGCGCCGGAATTGTATTCGCCGAAAAAGGAATTCATCTATACGAGGCCGCTCGTCGAGAAACAGGTAAGCCATAAATAAGTTAAGTTTTTTAATTTATTGATTTTGATTCGATTCGTTTCGTTTGCATTGAGTTTTGATTCGATTTGTGTGGCGATTCGATTCAATTCGATTCGCTTCTCGTTTTGGTATGTCTGAAAAGCCGCGCAAATCATATACAAATTTGTATTTGAGTTGAGCTCAACGCACAGTAACTGCAACTCCAGACAATGGGACAGACACATGTATATGACATATGTTTAAACAGATGATTTTGAAGATGTTTTCATTTAACCCTTTAGTGGTTCAAGCTAATATTTAAATTAAAAACACATTTATTCAAAATGAAAACCATATGTTCCTCAGATATAAACATCGTTTAGGGAATAACATTTTTTAATAAAAAGAATAAATATTGGCAATAATGGACTAAGCTAAAAATATTTTTTTTAAATTTAAAATCAAAAATTTTCGCTTACGATAATTTGGCTGTCATGAATTCAAGCTAATGTAGCTCTTGAGGGTACTTACGATAAAATTAACTTTCTGCATAAGAAACATAAATAAATGAGAAGGAAGTGCTTTTGTTGTTTCAGTGTCTGTAAAGATACAAATGAGAATTTATTGCATTCTGTTGCAAGTTCATTAATCAAAACAAAAATAAACCGACTTCAAATTTAATTTTCAAATAATATCATACAGTAACAGTCGAGGTACTCAACATCTAGGAATCGATTGGAGACCCAAAATAATGAAAAAAGTGTTAATGTTAAATACTCCAAAAAAAATTGGTTTGATCTTTTTCAGAACCACATTGGATCTGAACTTTTGCCAAAAAGGGTTAACATTTGTATAGAAAAAAATACAAATTTTAGAATCAGAAAGATACCAGAAAAAAGCATTAGTATATTTTATAACGCTCGCTCAATGTTTTTGATTAATTAAAAACATTGAGCGAGCGAGTATTTAAGCAAAGAAATCGTGTGCGCAATTTTTCATACCTTTGCGGACACCTTTTTTTTCGACGGAATTACTCGTTTAAGTATTTTTTAATGTGAAAATATAAAAAAAATGTTCAATACAAAAATAATTTAAAAAAAGTTCTAGGTTTATTAAAATAAATATTTAATAAATTAAATAAATTTAAAAAAAACGTTACTTAAAAGAATTTTTTAACTTTATTATTTATGATTTAAAAAACTTTAAAATTGGCAAAGGCAGTTTCATTTCATATTTCTCCCTTAAAATAAGTTTGTAGGTTCCATTTCCATGTCGTCCCGCTCAATTTGTATGTTGTTCCATTTCTATTCCATTTGTTCCATTTTGAATTTTTATTTCTCAAAGTAAAAAAATAAAAAAACTTAAATTTGAAGAAATGTAACGTCTCTGAAGTTATTCTAACTGGTATTTCTTACCATTTGACATCACGGTGTCGTCTTTCTCACTTGTAGTATTTCTGTAAGAAATTAAATAAATTTAATTAACTAATCGACAAATTTGTAGGCTGTGCGAACAATCGCCCAAAAACCAAAAATGAATAATCGCCCAAAAAATTGTACCAGCATTTTTGGGCGATTGTTCATTTTTGATTTGGGTGTTTTTTCATTTTTTTTTTGGGCAGTTGTTCATAATGAACAATCGCCCAAAAAATATTTTTGGGCGATTTTTCATTTTTTGATTTTTGGGCATTTGTTCATTTTAACTTTTGGGCGAAAATTCATAATTTTTTGGGCGATTTTCGCAATTTTTTGGGTTTTTTTTCATTATGAAGAATGGCCCAAAATTTTTGGGTGATTGTTCATTTTTGGTTTTTGGGCGATTGTTCATTGGGCGATTGTTCGCACAGCCAAATTTGTAACGTCACTTTAATCGATAATTTTTTCGATCTTTATCCAGAAAAGGGCAACTTTCCAATTAGAGTTCAAAATTCTTATGTATATGATTTGGGTTGACTGTGTTCACAAGGATGTAGGTAAACTGAGGATTGTAGCCCACATTTATATTAAAATGTTGGTCAATATACAAGTGAATGGAGAGCACAACATTTCCATATGTCTTAGACAAAAGTCGAAATCTTCCACTTCAAGTTTTACAAATCAAACTTTGTCCACATTGCAATAAGAAACAGTAAAAAAATTAAATAAAATTTTTGAATTAGCGAAAATTGTATCAAACGCAAACTGAATAGAATTTTCAGCATACACATAATAAAACCGAATTAAAAATCCGACTTAACAATTACTTGAATACGAAATTTGAATAAAAATGAAACTGCAACTTAGATTTTATTTTTTTATATATATTTTTCCAACTATTGTTTTGTAAATCATGTCTAATTAAATGGGTTATATTTATTTATGCAATTGCATACAATTTTTTACATGTAGTTCAATTCAAGTATCAATTTCGCTAATGTGCCTCAAAGGTTTAACCGCCAAAAAACAGAAAAAAAAGTCAAATAATATAAAAAAAAATTATAAAAAAACGTGCTCATACTTTTATTATTTTTTGCTTGTCTGTTTCTAATTTTTTTATGGCCGCTTCTTCTTTTATTGTTGTTTTTTTATTTTATTGTTGTGTGGTGTGCCTTTTCATGCGATTCCCCGTGATTTTGCGATTAATTTTTTGACCATTTTTTTTGTTGTATTTTATACAACATACAATATATATTTTTGTGGATTTTTATGATTTTTTTTGGTTGATAAAGTGCAAAAATGCAAAAATCATAAATAATGAAAATTAAAACTTTTTTTTTGCACATTAAAAAAATATTAGGAAGTTGGCATATGTATTGCATGAAAAAATGTATTAATAATTTTTTTTATTAACAAGCTTTCTGCAGCCATCCTAAATTTATGTAACAATTTTAATTTTTATTTGGTCATAAATATTATTTGCGTATTTATTTTGGTTTTTTTTTTGCTTAACCTTTTTTTTGTATTTTTTGTATTTTTAATATTTTTTATTGTGATATTTTTATGGCTTGTGTCTCGTTTGTTGTTGTTGTTAACCCAGTGCCTGATTTTTGATTTAAAATGCTTTCCTAACTATAAACAAACGTTCGCATGCATTTTTTTTTCAGTTTTTTGTATTCAATTATTACTTTTTTTATGTTTTCTTTTCTTATACATTTTTTTGTGCTGTATTAAAAATAGTTTTTATATTTATTGCTTTTGTTAAAATTCGCTTATAGCTTTTTTTTGTGATGGTTTAAGGTCGCGTTGTTCCGAATTTGTGTGATTTTTGCATCTTTTTCGTTTGTGTTTTATTTTGGGCTGTCATTTTTGTTTTGGATACTATATATTTTTTCTTGTTGTTTTTTCTTAGATTTGTTTCTTTTCTTGGCTTTTATCCCACTGTGCGAAATTTTTGCACAGCATGCAATTAGCAAGATTTGGTCTGTTTTAACAGTTTCCTGATGTTGTGGAATTTTTTGGCATTAATTTTGAAACGAATTCCTTTCTAATATCAATTCAAGTATAATCTAGAAAAAAACTGAGATATTTTTCTAAAATTTGTTTATATGTATTTAGAATAAGCAATACGGAAAATGGGTTTTCTAAATAAAGATTTGTATTACAGCCAGTGTGGAATCCTATCAAACATAGTATCGAATAAGTAAGCTTTTATCTTAGATACTAGCTATGGTGTTACCAGGCGGCAGGTTTTTTGCAGTTGTCCTGCTTTGAATCTCATATCTAATTAGATTGTATCAATGTTGGTCCTTGATTGCGTCGAAGCCATAAACTCACTAGGATACCTCATCCTCATCCGCGCAGATTTATCGTCCTTTTTGGCCCTTAACTTTTCTGAGGTATACCAAAAGGATGGTAAGGAAATGGGAAGATACAAACTTTGCAAACCACTGAAGCAATTGCTTGGACCCAAAATCAAGCAAAAAGATTTATAGTCCCAGCCCGAGCAATATCGAAGAAATTACGAGGACTTAACAAATCAGACCTCCATATCCCCACAGGATCCACTTCGCTACCATTTCAAGAAGTTGGGACTATCCGTAAGCGATAACTGCAGATTCTGTGAATCAACGGCAGAAACGTCCGAACACAAAAAGAAAGGGGCGTGGTTAGATTTTACTACAATTTTAAATTGAAGTTGGTAAGGATTACTGGTGGAATATACCAGTGAACACTGTACCACTGAATAATTTATATTTATTTTAAAAATTGTATGAAATAGAAACTTGTTTTTTTTTCAATACTGACTTTAACATTTCAGAAGTCCAGTTCTGTGCCTAGAATTTTTCCATTGCCATTCTCGTAAAGTTTTCTCGAAGTTTCTAGGAGTCTTAATTGCTGTTAGAACAGAATATTCCACTTATGCTTAAGGTTATATTTACCAATCAAATTTCTGTTCTGTTGAAATAACAGAGAATATTTAAGAGAAATCGAAAGGCCGAATTGTTAACTTGGAATAATAATATTGTTAACTCAGAAATGAGTTGCCGAAAATGTGGTTTTATTTCAAAAAACTTCTAGAATATTGGTTTTCAAGAAATTAACAACTCAATTGATTAGATCTAATCTAAGCCATGAGAAAAATATTCAAAAATCAAGAATATCTAAACACAGAAATCTTCTTAGGATTTCAAAATACTTGATTTCACATACATATATGATTGCCTAATCTAATCTAAAATTTATTAATAAATGATAATTACAATTTCATGCCATAAAGAAGAACATAAAACACAATACAAAAAACGTTAAAAAAAACTAAAACAAAACAAGAAAAAATCATAAAAATAATTTTCAATTAAAAATTGAAAAAAAAACACATAAAAAATAAAATCAGCGGCAATGAATTGAAAACCTTAGAATATTTACACGTAAGTGTTTCGGTTTTATTTATGGAACGAATTATGTAAAATTATGTTACACGCTCCCACCAGCAAAACAGCCACCATAACAACAAACACAACTTAAACTATTCACAACAAATGACACTCAATAAATTAGCAAACAATTCATTAACAATTTTTTCTTCTATTTTTTTCTATTTATTTTAATTTTTTTTCAAAGTTTTTTTCGGTTTTTAGGTTTTTTTTTTTGATGATTTTTTTTTTGAAAATTGTAAAGTTCGAATATGATGAAGTGGGCATGAAACAAAAGTGGAAAAAAAACTAAATATACAAAATCTCAACAGCCTCAAACAAGAAACAAAAAAAAATTAAATTTATGAGAAAAAAAATAAGAAAAAAACAGGAGCGGAATCGCTTTTGATGTAAACAAAAGATGAAACACGTTTTTTTTCCAAAAAAAAAAGAGAAGAAAAAAAAATCACACAAAAAGTCTTTGGTAAAAACTTAATTCATTCACAACGCAGTGATCGTTTTTTGTAAAAAAAAAGTTTCTTTCCGATAAATTTTGTTTGATGGCTTTTGAGTGGTTTGACTCTAAGGTGGGCAGAGGCGTAGGCACATCAAGCAAGGGGTGGTGGCAAAAAGGTAATTTGTAATGATTATGATGGAGCTTGGTTTTGAAGACTTCACTGAACTATTCTATCTTAAGTATCAACTATGTTCCTAAGTAAACTCATGAATTTCTATTAATAAACTCAATAGAATTACACATGTTTCTTCTTATCGTTCAACCTACGCCCCTGTCTGAGAGGCAAGTGTCGCTGAACACTTTGAATCGGTACATACATAAATATTTATGTTTCAAATTTAGCGATTTCCTTGAGTTGGGCTGGTGTTAATAAATATTAAATATATGCAAATTAGTTTATTAAAATAAAATAAATAAAAACGTATTGTATGGCAATCGCACAGACTCCAAACTGATAACGTTTAGGTTTTTATTTGCCAGTCAAGAGGCTACTTAAAATGATAACTCGTTATTTTAATTTATTTCTTCGTTTATGTTTTTTTTGTTAGTAAATATTTACTGTAAAATTTTGCATTATTTGTCGAATTACTTAAGTGAGATTGGCATTTAAATTTGATGGCAAATATGTTGTTTTTGTTTTTTCAAACATTTCGTCAAATCAAATTTGATTTCGATCGTATTTGGTGAATTTAAAATTTGATTATCGATCAAATTATTTTGTTCTCAAATGAAGTCATATGACAAACCAGCACAAACGCTATAAACAAGACACTCTCATAAGACTCGCCCATAAAAAATTTTCAACAAAAATCGGTTTAAAATATGCATGAATTGTAGCACTTTAGAAAAATATCTACCACGCACAAATGGCGTATAGCCTATGTCGAGGTTAATGAAATTACCTACATTTTGATATGTGTTCCATAAAATACGGTGAAGAATTTCTTGAGTTATAAGGGAACAACCATAAAAACCTACCAACCCACATACTCACAAAGAGTTTTTTATAAGAAAACTAAATGCTTTTTAAAATAAAAAAAAAAACAAAATTTGATGCAGGATTTGATACATATAAAATTTGATTTAAAAAATCATAACGACTTTCAATAACACTTTTTTTTAATGATCTTCACAAGTTTTACATAAAAACATAATTGCTCCGGTACTTCAGCGTAACGATACGATTCGTCTCGTGCAATAGAGTTTGGGGTAAGTTAAAATTGCTGACTCGATATGATACACCTCTTCAGTAACTGAGTCATTAATTCGGAAGGTACACGAACAAACCTAATTTGCTGTATTAATTTTTCAGTCTGTCAAATTTGATGTCGATCATGTGTGATCAACTGCCAAATCTAATGGTAAATTTTATTTGGTTTTTAAATTATTTATTAAACAGTTTTTATTGCTTTGGTTGTTATAAAAAAATTTGTCAAATCAAATTTGACTTCGATCATATTTGATTACATTCAATTTTGATCAAATCATTTACTCAAATAAATTTAAATTTTTAATTAAAATTTAACTCCATACTACTTACAATTTGCCATTAACATTGTTTAAATTGTTTAAATATTGAAAATATGTTTCAAATCTTAAAAAAAGTAAATGCTTTTATATAGCCACACAATTGTTTATATAATTTCGTTGAATTCTCTAACATGCAAATTTACACAAAAATACATATAAAATAAAAAATTTGTATTTTTTTTTATAAATCACTCAACGTGATTGTTTTTTTAAGTTTTTCCATTCAACTTTGACAAGCATAAAATCCGTACGTTCTTCTTCTTCTACAAAATCCGCATACGTAAATTGGTACGTAAGTTTTTCAAGCCGTTACAAATGCCAAGCACGTTATTTCGCAAAATGCTAAACACAAAAAGTAAAAACTGAATAAACGTCTGCCCCATCAATATTTCATTCCACTCAAATGCTCAGTCTTACTCACCTCACCTAGCCCCTGTTCCTAATCGTTCTGCTGTGCCTTTCGTTGGTGTGCCTGCTGTCTCCGGTCTCATTGGTGTGGCGCTTCTCGTCCAACTCGTTCCATCACTCACATTTTGTACACATTTTCAGAGCTATGATTTTTTTTTGTATTACTTTAAAATTTTTTTTTTTTCTAAACTTTTTTGTTGTTTTTTTTGTAATTATAAAATACATTTTGCCTCTACATTTGTTCAATTTCAATTTCCAATTTTCGTACTCGTTGTTTTTGGTTCAAGTCAATGAACGCTCACAGCAACAATAAAAACAACTGCAACAACAGCAACAGCAACAACAATGAAAAATAAAATTTAAATAAATAAATAAAATACATCAAAATTGAATTCGAAATGTGGACAGTTTTATTGTTATTACTGTTGTTGTTGTTGTTGTATGGTCACGTCTGGCTTTTGAGTTGGTGACATGTGTGCTGTGTGCGGTATGCCGCTGTGAATTTTCTGTTTCGAACAATTAATTTTAGAAAACAAAAAATTTTTTTTTCTTTTTTTAAATTTTGTTTCGAGAGATTATTTTGCTAAGCTACTTCCAATAAGTTTTCAATGATATTTCTAAAAAAATATATAATTTTAAAAACATTTGCATAGTTGAAAGTTTTTATATAAATTTTTGTAATTTTTTAACACATTTTATCCCTATAATAAAAATACACATTTCCACTACTGTAAACTATTCTATAATACAAATTTCTTTCACTGTATAGCTTTAAAAAACTCACATTTGTTTCTTGTGTAACTTAAAACTTGAATTGCCTGGGGATGGGATAAGATCTTGTCCATTCGTTAACTTTCATTTTCACTTTCAAGTCACATTGAAGCATCTGAAACATTTTTGGTACAGAAATCGTTTCACGAATTTGCAGTTGGGGGTAATTAGAAAAGTTTTGTTTGCAGTCGGATTGAAGTAAGTAAATTAGTAAACAAATTGTATGGTGAAAAAAATAAATACTTTTTAGAACTAAGAAAAAATGTTCATCAAAATATGTATGTAGATCAATTTACAAGTCAGCCTTGAAAGTTTTGAATTAAAATTACTATAATATTGTTAGAAAGATACTAAGGTTAGCTTAAGTCTGTCAATTTAGATCTAGGGACCTTTAATGTTTTAGTAGTACCTAATGCAAATTTTTTTTAAGGTCTTGTGGCAGACACTTGGTTTACAAAAAGGAATTATTGTACCGTTATCAGATTCAAAAGTACCTTATTAAATTTGGTTACATATGTTGATGTCACATCTATTTGTGCAAGTATGTTTTAAGAAATCCAGTGAAATGACGATTATTTTCAGAACATTTTAGTATGAGTGTTTAAAAGAAACTAAAACATGAGTAAAAACAAGTGAGTAAGTTTCAGTCGGGCAAGCCGACTTATATATACCCTACACCATTTTGGATCCGCCATCTTGAATTTTGAAAATGCGAAATCAAATTCGAAATCAGCGACCCCAAAAACCCCCAAAACAAAATTTCATACTGTTTTGATGAAATCTTAAAATTACGGTAAAAACACGATTTTCACTTATATGGGAGGTAGGCGTGGCAGTCGATCGATTCCGCCCATTTTCAATACCAACTCCTTCTAGGGCCTAAGAAGGATAAATACAAAATTTGGGATCCCTAGCTTTCTTCTAGCTCCTGCAATCGTGTTTACAAGAAAAGAGGACGGACAGACGGATAGGGCTAAATCAGCTCAGGAGGTGACGCTGATCAAGAATATATATACTTTTCCATACCGGACACGTCTCCTTCTTGGTGTTACAAACATCAGACCAAAGTGAATATACCTATACCTCATGAGGTGTAGGGTATATGAGAAAAAAAACACAAAAGAAGAAAATAAATTTCCTTAATAGTAATTTCAGTAATTTTTTTTTTTTTTGTTTTAGGGAACAGGAACCTAAACCGGAATTGATATTTCTTCTAATATGCGAACCGAAACCGTTTAATTTTTTTGTTTCAAGTTCCTAATTTTATTAGTCAAAAATATAATTTTAATTCAGTTTTCGTAAAGTAGTTAACATTTGTATTTATCATTTTCACTTTTAAATTAAAATTAGTTTGCCTTTATGGAACCTAAACCGATATACAGTCGAGCCCGTTTAAGCGACAAACCCACTTAAGAGAAACAAAAATTAAATCTCCATGACTTGTTTGCCTTTTTCATACAAATTATTTTGCTTTACTAAAACCTGCTTAACAGAAAAACCCGGTTAACTGAATCCAAATTTCATTCACATATCAATAATTTTATTTAACTCCGCATAAATGAAAAACGTGGTAAAAATTTTTTTTTATACCCTACACCTCATGAGGTATGGGTTATTCACTTTGGTCTGATGTTTGTAACACCAAGAAAGAGACGTGTCCGGTATGGAAAACTGTATATATATATTCTTGATCAGCGTAACCTCCTTAGTTGATTTTGCATTTTTTGGATTTAACATTTTTTTCCCCTGATTGCCACGCCTACCTCCCATATAAGTGAAAATCGTGTTTTGTAAAATATGTAACCCGATTCCGTTGAAATATGGACAAAAATGTGTGAAGAAATGAAATCCTGACTTTGCCTCGGAGACGTGGAGGTATACCTAAAATGTTATGACATCTCTGATGACATTTTTGCACATATTTTCATCTGATCCTAACTGGGGTCAAATGTATCAAAGTCTCCATATAATTTGTTTCTTGTTTCGATCCAAGGATTCAGCTGAAAAATATAGCCCCCGACCAGATATGAATATCTGGTCTGTCTTTCTATGTGATGAAAACGTTTGTTTTTTAAGAATACAAAAATGTATCTAAATTTCATAATTCTGCAATTAGGTCCCTCTTCCTTTAAACACCTCATATGAATTGACAGAAACGTTAATATTTGACAGTTATTTATGCTGACATCACATTTATTCTAAACAGTTTTACAAAAATGTAAGTAAAACATAAATAAAACTATTTATACGAAAAAAAAAACTCAACAATTCAATAAATTTTGCTCAAAACGAAAATCCTTCAAATCATCTATCGATATTTAGGTCAATAGTATAAATAAATTAAAGCGGATTTTAAAATATTTCTACGCCATCATAAATTAAAACCAAAAACAAATGTGCAATTTTTCGGCTTTGCGAACGACTCAAATGGCAGCTAAATTTAAACAATTGCAATTTACTTGCGTAAATAATATTAGAAGCCAGCGGAAAAACAAAAATTAGTGTATTTTGGGAAAGCAAACCACAAAAAAAAATACAAAACAAATACTTGTATAAGAAAAAATAAAATTGTTGAAATATGTACATTTTAGATGATTTTAGACAATTCAAGTAAGTATAAACAGAAATTAAAAGAAAATTTATAAACTAAAGAATGGAAAAATGGAGAACATTTTTGTGAAAGTATGAACAACTTCATTGTTTTGAGAAAGAAGCAGTTTTTTTATAAAGCGGGGAGAGATAACAATTTTTGGTATTATTTTTATTTTACTAATTCCATTAAATATTTAATTTATATGAGAATTCTATGAAATTTTATGAAATTTTTTGGAATTGGTTTGAATCTAACCGCTGGCAGATCAAAGTTTACAGACAGACGAGCGCAGTGCGCCGCGATAATGGCCCACCGCTATCAACTGACATTTAACATCAAAAGCAATGCCTCGCCATCGACAAACTGTCAACTGATGAAATTCGGTTTCGGTTTTGGTTTTGGTTTCTTGATTATATTTTCTTTATTACAAAAATAATCAAAAATATTAAAGAAAAAAAAAAGCCAAAATCGTTTTCATCAATGAACATGGACCGAAATTTAATTTGATTTCCGACTTTTGCTTGTTGTGTGTGCGTTTTTGTTGCTGTTAAATTTATTATTTGTTAAACAATCGAGTCAATAATTTTATTATGGGAAAGTGACGCTGATGGGTTTACTGTTTAATCAACGAATTAGTACATTTTTTTATGGATTCACTTCTGTTATTGTTGACATTAGGTAATCCCAGAAACGCTGGCGATTAACCAGAAACACGCTAATACGCAAGACCCAAGCTAAGTCAACTTTCGTTTTTCTAGAAAATTATCCAAAAGAAAAAAAGAAGAGAAAATATTCTCTACCTTGAAATGTGACATGTTCTCATAAAAATATAAAAATATTCATTAACAAACCTGAAATTTCGCAGAAAAGGAAACTGCAGCTCTTGCTTGTGCTAGGTCTATAACCCAGACCTAGCGCAAATATCCGCCCATTCGTTTTATATTATTTTGTCTCCTCCTTTTTTTGCTTTGTTTATTCTGTCAATTAGGCATGACAAATGGTGTGATTCTTTGCTCACTTGATGATGAAGATGATATGCCGTTGTCATCTGCATATAAAAAATATAATATGGTGGAAAAAAATAGCAAAATTGTCAAACATTTTATGCAAATAAACATCACTCAAGGAAAATATATATGAAATGTGACTCAATTTTTCTTAAGAAAAAATGGTTAAAAAAAATTCAAACAAAAATATTTACCTTCACCAAACACACGACCATCAACTCGTGCAAATCAGCTTGCCACTAATGAGTTGTCTCATTACTGTGCGTGGAATGTTTTGCGTTACTATCATTGTCCCTCGAAGGGTTAAATGAACTCTTGCTTTAACGATTCCTTGTTAAATGCAATTGATGGTCTCATTCATTTGAGTTGATTTAAAGGAAATCGTTTGTTCCTATTATTTATTTACATTTTTACATTTACACTTTCATTGTTTGTTTTCCATTTTGTCTGAATATTGAAAGATTAAGAGTGAACATAAATATATCAATAATATACGCACATGCAATTGCCTTGATGTCGTGTGGTCATTGTCGTCGCCTCAATGTCTGAGGAAATTGTTAAAGAGGTCCTTCACCTTTGTTCGATTGAATGCCAATTAGGTGTAATTTCTTTTAGTGCTGAAGACAACTTATTTATTGTAATGCTAATTGTATTTTTGAAAAATTACGCCTTGGCCTTTTTTTTTTCTAATTGCAAAGAATGGCTTTTCGATCGAAATGCACTTTGCTAGGACTTATTTGACTGTTTACAAATTAAATTTATTATTTAATAGTCAAAGAGTATTTATTATAAGTGATGAGGACAAAATAAAAACAGATTTAACAACGTATCTTTGAACGCATGTGTAGTCGTTAATGCATAATTTATATAGGTACATAAATTTATACGCCACATTGATAGCTTTAGATTACATTGGAAAAAGTGTTTTTATTCTGTGCTTGTCAAATGTGATATTTTGAAAGGGTTTCTGTATAAAGCATCGATAACACAGTCATTAAATTCCGTCATTACAATAAGATTGTGACGTCACGGGAATATCTTGTGCGAATAATGACATACCAATAATTCGGTGATAACACGGTCATTATTTAATGTCCCAAAAAATTGCAATTGCCCAGTATGACGGATTATACACAATACTGTAATGTTATTTTGACGTCACTGTGGCACAATAATGACCGTACAATCGTAGATTTACAATTTAAATAAGGTATTTATTAGGTAGAGCAGGATGTAACCAAATTCTTTTTTAATGATTGGATATATTGAAATTTTTTTGAATCAGAAAAGAAAGTATATACAAAAACTAGAGAGTGGACTATCTTCGGCTATACCGAAGCTGAAATACCCCCACACTGTAGGAAGAGGTACCTCGAATATAAAAAAATGTGGTCTCAAGACCCTATTTTGAGCCAATTATAGGTGGTTTTGGAGCCCGGACCATGTCCAAAATCCATTTCTAAAAATTTCCAATTAAATCCACAAAAAAAAAAAATTTGGTCTCAAGACCCCATTTAGACCCTTATATATGTGGCTTCGGAACCTTATATATGTGGCTTCGGAACCTATACGGACAGACGGACAGACGGACAGACAGACAGACATCGCTAAATCGACTCAGGAGGTGATACTGATCAAGAATATATATACTTTTCCATACCGGACACGCCTCCTTATGGGCGTTACAAACGTTGTGACAAAGTGAGTATACCCTGCCACAGTGAGTGTGGGGGTATAAAAAGTCGGTAAATCTAACCGAAAAAGACGGTTTAAAACGCTCCGACCCTCCAATATTAATACGTTTAACCGATGAAAGATGGTAAATTTATTGCACCATTTTTATCAAGGTTAAGTTGTAAATTTTCCAGTAAATTTGTGAATACTTTTTCGATTATTTGAACTATTTTATGTCGGATTCTGAAAATTTTTTTTAACAATTTGTTTCCGGTTAATAACTTTAGGGTTTTCATATTTTGAAAAGTTGTACGTTAACAACATTTTTCAG
The DNA here is from genome assembly GCA_951394025.1 of Heteromyza rotundicornis. Classification (NCBI taxonomy): domain Eukaryota; kingdom Metazoa; phylum Arthropoda; class Insecta; order Diptera; family Heleomyzidae; genus Heteromyza; species Heteromyza rotundicornis. The sequence continues at coordinate 14,520,616 of OX596012.1, read as the reverse complement.
TTAATTTTACCGACTTTTTTTCTTCTGTGTAGTATTTACAGTGCAATGGACTATTGGACTAATGAATGCCATTTGTCCTTTGTAGCCTATTTCATTTCATTGAATCCATAAGCAAGCAATTCTTTAAAAGTTCTCTTATAGCAAATGGTCAACTCTTACACTACAATTGGACCACAATTCAGCCAATTGGCCCATACTGCAACACATTTACTCCACTCTTCCAGTAATTGCCTTTTTTTTTAAATTTAGAATTCTCATTGAAGTTTTCCATTTTTACTGTGTATAACTATCCCAGCTAAAAATCGGACCAGTCTTGAAGTAATTAAATTTCTAGTTGGTATGAATCAGGTACTGGTCGGCTCACAGTCTTCTTCTCATTGTGCAGACTGGTCGATTTCACACGGACTTGTCATTGAAGGTATCGATTGGTACTTTTTATGCATTACTAGTTTTCGAACTAGTCTTTTCTGTGAACACTAAACTAGTGCTATTGGAACAGTATTAAAAGTAAAAAGGAAAAAATCCGTGAAACAGTGCCTAGCGATCGGAAGGTGTCGGGTTTAACTTCTGCCCTTGGCATTCAGAAGAAAATGTGTCTGTATAGACCGCCACTCTCTTGCCAACCAACGGCAAACTTGTGAGAAATATTCTTTAATTTGCTAGTTTCGCCGTTCAGACTCGGAATTAAATTGTAGGTCTGCAATTATCATATACATTATTACTTGTCCGTGATAATTGCGTTAAGAAGCTCCGCCTTAGCCCTAATATGTGGACGGTTGTGCCAAATTTTTGTAATTAATGTTATAAGTAAACACCACTGCTGAGGATGAAATATGTAAGTAGCTTCTTAGTCAAATTGTCAAATTTGTTCGTCAATTACATAAGTTTTTTTTTAACAATAGACGTAATATTTTTCCTAGAAACAGGACTATATCTAAAAGAAGCGGGGTATGCTTTTATATGAAACACACATCCCTTCCATCAAATTACTTTCCTCCACTAAATACTTACGGTCCACGATTTCAGATAAAGCAAATGCATGTGTTTTTGGACTGAAACTGATTAATGTTTGCTGCAAACATTACAAGCATTCTAAACACGATTACTCTTATTTTCCTTAAAATTATTTTCTTTATATAAACATTTCTCAACCGTCTATTCTATACAACAATGTATATGAATCATCCTCAACAAGAATTGTTTCTAATTTCTTTAAACAATTGCGCTATGCGTACATATTAACCTTTCATAATATTTTCTCTAAAATTTATTTCTCAAATTAATAATATTGTGAAAATATTATGGCAACTACACTGCACATAAATCAAATTAAAAATGAGCTGAGTGTGTTTTTGTTTAATTTAAATTTAATATGCATTCAAATTGTATTTATTTATTAATTTTCGCTTCGGTGTGTAATTGCAATTATTTGAACCACAATTTTTTTTTTTTTTTTGCTTTTCTTGTGGTTAAACATAAAATATTATAAATAAATTATCTAGGCAATTCACTACGAAGTACAACACAGTGTGTGTGTGTGTGTGTGTGTTATACTGACCGATATTGTTGTTGTAGTTGGGGCTATTGTATGTGCTAGTTGTTGTTGTCTAATAATTAAACCACCATTAGGCGTTAATAAATTTGGGTCATTACCAAAAGCGCCAAAATCGAACCGAGTCAAGCCAACACGTGCGAAACATGTTTCTTCTTCTTCTTCTTCGACATGTTTATTATTTTTATTTAAATTTTAATTTTGAATAATTTTTTTCCTCTATTTTTTTTGTAATTTTTATTTCTTTTTTTTTGATAAAAATTCATTGTAATCATCTGTTGGTAATAAATAAATTTTTGAACAGAAAAATCCCACGCTCAAATATAAGCAATAAAAGCAACAACAGCAGCCACATAAGAGTAATTAGACCACATTTTTGTATTGCAATTTATTTGTTAGTAATTTATTTGAATGTTTTGTAAACAAACTCAAGTCGAGCCGAGCCGAGTCGCGTCGAGGGAACACCTAACAAATTACAATGAATTTTTGGGCAAAATAATTAAGTGTGGGATATAATTTATACTTGAATAAAGAATGTGTATAACTGAATAAAACTGGCTTGTATTGAATTAATTTTTTGAGGAGAAAGGCCCTTCTCGAATGGAATTTCATTCAAGAAATATTTCTGCTTTTTTTTTACTATATTATATGACAACTTGAAGAATTACTGTCAATTATTCATAAAAAAATAAATATTTTTTCACACTTCAAGTAACTGTAACATTTGAAAGATACAAAAAAAACTTAAACAAAAAAACCACAAAAATTCAATGGAAAGAAGCATAAAAAAAATGTAAACTTTCAGGCATGTGTCAAGGAAATTGGGTCAAATGTCTGAAATATGAATCTGAAGAATCAAGTAAAACTTGTTTTTCTAACCAGAATAATCACCAAAGGCACACATACACAACACCCACAATACACTTTTTTATGCCTTTTTGTAATAAGCCAAAAACCCGAAAAGAATCAATACTACAAACAAATTATTTAAAAAAAGGTACCTGAAGTGTGCGAAAAAAAATCAAAAATACAAATTGGCAAAATTTGTCTTAACAAAAAACAAGAACTGGTTACTGTAGTTTACTTTGGCGCAGCTCAGAGCTACTCTATTAAAACGTAAGGATGTGATTTACATAACAATACCATTGGATTGGATAACAACACGATACAAATTAAGATCAATAGTGTAGTTTTAGTATAGAAAATAATATCAAGAAAGAAAAGGAAGAAAGTATTTAATTTGGCACGCAAGTCTGTTCTCAGGAAAGCGCTTTAAGCTTTCAAACAACTTATTTCGATTCTGAAGAAAGCTTATATTCTTCTAAGCTATTCTCCCAAAATATAATTTTAACTCATGATACAGTGCGCCTTTCTCCATGGCTAACATATAACTTCTCAGATAGATTTTGGGGTACTGATCACAATGGCGTCCCTTTATCTCTCATGGCACTCAAAAGTAAATCGTAAAAAACTAAATATGCCAGAAATGCAACATTATTGATGTGAAACTTTTTGAAATCATATTTAAAACTTGTTTCTGCTTATACCCACAGCTTATACCCACAGCTTCGCTCGCAATAATTTTGTTATTTCATGTTAACGTAGAAATGTTATATGTATTATTTAAGCAACTGAAATAAAAATAGATTTTGCAAGTCATCCCTGTGCCCATTCACCTCCCAGCACCAAATCCAAAATTTCAGCGAAATCCCTTGAATAGGACCCGAGTTACAGAGCTTTAAAAATTTTAGGGCGTGGCAGTGGGCGGATCTTTAATTTCAATAGTCATCCCTCTGCCCATTCAACTCCCAGCACCAAATCCAAAATTTCACCGAAATCCTTTGAATAGGACCCAAGTTACAGAGCTTTAGAAATTTTAGGGCGTGGCAGTGGGCGGACTGCAAATTTTCAGAATCAACATATTACCAATTCATTACCCAAAACCACATATAAAATTTCAGCGAAATCGGTTAAACACTGCATAAATTATAGCATTTTAGAATAATATTTGCCACGCCCCCCTCGAACGCCCAAATTTAATGAAATGCCTATGATGAGATCAATGAAATTACCTACATTTTGGTATGTGTTTCATTAAAATCGGTCAAGTATTTCTTGAGTTATAAGGGAACAAATATACATACATACATACATACAAACCTACAAACCTACAAACTCACAAAGAATTTTATATAAGTAAGAGATGAGTAAATAATATTCAAGTGGAGACATAAAAAAAGGACAAAAATTTTGGCAAAAAAATTGCGTTTAACCAAAACTTTAATATTGTTGTAATTAAAAGTGGTAATTGGAAGCGAACATTTTTTAACTTTTAAGTTCAGTTGTTGCGACTTCTGCTAGAATGTGGATCATTGCTTGACCAGGAATCTTCCATCAGCTTCTGTTTAAAACAGGGAAGATATTCTAGAGTTTCTTTCTCGCCTGGTTCATAACTACATAATCAACATTACATCTGGCTTAGTGACAGAATATATTTAGATTTCGCCCTGTTGTACGACGACCAGAAGGTTTTTGCAGTCTTACTGTGAGTGATATTTTTACAGCTCTTACCAGCGGCTAGAAGATCGTCATTATCCTGCTTATTGTAATGGAGAATTAATTTGTAAAGGTTCTGTTACCAGTAAGACGTTCTGCTTTTGTTGGCTTTTTCATATATCGCAGTGCCCTGATAACTCCAGGTCCACCAGTGAGGTTGCAATTCAATTGTGGACCAGGCTTTTTCGCGACTTTGTTGATCTTCTTATATTATTGTTTTCCTGACTGACAGCACTGAATAGACCATCAGCATATTCGTTATTGATACTTGTGCTGCGCGAAATGTCAGTGGCTCGCTTCAACAGGATCATAGCTTCATAATTATTATTCAAAACTTAAAGTAGAAGACAGCACATAGCACTAGGACTTTTTGTCTAGTACGTACAGTCTTTGAGCTTGAAGATCGTGGCATCAACTGTTGACAGTAAAGTGCCAAGTTAAGCCTGGTCCTCACTTTGGAATGAGTTGTTATTTATGGCCTTTGGAATTTGTCACTCTCTCCATCATCAGATAGTACACAACCTGTAGGGATTTCGTGTCTAATCCAGTCTTTTTGTTTTGATGATTTTGCTATCCAAGTCAGCGCAATTGGTTATGGCTAGCTGCTATTATGTACAGTACTTCAATTTTGTTTATTCGCCGCTCTACTTGTCATCTTGTGCAATTTAGGGTATTTTTGTGTTGAACTCGCATAACCTTAGTTTGTCTACTACGTAATTCTTGTAGGCATTTGAAACTTAAAGTTTAAACCCAATTTTTAAGAATTTTTGATACGTAAAATTATTTTTTGGTCTTACGTTCGTTTGCATTCACTCACTTACATTAGAATCTCAATTTGAGCTTTTGAAAAACATCAACTTCGTAAGAAAAAACTGCAATCTCATTGGGTCAGTGACGCAGTTAGTATCGTAGGAAAAAAATGAACCCATAAACAATTGCAGACATTAAAACAGGAAATGTTAAATTACAGAATGACTTTCATTCAGTAGAGCAGATATGTGGAACACATTGCTGGGAAATGCCGGAAGACTTCGTCTGGTCCTTTGAATTGTGTAGACTTGCCAATTAAGACAATATGGCTAATGTAAAAATTAACCCCAAAAAAAAATAACTCACCCGAACTACAAAAGAACTTTGTAAACGGAAATGAGAAAGAAACAACAAAAACACAAACAAAAAACACTTTTACTTTTCATTTTTCAATAAACACTTTTTACACGAAAATCTCATTTTCGGTTTACAGGCGAAATAAATTTTGATTACAAAAATAAAACGGTAATGACAAAAAACAGCTGGTCGACGTAAAACTCAAACAACAAAAAAATGTTTAAACGCAAATATTCAGATTTATAGGGCGCCCCGGTCTTTGTGTGCTTTTTTTTGCGTTGTAAATGAAGAGGATGGAGAAGGCCTGTACTCTAGATGTAAACATGTCAAAATAAACATGTCAAAATAAAAAATCGAGCTTAATTCATTAAACAAATTATAAAAAAAAGGGCGTAAAGCGAGAAGATCCCACCCAACATTTGAAACTTTTTGTAATTGAACTTGAAGATTTCCGGCAGCTGTTCTTAAGTATTACAAAATTACAAGGTTACAAAAATTTAAATTATTTTTTTTTTTTATTAATAATTTTTTTTGAGATGAGTTTTTGTAATCACAAAAATCAATTTGGCAATTTAACAAATTTCAATCATAAAAATAAATTTTTTTATATTCTTTATAATTTGTTTTTTTTTGTCTAATTTTTAATGGCGTTTTTATTGTCTAATTGTCATAAATGAAGAAATAAAAAACCGAATTCTTAAGAAACACTTTGAAAGCAAAATTCAACACATTTTGATTGAAGATGTCCAAGCAGTCATCTTACCCATTAGGCATAAAAAAAGGAGTATATATTTGATAATTTGTTAATGAAACTAATCGCCTTTGATGGATCTAACAGTTGGGCCTGTCAGCGTGAAGTGAAGAAGAACGATAAATTGTGGAAAAAAACTACTGTAACACTGTGCTACAGATTGATTTTTTTTTACAATTTTTAAATGGGACATAGTTATTTAAATTTATTCGAGAATGCCGATCACTGATTCGTGGTTCGTTTACTCGAAACTACCATAGTTTTGAAGAGTAACTAGCCTATGTTAGTATTACAGAAGCAATGCGAACAACATCTACATAATCTCTGGAAACGTTATTTGATCTACCTCCTCTGCATTTCATCAAGATAGAAGCAATACTGTTTACAGCAAAGCTCTTTTTGGAAAACGATGAAGATATAAACTTAGCTGATCCTAATCTTAAAAGTAATATTCCCAGATAGAATAACAGAAACAAAATAGGAGACCATTATATCTGGTAACTCGAAGATAATCGAAGGGGTTGGGGGAGGGGTATTTAGAATATATCGAAAAAATATTATATGAACTTACATATGCATCGAACTTGCTTTCAATTTAAATCTTCTTCCTCGGAGAATATGTAAACAGACCAACCAAATCGTTTACATACACTCCGACAGCAAAGCCCCACTCTTTGCACTGGATGCATATGAAATCAGATTCAAACTTTTTTGCCTCGATCTTTTTAGCCTAGCTAACCATAAAAAAACATAGTGGTTATGGGGGAACCGAAGAGGCGATGAACTTGCCAGAAAAGGATCGGCCAGTAATTTTACTAGAGCCACACCATTCTGCGGGCTCCCATGGAGTTCAAAAAAGTTCAAGAGAGAAAAGCACATTACTCAAGGGAGCCTGCACAGAAAAATTTTTGGTTGGTAAATCTAACCAAAAAAAATTGTTAATTTACCAACCCATACAAAAGTTCGGAGAACACGAAATCGGAAACAATTTCCATCGGTTAATCTAAATGATAAAAATTTGTTTTTTTACCAATACAAAATTGTCATTTTACTTGTACACGAAAGCATGATGATTGAACAGACTGAGGTCCGGGTTCTCGAACCCCGGGATAAGTGAGTTGAAGTTTTTAAGTAAATAAGAAGTTATTACAAATTGTTATAAACAAAAAGAAACAGTGAGAAAATAAAAATATGGCAAATAAAATAAACAAATAAAATATAATAAATTTTTTGTTTTTGTAATAAATGAAAAAAATAACAATTTTTGTGGGTTGCTTAACATTTTTTTTGGTGTATTAATAATTTTTTTTATATATTTACTTTTTTTGTTGGTTGGATCGTTTTTAACCAACCTTTTCGGTTAGATTTACCAACTTTTATTTTTCTGTGTGTGGTAACAGACAAGTAAAAGAAAATATTTTTGCCCGCTACTTCTCAAAGACAAACTCAAACAAATACTCTCGCTAAGCAGAAAATCAATCAGCGTATTTAGAGCATTCCTAACCGGACACTGTAGAGCCAAAAAAGTTCAGAAGCCATGTCCCATGGGTATGGTACAGGATGATATGTGTAGACTATATAATGAGGAGGAAGAGACCGCAAGAACATATACTATGTCACTGTGATGGTTTAATTAGGACCCGATTTCGTTAACTAGGGGGAATGCTTATGACATCGGCGATAGCTCAGCCAAGAACAGTGTGATGCCAGTTATAGCTCACCCAGGAATGTCTCAGTTTTTCTAATGAAACCCAGACTGAGGGATAAGCTATTAAAATATAGAAATCAGTCACAATAGACCCAATGTGGTCGCAAGTGATCTCAACAAAACTTTTTTTATAAATGCTATAAAAATTTACAGCCGTATTTTATACATAGAACAGTGTAATTTCCATTAAATGCCAGCGCCTCCAACCTCCTCCTACCCTATTCAAAAGTAAAAACTTCACGAAAGCTTTTTCCTCTCTGTCATTCTCTGGCCATGCGAGTTTCAAATTCGAATCATTTTTGGTTTTAATTAAAAACGGCTCTGCATATGAATTATGAGGTCAGGAAATCAGCCCAAAAAATACATATATTTCGCTTTGCGGTCATTTCTGTTATTATTTGTAATAACAAGGAGAGGAAGCTGTAGCCGAAGAAGGCCCACAAATCATACATTATCTGCAGACAAAAGCAAAGTACTGTTCTGAATGAAACGGAACTGAACTGAACTCAACTGAGAAATGTGCTCGATGCTGGAGATTTTTAATTTCCATAAACCATCCAAAGCCAAATTTGTTATGGTTGGCTTTTATTTTTAATAATTTTTGTTTATGTTGCCCAATTTAAGTTTTTGTTGTTGTGTTTTTTTCTTGCCCTCACCCATACGCTTTCTTGCCTCTTCACGCAGTTGTTTTCATTAATCTGTAATAATAATTCATTAAAATTACATTTGCAACAAATTGTTATGGGCCACATTCGAGAGGGAAGCCAGCCAGCCAACACATATGAAAAATTACCAAGAATATAAAATCAACACTTCCATTTAAACTCATTACGTCTGCTGCTTTTTCACTGGACTGAAGGCACACTTTCCATCATACAAAACCAGTGAAGATCATTTCCTCCAACCGAACGGTTCATGAGAGTTCGCTTTTTTTTGCTCACCATATTTTTGGAGTGTTGGAGTAATTTGCATATTATTTTTTCATTAAAAATGGAAAAATATTTCGTTTAAAGAATTTTAAATTTTAAACAATTAAAAAAAAAATTAAGCAAAAATCAAAGAATTTACTGGTAGACTACCAAAAAAAAAAAGGGATTGGCTTCTTCAAGTCGTCACCATTGCAAAAAAAAAAATAATACAAAATTTCATTAAAGAAGTCAAAGACTTGAACGTGCCCCGCAGATTGTTGTATGCATTCACTTAAAAGTGCTTCGTACATTTAATTGTGGGTTGTCCACACTTCGCAACATTCACACACACACACACACTTACGTTCATACAGCACTCTGCATCCGTGGCCAATCCTTTGCTCACTTCAGTCACTCAAGTGCTCGTGGGTTGTTGCGTTCGCTTTTAAAGTGTTCAAAAATGTTGGTTTTTGTTTGCGAAAGGAAAGGAAACTTTTTTTTGCTGTGTTTTGCCCAAACGTTTGTTGGGTTATGCACGTTTGATAATACCGTGGAATAGTAGTGCTGTGGAAATGTTAATGTTTCAATAAAGTGATAAAATATTAATAAGAAATAATGTTGAAAAGTTTGCATTAAAAATTAAGAATTCAAAAAAGCTTAATATCCTGCAAACGTCCTTTTGCGGTTATAAAAATGTGGACGAAACAGAAAGTGTTAGACGAACCTGAAAGGCAGTACGTCAAAATGTGGGAAAGTGGCATTATGGAAAATTTTAAGGTAAAGTTTCAATAAGTTAAGGAATATTTTGTCTAATATATCCTTTAATTCAAGGACATATTAATTTATATTTTAAATGTCAAATGAAGAAATTACTCTTTTTTTATGTAGTGAAGATTTTTCTCTGCTTTTTTATGAAAGGCTTATAGTCTAAGGTAAACAAATGTGAAGTCTAATAAATACAGTGAAAAATAAATCATCCATTGTACCCTGCATTTTAATAAAATCTCAAAATAGATGGGAACGTTCCACGTACTGGAGGTTCAACCAACAACAAAGTCAATCAGACTATCCTTTGGTTCTTCAACAATTTCCTACTCCAAACATCGTGAAATATTTAGGCAAAGCGATTACCGCCTTTTACCCATTACATAAGAAATGTATCTGAACGAAAAATGAATTTGAGGTGAAATACTGTTGATGGCAAAGAAGCAGAACAGTACAATTTCCAATAGGTTTATTTAGGGTTGGGAAAAATGTGGGTATTGTGGGAAATCCCAATTTTTTTGGAATGTTTGTTCATGTATGGAAAAAGGAAATGTCAAGTGTGACTTAATGTGCAACACATTTTTTATCTGCCCTTTTAGTTTGGTTTTTGAGTGAACAAGTGAACATAAAATTGAAAAACTTTTTTTGTTTACTATCAAAAAGTGGCGATTTTTACATAATTAATCAGGGATTTGTTATTGTTTATCTTATAAAACCCGAATGGGATTTGTATATAATCTAATATTGCTAAAATGACGCCAATCAAAGTGAAAGTAGTAAAACTGGGTAATGAGGGAAACATTTCTTGGGGTGAGGCTTAGCAAGCACGCCAAAATGACTCAGATTATTCGGATGAAGAGTCAGTGGTTTAATTTAAAAATTTCTTTTTGTGTTTTAATTGAATGGAATATTTATTTTATTTATGTTTTCTTTAAGTCACACTCAGAAAAAATTCTATTAAATTTGTTTCATAGAATATTCTTGCTATTGAAGTAATAGGAGCAACCAATACAATTAATAGTAAAAACTAAATAAAATTTGTGTTTTTCCTGTTAATTTAATTAGTTTCTACTATTGTTTTAATAGTAAGTATGGGATACACTTGACTAAATTTAATACTATTTAATAGTATTTTTTTCTGAGTGGTACCTATCTTAATTTTTTATACCCTACACCTCATGAGGTATGGGTATATTCACTTTGGTCTGATGTTTGTGACACCAAGAAGGAGAAGTGTCCGGTATGGAAAAGTATATATATTCTTGATCAGTGTCACCTCCTTAGTTGATTTAGCCCTATCCGTCTGTCCGTCCTCTTTTCTTGTAAACACGATTGCAGGAGCTAGAAGAAAGCTAGGGATCCCAAATTTTTGTATTTATCCTTCTTAGGCCGTAGAAGGAGTTGGTATTGAAAATGGGCGGAATCAATCGACTGCCACGCCTACCTCCCATATAAGTGAAAATCGTGTTTTTACCGAAATTTTAAGATTTCATCAAAACAGTATGAAATTTTGTATAGTGTGGGTTTTGGGGTCGCTGATTTCGAATTTGATATCGCATTTTCCAAATTCAAGATGGTGGATACAATATGGCCCAGTAGGTGTAGGGTATATATAAGTCGGCTTGCCCGACTGAAACTTACTCACTTGTTTTAAATTACCTTAATGTAATCATCTTTTTTGAGCGTTTTATAAATATGATATTTCATTAAACTATCAATATATTTCCCACTTAACCACATCTTTTTTCAAGAAGTCAAAAAGCAAGAGGTTTTTGGAAAATCACCTAAAAATCTATTTAACAGTCAAAATAATTGTATTCTGTTGATGCAGAAAGCTAGAAACTGAACCACTCTATGGAATAGGTCCTTCAAAAAAAGAATAAAAAAAACTATTCCTAGTTTTTACTAACAAATATAATTTCTTGTAATATTTTAGAAATTATATTTGTTATGTGAACATGGGGGGGAGTGGAACATATACTAATCTGCCTGAAAAAAAGTAACTAGGAAAAAAAAATATTACAAATAAATTTGAGATATTGCCGAGGCTGGTAGGTAGATTGAAAAAACATAAAAAAATTCTCCTCCGATGAGACAGCAATGAACAGGAGCAGATATTGATGAAAAAGTGTATTATTTAATAATCACTTATAATTGATTAATTGCATTTTTATACAGATTTCATCGAGTAAATATTTTATTTTTTACGGCTCTTTTTCAAGCTCTTATTAAAGATTTTAATGGACATGTGGCGATGTTTCGAAACAACTGTCCTCTCTGTCAAACTGAGCTGTTGCCTTGTTGTTGTACTCCTTTTTCCAAAATGTTCAAGTAATTAAAAAAGTAATTAAATAAGTAATTAAATCAAGCAACTAAACAAGTAATAGAAAATAAATACAAAAGAAATTTAAGTTTATTGAAAATATATTTGAATTGAAAGCTTGTTGATCAATTTTCGAATTTCGTGAAGTTCCAACAAAAGACCACCCGCTGGTACTGTTGATTTAACAAATTTTTAATAGACCATGCCTTAGAAGGGGTAACATCACCTGTTCGAACTAGAAGAACTGGAAAACCTACAAAAAAATTAACATTAACTTTCGAACCAGACCATTTGTAGTGCTTCAAAAACCCATAACAATTAAAAATTAACATAAAATTTCAATAAAAAAAAAAAAACAAACAAACACGAAACATCTCAAAAACACTTCCTTAAACACACAGTGTATATTTTTTGGGAAGAAAAAAACATGAAGCCTCGCCCACATTGCGTAAGATTTCTGCTTTTAGAATTTTGAGAATTTAAACCACAAAAACTAACAAATAAATTGCATGTGAACGTGTCATTTCAGCGAGACAATTAACACCAAAAGAAACAAATGTTAAAAACTAAAGAATTAACATAAATTAAGTTTTCGCTATTTTAGATGAATTTATAGCGTCATAAATTCAAAGTGAAGAATTTTTTGCAATAAAGAAAAGAGAGGGCAAAAAATATAATTCCAGCAAACGAAGGAAAAAACTGCATAATTTTGGAGTTTAAAATTTATATTTTTGGTAGTGACAAGGGCGTGACAATGAGAACGGCGCGAATCGTTTGGTGCGGTTTGGACGATGACGATTATGTCACCCCCGATTCGGGCAGCGTGAGGCGTTTCGCATGCAAAGAGTATAATTAGAGAATTGCCATTATTAATAGTGCAGGCAGGCAAGGCGGTCTCTGAAATGACATACCAAGAAATTTATTGGGAAATTTATTGCATTTTGCTATTTCCATGGAATTGCTAATGTGACACGCTTCGTATACTCTACGGTATTGTTTGACGTTAGCGCCATTTAATGCAGCAATCCTGCAAGCATGCAAATGTAAACATTTCTCTTCTATATTTGTTGGTAGTTGGCGGCGGGAAGCAACAAACGGAGAGTGTTAGCAACACTTTTTCAAAAATATTTCGATTTTTTTCTATTTTTAATAAAACTTTTTACACTGGAAAAAAATTAAAAAAATTTTTTAAATTTTAAAAATAAAAATTTTAATTAAAAAACAAAATAGTTTAAAAAATAAAATTCATTAAAATTTCATAAACTAACAAAAATTGTAAAATTAATTTTTATACATTTAAAAAATATTCAATTATATTTTGAAAACAAAAAAAAAATTAAATCGAAACAAAAAAAAATTAGTAGATGAAAAACTTTAAAAAATCATGTAAAAATGTTGTTACCAAATTGTTTCTGCCCGTGTGTGGCACGAACAGCGATTAGTTTTCGGAGGCACCAAAGATTCGCGCATTTCTTCAAAGCGTAAAGAAATAATAAATACGTGAATTTAATTTAGCCGCCACGGTACGAAATACAAGCGAAACAAAATTAGAAATTCTATTTTGAGAATTTTGCAAAAAAAAGAAAATTAAATAAAAATGTTCGAACGGAACATACGAACGATCTGGCGAGCGAATGGGCGCTCTTCAGCGGATCAAATCGTATCGCAGCGCAGATTTGTTTACAATTACTACATAGTATGCGTCCGCTTACCCACACGGTATGCCCACCGGTGATGTTAGTTGGCCTGTCATGATGGCCGTCCGCATGCCAAATTTTCGCTAGCGTCGTGCCCGTGCTCAGCGCGAATCCACTCAGTTCGCCTCCTCGAAATCCGCCAATGTTCAGTCTTATTTCGATTTTCTCTCAGGCTCGGCGACGCCCGCAGCATTTCGGAAAATTTTCGCAAACGTGGAAAAACTATTTTCTTGTTCGGTGGAATTTTTTGCAAATTTTTGAAAATTTTTGAATTTGTTGTTGGTGCGAATCGCCGTTTAAGCCAAAAGTGAAAATATTAGTTATTTATTGAAAATAATTTGAATTGTTTTTAATTTTTGAGTGTATAAAGTTTTTCATTTACAAAATATCTTTTATTTGAGTGGAAAGTTATATATTTTTTTTTTGTTTTACTGAAACACGTAACAATTTAAAGCTGGTTTTCTTTTGGTCTTCAGAGTAAATTAACAATTTTATAAGCAGAAAAGCAAAGGTGATTTTTATAAAAAAAAAACTTTAATAATCTATATTAAATATTAATATTATTAAATTACTTAAATCTTAAGGAACTGAAACATTTTTTACTTTTATCGAAAGGTGTGGTGACACTTCCAAGTCGAAACTACTGTTGTATATTTTAACTACATAAACTCAAATCTACTTAACTTTCTCTCTCTGTTAACTCTGTCAACTGTGTTAAAGACAAAAGGAAAATTAAATCATTGAAATTTTTTAGTAACTGAATCCTTCAAACTCTAGTGGGACTACGCACGCTTCTTTGTAACTCCTATTGAGGTGTAAAAAAATATTTTCCAGTTTATCTTAAAGACTTTTCTGTTGTTTGGTGGCATTCATTTATTGGTCTTTGCAATGCAAATTTTAATATTTAAATTACTATCTTAACATTGGTGTTTTATTTTTAATGGGTTGTGAATTTGGAAATTTGTAACGAATTGAAATCTTTAATCAAATATAGAAATACAACGAATTTTATAAATGGGACAAGTCTAGCTAAGACTGACCGATATGATGCAAAAGAATCAATGCATTTGGGGCCTACACATTTGCCTAAATATAATTCGTATGTCGCAAACATTAGGAAAGTTGGACCGTTAAAATAAAAACACACTTTGCTTCCAATAACTTCAGTATTTATTTTGTGGAAATGAATTTTGTTGGTGACATAAAAAGTATAGTTGAGTGCAATGGGGTTTTGTTTAGTAGTAACGATGTTTTTTTAGTGTTAATATAAATAATTTGGAAGAAGCTAAGATACAAATTTTTAAAGTTGGCCACATAAATGAAAATATTTTTATGAAGCAAAAATTTTTAAATTATTCAAAATTTTCTTTGGACTTAGTTTAAAAATATGAAAAATGAAAATTTATTTTGGAAACAAAATCCGTATTCATTTGCTGATTTTAATTTTGTTTTTTATTTTTGAGATGAAACATCTCCTTTTAGAAATCCTTGACCCCATAATTATTTCTGAAGGTTTCATTTGTTTTTAAATTTTAAAATATGTATTTGCGATGCAACCTTGATAAACATTGATCACAAGGGATATGTGTTTGATAAAAGTATATAAGTAATCTTATAAATGACAATTTCAGGCATTAGTAAGTTCTGAGCTTCGCGCTTAGTAAATGCGTACATTTTTGTTATTTTTTAGGAGAGTTGCTGATACTATATTCTGAGTCTTACATCTCAAAGGGGAGCGAATGATTGCTGCAAAATATTTGAAGACTCATTTTGATAAAATTAATAATATTTAGACATAGTCTGTGCAAAAAAAAAATTTCTTTAAAATTTATTGTAATTTAAAAAAAATTACGAGGAATTCTGGTGAATCTCAAATGGAAAATTCAACCAAAAAAATTTAGCATTTTTCGTATCTGTTGCATTTATTTATAATTTTTAAAAGTAACTATTTTTTTTTATTGATTTAACAAATTTTTATATAACAAATTTTCATATATATATTTTATATCATATAAAAAAATACTTTAAAGAATTGTTTTTTAATATTATTTTAAAAAAATTGTTAATCTGTAAATTCCTTTATAAAAAATTTAAAAAAAATTTTCATGAATATGTGCCAATTTCTTAAAAAAATAACATAAATTGGGATTAATTTTTATAAATTCAGTAATAATTCTTCTTCTAGAATTACTAGAATTCTTGGGCCAAACAAAGTTCTCAAAGCAAAAATTCTCAAGCAAAAGGAAAGAGTAGAATTTTTCGTAGCAAAAAAAAACCGACTTTTTGCATACGTCAAACTTTTTTGCATACACAACACACAAACACACATCCATGCCACGCCAGCAAAATACAGTCAGAAAAACTATTAAAGCCAAAATAAACTAAACACACCCTTAACTAAAAATAGCCTCCTTCGGCGATACCAACAAACCCAAAGAAAAATCAGTTAATATTTACAGTAAAGTGTATGGAAAAAATATACAAAAAAAAAAATTAAAAAGAAAAAGAAACAAAATAAAAAATAAACAACAATGAACGAAGCGAAAATCGCTGCCAAAAGTCGAAACTTGGACAAATGATGAAGCAGGAGAATTTGTGGGCTAAGATTTATTGCCGCTGCGCCAACAGCCAACAAACCAAACCAAACAAACAGCAAAGAAACATGCAAATAATTGAATACAAATAGAAATAACAAAAAAAAAAAAGTAAAGAAAAACAGGAATTTTTAAAGCAAAAGCGTGTCCGAGATTTGA
Organism: Heteromyza rotundicornis; assembly: GCA_951394025.1. Taxonomy (NCBI): domain Eukaryota; kingdom Metazoa; phylum Arthropoda; class Insecta; order Diptera; family Heleomyzidae; genus Heteromyza; species Heteromyza rotundicornis. The sequence goes on along the minus strand of OX596012.1, from coordinate 14,504,496 downwards.
GAAATAAATTGCAGTAAACTGAAAGCGGCTGCTGTGAGTGCGTTTGTAGTTGCACAACAAAAAAAAAGGGAATATAAGGAAAAATGAGAATAAATCCAATAAAATACAGAAGCAAATGCAAATAACATTTTATAAACAAAAATTATGTACTCTACACTCGAGAGAAAAATGTTTATAAACATGACAAAAAAAATCTTTAAAAAATTAAAAAAATTAGAAAAATACAAACTAAGTTAACATAATTTTGAACATTTTTTAATTAAAAAGTATTTTAGATCGATGCAAAAATCACAAATTAATTACAAAAGTGGATGGGTTTAATAAAAATGTATAGGGGAAACTGGGGTACCGGTGACACCTTTTTTTCTCCAAAGTTTCATTACTTCAAAACTTGTAGAGCGATTTTAAAAAAGTTTGCTGTCTAATAAAGAGTGATTATTTGACTTTAACCCCTACATTTTCATTCCGTTCTCTAAATTCTAACATATTTTTTTTCAATATTTTTTTAAAAAGTCGTTTTGTCAAATGTCATTCTTGACTTTTAATCGGATGCATTTGACAATGATACATTTAACACCAATTTTGTGTTACGGGTAAAACAATAAATCGCAAAATGTGATTAAAACATTCTAACAAATTAAAAAATTATATATTCACAGTAAAAAAGTTAAAATACATAACTGAGTAGTACTGTTCACAATATCAATTCTACGCCATTTGATATTGGAAATAAAACTGTTAAAAAAAACATATAAAAGTTCATTAACATTTTTGATGAGAAAATTTTTTTAAATATAGATTTTTTTAATTTTTTATTGCCAACATTTTTTTAATTTATTTAAAAAGACACTCAAAGGGAAAAATTAAAACACAAAAATTATTGAAAACAAATTTTAAAAAAATTGTTTTCAAATAAGTTGTCAAAGCTACCCCAGCTTCCCCTACACCAATTTTGTATTGAAAAAAAACCCAAATGAAAAACTTTGTAACTTATTTACTCAAAAAAATTTGCCAATTGCATTCACTCACCTCTTCAATTACTTAAATTTGGAGATAAAAATATTTAAATTCACAATTAACACTAATATTTTAATTTTGAAAAATGTTGATAAAATATTTATCCAAAAAATATATAAAAAATAAATTATGATTGTTTTACCAAAAAATAACTTTAGTTGATATTTTCTTACTCTTAATTATTTTCTTCTTCTTAATTTATTATTTAATTAAAAAAAAATTCTCTCAAAGAAAACTTTCTTTTCAAATTTGTCAAATTAACGCAAAAAAAAGATTTTTTTCCTTTGCGCATAACAAAATGCGAAAAATAAAAATAAATGCAGACAGTAAAACAAGAGAGAAATACGGAAAAGTGTTGTTTCTAATGGACCGTGAAAAATGTGCTTGCCAAAGAACTAAAGACAAAGAGAAGAGAAAAAAAAAAAAAAACAAACGAATGAAAGAAAAAAAAATAAAAATGCTCCGAGACACATTTTTCATTTATTTTTGTCACCTTTTTGTATTTGTATTTGCTTTTACGCAGACTGTTGGCTTTTTTTGGTGTATTTTTTTAAAAATGTTTTCATGTAAGCGCAAAAAGCATCATGTTGGCTGAAAGTGACTAATGTGCCTGTGTTTGGGTTAATAAACGCTTCGACACTTCCGTAATTCCGTCTGCTTAATTTTTGCAATAGAAAAATTTGCACACACTTTTTTTACGACTTTTTTTTTGCTTTGAATATAATTAATGAGAATATCAACAACAATTAATGATCCATTGGAGAAATATTGAAAATAAATAATGAACAGAGAGAAATTGTGAATTCCATGCAAACAAGCAAAAAGTTGAAGTAGAAAAAAATTAACACAGCAAATAAATTTTCGTTGAATCGATAATGACGGAAGCTGGGTGGAAGCTTCGGCGATAAATGAGGAGCGGCCTTTGATAGTATTTTTATTAAAATTATCATCATTTGAAGTATTAAATATATTTTAATATTTATCATTTTATGTTGTAAGTAATTAATATAATCAATTTTAATCACTTCATCCCTCATTGGTTTATCAATCAGCCTCTAACCAAACGAGGCTCTTCTGATCAATTTCAGTTCGCATTAATTTTTTTCCATTTTTATTACAATTTTTTATTCATTTTTAATTTCCTCTAAGAACAGAATCGAGTTGTACTTTTATGGCTTTTATGTATTTTTTTCTTCTTCTTCTTCTTCTTCGTTTTTTTGTCATTTTAATTAATTGCTCTCTTGATATTCTTCATTAATAAAAATTTGCCGGTCATTGGCCACAAACACTCAGAAGAATCGAAATGTCACTCGGTGTTCATGTCTTATAAGAATTTTTTTTTACTGCTCTGAAGATTAATTTAGTATGACCAAAATACGTTTTGCTTAATATTTTAAAATGCCTGGTATGTGAGTGAATTAATTTGTTTAATTTTCAGGAAGAATATATTCAGCTTAGTGTGAAACAGAGTTGGTATGAAAAAAAAAGAAAATCAGATTTCATTTGACAAATCGAACAAATTATTTTACAATTAGATTTTTAAATTTTGTTGTTGGTTTTCGGGCTTTGCAAAAATGTCTGTCAATTCAATGACTATTTGAAATGAAAAGTGAAAATGTGCCCTAGCCACGTGACAAGAGTCTTGCTGAGCTGCAAACATCGCTATTATAAAATTGCCTTGTCCTAACTTTTACCTTACTTTCCTAACAATTTTTGTTCACTCTACTTTCATTAAATCAATTGTATTTTAATTTATGTACCTTGAAATGCTTGGTGAAGAAATGTAATTTCACTAGTAAAGTGAAATTAACTTCGCACGTATTTATATTGCACCCCCATGGACCCACTATTAAGGCCAAACGTCCTAGTCCCATTTCTCATATTTTTCGGCTTGGAAAAGTAAAGTCCTCCAGCCGCCCATTATAGCATTTCGGTTTGCCGAAGAAAAGTTCGCAGCCGCCCACAACATCACTTTGGATCGCCTTGGACCACCTTTGAACAATTTTTCATCCAACTTTAATTGTCAAGTTCGAATTATGAATGCTCTCAAAATAAAAAATCCTGAACGAGAATCATCTTGTCATGCTTTCAAAGAATATATTTATATGTGCAATTATAGTTTAACCAGTAAATCACCCGTGACTTCAGAAGGACCATAATTCAACACGCCCATTTCTACGCCCCTTTTTCGAAAAAATCCGTCTCGGGAATCTGTGGGCATGGTCTCACAGAATATGTGAGTGAAATTTCCACTCTCAAACTCCACTATTTGCTTCAGCAGAGCTAATTTTCCCCAATCCACACGCCCACTTTGCGAATTTCAATCTCGCTCTGGATTCTCTCACCATGGTCTCAATATTCAACAATATTCATGCGCAATTGCACATTCTTAGGTCCACTAATGGATTCAGGAGAGCTACTATATCTGATACGCCCTTTTTTCAAAACTGCCACGCCCCCTTTTGGAAAATCAAAAATACGGCTTGAGAGTCTCAAGCCAGGATGTATATTTCAGCTCTCTATGTCCAATGGTGTCTTTTGGAAGGTGCGGACAGACATCCGGACATCCGGACAGACAGACAAACATTGGGATTTCTATATTGTGATAGGTCCTACAGGAGACCCTACTTAAATTGCCACGCCCATATTTAGAACTGACATGTCCCCTCTTGGAAAACACAAAAAACCAGCCCCAATGTCTTCAGCCAAGTTCTCAGAGGATATATACGTGAAATTGGAGCTCTCAAAGACCAGTGGAGGATTCAAGACAGCCTACAATTACGGCCACGCCCATTTTAAAGTCCCCCTTTCTGATATACAAAAATTCGGCTAGAGTTTCTCAAGTCATATGTTGGTGCTTAGGACATGTATGTGAAATTACATATGGGCCATTCCGCGTCAAGCGGATACTTCAACTCTCAGAAAATTCTGAAACTCTCCACATGGAAAGGCCTGGGTATGCTGTGTTTATGTACCAAAGGGTTCCGTTGAAAATTCAATATTTACCGATATGTTTGATATTAAGTAAAGTAAAAAATGAAAAAAATCGTAAATTTCAGATTTTTTCATTTTTCACGGAATGGCCCATATCTCTCTCTTGGCTTCTGGAATGTGAAATCTGAATTCTTTTAATGAACCTTGAATATGTTTCTTGCCAACTTGATACATTCAACATGACTTAACCAATATAGCGACTGTATTTTTCTGAGTTAGATTTACAGATCCAGTCCTTCTAATTGAGCTGTTATTCACCATCAAAGTAGATTAGATAGGATCTAAGACCTGACATAAAAAATGAATCTCTCGATCTATCCTGATCTTTTAAAAGGCTAGGCTTCATAAACTATGATTGCATGTTGACAATAAACGGTTTAAGCGCCAAATTGTAAAATTTATATTGAATTCGTTTTTGTTCGCTGGGTTTGCCAAGAAAAGCATATCGAGTTTAAACTATCATCAGTTGGGAATCATTATTTGTTGGGTCCTAACAAGTAAACTTACGTATTATGTACTCGTATAAATCATCGCCTAACTTAAGAATGGAAATGACAAACGTGATCGAGTGATTGTGGTTTTTCATTTCCAAATATTCAACAGGAAAATTCGATCATGACTCGTCCGTTTAATCATTTAGTAAAAACTTTCTGAATCACAAGAAGTATCACCAAGAAATGCTCTCCAACTTTTTTAATACTTTGATTTATTGTAATCTTTATCTTTTCTTCGCGGAAAATAATGTGAAATTCAAAATTTTGTACCCTAAAACTTTTCTTAGTCATCGTTCATCGTGGTGGTAATAAAAATTTCAAATTCTCTTGGGTAAAACATAAAATTAAAAAAAAAAGAAATGCATGAAAAATTCTAAAAAATCTGTGTCAACTTAGACTAAAATAACATTGAAAACTGGAACAAAAACACAAACTAAATAAATTTTTATTTTTTCAAATGTTAAAACCACTAAAAGAATTACAAAAGACAACAAATTCAAATATAAAAACAAGCAGCATATAATTTTATGAAAATATATGCATGTTTGTATAAAAAAATAACAAAGAACAAATGTGTTGCAACTCATGCGAAATCCCACATGCCTAATCCCCCGGCCAGCAGCGATAAAGATGATTCCATTAAATTTTAGCAAGTTTTGAGTTAAAAGTCACAAGTATCTTGTTTTATTATTATGTTTTTTTTTCGTCTTGTTCTTCTGGCTTTGAACGAATTTATTTAAATTCGCGATGATTGATGTGGCGCCGCTTAAGCTCAAAACTCAAAACATAAAATGACATGGCGCCTGACATCAGAGGCTGAGTTTGTTGTGCTGGGCAGTTGTGTATGAAAACTCACCAAACTAATAAAAATAAACAAATGCAAAACAAAAATTTAAATAAAGCCATAAGGATGCACTCAATGCAAACCATAAAAATGATATTAAAAATTACACGGAAAATTTAAAGAAATGTCAAAAAATAAAAAAAATGTAGTGCAGTGAAATAAATTTTTTTTATATGAAAATAAAAATTTTTTTAATAATTCATTTTACAATCTTAGAACAGGGATATTCTAATTGAATTTTTATTTCAAATAATATGCAAATTACATAAAATGAGAAAATAGAAAATAAAAAAAAAATTGTATTTTAAATAATATTACTTAAAAAAAGTTAAAAATTTGTGATTACATTTGTGTAAAAAACAAAAAAAAATAAAAAAAAATACTTTTAACGTTTTTATTAAATATTTAAAATTTTTTTAAATTTATTTTGAATTTTTTTATTAATTATTTAAAATTTTTTTTAAATTAAAAATTTGTGATTACATTACAATTTGTGTAAAAAACAAAAAAATTAAAAAAAAATACTTTTAATCTTTTTTACCAAATATTTAAAAATTTTTTTAATTTAAAAAATTGTGATTTTTAAAAAAATTTTTTATTTATGTGAAAAATTTTTTTTAAGTGTATTTGGCCTTTAGTAGCTTTTCATTCCACAACTGTAATTTTCGCAAAATAATAGAATTCACCATGAACGTGAAGATGTGAACTTCACAAGCAGTTGATTTCAATCAAGAGTGGAATTTGAAAAAAAAAACAATAAAAAAAAACAACAAAAAAAATGTTTTTTTTAATCTGCAAATACAAACCAAAACAACATTCCACACAAACTATCTACCATTACCATTAAAATTGTGGCGAATTAGTCTTAATTGCTTAAAAAAATATTCGAGTTAATTAATTTGCCCCAAATAATTACAAATTAACTGTTAAGATAAAAACCAGCCGTTTCCCATTTACATAAAAATATTGTTTATTTTTGTAAGAAGGCGGCATGTTTCAATGCGATTTCATTCTCTTCGTATTTTAGTTTTTTTCCAATATTATTTTTAAACCACAATACCACTTAGACACGTTCTTCCATACACACACAAGCATAAACTACATGAAACCAACGAATACCTCAACGCAACTCACCTGCCTGGCTGAGTGTATTTTCTTTCTTAATTGCCTTTTAAAAAAACTTTAGAACTAATTTAAAATAAAAAAAAATTTTACAATTTCGTACTTTGATGATTCAAACAAACGTCCGCCCTCAACAGTATGTTGTATGTTTGTTGTTGGCGTGGTGGTGGTGAAAAAAAGATGCGTGCGAGTTGTACGATTGTGGCGGTGGCGGTCGATTTGCGAAAATATGTATATAAATTAATTGGAATGTTGAACTCAATATCAAAGCGTATATCTGTGTGAAGAGCATAAAAAGAAAATAGTAGCAAATATTTGTAGTGCGAAAAGATGCCAAATTACTCATAAGCAGAAAAAAGATGTTATATATAAAAAAAAAAAAATAATAAAATTTTAAATTAATAATAGTCGATAGTAAAAATTCTATATATTTTTTTGTATTTATGAGAAAAATTATTTCAAATATTGTTTTGATTTTTATGATTGCAAATTCTTTTGCTGACTCATGAATGAGTATGAAAATTTTCCATTGCTTTCACTTAAAATATATATTTTAGTTAATCAATCCTTTGCAAATTCTACGCATGGGTTCATCTTTCCATATGCCAGAACACTGTCCTGGAACAGTATCCAACCATTTACACACATTTAAACACTCCCTTGAGTAAGAATTTTTTTTTGTAAACTTAAATCTTAATTCAAAAGAGGATTCCAGGAAATGCCCGCAAAATCAACCTCAACACTCAATCACTTTTGTGGAATGTCCAATTGATAGGCCCTCATTTGACTGATGATGGATTTTTCATTAACTTCAGTAAGTATTTGCTGTATGCCCCAGCTATTACCAAATCAATTTATGCATTTCTCAAATGAGTAAACATGATTTTTTATTGAAACACATTAAAAGTATTCATCAAATTCTTCGATTAGCTCCAACTCATGTGGCAGGCCATTCATTTTAATTACTTGTGACTCTGGCAAACACAAGTGACATTTTTAATTAACTCATAATTCTTTGAGCAATTCAATAGAGTTGTCAATACCCAGCCAGTGCGAATGGATAGCCACAGTGAACACGAATAAATGTTGACATCTTCTTGCAGTGAGCATTTTATTTTATTGTAGAAAAAACCGCTATTAGTAGCCTTCAGGTGCCCGTGACAGGATGCTCACGACTTGCTTGTCATTCCACAGATCGTGTGACTGCCTATATGCACATTCAACTGTCTACTATTTTATTATCTTTTATTATTTTATATAGACTAGTGTGGGGCTGCGAGTTATTTACAATCAATATGAATTGCATCTAATCGCAACAACTCAACTCATTTATTACAGTAATTAAACGTCTTTCCCCAGAAACTATAACAAATGATTGGAAAAAAGAGCACCCAGCCAAATGAAATGGCAAATTAAAGCGTAAAAATTGTATAATTTACATTATCAAGCGAGTGCGTTTGGGGTTAATTGACAGTCTCGATGGAAATTAATGAAATTTTTTTTTTTTCTTATTTTTTATTATTATTATTTTTACTATAACCTTCAGTTGCAATTTCCGTGAAGTGTTTCAGGAAGATTTCGTACACAGTTAATTATTTAGAACAAGAACAGTTTGTTTTGAGAATATTTTTTAATTACTGTGAATTGAAAATACAGGCAAGTCATTTATAAAGAACATTTGGTAAAAATAACTTACAAATGACTTGGATTATTTGCACAAACAAATCATCTAAGGAACAGTTTTTTTTTAAATTTATAAAAGACAATAACTAGGAATTTTTTTTAAATTACTTTCAATATTTAAAAATATTCAATATTTTGAATTTTAATGAGTCTCTAGTGTAACAGCTTAAATGAGCAAAGTGTAAAAGTATTAATTTTTTTAAAATATTTGTATTTTACCCTTTGCTCTTGTACTCTGTTACACATGATCTTGTGAAAGCTCTTATTATATTTTGCAGGTAATTGGTATGATAATTGACATGCTATAGATTGCTACGAAAGGCTATTGATTGGAATGATTAGGAGATAAGCCTATTATGTGAATAGTATGAATCATAACCCCCCAATACTACAGTAATGTTACAGAACTACTAAACAATAAACTTGGATTATAACACTGTGCGACAAAAGACCTTTTTTCTCGGGCATTAGGGATTTCAAGTGGAATAGATGGAGTACATCCCAAATTACAATATAAATTGGGGGTTTTGCTGGGTTAGCTAAATTACGGACTTTTTAAAACTTTTTCTAAAGATTAGAGATCCCTAATACACTCTTACAAATATTTGTGTAATTTTGCACTCATTAAACTAGGCAACTAATAACCTAGTTTAATGAGTGTAATTATACCCCCACACTCACTGTGGCAGGGTATACTAACTTTGTCACAACGTTTGTAACGCCCATAAGGAGGCGTGTCCGGTATGGAAAAGTATATATATTCTTGATCAGTATCACCTCCTGAGTCGATTTAGCGATGTCCGTCTGTCTGTCCGTCCGTCTGTCCGTCTGTCCATCCGCACGATAGCGGTCGCAGTTTTTGAGATATGGACTTGAAACTTTGGGTACATGTTTTTCTCGTGAATACTGAGATCAAGTTCGAGAATCAGCCAAATCGGACAAAAACTGGGCGTGGCTCCCATACACCGAAAAAAAAGGTAAAAATTTTTTATGGTTGTATTCGATTGGAAATGTTTAGAAACGTATTTTTGACATGGTCCGAGGTTCCGCAGCCACATATATAAGGGTCTAAATGGGGTCTTGAGACCATTTTTTTTTCTTTGTGGATTTAATTGGAAATTTTTAGAAATGGATTTTGGACATGGTCCGGGCTCCAAAACCACCTATAATTGGCTTAAAATAGGGCCTTGAGACCACAATTTTTTATGTTCGAGGTACTTCTTCCTACTGTGTGGGGGTATTTCAGCTTCGGTATAGCCGAAGATAGTCCACTCTCTAGTTTTAAACACATGTTAATTGTACACATCATATGTGTATTCGTTATGTGTAAACTTGCACACCAAATGCTTAAACGGTAAACGTTAGGTGTGTAAAGTTCAGAACCAAATGTTTAAATTTACATTGAATTTACTCTTTGGATGTGTAATTTTAAATCCAACCCCAGTGCAAAATGTTCACGTATATAAAATTATTTAAGCTACCATTCTCATAAATTGAAAAACTAAATTAATTCAAAGTCGTTTTCTTCAACTTTGTCTTTATTTCTTTTTCCAATTTATACATTTTGTAACTTACATAATTTTATATAAATAGATACGTGATTATTTTAAAATATAAAAAAGAAAAAAATTAAACAAATTTTTTTAAATATTTTAATTTTTATATTTTTGTAAAAAAAATCGAGCCAAGAATTCCATCGTCTGAGAAATTTTTAATGGATATAAAATATTGAAAACAAAGTAAAAATTTATAATTTTAGTCACGATTTCTAAAAAATTTAAGATTTCTTGACTAGCGACCAGCACTTTTTCGATGAAAATGTATACCTATAGGTAAAAAAATTCGAAAAAAAACTATGATGGAGTTGAACGATTTTTGTCATTAAGAACTTGTTGGAAAGGTAATAAACCGTAGTATTTATGAAAATATTAATTTTTTTATGAAATAGAAAACAAATGAAGCGGATGTGAGGGTTTAAGTTTTCTGTGTGTATCTAGGTAAATTATACCTCACTAAAAAATTTCAAGCCAAAAGCTGCACTTAAAAAAAAGAATTTTTTAATGTGTAGGAGTTAACATATTCTGAAATCCCTAGTAGTGTCGCACAGTGTAGCCGAAACCCTATAATTATGGGGCTATGATCAAGTTTGAGTTTTGGTCATATTCTAAATTTCAGGAGTCATTCAAGATGACAAAATAGGCTGTCCATAATTATCTGGTTGTCACAGGATGTGTCTTCCGTTAAGGCTTCCGTTTTTCCCCAAAATGTCCACCCATATGTGACAGATATGCCATAAGCCCATTCTTAAATTCCTTTAAAATCACACTAAAAAATCTCACTGTCATTTCTCCTTTAATGGTCCCACTATGAACCTTTACGATTTGTTTGATTCCACTTTTGTCCAATTCGGTTCAGTTGTTCTCTCTAAAAGTGGACCTTACCTTCTCTGCATTATATTCGACATTCCAAGTGGGCATGGCACACACAAACACAGAATCATTGCAAATCTACTGCATCCAACTTGATACACTGGCTGAGTGCTGAAATTGGAAAATGTTTGTGAAAGAGAAAGAAAATATATTTTCGAATGCGAAACGACAATCCGTAAGTATTAAACGAAAGCAAAGATTTGCTATAACCAGAATGTTAATATGCAGCCACTGTATGGCAAGCAATGCCTTCTTTTCCAACTGGTTTCACCATAAACTCATTTAAAGATGACCTTCCAGCATTTATGAAGAAAAAAAAATGAAAAAAAGAGTAAAACCAGAAAAAAATTACAGCCAAAGGATAGTTTACAAGTTAAAGGCGCACTGCAAAGCGTTTAAATTAATGCGTAAATTGCCAAGTTGAATGACTGTATCTCATATGATGCAGAAGAAGGCATTTTGCTGCATAAAGACACAACAAAAACGAAATGACAGTTTGAGGCACTGCGCCCATTGTTGTTGTTCTTATGGCTCTCGCCGAACGAATACGTTTTTTTTTCGCCTTGTTATAGTTTTGCATGACTTTTAATTTCCAGGCGCATGTATTCCTTGTGCATGCCGGAGTGTAAATAAAAATGTAAATGGAAGACTTGACGTTTTGGAATTTTATGCGCAAAAAGGTTAAAAATGAAATAAATCCGCTAAATGATGATGGCGTCGTCCTCGCTGCATTACAAAACGATTTTGTACGCTCCTCTCTACACTGCTCTTGTAGAAGCTCCATCAAGTGGAGTAATGTTTCTTCAACCAAACGGGCTTTTCGTTTTTTAGTGATCCTCTTTGTTGAGACAGGCAGCCACATTGCAAGTTGGATCTTGCCCACACCGAGAAAAAAGACAGCAGTGGAAATGACAATCGGGCACTGTTATTCTGTTTTTAACAGAATAACTGTTGTTTTAAAGTAATTTTGTTTGATTTAACAGTTTTACTGTTGAATTAAACCTTTTTTCAACTTCTCGAAACGTTAAAAAAAACTGTCAATCTATTTTTCTATTGAATAAATAAAAAATGTTGCAGCCAACGAGATTTGAACCCAGGAGTCCCTGGGTACTAACATGGCCTTTCAACTGACTAGTCCAAATGTCAACAGATTTGACATAACATCAAAATGATGTTATGAACCGCAGAGTGTGTAAGAGTGAGGTTACAGATAAAAGAACATAAAATCGTATATCAGTGGCTGTTAAAAGGTTACTGTTCTTTTAGTTCAGACAGTGTTGCCATGTTTATGGCAAGTTTGTCTTCTTTATGTTCAACTACAACTAAACTTTCCCTGGTTTTGACTTATGTACGCATTTATTAAAGTTTTCTCACATTTTCATGAATTCCTTGCACGTTTCTTCTTTTGATAGGATATTCCTCGAAAAACAATGAAAGTCCTTTTAAAGGAATGGCTTCATTGGCGCGATGTATAAGACGTCGGACTATCAACCAGAAGGTCGCAGGTTCAAGCCTTGTCTAGAGCGACTACAAAAGGAGAATTGTAACTTAGTTCAAAAACATTTATAAATAAAGTTTAGAAAATTTAGAGTTGAGACAAAAAAAAACAGAAAACATTTCTTTTATATTAAAAAAAAGTTATTTTTAAAAAAATTAGTGACGGTTGTACCGGGATTTGAACCCAGGCCTCCCGCGTGGCAGTCGGACATCTTCCCACTATGCTACGGTTATCAACAGCGCAGCAACTGTCAATTTAACCGTTTAGACTATCGGATGGTTTTTAACCGCGAAAACTGTTAAATTTACCTACTTTTTCGTTGATTATACAGTTTTTTTTCTCTCGGTGCACAAGGAAGTGTGCGCAGCAAAGAGTAGGTGGCGTGGCGTGGCTGTAGTGATATACGAGGAAGCCGAGGCTTGTTCTTCTCATATGGTTTGCATATTTCGCAGTATACGTTTCCTTTGTGATTCTCGGCTCGGATGCTGTTGACGCGTTGACTTTCTTCTTTCTTTCTTTCTTCTCCGTAAATGGTAGGCTGTGTCAACTGTTAATTTTTTCTGTTTGAATTTTTGTTGGCTGTGTTCACTGTCAATGCCAACGTTCGCTTTCGGAAGAAACGTTTTTCAATTCAGTTCAGTTTTGCATACGTACGCGCACAGAGTGGCGCATAAAGCGGATTTTTTTTCGATACATTTTTAAAAATATTTTTCAAACTAATGAAAAAAAAAAAACGAAATTTTTTTAAATTGCTCAATGCGGGAGATTTTTTTTTTAAAGATTTTTTTAATGGTTTTTTAATTTTACAAATATTTTAAAATATTTGGAATATTTATTCTTTTTTAAAAAATTTTTTGTGTGGTGTAGTAGAAGAATTTAAATAATTGCCCTGGCGCGCTGTTCTTAATTGGCTACTTAATTTTTCTACCAACTGTGCGAAATTTTTTAAGGCTGAGTGTATTTATTTTTCGCATAATTAAGTGTTGGTATTAGATTCTTACGTATATATATTTTGTTCCTGCCCGCGTTTAAAGTGTACAAAGTTCAAAAATGGTTTGTTTAATTTAAATTCTTCTACTAAATGAGTTTTATTTATTTATATTTACTAATTTAAGTCGGAGAGGAATTTACTTTTTGCTGGAATGTTTTATTGCGCAAACACAATTGATTTAAAAAGTAACAAATCGCATTAAAAGTGCTTAGATATTTGGTATATGAGTGGAATTCCTTCAATACTGAACTGAAAATTGTGTTAAAATTTTAATTGGCGAATACTAATTGGTTACAGCAGCTCTTTGTGCCATTTTTAATAAAAAGTAATTAATTCGTGTTAATTAAAAACAAAAAACTTGCAGAATAATCCACTAACTGTGCTACAATTTGACATTAAGTGTTGAAAATCTTTGATCATACATATTTAATGTCAATGTTCACAAATAAATTTTTCTCAGTTTTTTCTAAATAAATTCTGTGCAATAAATACATAAAAAATTTAAACTTTTTCAGAAATTTTAATATGATTGGATATTCAATAATTATATTGACAATCATATAATGATCGATTTGAGTGATAAAGTTTACGTATTTTAAAATGGAATATGGTTTAATCATAACATGATCCCATTGAAATATGATTCTGACAACAGTGTTTTTTATCTGCGTGTATGGAGGTTCTTTTTTAATTATTTAAAGAAAAAATCGTACAAACTTAGAAAAAATCTTTATCGATCATAGTTTTACCGGGAAACCTTTTCCGATAAAAATTAAAAAAATGTTTTTTTCACATATTAAAACGCACTGTTTAACAATATGCCACGCCCTCAATTTTCAATATGTTCACCTAATTTTTGTGATACTATACTTTCTATACCCTACACCTCATGAGGTATGGGTATATTCACTTTGGTCTGATGTTTGTGACACCAAGAAGGAGACGTGTCCGGTATGGAAAAGTATATATATTCTTGATCAGCGTCACCTCCTGAGTTGATTTAGCCCTATCCGTCTGTCCGTCCTCTTTTCTTGTAAACACGATTGCAGGAGCTAGAAGAAAGCTAAATTTTGAATTTATCCCTAGATGGAGTTGGTATTGAAAATGGGCGGAATCGGTCGACTGCCACGCCTACCTCCCATATAAGTGAAAATTGTGTTTTTACCGTAATTTTAAGATTTCTTAAAAACAGTATGAAATGTTGTATAGTGGGGTTTTTGGGGTCGCTGATTTCGAATTTGATGTCGCATTTTCAAAATTCAAGATGGCGGCTACAATATGGCCCAGTAGGTGTAGGATATATATAAGTCGGCTTGCCCGACTGAAACTTACTCACTTGTTATATATATATTTACTACCAAATGTATGACAAATAGCTGAAATCGGTGCCAATAAATCTAATGAAACGAATAACGATTACCATTCAGATATTTAAAAATAAATCGGTTTCAGTTCCGGCTCTGATATTTAAAAAAATATCGATTTCCTTTACGAATCCATAACATTAAATGGTTTCAGTTTCGGTTCCGGAACCGGTTCTTTGTGGTTTTCAATATCTTCCAAATAAAAGCAAAAAGAAGTGAAATGACAAAATTTTACAAAGACAGAGGGACATCTTTACATCGAAAGGCGTGGAGACCCTCCTTTTTGGAATTATAAACTGTGTGACACTTGTGCGTAGGGTAAAAAACGTCACAAATTCGGTATCATAAACCTCAAAATGTAACTAATTTCCGCAAATTTCCACAATTGAGTCAATGAGATCTTCTAATTGGTAATGGTAAGCTAATCATGCCTACACTTGTTGTTGTATGTTGAGGTTGGATAGAAAGAGAATCATGGTAAAGATTCCATGTTTATTTTTCCTCGTTGGTATAATGAAAATTTGACTGTAGTAATGAGCCTCTTCCGAATCATTTGCCAACTGTTGGCTGCTTCATGGCATTCTCATTTCACAGCATCAGTAGTATTTATAGATAAATACACTTGTACAATGAAGAAGCTACTTAATATCGCACTGAACTACCTAATCTGCTGCTTATAAATCCATATCCATGACAGGTGTTTCCTTTTACCGGCAGCATGTAAGTGATAAAAATAAGCTAAATGTTTCTTGACAGAAACAAATCCTTATTGGGTACAGAAATGTTAAAAAATACATAGAAATTTCTGCTGTTTTCATTACTACAAACATGAACTACTGTGCAGTGGAGTAATCTTTTAGATCCTATATATGAAAGATTCATTTGATTATTTTTTAAATTTTCCTCTTAACTGACAATATTTTACATTATAAAGGGGTGTGCTAAATTATTGCCATTCACTCCTCAAAAATGTTCCCCCCCCATATTAACGCAAAACCTTGCACAATGTGTTGTGGTGTCTTATAACCAAAAATCATTGCCCCCTACAACAAAACACAACACACTCCACCTTGTTTTTATTGCTGTTGTTGTTGTTGTATTTTTTTGCACATGAGAACATCTTTTATAACATCCTCATAATTCCTTATATCGTTCCACGCCCAGCAGATTAACATAATTGCTGTTATGTATATTTTGTGTGAGTTTTTTTTTTCTTCTTTCTTTTCTTTTTGTTTGGTTTTTTTTCTTTGCAAATATTTTTTCTTCCTTTCAATTTGTTAATTGGCTTTTCACTAATGCCAAGTTGAAAGCGTTTAATAAACTCAGCGTCTGCCAGCGTTGTTGCCTCACGCTGTTTGGTAGCCGGGCTGTTAATTTTATTATCATTTAAATGTACTCGAGCACACAGCAACCGAACAACGGGCCTCAATGTTTATGCTTCAATTATGATGCCAAGTGTGGGGGGGGCAGGAGATGCGTGATGGATGGGTGAGTCATTGGGTTTGCAAAAAATAAAACAAACTAAAAAAAAGAAGAAAATTTCGCCGAAAAAATCAAACAAATTAAAACATTTCAAAAGGATGCCAATAATTTCGTAACGAAAGTCAAGAGAAAAGAAACATGTTGTTTGGTAAAAAAAAAAATCATACACTCAAAAGTATTTAGATAGTTCTAAATTTTGTATCTAGATATTTTGATATAAATTCAAGGTTATGCACGCAATAAGTTTCTCAACGGTGCGTGCTAATGCCGCACTAATATACTAAAATACAGTTGCATGTGTATGTAAACAGACGAATACTAATACATTTTCTATTATAAATACGGGCATATCGATGCGCGCGGATACATGGTCGTGGATAATTTTTGCAAAAACTCAAACAAACACAATTTTTCAATATATTTTTTGTTGCCTTAATATGCTACATCCACATAAGAAGAATACAGACTTTTTCCATGGAAAATTGTTGCGTTTTCAAGCGAATTATTTTTCGAAAATTTTCTTCTTCTTTTATTTTTTGCTTGGAGAATTTTTAAAATTTTGATTATTGAGATTTCAGGGTTAAATTTTCTTTTTTTGTATGCTAAACTGTTTTTTTTTTCAGCTTGTATACGATTAAGTTGCACTGTGTGCCAGATGGTTGAAAATTTCGAAAAAATGTTGATCAATTGAAGAGATTTTTTTGTTTTAATTCAATTTGAAGTTTAATTTGGAAAATTTTGGAAATTTCTTATGTTTATAGAATAATCTTGAACATTGAACTCTGAATTCAGTTGACAGGTAAAATATGGGCAATTGATAGTTGAATGAATAGACGAGTGAACCGATGATTTGACAGTGAAATGGTTGCGAAAACTGATAGAAAGATTGGCAGGTGGATGGATGAAGATTTTATAGAAAAATGAACTGAAGGAAGAATATAGAAAGAATAAAGTATAGAAAAATGATTTAAGGACAGTTAAAAAATGAATGGATTATAAAACTATTATACAAATAGAGCAAACAAAAAATTATAGAAAATAGGTAGGAAGGATTTACCAATACATACATAAAATTCTAGTTAAATGAATGAATGTTAGATTTGATGAAAATAATGTATAAAAGAATGAATGAATTAAAGAATGAAGTAATGAAGGAAAGGATAAATGATAAAAGGAAAGAAAAATAGAATAATAGCATGAAAGATTGAAAAAATTTCATCACAATTTTTCGACAAATTATGGATAATTTTTTGATATTTTCTCGATAGTTTTTAGATATTTTATCGATAATTTTTTTTATATCGATGTATTCCAATTGATGTATTCCAATTCCATTTCGTTCCAGTATCAACATCCATTTTGTTCCCGACATAATTTTTCGGAAATTTCATCCAAAATTTTTCGGTATTTTATCGATAATTTTTCGAAAGTTTATCGATTTTTTTTCGACAATTTATCGATTTTTTTCCCCCAAATTTATCGATAATTTCCATTTCTACGTCATTCCCGATCAATTTTCAAATTTTGTTTCAATTCACTTCGTTTCAGTTTCATTCCATTTCGTTCCCGACACCATTTCCAACCAAATAAAAAACTAGTAAGAGAATTACCTTCGGTCTGACCGAAGCTAAAATAGCCTGCACCATTTTTCGGAAATTTCGTCGAAAATTTTTCGGTTTTTTATCGATAATTTTTCGAAAGTTTATCGATATTTTTTGGACAATTTATCGATATGTTTTTCCCAAATTTATCGTTAATTTCTATTTTCACGTCAATCCCTATCCATTTCCAAATTTTGTTCCAATTCCCTTTTTTTCAGTTTCATTCCATTTCGTTTCCGACCGAAATGGAATAAACGAAACGAAAATAATGCAAAATTGGCACCCATTTTGTAAGGGTTGTAGGCGTGTTATTGAAATACGAATTGTAGAACATTTACGTCAAGAACCGTTGATATTGTGATTCATTTAAATGTTAGTTCTTCATTCACATTAGGTAGTGAGAGTGGCTATAAAATTTGGTAGTGGAATCCTTCCTGCACCACTTCTGAATTCTTGTACATTTCTTTTTCGCACATGTAAAGTACCAAAAATGATCCAATGCATTTGAAAAGTACTGTAACGTGGCCTAAGTTCGCAGTATCCAATGGCATCTGTGCATTTACCTCACTTCGTAATTTCGTTAATTTTCCGCACATGCAGTCAAAATTTGTTTTTCTTTTTTTTTTTATGGCCCAAAATATTGCATCAGTTTTACTTGGAATGAGGGGGATTTACTCGAAAAAGATTTCATGGTAAATTACAAATCTTCATTTTATTGCTCAAATTGTTTTTGTTTTGGCCAAATACTTGTGCTAAAATTTATGTTTTTGTTTGTCCAGATGAAGATGTGGGCAACACGCAATTCGAGCCGGCCAAAATATTTACAAAACGCAAATTTTAATGGATTCACTTTCCAGTCTGATTTCCAGTCTATTGTTTGTTTAAACTTTGTAGTTGCAGACAATTTCCAAATTCCCATTTCCTCTGCATGGAAAGTCTCCTTTGAAAACATTTGTTGATTTGGTATTTAAATATTTAGCACGCGTTCGATTTGCAAACAGTTTAAAAAGTTGCATCTGTGCGAAACGGTCGAAGCGTACGAAACATTTAAGCTTTTTGTTACCTTGCGCTGAATTTTTTGTCGGAGGATTATTGGCAGCAGCCAAACTGAAATTGAAGTGATTGTGTGTGTGCAAAAAAGTCTTTATAATTTCCCAAATATTCATGGTCGTTGTATAATACTCTATTTACTGAAATAATAACCAATCCAAAGGTCAACTATCAATTAAATTTCAATTTGGTCTTGGCCAATATTCTATGAAATTTTCATTTATAATAAATAATAAATCATACGCCACGTTGTCCATACGATAAATGTCCGATATGTATAATGATGGTTGAGTGAAATTATTAAAAAATTCCGGTGAGTTGTATTGTATGAAAAACAAACAAATTGCTAATTTTGACAGGTATTGGGAAAAGTGTTTAAAGCTAACAATTTGTCATAAGAAATATTACTCATACGCCAGGTGTTGCGTTTTATTTTATTTTAATTTTTTTTTTGGCAATTAGACGTTTTGGACTAATTGTTTGAGTGGGATAAATATATTTAGATGTAATTACAGTTCTTAAATTTGATAACAAATTTGTTTTGCCAAAAAAAAATAAACGTTTGAAAAATAATTTTAAAAAAATCTTAATATATAAAAACGTTGTCGCGTATGTATGAGTGAACATCACGGCTAAACCACTGAACTTATCAGAACCTTACAAACACCATACGTTTATTTGTGAACTCGGGAAGATTTATGTACTTCTTGGAACTTGATTGGTCAAAGGAGCGTGGTACCACTCATACAATTTATGTATTACTTCAAAATACATCTGGGATACTTTCCAGCACACATGGTATTATGCTTCTTAATCCAAAAGTGCAGTTCAATAAGTAAAATTGGACACGGGTCAAGCATTTGACAAAAAAAAACTAAAGTGAACACACAAATTTTGATTAAAAAGATAATTTGTACATTTAAAAATCAAAATGCCGGGAATGTAGATGTAGAAATGTAGAAGTTAGCTAAACAAAATAGTTTTTGACTTTTTAAGCATAAATGATTTTAGACTGATTTTATGATTTTAGACTGGATAAGTGGACGTCACTACTTGAAGTCCGAGCAACGCCGGGGTTATCAACTAGTATATTATAAATATGTTTATGTTCCTTAAGCTTGACATACATTTAAAAACAGTGAATACCAATCAAAGTTCTTCGGGGCAACCATAAGACATGTTTCTGTAATACGAGGGCTACTACATAAGTTTTGAGATAAAAATAGTACAACAAATACTTATCATTTCAAATTGCTTTACTGTTTTGCAAAACGCATTCTATGAAAATCAATCACTTTTGCATGCGTTTAAATTTATTTTCGAAGCAGTTTTCCTACACGGTGGTAACTAAGCTTCTTCCGACGTCGACTTTGACCGCTCAAATTTTGTTTATATGGTCGGGAATAAAAAAGTGACATGAGCCATCAATTCGAAGTTTTAAGTGCTCCGAACCGAACTTGTCTGAGCCGATGTGTGAGAGTTCGCATTGTCATGGTGGAGAATGATCCGTCTTCAGAATTGGACATTCTACGTTGCCACTGGGTTGGCGACATGTACGGCGACCAGTTGCTTCAAAGTGCTTTTTGGGCTAACCACTTTTCTTGGATATGGTTCATCCTGCAAGACTCGTATATTACACTGCTGCTTAGTTTCGGGCTCATAAGCATAGATCTATGCTTCCTCGCCTGTCACGATCTTAAAGGCGACTTTTAAAGCATCACGATTGAATTTTTTTAACATTTCTTTGGCACAATCGACACATGTCTCTTTTTGAGCGATTGTCAAATTTCTAGACGACCTAATGTTCATGCAAACATGACCACCTGCAAAATGGCCACGATCACGTATAAACCTTATAATGATTGGTATACCAACACTTTTATATAGTTCGATCGCAAGGCCAGTAGAACATCTGATCAGAACTCGGTGGCATATAATGCGTTTAAGCTTAAACTGACCCTGGGCGTCTTCTTTCGTTCTGCTCCCAATTATCAAAAATTCTTTTAACATACTTTAGAGCTCCAAAGCTTGAGGGAAATTTCCAGGCTTAGTGTGGATACTCTTCTAAGATTTACAAGCAACGCATGCAAACTAAATCATATAAACAAATGAGAAAAAATTAAGCGAATAAACTCCTTTCTGATATGGCTAGAGACCAAAAAGAGCAAAATATCGTTAATTCTTCCCTTAGAGCGATCAATCATCATTTATACATTCAGGCAACAATCAATGAAAAATCAACTAAACCATTACTAAACAATTGCATGCAAATTATGAATAAAATACCTTTGAAATTCTTTAAAAAGTCTCTAGCGATTTGAAATGAAAGAAATGGAAAGTTCATCGTCAGATGGTAACAATTCCTTAACATCAACATAAAAATTATGAATAATTTCCCAAATTGTATCCATTCAAATATACAAAATAAAAGCAAACGAAAAAAAAATTCTTTCCGCCTTTAGGCCAATTCTAGCTCATTCCAGCAGTCAATTCGAATTTGTTTATTATGCTGAAAACTATTCATTAAATTAATTAAGTTAGTATTGAAATGTTAAACTAATTCATATTAAACAAAACCAAACTGTATGCATGTGTGTTTGTGTGTGAGTTCCACTTCTTCTTTAATTCGGTTTCTTGTTCTTCTTCTGCTGCTGCTGCTTCACCTGCTATCTTTAATGGTATCTTTAATTAAACGCTATTTTTATTATTTTTATTATTAACTTGTTCACAAAAGCTTCTTCGTCTTCTTCTTCTTCGTTGTCGCGTCTGCCAACCACTTTATAAATATTCAATGTTGTTGTTATTGTTATTGGTATGGTTCTTGTTACTTTCATCTTTAAAACGGAATTTATGAAGTTTGGAAGCCCACAAGTCTTTGTTTTTATTGAGTTTAAATGTGTTTTAAGGTTTATTAAAATGCGCGAAAACGGGTTCTCGCTCCAAAATGGCATATAAATTATTCTCGATTACTTATTTGGTATTTCTGTGTGTGGCGATTTATTTATTTATTATTAGTTTTTTTCTACTCAGTTTTTTACATTTTTTTTTTTCCTTTTTGTATATTTATTTTTGTTCTGTTATAATACCAGAGTCGACAAACTGTCTGTGATGGTAAAAGTTTTTTTAATTCTTTGAAAAATACATAAATTTATGTGTGTTTGTGTGTAAGTGTGCGTGTGGCGTGCTTCACATTTCTCACATTCGAGTCTAGCAAGTTGGTAAGGAAAACCACAGGCCGCAGACGCAGCGGCGTAAATGAATTTGCCTTGGTTACTTAGAATTTCATAGGAATTTAGGTCTATTTAGGTGTGAAGTATTGAGTGCAAAGTTCTTCGCACGGTAGCGTATGAGCAGTAGTAATTCATTTGTAAGTAATGTGCTGGCATATGAAGTACAATTAATGGATTTATTGCTTCTTGAGGTATTCGATTTCATGTTGCTTTTTCCCTGCTGTTAATTATGAAGTGTGTGAGTTGAAAATAAAAACACTTTCAGTGATGATAAGTCGTAAGACCGATCAAAGGTTACGCATGAGTAGCACTAATTCAAGTGGTTTACTATGTGCTTAACTTTGATTTCTGAAGAGAAATTTTGAAATCGTACTTACTGAAAAGAATATTACTTCCTGTGAACAAACATTTTTATTGGTTAAAGTGGATTTCAATAGATTGTATTTAAAATATTTTCTGTTAGCAATCTTTAAAAAATTCATTGCTATAAATGATGCTGTAATTGATGAAGAAATTTAAAACATATTTTCGATAACTGGTTTGGTAACTTTTGTGATGATAACACCCCGTACAAAAATTTATCAGTAAAGGTATTCACTTAATTTGTTTTTAATTTAAAAAATTTAGTAAATAGCTGAATCGACTAACGCTGGCATTATTGAACAAGCATCTAAATGTATTCTATAAATATTACTAAGCAAATCATGCTAATAATATTTGTTACTCATAAATCATGAGAACACGTGCAGTTTTATGACTAAGTTACTCATAAATTATTTTTCATGATTAATAAAATTCATGATTAAAGAATTCATAAACCTTAATCATATGAGCCATTCTGTTGTCAAATCGATCAACTCAAATTTTCTGAATTTTTGATATTATTGAGTCAAATTATCTTAAAACCCCATAGAAATTTATATTCTCAATCGTTTTCTAAAATAATAAGGATAAAGACCACAGTTATTATGGTGACGGGACAAGCTTTTAACCGAAGAGGTTAGAGAGACCGATGACAAATATGGGAATTCAGAAAAGTGAAGTAAATCGATTTGGTAACTGAATGCAGCGTATTTTCACAGTCCTTATGAATTTGTGTACGAAATTGCAGAGTTTGTAACTATAAATCATAATATGCGATTAAAGTTTATAAATGAGAATCCATAAATTTATGAACTCATACACTGAGAAAAAAAATCCAGAACTGCAGGTTATGATTTTAAACGGGTATCGCTTTGAAAAAATCCACACTGCTCAGTTAAAAAATAGAACGTGAAACAGTGTCAATATTTGAATGTTGATTTTTTATGTATCATTGCACTTTTGTAGGTATAATCCCAATTCTGTAAAATGAATTGTATGAAATTGCATAAGACAAGTTGAAAAATCGGATTTGTATGAAAAACTATTGATCGAATTTGCAAAATTATTTAAGAATTTTGTTGTAGACAATTTTCCATAGACCACAACTGCACTAATGAAAAAAAAAATAACATATTTTTCGAAATTTGATATTCAAATTTGAAATTCATAAATGGGCAGTTTCAAAAAAATGTAAACGTTTTGTTGTCATTCAGTATTGGCTGGAAGTTGACAACGGTTCGGTACATTTCGATTTTTTTTCTCAGTGTAATCATAAATCATTCGAAAAAATGTCTTTCTCTTATTATTTCTTGACTTTTCAATAAATTTTTCGAAAAATATGTTTTTTTTATTTGCTAATTTGTGGATCAATTTTTATGTTCACCAGAATTGGTTTTTAGGTATTTTTTAGATATCTTTTGGGAGAATTTTTGGATAAATTTTCCATAACTTTTTGATAACTTTCCGATAATCTTTTCGAGAAATTTCTCATTATTTCTTGATTTCAGTATATTTTACATAATTTGTCGATATGTTTTCGATAAACTTTTAAGAAAAGTCTCTGATAGTCTTTCGATAATGATATTTTTCGATATAAATATAAATAATCATTCCAGTACACACACTAGCAAAAACTATTAAAAAAAAACTCAACTCTATAGTTTAAAAATTATGAGAACTCGTATAGGAACAAATGAAATTTGCAGGTCATTGATAGACTGACTCACGATCTGAGGCATCACATTGGAATATATCTGCACCTACCCAATGTTTCATTTGACAAATACCCGAAAGACTGTGTGTTCAATTTAGGTTACATCCCAATGGGGTTCCTAGTTGTTTGCAAGATTTTTTCTATATAAAATGTCAACACAAAAATTAGAGTCATGACAATTTATTTAGGAGTGCCTCCCCAGATAGATCGAATGTTTAATTCGTTTATTTGTTTAATTTTTTAAGGCCCTTATTACCCACCTCTCAATATATAAACTCTGAGTTTTTATAGTAAAAATATTTAGAAATTTTTGAAATGTGAATAATAGAGCTAAAGGAATTTTTAAATAAACTTTAAAGTTTATTTCCCTCACTTTCGCCATTCACATATCTCTTCGATTCTCCTTAACGAATTCTTCAGCATATAAAGTAACACATGCAGGCAATCACTCCGTTAGCGTTACTCAAGACTTTACTCAAATTTCGCTAATTGAGGTGTGCTATGCACGTGTTGGCCAGAGCATGGCTGTTTGTATGTCCATTTTTTGTTCTGTTTGTTTATTTGTTTATTTGCCCGTCTGTATGTGTTTAAGTGCGCTTGTGACTTCTATTGCCATGCCAAAAGCAAAAGAAATAAGCGTACAGAGGCCAGCAGTAACTGCGAGTATCTTTCCGTACGTTTCAGTTTGTGCCGCATATTTTCACATCGTTCTTTGGAGCATTTTAGCACGTTTATTTCCATTCATTTATCTCTTAATTTATTAACTGCTATGCGGCATTTGACTGAAAGAAACAAGGCATAAACACACCCTCGGGCCTTAGCGGTTTTGCAGTTCTTCTATTTCAGCATATTTGCTGGATAAGTTTTCTTCATTATGTCTGTCTCTGAGTCAATCTGGTACTACTTAGTTATACTTAGTAAGTAATTAAAATGAGTTGGCCCGTGAAAGAATTATTTGGTAACAAATGAATACCAGCGAATTCCATTCCTCTCCACAATCTTGCCCAATCACCATTGACGGCGTTTGTGAGTTCGCGCTGAAATTTCTCGTTTTAATGAGGTTCGAAATTCCAACGCCACTCGGACACAGGCGCACGTTTCTCAAAAAGTATATTATGGTTTAATTTATTGTGCCACAATTGAGGCATTTTTAGGTTTTTAGTATTCTCATATTTTATTTTGAAACAAAATTTCTTAATATTTTTTTTTTTGCGCCAACTAATTTAAATAATCGGTTTTATATATTTTTGATGGTTGAAAATTTGCATTATTTTGGGTTGGTTTTCATGGCGGTTTTCAATAATTTTTTGGCGAATAATATAAATTTCATTGATTAATCGCCGAAATGGTTGCGGTTCGTTTGTTGGCATTGTGTGCGCGCTGAGGTATTTCGTATTTGAGGCGAACCATTAATTTGCCTTAAAGAGCGTAAATTAATTAAATGCGAATTAAATTCGTATTCAAATGGTTTTTGTCATGAACTTTGTGCGGGTTGTTTCGGGTTTTTTTTCCATTTCATTTTTTTGCATCTAATTTCGCCCAATTATGGTGGCTTTTTGGGGTAATTGGGAGTGTCGTCGGCATTTGGGTCTTTTCACAGCTGTGCAAATACAATAAATTTTAGTAAAAAAAAAAAAAAGAAACAAAAGGAAATTAAAATAATTTGCACAACTCTTCACATCATTCAATATAATTGACCGCCAAATAAAATAAAATAATTTCTAGGAAATTTTAATTTATCTAATAAAGTTTTAAGCATGCAGCTGTTCCAAAATTGAATTGTAATTTTTTCACTAGAATTCCTTGATCTCCCAAAATGGTTCCGTAAAAAATATAAACTTTCCAGGTTAAGAATTACACGTGCCGTAAGGTCTTCAAAGTAATTAAAGGTTATGAAAAAAAATTAGTTAGTTTTGGAAAAATAATTTTCAAAATTCAACGTTCTAGAGGAAAGCAAATCATTTTGAAGAACCTAAAGCGGACAGAATACAAATCTTTAATATAAATAATAAATTCTTCACTGAAACGAAGATTAGCATAATAATTCGAATAATTAGTAATTTAATTAATATTTTATTATGATGAAATTTGATTAATTATAACATTTTATTAAACATGCTACGTTTCCATAGAGGAGATTATCGCCATTTTCGAGCTTATCACTATTATCTCGTACGAAAATACGCGATTTTCCATACAAAAATATGTTTGCCAAATGCGCGATATTAAAAAAAATCTCATGTGTAACCTTGTCTTTTTATTCAGCAACATAATCAGAAATAACGAGCAAAACAAATAAGCAATTGACATATCCTTCATCTCTTTTCCAGTAAATTGTCTGTTAATCTCATAGTGTAAACTGGTAGATAGATTACGATAATCTTTTTGACATAATCTCTATGTATATGTAAATAAAGTATTAAATAATTAATTATGACTATTGATTAATCAATTTATTGTGAAGTTTTAATTATCGAGGAATAGTGAGATTAAATTTTGAATTGGATCAATCAATAAATAGTAAATTTACGTTAATCAACTAATTATAGAATTTGGTTAAACGACAAATTTCCAAATTCGATACCTAAATGATTAATTTAAAATTTCGATTTATTAATCGAATTAAATATAAAATTTAAGTAATCGATTTATTTTATTCAGTTTGAAATTATACAAATTAATCAATCGATTAACTAAGAAATTTTATTTAATTTTTATGAATTTGTTTTATTGATTTTTTCAGAAATTGGATTAATCGACTAATTATGCAATTTTTATTAATCGATTATTTATGTGATTTAATTTACCGAAAACTAATGAAAATAAATTTATAATTTAATTACAAAATTTAGGTTAATCCATTATTTTTTCAATTTTTTTAATCGATTAATAACAAAATTAGATTAAGCTTAATTATCAAATTTGGGGTAATTGATAAATTGTGAAATTTGCCTAGCTACGATGTTTAATTAATCAATGAATTAGGGAGTTTTGAAATTTGGTAATCGATAATTGTGTGATTTTTTGAAATCGATAAATTAAGTATGAATAAAATAATCTTAATTAAATAATTATGTAATTTTATAAATTAGAAAATTTAATTATTATTAATAATTTTTTTTATTACCCTTACTAAACATTCTCTTCTCTCTCTTACTCTCCTTCCAGCTTGTGCTAAAGAAAACTTGTGAGTGGTGGTTCTATAAAAATAAATGCAGCAACATGTCAACACATTGGAAACAGAACGCCTTCCTCATATTAACCACCAGCATCCTGCTACTACTTGGCCTCATCATATTCATGTGCCTGCCGAATGGAAGTCGACTCAAAAATGCCACAGAACTAATACACCCGACCAGATATCAAATCGACATACCAGAAACACAATTTGTCAATCATTCAATAATGGACGATGTGGACTGGAGTGCCGAAGGTGGGAATGTCCACCGAAAAATTTCGATTTGCAAATCATTTAATTAAAATCAAATAATTTCAGCTGATATAGAGACGGACTTTGACGATTTAAATACGAATAATACAGAAGAGATTACCAGTGATTATGTGAAGATAATCAAAGTGCATAATTTTAGTTTAAATGACGATGATTTGTTGTACGAATCGAAACGGAAGCACAATAATAACAAGAAAGGTGGGCAGAGAAATTACATTTCAATGTGATGAGACAGTGATTGACTAATCGATCACTGCTAGTATTCTAGAATGAAATTAATGCAATAAATGCTTCCTTCAATTTGCAGATTATTTTTCCGCTTTTAGCGTGACAGGCACTTTTCGTAGTAAATCTAGTCAAATTTGGGATCCACATCCCGAGTATATTTTAAATACATTTGGACGTCAATTGCATTTGGTTTTAACACAGGACACATCATTCATACCACCGAAAACATTTAGGGTAAGTCACATTTTGTGTACCAAAAAAACCATGAAAAAAAAACAATTTTCCATTCCATGGTCAGGTCATACGCATTTTGAACAACCGCACTGAAGAGGAAGACACCGAAGAGCAAGGACACTACCTAGGCTGCTACTACAAAGGTCACATTCAGGGCGATGAACAGTCCACAGTGGCCGTATCACTTTGCAATGGCATGGTGAGTTGTGAACTGAAGTGGTCAAGTGACAGTCAGAGTAGAAAACCTTCAATCAGAGCCCACACATGCACACTCACTCACTCACTCATTTGAACAAAAACAAAACTACTTAATCATAATTTATATTTTTTATCATTATTAATTGGCAACAAATTCGATTTGACCCCTCTACTCACTTCTTCTGCCTTCCCTTCTCTTTCGATTCGACTCCGATTCGCACCGCACTCGCAGACTGGTTATATCAAAACGAGTTTCGGTTCGCTGCTCATACAGCCCGTCAATCAGACCAGCGACGATACTGAAATGCTGCACAAAGTGTGGCGTCACTCGCGCCGCAATGCCAGACACGCTGTCGCCGGTAGTCTTGACATGGATTTGGAGGTGCTAGAACAGAGTATATTCAACAAGTTGCTGCGCAAGAAGCGCAACTACGTGGACCGGCATGTCTTCACCATGGAAGTGATGGTGGCTGTCGACCGTACAATGATTGAGTTTCACAAGGATAATCTGCAATCGTACATACTCACGCTGATATCGATTGTGTCGAATGTGTTCGCCGATGCCAGTATCGGCAATTCGATTCACATTTCTCTGGTGAATATTTTGATTTTACGCGATGACATGGTGAGGCGGGGTAAGAATGGCAAGGCCGGCACATCGGCTTCGAAGCTGTTGAAGCATTTCTGTCAGTTTCTCGCCAAGCAGGGTTATCACTATGACACGGCCATGCTAATAACGAGGTAAGGACGAGGATACAGGGAGTCTCAAAATAAATTAAATTAAAATTCAATTTCATATTCCCTTCAGAGATCAAATTTGTCGCAATGAGCGTGAAATGCAATGTGATACCTTGGGACTGGCCGAACTGGGCACGGTGTGCAAGCGACAGTCGTGTGCTATTGTACAGGACAATGGCCTGCCTGCTGCCTTCACCATAGCCCACGAATTGGGTCATATGTAAGTTAGAGTTTGGGCTAAAAATTAAAATTTAATTTAAATTTTTCTGAATTAAAATTTTAATTTAATTTTGAATTTTTTAATTGCTTTTAAAGTTTAAATATGCCCCACGATGATGATGATCGCTGCAAGCAATTTAATAAGCCCGGCACCAAACGGAAACTACACATTATGTCCAGTATTATGGGAGATGATATACATCCTTGGTCCTGGTCGGACTGCTCGCGATATTATGTTTCGGAATTTTTAGAGTAAGTAAAGAAAAATTAAAAATAAAAATTCATAAAGTGGATTTATCAGATTTTTTATCAAATAATTAATTCGATCTAAAATCGAATAGTTAATCAACTAATAATTTTGTATTAATAATATTTCATGATGTATCATTGGCATATTAAAGATTATGGATTAATTGATTATTTTTTTGATTCTATTAAATCGTTGAAGAATCGATTAATCTGTTTTGTTACTTATTGGTTTTTTGTGCTATTGATTATCGATTATTAAATATTCAGTGAGAAACCGATTAATCTGTAATTTAAGTCATTGATTAAAATGACTACATGATAAATCAACCAAAGTAATTACCCGGTTATCCGAATACATACATTATCCGAATACTGGGTAAAATTTAATTTAATCCAATTTTCATAAAAACTTTGGTTTATTTACAAAGATTTGATCACTCCTACTCGAATGTGAGTAATTGGTCGATCATCAAGTAATAAACTCGTTGATCCAAATGAAAATTACATTAATATGGAATATGAGTAGGTAATCGGTATTATCGATTAGTCCAATTGATTGGTTAAACTAATGATGTAATATATAAAGTATTTATTATTTATCAAAATGATCGATTTATCATAACAATCGATTATCAATCGTTTTCTGCGCTTCATGTGTAATCGATTAATGGATTTCTCATTTATCAAATTTTGATTCATCTTCGATTTCCATATAATTCAATCAGTGACAAAGATACTTAAATCCGTCTCTTTTGACAAAAAAAAGGTTATCGAATTGGTTTATTCGATTCAGAAAAAAATATAATAAATCGATTGCTTAGCATACATTATTTTAATTAATCGCAAATCACATCTTAAATTCAATTATTCGATAGAAAAAAACGCAATAATTTCAGATAAATCGTTTTTATAAATGTATAATGTTGTAACAGTTTGATAAATTTTTAAACTTCATAATCCTGTAATTTATTTAATCATGAATTAATGGAAATTTGATAAATTAATAATCGATTTAACAAAAATTGTGGGAACCCCACCATTATGGGACCTAGAGAGATATGTCCAATAGGTCAATTTGTATTAATTTTTGTTACTTACTTTAATATTGTGATTAATCCATTACAAATGAAATTCAGTTAATTCAATCGATAATTAAAATCGATCATTTCTGAAGAGTAAATAATCAATTACTTATTAATCAATGACGTAAATAGCAGATTAATCATAATTCCAAAGAAATGGCAATTTCAATTTATTGATTTGTATTGGGTCAGTGCGATTAATCAATTAATCATATTTCTCGTGAATCCAAATTTTAATTAATCTGATTAATCGAGTTCCCAATTTGAATATTGTTTCTAATTTATAGTACTTCCAACCACTTTGTTTACTAATAAACTTTCTGCCTTCTCTTCCCTTAAAGAAAGGAAGACAATTCCTGCCTGGAGGACACACCCACCGTGTACATACCGAATCTGAATCCGAAACAGCCGGGCGAAATCTACTCGCTCGATCAGCAGTGCCAACTAATACTAGGCAACAGTTCACAGTACTGCACACTGGGCGATGAATGCGCCCGACTGTGGTGCAAGGCAGAAGATCGCAATTGCCGGTCGAGTCATTTGCCGTGGGCGGACGGTACACCATGTGGCAATGGCAAAAACAAATGGTGCCAGAAGGGTAAATGTGTGCCGTGCGAGGGCAATACGCGCGTAGTGGTCAACGGAGGCTGGGGGGCATGGAGTGCATTCACACCGTGCAGTCTCACCTGCGGAGGCGGCGTCCAGGAATCACAACGCGAATGCGATAATCCGCTGCCAAAGAATGGCGGCAAATATTGTACGGGCAGCCGGAAGAAGTATCGGTCGTGTAATACTCAGGGCTGTCCGTCCGGATCGTTGGATTCGCGCGAACAGCAGTGCTACGATATGAATGGCAGGAATTTGGGCATAAGGGGTATTGATCGGTCGGCGCTGTGGATACCGAAATATGGTTGTAAGTAGAAGAAGGGAAATTGGTTTTTAATTAACCCTAATCCGGTGGGAGTTGGAGTTTGTTGAACTTATTAATTTTTATTTGCTTATTTTTTTTTTTTGTGATTCTTTCAGTATCCTCCAAAGACAAATGCAAATTGTATTGCCGCCTTGAAGATAATAGCGCCTATTTTCGTCTCTCCGAGAAAGTCAAAGACGGCACCACGTGTTCGTTCGACAGTTTTGACAAGTGTGTCAATGGCATTTGCCGGCCGGCCGGCTGTGACAATGAACTGAATTCAATCGCAAAATTGGGTAAATATACAAATACACAAAAATATTAAATAAAACTGTTCATCCACCTAACCACCCACACTGCCCATGTGAATCATTGGATAAAGAAATTGTTTTCTAAAAATATTCTCTATTTCTTTGATAGACAAATGCGGTGTGTGCGAGGGCCAAAATGACACATGCGAAGAACATACCGGAAACTTCTACGTATCAGATCTGTATCAAATCAAGCCCAATGACAATACGTATTATTATTATGTGACAACGATACCCAAAGGTAAATTAATCTTTTTAATCTTTTGTTTATGATCTAGACTTTAGATTTACGCGTGCACTTAGGCATAAATGTTGAATGTTATTATCAAATGCAAATTAGAATTTAGTAGAAATTAATTGCACTCGTCGGACCAGTGCCAACTGTCGGTTGCGTGTGACATTTTGTTTATGCTTTTAATGCATTTTGTCTCTTCTGAGTAATTAAATTTACCGTCTAGTAATCGCACACAATTTTATTTTTGGCCTGTCATACCAGGAACACTTTCAAATAAAATTCAATTAAAAACACAACATTTTAGTATGCACACAGTGGTTGGCTATTAAAAAAGAAATACTCATAAAATTGTTTTTATTCACTTGCTTTGTTGTTTTATTAATAAATTTATTAGCATACTTCTGTGTACGTATGAAGTGTATATGGACGTTTGTTTGTAATTGGAATGTTATGAGCGCGTGTGACTCTAATAAATTATTAATTTTATTAAATGAAATTACACTTTTCTCTTCCTTAACTAATAACTTCTAAGATAATTTTATAAAAATATAAATATTTGCTTTCCCAGAAGCATCTTCTATCCAACTAAGTATACTCATATGGGGTTAATGTCCTTCGCTTATCAGCTGTGCGATTTGTGCTAGGCGCCACTTAAGGGCTATGTTTAGACGTTCGTTTGTTTCTGAGAATGATTTTTTTTTAATTTAAATTTTATTTTCTTCTAAGTTTCTAATCTATTTATAAAGTGTCAGTTTGACAGATAAGCAAGTCCAATTAAACAGCAGTATTACATAAAAAGATTATTTTTTTAAATCTCACTCAATTAGGAAAAAAATGTAATAGTCTGAAGTGTCAATTGTGAAATTGTAATCAGACATTTAATAGGAAGAACAGCTGTGATTATTGATTACAGTACTATCATACGATTTGTATTTCATAATAAATGGAATAGTATAGAAGGTTAGATGCCACAAGTCTCTATGCTAGATTGCCACATGTAAAGTACAGAATACTTGATTGCATTGCTTCAGAATTTTGTGACATGGCATCGAATATGAGACTAATGTCATAATTTGTATTTTACTCAAAGTAATTAGGGTGATTGTCATAATTTCGAGGCCATTTAGTATTGTATTGGCAATTAGGGTGAACAAAAAGAAACCAAGTGAAGAGTAATTAGCCCAGCCATTGCTTGGAATTTTAATTTTTCCCATACAACAATGAGTAGTTTGTGCCTAATGATAACGATTTTTTAACTTAGTTTAATTTAATAGCTTATCTTATTAGCTATTATGTTAAAGAAGAAGTAAAAGTAGTCAGCAGGTACATATAGTAAAATCGTAGACACTGGTTGTATTTTCCCCTTCGTGATGCAATAATAAAACCTTTCTATAAGCGATAACGCTCCACCCACCAAAGGTTTAGCCGTCCGACAGTCTTTGTTGGTTGGGATAAAGCTTCCTCATCAGTTAGGTGCAGAATGCTCATTGAAACCTTCAGAATCCGTATCTCAGCTGCCGAAGTGTGGCCATTATCACTCTTGAAAGTAGTCACTCTAAAGTAGTTAATATCAAACGTTATGTCATCACTTTCGGGTAGGGCATAATGGGGGAAAGCTCGCTGTTCATTGTTCATCAAAGTTGAGCTGTCTAGGACCCAATTACTCAAGACGTAAAAACCCAAATACTTGGCGTAGAAATCAGCTGACTCAACTAACCTCTACCGAACTCCATACAAACGCTTACTTAAGACGTCTGTGAACGTAAATGTAACTCACAAATCTGCAGAGATTTGAGATACGTGTAGAGAAAGACCGATTGTTTTTAATGTACGACCGCTATCAATTCCTAACATTACCGCGGTCGTTTTGCTTCAGTTTTCTGCCGAAGCAATACTGCGGCAGTAATGTTTAAAATTAACAGCAAATAGTGATAGGGGTCCTATGTTAACACCGAGTACACGTCTATTTTCTTTGGTTGTACGATTGCCCCAATGCCCTTTTCATTGGTGTATTGGGCTCTTCGGTGGGTACCCATGAGGCAGAATACCTTCTGCTTAATTGAATTCACACGATTTGCTTACGATTGGGGTCATTTTGCATGTGTTTTTTTTCTTTCTTTTATGCATTGCCTTTAATTTTGTTGTTTTATAGGTTATATTCCTTAACATTTTTTTTTTAAATTCTTTATTCTTAACGATAACTAGGTGCCTCCAACATTATCATCACTCAGCCCGGTTATTCCGATGAAAATTACATTGTGCTACGCGATGATGAACGCAACCCACTGTTAAACAACAACATGCTGATCAGTACATACCGCAATATAAGCTTCTATGCGGGAGTGACATTCGAATACAATGGGTCCAACAGTACGGTCGAAAGAGTCAACACCACATATTCGAGGAAATTAAAACGCGAGTTGATAGTTGAGGTAATTGGGCATCAAGAAATAAGCCGAACGTCAGACAATTAATTGTGTACGTCAACTTTCTTCCACAGATAATATCACTGAGTACAAAAACCAATACCATGAAGAGAAACGACTCAATACTGCTAACCTACAGCTACACCATAGATCGACCGGATTACCATTGGGAAATGGATGCATGGAGCGAATGCGATTCAATGTGTCAGGGCAATCAACATCGCTTGCCGTATTGTACGAAAACCACA
This sequence comes from Heteromyza rotundicornis, assembly GCA_951394025.1. NCBI lineage: Eukaryota > Metazoa > Arthropoda > Insecta > Diptera > Heleomyzidae > Heteromyza > Heteromyza rotundicornis. Next base: position 14,470,091 of record OX596012.1, on the reverse strand, counting down.
ATAGGGCGGGTGAGGCCGCATTTGTGTGATGAAACTACGAAGCCGGCTACAGAATTTCGCAGCTGCAATACGGACTGTCAACTGAGGTAAGTACTTTCACGACCTTGTTTAAGGGAAATCAATTAATATTTCTTGGTCCTTGCAGCTTAAATATTACCAGCATATCGAAATGTTCAGCCTCATGCGATATGTGGGGCGTGCGGGAGAAACTCTTCAATTGCATACAGACATTCCACGATGTTCGACATTCGAATATTGTCGATATTGAGAAGTGTAAGGCGAAGTTTCAGATAGATCGGTTCGAACAGTGCCGAGGGGCATGCTGGAATTATACGGAATGGACACAGGTATGAGTGGGGAGCTTGAAATTATTTGGTGAGACGTTTTATTTTTTAATTTTTATATTTTTATTTTCTTCCAAGTGTTCGAAATCTTGTGGAACTGGCACTCAGGTCCGGCAAATGGCATGCTTTCTCAATAAAATCTTAGTCAACGACTCGCAGTGTAATCCTTCAACAAAGCCCGAAAGTCAAATAGTCATTTGCAATACGGAACCGTGTCGAAATGAAATTGAGAATACGGTGTGTTCTCTTAAATTTATAAATTCATAAAATATGCATTCTATTGACTTCCATTTTTCTTAGAAAATTTCACGATCCGTGCCGAATCATTGGTCTACCAGCGATTGGGGTGAATGCAATGATAACTGCGAAAAGAATCGAACGGTCACCTGTCGCAGTGCGCAGAGTTACTTCTGTCCATATGATAAGAAACCGATTTCGAAAAGAAAATGTTGCAAAATCAAATATGTCACAGATTGGTCAAAGGTGAGTTTAGTAGTTCATAGCTCAGAGCATAGGGCTCCCATATAAAAAAATAGTTGTGAAGTCCATCTATTAACCGCTTCTCTTTTCACCCAGCAGTGCTCGGTGGACTGTGGCACGGGAATTCGACGCAAAGAGTTGCATTGCGCGCGTGTCTACAAGCCTGAAATTAGAGGCGATCAGCGCCGACGAGTCTACATTGATCCCACGTATTGCCGCAATTTGCGCAGGCCCGCCCTGAAAGAGAAGCCATGCAAAGTCAGCTGCAAATGGTCCACTTCGAATTGGACTCAATGTCCGGCCGACTGCAACGATGAGTACCAATCGAGAACAGTCTACTGTGAATCGATACTGGGCAATCAGATATCCTATAATTATTGTAATGCAACGAAGAAACCCACAGCGAAGAAAATATGCAACAATTGTGTGAAGCGCGAGTCGATTATTATCAAAGCGGTAAGTGTGAGAAATATTATAAGAAAAAAGCAGCCAAAGAAATCTAAACCTTCTCTCTCTCTCCAGTGCAATTGCGAAGGTTATCTACGTCGTCGCATCATTTGTCATGATTCGCACAAGCATCGCATACCCTGTCCGACCAAAGAGAAAATCTACCGCGAGAAATGCTATCCGAAGGGCGAATGTGTGCCGCAAACGTGTGCCGATCTGCGGCGTCTCTATCACTATACGAAGGACCGGGAGTACACAATTTATGTGGGCTCCAAGCCAACGAAAATCTACTGCCACAACATGAACAGCAAAACGCCCACGGAGTATATTACCCTCAATCCCACTGAAAACTATTCCATTTACTACGACTACAAGACGTACAATCCGGACCAGTGTCCGCCCCAGTCGCGGGAGCGTGAATATCGCGACAATAGCATCAGTTCGGGACGCACGAATTTCCATCGAATACGCGTGAATATCACCACGTTGCGAGTGATCGAGAATGACTTTACGTTTGCGAAAACAATTGGTGTGCCGCAGCCGTTCGGTTCGGCGGGCGATTGTTACAATCGAAATATGCAATGTCCGCAGGGCGACTTCTCGATTAATTTGGATCACACTGGGTTCCGGATGAGAACGGGCGCGAGTTGGGATCGTTTCGGGAGCAGTGTGGTAATGCAGGTCTCAAATGGGGTGAGTGGAAAAGGAAAAATTTTATTGATTTTTGGTATGTGGAATTGACAGATCAATCGATTAATAATTTAATTTGATATCGAATAAAATTTTATGAGAACTGATGCTAATAATAAATTGATAAAATATATTTTTGATTGATTTTAATCGACCATAAAGTACTATTAGCAATCAAATTATCATGAAGTAATAATAAAAATTTTAATAATCGATTAATAAAATTTTAGATTAATCGATAAATTTTATTTTTGTAGGCGATTCATTTTTTTTATGCGGAAACTAATCAATATCAAAAGTTCCAAATATCATTTAATTCTGATTTTCTTTTCAAAAATTATTTTAATCGATAATAAAAAGTTGTAATTTATTAATTTAAAAAAAAAATATTTTTTAATCACATATCTTTTTAACGATTTTGTTTTTTTTCCAAAAAATTTTAATTAATCGATTTTTTTTAAATCACATTTCATTTTTATCGATTAATCGAATTAATTAAATGGGATTTTTCGATTGATTTTAGTAGATAATAAAGTATTATTAACAATCAAATTATCATGAAGTAACAAAAAAATTCGATAAATCGATTAATAATATTTTAGATTAATCGATAAATTTTATTTTTGTAGGCGAATAAATTTTTTTTATGCGGAACTAATCAATATTAAAAGCTCTAAAACTCGATTAATTCTGATTTTTTTTTTAAATTATTTTAATCGATAAATTACAATTTTTATTTAAAAAAAATGTCTGTTTAATTGATTTTGATTTTTTTTCAAAATTTATTTTAATCGGTATTTATCGATTTTTTTAATCACTTTTCTCTTTAATCGATTAATCGAAACCAATTTCTTACCATTTCCTTTCAGTTCGAGACCTCCCCCATCTCCCGCCGTGCCTTCTGCGGCGGCTACTGCGGCCGTTGTTCGATATCCCCGCGCACAGGACTCCATCTCGATACGGTCTGATCACCTTTTGCAAGAGTGAAGAGAGAAGAACCGAAAAAATATTCAAAGTTTGTTTGGTGCTAAAACTGCCAATCGATAATGATAGTTTTTTGAATTATTATTGTCGTTGGCAACAACTAAAAACATTGTATTTTATGCATTTATTCCTTTTAGCCAAGTTCAGACAGTGCCATGCAATCGAACTCAACTGATAGCCAATGAAAGGCTATGAGCTCAAAGAGTTCGTGGAATCACAATGGTGCATGGCACATTTCACAAACTGGAACTTGGCTGGTGATTTCTCTGTCTCTGTGTGTGTGTGTAAGCAAGTGTCAATTGCCAAAAGTGACAAAGAAGTAACCAATCGTACAGTAAACACACACAGTTAACATAACAGAACAATTACATGCAGGGGGAGAGTGAAAGCAAAGCACGTCTGTATGTGTTGCAAAGCACTTCAGACGGTGGCTCTGTCAAAACGTTATATGTGATGTACAGTGCCTTTCAAACTGTCGATTAATTTAAATTTCTATCATTTTCAAAACGAATATAAAAGTATCTATAGTTGAATTTTATCAACTCTTTTGCCTTATAGCAAAATCAAGCAATTTATTTTATAAAAAAAATAAAAAAAAAACTAAAAATGAAAAAAAGTAAAAACAAAACATTATACAAGTAGTATTACAATTTATATATTATAAATTTAATAACTAAGTTAATATATTTAACAGAAAAGTAATAACTAATTTGTAAAATTAACACGAGAAAATATCCAAACGCGAAAGTATGTAAACCCTTTTTTGTTTTTGTTTTGTCAAATGCATATAAAGTATTTTTTATATACAAAAAATATATATTTCCTATATATTTTCAATCGATATGTGTGTGTGTGCCTGTATATATGTATGTAAAAAACAAGTGTTTATATAGAAGATAGAAAGCATCAAATGGAAAACAGTTGAGTTGTAAAGCCGAAAAATATTAAAGAAAAAAAAGAAAGTAGTGAGAACCTTTTAAGTAAAGAAAATATTTGCAAAGAGTTCTTCATTCCATACAAGTTTGCCGAATCGAAAGAGAGAAAACAGCAAAAGCGGGCAATTTGGCATGTTTGCTATACAAATTAGTTGAACTCTGAAAGAGGTTTTCACTTTGGTAATTGAACTCAAGGCAATTCAGTGAGTAAATGTTTAAAATAATTTTATAGCTAGTTTTTTTTTATAAAATCTAAAAAAACTGCCAACTTTTGCACTGCCTTATACGCAATTGTATCAAAAACGGTATTATCTATTTTATAATATTTCATTATATTATAGAAAAAAAACAAACAAACACACATACACAACTACTGCTTACTCGTACATATTTTAAATCGTCTCGAAATTCCATTAACCACTCACAGAAAATATAAAAAAATCCATAGAATCACAAAAGGAAATTGAGACTATGTCATAGGAGAAAAAATTCGAAAAATCCTTAATAGGGGTTTTCACTTTACTATGATAGTGTTTGGCAAAGTAACATTTTAATTTTGTATTTCAAATATTTTTTCTTTTTTTTTTTCAGTTATTTTTTACAATTTTATTAAATTTTGTATTACAAAAATGTTTTTAACAATTCTATTAGCCTAGGCTTCAGTGATATCTAAAATCCTCACATAGACCTCAAATGAGTCCATTGCGATACCGCAGCTTCTATGCCATGATTTCATTGAAACCATAGCTTACAACAAACGTGTAAAATATCGAGCTGAGGAAATAAACAATCATTTGTGCACGAATGGCAAACGAAATTGTGATACCACTAAATTACTTCGATTAGATTAAATTAGAGTTGGGCTAGAGTTGGGAAAGCCGTAGCAGAAGTCTGTGATTCGAAACCTTCATATATTGAACATTAAACCAATTTGACACAGTGATTAAGAAAATAAAAATTTGAGGCATACTTTTTGGGGCCAAATTTTTTTTATTTTCACATGAAAATAAAAAAAATCACTAAGTCCAGTTAATTACTTTTGCCTGAGCATACATTTTCTTTACATTTTTTTTAAATTGATTTTTTTCCCAAGAAAATAATTTCTTTTATTTGATTTTCTTTAAAAATAAAACAACTTCTTAGCCAAACTCAATCCAAGTAAAGTGATTACCCCTCACCACACCTCTAAGCATAATATTAATTCCAAATTTAAGTGAAATCGAAAATCATTGTAAATAAACACACCCAAGCTGTAATTGTAAGCTTGTACCTAATTATCGAATTAAGTTAAAAGTTTAACTTTATTACACAAATTACTAAAAAAATTGTATTTATGTTTATTCTTAGTAAACATGACTTAGTCGAATAAAAAAGTATGCAATGTTTTATTAACTATTAGAGAGTACACGTGAAAAGTAATATTAAAACAGATTTAGATGAAAAAAAAATATATACGTAATGTTATGTAGGAGAGCTCCTTGTATTTCTATAAACGTAGCAGCAGAAACAAAAAGGAAAAGTATGCCATAATTTGTTAGAATAAATTTTACGAATAATAAGAATTTATGCAATCATGCACTCTATTTTCGGTATGTGTATGTGTAATGTCTGTACTTCTATTTGTGTAAAATGAATCAAGCCATAATTGTAAAAAGGAAATACAATAATTAAAAGCACCAGCCACAAAGTAGCCAAAGTTAGGGTCAAGTCTTCTCAAACTCCCCCTCCCCCCCCCAAAAAAAAGCCAACTGCCGTATTTTACTTTAATTTATTGTTAAGAGAGACGTAATCTCAAAAAATAGATATATTTGTATATATTCATATCTCAGAACATATCAACTCTCGAAACTGAAAAAGTGCAACTACTTACTTCCTTTAGGCTTTGCTATGTATAATCCTACCACATACTGACTCTATACTTACGAACGTATTTAACTTTAACTTTTTGCATGTCTCAAGGACAGCAAAAGCAAACCATAATACTCATACGCAAACGTAATCTCAGCTGCCTCTCCCTTAATTTTAAATGTGACTATGTTGGCCCTAACTTATGTTATTTGTGGCTTATCGGTGCGGTGCTATATGAATAATTTATTTAAAAAAAAAACATAGAAATTAAATAAAAATAATAAATAAAATTGTAACAATTCTATAAGGTATTATTCCCAACGCGCCATAAGCAAGTGTAATGAAATGAAAATATATCAAAAAAACACAATAATTCAGTTTGCTAAAGAAATAAAAATAAACAAAATTAAATAGAAAGAATAACAACTCCTAAGCGTTTATAGTCATATTTGTTAGTCTCTATTTTTTAAATTGTAGTAAATTAATTAATTAGATTTTTTTTTAAATTAATTAATTAATTATGTTTATCTAAATTTAAGCACAAAATCAAAAATAACAACAAATTTCTGTACGAAAAATTTATTTAAAATTAAATGAAAAAAAATTATAAATGGAAAATGCTTCTTTTCTTTCTTTTTGGAAATATTTAAAATTATTTTTAATACTTACATTTTTCAGATATATTTTGGAAAATTTCAAATATATTTCAGACTATTCTAAATTGTATGAGTTGTTTCACATATCCATGCTCAACTGTATGTCTAAAGAATATTTTGTATCGGGCTTCAGAGTGCATTATTCTTTGGGAGGCCCCACCAAAATACTTGAAGGTTTTCTTGAGTAGAAAAGAGTACAAGAATTGCTGGGGATCCTTAATTGGTTTTTTGTGACATGTTTTTTTATAACACAAAACACTTTTATTATATACAAAATTATTTTCAAAATTAAAAAAATACATTTAAAAAAAAACAAAAACGGTTTTTAGTAGCTACGTACACTGAAAAAAACTTTTAAAAATATTAAAAATTTTGTTTTTAATTGGATGGCTTAGAAATAAAAATCACCAAAGAGGAATACATTGATTAAAAATAAAAATTACCTATGTAAGGACTGTACCGAAAAGAAACGGCGTTCCTTGTTGTGCTCATAAAATAAAGATTTTTAATTTTTTTAGTTCAATTTTTTTGTATCAAAAAGCAATTTATTTTAAATGGTTTTTCATTAACATTTAAAAAAAAAGTTATTCTTTTAATTTTGGCTGAATTTTTCGTGTTGGTCCCTTTATTGAATTCCGCACAACTGCTTCAGTAACGGTACTGCTTGCCTTACGCAAGTTTTTTTGAAATTGTTTCATGTCACTAGCAACTTGACAATTCTTCATCAAATTTCACTTGACAATAGCTCAATAGCTCCCTATTGGGAGAAGTTACGAATCATTTAGTGGGCTCTCATATTTTGCGTTATTTTACGTTATTTAGTTCTATAAAACCCAGTGTTGAAAGGGAGTGGCTTGTAGTGGCTAAATCGGGGCAAGAAATTGTGAACACATTATGTTTTTCTATACACGGAGAGAAATGTTGGCTCATGATTTACGATTATGGAATCCATAAAATTATTGTTACTTAATTACTAACTATAATCATTAATTGTGAATATTAGTCACAAATTATGCAAATTCGTACATAAACTATGCATATGGATTGTGAATACATTATGATAAGGGTTTATGAATTTCGTGATTTTTTTATTGTTCTTGAAGAATAATTGATGATTTACTAGGACATGAAACTGCACGTGTTATCATGAATTATGAGTAACTGAGTTCATTGTCATGAATTGCTGAGCAATAGACAATACATTTAGACGCTTTTACTATAATGCCAGGGTAGCCGAATCGGTTAGGCGTCCGGACTGGAGAGGATGATGTCGGTTCGAATTCCGGGAAAACTGAATTTGTGAAAAAGTTATTACAAATTATTCTAAGCAAGTTGGCAAATAAAAAAGTAAAATTAAATAAATAATTAGGTAAAAAATTAGCAAATAAAAAAAATTTGTATTTATTTAATTGTAAATATGTGCTCAAATTATTATTACGAATGATTCATTTATTCTCACTTAAGCCTAAAATTATGAATTTTTAATCATAATTTATGATTTTTGTTTGCACAATTTATTCCATCTGGTCATTGATTATGTCAAAAGGGAAAATAACAATTCATGTTTAAGTGGAAAAAATCAAGCAAACAAAAATCACAAACTATGATTTTCACTTTTAACTGTTCTTATGATTAAGAATTCTTGATTATTGACTTCTAATTAATGGATCAATATCGTGACTAATTTTTACTTAATTGATTCCAATAAGGCATGATTTCAGCCAGCATTTCCCTCCGGGTAGGCTCTATAGAAACTCCTTCTTGTAAATTTCGGAAAATATAGTGTCCATTTTGAAAAATTTCTAATCATAAGGTCGTCTGTGCAAAAAGCCTTCCAGATAAGATCTTTCCCTCCACATTTTATCATTACAATTATTAATACTGAATCGACAGTATCGCCTCTCTCTTTTATGTAAAACTATATATTATACCTGGTAATGTTCTGGAGGCCATTTTAACATAAGTTTCGTCATTCATTATAATGCGTTCAATTTTCGAAGCCTTGCTATCCCGACTGTTGCGGCATTTATTTGCGACAGGTGTTGTTGTTTTTTTGTTTTGTTTGTTTTGTTTTTTTTTTTGTGTGTTTCCACTCGTTTTGGGGGGCGGGCGAACAAAACGGAGGAAACGACACGCACTGGCCGGGAACGCGCAATGACCCATTTTATTAGGCATTGTTAATTAATTTTATTTGTTTTATTTTTGTTTTGCTTAATTATTTAAGTACGGTAGAAATGCAACCGAAAGTTGTACAACAACTCAGTGCCAAGTGAAAATGCAACCGAAAGTTGTACAACAACTCAGTGCCAAGTAATAATCCTATTCTGTTGTGGGGCTCAGAACAAAACAATCAATCGCTGTCAGTTTTTAATTGTAAAATTGTGTTGTGCTATTTTATTACTCATACGCAGTGTGTGCCAATATATTTTTTGTTGCAAAAAGGTTATTATTTTGTATATATTTAAGTCCAAATGTCATAAAAGAATGTTGATTCAAATATATTTTAGGCGTTTTGCTATTACTTGAAGCATGACATGGCATTTATCTCATTGGGTTATACTGGCGTATGAGTAATTTTTAATAGAAAAAAAATTGTATATACAAAATTCAAACCCAGAAAAACTGACAACAAACGGTTGTATATTCTGAGTCCCACTTCTGGCAATTAATGGTTTATTTTGGGACTAATCGCAGTTTGAATTTTGTCTGATGGTGTGATATAAAATGATATAGTTTCATACACAATATAGTAAATCATATTTTTCGATGTTTCCCAGATGTGAACCTTTGATCCACGACTTATCCTAAAAATAAAATCAAAGTATTTTTTGAAATTTTTAAAATGTCATGGCTGTGGAATCAGAAATACGCAGTTTACATCACCGACAGAAAAACAAAAGCTCAGCTTAAAAAGAGGCACTACATAGCATACGGACAGTTAATTCTTCATTAAACTTGATGGGCATTCCGGGGCTAAGTGTATCTCTGTTCTAACTCACGGACGGACAGTTATTTCTTCAGACTGCCGCTACACACTTAAAGCAAAATGACTTTAAGGGTTTATCGATTATCGAATGGGTTTTTTGCTGTGGGTTCATCATTCCTTTAGGCCAATGATGATAATTTAATTTTTATTTGGGAGAAAATTGGTTTTTTGTTGTTCATTTAATTAAATTTAATTTTTAAGAGGTTTTTAAAAAGAAGAAATAGAAAAGTTATTTGTTTTATTCAAAGTTTTTTTTCATTGGAGTTTTTTTTTTCTTATGGAAAAATGTTTAAAGCTTAATTAAATTAAGTTGTTTTTGGTTGTTGTTGGTTAGTGTTTAAACAAATTCATTTAAATCAAATAAAATTTAATTCAAAAAGAAAATTTGCTTTCAATTAACAATAGGTGGCGCTGGTGAAACAATTGGTTGTTGTTGTTGTTGTTAGAGTGATGTTCGTGCTGTTGTTCTTGCTGTTGTTGTATATGCCTTATACAATCTCTGATCTGAATTGTTGTAGTTATTATGATGATGATGATGGCTGTGGTGGCGATGTTGGTGGCGAAGGCTTTCTTGCTGCCGATCTTCGCTAGAGCATTTCTCAATCTTTCACACGCGAAAGATTTAAAAGCATTTGCGGTGCACAATACCGGGACCAGATTCATCGTATTCCTGCTTGGAGATCCACATCTGTTGGAAGGTGGACAGCGAAGCCAGAATAGAGCCACCAATCCAAACGGAGTACTTCCTCTCAGGTGGGGCAATGATCTTGATCTTAATGGTGGATGGAGCCAGAGCGGTGATTTCCTTTTGCATACGATCAGCAATACCTGAAATGAGAACAGAAGCAGTTGAAAATGCTGCCCCACTGGCTACAGTCAATGGGAATCTCACCTGGGTACATGGTGGTACCGCCGGACAGCACAGAGTTGGCATACAGATCCTTACGGATGTCCACGTCGCACTTCATGATCGAGTTGTACACGGTCTCGTGGATACCGCACGATTCCATGCCCAAGAACGAGGGCTGGAAGAGAGCCTCTGGGCAACGGAAACGCTCATTGCCAATGGTGATCACCTGACCGTCGGGCAACTCATACGACTTCTCCAACGAGGTGGAGGCAGCAGCGGTGGCCATCTCCTGCTCGAAGTCCAAAGCAACATAGCACAACTTCTCCTTGATGTCGCGCACAATTTCCCTCTCGGCTGTGGTGGTGAACGAATAACCGCGTTCGGTCAAGATCTTCATCAGGTAGTCGGTCAAATCGCGACCGGCCAAATCCAAACGCAAAATGGCATGTGGCAGAGCGAAACCCTCATAGATGGGCACAGTGTGCGACACACCATCACCGGAGTCCAGGACGATACCGGTGGTACGACCGGAAGCGTACAGGGACAGGACAGCCTGAATGGCCACATACATGGCGGGCGAATTGAATGTCTCAAACATGATCTGAGTCATCTTCTCGCGATTCGCCTTGGGGTTGAGTGGGGCTTCGGTCAATAATACTGGATGCTCTTCGGGCGCCACACGCAATTCATTGTAGAACGTATGATGCCAGATCTTCTCCATGTCATCCCAGTTGGTGATGATGCCATGCTCGATGGGGTATTTCAGCGTCAGAATACCACGTTTGCTCTGAGCCTCGTCACCAACATACGAATCCTTTTGACCCATACCCACCATCACACCCTGGTGACGTGGACGACCAACGATCGAGGGGAAGACAGCACGTGGTGCATCATCACCGGCAAAGCCGGCCTTGCACATGCCCGAACCGTTGTCAATGACAAGAGCGCCCGCATCATCGTCACACATTTTGGCAGTTAGTTAAATGGAAATTCTGAAAAGGGAGAGAGCGGAGAGGATTGAGAATTAAGTTAAATTTTAAATGGATTCACGGAGAGGAGCTGAGTTCTGTGAATAAGCTAGTACAATATATCAATAAAAGTGAAGACTAGAAGAAAAATCCAATTCTTTGCCTATATGTAGATAAATATAGTCGCTAGATTGATGGACTCATAAGGACTTGTGTCAGCTCTCAAGAAATGCAAAAAAGCCTATTTCTTGAGTGAAATTTTCTTGAGCTGGGATACATTTTGCTACATTTTTTTACTCCCTCTAGTAATTTGACATTTTTCATTTTTTGTATTATTTTTCAAATCATATTTAAGGTTTTCAAGTTTCTAGTAGTACTAGTGTACACCGGAAGAAACATAGCCAATTACTTGTGAGCTGAAACCCAATCAATAATACGGAAATCGAAATAGATTTCACTACATTTGCTTCTCCTAATTTAGGTATAGTTGCTGCTCCAACATCCACACTCAGCCGACACAACAACCATTTCCTGCCGTCAGAACATCTACGCCGCAGATAATGTCGCAACATTTACTCTCTGTTGTCGCAACATCCTAACATAAGACTGTTGTTTATACATTGACAGCAGTTGTAACCATTGATGTTACTACTTCAGAAGGCAGAGGCTGTGACAACAGAGAGCAGACGTTAGCCACAACAGTGAGCAGATTATATGTCAATCGAACGTATAGGCAGCATCAGCTGAAAGAAGATGTTACAACAACCGGTAACATTCAGTTGGTTAAAAATCATTCTGTACAACGGGAAAAAAGTTTAACCAATGGGTTTCTTTAGTAGTGTCGGTACTTGTGGGTACTCATGATACTACATGATACTATTTTCTCAATACTTTTTATTCCATACTTTGATAACTTGAAGTATTTGCAAATAAATTAATTTGGAGCGCATTTTAAAGCTCAAGTGGCTCCATTTTGCTTGTCAACTTTTTTCTATCTAGACTGTTAATTTGCTATGACAAAAAGTACTTGCAAAAATCGTACTTTCTGGCACATGGATTAGCTTGAATATTTTTGAATGCTCAATTGAATAGTACTAAGGGTTTTCACAAGGTTCTGTGTAACGGAGTAAAAAGGTAAAGTGTAAAATTTTGAATTGTTTTTTTCAAGGCATTTTGTTATAAAATATTTGTATTTTACACTTTACTATTTAACTTCAATATACAGGTCCTCGTGAAAGCCCCTTTCGTTTCTTAAATATTTATAACATTTTAATTAGGATTAAATTTTAGTTTAGAATTTAGTTCGGAGTACAGATATCAAGAACACATATCAGTGAAGATTCAAAGTTGTCATGATAAAAAAACGTGTTCACAAAAAGGTATTATTCTCTGAAGTTTTTTTTCCAAAAAAAATATCTTTTCACCTTTTCTAAGGATTTAAAATTTTCAATATCCTTGGAAATCTAGGATGTTAGTTAAAAAAAATGTTCAATAATCATTAGATCAAATTTAGCACAGGAACTTTCGGACTTCAAAATGTATAGAAGTACTAAGAAGAACTTGAATCAATTTTTCATTTTGAGTGCAAACCCGAGCGAGAGCTGTTTGACTCTCATAGCAGCATAACTTTAAACATTTTATATATTTTGAAACGATTTCATTTTTAATAATTTCATATTAATTGTGTCTGAAAAGGTGCTCGAAAATATTGAATATATCTTCTATAATAGCGTTCCATTTTTGGTACGTTTCAACCTTTATACGAAGAACCATTTCCAATTTCAACTTATGCTTCACTAGATTCAAGTAATTCGATTTTTGTGGCACATATTTCGATAAGGTATCGATAGAAATTTTTCACTTTCTTTTAAAAAAGTATTGGCAATGATTCACAACCATGTATAGGTGAAGAAGACTTAACATTTTTCCATTGTGTCGCATCTATTACGTAACAGGCATATATGGGCTTTTCGAAATTCAAATATTGTCAGCATTTGTAGTGGCATTCCGATTGAACGAACGATAAGATTGGAAATTGGGTCTGCCGTTACGCAATTCGTTTTTAAATTCAACACAAAAATCTGACAAAATATCAGGTTACACTTTTCAAATTATAGAGCTTGAATATTAAAGTCAAAGTTTCAATTCACTTTTCAAATTTAATTAAAAATATTTAATTATTTTTTAATTTCTAAAATTTAAACTTTTAAAAAAAATAATTTTTAATTCATTTGCATTTAAATGATTTTATGACCACTTAAATATTTCTTCACTTTAATTTTCAAATTATTCACAAATTAATCCTTCCGCATACACCGAATGAACTTTCACTCCTTCCTCGTTTGTTTAATTTCTCTACACACCTCTTTGGCCAACGAAATGGGCGAATCAAATGTAAATTGCTCGGATCCTTGTTGGCGGCTTAACTCAACAACAAATGGAACGACGTCTGCCGTGCAGAGCCTTTATATCAAAGTTTCTCGCACAAAACGATTGGCGAAAATCATGAACCGAAAATAAACAAAATCGAATCGATGGCAGACGCGACACGACGCACGCACACAGAGACAACAGATTTTGAATCGCAACGGTTATAGTGCCATCCATCGGATGGCCCGTCCGTCCATCAGCGCCCAAAGAGAATCAATCCATATATGCCGTTTTATGCGATAGACGGGATGGACTCGATGCTATAGTCGGTCGGTTTGGGTATTGTGAGTGATAGGGAACATCAGAAAGGCACTTTTTTTATAGAATACGAATTTAGCAAAGAAGCTAGAACGAGAACAGCAATGAAATGGAAATTGTACCTACAATAATTTTTAAATGTTCGTTAAGCTGTTACGACTAGCAATGGCAGACCAAGTACTACGGGTGCCACCAACGCGAGTACCACATCAAATACTTTACCAACAACCTGACGACAAGATATCCCGTTCACAAACTGATAACTAACATTTCATCTGAACTGTTTTATCCACAGCTTCGCTCGCAATAATTTTGTATTTTCACATCAATGTATAAATGGAATAGTATGTATAATTTAAGCAACTGAAATAAAATAGATTTTCCCAGTCATGCTTCTGCCCATTCACTACTCAACACAAAATCCAAAGTATCACCGATATCCCTCGAATGGGACCCGAGTTAAAGTATTTTAAAAATTTGGGGTGGATCACAATTACCCCTCGGATCACACATTTTCAGAATACCCCTCTGCCCATTCACCATTCACCACCCAGCACCAAATCCAAAATTCCAGCGAAATACCTTAAATAGGACACGAGTTAAAGAGCTTTAAAAATTTGATTGCGTGGGAAATTTTTAGAATCAACAACATGTAACCCATTTATTCCCAAATCCAAATTTCACAAAATTTCAGCGAAATCGGTTTAACGCTTCATGAATTATAGCATTTCAGAATAAAATTTGCCACTCTTACCTGGAATGCCCAAAGTAAATGAAATGTCTTTGTCGCGGTCAATGAAATTACCTACATTTTGATATGTGTTTCGTTAAAATCGGTCAAGTATTTCTTGAGTTATAAGGGAATATACATACTTAAACACAAACAAACTCACAAAGAATTTTATATAGGTAGGAAGATCGTATTTTACGAACTTTTCTCTATCAAAAATATTCGAGAAATGTCCGACATTCACTCGTATAGTCGTAATTTCCTAGATAAAATATCGCTAACGTCTTCATAATCGAACTCGTTAACGACTTAGTTAACGAATTCTTTAACGACTTCGTTTACGAGTCTTTTAACGAACGAACGAATTCGTTAACGAGCACATTTTGGTTCGATAACGAGATAACTCGTTTCTATGCAAAATTAAGAACGAAGTCGGACTCGTAAACGTATCGTTATCGTGTGTCGCCTACAATTGTTTTGTCCGCATTTCGATCGAAAATTTTTCGTTTACCAGCTCTTTAGCGATAAAATTATTGGCTGGGTACCCAGCAAACACAGTCTCAAACGTTAGAGAAAACCCCTATTTCTCGAGTCGATAACAAATGTGATTCTCGACTCGTTTTCAAAGGTTAGTTACCGACTCGACATCAAAGTTTTTTCTCTAATGTTTGAAACCGATTTGTAATCTGAACCTTTTCATTTAGTTTAGTTTAAAAAAATGATTTCAACTTTTCAAATAGGCAGTAAAAACAAAAATACAATTTTTCAAAAATTTATTCACGTTTCCCTCGTTTATTTGAAGTCGATTTGGGAATTAACGTTTGAAACCGAGTCGAGAACTATCCCTTTTCTCGACTCGAGAACTAGCTTCCCTTTTTATTGAGAAAGCAATGATTCTCGAGTCGGCATCGACTCGTTTTCAAACATCCGACATTAGAGAAAAACCTTTGATACTGAGTCGTTCTCGAGTCCATATCAAACATAAATGTTTGCTGGGTAAAGATAACAATAAACAAATTTACTGTTGCCGATTGTGTACAGCAGATCCCTTGGTGGAATCATTCTTCCTGGATCGTCTGGGTAGCTCTCGGCGATCACATAGGGAGTCTACATCGATTCATCATGAACTCTAACTGGTTTGGCGAGTATGAGTAAGGGATTCTGATCCCGGTATCGCAATGGAATCGGTGTGATCTTATTGTGATAGATAATAATTTAGGTACCCACAAACTCGCCATATGTAGTGGAGTTATGAGTAATGTAATGGGGGAACTGTGAAAACCCTAGTTTTTGTGTAATCGTAATTTATAGTTTATTTCAAAATCGTTTTTATTCTCCAAAAAATTACTTTAAATCTCTATTTTATATTAAACCCAATCTACCCCAAAAATCTTAAGTAGCGCTCGCTCAAGAGGTGTGAAAACACATATACCAATAAAATCAACAGAAAAGACCACAACTAAAACGACAACTCAATTACCAAGACACTAACAGCAAGTAGCTACTAATTGCTGTTGTAGCTGTAATATTGCTAGTGTTGTTGTTGTTGTTGCCATTTGCATCAAACACAATTGAAGGGTTGTAAGTCTATTGGGTCTAAGTACCGAAAAAATGATTCTGAGATATAATGAAAAATTTTAATAATACAATTAGTGCGGAATTACATAAAAACGAATCGTAGTACGAATTTTTGAGGATTATATTCGACTTCAG